>JALGPY010000002.1:23766184-25250115 GCA_023055425.1 Linanthus parryae | reverse complement strand
CAGAAAAATAAAAATTTATCAAACACATAAATACTGTACTGTTTTTGAATTTGAAAAGCAGCGTTCTAGAAAGCAAAAGCAATACCAAAACGGCTCTTAGTCAGTCAAGAAAAACTTCCTCGAAGTCACCGTTCAGCCCAGAGGTTAGGACCTCCGGAGACATTTCATTGAAGTCTCGAGTTCGAGATCTCCCCAACACTATAATAAAATAGAGTTTTACCTTGTAAAAAAAATGAATAACCCCCTTGTTCATATGCAGTGACTGAGAGTATCGGGTGCCAAATATTATGAAGTAACAAAGGGTACCAACAGGATTCTCCAATTTTTTGTAGAGTCATTTCTTTTTTGAACTACCACTCTGTTTCTTCTCTTTCTCCTCCTTTTGACTTTTACCACTATTTACTGGGTCACTTTGACCCGGTGATTTGGATAGCAAAACGGAGTGATTTTTTGACAATTCTTTCGTGGTGTTGTAGTATAAGTGTTACTCTATAATGCCATGTAAAATTTCTCAAAAAATTATATCGTTTTGCCATCCAGACTGCCGGTTCAAAGTGACCCGAATACGAGTGGAAAAGTCAATAAAGGGAGAAAGAGAAGAAACGGAGTGGTATTTCTTTTGACTCTTCCTCTGACAATTGGTATTTGGTGGGCGAACCGACCTAGGGTGGCCCTAACTAGGGATGGCAGCGGGTCGGATCTGGATCGGATCAGGCCTTTCCCGATCCAGATCCAACTAGGAGAAATGAGATCCAGATCCGATCCATATCCGTTCGGATCGTCACCGTATGCGGATCTTATCGGATTGGGTTTCAATCAGCTGATCCAAATCCGATCTGTAGATCCATATAGCATGTAGTCGGGTCGGATTTGGATCGAGACCGGCTCGAGTTTGCAATAATATACAAAAAATAACATAAAAAATAAACACTTTTTCATATGCTAAGGCATGTTCGTAAGTTATGAAGCCTAAAACACAAAGGAAAAAGGCTGTAGATTGGAATTACTATTGTGTTCTTCTTGAAAGTGTAAGTGGGGATGTAATACGATATATTTGTAAAGCACACATATACGTCGGATCGGATCGAGTCGGTACCCGATGGATCTGCCCGCAGATCCAAATCCAGATCCAAATCCGATCGGGTCTGGCTTTCTGGATCCAAATCCGATCCATTTTCAATTGGATCGGATTCGGATCGGATCCATTCGGCTCGGATTCCTCGAATCTCAGATCGGATCGGACCATATTGCCATCCCTAGCCCTAACTTTTGGATATCTGCTATTATTTCTCTGAAATTTCTGTCATAGGACCCCTCAAAAATCACAAAGACAACCCCCACAATATATATAAATGTTACAGTTTGACCCATCCAGTTATAGCAAACTCACTAATTTGTAGGTAATGTCACCGTTTTCGTAAGCGCCGCAAAGATAGTTTTGGGTGGTAAAGTGTGATAATCTTTTACTAGAAAGAAGTTATCTTGTGCATTGTTACTGCTCAATTTTGAACACAATATTTGATATCCATACAACAAACAATTTGATTTACCAATACGCCAGTTTCAAAAAAGCGTGTAGATGTTTGAAAGCTTTTCTTAAACCTGCAGATACTTCAGACTCATAGATAGACATGGGGTTGATGCAGTGAACCCGCCACACTTGAGGAGTGTCATCATCATCACTCAGGCATAATTAACGGGAGCAACACAAGAAAGAATATTTGGTTGTGGCAATAGAGCTGAGAGCCAAAGCGCTCAATGCTTATGCCCCCTTCCTTGTTCTCCTGAAAGAACCAGAGAAAAGTAATCAGCCCTTTCCACATTTGTAAACTAAGAAAAAACATACTACAATATTGCCACATTCTCGTGATAGACCACAACGGTGCATTTTTTTCAGTAATTCAGATGTTTCTCTATTCCGCTGAGGATTCATTTCATCATTGAGATGCTCAACTTTATAGGGCCTGTTTGGATGAGAGGAAAACGAGAGGTAGATGATTGGTGAATAAATCCGGATTTCCGCCACCAAATCAGGAATTCCGGATTTTCAGACGGATTTTCGGATTTTTGGGCAGAACTCCGGATTTTTGTGCGAAATTCTGGATTCTAAAAAACTGCAAAATGTTGTTTAAATTTGTTCTTTTACAAAATAATCTACCGCATCCAAACACTTCATATTAAATGTGCTTTTAAGCTCAATCTCTCACTTATTTCAGCTCATCCAAACATCCCCATTGTCTTCCATTTCAGTATTTCAAATATTTCATTATTAGCATCACATACATGAATTCCGTTTCTATTCCGTTTCTGACACGTTGCTTGAAGACTATCGTGAAAATCAATCTCATAGAAAGAAGCATTTTGGCCTCTATGTTGTTTGTTGTTTATACATGTATACGGTGTTTTCTCCAGAGGCAGAAAGGTATGCAGCAGATTGGTCGCGTCCGGGGTTGGTGGGGCTATCACCGATATTTCTGCAAGTCGTATGCCTTAGTATGCTTCCGTCTGTGTCACTCTGAATGACCTTGAAAATACATCCATTTCCAATAGTCTAATATCCAGTCGGAAAAGTCAACCTAGCCTTAAACTTGGTTGGTCTTTACATACTCTAACTTTTCCTGTAAAGGTTACCTTTCATTCTTCATAATTAGGGAACGATAAGGCATAGCATCCTATCGTTTATGCAAGGTGATCCTCAAGATCATCCCTTCGATCTTCAAGCAGTCGATGGGGTATGCTCCTATGAGCAATTCCTTTGCATGGGAGGATCATAATTTTGCTCTCACCCCTATGGATGGGCACCTCGCTTAGAAAGTCACTCCCACTGTTCAAAAGATCCTTGAGGGACTAATTCCTCATGATGGACTAAGGAACAGGGTATATTCTAGCGGTTCCTCCATGCCCGCGGATATTATCATCTCTACGAACATTCCCTTAATTATGGACATCTCCTTACGGGAAATCATATATCTTGTGAATCCATTTGCGTTACACTACTAATCGGTTGTTGCGTTTCGAACACGCAACCCCCTAGAGTACTCTGAATAGTATAGGAAGACATGTTACTCCATGAAGATACACCTCTTCCATCTAGGGTCTATGTTCCTCCTTGTCAGTTGATGAAATATCCTGGGGCGATATCCTAGGTTCATCTTCTTGCGTGGTGACTATCATGTCTTCCCCTTCGATGTCAAATCGTCGACGGGGTACGCTCCAACGAGCGCTCCAACGCAAAGAGGGTTCTTCTTCAGCGTTATCGTCATATACGATAGGCTGCTCACTAGGTAAGGCACTCCCACTGTTCTCAAGATACATAGGAACAAATTCCTCTTGAGTAGTGGTGAATTGAGTGTCATCTAGTGGTTCCTCTTCCTCGTGGAGAATGCCATCTCCACGAGCTTTTCCCTGACTAGGAAAATTCAGTTAGCTCATAAGCTGCCGATCCCTATGGCCTAAGGTGACCTCTTATAGGTTGCCTTTTTGTCCACATCTCGTAGGGTGTAGTGGCTACAGACTTGGTGGGTTTTTGGTTGAGTACATCGACCGCCGTTTAACAAAGTGTCACCTCAAGATAGGGAACTTTTACTTTGCACGAACTATCGTACATCGAACCATCTCAGGCTGTATCCTATTCCTCCTATCCACCAAGCAATCTGCTGCGGGGCATGGGAATAGCCAACTGCCTAACTACTCTCCATCACATAGCTCTTGCTAAGATAGATACTCGCAGTCTCATTCTGGCCAAGGAGATATCCTTTTGTCCAGACGGTTTTCTACCTTTTGTAGATACCTGTCTGAAGCACCCTTGTGCCTCAGACTTATGTGGCCCAAGCACACATAGTTGAGATGCGTACAATAATCTACGAATGTGATGGAACAGTAAGCACCATGTCTTAGCTTTAACTTTTAATGGAACACAAATAACAGAATGAATAATGTGTAAAGACTCAATAATCCTTACTGCTTTACTGGATGGTTTGCCTTTCGCCTTTCGTGTAAGGCAAGAATCACACATAGGTAAGGGTACCTTGGTCATATTCCAAGAAGGCCTACCATAGCTAGCCTGAACATCCTTTCCTGATGTAGTGTGTCACAATCTAGCGCGCCACATATCAGGATCTTAAGGCACAACCCTAGAGTTGATATCCAAAGATCCTGAGGCGTTATTCATGCTAGAAATTAAGAGTGCATAACCATTCATAACATGACCAATTCCAAAAGTAAAACTGTAACCAAAACAAATTTTGGTGGCTCCTCCCTCAAAGATAATCTCATGGATCCTTAGACGAGAAGTTAATGCCATGTCTGGCCTTCTAGCCTTAGGGAAACATCCTTTTCCTCCTTTGCATTTGCATGTCTTGGGATATTGGTCATATACCAATATTGTGCCCTCATTCCCTTATCCTTGTCCCCACCTGTTCCTCACGGTCCTAATGCCGGGGTAGGGACTAAATCTGCCTATCATACTTCATTCACAGCCTTTAGCAATCATATATCGTTTAGACTTCAAAAGTATGCTGAACTAGTATACTTAGCAATCATATATTGCTTAGATCCTAGAACGGAGTGATGTTTGGTCTCATCCAAACATCCTGACACTCTCAAAGTGTGTCATATAACGTTTCCATGGCATTTCCTGAAACGTGGCAGAGATAGCAACAAATTGCTAATCGGATAACTTAAACATGATTGTTTTAAGGTGGGATTTATGAGTCATTACTCACAATTTTAATGAGGCAAATGGCTAAGGTGGATCCAAGATTCTTCTTTGGGGTATTCCTACAATCTTTGAATCTCAAAGTGGTCTTGAACTTGCTGATGAGGTTATTTCCCCACCTTGGCATAGCACGCTCTATGACATTTATCTTGACTGCCTCCCACTTATTGGTTAGCCTAAAGATAATGTTCATGTGCTGCTGTGACAACTATTCATCACAGGTTCGACCATACTTGTAAGTGTTTTGACAAACTATGCCCAACTATTTGGTTACATAGTACGATGACTTGTCATATCGTTTATTGTCACTATTTTAGCCTTTACAGTTTCGATTTAGACACGATTGATCTTGAGACATTGCATAGGAAATTAATACTAGCATTTTCTTAGCTCCGAAATAACATGATACATGATTAAAATTTCATAGTTCATCATAAGGACTCCACCATAACCTAGCAGCAATTCTAGGAATCAAATATCATCACTTATGATTCCCCATTAGTTTCAATCATGCATAACCATGTGAGCTCTTTTGTTTTAGTTCTTTAGCATGCGAGGTTATACGGTTATATCCAATCACACGCAGTTATAACGTAAAACAAGCATAAGCATAAATAAATATGCAATGGATGTGGCCCCTAAGGTGCACTCCCACTATTGAGAGTAAGTCTTGAGCAAGTCTTGAACTTCTCGCCTCATGGATCTCGCCTCATCTCGAGTGCTCCTAGAAGCTTCCCTGTTCGTCTCTTTGCTCCATGCACCTCGCGCCATAGCTTTTGGTTTGGCCACCTCTCTTGAAGCTTCTATTCTTAAATCTTCACTAAAATATCTTATTTCTAAGAAGTAACCTCTAATAGGGGATTTAGATGAGAAGAGAAGACAATAGAGTATGTAGAGAGGCACGACACGCAGGCCGTATTTTAATTGATTACATATTCAAAACCAAAACCAAATGTAAAACCATCTAAGCCACATCCATGCATCAAACACATCCATTCAACCCACAACAGCATGTATAACAATAATATAAACATACTGGAATTTTCTGGAAATTTCCAGAATTAAAGAATAATTACTGGAAATTAATAAGCAATAAATCAATCAACTAATAAGATCGAAAATCGCTCCCAACTACCTAGGATCTCACCTCCTATCTCATAAGGTAGGTAAAAATGTCCTAAGTCTCCAGAAAAAATTTGGCCTCAAAACAGTGTGTTTAAGGACGTCTAATTGCTTCGGGAAGTGTGCTAAACACTAATTAATTAATCTAGAAAATAATAAAAATTTCAGTTTTCCAAAAATTATGAAAAAAACCCAGAAAATAGGAAATTTAATTCTGAGCATATAGAAAAAAAATTGGCAAAAAATAGTGGCCGGAGGAGGGCTCACGCGCCCACACGCGCGCGCCGCGCGTGGGCGAGTCCGCCTCCGTCACGCGCCGACGCGGCCCGAGTGCCACGTCAGCATGCCACGCCAGCCACGTGCTGACGTCAGCTTCCACGTCACCCTCCACGTCACCATGCCACGCCAGCAGCCACGTGGCTACCACGTCATCTGCCACGTCAGCAATTGCTGACGTGGCACCGCCACGTCATCTGCCACGTCAGCCCTAGGGCCACGTCAGCAGCCGCCGCCAGCCCCTTGGCGCGTGCGGCGCGTGGCGGCGCGTGGAGGCGGCGTCGGTGGCGCGTGAAGCCCACGCGCCGCCTTCCCGGCCTCCGTTTCCGGTGATCTTTACATCGTTGGAATCGTCGTTTCACGTAGATCAAGATTATGTATTCAAAACCCAATTTTAACATGTTTTGAAAAAATCTTTTTACTGCTCAGATCAATCAGTCCAGATTTATACTGTTTCGAATCTTAGAAAAATCATAACTAATTCTCTGTTCGTCCAAAAATTATAAAATTTATATTTCTGGAATCCTTGTGAAAAACCCTATCTAACCATATAGGTTTCACTAACAGATTATGAAATTTCAAAAACTCGAATTTTTTATCTGATTCGGGAACGCATAACGAGGCACAAAAAACAAGCCTAAGGCTCTGATACCAATGAAGGACGTACAAGATCTATCACATACAGATCTACAACATGAATTATAGCGGAAGATTCATGTGTTTACCTTGTCTTCCTTAGCTCCTAAGCGCAACGGATGATCGAAGGATGCTTGCTTTCACGTGCTCTTCTTGCTCCCACAATCTGGCTCGAATCACTAGGACGAGAGCTCTGATCCACACCAAGTTCCACCCAATGGAGGCTAGTTGAAGAGAGAGTCTAGGGTTTACTGTATTATGATCAGCACATGATCTCTACAGTATTGTATATTATTATGTCTCTAGCACACATAATAATCTAGGAGGCTGTCTCCTTATATAGACAGACTTATACCTAATTGCAACGTTACCCCCTAGAGTTTGTCCTTGCTACTAACCCCATAAGGTTTGAGCTTGTCTCACCTAAACTCATAAGTTTAGGATAATTGCATTGTGCACCCCACATGGGCGCACATAATGCTAACAGGATGTGCCTCTATAATTAGTGAGTTATAGCAAACTCGCTAATTTGTAGGTAATGTCACCGTTTTCGTAAGTGCTGCAAAGATAGTTTTGGGTGGTAAAGTGGGATAATCTTTTACTAGAAAGAAGTTATCTTGTGCATTGTTACTGCTCAATTTTGAACACAATATTTGACATCCATACAACAAACAATTTGATTTACAAATACGCCAGTTTCAAAAAAGTGGTAGATGTTTGAAAGTTTTTCTTAAACCTGCAGCTACTTCAGTCTCATAGATAGACATGGGGTTGATGCAGTGAACTCGCCACACTTGAGGAGTGTCATCATCATCACTCAGGCATAATTAACCGGAGCAACACAAGAAAGAATATTTGGTTGTGGCAATAGAGCTGAGAGCCAAAGCGCTCAATGCTTATGCCCCCTTCCTTGTTCTCCTGAAAGAACCAGAGAAAAGTAATCAGCCCTTTCCACATTTGTAAACTAAGAAAAAACATACTACAATATTGCCACATTCTCGTGATAGACCACAACGGTGCATTTTTTTCAGTAATTCAGATGTTTCTCTATTCCGCTGAGGATTCATTTCATCATTGAGATGCTCAACTTTATAGGGCCTGTTTGGATGAGAGGAAATCGAGAGGTAGAGGATTGGTGAATAATCCAAACAAAAAAAATAGTCAAACCTCACCAAACCCAAAAAAAAATCCGGATTTCCGCCACCAAATCAGGAATTCCGGATTTTCAGCCGGATTTTCAGATTTTTGGGCAGAAATCCGGATGTGCGAAATTCTGGATTCTAAAAAAATGCAAAATATTGTTTAAATTTGTTCTTTTACAAAATAATCTACCGCATCCAAACACTTCATATTAAATGAGCTTTTAAGCTCAATCTCTCACTTATTTCAGCTCATCCAAACACTCCCATTGTCTTCCATTTCAGTATTTCAAATATTTCATTATTAGCATCACAGACATGAATTCCGTTTCTATTCCGTTTCTGACACGTTGCTTAAACACAATCGTGAAAGTCAATCACATAGAAAGAAGCATTTTGGCCTCTATGTTGACTTTTAAGCTCAATTTTGATCGCGATTGAACAAACAATAAGAAAGAAAGAGAGACTTACTTGATTTATGGAGTGATTCGAGATCAATCCTGCTCGGGATTTGATCTCCAGTCTTGCTGTACCTCTGCTGCTTTGACCATATTCGGGAAGAGCTTGAGTTTGACTTGGAGCTCAAGCAACAACCCAACTTAGGTCAATGAACTTGGGCTTCAACACCAAGGAGTTATTATCCTGTGCGGTCACTATACCATGATCAATCTCGGGCCATTGCTAGTCCACAGAGAATCACTTAAGCATATTATTTCTAATTAAATGATACAGAAGTTATTAAATAAATCCATTCTATATCATGGTTTTTCTTAAAATATGACTGAAATTTTTAATTCTAGACAGGTCATTTATGTGTTCTCTTTAAAGGTCTTGGTATAAATAACTGTAATTAGAGAGGTGTAAATGGAGATTTTAATCAGAGGTGACAATTGACACCCTTCACGTCCCTCCACCGCTGAGTTTTAACATCCACAGGACTTTCCCTAGAAAGCTCAAAAGAGATTTCAACTCTGTAAACCAAGCCAACCCCAAGACTTTTGGCATGGATAATTGCTGCCAATGTTCATAGTAGTACTTGTTAAACACAATCTAGTTACAAACTCAAAAAAGATGACCCAATTTTAGTGAAGTTTACAACTGAAGTGAACAAATTTAGAGAAATATAGTCAGTCATCCAATTGTAGGAGCTTGAACAACCCTTCCCGACGAATCGACGTACAATCTGACGCGTTCCGTTCTGAAATCATAGGTCACACCGCAACCAGGCGGAACCACCTGAACCAAAGCACCGGGCATATCTTCCTTTATTTTACGCTCAGCTTCTTCTTTGGTCAGCCCCACCAACTCCGGCCACGATGTCATTCCAGATGCTGCTGCTGCTGACCCTGAAAACACACATTGCATATAAATCATTACAAAGTTAATTCTGCCAGAGTGCCATACAAATCATGAAATTGAGATTTTTTAGTTATATAACACCAAATCCTAGTAAAACATTCAGCCCTAAATCCTAGAACAAAAACATTAAGGTCGAAGATTCTAAACCCTATTGTTAATACTATTATCTCATCTTCGATCCACACATTGTCTCTATTTGCAGATATAGAGGAATGAAACTGTCACTTCGCCACGGCCAGCCACAAAAAAGGTGTCTCAAAAATGTTTGATCAAGATGTATACATGTCATTTGCAGGTATGTATCTGTTTTTCCTAAGAATCAAATAAATCTAACTTCATTTTCTGTTTTTTCTTTTTTCCTTTTAATAGAAAAGAAACATCATATTAAAAAGAGAACAAACCCCCAAAATTACTTATTACTCGGATCCACCCCCAGAATATATATCTACTCTTCACAAAAGCTCACACTCCACACATTCACCACCACCACCACCATAACGGTGGCGACCAACAGATTGAGAGAGAAAGAGAAGACCAACATTGCTGCAAAATTGAACCTTGGTGGCCGTCCTAGATTGAAGCTCCGGTTTTTCCTCCCTGCTCTTTCACCCTCGCCGTCGAGATCTGACCAGCCGAGCCAACAATTTTTTAAAACCAGAAAACCCGCTCAATGCTAGACGTAGACTAGATTAGGATTTATATGATGTTTTATGTAATCGAAAAAAGATAAATTGTACCAGTACAAGTTACTCATTTCATTGGTATCCTGATGCTTCTCTAGGAATTTTCCATCAATGCTATGCTATATGGAGATCAAGACTGCCAAATCAATGTCCTCTATTTAGAAAACTGTATATCTTGAATGATAAATATTTCAAGGGTCATCTTCTAAATGCATATTTGTTGTGGTTTGGGTCAAGTCCACAAATCATACTCGTAATTTATTTTTGATCATTGCATACCTGTAAACACATATCAGAAATCATACATGTTCCGGTAGTTAATTACGTTATTTTATCTTCTATTTATTTGTTTTAATATATTAAACATAAATTATAAGAATTCAGTTTTTAAAAGGTAGCCCCCCCCCATCCATTTTCGCCCATTCTTTTACCGCAACCACTTGCAACCATCAAATCCGCCACCGCCACTGTCTATCACCACTAAATTGACCCCTGTACCGCTGCTAACCCATGTTACCTTGTACCGCAGCCCAGAACTTCAAGCACAGAAAATATTAATTGGTGAATGAAAACATTGAACCTGAGAACAACCTCAAATTCACCCAACTACTCTGGAACCAAGTCAGCCAATCAAACTCCAGATTAGCACACCACCGGCCTCCCGATCGCCGAAAATCCCCAAATGAATGCCTAATTGCAGAAAGTGGGCGTTCAGAGGGTTGGGTGGAGAAGTTTAATTGGGTTGAATTGGGGTCTGTTTTGGTCTGTTCATTGGCAACACATTTTCCGTAATTAAGCATTGATTTGGGGTCTGTTTATGCCGGTTACACTTACATAGAACCCTAGATCTCATGCAGCGGCTTTGAATGCTCTACACTGAGCACACCCATTCGCAAGTAACTTGTAAAATTTTCTCATGAAGAATCTTCACGATATCGTACTAGAAATCAACACAAGTAAATGAAGATTTTCAAACATGTTCCTAATTCCTGAAAACTTATGAACTTGACTGTATGAAATACGAGAGATATCAACATTTCTCATCATTGTGAACAGGCCAACGAATCCGATCGACGTAGAGACGAAGATAATAGAATAAACAGCTCATCTGCTTTAAGGAATCAGATTAAGCCAATCGATATGGGATTTCAAACTAAGCCAAATGCAAAAAAGATTGTAAACATAATATGAATCAAGAGTATGACAGGACTTGTTCCTACATATCCTTGACTTCTAAGAAAACTTGATTCAAGGGTAAATGAAGTTCAATTATTATTCTATATTATCGATAAAAAATTTATCTCTCTACGAAAAAACGCTCTCGCCTCTCTCTAAGAAACGGATATGGATTTGGATCACAGACAAGGTCAGCCTCCACCAAAACCGCCTCCTGCGGTGGCGATTGGAGCCGATCTGGAACAGAGCATTAATCATCAATGTGCTGGGCAAGTCACCGGAATATCAGTTTTTGTATGATCGATTAATGGCTCAATGGAAATTGTACAGAGGCTTTGTGCTAACGGATCTAGCGAATGGCTTTTGCTGCGTCTGATTCTATTGTAAGTAGGGGTATGAGAGAGTACTTCTCTGCGGTCCATGGATGGTGTTAGGGCACTACGTTACAGTGCGGAAATGGGTGCCTCAATTTGATCCAAACACAGAAATATCGAGAACAACGCCGGTATAGATTCGTCTGCGAGGAATTGATTTGGAATTTTTTGATGAGGATGCACTACTGGATTTAGGAGGAGTATTTGGGAAGGCAGTGAAGGTGGATCTCACCACCATTGCTGCGTCGAGATGGTGGAATGTTCAATAACTCGGTTGTTCAATCACCCAATTCCCCCGGTACATTTGACGGAGCTAAGGTTCTCTCTGCCGTTGAGACAGAGAATATTGATACGAGCTTTGGATCAGTGTCTGCAAACCAGCGAGATGGCTGGCCAATCTCTCAATAGCTTGCAGATGAAGATGCTCAGTTGGAACTGCATGGGTATAGGTAATGATGCTACTACCTGTTCTCTTTTAGAACTGTGTCGCATTCATAAGCTTAGTGTCCTGGTTCTTGTTGAGCCAAGAGTGGATAGCTCTTATGTTGTTAATATATGTTAATATCTGTAACAGATCTGTGTTCTCTGATGTGAAAGTTGTGGAGGCCCAGGGCTTTGCATGTGGCATTTGGGTACTATGGGACAGTACAGTGGTGGATTTTGAGTTAATTTCCTTCACTAATTACGTTATACCAGGTTTGATTAAGAGAAGTAATCAAAGTTTGTAGTTGTTTTCTGCAGGATATGCTTAGTCCTTATCCTCTACGTAGAGAGGAACTTTGGAAGTATTTGAGTAAGCTTGCTGATGCTCACTCACTCCCATGGCTTCTTGCTGGTGAATTCAACCATATTTAAGAGGCCAAAGAGAAGAAGGGGGGGGGGGGGGGGGGGGTTGCTGTAAGTTCCCAAAGGTGTGGGAAGCTACTTGAATGTATTGGTAGTTGTGGTTTGGTGGACATGGGGTATGCAGGACCCAAATTCACTTGGTCAAACTCTCAGGACGCACTGTAGGAGCTGACATTTTTAACATGGTGACAGTTGCTTTAAGAGAGGGTAAGTTTCCTTTCCTTGTGGCATCAATGATACCTTGATAGCTCTCTTCCCTAAAGTAGAGAGTCCTGAAAATTTTGGTCAACTAAGGCTAATTAGTTTATGATATGTATCTATAAAGATCATTACAAAGCTATTGACTCACAGGCTTAGGCCTTTGATGCAGAGACTCATACACCCAAACCAGTTTAGTTTTCTACCTGGAAGATAGGCTAGTGAAAATGTTCTGATTACTCAAGAAGTATTGCATACTTTGAATCACATGAAGAGCAAGAAGGGCGGGGTAGCTATGAAGATTGACCTTGCAAAAACCTATGATAAGGTGAGATGGTCTGTGTTGGAGGATGTTTTGATTCAAGTTGGTCTTCGGGTTAATTGGGTGCAGCTGATCATGGAATCTGTATCTACGGGAAGGTTTAGAGTCATATGGAATGGAGAGCAACAAAGGGACTTTAGACCTGAGAGGGTTAAGGCAAGGGGATTCCAACTCCCCTTACCAATTTTTGCTCACTATGGAGTTACTTACTCAAAAAATAGAATTTGTAGTTAGTTAAGGTAAGTAGAAGGGGATTAAATGTGCTAGGGGAGGTTTAGCAGTGACACACCTCTTTTTTTCAGATGATCTAATCTTATTTGGGGAAGCTACTGAGAAGAAATTGACAGTCATGCAACAAGTTCTTAATGATTCTGTTGGAAACTGGGCAAACTGTGAATTTGGAGAAGTCAAAAATGTTTGTTTCTAAGAGTGTAGCTAGAGTGAAGGCTAGAAATTTGAGCCATTTAATTGGAATTGGGCTCACTGAAGATCTGGGAGTGCATCTTGGTATGCCTTTAATACACAAGACTTTTAATGCTTCTGTTTTCCATTTTTTGGTGGATAAGGTAAGAACGAAGCTATCATGGTGGAAAGTCTCTCAATTATCTTTTGCAGGGAGAACTACTTTAGCTCAGACTGTGCTACAAGCTCTGCCAACATATGCAATGCAGACAACTTTATAGCCTAAAGCTATAATTAGTGAGTTGGACAAGGCTTGTAGAAGATTTATTGGGGAGGCACAAATGAGAAGGCAAAGCTCTCTTTAGTTGGCTGGGAAACCATTAAGCTGCCTAAGGAGGAATGAGGTTTGGGTTTGAAGGACTTGGTGTTTCTTTAATATAACTATGTTAGCTAAAGTGGCTGGAGAATATAGAAGAATGCCAGGTCCTTGTGTTGCCTACAAATGCAGCAGAATATGTGTGGAGGGCTGCTAAACAATTGCAAAATATTCTGGGTTTAAATATCAGGAATGTGGCAAAATATTCTGGGGGAGATGTAGCTGTTGCAGCAGTGTGTAGAGATACTGATGGTAGTTGGATTTGGGGTATGCAGAAGAATGTAGGGAAGATCTCAGTTTTGAATGCAGAATTATGGGCTGTGCTTGAAGGTTTGCAGGTGCTAAAGCAACAGGAGACTCTAAAGCTGTTTTGGAAAGTGATTCTGCTGAAGCTGTTAAATGGATCATGGACAACAAGGAGACTCAACCATTCTGGGTTTTGGTGCAGGAGGTCAGGCACATTATGGAGGCTACTACAAGTTCAGTGCAGAAAATTTGCAGAGAAGCAAATTTGGTTGCTGATCAATTAGCTAAATCTTGCACTTGCAAATTTTTTGATAGGTCTCTTTTGTTTTCTGCCACTCCTAAGTCCTATCTGTGATTTTCTTGTTTTTACTGTGATTTTCTTGTTTTTACTGTGATTTTCTTGTTGAAAATGACAGGAAGGGAGTTGGCACTGTTAGATGTATTTTGAGTTGAGCTTTTGGCTACCCTTTTAAACCCAAAAAAAAAAAAAAAGGTTCAATTATTCATTGAAACTAAAAAATTTGCTGAAAACAATCTGGGTGAAAAATCTAGATGAACTGAAAATCAAAATGTGTTTGGTATGAGCTGAAATTATAGGTTATAGATTTGGTCCATTTGACAAAGTTTAAAGAGAGCAACTACTTGAATACACCCACTTATAAAGAACTGAAAAACAAAATTTGTTTGGTATAAGACTATAAGCTGAAATTATAGGTTATAAATTTGGTCCGTTTGACAAAGTTTAAAGAGTTCTATAGGCAACTACCACTTGTATACACCCACTTATAAATGAACTTCAATCATGCTAATGTCAAAAAAAATTATAATCGTTGCTTTAGAGATTTTCAGCTACATAATTCCCAATTTGGAAGATTCTACAACTGCCCTGAGATTCTTTTAATATGCAGATTTTCAGCTTAAGTATTTGTGTCATGATAACAAGCGAGATTCTATAGAACTGCAGATTTTAATCCAATTGCGTTACCAAACATACACTAAGTTGTGAATCACACAGAAGTGAAGTGGCATCAATAAAATTACCGAACACGATATAAAAAAAACAGTAGTAAACAATCCCTGGAGCTATGAGATCACATAAAAACAACAATCCCCAATTTTCAAAACCCTAGTCTACAAACCTAAATTTAGCAAATCAAATGTTCAATTTTCACAACCTTTCATCAAATCAAAATTGAAAGTGAAACGAAGAGATTATAGTTCATAAAAAATGATCGAATAGACAAGTTCGATTTGGAACTTACCCAAACAAGCCACGGCCTGAGTTGTTGGGAGCGACGAAGACGAAATACGAAGTGATTGTTCCGAAGATCTGAGACTAGCAACGGAATAAGCTCCGATATCCAACGCCGTCGTTTCTCTCCGAACAGAGCTCTCGTTTTTAATTCTGAATGCCGATCAAAATGGGGTATCGATTGTGATATTTAGACACCGGGAGGCCCCAACGTGAAATTACGTATTTGTTTGTAAGGAATTAAGAAAAAGGTAAGAACACTTTCACCCCTATACTATTAATGAAGGACATTTCACCCCTCCTATTTCAGAAATGACACTTACACAAATGATGGTCCCAAACCTTAGGACTTGGGATCAATTAAGAGAAGCGACTTTGGAAACTTACACCCCTTTATTGAAGTCCGTTATAACGGAGTTGGGGCATATCACTAAAAATAGTTTTTGAGACAAATCGGTCTCATATTATGCAAAATAGGGGGTTATTCAAGGGTAAAATAGACTTTTTTAAATGATATTAGGGTCAATTTATCTCCAAACTATTTTTAGTGATGAACCCACCTTATATAATGGTGTCACAATCAGGGATGTAAGTTACATGATACTCGGGACACCAATATGCCGAAAGTATCATTTTATAAACTCAATCAAATTAGAGGAGGTGAAAGTGTATTTCCCCCCCTTGTCGGCTAGTCAAAAGTTCCATTAAAGCCTCGATAAATGAATATATTGATTGTTTATCTTTTTTTATGAGGGGGATTGCTTATAATGAAATTCAATTTTTTGCATCTGAAGGAGCCAATGTTGAAATTGGGGACAGTAAAATTGTTTTTGAGAGTGATTCTTCTTTTCAGCATTTAAGTTTATTATTTAAGTTTATTATGCACTTTCTTTACTAAATCTTGAAAACCAACCAACTTTTTCTTCCTAAATTGAGTTGGCAAGACATATGTATTTCTCATGATCTTAGACCCAGCTGTACGCCACAATACTTGCTCAGGGTTTATTTCCTTTGCGGGGGAACATAAATTGAGAAGACCATCGCTGATTTTTTGTGTTAATTTTCTTCCCCATTGCTCTCTTGTAGATTTGTAGTAGGCTCATCAGACTTGTAATTTCTGTTGTGACTCCAGTAATAATTAAACTGTCATTTACGCAAAAAATGTGAAAAACGGATGGACCACCTCTTCAAGTGATGACAGCTGAAATCAAACCACCAGACATCGAAGATATGAGAGCACAAAAGAGAATTTCGTCGCATAAAATGAATAAATACAGCAAGAAAGGGAATCCATGTCCCACAGCCCCAGCTCGTGCTCGGGCATCACTGAACCAACAATTCTTCATTTTAACATTAAAATGAAAAAGAGGATGTTGTGATACAACTCATAACCAAATTTATTTAATTAGGCCCAAAATCGAATTTTGACTGTACTTTATCGATGAAATTCAACCCTACGAGAACATAGGCTTTTGCTTATGTCCAGCTTGAGTGCAATAAATTCTTTTGTTTCTTACTTCTATAGTTCGCATTAAGTGTAGAAGCTCGAAAGCGGTTAGAATATTTCCGGCAACAAGACAGTCCGGGACTAATGCACTCTCATTTTAATAGATGATTTTAAGGAGTACTTTCTTAAACAGATTAGTCATTGTGTTTGACACCAACTTACAGATCACCGTACGCATTGGTGGACACATTTGTATTTACATAACTACCCCATTAAAGTTTTGAAATTTTCAAAAAGTTATTAGGTGTCGGCCCCCTCAAAATTAGAATCAATTCAATTTTTAGAAATACACGTTAATCTACTATATATTCAAGTATGTATATGATGTCCAATATGATTTGATTTAGTTCCGAATTTACGAAAAAGTAATTATAATAAATGCTGGTATGTTCTCTGTAAACCGTAATAATAAATACTACGAGGAGTGAAACTAAAATGTTAATGGTTGTTCTTCTTTATAAGTTGACTCCCACTCAACTAAATTCCTGCGTCCGCCACTGACCGTACAAAAGTTTATGGCTCGTAGATCTGCTGCTCTTCTTACTTGTTTGACATTTGGAATAAGAGCCGATACAATCCTGTCGAAATCCTTTACACTTCTTTTACCATTTAGGATATCCAACTCACAGGAACCCACATATTGTTCAACACTGAGCCGGTATATCTGATAAAATAAAAATGAAATGCCACTTATACCCGGTTCTTTTAGGGGTTTTCATTTGTTTTAGGCTGTCTTGGACCTCCTTTATTACATAAAGTTGGTCCATAAAGGCACTCCACTCCTGTGGAATAGTCACAGTAACTAAATTTAACATCTTGTGTTGGGTCGTGTTGGATGTGTTGAAAATCGCCCCAAAGTACTGTTCAAGGCACTATATTACCTTTAGGTCTCCAGCCATTGTCGTATATGTCTTCAGATCAATAATTCTGTTTCTAGCCTCTCTTGTCGAAATCTTTAGATGAAAAAATTTAGTGTTGTCGTCCCCTTCTACCACCAGCCAGTTGACTCGATCTTTGCAACCACAATTGCTATTCCTTGTGTAATAGATTGTTTACCTCAAGCCTCACTTTGATCTGGTTATCATCGCATTTGATTGGTACTTGGACTGTTTCTTCTCTTTCTTTCAGTTTTGACTTTTTCGTCCGTAGTCATGTAACTTTGACCCGATGATTCGGATAGGAAAACGATGCAATTTTCGGTAATTTTTCACGGTGTTGTAGAGTAAAGTTTACTGTACAACAACACCATAAAAATTTACCAAAAAATTACATCGTATTGCTGATCAAATCATCAGATTAGAGCGACTTGATGAATAGTGGTAAAACTCAAAACTGGAAGAAAGAGAAGAAATAGAGGAAGTAGATGCCTTCTAACTTGACCAGTTCCAATTTCAACTCTCGTAACAAAAGAAATATTCGGCGCCCAGGTGAGTTTTCTGAAATGACATTTGATTTGTAGTAGTACATGTTAGTTTATTGTTGTACTACCTCTATTTCTTCTCTTTCCCATGTGGTTGAACTTTTTATCCGTATATGGGTCACTTTGACTCGGTGATTTAGATAGCAAAACAATGTAATCTTTTGGCAATTTTTTCATAATATTGTAGAGTAAAGTGTTGAGTTGGTGCCTTGAATTGGTGAAAGGCGACCAAATACTTTGTTTCCAACTTTGATTAGGAAAGTATCGGAAGTCAAAGGCGGTGGAGGATTAGTTAGGAAACAAGTTGTTTCCAAATCGGATTTGGAAACTTTAGGGATTTCCTAGCACTATATAAAGAACCTAGTAGTCACATTATTAGGTATGCAAAAACATTGTAATTGTTCCTCTTAAGTGAATAAAGAGTGCTTTTCGCCGTGGAGGTAGTTAGCAAATATTTTCCTAGCGAACCACGTAAAATACTCGTGTTCTTCTTTTATTCGTTCTTCGTTCGTGAGGTGGTTTGACATAACAAACTGGTATCAGAGCTGGGTTTGCTGGTGTTTCAAGATCAAGATCAAGGCGGAGCAAAGTTAGGGTTTCAAAACTTGGTGAAATCAAAGCTAGGGTTTTGCGATCTAGGTGGAGCACGCGAATAAAGTTCAAGATCCACCAAGAACGATGTCCGGATCGATGTTGAAGATCGACAGGTTCACAGGAGGGAACAGCTTCAGTCTGTGGAAGATAAAGATGGAGGTTTTGCTCAAATCACAAGGCTTGTGGGCACCTTTTCCGCGGACAAGGGAGGCATGAATG
This sequence comes from Linanthus parryae, assembly GCA_023055425.1. Taxonomy (NCBI): domain Eukaryota; kingdom Viridiplantae; phylum Streptophyta; class Magnoliopsida; order Ericales; family Polemoniaceae; genus Linanthus; species Linanthus parryae. Next base: position 25,231,251 of record JALGPY010000002.1, on the reverse strand, counting down.
TTGCATCAGCGGAGTTCAAGGCGATGGAGGAGAAGGCACACGCAACGATTATGCTGTGCTTATCGGACGACGTGATCATCGAGATGGCAGATCAGAAGGAAGCAGCGAAGCTCTGGCTCAAGTTGGAGAGTCTCTACATGACGAAGAGTCTCACTAGCAAGTTGATGCTAAAGCAAAGGCTCTTCACCCTGCGGATGCTCGAAGGTACGAATCTCAAGGACCATCTTGATCAATTGAACACAAATATGTTAGATTTGCGTAATATTGGCGAGAAGGTGGAGGATGAGGATGCTGCACTTTTTCTATTGATGTCGTTACCCCCATCATATGAGAACTTCGTACAGTCGTTCATTGTGAACAAGGACGACTTATCCCTAGAGGAGGTGAGATCGGCGCACCATGCTAGGGAACTGCGCCATAAGGGTGCAGACTTAGGTATAGAGGACCATGCATCCGGACTGATGGCAACGGGGGGAAGCAAGAAGGGTAAGAAGAACAAGAAAAAGCAGTTCTCAGGTTCTAATTTACCCAAGGATGTCTGTGCCTTTTGCAAGGAAAAGGGGCACTGGAAGAGAGATTGCCCGAAACGAGGTTAACAGGGGCAGAATGGATCCGCAACCGTAGCAGAACAAGGTAACTCGTCTGAGGATGATTACATTCTAATGGCGGATGTTGTCACGCACTCTCAGGATGCGTGGGTCCTTGATTCCGGAGCTTCCTATAATATTTGCACTAACAGGGAGCTATTCTCGACGTACGACCAAACGGATGGAGGGTTTGTCTACATGGCAAACGAAGCCATGTGTAAGGTGATTGGGAGCGGCTCAGTTAGATTGAAGACAAATGAAGGGAAGTTATGTACCTTGGAGCAGGTCAGACATGTACCGCTTATTAAAAAGAATCTGATCTCCTTGAGTCTACTCGACAGCAAGAGATACAGTTTCAAAGGTAAAGGTGGAGATCGACAAGTCTGCAAGGGTTCTAAGGTGATTCTCAGGGGAGTCAAGAATGGGACTTTGTACATGTTGCAAGGTTCGACGATCACAGGTTCTGCTGGAGTTGTCTCCGCCGAGATTAAGGAAGCTGATCTAACCAAGCTGTGGCATATGAGGCTCGGTCATATGAGTGAACGTGGAATGCAGGAACTTCACAAGAAAGGCTATCTCACCGGGCATGCGCCCAAGAGTTTAGGGTTTTGTGAGCACTGCGTGTATGGGAAGCTACAACATAGCAAGTTCCCTAAGGCGGTTCGTGGAACGAAATGTACTCTTGATTATATCCATTCAGATTGCTGGGGTTCATCTAGAGTTGAGGCGATTGGCGGGTACAGTTATTTTATAAGCATCATAGACGACTGCTCCAGGATGACTTGGATATTCGTGATGAAGCACAAGAGTGAAGCCTTCGCAATATTCAAGGAGTGGAAGACACTAGTAGAGAATCAGGTGGGAAAGAAGGTGAAGAGGTTGCGCACAGACAACGGCTTAGAGTTCTGTTCATCAGAGTTTGATGGATTCTGCAAGGATCAGGGAATAGCACGCCATCGCACCGTTCGGCACACACCGTAGCAGAACAGTGTAGCCGAGAGAATGAATCAGACACTTTTAGCGAAAGCAAGGTGCATGCTTTCGAATGCAGGTCTTTCTAGAGGTTTCTGGGGAGAGGCAGTTTCCATGGCATGCTATGTCATAAATCGGAGCCCGCACACAGGTATAGGATGCAAGATTCCTATGGAAATCTGGTCCGGTAATGCAGTGGATTACTCGGATTTGAGAGTTTTTGGTTGTGTTACCTATTATCACGTTGATGATGGCAAACTAGAACCAAGAGCTAAGAAGGGAGTATTCATGGGTTTCGGAACAGGTGTGAAGGGATATAAGATATGGGCAGACAACAAGATTATACTTAGCAGAAGTGTAGTCTTTGATGAGACTCATATGCTGAAGAAGTCCTTGGAGGTGGAGCTTGGAAGTGCAAAGAAGAGGTGGATGGAGAGTCGGATCCTACTGATCCTAAGGATTCTGAAATCCCTACACCGCCGCCAGAAGCTGAAGAGGAAGAAGCAGAAGAGTCTGATAGTGAGGATGCGTCTACACCAGAGGAACCGGTTCATCAAAGTATTGATGAAGGAAGACCAAGGAGAGTCTTAAACCCTCCGACGAGATACAGAGATGATGGTATGGTGGGATATGCATTACAAGTAGCGGAAGAGGTAGAGGATGAGTCATCCTCCTACAAGGCCGTTATATCAAGTTCTGAGTTAGCACAATGGATTGCCGCGATGGGGGAAGAGATGGAGTCATTTAGCAAGAACTCGACTTGGGAGCTTGTTAAATTGCCAGCGGGAAGGAAGATAGTCAGTTGCAAGTGGGTCTTCAGAAGAAAGGAAGGAACTACATCTGGAGAGGGCGTCAAGTATAAGGCAAGGCTAGTTGCAAGAGGGTTCAGTCAGAAAGAGGGAGTTGACTACAACGAGATCTTCTCACCGGTGGTCACACATACTTCTATTCGGGTGTTACTAGCTTTAGTGGCACACCACGACCTAGAACTTGAGCAATTGGATGTCAAGACAGCTTTCCTGCACGGAGAGTTGGAGGAGGAAATATACATGAGCCAACCGGAGGGGTTCCAAGTTCCCGGAAGAGAGAACCACGTGTGCAAGCTGAAGAGATCTCTCTACGGACTTAAGCAGTCACCGAGGCAATGGTACAAGAGGTTTGACAGCTTCATGTTAAAGATTGGTTACCACAAGTGCGAGTATGCTTGCTGCGTGTATCACAAAGAGTTGCATGGTGGATCACGTATTTACCTAGTTCTGTATGTTGATGATATTCTGATTGCAACTCGGGATATCAATGACATTAGAGAAATGAAGAGATCCCTTACCGCGGAATTTGAGATGAAGGATCTGGGAGCTGCTCGGAAGATATTGGGAGTTGAGATCTATAGAGACAGGAAGAAGAAGAAGCTTTTCTTATCACAGCAGGGATACATCAAGAAGATCTTGGCAAGATTCGTGATGTTATCAGCTAAAGCTATAGATACTCCTATGGCAACTAACAGCAAGCTAGGAATGTACACCGTTCAGACTGAGGAGGAGAAGGAGTACATGTCCTAGGTTCTATATGCTATCGCAGTTGGAAGTCTCATGTATGCTATGGTCTGCACTCGACCGGACATAGAATTCGCTGTTAGTGTGGTTAGTCGTTTTATGGCTCATCCTGGTTGGGAACAATGGCAGGCAGTGAAGCGCATATTCAGGTACCTTAAGGGTACGTCAGACATTGGCCTATATTATGGGGCTAGTGAAGACATCTTGGTAGCTGGTTTCTCGGATGCGGACTATGCAAGGGATATTGATAGTAGAAGATCAATGACAGGCTATGTATTTGCTCTGGGAGCATCTGTTGTGAGTTGGAAGGCTACGCTACAGCCGACGGTGACTTTGTCCACCACGGAGGCGGAGTATATGGCTCTAACGGAAGCAGCAAAGGAGGCAATTCGGCTTAAGGGAATGGTCAATGATCTAGGGCTACTTCAAGATCGGGCGATAGTCTACTGTGATAGCTTGAGTGCGATTTGCTTGACTAAGGACTAGTTTCATCATGAAAGGACCAAGCATATCGACGTCAGTTATCATTTTCTGAGAAACGAGAGCAGGATCAAGGTGATGAAGGTGGGGACTGCTGACAACCCCGCGGATATGTTCACCAAGCCGGTCCCGGAGAGCAAGTTCCAGCATTGTCTGGAATTGCTCGACATCTTGAGCCAGTGAGGCCCTTCGAGGCATGTCGGACCCGGTGGGGGTCCAGTGAGTCTCTGTGACGAGAGACAATCGGGTGCGGAGAAGACGTAGCTTTGTTTACGAGAAGAGGAGCAGCTGCTGTTGACGAGACAATTCAAGTCAAGGTGGAGATTTGTTGATTTGGTGCCTTGAATTGGTCAAAGTCGACCAAATACTTTGTTTCCAACTTTGATTAGGAAAGTATCGGAAGTCAAAGGCGGTGGAGGATTAGTTAGGAAACAAGTTGTTTCCAAATCGGATTTGAAAAATTTAGGGATTTCCTAGCACTATATAAAGAACCTAGTAGTCACATTATTAGGTATGCAAAAACATTGTAATTGTTCCTCTTAAGTGAATAAAGAGTGCTTTTCCGCCGTGGAGGTAGTTAGCAAATATTTTGCTAGCGAACCACGTAAAATACTCGTGTTCTTCTTTTATTCGTTCTTCGTTCGTGAGGTGGTTTGACATAACATAAAGTTTACTCTATAATATAATGCAAAAATTACTAAATTTGTGTATCATTTTGCTAACCAAATCACCGGGTCAAAGTAACCCAGTGAGTAGTGTCAAAAAGTGAAGTAAGGTGAAAGTGAAGAAACAGAGGTAGTAATAACTTAATGACAATGAAGTTTTGGAGGCAGCGATTGTATCAAGGAATATTAACGCACCACTCCATTCTTTCTCTTTCTTCCCATGTTTTCTTTTACTCGGATTTGGGTCACTTTGACCGGGTAATTTGGATAACAAAACGATGCGATTTTTTGATAATTTTTTTACTGTGTTATAGAACAATTTTTACTCTAGAACACCATGAAAAGATTATCAATATATTGCATTATTTTGCTATCCAAATCACCGGATTAAAGTAACCCAAAGAATAATGATAAACGTCAAATTGAAAAAAAAAAAAAAAAAAAAAAAAAAAACAGGGACAGAGTGGTATTTCATAAACTAAAAAGATGATGATTCCTCTCTGAGACATCATTGTATGGTCAAAATTAAAGGTTTGAAAATCATTAGTACTTGCTACTCAATCGTAATTATCTTAGTGTGCACACATGACCTCAAAGTTACATGAGATCATGTGTTAATATAGTACCATTAATCCAATACAATTCAATCCGACAAAATATTGTTAGGTACGCCATGAAAATACACCTATAATCAATTAAAAAAGAATTAGCTCCAACAGTTGTTGGCCTGAATTTGACATAGACCTATAATTAGGTCCGTTCTGACTTAAACATATGACAACTTAAAGCTGGTGTAAAACATAAAAAACTTCGATGTATTGCTATTCTCTCATCTAATCCTCCATCTCCTCCTCCGGATCCTCTACGGTAGTACTAATTACCCTTCCTGAATAATCAACATACAGACGGATACGGTTCCATATCCAATCACCGGTTACATAGCCATCAGGCTGAACGACCTCAATTATAGCACTCGGCGACGCTTCCTTTATTTTCCTGGTAGCTTCTTCTTCCGTTAGCCCCACTAACTCCTCCCACGCCATTCTTTGCTGAAAAAACACAATATAGAACAAATTACACTCACAAACGCAGCAGCACTAGTAGCAGTTTCGAGTGAGAAACTTACTTGATGTAATAAAATATCGAATATGATTTAGGATCGTCGACTTGTGCTGATGGACTGCTCATAGCCTCCTGCTATATATAATAGTGTTGGTGGCGGTGGACCAACAACATTAACCCAGTGCAATAGTGCATGGCATATAAAGAAATACCTAGGCTTTACCTTGGAGCCCAATCAACCACTCAATTGACTTGCCCACTGAACAAGGTGATCACGGGTTATGATCTTGGGCCTATAATAACAAAGGCTACTGTAACTCCCGAACCAGAGTTTGGGGGCATCATCAAATCATGGACTAATTGCATCTGTGGTACCCATAGTTAAGTTTTTGCGTGGATTTGATACCAATAGTTTCAATTGCAGCATCCGCATACTTTCAGTGGTATCCACTCTTAACTTTCCATATTGCGCCCCCAATTGTCACCCCTATATTTTTGCAAATAGTTTTTTCTTATAACATATTGAATTGATTGATTTATTTATTTCAAATTTGTAGGTAAAATTTACAATTTTATAACAAAATATAGTGAAAATGAGGGGCACACTAATATTTTTTACATATTTTCATCCAACATATGAATGAAAATTTAGCAGTGGATATCACCACCGTTGCAACAAATCAAAAGTACAGGTACCGCTAATGCTGCAATTGAAACTATAGGTACCGAATCTACTCAAAATCCAAATTATGGGTATCGCGGATGCAATTTAATCTCAAATCATTGATTTTGGGTTTCTTGAGTTGTAAACCACTAAATCTTTGTAAATATTTAAACACAATAACCTATAACATAAATCTATAAACCTATTGTTGGAATTGTGCCCTAGAGGCAATCTATTAATTGTGACATTTATGGATTTACGATTCATTATGTTATCGATATGGAGATATGTTAACATGAATGAAGTCCTTAGAATATAAGTGTTATATTCTTAAATATCCCTAGTCAATTATAATGATTAAATAGGACAATCATCTATAGACTAGTATGGGGTTGGATTGATATGGAGATATCATGATCCAACACATGGGTATGCATTAGGAGTAATGGCATACTGGATTGACCCATCTCCGAGAAGGCTACATACATGTTATGTTAAGTCACAAGCGCTTCTCGCGGTGCAACGGTATTGTCATCCTTAGACTTGAAGTCACTAGATTGTCTAGTTGTGGATTATTGTGATTTTTGGTAGCGTCAAACGCTACACCGTAACTGGGTAGCTACAAAGGCGTGTACTGGATACAATAAGAAGCAAGCTTAGAGATCGTAGTGGACGTAGATAGAATTTGTCCCTCCCACATAACGGGAGCAAATATCCTAGGCCACTCGAGGAATAGTGCTTATAAAATGTCTAGCCAGATTCAAATAAATCAATATGGGATATTGATGTTATTTGCACGAATAAGGCTATTCCAGGATCGAGAAACTATGGATTGGATATACGAGTGTGACTTGTATGTCTCGTGTCCAATCCGGATATTGAGACAAAGGGATGAGACAATTACTTGCACAAGGTTTGTCATGATGACTATTCTATTTGTTGGCTAGAATGGATGTCTTGCTAGAGGCCGCTCCATATTAGTAAATAGTTACTACCAACTAAATAGAACCTATGGGGTCACACGCCATATAGGGGTGAACTAGACTTAGGAAATAATTAATTAATATGATTAATTAATTAAAATGATCAAATCGCAACAACTTGCTAACTTAGTAGGACTAATATGCAAGTTGAACTAATCCATGTATAGACATGATTAAGATTTGCCAAGGTGGCCTAATTCATGTAGAAACATGAGTATGATTAATTTGCAAATAGAACTAATCCATGTATTGACATGATAAGGACTATTTTGCAAAAAGGGACTAATCCGAACTTGAGTAGGATTAAGAGGGGTTCTTTATGTAGTAGGACAAGGAGTTGTTGGACTATATAAAGAACACTCCTAGCTTATTTTTCTCTCTAAACACACCACACATCTATTTGATAGAGTAGGAGAGAACAAAGCAAGGAGAGAGCAAGTCCCAAAAAGAGGGCCGAAACCCCTTTATGGGACCGCCCCCTACCCGTCGGCCAAAGGAGAGCCGCCCCACCTCTTGGCACTCCATTGTTGCTTGGATCCTTCTTCCTCCTCCATTCTTCCTAGCTAGCACATGGATTTGGAGGATCTGGATCTCACCTCTAAGCGTGGATAAACCGTAGAGACGTGACACTATTCGCGTTTGAAGTCATCAAAGGAGAACCCTAAGGTGTGTTTATGATTTCTAACCCTTACCATCGTTATGTCTCTTGACTTGTGATCCTTGGAGGGTTTTGCATGGTTTTATGTTTGTTTATGCTTCCGTTGTGCAATCCATGAATCAAAACCCTACACCTATCATAAAAGAAGTTGAGCCTGCAGCTAGGGTGGTAGCTCAAGTGGTAGAGCGTTGGAAGTCCTTGCATGAGGTCCCGGGTTAAACCCAGTTGACGACAAAAATAATTTCTCAATAAAAAAAAGTTGAGCCTTTGCAACATCAACTCTATTTCACAGGTGGACCGATCGTTTTTGACAACTGATTGGATACCCAAGACTAAAAATTACCACTCCATCCCAGCTCTTCCTCCTCATCTTGAATTTTTGACTCGTATTTGGGTCACTTTGACAGGGTGATTTTGATAGCAAAATGATGCCATTTTTTGATAATCTTGTCACCGTGTTAAATTATTAAAAATTAGGGTAAAAGACAAAAACCACCCCTCGAGTATGGGGTATATAAAAAAAACCTCATGTTCGGGGATATACAAAAACCACCCCTGTCGAGACAAAAATCACCCCTGTCAGTGGATGGACGTTAGACGAAAAGCACCCTTCTGTTACAATCAATCAGTATAGGTGTGCAATCTGTCTTTTTTATGACATTTTTTCCCTTATTAGTACTTTTTTGTTATTTTGGTCATGTTCTTGAACACCGCTACCACTACCACCACATCCCCACCACCACCACTGCAAGAAAACTCAGTAACTACGAATCAAAATCAAGGAGCACACAACCCATCAAGTACCAGAAATGTAATTTAAGAGATTAAGATTTCAATTTTACTTCTAATTAAAAAAACCATGAGAGCATCAACCCAACAAAACAACATATGCATACAACAAATCCCACATCCAAACTAATAAGTCTAAAAACACCAACAACATATGCATACAACATCAGTATAGGGGTGCCAAACCATTTCTCTAATCTTGCAGCAGCTACCAAACCCATTTCGCTGCCCAGTTGTTGGTGAAATTTACGAAAGCATACCCCATATTCTTCCTCTTCCGGATTCTTCCTCTTCCTATGCCGCCAAAGCTCCCCCCCCCCCACCACCGATTTCGCCACCGCCTTCCGCCCCCAGTCAGCCCCCAACTCTCTCCTGAGCTACATCATCCTTTGGGTCGCAGCCATCGCAGAATACAAAAGGATCTGATGGGTCGTCGTGGGTGCTCTGAAAAACGGCACAGTTGACTGAAGAATTCAAAGTGCATCGTCTTCGTTGTGTTCTTCATCAATTTGATTGAAGGTTTCGTCTGTTGCTTCTTGAACTTCGGAAATCGGATCTGAAAGATCCATTTTTTGTGCTGTGAGAAGCACCGGCGTGGAGAGAGAACCAGATCGGAAGGAGGCAACGAGATCATATAGAAGACCCACATCTCTCTCTCTCTCTCTCTCTCTCTCTCTCTCTCTCTCTCTCTCTCTCTTCGTCCTCTGTCCTCCCTTCTCTTCTCTCTCTATGTTCTGATTTGATCGGAAGGAGGGGAAGAATTTGCGGGTGAGGGAAAAAAGTAGAGACCAAAGACGAAGATCTCTCTCTACACGACGGCGACAACGATGCTCGCCGCGACGGCTCCCTCTGCTCCATTTCTCCGGCGACTCAGCGTCCGGGCTCGAAACCGATCAGAGCTCGTACTGATGTTCACTGTTTAAGGTTTCAGTTGAACTCTACTCTCAAATCACTTAATTCTTCTCCTCTTCGATGGTGAACTGGGTCGCAGTTTTGATTTCTAAAATGAATATGTTTATCGCTGCTGGTGGTGGAGGTGGGTTATGTTGGGAGAGAAGATGGGATGAAGAGAGAGAAAGGAAGGTATAAGGTTGGTTAGGGTTATCAAATGTGGATGAGAAGGGAATGAAATGGATTTTAATGTTGAGTAATTTCATCAAATTTCAGGGGTATTATTGTCTTTTTATCCCTCTGTTAATGCACTGTTATTTTCTAACTCTGACAGGGGTGATCTTAGTATATCCCCTAACACGAGGAGTTTTTTTGTATATACCCCATACTCAAGGGGTGGTTTTTGTCTTTTACCCTAAAAAGTATAACCGAGTCAAAAGTATTATCCAAGAGTATAACCAAGTTACCGACTTTTACTTTACAACACCATGAAATTATTATCCAAAAGTTGCATCATTTTACTATCCAACTCACCGAGTCAAAATAACCCACTAAATAGTGGTAAAAGTCAAATTGGGAGGAAGAACGGGACAGGATGGTACTTTCAACGGTCTTGTCACTCTTTGTTCTTATGTGGCCCAATCAAGTTCTGTGACATGCCACTGGGAAATTTCTCACGAAAAGACAAACTTGCCCTTATAGTTCTAGGAGTGGGTGGTACATCGTGTATCCACAATTTGGTGCAAATGGGTTCGTAACCGAGCACCATCTCTATTACTTGGGGGTAGGAATCGACTCGTGCAAACAAGAGGTTGCTGGTAGTTTGTGCTCGATGACACTGACAAGTCCAGAGCTATCCAGGAACAAGAACGGGAGATCTTTGGAATAGTGCAGAATCACTCGAAAAAAGAGAAAAGCCACAAAAGAGAAAGTGAACCTACTGATTGCGTCCTAACGTAGCTCTGGTGCGTTCAGACGCAAATGTGGAAAAATGGCTAAGTATCTCACCTCTCCCTAGTCTCCGTACTATGGGGTCTCTCTAAAAATAAAATTAGACTACGTATCGTACCAATAGTAAGCATATTTAGTTTGGTCCAGAATTTTTAAATAAATGTAGTAAATAGCAAAATGTAATGTTTAGTAGGGGTGTAACTTGGACGGGTTGAGCCCGACCAACCCGAACGCAGTCCGCACTAAATTCGGGCTTGGGCACATGTTTTGAGTAATTTGGACGGGCTCGGGCACAAATCAACCCGAAATGCAATTAGGGTCGGGCTTGGGTACGAATATCAAACAATGGGTTAGCCTGAATTGTCCGATTTTTATATTCATTACCTATATATCTTATATTTAGAATGTATTATATTGCATATTTATCAAGAAGCTGTTATTTTTTCTATTAATTATTAGTGATATTTTTTTAATTATGTTGATGATTTTAACTAATATTTTTTTTTCACAAAATATTTAGTATTCTCTTGTATAAATTGATAATTTTTATATTCAATCTAACAATATATAATCATTATTTTTTAACCTAAAACAAGTTGAAGTGTCTACATTCGGTATCTATTTATATTTAAGTTAATAACTTAACTTTAAGGGGGCAATAATTGAGTTGAATGTGATAATTACATAAATTTATTTGATTTAATGGGCTAGGCCGAATTCAACCCGAACCCGAATTGGATTGTTCGAATTTGAGCTTGGACGGGCCGGCGATGCTCCTAACCCGGGCTGGGCTTGCTCAACCTCGACAGAACTAGGGCTTGGGTTTGGACAAGGGTGTCAACTTGCCCAGCCCGCCCGAGTTGCAGTTCTAATGTTTAGTTCCCTGTTTTGGTACCTTCTTACATAACAAAAAGTAATGTTTCATATTTAGTTTGGTCCAATCTCCCGTTTGGGCTGAAAATGTGTATCGGGGTGATGTTTTGGAGTTAACTTCCCACGTTTAATACATAAAGCTATTCTTCTCCGATAAAAATGTTACTAGTTATAAATTATGCATTTTTTAATTGAAATTCTTATTCTTTTTCTAACTATATAAACATTAATTTGCTGTCCAATACAGTTATTTAAAAGTTAGCTAAAATTGGGGGAGACAATTCGTGTCACGGGCCATGTTCGTGTCGTTCATGTTCATGTTCAAACCCATATAAGATAAACCCGAGCCCGGCCCATATATTAACTGTGTATGGTTCCATGGACCTTAACCCGACCTTAATAATAAACAGGTTACCCATCGTGTAACCCGTCTATTTCACATAGTCACAAAAAATTACTATGTAATAAAGAACTTGCACATACAATCAATCAAAATAAGTTGTGTTGGTAACAAATATGATTTCTTGATCATCATAAAGCCTACTGATGTGAGGTTATTAATGCATAAACTATAAGGTTACCCCTAGTCGGGCTTCCATGAAGGCAAACAGACCAGCAACGAATATATTCTCCAACCTCATACCCAGCCTTTATGCTGAAAAATGAAGGTAATAAATAGATGTTTGCACACACAAAATATACAAAGATACATATTATGTTTTGGTGATTCAATCTCCTAGCTAATTGTTGGACGAAACAGCGAAGCAATTGGCGAAGCGAGGAAGAAGAACGAAGCGGCATTGGAAGGCACTGTTGGGTCTTCGTGCGAAGAAAAGTTTTCTTCGTGCGAAGAGTCTTCGTGTGAAGACGATTGCCTTCGTGCGAAGACATCGGGGCTGAGGCGGTTTCGTTGTTTCCTTGTTCAATTTTGGAATGTTTCTTTGTTTCTTTGGGCACAAGTCAGTATCCTAGGCCTATATAAAGACCTAGGGTCGAGACTAACATTGTGTGGTGCATTGTATTGGCTCATCAAAAAAATTGGTTCGTATTGATCGTGGATGTAGCTAGCCTCAAAACTAGTGAACCACGTTAATTCTCGTGTTGTTCTTCATCGTATTCTTTTGTCTCATCGCTCCTCTTGGCACTTCCGCATCGTTTTCTAACAATTGGTATCAGAGCCAGGTTGTTCGACCCGAATTTGTGAGGAGTGATGTCGAATATGATGAAGATTGATCGTTTCGATAAGAAGAATGAGTTTAGCTTGTGGCAAATCAAGATGCATGCTTTGTTAAAGAAACAAGATCTGTGGTTGCCACTAGCTAACAAATTGGGCATTCACAAGACCACATCGGAGTTTCTGAAGATGGAGGAGAAGGCACATTCGACGATCATGTTGTGCCTCGCGGACAACGTGATTACCGGAATCGCATATCAGACCTCGGCGGCTGGCTTATGGAAGAAGTTGGAGGATCTCTACGCAAAGATATCAGTGGCCAACAAGTTGATGTTGAAGCAGCGGCTATTCGGTCTTTGGATGGTTGAAGGTACACATATTGGTGATCACCTAGACAATCTCAACACTATTTTTGCTTGAATTGCGTAGTAGTGACAAGACTGTTAGTGATGTTGATGCGGCTTTGATCTTATTGGTGTCTCTACCTCCTTCTTTTGAGGGTTTCGTCCTATCATTTGTTGTTGTGAAGGAGACCATAACCCTATACGAAGTTCGTTCGGTGTTGCACACAAGGGAATTGAGGCACGAAACGTCAAAATTTTAAGATCATGATGGTGGCGCACTCATGGTCAAGGGGAAAGGTAAGGGTGGACATCGGAACTATGGTAGATGCGACTTACCATTGGGACGTTTGTGTGTTTTGTCGTGAGAAGGGTCGTTGGAAGCGGAATTGTCCCAAGAACAAGTGATATGCAGAGTTTGCTGCAATTCAAGGTGGACAGACAAAGTCCGAGGACGTCTTCGTTCTCTAGGTATCTTGTGCAAGCTTGGGCTCCAGGCGTAGGAGCATGGGCGTGTGTTTTGTGACACGCATATTGGTTGGTTAATTGTTTGTATGTTATTGGGCATGCATTGGTTGTTGGCACGTTTTTGGGAGTGTCAAGTTTGGCGTCTTCGTGCTGTAAGTATTGGCGGCGCAATTGACATGACTTGATTGATGGAAACTTTCTTCATTAAGTGTCATTGTAACGACATTGGGGAGATGCATTGTGTCATGGTGCATTGGTGGTGTGTTGATTGAGACACACAAAGTATCTGCGATTGTTGAGACGCAAAGACGCGCTTGTTTTGCATAGTGAATGTATTTCAATACCGTAAATTTGGAAATATATTGTATCGGTTGATTGGATTGATGAGAGCAATGAATTAATTTCTAGGGAACTTAAATGGAGGTGGAGATTTGTTATGTTTTGGTGATTCAAACTCCTAGCTAATTGCTGGACGAAACGGCAAAGCAATTGGCGAAGCGAGGAAGAAGAACGAAACGACATTGGAAGGCATTGTTGGGTCTTTGTGCGAAGACATCGGGGCTGGGGCGGTTTCGTTGTTTCCTTGTTCAATTTTGGAATGTTTCTTCGTTTCTTTGGCACAAGTCAGTATCCTAGGCCTATATAAAGACCTAGGGTCGAGACTAACATTGTGTGGTGAATTCTATTGGTTTCTCATCAAAATTGGTTCGTTTTGGCTGTGGATGTACCTAGCCTCAAAACTAGTCAACCACTTTAATTCTCGTGTTGTTCTTCATCGTATTCTTTCGTCTCATCGCTCTTCTTGGCGCTTCTGCATCGTTTTCTAACACTACATATACGTAAGTACAAAAATAAAAACATGTGAACACTAATAGAAACACTTAAAATATAAGCTTTAGGACACATGTAACAAAATATGTTTGGTTTTAAATACGGGGCAAAATGTGTCGTGTTGAGTTAAATGTTAAACGGGTAACTTGTTAAAAAATGCGGGTTACGCGGGTTGTAAATGGGTTTTGCGAGTCAACTCATGCCCAACAACTTAAGCGTCGTGTCTAATCGTGTCGACCCGTTTATGATCCAGACCCATATGACAAAACTCGATTGTCGTGTCAATACCCATTTTGCCGGCCGTAACTAAAATTTTGTTCTTGTAGGTAATTAATTATACGTAAAATACAAAAAGATAACCGAGCTAGACAAACAAAAATTAGCAATACATTTTCCGATTCTTAAATGTGGAGAGCGGAATAATTAATTATATGCTAAATAGTAGAGAATCCAACCTAACTAAATCCAGTCAAATATTATTAGTCCAAAAAACCAAACCTTATCAACTATGAAGTCCGTAGAAGCTCTTGCAAAAAAAAGAAGAGAGTTAAGAAACATAATTTAGTTAAACAAAAGATAAGAGAAGAGAGTTAAGAAACATAATTTAGTCACAAACACAAAGAATATTAGTAGTACTAAATTATCGTAGAAGAGCGGAGATCCATACTCCATACTAGCGTGCCGGGAGCAGTTCTTTAGCCCGATAACAACAGAGGAATTGAGCCCGACTCATCGGCATTATAAGCCGCCTCTTGCTAGAGCGATGCATTATTCACCAATGACCAAACCAATGAATAGAGAACAAAAATTATTGAATCATAATCTGAGTAATGTTTGGGACTGAACTAAATAATAGTGAACAATATAGCTAGAGAAAGATCATATCATCCAATTTTAGCACTAATAACCCTTCCTGAATGATCGACGAACAGTCGGGTCCGGTCCATTCTCAAATCACAGGTCACACAACAATCAGGCCGAACCACCTGAACGTAAGCATATGGCCCCATTTTCTTTTTAGCTTCTTCTGTCGTTAGCCCCACCAACTCCGGCCGTGACCTATCTAACGCATATCTCTCCCTGGAAAAAAACTCTATATATATAAAGTTACCGACATTGAATTCTTAATCGCGACTGAACAAAACAATAAGAATTAAAGAAATTGAGACTTACTTGCTGTATGGAGTGATATGAGATCGATCTTGCTCGGGATTTGATCTCGAGTCTTGCTGGATCGCTCTTGCTTACACCTTCGTTTCTTACTTTTGAAACTACTCCAACGGATCAAAATCCATTTGAGGGTATTGGAGTCCATTCTTCTTCTTCTGTGCTTTTTGTCTGCCATAAATTACCAGATAACTAATTGCTAAAATATTACTAGCTGATAAGCTTCGGTCGCCACTACCTACGCAAGGTGCAGAGGAGTGCCTGTCTCATAGCCTTTATATACAAGTAAAGTGTCCTGTATATACGGGAAGAGCTTGACCTTGCCTTGGAGCCCAAGCAACAACACAGCTTGGTCGATGACCTTAGGGCTTCAACCCCAAGGAGAGTTATTATCCTGTGCTGTCGCTCTACTAGCCCACATAGTACCATACATATCTTAGAGCATCAACTATAAAACACTTGATCAAGAAAAACTATAAAACACTGAATCAAAGGCCCTAAACCCTAGAATATAAACCCTGCATCTATGATTCCAAATTCTAAAAAGAATCTCCAGCCACGGGCGGACCCATGTAGGGGCAAGGAGTGGCAGCAGCCGCCCCCGAAATTTGAAATACCTCAGGTTTTATATATATTTTATGACTATACCATAAGATATATAGAATCCCCCTGTAGAAAATTCTGGGGTGTTTAGAACGGGAACAATATGGCTTGGATACTCTCTGAGTCGTGTGAATCACTCTCAGATTAAGGTATTTTGGTGGTATACACACGAAATCGATAATCGGATAAAACAGAGAGGTTCAAGAACGAATATGATTGTTCTGTGTTTCTGAATTCGACCAAACTGACAAATAAAGAGGGAGAAGGCGGTTAATCTGGCGATTACAACCGCTAGATTTCAGTCCGTTTTTCAACGGAAAATTGATTCCGAGACGTTTTTTGTGAAGCAATAAAACGTCCGAAATCCAATTTTTCCAGCGCGACCGCCGCCAGGGGCGTTGCCCCTTGGACCCCACCGGGGGCGCTGCCCCCTAACCCCCGCAGTCGTCCGCGAGTTCGTTGTCCAACACAATAACATAGTTGTGTGCACGCGTGTACTTCACACCTCCTAATGTGTACAACGTAATGCCAATGTCTACTTTGGTCGTAAGTAAATCCGATTACACAAATGACCGATGACACTAAAATCACCAACACCCCCTCCTCCTCCGAAATTCCAAACTGCCCACTTGCCCAAATGATTAATTGTTTTAGTTGACAAAGGTTCGAATCTTCTCCCAGTCAACAAATTTACAAATTTTTTTCTTTCTGTTTTTTTCTTCATTATTAATTTGATGCTTATGAAATATAATGACTTTTGACTATTTGACTTTGACTTTTGACTTGATTTCCTAACTCCGCCACTGTCTCCAACAGCTTATAAACCTCGGTTATGATGTATTAGAAGATCGTCCCCTTTATTCACATTAACTACAAGAATTTGGGTTCAAAGTGCCACTTCGTCTCTGCTCTTTCTCTCAAAGTTGATTTTTTGACTCGTATCTAGGTCACATTGACTGGGTGATTTGGATAGCAAAATAATGTGAATTTTATATAATTTTTTCAGCGTGTTATAGAGCAACTTTTATTCTACGACACCATGAAAAGATTATCAAAAAATTGCATCATTTTGCTATCCACCGGGTCAAAGAGACTCAATAAATAGTTAAGATGGAGAGAAAAAGATGGGACAGAGTGATAACTCATAACAAAGTTTTTAAATCTGGATCGGATGTCGTTCCAGTCAAGGCACCGGTCCTTAGCACAGTTTTTAAAACTGGATGGGATTCAGTCACAAGAAGAGCAGAAACCTATTGTTCACTTCCATCGCTGATCTTTTTCTTTTTATCCAAATATGACTCGCTCTGCGACTAAACAAACTACAGTTGAGGGTATTTTTCTGAAAAACGGCTGTTAGACTGCGATTCCCAGTAGTCCGGTGTTTCTCTCCGAACAGAGCTCTCGGTTTCTCTATAGGTACTTTCACTTACTGCGATTCTGAATGCCGATCAAAATAGGGTATTGATTGTAATATTTAGACGTTGAGAGGCCCCAACGTAAAATTACATGTTCGTTTGTAAAGGAATTAAGAAGGTAAAGACACAAGTGAAGGACGTTTCACCCATCCTATTTCAGAAATGACATTTACACCCCATGATGGTCCCTAACCTTAGCTACAAATGCTGTTCCACTGAATGTACAAACTAATCACATAAATCTAATTTTAATTCTAACTGTTACACACACAATAATCTATTACTAATATTTTGTAATTTACACTGCTAGCTAAAACCATTGCCGAAATTTCCCGTCATAGTGTGAGGCTGTGAGCCCTTGTCATGACTTAGCAGATACAACCTGTGACCGTACCAACAGGCAGGCTCGCCATATGGTGAAAAACTGAAGTACCCAAAAAACACACGAAAAATTGGAACATAAAACATACTACAACTGCAAAACAACAGATAATATCTTCAACCTCTCCATTCAAATATGCTTCAGAAATCTGAACCATAATACCTCCCTCAATCTCGAAACGGTTGCCGTTTAACTCTAAAAATACAACAATCACTCTGCCTCCCTGAATGTCAAGAGAGAAGGATTCGTATAACTAAGAAACCTGCTTGTGCATGGAAAATGACTTTGTTGGGAGAGACGATACTTTGGTGATCTCTAGGCCTCGAGGGTATACTCTTGTTATGGGCTGTGGTTCAAGAAAAACAAAAAACAAAAAAATAGGGTTTTTGATTAAGAACTCCTAAGCCTGGTGGCGCAAATCCACTGCCTTGGTGTCTCCACGTCATCACCTACAACAGTTGGCACATGCCAACTACCTTGCTCCGACTCCTGCATGTACATTGCGTTCAATATCATGATGAGTGGTTCGCGGGAACTTCAACATTGCAGACTTTCACATATAAACATTTTAGGGATAACAGAAGGAGGTATGCTGTGATGGTTTCACCTGGATAACACTGGAATATGGTGGAGGCATGCGGAGACAACCGGATCTTGACAAAAATAACCGCACCTGCCAATTATCACCATGATAGACAAAAAAAAAAAACTTCTTACGCGTAGATAATTTGAGAAAGATTCAGGCAAACGGCTAATAAGCTCAACAAACAATTCAAAAACCAAATGGCTAATAGTTTCAAAGGATTCTAGTCAGATTGTTATCTACCTGCTCCATAAAGAACACATCCATAAGTTTATTCATGCTTATCAGTGATTCTTTTTACTAGGGGAGGGAAACTGAAAGTTCTGTGATACCCAAATTCTATTTTGGAAAGTTGGCATGCACCGTTACTGGATTGTTGTCTGGATGTTATCTGAGACCTACACTGGCACTGTACCAGATATTTCAAAGAGAGGGTATGAATGCAGAACCCGTGATTCCATGAGATATTCCACTTTGCGAATAACTGTTTGTAAGAATTCATCTGCTAATGCTGATTCATCTCTTTCGCAAGAACACTACGCACCAGTAGAGTGAAGTCTTTGGTAGTTTTTTTACGAGCAGGTTCGGCCTGTTATAGACTTACTTTTTCCTGAGCAGGATCCTAAAAGTTCTCAACAAATTGATGAAAATCAAGAAACATATGCTGTTGTGACAAGGCTGGATCTTCACCATTAACATTCGGACTGTTGGAACAAGGTTAGGTTTTGTGAATCTCGAATTTGATTGGTGATATATTCTTCTATTTAGCCCCAATCCACTCAATCCAGTAATTCCTTGGAAGAGAAAATTGACAATCCCAGCCAGATTATAATTTATCAGTTAGATAAAACTTTTGGAAATCTGAAATGTACTGCTTGAGATTGTGTTCTTCCGGTTGAAATGGTGTCCGATGGCAATGATGGAAAAACTAAAGCCAGGAAGTTGTGACTGTAAGTTATATACGAGTATATGACCCTATATGTTAGTTATGATAGAGTTAAGCAAGTGATTCCTTCCGTGAGTTCAAGAATGTCTGATGGGATGCAAGAGGTTGATTCAGAAGATCGCTGTCAAAGCACTGTGGCTAGATGATTTTTCAATCAACTAGCTATCCTGAAGTGATATCTGCAATGGAAGAATCCAATTTTCCTTTTGATAGGTGAAGAAGAAGGACCCAAATTTGTAGGATTTGAAGGAGTCACCCGAATTCCAACTCATTGAGTAGGGCTCGTATAGAGATCATAGTCGGTTACCTTTACGGCTACTAGAGCTGTCAAAACGGTCAACCGTAACCGGACGAGTAAACCGCGAACCGCCGGTTACGGTTTCGGTTAATGGTTACTTGGTTAGTTACAATTAACCGGCCCGTGTATTTTCTCGGAACCCCTAACCGGACCGGCCCGTGTAACCGTAATCGCCTAAACTGGTTCAGTTCAGTAAGGACCGGTTAAATACCGCTATTTTTTATCTTTAATTTTTTTACATAACAATTTTATCGTTGGGGTTTTTAACCGGTCCGGTTACGGTTCAGTTCAGTTAGGGCCGGTTAAAAACCAGTTAAAAATAGCGGGCTTTCCTAATTTTATCGTTGGGAAAGACCGCTATTCTTTGGTTCGGGCCGGTTAACTGCCGGTTACGGGCCAGTTTTCGATTCGGTCCCGGTTAATTTCGGACTGGTTAAGCGGTTAAGGATACCTGTAACCGGCCCGGACCACTAATTACTCGGTTCTGGGCCGATTTGAGACCGTACGGTTCCGGTTACTGCCTAGCCGGTTCGGACGGGCCAGTCCAACTGGTTAACCGGCCCGATTAACAGCTGTAAGGGCTACAAGGTACAGAAGACGAGCCAATCAAGCATTAGATTACAAGTCGGCGCATGAAGGTAATAGTGGGTAGACAGACTCAGTCGCACACTCGTACTAAGATCATTTAATCCTACGTAACTTTTGTCACCTTCCATATTTTTCTAATAATCCCTCAGCGGTTTAGTATGATTTAATTGAGTAGGAGTAGGTAGTATGATGGTGGACAGGAGTTTAATTAAGTTCAGTTGATTGTTCCAGTTGTTACTAGATTGTAAGCCAGTTGCCTTGAGATGGAGATGATGTGTCAGTTAGAACAAGTCCATGGTTAACTGAGGCAGTGGTTCATTCGATTTCTATGGTTGCCAGGGCGATCACTTTTAAAATGTCAAAGATAAAGAGTTCTTTTTGTGAGTTCTTGTAGGGTTTAGCAATGTGATGCAAGCAAAATGCTTCCGTATATAGTTCTGCTACTCATTCTCTTGCTGAGTGCTATGTATGCGAAAGGCAGACAAGTAGCACTTGGACCCAGAACATGTTAGGAAACAGGCAGTTTCTTTCAATAACTTGATGTGTTAGACGGTTGCTTCAGTTAAAGATGAACCGTGCATTAGACGTTATTTAGACATTGAATTGATGAAGTTTACAAATGAGTGCATACTGCAGTATATGAAACATTTGGTACGTTTTACACTTCTGATGCACGTCAGACCTGTAAACATTTGAGGCCCTTTTACAAAATTTTAGAGCCATTTTTAGAAAGATGCGTCTCATGAGGACATTTCCGGACTTTATTCATGATCTTTGTAAGGAAACAGTGTAGGCAATAATTAAACGCTAACAAGGTGTCAACTCCTACCTTCCAATATCCTTCGACGACGACACCTGTTGCATGAACCTCCAATTCTACCCTTCTTTATGCCGATTGTCACAGTTTAACATATCTCCAACAACAGTATAACATTCATATTACTACCACTCACATACACAACACGAATTCAACTAGCTTCACCAAAATCAAAAACCCAGGCCTTAGACATATCACTATTATGCATCAAATGGGTAATTTCAGAATGGATTATCAGTTTTAACTAAATGATAGTAGATGATACCTGATGCTTCTCCTTCCATCTAGGAAAGAAATTAGTCCCTAGCAGTTGAAATAGATGATCTCTCATCTCATCATTTGTCACCAGCAAGCACTTGCAACTAACTGCAGCAAATAACCAGTACCTGTAACATGGAACGATTTCTGACAATAGTGAGGAGTGGGAATTCAAATTCTATCTAAGTTGGGAGCAGAATTCGATCTCTCTGAGAGGATAATCTGTCTATGATGAACACTTGTGACTAAATAAACTCCACAGAAAATAAGTGCAGTACACTCCCTCCCTCCCTCCCACATTAAGTCTCACCCTTCCCTAAAAATAAGTATAGTACTGCGGCTACTGCCAACAGTGTTGCTAAATGACATTTTAGTAAATCTATCAAGTAAAGCCACGTCCTTAAACCCTGTCAAAAGACCCCCCCCCCCCCCCCACCCACACATTTTGGGACAAAGGTAGTACCAATATGATTAATTAGATGACCTAGCAAGCACTCCCACTAATAAAGTTCTTGCAGGATGAGGAAGTTAAGAGAGAAACTATGATCTGCGTACTTGCATTTTATAATCTCGCTATATAAAATTTGAAATCATTGCTATGCCAGATGCCATCAGCATAAGCCGGGTCTTCCTAAATTTCCACATCTTTTTGGAGTCCCTCAGCTCATCAGCTTTTATATTCAAAGTAATAACGTTGACAAAACCTCTGGCACAAGGCCACACAACAACAAAGAGATGCATTATTGAGTTTAGTTGGCTAGCATAAGAACTCCCTACACTGTCCAAGTTTTTTAGGGGAAGGGCAGAGTTCTCGGCCTGTTCAGTGATGATACAGTTTAAATATTAATGCCGAACAAAAGACGCAACACTTTGTGGAAAACAAATTGACGAACTTGTAGATTTGACTGAGATATCATGTAGAAACTAAGGATTTTCGCCAAAGTGAGTTTTAAGACTAATTGGGAACTTCATGTACTGATGTACCTAAATTAAGGTGGTCCAGCTCTATTATCACCCCCAAACAAAGCACTTCTCCCCAGATTTTGAGGAAGAAAGAACAAACATGAAAGTAGGCACGCAAACTATGTGGGAGCATTCAATTAAGCAGAATGAAAGAAAACAACAGAATAATGCATACTTAAACCCTTGTATTTTAAGAAAACAGGTCATACCAATCGTCATTTGAACCGATAGGGGTGGGATAGAGTGCGCCAGCATTTTTCCAACTTTCTAGCAACTTTCTGTTTCGAGGATGTTGTGCTGGACCACCATTTACACGGCTTTGATGCAAGATCACAAGCGGTAACCTCTTGGATGGGCTCATTTCACGTAACTGATTTACGACAGAATTAAGCTACAACCAAAAGGAGAGATTTTAGGATCCTTTCTGTGCAGAGGTATAATTTTAAGGAGAGAATACACTGAGCCAATGCTTTATAGAAAATCTTCCCACCTGGAAAAAGTTGAATTCGCGTTGGTTGACAAGACCCACATTTGCACCGTCTACGACTGCATCAAATGGACCGTGGCGCCAAAGCCATTCCTGAATGAAAAATCTGCTAGATTAGTCAGAGTGTGATTTCAACTGACACTCTTTTCAGTTTTTGAATTATTTTATTGCCTGCGCTATAAACAAGTACATGACCTCACCATTTGATACACTTCCATTATTAATTTGTGCTAATATCATCAAAAGAAGTACAATGACTTGGTTTCAGGGGATCTCAACCCAAACCAACTTTAAAAGAAAAAGATAAGAAAACCATTCAATAAAGCACGCTAAGAATATCAAGAAAAGAGACATCCAATGGGGTCCATTGGGTGCTTAGCCCCCGAGTAACAGGGGTATTTGAGGACCAGTTCATCTAGCTGTTATGTTAGGCGCTGATTACAGGTCTGGTGAGCCCACTTCAAAGACAATATCAAGTTCAGCAACAGAGAGAAAAAACCATAGATGTGTCATAATTATCAGGAATGAGAAAAAAACAGCTAATAAGATTTGAAGGAGCCATGATGAGCTGGCAGCTACTAACATAATTGCTAACTATTGCAAGTTAGAACTGATAAAGAATAGAAACTCATTGTTGTCTTATTTCCCTAACTTTCTCGATATGTAAGTTCCCATCTGACATCCATGTTCCTGTTGACTCTTGTAAACTTCAGAACACATTAACCAACATCTGCACTAAATTCGTATTATTTCCTTCTCCTAATGCACCATATCCTATATTAAGGGTTTTGGTTCCTGTAAACACAGAGATATTTCATACTGGCTTCTGCAAAACAAAGCAAACTAGCCCCCACATCACATTCATATCAATTTAGTTGCCTTGACATCACATGTACCACACAACTTGGAAAGAAAACCGAACAATAATTAGATATACCATACTTCTCTTGCTCTCAAGTCTCATCACTGTTTTCTAAAAGCGGGATTTTTATGGCCTTCATACGTGAAAGCATGAGTGCATGATTTAAAACATTTCCATTTAGATACTGAATGAGTAATGCCGAACCAATATCTGCATTTTATTTGTTATACTTGCTTGAGGTACCAACAGCTTGTTTCTACAAGGGATGTCAGGTCATTTAGTTTTTGGGTAATAAACTACTTCTTTCAAGTCCTCTAGAAATCCTATTCTGCAAACCATTGAAAATAACCTAAGATAGGGCCAGCAACTAGATGACAACCTATTCAGCGAAGCTGCAGTTTCAGAAGTAATATGAGAAAATAACATAACCTCCTATTGAAGTTTACAAACAAACAAACACCAACAACTGATTAACAGAAAACCAGATTAGATTTCTACATAAACTGTGTAACCAGAGCAGAAACAACATGAGGTACCTGAAATTGCAAGAAATTTCTCTTAACCTCTCTATCACACGCCAGCTTGGTCAATTTAGCAGCAAATGTTTCAGTCTCTTTCGGATCAATATCAATAGAAACGAGCTTCTCTTTACACGATTGGCACACACCCTCTTCATCCATCCGAGTTCTCGAAACTCTCCACTTCCCACTCCCCAACCATCCTTCCCCATGCCAACCCCCTCCTCCTCTCACAACCCCTTCCTTCACTTTCCCCTCATCCCAATCCACCTCCCCAACCTTCTCCGCCGCTTCCGACTCAAACCACTCCACCACAATCCTACCCGTCTCCTCCTTCACCTGCCGAACCGTGGTCCGCATCCGTTGCAACATTTCATAAACCTTATCATCCCTCTTAACCTCAGCACTCAGCTTCAACAGCGCCGCAACCTCTTCCTCTTCGGGCACAATCCCGGTTTCAGCCATGTGAGCATCCACCTCATAAGCTCCATCAGCTAACCCCTTTTTGCAATAACCAAATAATGCAGGGCCATATGACCTCAACTTAGGTGGTAAACCAGCATCATCCTTCATTTGCTTAACCAGTTTAAAAGCCGTATCTGGGTCATTTTTCGCATAAGCCAATCTAGCCATACTAGTGAATGTAGCCTCATTCGGAACAATCCCATCTAAACCCATATGCTTAAAGATTTCAAAACCCCTCTCCACACCCAACTTTGCATCTTCCATTGATTTCTCATCAGACCCATTTCCATACCCAATTGAAGAACACAAGTAAAGAAGCGAATTGTAGATTTCTAGCGACATGGGTATATTATTGGACTTACCCTCGTCGTATAATTTAAGGGCTTCGACGAGGTTGTTGTGTTTTGAGCACTGACCCAGTTTGTTACGGAGGACTCTGACCGGGTCGTCATACTGGGATTTCTTCCGGGCTCTTCGTTTTGACTCCGGCGGCGATGTGGGTTCGCGGAGTGCGGCGGCGACGGTGGAGAAATTGGGTGAATTTTTCATTGGGAAGGTTGTGGTGGCATTAAAGGGTTTGGTGGTGGTGGTGGTGGTGGTGGTGGTGGTGGTGGTGGAGTGAGTGAAGAGATTGAGTGAGGGATGGAGTCGATTGAGGAATTGGGTTGGGGTTCTGGAGTAGGAGAGACATGTGGTACGAAGAAGCATATTGCTTCAATGCAACACTATGCTCCGGTTGAGATAGAGGAGGGCAAAGCATTGGACAAGATGATGAAACTTTCGGGTCTCAGCAGTACCCATCCTAAAACCCGACCCGCTACCGCTTTTCTTATGAATACAGACAAGGGCGGAGTCAGGTATTCGAAACATCTGGGCACTCTTGTAAAGTATTCTAAATACTTAGGCATCGTTTGGGTAGAGGATAAGGATGGAGCATAAGATAAGTTATACCTTCTCTTTTTTTATTAAGTGTTTGGGTGCTGGATAAGAGAGGAGATAAGTTATGTTGTCTTATGCTGATGGAGCTTTTAATGAACAAATTTTATACCACCAACATGGAGGTATAAGGTTGGATAAGAAAATATAGCATATTAGCATGTTAGTAGGTTGACAAAAATACCCCCACAAACTATCTAATTTCCTACCCTTGTCTCCAAACCCTATCATTTTGGGATTGATAACTATATCATTTTGGAGGAGGTCCTCATGGGTTTAATAACTATTATTTTGGGATTGCATAACTTTATTTGAGTATGTATAATTGAGATAAATATGAAGACATTTTACTGTGCTTGCTGAAATTTCGTTCGTTTAATTTAACTTTTTTATTGTAGGTTATGTAACACCATGCCAATATGTCAATAAGTACTAGTAATTTATACTCCATACTTTTCTATGGCCATGTTGTATCAACGAATATTTATTATGTTTTCATGTTACTACAAATTTATTTCGCGTATTAATATACATTTTGTATACATTTTGACGTCATTATTGTGTAGAAAAAACACTATTAAAATATAAACATAATTATAATACATTTTGTATACATTTTCCTCATCAATTTGAAATATACAATCTTTTATACAAAATAACAGCACTGAGGGTATTATTAAAGTCATTTGGGCACATATCCTGCTTCATATCTTGCATCATATCCGACAGCACCCAAACACGAACAGCCAGCATATCTTATCAGGGCTTATCAGACAACATTCATATCCTTGCTCATATCCCAGCATAAGCCTTATCCCTACATACCATATCCTCTACCCGAACGAGGCCTTAGGGTACTATTGTGATTTTGACAAGGGAGCAGCTTGAACTTTTTATCCATCTTTTTTTTATAGGGAATAAGAAATTTTATTGAAAAGCAGTGAAAACAATTACAAAAGGAGCTGATCTCTAGTTACAACCTTACTAACTTCACTGCCCAGAAAGGTAAAAGCACCTGCATTGTCAATTGGGGCTTGTCTAGCGCAGTTTGCTAATTCATGTGCAGCAGAGTTCACTTATCTGGGACAATACTTAACTAACCAATTCATGTTCTTAATCACCTCCTTTAAGCCTTTAATCCTAGTATTCCATTGCCACTTTCCTTTGTCTTGAGACGAGCAAGCTTGCACCACAGTCCAGGAGTCAGATTCCAAAATCACTTCTGAGAAATTCAGTTTAGAGCAGAGTTTTATTCCATCCTCAAGAGCTGCAAATTCAGCATCATCTACATCCAAGTCTCTAGCATTTGTGTAACTCAAGTCCAGCAGCTTCCCCTTGTGATCTCTGATGATTACACCTGTTCCATACCTGGAGTTTTTTGCACTGGTGTCACAATTAACTTTCCATTGTCCAAGTGCAGGAGGAGTCCAGGTCTTGTCCTTCTGGGGTTGGCTTCTACTGTCTTCAGCCCTCTCTTCGATGGTACTTATGAGGTCGAAATAATGGTTAATGATTCTATGCATCACTTGTCTATAACCAGAACTTTCCATTGTCCAACTATTGTTCCTTTCTTTCCAGATAGTTCTAATGATAGCTGCAGCCATATAACTAGTAATGTACCCATTCCTAGTTTCATTCCTCACTTCCTTCAGGAGATATAGCAACCAATCATGGATAGACTCAAACTGGCATTGGTCAGTTCTGATGCTCAAAAAATGGAACCACAGAGACCTAGCAAAATGGCATTTGAAAAAGACATGTAGCTCCTCATCCTCTTCCAAATTGCACAGTGAGCATTCTCTGACAGTAACAGCAAACCTGGAATTCAAGTTCTTTTTAGTGGGGAGGACATTCGCAGCCAGTCTCCAGATCATCATCTTGGCTCTATTATGGATTTTGAGGTTCCAAATGACTTTCCAGATGGGGTTGTTCAGGTGAGTTCCCACTCCACTAGGGTAGACTAGGGTTTTGTAGGCCTCCTTAGAGGTGAGGTTACCATTTCTGCTCTTTTGCCACACCCACGAGTTAGAAGTCATTTTAATTGGCACTTTCAATTTCTTTATTTCCTTAGCTTCAACATCTGAAAACCACTTGTTCACTTCCTCTTCTTTCCACTTTCCCACAGACCAGTCAATCAGCTCCTTGACCTTCTTAGGGGCTCTCATGAGGTCATCTGGGGGCTTTGGTCTAACAGCTTCCAGGTTTGGCACCCAGGGGTCGTTCCAGATGTCTATATTGTCACCATTACCAAAAACTTTGATTGCATGCTTCTCAATCATCTCTCTGCACTTAAGGATCCCTTTCCAAAACATTGAGTTAGAAGTCTTCACTTCCACTTTTGTAAAATCCAAGATCTTACAATACTTGTGCTTAAGAAGCTTGATCCAGAGAGCATCATCATCCTTCCAGAAAGCCCAAGAAAGTTTAGCAACCAAAGCTCTATTAAACTTATCAATTTCCTTAAAACCAAGACCCCCCAACAGTTTACTCTTACAAAGGCTGTTCTAACTTTTAAAATGAACCTTCCTTTTTTTGGAGCTGTCCCCCCACCAAAACTTAGTAGCTGAGGAATTCAACTCCTTTGACACATTATTGGGCACTAGATAAGTAGACATCACATAAGCTGGGAGGGAGGTTAAGGCATTTTGAAGAAGAACTGCCTTCCCTGTAAAGGATAATAGTTTACCTTGCCAACCTTCCACTTTCTTAGAGAATTTGTCGATAAGGAACTTGAAAGAGGACCTTTGAGCCTTCATGTTGACCATAGGTAAACCTAGATACAAAGCCTCATTCTTACCTTTCTTTACTTGAAGGTTCGATCTCACTACCCTCCTTTGAGCACCATTCACATTTTTACTCATAAACACAGCAGACTTAGACTTATTTATCTGCTGACCCGAGATATCTCCATACAATTGGAGGCAGTAATTAAGAAAAGCAGCTTCACTCTCATCAGCTTTGATCATCACCAATAAGTCATCCGCGAACATAAGTTGGGTGATTGGGGGGCACTCTTGCCAGTTTGATTCCTGAAATCCATTTCTCTCCCGCAGCAAAGTTAATAATTCTAGAGAGAAGCTCTGAAAAAATGATAAACAAGTAGGGGACAGGGGGTCCCCCTGTCTGATGCCCCTGGAAGCTGTGAAATGGCCCTCCTTGCCACCATTAATTATTTCAGAGAAAGAGACAGTGCTAATGCATTCCCAGATTAAATTGCAGAATTTAGGGGGGAAGCCTAGTAAGTCCATCACCCTCATAATGCAAGACCACTCAAGTTTATCATACGCTTTGGCCATATCATACTTTACCACCATTAGGCCTCCCTTTCCTTGCTTCTTTCTCATAGTATGCATAACCTCATGAAGAATGATGGTATTCTCTTGAATGCTCCTCTGGGGGACAAAAGCATTTTGAAGAGGGCTAATGAATTTTGATAAGAGAGGCTTGATTCTATTAGCAAGAATCTTAGAAATAACTTTGTAGCTGACATTGCATAGGCTAATTGGCCTGAAATGAGCCACTTTGTGGGCATTGAGGCATTTTGGAATTAGGTTAATGAAAGTATGGTTAAGGTTAGGAGGCATTACCCCAGTTTCAAAGAAAGATTCAATAATGGCACAGAAATCATCACCTACGTCTCTCCGGTAGTGTTTGAAAAAGAGGACAGAGAAGCCATCCGGGCATGGGGCCTTATTACTCCCCATTTGGCACAAAGTTTCAAAAATCTCATCTCTGGTGGGAGGGGTGCACAACCAGGTCTGATCATTCTCATCAATTTTGGATGGGAAGATATCACTTATCCAATCAGGGAAAATAGCATTATCTGATTTGAAAAGATTGGAAAAATAGTCTAGGAATTGATTAGCAATACCTTTACTTTAGCTATGCCAATTGCCCTCCTCATCCTGTATTGCCTCTATTCTATTTCTTCTCCCTCTAATGGAAGCCATGGTGTGGAAGAACTTGGAGTTTGAGTCTCCCACTTTTAGCCATTCCAGTCTTGAGTTGTTCTTCCATAGAATCTCCTTTCTCATCAGGAGCTCCCTTATCCAAGCTTTGATACTCACTTCAGTACTATAGGACATGGGATTAGCCTTTTCTTGTAACACTTGCAATTCAGCTTCAGCTTCTTTGAGTTGAGTGTCAATGTGGCTAAAGTTTGTTCTACTCCATTTCTTTAGGGCAGCTTGAGTGTTTTTAACTTTAGAGTTCCATCTATTACAAATGTTGACTGGGTTCCTGCCTTGCCACACAGAGAGGATCACCTCCCTGCTTGACCTATTTCTAATCCACATAGGCTCAAAACGGAAAGGCCTAACACCTTTGGCCTTATGGGGGTTAGTATCAAGAACAATGGGAATATGATCAGAAGTGCTAGCCACTTTGTGAAAAATAATAGCTTTGGGGAAAGCTAGTCTCCAATCCGGGTCTGCATAACACTTGTCAATCCTTTCTTTGATGTGCCTCCCTCTTTCCCAACCATTGTTCCAAGTAAAAGGTGCACCCACAAACCCAACATCAAGCCAACCTCTATCATTGATCAGGTTTAGGAGCCCCCCTGAAGAGGGGTTACCTACGGGTCTGCCACCTTTCTTCTCTTGCTAGAAGCAAACTTCATTTAAATCCTCAATCGTAGCTGTGGGGGTAGAGCACAATGAGTTAATTGGTTTGATCAACTCCCACACTTTCTCTCTTTGAGCTTTGATACAAGGCGCATAGACACAGTGGAGAATCCACATAGGACAGCCTTTCTCTTCATAAAAGAGGACGGAAATAACATTTCTGGAGGTAAACACCACCTCACATTGTAGTTCCCCATGCCAAGCAAAACATAAACCCCCACTTTTTCCAACTGGGTTAATGAAAACTGACTTATCAAAACTCCAGCTTTCCACCTTTTTTTTATACTTTTCTTCACGAATTTTTGTTTCCACAAGACAGAACCAATCCAGATTCTCCTGCTTTATTAAGACCTTTAGCTGAAGAATTGCAGAGGTATGGCCTAACCCTCTGCAATTCCACCACATGCCTCTCATTTGGGGGTTGGGGCATGGTTAGGCCCGCCTCCTCAGTCGTTTGTGTGTTGTTGCCTTCCTTCAGCTCCTGTCCTGCTAGTTCATTACCTGACTTCCAAGATTTCCTTAGCCCATTGAAGCTTTGTGGTTCCACTTGTTTACCCTGTCTCCTGAAGATGCCAACTGTTCCTCTTTTGAAACATTTTCTTGCTGGGATTAGCTTCAGAGTACTATCTTGCTCCCCTGTCTCGGAATCTATATGTGGGACTTCGATGTATTCCATATCTTCTTCCATCCTCCATTCTTCTCCTTCCTTTAATTCGACCAGCCTCTTCTTACCATTCTTCCAAATCTCAGGGCCAATTATTTTGAATTCCTATTTCAATTGGACTTTAGTTCGGAGATCTTCTGCAACCAGCTTAACCACTAGTCTCCTGGAATCTTCTTTAAACGCTTCCATATCCAAGCTCTTGCCTGGGACTCCTTCGCACAATTTCTTCTGAATCTCCAGTACCTTCTTGGTTTCTTCATCCTCTTCGAGCAATTGGGAGGAGTCGTGACCCTCTTTTGCCCTAACTTCTTGATCCCTATCATCAAGATTCCAATTGAGAACCGGTTTTGTGAAGGAATTCGGTTTTAGTTGGAACGTCGTCGGGTTTAGTTGTTGGGCTACCCACACCCCAAGCATTTGAAGCGGGTCATTTCTAATGTTCCGGCTTAAATCAGCTAAAGATGGCCCAACATAATTATGAAAAACATGGGCTGGATTAGCTGGCCCATTAGAGTAAAGGATATAGGGTTTTATACCATCGTCCAAAGACTGTGGAGTGTTTTTCCCAAACTGACCTTGGTTAAAATTTCTCAGATTCTCCTCTGCCAACTTTGCCTTTTTAGCAGATTTGCACAGGATCCAACCGTTTGCCAGCGTAACCGAATCTTTCTCGGGAAGAGGTGTAATTCCAATTTCACCAGTCCATTCCAGCCACGTGTTCTTCTGCAGAGGTACTACCTACCTCGAACCTTCCTGTGGTGCCGTACTGCTGAGTTTGCCCCCATTGCTGGGCAGCGCGTGTGTACCACCTCCGCTGCTACCTTCATCGGAAACTGGAAAATTCAACTTTCGGTCACCACTCAAAGCTCCGACTACTTCTGTTTTTCCATGCACTTCTACTCTTTTCACTGAATCTTTCCTCGGGTAGAACCATTTTTGTTCCGGCGCTCTCATCTGAGGTCCAAACCCGGTATGAAGGCTCTGATTTTTCTCTAGATGTTTACATTCGACCTTTTCATGGCCTATTCGGCCGCACCGGTAACAAAAATCACCGAGCTTCTCATACGCAAACTGGACCCATGTCGCCCCACCGTCGCGGCGGCGAATCATACAACCCTGAGCGAGTGGCTTCTCCAGATATACAAGGACCTTAATCCTCATGTGAGGACTAACTATCAGGTCCTCTTGACCCGCTGCGTCGACGTCAATGATTTTTCCGGCAAGAGCACCGAGCTTTTCAGCATTGAACCTTGTCATCTTCTCTAGTGGGACACCTTTCGCGTTCAACCAGAAAGGCGATGTATTGTACTCCAGCTTCGTTGGATCTTGATCAGGCTCAAATTCTTGGAACACCATTAGCTGATTCATCGCCGTCCAAGGGGAGCCATCCCAGACGTGTCTGCAATCTTCCTTCTCCTTGAACACAAACACAAAGATGTTATTTCCTCTAGCAGAAATTTCAAACGAGCTTTTGATCTTCCAAATGTTCCTGAACAGAGCATGAATGCTCTGTTTTCTAACTTCTCTCTTCGCGTGGATTTTGGCAAACAGAGCTCTCCCTTCTAGGACACTGGGGGAGTCATGGAGATCCTCCAGCTCTAACACAATCTCAGGGTGCGATGACGAGAGGGGTGAGTTTAGCATTCTGATGACGTTTCCTTCTTTTTTTAGGGGCCATCGGAAAAGGCCAACGAAACCAGGGGAAACAGAACAGGAACGAGAGAATAGTTGAAGGGGGAGGGGGAACAGAGAAAATAGGAGAGAAAATAAAGGAAGGAAGGAAAACAAAACACCACAAGGGCTCGGAATTCGGTAACCGGACTAGGAGCCTTCCGGCCTCAAGCTAGAAGACAAGAAAATAGGGAGAAAACCTCTCTCTAGTTTCTCTCTATAGACTCCTCGCGTGAACTTTTTATCCATCACTTAGTAAAATTATGATTTTCCAAAGTTCTGAGTAGGACACGTGCCTACCCGTGTCGCGGGTTGGCTCCGCTCCTGGCCTACAGGCGTGGCTTAACCCGAATTTCGCACCTGTAATACAAGCCCGTATTTATACTTTTTCAAGATAAATGTGGTGTCCGAACTAGTTTATGAGCGTTGCATTTGTACTTTTTAAAGATAATTGTGGTGCCCGAACTAGTTTACGTGCGTCGCATTTACGCACAATGTGGCTAAATTTAATAGCCCCTGAAAACTAATAGTCACTGGGTATATCGTATGCAAATAAGTGATAGCTGTGGGATTTGAACCCACGCGCTTTCGAATAGCCACTGGATCAACCGTTCCAATTTTTCCCTAACCACACTAGGGTACGAATAATTTACAGGTACAATCATTCTATATTTAATTTTTTTGAGATTTAGAAACCTTCAAATGGTAATATATGCGAGTACTGTATAATGGTGAGATTAGGCAACAGTTTTGCAGAATAATAATATACAAATTGTGGGAGAGAACTTGTGTGTTTGAGATCATGAAAATGTGTAACCGTGTGTAGGTACCAAGGAACGTAATCAAGGACCCCACGATAGAAATCGTAATGGTGTTACTATCTTGTTTGTGATTGCTCACTAAAGGTCGTGATCCAAGACTTACACAAACGCTCTTCCACTGTTAATACGTTACTTCAATGGAGCAAGGTGATTGCCCTTCCAACCTCCAAATAAGGATTACTCTTAAGAATTTAAAATTCTATATATGTTATGTTATGTTATGTTGTATGTTATAATTTACAACTTAGGTAATAACAGTGTCTCAATGGTTCTAGGTTGACATAACCATTGCAACAATCACATGTCTATATCTTATTCGTGGTCAACATGCCTACGAGACACAAGAGGAACCATGTTTCTACCAACATTACTTAAATGAAAGGATTGAGCCATCCATAATTTGTATTGAAATCATTTAAATGGATGATGCTACCAGAAAGCTAAGGAAATCCATATTTTCCGCCGCCCCTACTCTCATCACTTAAATGAAAGGATTTAGCCATCCATAATTCGTATTGATATCATTTAAACGGCTGATGTGAACGGGTCCCCATTGGTCGCCGTCACTGATGTCTCCGGCGCCGGCAACGCCAGCATTGCCGGCGGCCGCCCCGCCGATCCAACCACAATGCTGCTAGCACTCCCGGTGCCGCCCGCGCAGCCGGAAACAACCATCGCCCGTTTAGCTCACCCTGTCGGTACATTCCATTGAGCAACATCATATTGAACCCACCAGGAAGATTCACCAGCTGATTCGACAAATGGGTCGCCGATTCAAACAGTGCAATCTCCAATTTTTCCACATCTTTAAATGCTTCTCAAATATTGGTTTCTTCTTTCGTCGGACCTTCGCTTAATAGAGCCAATGCCAATTGATCGCCGTGGACGGTGCCACTCACGGCGTCGTCGGTTAAATTCAACAGATCCGCCTCTTTCTCTTCCTTCTTCTCCTCGATCTCTACCTCCTCCGTTTTCTTCTCCTCCTCTGGTGACTCCTCCAACGACTCCTCCAACAGAGGCAAAACTTTGATTGTATTCGTATATTCCTCTTCAACTTCTGGGTTCTCTTCCTTTACCTCGATTTCAAGAACTATTTTTCAACGCCATTGGATTTATCGCGAATGAATTTGTCCATGACATCCAATTTTTTCAAGGTAATCATTTCGATTTCTAGATATTCCTACTACTGTGCGATTCCGATTTGTTTATACCAAGTATAGAATCCATCAAGACCATCCATTTGCTTCGGGTACGACAGAAGATTTCATAGATCTTCACGCAACTGGAAACTTCCAATTCCATGAATAGATCGATTAAGACCCAGAACAATAACTCCGAGAAATATGATGGAGGAAAAAACGTACAAAATCTGATGAATCATACCTTATTTAAGAACCAAGTACTTCTTACCTGGTTGATCCTTATGTCATCACATGCTTAACTCTACAATTCATGTTGAAGAGCATTCCGGGACCTAAGCACATGCACATGCATAAACCCCACATAAACACAAACAACAATTACCTGCGACGGGAAAAAAATGATTCCAAAACCTAAAGACGGGATAATTACGGGAAACTAAAAACTCGGACTGAAGAACCCGAACCATTAGAAACATGGAAACATATAAGCCAACCCCAACAAATCACACATGCACAAACCTTAAACACAGCGCAACAACAGATAATTTGCAAAATAGCAACATCAATCAACCCAAATAGGACGAAACATCTGCATGCACATACACATGCATAAATCCCACAGGAACACAGAACAACAATTGGTAGCGAAAGCATACCAGCGGCCAATAATGATTCAAACTCCGAAACAAGGATCTTGTAACCCTACATGAAATTAAGACAAAATTGCATGTAAATTAATCATTTGCAAAGGAAGATAAAATAAACAGGAAGAAGCAACAAACAGAATTGCCATACCTCTCCAGAGAGAAAATGCATGTTCACAATCGGAAGCCAAACGATGAATTAGAAATATCTAAATAAACAAAACGTATCAAACAATATACGAAAACGTGGACTCAGCACATGGAGACACATAAAGGCATCAACGATGGGAAGGAAAAAAATTACCTGGAAACCCATTTGTTTCACACCAATAACACCATCACAAAAGTATAATGACAAAATACAGTTGTAGATACTGCTTTATGACATGGCAGATCTAGGCCACGTGGCAACCATCCAGCACACCATATTGTGCTCCACACGCACAGGATCACCAGCCGAGCTGATCCATGTGGGGGCTGCGAGACAGAGCCCTCGCATACCACTGCACGGGACTTGTAGGGACTTGTGGTCTGGAGGCTAGAGTAAGCCCTGTCGCGTGCGAGCCAAGCCCGCGCGCGACCTTTAGTAACTGTTTTGAGAGATCTATGGCACGAGCTCCCTAGACCCGGTCAATCCGGTCAAACCCGGTCAACCTCGTAACGGTTCCGGTACTCGCGCACCACGTGCTCTAACGGTTCCTATATACTCGGACGAACGTGCCGTTATGGTTAAGCTAATTAAGCCGCCATCAATGGGCGCATTAACCACACTACAACGGTCACGTTCTCCAGTATATATATATCGTTAACCTTTCCATACAAAGGAGGACACACTGCCATACGCGGAAGCTCTGCCAAACCTCTATCTCTCTCTCAGACATTGCTACTGACTTACTCTCTCCCTACACACACCCCTATTCTTCCTGTGCGATCCCTGATCCACTACGTACGGTGTACACGGAGGTCTCCCCGCCGGAATCTCTTGTGCACATTTTGGTGAACCCGACGTGAACTTACCAGCAAAAGCAACCATGTCTCAGGAGGACGATGTCAGCAACCGATCTCCTTCCACCGAAACTCCCTCGGGAGACGAGGCTCGCCGTACTCCGACGACTCCCGGCGAGGCGCCAACTTTAGAGTCTTTGGACGCCACTGTCCAAAGTCAGGCGAAAGCTCTCAAGTCTCAATCCGCGCAGTTAGAACGGATCTTGGCCGTTCTGGGCACTCTTGCGCCAAATCCGCCACCTGCCACCGCTATCCCTCAGGGAGGAGGAACCCCTACCGCTCCAGGATTGGGAGTGTCGGCCACGCCTCCCAACCCTCACCTGCAAACTCCACCGTCGACCACGCAGCTGCCTTCGGTCCAAGGGTCAACGGCACAAATGCTACCCCCTGCTGCTCACGCCTCTCAGCCCCCGGCTTTGGCGTCCAACCCAACTCTGCAGTACACTCTGCCTCCACCAGCGACAATCTGGGGAAACGCGGGTAGTCAATACACTCCCAATCCTCCGGCGGCATATGTGTCGCCACCGCCTACGGCAACCCCTCCGCCAACTACCGAGGGTAGCATTCCAGAATGCATGACGTCCTTGCAGAAGCGCGTGGACTCCATCTTGGCTCATCAGTCGTTCGCGGATACCATCATCCCGAAGCTAGACAACGATCCACCCATCCCACGAGAGATCTATCTCATGCCTAACCCGACGGGGTACAAGGCTCCCAAATGGGACAAGTTCGAGGACGTCAATGGAAACGCTCATGAGCATGTCATGCGTTTCATCGATGTCATGGGTCCATACGGAGCCGATCCCAAACTGCTGATGCGGGAATTCCCAAAAACTCTTGGGAATGTAGCATACAAATGGTACCGAACATTGGAGGCCGGATCTGTGAAAACTTGGGACGACATGGTCCAGAAGTTCTATACCAAGTTCTTCCAGATGGAAGAAAAGGTGACGATGATCCATCTCTCACGGATGTATCAGAAGCGCGAGGAAGATGGAATCACTTTCATCAAGAAATTCAGAGCGAAATCCTTGGAGTGCAAGGATCCAATGCTCGAAAGCCGGCTCGTAGAGATATGCCTGCAGTGCATGCGAGACGAATACAAAAGCATGCTGATCAATTTGCAAACACCTACGTTTTCAAAGCTCATCGAATGCACGATGAACATCGAGCCCATTGTCGAGAGACAGAGAAAGAAGAGCGCTCCAGAACGACCTGCGAGCGGCACCACCTACAAGATCGGCAGATTTGGCTACAAGCGAGGACGCGAAGCTGAGGTTAATACAGTTTCGCCCCAGAAGCAAGCAAAGGCTGCAAACTTCGATGCACCACCTCTGCCATGCTCGGTGGAGGAAGCAAGCGATCTCTGCAGACAGTGGCGTAAGGACGGCGTCCTACCACCGCTCGAGAAAGCACCCTCCAAGGAGATGACGAGGGACCCTAAGTGGTGCGAATACCACGGCAAGGTCATGCACCCCACAGCCGAGTGCAAGAAG
Organism: Linanthus parryae; assembly: GCA_023055425.1. NCBI lineage: Eukaryota > Viridiplantae > Streptophyta > Magnoliopsida > Ericales > Polemoniaceae > Linanthus > Linanthus parryae. The sequence continues at coordinate 25,193,956 of JALGPY010000002.1, read as the reverse complement.
CTCAGATTCGCGTTCGATCAGAAGATGAAGAACGGCGAACTCATCGTCAGCGACCACCGGAAGGATGTGCGCAACAACCCGCTGCCTGCCCATACAGATTCGGACTCAAAGGGCAAAGAGGTCGCCATGATCTCGATCGTGGACTTGGAAGAAGTCGCAGAAGATGGTCTGCCCATCATTGCTGAAGTCCATGAAGATGAAGACTACAGCATGGACACGGAAGATGAGCGTGCCGATCGCATGAAAGGGTCGCACGGCTTCGACAAATTCTTCAACGAGATGAACTTCTCCGAAAAATGTCGAGCGGACATGACAAAGGCAATCTTAAGGGTAGCAGAGGACTACGAGGAGGACCTCGTGGTCTCCAACGGGAAAGTCGTCAGGGCGTCCCGTTCCACAGAAAAGATTATGACCTTTTCCGCCAGCGACAAGAAGACAGATGCGAGCCACCAGAGGCCCCTGTACGTGACCGCCATCATCAACGGCGTCGAATTCAAGCGAGCATTCGTCGATGGAGGAGCAGCGGTCAATGTTGTTCCGCTCCACACACTGAAGCTAGCAGGGATCCCCGAGCACAAGGTAGTCAAGCGTCCATCCCCGCTGGTGGGATTCGGGAGCGATTCTAGAATGACGATCGGATGGATCCGCCTGGGCGTTCAGATCGTTAAAATCAAGTGCTCGGCGAAGTTCTATGTCATAGACGCGAACACCACATATCACATGATCATAGGTCGGGCCTGGATTCATCGCTTTGACGCAATCCCTTCGACGGCTCACCAGGTGATGAAAGCTATCTGGAACGACAGGATTGTCGAGATACCGGCCTCAACTAACCCGTTCAACTTGGACGAAGCGCATCTCAGCGAGGCGGTGTGGTTCACCGAGATGGCGGACGAGCAAACACCCGGACCATTCAACCCTACTCCTTTACCTCTCTGGGAGGACATCAGGACCAGTCACCTGCAGGCGTGATGGTGACAAGGGGAGATGCCAAGGAAAAGCCGCCTACTCACGAAGAGGCGCCGCGCATCGCATATCATCGCAAGAATGTATACACTCTGAAGAGGATCGCAAAGCATGACCCCGAGGGCAAGGAGATAGAGAGCTTCTACGCCAACGGGAAGAAATGCTATCGCATATGAAGGTGCGCGGGGACGCCCTCACACGGGCATGGGGATGTCCCTGGGAAAATCAATCAAATCGAGCAAGTTGCGCTGACAGAAGAGCCAACACAGGGTACTCCAGAGGAGAAACTCAAAGAAGCGCCCGAATGCATGGAAGACAGGCCAAGACCACAAAAGCAAGAGCTAAATGAAGTGTTCCTCAGCCCGAACGAGGAAAAGAAAAGGCCAGTCTTCCTGAGTGCGGACCTCACAAGCGAAGAGGAACAAGGACTGCTGCAGCTCCTAACTGAATACAAGGACGTGTTCGCATGGGAATACGACGAGATGCCGGGTCTGGACACGAGCATCACCATGCACCGTTTAGACATCATCCCAAGAGTGCTCCTATAGATTTCCTTGTCGATGTAAGGTATAGCAGAAGCGGCGATCCCAGTTGAGGCGCGATCATTATCTTTGGGGATGTGAGCAGCTCCTTTAGCTTTTCGAATGCGGCTTCGTGATCAGGAGCCCAGTTGTACGCGGCGTCCTTCTTGAGAAGAGTGCTGAAGCAGCATGTGATTTCGGCGATTGCTGGGATGAATCTCCGCAGATATGACAATTTTCCCAAGAATGTTTTCAAGGTACTTTGGTCGTGAGGTGGCGTCATGCTGGTGATGGCTGACACTTTCGCAGGGTCAGGCTCGATCCCTTGGCGATGAACTACACATCCCAAAAACTTCCCCGAAGTCACGCCGAATGCGCATTTCATGGGGTTCATTTTCAGTTGAAAGCTCCTGCATCTGTTGAACACCTTTCGCAGGTCTGCAAGGTGATCTGCTTCATGCTTGGATTTGACTACCAAGTCATCCACATAGAATTCCACTTCTTTGTGCATCATGTCGTGGAATAGAGCCATCATGGCCCGTTGATAGGTTGCGCCTGCGTTCTTAAGACCGAACGGCATTACCGTATAGTTGAATACTCCCACGGGAGTGATGAATGCAGTTTTCCTTGCATCTTCGGGATCCATCTTGATTTGATTGTACCCGCTGAAGCCATCCATGAAACTGAACATGCGATGGCCTGCTGTTGAATCAATGAGCAAATCGATGTTAGGTAGTGGGAAATCGTCCTTAGGACAGAAGCGATTAAGATCTCGGAAGTCCACGCAGATGCGGAGCTGTCCGTTCTTCTTCACCACCGGCACGATGTTGGCCAACCATGTGGGATGGTGATTTGGCTCTATGAACTTGGCGTCTAGGAGTTTGACAATCTCCTGCTTGATCTTCATGTTGAGCTCTGGCCTGAAGCTTCTGGTGCTTTGTTTGACCGGTTTAGACCCTGGGATGATGTCTAAACGGTGCATGGTGATGCTCGTGTCCAGACCCGGCATCTCGTCGTATTCCCATGCGAACACGTCCTTGTATTCAGTTAGGAGCTGCAGCAGTCCTTGTTCCTCTTCGCTTGTGAGGTCCGCACTCAGGAAGACTGGCCTTTTCTTTTCCTCGTTCGGGCTGAGGAACACTTCCTTTAGCTCTTGCTTTTGTGGTCTTGGCTCAGATCTATGAAGGACAAGAGAGGCCTATCTATTACATCTCTCGCATTGTGCAGCCTGCTGAATCAAGGTACACGGACATCGAACGTCATTGCCTTGCTTTATTCTTCGTAATAGAGAAGTTGAGACACTATTTTGCATCGCACAAAGTAGTGGTGGTCACCAAAAGCGACCCCATAAGATACCTGCTAACTCACACTACTCCGGGCGGAAGATTGGCGAAATGGTACATGACCATCTCTCAATACGATATCACATGCGTGAAACCAAGAGCGATCAAGTCGCAGGCGGTAGCAGATCTGTTGGCACAGTTTCCCGACAACAGTCACGAACCTGTGATCGAGGAAGAGCTCGAAGGCCCTGAAATCTACGCGATCGACGTGCCCTATTGGACCCTCCACTTCGACGGTTCGTCAACCAGAAAAGGCGGAGGCATTGGGATAGTCTTGACAAAGCCGGACGGGGAAGTCATACAGATGTCCGCAAAACTCAACTTCGCAGTCACGAACAACGAGGCGGAATACGAGGCTCTGATCGCGGGGCTCCGTGCGGCGAAAGCTTTGGAAGTGAGCAACTTAACAGTCATGGGAGATTCCAAGCTGATTGTTAAGCAGGCCTCGGGCGAATATGGTTTAAAGGAGATCAACCTCCTGCCATACCGCACCCTAGTGCAAAAGCTGATGCAGCAATTCTGCGACGTGAAATACGAGCACAAGCCCCGAGCGGACAACAGGCATGCAGACGCTTTAGCAACTCTGGGATCTAAGGTCAGCATAGACAAATGCCCCGCAAGGATTTCCATCGAAGTGCGAACATCGTCAGCATTAATAGAAGATGCGTGCGACGATGAACACATGGATGACGCAGACTGGCGAAAAGCAATCCTGCAAGCTATTGCGAAAGGCACCAGTAGCGAAAGCTGGGTACTCACGAAAGGATACTGCATCCACGACAATACCCTTTACTACAAGGGTCCTGGAGGAATACTCATGCGATGTGTCTCCGAGCAAGAGGGACAACAACTGTTAGAAAAGATTCACCAACACGCTTGCGGAGAAAGCGAGGTGTCAATCTACAGGAAAGCTCAGAGATATGGCATTCATTGGCCAGGCATGTCAACAGCTGCAGCCCTGATACAAGGGAAGTGCGAAAGTTGCGCACTAATCAAAGATTCTCTACTCGTCGCTCTAACCGATGACGACACAGACTGGAGGAAGCCATTGTTTGAATTCCTCACCCAGGGCACCGTACCCGAATCGAGAAAAGAAGCCGACAAATTGAAGAGGAAAGCCTCTCGATACCTGGTTCAGGAAAACCTGCTTTGGCGAAAAGGCTACGAAGGTAACTTGCTGCGATGCCTAGACGGCAGGGAAGCACAAGAAGTCATGGACCTTTCTCATCAGGTGGAACACCAGGGAGGTGCGAAATTATGCAGACAACTCCTCTCAATCGGATACTTCTGGCCCACGATGGAAGTCGATTGCCGCACCAAGGTGCGACGCTGCCAAGAATGCCAATTCAAAGGGAACCTAGTGCACGCTCCTGCCGTGGATCTACATGCATTAGGGACGCCATGGCCATTTCATACATGGGCTCTGGACTTCATCGGCCCCATCCGACCAACGTCACATGGGAACCACTTCATTCTCACTGCAACCGAGCTGTTCACCAAATGGATGGAAGCAATACCACTAAAGACGGCAAACGCGCTGGCTGTGGTTAACTTCATCCAGGAAAACATCGTATGCAGGTTTGGAATCCCAAACACTATTCTTTCAGATAACGGTACTCCTTTTGTTAATCGTCAGGTAGCTACGAAACTCGCGGAGTACAATATCAGGCAGATATGCTCTACCCCCTATTATCCAAAGGGAAACGGACAAGCCGAAGCGACTAACAAAACGCTGTTGAGAATTCTGAGCAAGATGGTCGCAGATGACCACAAGAAGTGGGCCGACTCCCTTAACATAGCTTTGTGGGCCTACAGAACTTCTCCAAGGACACCTACAGGGGCCTCGCCATTTCTACTATGTTATGGGGCCGAAGCTGTAGTACCTGCGGAGGTCAGAGTCAATTCGGCAAGGCTGGCCTTCCATGCACTCTATGAAAATCAACGCGATCATGATTTAGTCTTGCTGGAAGAGAAGCGAGAACAAGCCAAAAGGACTAACAAGCGGTACCAAGAGAGAATCGCTCGCGCCTATAACAAGACAGTCCAGCGACGGGATTTCGCAGTTGGAGACCTGGTCTTGCGCGCATCTGATCACTGCATGCGAGAAGCAACTCACCCAAAGTTCGCAGCTAATTGGGAAGGACCCTTCGAAGTCACAGAAGTCTTCGATAGCGGCTACTGCAGCATACGAAGGTTGCACGGCACAACCTCAACTCCAAGCTCAGTCAACATGCGCTGGATCAAGAAGTACTATCCTTGACTTCTCTTATTTCATACGTTTTATGATAACGTTGCTTAATGTCTCATGTGGCTATGATTAACGCAATCTCCTCTCCCATATGAGAGGATTGTAATCCTATCTCTTACATATGAGAATGTCATAATAAAAGAATTCTCCCAAATGAGAAGTTCATATTTCTAGCTGTTTATATCGCCCTATTTAATTTGTTGTTACTGTTAACAATGATTTATTTGCTACGATAGCAGCAAACACAAACGCGATCTTAATTGATCATCAAGGCCTATCTCATACGATAGCAAACGCGATCTCAATCGATCATCTAAAGCCTATCTTTTACGATAGCAGCCAAACGCAAACGCGATCTTAACTGATCATCAAAGCCTATCTCTTACGATAGCAGTAAATACAAACGCGATCTTAATTGATCATCAAGGCCTATCTCATACGATAGCAAACGCGATCTCAATCGATCATCTAAAGCCTATCTTTTACGATAGCAGCCAAACGCAAACGCGATCTTAACTGATCATAAAAGCCTATCTCTTACGATAGCAGCAAACACAAACGCGATCTTAATTGATCATCAAAGCCTATCTCATACGATAGCAAACGCGATCTCAATCGATCATCTAAAGCCTATCTTTTACGATAGCAGCCAAATGCAAACACGATCTTAATTGATCATCAAAGCCTATCTCTTACGATAGCAAACGCGATCTTAATTGATCATCTAAAGCCCATCCCTTACGATGGCAGCCAATGCAAATGCGATCTTAAGTGATCATCCAAAGCCTATCTCTTACGATAGCAGTCAACATAAACGTGATCTTAATTGATCATCTGAAAGCCCATCTCTTACGATGGCAACCAACGCAAATGCGATCTTAAATGATCATCCAAAGCCTATCTCTCATGATAGCATTCAACATAAACGCGATCTTAATTGATCATCTAAAGCCCATCCCTTATGATGGCAGCCGATGCAAATGCGATCTTAAGTGATCATCCAAAGCCTATCTCCTACGATAGCAGCAAAAATACAAAAACGATCTCAATCGATTATCAAAATCCTATCTCTCACGATAGCGGTTTACTCAAGTGCGATCTTGTATGATCTTTTTAAGCCAATCTCAATCGATCATCAAAATCCTATCTCTCACGATAGCGGTTTACACAAATGCGATCTTATATGATCTTCTCAAGCCTATCTGCTACGGTAGCAATTTATACGCAAAGTGATTTTAATTGATCACCCAAGTCCGTATGTTACGATGGTAACGTAACTGCAGAACCATCTTGCTAGACCTTCTAAAGGTCTATCTGCTGCGATAGCAATTCATGCGAGAAACTATCTCAAGCAATCTTCTAATAAAGCCTATCTTCTATGATAGCAATTCGCACCGCTCAATGATCTCAATTGATCTGTTAAAAAAAAAACTATCTGTTATGATAGCAAAGTTGTGAACGTGATCTCATACGATTTACAACGACCACCTGCAAGCCCATCCGTCAAGATGGCACAGATGCGAAATTACGATCTCGAATGATCTAGCGAAACATCTGCGCATTAATGTCGCATGTGCGAAATAACTACATGGCATTATGCAAGGCAAAATAAGCCGAAACGCATGCGAAATTGTATTTTGTTGCAAAGAGAGCAAATAGTACAAAAGCTATATATCATTATGAGTCAAATGACTTACAATTTATCTATCTAGATAGCAGCTTACAAGCGAAAAGCTCGAATCTAACTACACAGCCAACATGGCTCACAATACATTCGAAAAATGGCTGATAAGCCAGCAGAGACACGGTACGGAAACCCGGAGTGCAAAGAATGAACCGCCCTGGCTTCAAACGCCGGCTACACGATGCCCAGATCTGTGGGTGAACATCTGTAGCAAGGGGGATCTTGCTCTAAAAAGAGCCACATGAAGCCGTACGCTCGACATTCCGCTATCCGACAAGACCGTTGTCAGATAGGCTCCCCATAACATTTGCCCAAGGAACCACCGGTTCCGGCGATCCACAGGCAAGCAGAAGCTCCAAAGGGCAAGGGCTCCTTGTAGACGGGGATGAACGCGACGGTTCGTCACCCCGGGCTCACAAACATGAAAGTGACGGATTCTTCTTCGGAGATGCTGAAGGAGAATTCCGCCGTTCATAACGAGACGGTAGCACGGTCACTTCGGCGCTGCACCTCGCCACGAGGCGGCCGGAAACATGACCTGAACACATAATACACGAAGAAATTTCTTCGAATACACATGAGGTATTATCTGCATCCTCTTTATGATGGTTATAAACAGCCATAAGCCTCATAAAGTGGATCTTGGAAACTATTTCTATAGCACAAAGCGCAAACTCAGGATTCAAAACTTGAAGTTGCCATGAATCAACGAAAAACAAGCGTTGAAGCCAGCAGTCGTAAGGACTCACGGCAAAACACATGTTTGGGATGAAGAACCCAAATGGCAAAGACAGGGTTTATATAGACCCTGTGGAGACTCTTCGGTTGCCTAAGATGAGTCAGCAAAATTCAAAAAGAGGGTAAGTTCAATCACTTACGCCTTGAAAAGCGGTAACAATCAATTACCCTACTAAAGGCTACGACGATTCAGTTGCGTATCCTAATAAATGACGGATAGTCATGATTCGGATGGACTTCCCAACGGAAGCGTGCTTATCTGCCGAGAAATTAGCGCGAAAATCAAGCAGAAAATCAATTGCTGATGTCATAATTGGATATGCACAGAAATGTCCAATCAAATCCCGAAAAGGGCAAAACAGGCAAACTCATTGTTTGTTGTTAAAAAAAAAAGGGGAGAAACCCTAGCAATATTACATTAATGTTTCAAAACATTACATTAATGTCTCAGCCATTTTCCTGTTTTCTTTTCAAAATTCGAAAAGTCAAAACAAATTCTTGATTAAGGAATCATGGGGCTCGAACTGCTCGCTCAGCTTCTCCACTTGTTTCACTTCTTGCTTCAGTTGCTCGCACTTGGCATTCATTTCCTGATACAGCTTCAAAGCTTCATCAACCTTTTGCTTTTGCTGCTCCACCTTCTGCATCTCAGCTGCGAGATTCTGGTGACCGAGATTCAAAGTTACAGCTGCGCGAATCAGTGTAACTCTGTCCTTGAGGAATTTGAAACCAAGTCTGCCTTGGACTTTGAACAGGAGATTTTGGCACATGCCACACAGCAATTCAGCACTCTGGGCCGAAATGGTCGCAGGTGTAGCCGCAGACAGCTGCTCCAGTATCCAGATGGCTTCAGTAAGGAATAGCCTCCTGTCAAAAGGTCCGATCTCCAGAGATCTCGCAAACGATCGGGGGTATCTGAGACGCATTCGAACCACCCAGTCTACATCGGTTTGCTTCAAACCTGAGACATCAAAAATGGTTATAATGTCAGAACTCGCAAGCAAATAATGCGACGTGCGAACGGTAAATCTTTACTTACCAGTGCCTTCCAGAATTTCATGAAGAGAAGGGATGCGGGCCACTGGGTTGTTCGAAGACTGCCCTCGCTCCATGGCTCTCCTATCAGCTGCAAGCTCCAACCTCTCATAGTCAGGAGGAAGAGTGTAGGCCGCACCAGCTGCGACTACATTCCCAACCTGCGAGCCCCAAATGCTCCACGCAGGAATAGGTGCTTCTGGCTCAGTCATCGCTGGAGGCGAAGGAACAGCCGAAGTCGCCGGGCGGAGGACGCTTCCAGATGCGAAAATGTTAGCATCACTTGTCCTTTCTTCCTCACCACCGGTACGGACACCTTCGTCCATCGGCACAGCATCAGCTTCGACATCATCGGAGAGTTCGATGACATCCTCGAGATGCTCACTTACGTGTCCAGCAGCTGCGACGGGCTTCTCGGTATGGGAGCTCGAGATTGGAACATGGGATGCAGAAGGCTGACTTCTCTGCTCCAGCTCAGGTTCCTCAGCATGACCTGCGATACCAAATGCGATAATATGAGGTAACTTGTGTTATAAGTTATTTCGCTATCTTTACTAAAGCTAAGAATAAGCACCTCCACGCGAAGGTGGGATTGAGGTATCCTCATCATACACTAGGGACGTGGAACCGTGCCCTATCAGTGTATCCTCACCAAGCAAATCTTTAAGAGAAGCGTGACCTGGGACGCGAGTAAACCAGTCATGATTTTGCCTCAAGTGGCTACAGCCTAGTATGCGCATATCACTCAAAATAATTACCTGAGGGTTCTCCGCATTTGCTTACCAACCAACGGCGAATGTCAGGCTTTGACACACCGTGCTTTAACGCACCCACAATTACATCTCTATAAGTAACTGCGAGATTGAAGATCTCACCTTTATCGCCGCCTGCGATCTCTGCGAAGTCCGCTTGGACTTGCTCTAGCTCTGCTGCATCCTCTCCAGGAACCTCATCTTCCTCCTCCACATGAGGAGCCACTTCTTCGGGAAGCTCGTCTTCTTCGCCAACTGGACGCACTAAGTCGTCAACATGCTGCTCCTCGAGGCTCCGCTGTTTCACACGCTCGAGCTCCTCTTCCTCTCGCTGCCTTCTTCTCTCAGCAGCCTCCGCGGCTGTCTTCCGGGATTCAGCAAGAACATCCTCGCTTATGGGATCATCTGGAATGCCAGAATGGGCATCTCTCTTTTGCCTCTTGGCCACAAGGCCACCGACGGCTTCATCATCATCATCTGCGAATACATATTTGGTTCAAAGAAAAGAACTACAAAGAAGTCAAGATAAAGGGCAAGGAGATGTGACGGAAGTACCTCCTGATTCTTCCTCGCACATCACAACTGTCGCTTCTTCTTCTTCATCACTTGCTTGGGGCTCCTGTCTCTCTTCCTCCTCTTGGTTGAATGGAACGAAAGTCTCAACTGCGAGATCTTTTCGCACTTTGCTGGGCATACGACCCTTGCCTTTGTCCTTGATGGAAAGGGACCTCACTGGGGGAGAAGCTGGAGCACTCCTAGGGGAAGAAATCGTAACTCCCTTTTGCCTAGGTCTCTTCACTCTCGGCGCCGCAGTCGCTGGAGGGGACGGGTCATCTCTAGGAGGAGACGGAGCCGGAGGGTTGTCTATCAGCGAGTCAGCGAAAGTGTTCATGACTCCGCGAACTTTTGTTTCGACCTCGGCATCCATCCTCCATGCTAGCCGGTACGACTCCCCCCTCCTTCTGGTGGCAACAATGGTGTCCACCAGCGATTTGGAGCGATCACCAGCTGCGAACCTCCGCACATGACACTGAACAATACAGAACGAAAAGCATCAGCGCGAGGAAATCAAAAGGCTCAAAGCACACAAGGAAATTGCTTACCTCAGCAAACGCCTTGCTATATTTGATGACCTGCGCGTCACCCTTCTTGATTGCGTCGACTTGCTCCTTCAGAATGAAATCGGGGCACAAATGATTCTCGCGGTCCCACAGCGAGTAGCAACCATACTCAGACTCGCTCAAACTGCAATTGGGGCGAAACGGAAAAGAGTTTCTCTTGATCAAGGGGGCCTTTCCTGGCTGCGCCACCGCCTCCGTCTCAATCCTTGTTTGCTGGGCAACCCAGTATGCGATCCAGTTCTGGGAACAACCACCCTTGCGAGTTCCCGCAGGCTGCTCAAAGGGAAGATTGCTCATGAGGACCGTCTTGCACTCCTTTGTCAGCAAACGCTTGTAGCACCCTCTGATAATAGACTGGGGCCAGATCGATGGGGCCACCGCATCAAAACCAAACTGAGGAGAGACCCGAGTAGGGTCAACATCCACTGTAAGTCTTTCATACCGTGGCGCGAGCTCACGAATATGCTCTGCAAGGGCAGGAAGAGAACCTCGCAGACACCAACAGAAGAAGTCACGATAGCGTTCGTGGAAATGCGGCCCCTTTTCAAAGAGAAGGTCTTCTGACAAGACCATACCTCTGGAAGGGTATAGCTTTGGAAACCACCGTACATTCTCAACACGTGTGGCATAGGGCCTGGCAGTAAACTCCTTTCGTTTGTCGCATATTAAACTCCAAGTGCACTTGGTGTTGCTTGCTCCAAACCATCTCGCAGCCCTTCCGCTGTTGCGCGCTTCCGTCTCGCCTGGGGGACACCACTTCTCAAGTGGGAGGGGAGTTGGAGCATAAGACGGCCAGCGCTCGAAAACCCACATTGTCAAAAAGCTGATATTGACAAAGGTCAGGACATCGAGGCGGCCACGCGATTCCCTCATCGCCAGAACCAGCTGATCAAGCCTGTAATATAACGTGCCTAAGACCAAGGGTCCGAGTGCGACTCTCTGGCCAAGAGCGAGCCTCACAGCAAGTGGCAGCACATGGTAAAAGACCCCGTCATGGGGATGACCATCAATCAGATACCTCGACAGCCAAGCACAGAGAAAGGCACAAAGGGTTAAATGATAGCCCTTGCCCTCTACATAATTCTCGGCCTCCGGGTTCTCGCTCAAAAGCTTCTTAGTAATGCTGCTGTTCGCATAGTCTCGGAAGAAGTACTGCAACCACTTGTTCCAGGTATTCTTCGCAGACGTATCCACTAGCTGCCAGTTCGGAAGAGGCTTTGTAGTGGTCCACCGAGTGGAGATTTTCTTTACCTCTGCTAGGCACTCCTCCATCTGCGCGTACAAGGCCCTTTCAGCAGATGTCCTCAAGTGGCTCAAGGGGTCCACCTCGCCCATGGGGGAAAGCTCATACAGCATTTGAACGTCCTCAAGCGTGGGGGCAGCCTCGAACTCAGCAAAATGAAACGTGTGAGTCGCGGGCGAATAACGGGACAGAAGGTCTAGAAGCATGGACTGATCCAACTTCACGGCAGCACCCTTCATAGCACGGATAGCAAAGAAAATGCCGGCTTTATCAAGAGTCTCGGCATGATGATCCAATACGTGGTCAATCCACTCATCCATGTAGTCCAATTTCTGGACGAACGCTTGAGTAGAAATCGCAGTATACGGGAAGTGCCCGTTCTCGATCCCCAATCGGACTACATCCTCGGAACCAACCCACTCGAGCAGGGCTGAGTTAACTGGGCGAGTCAACGTCAGCAATTGCTTAGCAGGAACAGGATCAGGCATTCTCTTCGCTCTTATCCTCACATGATAAAAATCCTTCCCACCCAGAAAGGGGGCTTTACGCCACAGAGCCTGCGGAAGCTCCGGCATCTCTTCGTCTTCCTTGACGGGTCTGGTTACTCTTGTCTTGGCCATTCCTGCGAAAGGGCAAGAAAAAGGGGGGAGAAATACCACACCACACTTCAGTTTGAATTTTGGAATTTGAGATCTATGCAAACCAAAGCAAACAGTTCCGGTGCCGATTTCAGAAATTGGGGAGTTGATATTGTTGAAAGATCAAAACGAAGCGGGCTCAAAGATCAAAAGCCTCTTCGCAAATTTCATGGATTTACAGATTCAACGCGATTCAAGGCAAACACTGGTATTTTAAATCAAAAGTAAACGAAGCCAACCTTGTTTCCTTGAAGCTTGCTTGGATATACACAATTGGAGAATACGATTTGCAGTTCTGAACTGGTGATTGATTATCTGGATCTGCTCTCGAAGATCTCCGGGTACCATTCACTTTAAGAGAAAGAAGTGATGCTTTGCAATAATGGGATACAAGGTATTTATCCAGAAGAATGAAGGGTTGCGTCCCTTCAGTAGTCGAATCGCAACCGTCACCGTCGTGTCGCGCAATCACAGGACGGGCTGACGTCACGCCTAAAACCCTAAAGGTCAGACGGCACGACTCTAGGGGTTTTAGGTCATAATGACACGCACGGGGGCTGAACCTACCCGTATTTGAATTGGTGCGTGGCGACGACGCGCATGTTGGTTTCCGCGCATGGAAGCCTATACAGCTATGAGCCTTCACGCGCAGAAAGGGGGCTAATGTAGATACTGCTTTATGACATGGCAGATCTAGGCCACGTGGCAACCATCCAGCACACCATATTGTGCTCCACACGCACAGGATCACCAGCCGAGCTGATCCATGTGGGGGCTGCGAGACAGAGCCCTCGCATACCATTGCACGGGACTTGTAGGGACTTGTGGTCTGGAGGCTAGAGTAAGCCCTGTCGCGTGCGAGCCAAGCCCGCGCGCGACCTTTAGTAACTGTTTTGAGAGATCTATAGCACGAGCTCCCTAGACCCGGTCAATCCGGTCAAACCCGGTCAACCTCGTAACGGTTCCGGTACTCGCGCACCACGTGCTCTAACGGTTCCTATATACTCGGACGAACGTGCCGTTATGGTTAAGCTAATTAAGCCGCCATCAATGGGCGCATTAACCACACTACAACGGTCACGTTCTCCAGTATATATATATCGTTAACCTTTCCATACAAAGGAGGACACACTGCCATACGCGGAAGCTCTGCCAAACCTCTGTCTCTCTCTCAGACATTGCTACTGACTTACTCTCTCCCTACACACACCCCTATTCTTCCTGTGCGATCCCTGATCCACTACGTACGGTGTACACGGAGGTCTCCCCGCCGGAATCTCTTGTGCACAACAGTAAGGGGCAACACGGTCATTAACACTCTCAAACGTCAGGTGAGGGTTATCCATCAAAAAACCCTCCATAACAACGAAAATTACTGCCAATCCAACGCCAGATAAGCCAGATTCCGAATAAAAAAGGGTACGCACGTCAATGCGCAATCAACAAAAAACGAAATGCGAAATGACCAGGAAACCGTCCACAATTGACATTAATTGCATCATGCAAAAACCATGATGGCAAAATACAGGGGGGGGGGGGGGACCACGGTCATTAGAACTCCCAAATTTCGCTTATGATTTCCCGAGCAAACAACCCACCGGATCCACAATAAGTACGGACATATCAACATCACATATACAAAATCAGAACTTACGGAGGGCAAGAACGCCACTTCGCAATCTAAAACAAACGAAATACACCCAATAGACAGGACGTAAAACTCCCTCCCAATGTAGCCAATTAACATCCTACAAAGCTACAATGGCATGAGAAGCCGAAGGAAAACAACGTCATCACGGAAAAGTACCCCAGGAGAACGACCACAACAACAACGTTTATAACGAAAATACCACGACCAATTTGCAAATCAAAGAGCAAAATTAAAAAGGACAGAGAAGACAATTTGCGAGTCAAAAGTCGCTTAGGCTCTTTTAATATAGAAGATAGATAAATAATTAATATCTATATAATTTTAAAAAAAAATTGCGGGTCAACGGGTCCGACCACTGGTCTGACCAGTCCGACCGTGAACCTTTCTCTGCTTCGCTAATTCTATAAAGGGGATCTTCTCTCTCTCTTTTTTTGAAAGAACCTACGCGGTGGTAGAGAGATATAAAACTGATACTTTTACGGGCTCCCAACCTATAAGGTACAAATTGTGGGGGGGGGGGGGGGGGCTAAAGCCTAGCCCAATAAAACAAAATAAGTCCAAATAAGAAAAGGGCTAAACTGACCCAACTTCTGCAGGCCTATCTTGAGCTAAAAGGCCCATTAAAGAAACTGGAGGAGAAACATTTAAAATGGCCCAACTTCTCTCACGAAGACCATAAGTCGCCAGCTGGTGAGCCACTCGATTGGCCTCCCTACGGATTCCACCGATTGACCTAGAAGTCTCCAGCTTCAGGCGACTTCTGAGTTCATGCATGAAAAGGGGATCTTCTCTCTCTAATTCTGTCACTCTTCGTAAATCTCTCGTCTTTTCTTCATAAATCACTCGGATTTAGGTCAGGTACCATATCTCTGCGTTAAGGTTTCAATTGCTGCGATTGTTTAGATCTCACTTCTCAGTCGTGCTTTCACATGTGCGTTGAGGAGCAACTTTCTTTCTCATTTATGCTACTCCATTACAGGGGAATTAGCATGGATATCATAGGTACTCGTTTTAATCTGTAAAAGCACTTGTTTGAATAATGGGTTTAATTCTTTCTCTTCTCATGCTAATTTCCATATTCGTGATTTATGATGTGCATTTGTTCATAAATATTATGCCCTAGTTCTTGTCTTGGTTTCAGCATTGCGAAGTGTCTTGGTGCTAAATCATTAAGTCTTCAGAGCACTTGTTTGAACTATTTAAGTGCAGGTTATATATAAGTTGTGCATTGTATTTCTTGTTAACTTGAAACAGTGACTTATCCTCCGTTTATTTAACTTCTTAGGCAATTTATTAATTTCGTTCAAGTCATACAACTAATAGCTTTACACAAAATCACGTTAAAGAAGCGAAGCCTTATACTTTACATATATATATAGTAATTAAGTCCTCACTAGTAGCATTGTGTTGTTTCTAATAGATTGATGATTCATTGTTACATTTTTTTATTAGTTTTAACAGTGTCCACTCTGAATTTCGCCTATACCAAGGCCGAAATCGCTGATATGTTCAAACAGCTAGAAGATGTAGCTGGACAGAACACCAATTGGTGTTTCAGGCGCGACGCTGAGATCACAGGAATTTACGCTGTATCTAGTACCTTACTTCCAGCACCGGTTTTGCTTCCTGCAGCATTGCTTGCCACTGGGGTGCGCTTATCGCTGTATATATTCGGCCGCCTCGCAAAGATCACTCACGACTATGAAGTTCAAGCTACTAGGATGGCAAATTTTAGGAGAGAAGCACGACAACTTTATCTTCGTATGGGAAATTTTCTGGTGGCGTTCCACTCTATTTGCGAGCACTAATACGTGATGTGATTGAGAGACCTCCACCAAATGAAGTGCAACAAGGTGCCGAAGAGTAAGACGTTGTACATCAAGATGTTGAACATCAAGTTGTTGAGCAGCAAGATACTGAACAACAAGATGCTGATGCAGTTGAAAACATACCATACCTCTTTGCAAGGACTTTCAAGAGAGAGCTTGATATATACTTCTACACTACTCTTGTTGTTGTAGGAGCAGTGTGTCACGGGTCGGGATCTTTCTCCCTCCACACCCCGTGCGGCACTCGGTTGTCGTCCCACTGTTGACTCCCAAGTAAGCCTTCAACACAATTTTAACGGAACACTTTAAATATGAGAGTAATGTATGGGAAGAGAACTTCTATTACAATTCATAAGAGTACATGAGAGTGCTTGAGAGATTGGTTGGTTGCTCCAAATGAGCTCCCCCCTATTTATACAAGTCATGGAACGATCTTGATACCCTCAATTAATGGTACCTCTATAAGCTTCCTTGTTCCACACTCTTCCTATCTAGATCTTCATATCTATAATATTCTACAAAAATCTACCACTTGTTTCTAGAACACTCCAAGGGAGTATTCTAAACTTAATCTTATTATGGTCATGGGATGAAATTGGGTTCACACGCCAAGTGCTAGCCAAGATGTCAGCCCGTGACAAGTGGCATCTGAAGCACTTCATTTGTTTCTACAATGGATGACAAGTCATTTAGTTTTTGGGTAATAAAACTACTTCTTTCAAGTACTCTAGAAATCCAATTACACAAAGCATTGAAAAAAAACCTAAGATAGGGCCAGCAACTAAATGACAACCTACTAAGTGAACCTCCAATTTCAAGAGTAATATGAGAAAACAACATAAGAATCTATTGAGTTCACAAACAAATGATAACTCTATATTAGAGTTATATTTCTTCTACGTTTGTGTACCGTTTTGTGTAGTTTCCGGGTTGGATATATTAGAAATACACTATGAACTTGAGGAAATTGGATAAGTTTAGCTTTGAGTGGTAAATTATTAATCCGGGCGTTTTTCACATTATTTACATTTATCTTGTCACTTTTGATCGCACGGGGTGTTTTCTTGTTGTGTTGGGCAGGAAACGGAGCTTGGGACATGAAGCGGCGAGGAGAAACAAGCTTGGGAGATTAATCGGGAGCTAAAACGATGAAGAAATCGTGAAGAAACAATGAAAATACATGAAGAGGGGAGGCAAATGCAATTTAATGAAGTTTTTGTAATGGCACTTTGACCCCCTAGATGAAAAATGGCCAAACACTTAGTGAAATTTTTATGGCCAACGTGAGAGCAACTCACTGGAAGTGTAGGATCACAAAAGGTGATCCTACAGTCACAAGATCACCCACACAACCACAATGTGATCCTATGATCAAAAATTGTGATCACAAGATCACAATACTTAAAAAAATAAAAGAACGAGGCTCTTTTATTAAGAGAACGCACGGGAAAAAAGAAAAAAAAAGACTCACGCAAAGAAAGAAAGAGAGTCACGCAAGGAGGAGGCTAGGGTTCAAGAGGGGGGTTCCTCCATTGAAGATCTAGGTTTTTCTTCTTCTTCTTCCTCTCTCAATCCTTGTATGGAGAAACTTGTAAGTTTTGTTTTGTTGATTCTCATTAGCTAAACTATTTGCTAGGCATCTCTATGAGAGCGTAGGGTTCATGTAGACGATGGAGTTTCTGGATTTTTAATCTTTGTTTCATGCTATTGATTTCTCCTTATTGGATTGATTGTAGTTCTTGATTCTTGTTAACGATTCTAGCCTATTGACACGGTTAGAGTAGGAATTGCTAATCAAAGAACTAGGGTTTCTTCATTTGGATGAATCATGCTTAAAAGTTAGTTTTATTCCAATTCAATTGTTCATAATCTATGCTTAATTCTTAATGGGGATGGAGTAATTAACCGGAACCGTTAGTTGGCTAGTGAAGTGCGCGACAGTGACTTTAACTAGCTAGGTTGAGATATGAGCATCAATCAAGAATCACCGAGACCGGTAGGAGAAGTGAGTAGGATTGGCTAGTGTGGGTAGATTCGGTAGGATTATTCAACTGTTCCGTGAAACGGTGGACCGACAGGACCCGTTATCGTGCCAGTAGATGACCTGCTAGAACGGACCGGTAGATAACATGAGACCGAGAGGAGATTGTATTCTACCGAGACGTAAAATGACATGAGACCGATAGGAGATTGTCATAGCCTATTACCCGGCTTGATTAGAAAAGGATTAACGTGTTATATTGTTGCACCAGAAATCGTCTACAACCCTAGGTGATCTAGAGATCGCCTAGTTTCTCCATATCTATTTATTTAAAATAAAAAAATACAAAAATATTAGATTAGTTGTTATTTCAATTCTTAAATCAATTAAATCTTTCTTCCTGCACCATACTCTAAATTAAATAACTAATTAAATAATCTCAAGCATGTCCTCGTGGGATCGATAACTCGGGGTTGAAATATCACCCATATATTACTTGACCGTGCACTTGCGCATACGCGTTAAGAAATCGCGTCAAGTTTTTGGCGCCGTTGCCGGGGACAGCGGTAGATTATTTTGTTAGGAGTTAGTTTAGAGTACTTTTATTTTAGTTTGATTTTAATATTTTTATTCTACATCTCTGTGCTTCACGGGTGTCTTGTGAGTTTGTTTCTCAGGAACGCAGGAAGCAAGAGACAATATAAGCATGTGGAGCGAAGACTGTTATTCGGGTCCCCCCTACTGTTTCCACTGTAGGAGTAACCATGAAGACGAGGACGCATGCATAACTTGGTGCTACGTATGCGGAATTTGGCACGACCGTAGAGACTCATGTCGAGTACATGCCCCCCAGCTTCATCAGCACCAGGAAGACTCATCAGCGGATATGGCAGAACGGCGTAGTATTATGAATGACATGGAAGTTTGCGCCAAATTTTTGTCCATAGATGCACAATTACCAAAAGAGGATTCAGCCACAGGTAGGGAATACGTGAGGGAGATGTTGGAGAGGATAAAGAAGCGAATAGAAAAACTGTCAACAGCAGGGGAATCAAGCATTCAAGAGCCACAAGAAGAAACCGTGCCATATGACAGTGAGCTAAAAATTGAACCTTCATCATCCCCACCACAAGTGGAAGAAGAGATACCTGAGCTAAACGAAGACTGCAGTGTCCAGGAACCATTGGTGGACTCTGCCATATATGAGGACTCAGACTCTGATTCAGACTGGGGTGGACCTGTGTGCCGAAGATGGGAAGATCTGCCGTATTGCGAGCCAAGACCGCAGGTTCCCTCACATCCTTGGTATGAATGGGAAGACACCGAAATTGGAAGCCTGTGGTGTGTCGACGATGGAGCTGGTGACACACTTGTGCTCAGTGATATTGAGGTAAAAGCCCCAACTCCGATTAATGATGAATTCTCCATATCTTATGTCACGCAAGTCTGCGATGAGCTGGAACAATTACTGTATGGGGATCCGTATGGGGAAGAATTTGATGAGAAACTCCCAATCTCTTGTTCTATGGGCGATTCTATTGATCATCCATATGCCATAGTCAAGGAGTTGGAAGTCAGCAAGTGTGGGGGTGTGGATGAATTGCATGGGTCATTTGAAGATCATCTAGCACCAAAAAGGTATTACTGGGATGACTTTATGGAGAACGATGCATATGATCCCAGTGGTACTTGGTGGAAGCTGATAAAGAAGATAAATTGCAAGATGAAAAAAAATCAGCTTCTACAACTCTCCACCATCTGCACAGCACAGGGGTGCACGTGAAGTTATCGAGAAGAGATGGTGGAAGAAGAAGAAGTGGAGGGATAAAGCAGTCTCCACTATCCTTTTCGGTAGAGGTAACCGGGTCGGGCTGTCGACTTTAAATTACAAGCGCTGCTTGGGAGGCAACCCATGTAGAGTAGGAAGCAATTTGTTTCTGTTTTTGCTTTTAGTTCTCCATATTTGATTTTGAGGGGTGAGAGAGAGTTACTTTAATACTTTCAATCAGTGTGCAGGGACACAGGTACAAAAGACGCTCCGGGTTCCCCTTCTTGATGCGTGTGATAGAGAATGTGAGTAGGCGCATCGGAATCCGGACGCGAGGTGAGACTTTTCCGGAAACTGTCAACGGTCCACAAGACCCCTTCTTGTTGAAGTTTCGCGGCAAAAGTGCCCATGTAGGTCCGGGCACCCCAGGTACCTTTAAATCTCTCTCTTGTTTCTAAGTTTTGAGCCATAATAGTGTAGATCCACCGCCAACACATTTAAGCGATGAGTCCTCTTATTATATCTCTAAATTCGTTGAGGACAACGAAACGCTTAAGTGTGGGGGGGTTTGTGTATATTTTGCTAGCCATGTCAGTTATGCATCGCCAGTTACATGCAGTTGTGTCGTATTGTGGAGTACATGTGGTTAGTAAAGAGTGTTTGATATAGTGTCGTATTGTGTTAGGATTGTTAGTATGCATTTTTTTAGCACTTTTACTTTATTGAGTCCCCTACCAAATCGTGTGATTAGTCAAGTTGGCCTAGCATATAGAGTTAGGAAAATATAGAAAAATTGAAAAAAATATATATAAAAAAAATCATAAAATTTTAAATTTTTGAGAAAGGGCAATCGAAGAGAGTGAATGTGGAGAGGGCTTAATGATAGAATTCCTTAGGAATATGAAAATCTGAGGTGAGGTAGACGCGAGAATCTGGAGTAGGAAGACTTATAGGGCTAATGCACAACTGCGAGTAGCTGCCTCTCAGACTAGTTATCCTACTAGCGTTACACCACCGTCACTTAGGTAGTCGTCAACCCTCCTCGTAGTGGCAACGGAACAGCTGTGCGAGTGATGTTTATGGGGGCCTCACGTCCCGTCTCCATCTCCTAGGTCCACTAGTTACCCCTATTGATCCGTTTACCCCTTTTATTCACAGCCTCTAGCCTAGGGAGCCTTTCATTGTGACTTTCATCACTTGTTAAAATGGTCCTTTCCTATGCGTCATGATAGAGGGAGTTGAGTTAGGGAGGTTTGATGAGGGTGAGCTGATTTGATACATCTTATGTGGATTCTCTTACATGTCGTCTTTTGAGGGGATGTGAGGGTGAGTTAGAGACGGTAGCACACTTCGGTGTGGCGGTGAGTCGTGTCCTTACACCACGATCACAGGTGGAGTACCGTAGTGCATGGTATTTCTTCCGCACGTCATGGGGTGGGGGTTGGTTGATCTTATAGGAGGCCGTGCTTATGCTTTATTTATATTCTCTATATCTTAGGTGATGAGGAGGATCGGTTGGAAAAGCACGTTTACACATTGACTACTGGGTTCGTGATTTGCTTTGCATCAAGTGTGGGGGTGTCGACATCTATGTTATTACATCACTAATTTGACACATTCCACCCCCATGTTATCTAATTCTGATATTTGATCTCCTCGGATATTACTATCGTATTGTCGGCTCCATGAGCTTAATGTTATTGTGTGGAACAGAAGAAAAAAAAAAGTAAAATAGAAAGTGAAAGTGAAATTGAAATTGAAAGGGAATAAAGGAGCAAGCTTGAAATTGAAGACCGGGGAGATTAGCTATTGTTCGAGATCACTTCTTCACATTTGTGGCCGCGAGAACGGCGTTGCACCAAGATTGAGGGAATGAGGGCCGGAGTAGTGAGATTCGGTGGGGTTCCTTGGATTTTGGTGAGGGAGTGTGAGAATCGGGTTTTTTGAGTTATATCATGACGTCTAGGACAACGCTTCTAAATATCCTATCCTACCCGTCCTAAACCGTCAGCAATTTAACCCGTGGATAAATAGCTCGGAAGGTAAGTGCTAGGGATATGTTTGATGAGTGTGCGGAAGCAACATATTTTGTGTTCGTGCCCGTTCTGTCTAACGAAACTGGCCGCAAGTCCTACCGATCACCAAAGCTATAGAACTTCCGAGGGAATATGAGAGCCTTATGACTTGCCGGTTTACTTTTTGAGATTGCCCAATCTCTAACTAAAAAGAAAAAAAAAATTTGTTGTTTCGATTTTTGCATTGTTTGATAATCGTGTTGCATTGTATAGTCATGTAGATTGCATGGGTGTGTGTGTTGTTTGTGTCACATGGCTAATGAAGTTAAATGCAATTCGGTGGATTGAAAATCATAGTGTGAGAAATGTTTTTGATTTTGCTCGGGACGCGCAAAAAGGTAGTGTGGGGGGATTTGATAACTCTATATTAGAGTTATATTTCTTCTACGTTTGTGTACCGTTTTGTGTAGTTTCCGGGTTGGATATATTAGAAATACACTATGAACTTGAGGAAATTGGATAAGTTTAGCTTTGAGTGGTAAATTATTAATCCGGGCGTTTTTCACATTATTTACATTTATCTTGTCACTTTTGATCGCACGGGGTGTTTTCTTGTTGTGTTGGGCAGGAAACGGAGCTTGGGACATGAAGCGGCGAGGAGAAACAAGCTTGGGAGATTAATCGGGAGCTAAAACGATGAAGAAATCGTGAAGAAACAATGAAAATACATGAAGAGGGGAGGCAAATGCAATTTAATGAAGTTTCTGTAATGGTACTTTGACCCCCTAGATGAAAAATGGCCAAACACTTAGTGAAATTTTTATGGCCAACGTGAGAGCAACTCACTGGAAGTGTAGGATCACAAAAGGTGATCCTACAATCACAAGATCACCCACACAACCACAATGTGATCCTATGATCAAAAATTGTGATCACAAGATCACAATACTTAAAAAAATAAAAGAACGAGGCTCTTTTATTAAGAGAACGCACGGGAAAAAAGAAAAAAAAAAGACTCACGCAAAGAAAGAAAGAGAGTCACGCAAGGAGGAGGCTAGGGTTCAAGAGGGGGGTTCCTCCATTGAAGATCTAGGTTTTTCTTCTTCTTCTTCTTCCTCTCTCAATCCTTGTATGGAGAAACTTGTAAGTTTTGTTTTGTTGATTCTCATTAGCTAAACTATTTGCTAGGCATCTCTATGAGAGCGTAGGGTTCATGTAGACGATGGAGTTTCTGGATTTTTAATCTTTGTTTCATGCTATTGATTTCTCCTTATTGAATTGATTGTAGTTCTTGATTCTTGTTAACGATTCTAGCCTATTGACACGGTTAGAGTAGGAATTGCTAATCAAAGAACTAGGGTTTCTTCATTAGGATGAATCATGCTTAAAAGTTAGTTTTATTCCAATTCAATTGTTCATAATCTATGCTTAATTCTTAATGGGGATGGAGTAATTAACCGGAACCGTTAGTTGGCTAGTGAAGTGCGCGACAGTGACTTTAACTAGCTAGGTTGAGATATGAGCATCAATCAAGAATCACCGAGACCGGTAGGAGAAGTGAGTAGGGGCTAGTGTGGGTAGATTCGGTAGGATTATTCAACTGTTCCGTGAAACGGTGGACCGACAGGACCCGTTATCGTGCCAGTAGATGACCTGCTAGAACGGACCGGTAGATAACATGAGACCGAGAGGAGATTGTATTCTACCGAGACGTAAAATGACATGAGACCGATAGGAGATTGTCATAGCCTATTACCCGGCTTGATTAGAATAGGATTAACGTGTTACATTGTTGAACCAGAAATCGTCTACAACCCTAGGTGATCTAGAGATCGCCTAGTTTCTCCATATCTATTTATTTAAAATAAAAAAATACAAAAATATTAGATTAGTTGTTATTTCAATTCTTAAATCAATTAAATCTTTCTTCCTGCACCATACTCTAAATTAAATAACTAATTAAATAATCTCAAGCATGTCCTCGTGGGATCGATAACTCGGGGTTGAAATATCACCCATATATTACTTGACCGTGCACTTGCGCATACGCGTTAAGAAATCGCGTCAACAAATAAACTTCAACAACCGAGTAATTGAAAACCAGAGCATAAACAACATAAGGTACCTGGAATTACAAGAAATTTCTCTTAACCTCTCTATCACATGCCAGCTTGGTCAACTTAGCAGCAAAGGTTTCAGACACTATAGGATCAATATAAATAGAAACAAGCTTCTCTTTACACGATTGACACATAACCTCTTCATCCATCCGAGTTCTTGAAACTCTCTACTTCCCATTCCCCAACCATCCTTCCCCATGCCAACCCCACCTCCTCTCAAAACCCTTCCTTCACTTTACCCTCGTAGGGGTGTAAACGGTTCAGTTTGGTACGGTTTGTGCGAGAACCATAAACCAAACCGAATAAATCGGTTTACTAATTTTGTAACCAAACCAAACCATTTGAAAAGACGAACCGAACCAAACCGAAAAACTTCGATTTGGTTTGATTCGGTTCGGTTGGTTTGCGTAAACATTATTGAATAGATATTATAATATTGTATTTTCAACAAAATTTAAATGTAAGTGAGAAATAGATTAAATAGACGTAAAAAAAACTTCCACAACTATCGTTTTAGAGAAATATACGATGGAACGTGAGAGAAAATAAAAAGATTAAGATCAATATGCTAATTTTAATTGAATCTATACACGTGTGTCCTATATTTTTATATTATTTAATAAACATTACACAATTTATATTTTAAGAAAGTACATGAGGAACATATCGGTTCGGGTCGATTTGGTGCGGTGTGATATTTTTACAAACCAAAAACCGAACGGCTTAGACCGCTTTGTGAAAACTTGAACCGTTCACAAACCGAACATCCAAAAAACCGTCCAAAACCAAAGATTTCGGTTTGGTTCGGTCGGTTTGACCGGCTTGTTCAATTTTCCTAAGAGCCCTAGAGCCAGGTTTTCGAAACACATGGAGCACTCTTGCAAAGATTCCAAATACTTAGGGCACTATTGTAATTCTGGCAAGGGAGCAGTTTGAAAGTTTTATACATCATTTAGTAAAATTGTAACTTTTTTCAAATTTTTGGGTAGGGCATGTGTCTACCCGTGCTGTGGGTTGGCTCCGCCCCTGTCTACAAGCTTGGCCTATTCCGAATTTCGCACCCGTAATAGAAGCCCATACTTGTACTTTTCAAAATAATTTTGGTATCCGAGATAGTTTATGTGCATCATATTTATGTGCACCGCAGTTAAATTCAGTAGCCCTTGAAACAAATAGCCACTAGGTCAACGTTCAAATTTTGCCCTAACCACACTAGGGTGCGGATAATTTATAAGTAAAATCATTCATAAGTTAATTCTTTGAGATTTAGAAACCCTAAAATGGTAATATATGAGAGGTACCATATAAGGGTGAGATTAGCAGCAGGTTTGCAGAATAATATCTACTACTATAAAAAGCTGAAGAGCTCCAAAGTGTTTAGCACTTTGGGTGTTTTCTCATTTTCCTACATTTTTTTTTTGCCAAAACTACACCCGAAATTAAATGAAATATTCTCTAACGTTGAAACCTTCATTGTAGCATTATTCTTTACTAGTTCGCTAATAATTGTTCCATTATTCTTTTCATCATCCAGTTATAGAATGTTATTAATCATCTTCCTTTTTCAATAACATATATTCTGACTTCTTCACTCCTATTGGTTTATGATGATAGAATCAATTGTTTATTGGCAGTGTAAGGTAAGACTTCTTCATCTTCCCTCTTTAAGCTTTCGTGTTGAATTTAACTGTGTTGGCTTATAATTGTTTAACCCATCCAGTTTTGCGAGAGCTTTTTATAAATTTTGTAGCAGAAGGCAGCATGTCTTCTATGGTTATGATGGTGATCATGACAGGTTAGTTTTCGATTGATTTGTATTCTTTTTAGAAACAAAAAGTCCTTTATTATACTTTTAACTTTATAATCATTAATCTGTCTTGCGTGGGAAATTCTTTTAGAAAATGCCAAGTCAGACACAATTGTGCGACTTTCTTGAAACCCATTCTATGGTTGATATATCTTGAAATAAGAGGGTGTAGTTCATTTGGAACAAGTATGCTTTTTTCCTTTCTTCATGCATTCATAAGATCTTCATCTCCCGTTTAAGATGATTTTTGACAACTCCGTTTCAGATTAAAGCAACAACAAATCAAGGAATCAATTAGCGGTTCTCGCTATTTATCTTCTAAGATCGTGTTGTGCATGGTGTTATGGATCTAAATCTACATGTAATTTAAGAACATGTGCATTGAATTTTGGAATTGAAGTAATATAATATGGGCCTAAATAGCGAGAACTGCCAATTGATTCCTTTATTTGTCATTCTTAGAAGTCATATAATATGTCATTCTTATAATTTGTATGAAATTTCACGGTGTCTATATTTATTGATGTAAAAGTTTAAGACATAACAAGATATTGATAAAGTAAGTTTGTATTGTTTTGGTGACAACATGTTCTTATCCAATGGAGTTGACATCAAGGTAAACTAAGAATTATTTTCAATATTATTTTAGTTGGGAATACCAATTTAAGAATCATGATTGATTCATGTACAGGTATACAAAATTCGTCTTCATCTTTTGCAAATTGTCTATTCGTCGTTCTTCGTCACTTATTTTTCTTTGATTCGACTTTTTGAATAAGAAAAGCAATTACTCTTATTCGTTACCTTCTAATTAAGATATGTAATGACTTTATTTTGATGCGATAATAAATTTTCAAAAGAATAGTGTGATGTTGTAACGTTCATCTTCTTTGATATAAGAACCAGACATGGACTATTAGTTTTTGCTCTCTCTCTAGAGCCTCTCCTGCTCACCAATGAGCCAAAGCATGCTCCTTGAGCCCATCACTCCAACCCTAATCTTCTTTCTCAACTCCTAATCCCTATCATCCACCACTCAACTCCAGTTTAGGATTAATGATTTGCATGGCATTGTTTCTTGTGTTTTTTATTTCTTTATTGCTGCACTATCTTGCAGTATCTTTGCTAGCTAATCATTGTTTGTGTTGCAGGTTCTTTCCTTTGGTATTTAGTCAGCTGATCATTTCAGTTTCCCCATTGTTTCTTCACTTCACCTTCTATCCATCCTTTTCCTCCTCATTTTCTTTTGTTGTGTTTGTTTGAGTCTCAATTTGCATGTCTAACCCTTATAGAGCATATTTTCTTATTTCCTCCTCCAATTACTCCAGAGAGGAGAGGCTAGATGAAAGGGGTTCAATACTTGCTCTTGATCCTGTCAAATCTTTTGCTTTCAAGGAGCTGATGAAGGACACCCTGATAGCCAAGTTTACAGGTCCAAGTCACTTTCTCCTGCAATCATTCAAATTGAAATTTTAAAAAAATTGAAGACTTTTGGTCTAATCTGGATAAAAAAGAATGAAGTTTCTATGAAAGACACCCTTTACCTTTTCCACTTCCAAAACAAGGAGGATAATGAATATTTTCTGCAATAATCAGTGGTCACTTTTCATGGTTTAAGTACGGTTTTCAAAGAAAGAAAACCTAATCAGGACCTAATGAAAGTGAATTTTTTAACGGATGATCTTTGGTTTCAAGTACCCAACTGTCCTTTTGAAGGTCTCCATTTTGATCATGCAAATGATATTGGTGTTCTGGTTGGAAATATGTTAACTGTAGACTAGTATTATAAGAGATTTAGAAACATGCTTGGATTGAGAATCAAGGTTAGAGTCAATTTCCAAAATGCATTGGTTCCTGGCACTTTTGTTAAGCTTGCAAATGAACCTTTGAAATGGGTTTATTTCAGTTATGAGAGGATTTTCAAGGTGTGTTATCGGCGTGGGATTATTGGGCACACAAATAAAACCTGTACATCTAATATGGTTGAAGTTCTTGAAAATCTGAAGATGAGATACTTACAGTCTCATTTCCTCTCAAACCTTCCCTTTCATGTGAACCCTCAAAGACCCCTCTTCACAAATCTTCTCAAACAACACTCCAAGAATGGCCCCTGCAGAACCATGAAATTTGACACAAGTATAAAGCATGTGTATGATTTCTCCGACCCCCCCCCCCTCAGTCATGACTCAAATCAGGGCCCTCCGCAGGGACTTGTGTTCTCTCTTGATAGTCTCTCATCCTCACCAGATGAACCCATCTACACTTCGTGCTCACAAACCCATTTTGGTAATCAGATCCAAAATCAAAACCCCTCTCCAAGTCAAGAACTTATAGATGCGTCTACCATCCCTCATGCATGCAACTCAATCAATGCTTCTCAGTCTTTTCAGTGCCCGGAGCAGTTGCATGCAGCAATTACTACCCCCTATTCACTCATCACTTGAATCTGTTCAATGCTGGCCCTTCCCAAGAAATAATAGGCCTTCGTGCCGTTTCGCAAGACAATCATATGCATGAAGGTTTTAATGCCTCTCAACTGTTTGTTGGAACCGCTGCTTTGTCTCTCAACAATTCACTTCCCCATGAGTTGCTTCGTTTACCCAAAATTGTTACTACAAAAGGCAAAGAAGTAATGGCAGAGGATTTTTTGCCATCATCTTTGTCCCTTGTCACCCACTATCCTTCTTTTCTCTGCGGCCCAACTAATCCCCC
This sequence comes from Linanthus parryae, assembly GCA_023055425.1. Classification (NCBI taxonomy): domain Eukaryota; kingdom Viridiplantae; phylum Streptophyta; class Magnoliopsida; order Ericales; family Polemoniaceae; genus Linanthus; species Linanthus parryae. The sequence goes on along the minus strand of JALGPY010000002.1, from coordinate 25,165,784 downwards.
CACCATGCGCACCCTCCCCACTGCCTATAAGATGCTCAGGCACTCTAGCCTTGCTATGAAAGCCCCTGACTTTTCTCCCTCGTTCACAACTGAGACTGACATTGATAGTGCTCAAAGAAAGCAAGATCTTAAAGTGATAGGCAAACTGCTCCTTGAATCTAGCAGTATGGTACCCAGAAAGCCAAGATCCAAAAGATCAAAGGATAAGGTTGGGATCAAAGTGAAGAAAGGGGAAGGAGTTTCCATCAAGAAGACAAAGAAGGCAATCCCACAGAAGAAAGATCAAGGAGGTAGTATGAAGAATCCCCCCAAGAAGATAGATGTTGGCCCTTCTCAGATGGTCCCTCCAAATGACAGGGTAAAGGGTAAGAAACCAAGGACAAAGCTTAATACGACCATGCAGAAAGATTTCTCAGAGATGGTTGAGGTTGCAGTTGTCGATGGTGCCCCCTTCTGGATCAGTGCTAGTTCCCAGTATGCTGCTTGCCCCAGTATTCAGCCTGTGGTGGAGGCCAGTCCCATTGTTTCCATTCTCCCTTTGGTCCCCTACAGGGATGCTAGTGCTACTGCTATTTTCAATTCCTCAGCTTCTATGGGTGATGAGATGTTTCTAGCTTCTGGATATGAGCTCCCACTGGTTCTTGCCTCAGACGTCACGGCTCCAGCTCTTGAGGATGCAGTTGTCCTTCCTCCACCCCCAGTTTCTTCTGTCAATCTAGATGCCACTGTTCCCTACATCATGGATTAGTCTGATTGTCAGTTTGATGTCTTTTTTATGTTTATGGTTGTATTTATGGTACTTGCTCTTTGCTTCTAGGTTGGTACTTTTGTCCTGCTCTCTCAATGAGAGCTTTTAGTTTGGAGTTTTTAGATGGTTAGTTTCGTATGTTTGGGCTCGTTTGTATCTTGCATATGTACTTGGTTTTATAATGAAGTTCTTTATGTTTCGCAAAAAAGGAAAGAACCAAACATGCATTTACGAAAAGAATATCAAACATTGAGAAATTGTCCAATATGGAAAGGAACTAACAAGCTCTTCAACTGATGGATGAAACAATTATTGAAAGGAGGTTACAAATTAAAATCTACTAATTATACTAATATTGTAACGTCTAGAATTATTGAATATAGTGTTATTGTTTTCATATATAAACTCAAATTAGTACTCTTAAGCAGAAAGATGTTTCCAAACTCTGTAAAATATAACCTTTATCAAGGACATTTTTCATTTAACAATGTTTTAGATTTTAATTAGTTGTCTTTATGAAAATTTTGTTTTCTGAGAGGCCATCATAAAATGCATCATACTGTAAATTGGTAAAGTTTAGTTTATTTCCTTTTGTTCATAACCATGTGAATCAAAAACGTTTTTAAGCTTGTAGTCCAAATGGTTACACCCAAAAATGTAATTAATTTGGCCCATTTACTTTTCAAGCACACTGTAGAGCATATAAAGACACATTTTTTCTTCTTCATCTTCCACTTCTTCACCGTCTACTAGCTACTACACTTTCATTTTCTTCAAATTAACTTTGCTTTCGACACTATTTCAAGGATCTACGGTCAAATTTTTATACCTTATTACCTGGTATATATTTTTGAGTTGTAGATGCTATAGGCCATGTAATTAATAATTTTTTCTGACATTACATTTCGTAGTTATGCATCGTGTTGTTTTTTGAAAAGTTAACTGATGATGGTATCTGAGCTTGAACGAGGATACAATTCTACCATTTAAGTTATGGAAGTTTATAATTTTCATTGTTGATTTTCATGGTTTTCGGTCTAACTCGATACGTATTTGTATTTTTAGTTTCAATAAACTATTATGGACTTTATGTAGATCAGATGCTCGATGAATGTTATGAATACATTTTCTTAGCCTTATGCTTCTACTATTGTTAGCTGTCTTTTTTGGCAAATGTGTGGCAGTTGTGAAACTATTCCCTAAAGAGCTTTTACCTACTTCTCTAAGATGGAGATCATCTCTCTAGAGGTTCAGAAATCAAAAAACAAAGAAAAACTTAAATCAATTCTCTAAAATTTTGATATAATGAAAGACGGCAAACTATGACAATGTTCCAAAGAGTAGAAATAAAAAAATAAAAAAGTGTGTCTTCCTTATAATCAAACTGCAAGTTATAATAAACGACTGTTTATTTTATTTTAGCTTTGGCAGAATCTCATTTCATGACTTAAAACTAAATACCAGTTTCTCATTTTCGCCTTCCAAGTGTGTAACAATGCAAGCATTCGTTTTACCCATGACGAAAACCGAATTCCATAAGAATTTCAATGGTGTAACAATGCAAGTATAGAATAAGTCGTTTACATAACTTTTGTGGGGTGACCATCAATAAAGTAATTTTCCTTGAAGTAAACAACAATAAAAAATTGGACGATATATTTAAAAATGTGCGGAACGTAAAACATGTGTCGCCATGCATATTTTTGCATTTTGATACAATTTTAGAGTAATGGTAGAACATGTCTTTATATAAGTGCCGATTGATGTCTAAAAATTTTAAATATAACTTTTAAACAAAGAACCAACAAACATTAAGAGTTAAATTATTTATTTCAAAGCATGTCATAAATGAGATGCTTAAACCTAAAAGGGGAGAGGTATAATTTTTTTAAAAAAAAGAAAATAAACAAATAAATAATTAGCTTCCAAAAATTATTAAAATTGTTAAGGTAGAGTTCGAAATTATTCATGCAACATGGAAACTTAATGCACTCCATATCATATAGACAGTTTTTCAGTGTCATCTATAATTATATGTTTCACGTGCGTTGCACGTGCACAAAACTAGTAATGTAAAAATTGTAGGAGAGAGCATAAAATTTGTGTGTGAAAGATCATGAAAATGTGTAATCGTGTGCAGGTATTAAGGAATGTCAACAAAGACCCCGAGATAAAAGATAGTGGGAGAAAGTTACAATAATCGCAATGGTGGTTACTATTATTGTTTAGGGTGTGTCTAGTGTGCGTCCGGGGGCCTGGGCTGCAATTTTTTTTGCACCCCCCCACTACCGGACAAAAAACACGAAAAATCATGGGGGTGGTGACCGGTTCTAGCAGGTTTGGATAAAAATGCAAAGAAACTGATTTAGAATTTATCCAGAATTCACATCAGTGGATAAAAACGCAAGGAACCGGATAACACAGTAAAACATCAGACAAAAAGGGTCAAATAACGGATAAAAATGTCAAGGTACTTAACTAAAACATTCACACAGTTAATATAATCCATAGAATAAATCAGCCCAGTCATTCCCAACACGTCTTGAAGAGTTTTGGTCACCCATTCCCTCGGACCAGTTGTATTCGCAGTTGGAAATCATAGTTTGTTGCGACGCTTGCGATTGAGATTGGCACACATCTTGACCGGAAACACCAACTGGAGGATTCGGGCATGTAGTTCGATTGTGTCCGTATTCTTGGCATCTCCCGCACTTCTTTCGAACATTTTTAGAGCTCCCTTTTGGTTTTGTATCACCTTTGGATGGAGGAATTACGTGGGCGTACTCTTGTGAGTTGACATTAACCACGGGCTCTTCATCATTTTCTTTCTTCAAAATAATGTCCTTGAGACCTCGTATCATCAAGTAAACATGTTTTTGCCAATAGTCGTAAGTCTCTTGTGATGTTCCACCCATGTCACTAATCATCTCCATTTGTCCCTTCATGCAACCCCGACGAAATGCCTGGGTTTTTGGATCGTCACACCGTCTTATTTTTGGCTCCTGCATGGCTGGATCATTCTTGTAGAAGTCACTATCCGTCTTCTGCCATCGTTTCGATAACAAGTTTTCCGGAATGAATATAACTCCTTTATGAAAGAGCACAAAAATAATGTGGCCACAAACCATATGTGATGACTCAAACCTCTTGCAGGAACAGTAGAGCATGGTATTATCACGTTGACAGAAAACGGTGTGCTGCCAGGAAAAAGATCAAAGCTTTCAGATATGTTATTTGACTGGTTAGATAGAAGTTATAAACACGCAGATAAGAATAAAAGTACTGGAAATAACTGTGTTGTTGTGCACAAGAGATTCCGGCGGGGAGACCTCCGTGTGCACCGTATGTAGAGGATCAGAGATCGCACAGGAAGAGTGGGGTTGTGTGTAGGGAGAGAGTAAGTCAGTAGTAATGTCTGAGAGAGAGACAGAGGTTTGGCAGAGCTTCCGCGTATAGCAAGTGTGTCCTCCTTTGTATGGAAAGGGTAACGACCTATATATAGCAGAGAACGTGACCGTTGTAGTGTGGTTAATGCGCCCATTGATGGCGGCTTAATTAGCTTAACCATAACAGCACGTTCGTCCGAGTATATAGGGACCGTTACAGGACGTTCTGCGCGAATACCGGAACCGTTACGAGGTTGAACGGGTTTGACCGGATTGACCGGGTTTATGGAGCTTGTGCCATAAATCTCTCAAAGCAGTTACTAAAGGTCGCGTGCGGGCTTGGCTCGCACGCGACAGGGCTTACTCTAGCCTCCAAACCACTAAGTCCCTACAAGTCCCGTGCAGTGGTATGCGAGGGCTCTGTCTCGCAGCCCCCACATGGATCAGCGCGGCTGGTGATCCAGTGTGTGTGGAGCACAATATGGTGTGCTGGATGGTTGCCACGTGGCCAAGATCTGTCAGCTCAGAAAGCACTATCTACATTAGCCCCCTTTCTGCGCGTGAAGACTCATAGCTGTATAGACTTCCATGCGCGGAAACCAACATACGCGTCGCCGCCACGCACCAATTCAAATACGGGTAAGTTCAGCCCCCGTGCGTGCCATTATGACCTAAAACCCCTAGAGTCGTGTCGTCTGGCCTTTAGGGTTTTAGGCGTGACGTCAGCTTGTCCTGTGATTGCGCGATTCGACGGTGACGGTTGCGATTCGACTACTGAAAGGACGCAACCTTTCATTGTTTTTGGATAAATACTTTGTATCCTCCATTGTTGCAAAGCATCACTTCTTTCTCTTAAAGTGAATGGTACCCGGAGATCTTCGAGAGCAGATTCAGATAATCAATCACCAGTTCAAAACTGCAAACCGTCTTCTTCAACTGTGCATATCCAAGCAAGCTTTGCGAAAACAAGGTTGGCCTTGTTCAATTTCGATTTAAAATACCAGTGTATGCCTTGAACTGCGTTGAATCTGTAAACCCATATAATCTGTTGAAACTTGTGAAGAAGCTTCAAGCTTTGAACCCAATTGCGGCTTGATCCCTCAATAATAAGGACCTTGGATAGGGTTTTGAAATCCCCTGATAATGCAACCCTCTAATTTCTGAAATTGATACCAGAAACTGTTCATCTTTCTTTCTGTAGATCTTGAATCTCGAAATTCAAACTGAAGTAGCATATTTCTCCCCCCTTTTTCTTGCTCTTCCGCAGGAATGGCCAAGACAAAAGGAACCAAACCCACCAAGGAGGACGAAGAGATCCCCGATCTTCCGCAGGCTTTGTGGCGAAAAGCCCCCTACCTAGGTGGCAAAGATTTCTACCATGCGAGGGTTAAGGCGAAGAAAATGCCTGCTCATGTCCCCAATGAAAGATTGCTGACACTGACTCCTCTGGTTAACTCAGCCTTGCTCGAGTTAATTGGCTCCGAGGATGTGGTTCGATTGGGAATCGAAAATGGGTACTTCCCCTACACTGCGATTTCTACCCAAGCTTTCGTCCAGAAATTGGACTACATGGATGAGTGGATCGACCACGTGTTGACCAATCATGCTGCGACTCTTAATGAAGCCGGCGTATACTTCATTGTTCGTGCTATGAAAGGTGCTGCCGTGAAGCTGGACCAGTCCATGCTTCTAGACCTTCTTTCCCGCTACTCGCCTGCGACTCACACATTCCACTTTGCTGAGTTCGAGGCTGCCCCTACCCTCGAGGACGTGCATATGCTGTATGATCTTTCTCCCATGGGCGAGGTGGACCCTTTGAGTCCTTTGAGGACGGCTGCGGAGATTGCTTTGTACACGCAGATGGTGGAATGCTTAGCAGAGGTAAAGAAAATCTCCACCCGGTGGACTACTACCAAAGCCCTTCCAAACTGGCCGTTGGTTGATACGTCTGCGAAGAACACCTGGAACAAATGGTTGCAGTACTTCTTTCGAGACTATGCGAACAGCAGCATAACTAAGAAGCTTCTGAGTGAGAACCCAGAGGCCAAGAATTACGTGGAGGGTAAAGGCTATCACTTAACCATTTGTGCTTTCCTCTGTGCCTGGTTGTCGAGGTACTTAATTGACGGTCACCCACATGATGGGGTCTTCTACCATGTTTTGCCACATGCTGTGAGGCTCGCCCTTGGCCAGAGAGTCGCACTCGGAACCTTGGTCTTGGGCACGCTGTACTATAGGCTTGATCAGCTGGTTCTAGCCATGAAAGAGTCGCGTGGCCGCCTCGATGTACTGACTTTTGTCAACATTTCCTTTTTGACAATGTGGGTTTTCGAGCGATGGCCATCCTATGCTCCCACTGCTCTCAAACCCGACAAGTGGTGTCCCCCAGGCGAGACGGAGGAGCGTAACAGCGGCAGGGCTGCGAGGTGGTTCGGAGCAAACAATACCAAGTGCGTTTGGAGCTTGATATGCGACAAACGGAAAGAGTTTACTGCCAGGCCCTATGCCACACGCATTGAGAACGTGCGATGGTTTCCAAAGCTGTACCCCTCTAAGGGTGTTGTCTTCTCAGAAGAGCTCCTCTTCGAAGAGGGATCGCATTTCCATGAGCGCTATCGCGAGTTCTTTTGCTGGTGTCTACGAGGTTCCCTTCCTTCCCTCGCAGAGCATACCTGTGAGCTCGCGCCAAGGTATGAGAGGATTACCGTGGATGTTGACCCCACTCGAGTTTCTCCCCAGTTCGGCTTTGATGCAGTGGCATCATCAATCTGGCCCCAGTCCATTATCAGAGGTTGCTATAAGCGCTTGCTGACAAAGGAGTGCAAGACAGTATTCATGAACAATCTTCCCTTTGAGCAGCCTGCAGGGACCCGCGAGGGTGGTTTTTCTCAGAACTGGCTCGCATACTGGGTCGCCCAGCAAACGAGGATTGAGACGCAGTCAGCCGCGCAGCCAAGTAGAGCTCCCTTGATCAAGAGAAATTCTTTTCCGTTTCGCCCCAATTGCAGCCTGAGCGAGTCTGAATATGGTTGCTACTCACTGTTGGATCGTGAGAACCATTTGTGTCCTGACGTCATTCTGAAGGAGAAGGTCGCCGCAGTTAAGAAGGGCGACACGCATGTCGTCAGATATAGCGAGGCATTTGCTAAGGTAAGCAATTTTTCACGTGCGTTAAACTTCTTGATTTTGACATGCTGATGCTTTCATTCTGTACTGTTTGCTGTAGTGTCATGTGCGGAGATTCGCATCTGGTGATCGCTCCAAGTCATTGGTTAACACCTTTGTTGCCACCAGAAGACAAAAGCAGCCATTCCTGCTAGCATGGAGGATGGACCCTGAGGTCGAAACCAGGATTCGCGCAGTCATGAACGCTTTTGCTGACTCGCTGATAGACAATGCTCCGGCCTCGTCTCCTCCCGGAGATGATCCGTCCCCTCCAGCGACTGCGGCGCCGAGAGTGAAGAGACCCAGGCAAAAGGGAATTACAATTTCTTCCCCTAGAAGTGCTCCAACTTCTCCTCCGGCGAGGTCCCTTTCTGTCAAGGATAAAGGCAAAGGTCGCATGCCTAGCAAAGTGCGGAAAGAGCTCGCAGTTGAGACTTTCATTCCATTCAACCAGGAGGAAGAAGGAGAGAGGCAGGAGCCCAGAGAAAGTGATGAAGAAGAAGAAAGAACAGCGGTGATGCATGAGGAAGAATCAGGAGGTACCTCCGTCGCATTTCCTTTCCCATTATCGTAATTCTTTTGCAATTATTTCTTAAACCAATCATATCTTTGCAGATGATGATGATGATAAGATCATCGGTGGCCTTTTGGCCAAGAGACAAAAGAGAGATACCCATTCTGGCATTCCAGACGACCCCATAAGCGAGAACGTTCTTGCTAAGTCCCGGAAGACAGCCGCGGAAGCTGCTGAAAGGAGAAGGCAGCGGGAGGAGGAGGAACTCGAGCGCGTGAGACAGCGGAGCCTCGAAGAGCAACATGTTGACGACTTAGTGCGTCCACTTGGCGAGGAAGATGTGCTCTCCGAAGTAGTGACTCCTCATGCGGAGGAGGAGGATGAGGTTCCAGAAGAGGACGCAGCAGCCCTGGAGCAAGCTCAAGCAGACTTTGAAGAAATCGCCGGCGGCGATAAAGGTGAGATCTTCAATCTCGCAGTAACTTATAGAGATGTTATTGTGGGTGCGTTAAAGCATGGTGTGTCAAAGGCTGACATTCGCCGTTGGCTAGTAGGCAAGTGCGGAGAACCTTCAGGTAATCATTTGAGCGATACGCATGTACTAGGCCTTAGCAACTTGAAACAGAATCATGACTAGTTTCCTCGCGTCCCAGGTCACGCTCATCTTAAGGACCTTCTTAATGAGGACACGCTAATAGGGCATGGTTCCACGTCTTTAGTGTATGACGAAGACACTCCAATCCCACCTTCGCGTGGAGGTGCTTGCTCTTAGCTTTAGTAAAGATAGTAAAATATCTTATAATACGAGTTACCTCATACTATCGCATTTTGTATCACAGGCAATGCTGAGGAACCTGCGCCGGAGCAAAGAAGTCAGCCTTCTGCGTCCTATGTTCCGATTCCGAGCTCCCATACCGAGAAGCCCGTCGCAGCTGCTGAATACGCAGGTGAGCCTCTTGAGGACATCATCGAACTTTCTGATGATGCTGAAGCTGACGCTGTGCTAATGGAAGAAGATGTCCATACCGGCGCTGAGGAAGTAAGAACAAATGCTGTTGATGCTTCTGCATCTGAGAGCGTCCCACGCCAAGCATCTTCGGCTCTCACTCCGCCTCTGGCGGTGACTGAGTCGGCGGCGCCTCTTCCTGCGTGGAGCTTTTGGGGCTCGCAGGTTGGGAATGCAGTCGCAGCTGGTGCGGCTTATACTCTTCCTTCTAACTATGAGGAGTTAGAGCTCGCAGCTGACAGGAGAGCCATGGAGCAAGGGCAGTCTTCAACCACTCCAGCAATGCGCATTCCTTCTCTTCGTGAGATTCTTGAAGGAACTGGTAAGTAGTGATTCGCTGTTTGCATCTCGCATTATTCGTTTGCGAATTTGACAGCATAACTTAGCTTTAACATTGCTTCAGGTTTGAAGCAAACTGATGTGGACTGGCTAGTTCGGATGCGCCTCACCTACCCCCGATCGTTTGCAAGATCTCTGGAGATAGGGCCCTTTGACAGGAGGCTGTTTCTTACCGAAGCCATTTGGATTTTGGAGCAGCTGTCTGCGGCCACGCCTGAGACCATTTCTGTCCAGAGTGCCGAATTGCTTTATGGCATGTGCCAAAATCTTCTTACCAAAGTTCAAGGCAGACTGGGTTTCAGATTTCTTATGAAAAGAGTCACTCTGATTCGCGCAGCCGTAACTTTGAAGCTCGGCCACCAGAACCTCGCAGCTGAAAAGCAGAAGGTGGAGCAGCAGAAGCAAAAGGATGAAGAAGCTACGAAGCTTTATCATGATATGAATGCCAAGTGCGAGCAATTGAAGCAAGAAGTGGAGCAGGTAGAGAAGCTGAGCCATCAGTTCGCACCCCATGACTCCTTGATCAAGAATTTGCTTTTGACTTTTTGAATTTGAAAAATAGCAAGTCAATGGCTGGAACATTAATGTAATGTTTGAAACATTAATGTAATGTTGCTAGGGTTTCTCCCCCCCCCTTTTTTTTAACAACAAGAATCAACTTGCCCGTTTTGCCCTTCTCGGGATTTGATAGGATATCTCTGTGCATATCCAATTATGACATCAGCAATTAATACTCTGCTTGATTTTCGCGCTAATTTCTCGGAAGATAAGCACGCTTTCGTTGGGAAGTCCATCTGAATCATGACTATCCGTCATTTATTAGGATACGCAACTGAATCGTCGTAGCCTTTAGTAGGGTAATTGATCGTTACCGTTTTTCAAGGCGTAAGTGATTGGCCTTACCCTCTTTTCAAATTCTGCTGACTCATCTTTGGCAACTGAAGAGTCTCCACAAGGTCTATATAAACCCTGTCTTTGCCATTTGGGTTCTTCATCCCAAAAATGTGCTCTGCCGTGAGTCCTTACGACTGCTGGCTTCAACGCTTGTTTTTCGTTGATTCATGGAAACTTCAAGTTCTGAATCCTGAGTTTGCGCTTTGTGCTGTAGAAATAGTTTCCAAGATCCACTTTATGAGGCTTATTGCTCTTTATAACCATCATAAAGAAGATGGAGATGATATCTCATGTGTTTTCGAAGAATTTTCTTCGTGTATTATGTTTGCAGGTCATGTTTCCGGCCGCCTCCCGGTGAGGTGCAGCGCCGTAGTGACTGTGCTACCGTCTCGTAATGAACGGCGGAATTCTTCTCCAGCCTCCCTGGAGGAGAACTTCTTGCCTCTTCGTTCTTGAGCTCAGGAGGCTTGTCAATGCGCTTGTCAATCATGACAAGGAACCCATCACCAGAGGAATGACTGCTTCCCCTGTTTCGCAGGACGGCATGCGCCGGAACAGGTGGTTCCTCTGGTTCATATCTTGATCAGACAGAGGCCTTTGTCAGCCCTTGGGGTCTTGGACGTACCGTCACCCAGATCTTGCTGCTAGGGACGTAGCGAATGACAAGCTGATCTCTTCGCAGCAGCATCCCTTTTGCTATAGATCTTTGGCCGCAGATCTGTTTATTGCATAGCCGGTGTTAGGACCGGTGGGTTCATCCTTTTTAGTTAGGATTCCCGTAGTGTGTCTCTGCTGGCTTGTCAGCTACTTTTCGATTGTATTGTAAGCCATGTTGGCTGTGTAGTTAGATTTGAGCTTTTTCGCTTGTAAGCTGCTATCTAGACAGATAAACTGTAAGTCTTTTTGACTCATAATGATAAATAGCTTTTGTATTATTTGCTGTGCTGTTACAACAAAATATGATTTCGCATGCGTTTCGGCATATTTCGCCTTGCATAATGCTGTGTACACGTTTCGCATTTGCTATCTGCCATATAAATTCGCAGATGTTTCATTAGATCGTTCGAGATCGTGTTTGCGCAGTTGTGCCATCTTGGCAGATGGGCTTGTGATTTGCTTTCAGATTCAAGTGCTATCATATCGGATAGACTTTTGTAGATCACTTAAGATCATTTTTCACAATATTGCTATCGCATTTGTAGAATGCCTCCATCGCCGCAGATAGGCTTGGAAAATCAATTAAGATTACTTTTTGCATAAGTTGCTATCGTAGCAGATAGGCTTTAGCAGATCAATTAAGATCGTTTTTCGCATGAGTTGCTATCGCAGCAGATAGGCTTTAGAAGATCAATTAAGATCGTTTTTCGCATGAGTTGCTATCGTAGCAGATAGGCTTTAGATGATCAATTAAGATCGATTTCCGAATGAGTTGCTATCGTAACAGATAGGCTTTAGAAGATCAATTAAGATCGTATTTCGCATGAGCTGCTATCGTGACAGATAGGCTTAAATGATCAATTAAGATCGCATTTGCATAGGCTGCTATCGTGACAGATAGGCTTAGATGATCAATTAAGATCGCATTTCGCATAGGCTGCTATCGTGACAGATAGGCTTAGATGATCAATTAAGATCGCATTTCGCATAGGCTGCTATCGTGACAGATAGGCTTAGATGATCAATTAAGATCGCATTTTCATAGGCTGCTATCGTAACAGATAGGCTTGGATGATCAATTAAGATCGCATTTCGCATGAGCTGCTATCGTGACAGATAGGCTTAGATGATAAATTAAGATCGCATTTCGCATGAGCTGCTATCGTGACAGATAGGCTTAAATGATAAATTAAGATCGCATTTGCATAGGCTGCTATCGTAACAGATAGGCTTGGATGATCAATTAAGATCGCATTTCGCATGAGCTGCTATCGTGACAGATAGGCTTAAATGATCAATTAAGATCGCAGTTATACAGATTGCTATTGTGGCGGATAACCATTGTTAACAGTTATAACAAACTAAAATGAAGCAAAATTGACAACCCAGAAATATGAAGTTCTCATTTGGGAGAATTCTCTTATTATAACGCTCTCATACGGGAGAGATGAGATTACAATCCTCTCATATGGGAGAGGAGATTGTGTAAATCGCAGCCATACAAGACATTAAGCGACGTTATAATAAAACGCATGAAATGAGAGAAGTCAGGGATAGTACTTCTTAATCCAGCGCATGTTGACTGAACTTGGGGTTGAGGTCGTGCCGTGCAACCTTCGTATGCTGCAGTAGCCACTGTCAAAGACTTCTGTGACTTTGAAGGGTCCCTCCCAATTAGCTGCGAACTTTGGGTGAGCCGCTTCTCGCATGTAGTGGTCAGATGCGCGCAGGACCAAGTCTCCAACTGCGAAATCTCTTCGCTGGACCGTCTTATTGTAAGCGCGAGCAATCCTTTCTTGATACCGCTTGTTGGTCCTCTTCGCTTGTTCTCGCTTTTCCTCCAGCAAGACCAAGTCATGATCACGTTGGTTTTCGTAGAGTGCGTGGAAAGCTAGCCTTGCCGAATTGACTCTCACCTCCGAAGGTACCACGGCCTCGGCCCCATAGCATAGTAGGAATGGTGAGGCCCCCGTGGGTGTCCTTGGAGAAGTTCGGTAGGCCCACAGAGCTATGCTTAGAGAGTCGGCCCACTTCTTGTGGTCATCTGCGACCATCTTGCTCAAAATCCTCAACAGCGTTTTGTTGGTCGCTTCGGCTTGTCCGTTTCCTTCGGGTAATAAGGGGTAGAACATATCTGCCTGATGTTGTTTTCCGCTAATTTCGCAGCTACCTGGCGATTAACAAAGGGAGTACCGTTATCTGAAAGAATGGTGTTTGGGATTCCGAACATGCATATGATGTTTTCTTGAATGAAGTTGACCACAGCTAGCGCATTTGCCGTCTTCAGTGGTATTGCCTCCACCCATTTGGTGAATAGCTCAGTTGCAGTGAGAATAAAATGATTCCCGTGTGACGTAGGTCGGATGGGACCGATGAAGTCTAGAGCCCATGTGTGAAATGGCCATGGCGTCCCTAATGCATGTAGATCCACGGCGGGAGCGTGCACTAGGTTTCCTTTGAATTGGCACTCCTGGCAGCGTCGCACTTTAGTGCGGCAATCAACCTCCATCGTGGGCCAGAAATATCCAATTGAGAGAAGCTGCCTGCATAATTTTGCACCTCCTTGGTGTTCCACCTGATGAGAAAGGTCCATGACTTCTTGTGCTTCTCTGCCGTCTAGACATCGCAGCAAGTTGCCCTCATGACCTCTTCGCCAAAGCAGGTTTTCTTGTACTACGTATCGAGATGCTTTCCTCTTCAGTTTTTCGGCTTCTTTTCTCGATTCGGGCACGGTACCCTGAGTGAGAAAGTCAAAGAGCGGCTTCCTCCAATCTGTGTCATCATCGGTTAGAGCGATGAGTAGAGAATCTTTGATTAGTGCGCAACTTTCGAACTTCCCTTGTATCAGGGCCGCAGCTGCTGACATGTCTGGCCAATGAATGCCATATCTCTGGGCCTTTCGATAGATTGACACCTCGCTCTCTCCGCAAGCGTGTTGGTGAATCTTCTCCAGCAGCCATTGTCCCTCTTGCTCGGAAACACATCGCATGAGTATTCCACTAGGGCCTTTGTAGTAAAGGGTGTTGTCATGTATGCAATACCCTTTTTTTGAGTGCCCAGCCTTCACTGCTTGTGCCTTCTGCAATAGCTTGTAAGACTGCTTTTCTCCAGTCCGAATCATCCATGTGTTCGTCGTCGCACGGATCTTCTGTCAATGCTGACGATGTCCGCACTTCGATAGAGATCCTCGCGGGACATTTGTCTGTACTGACCTTGGATCCCAAGGTTGCCAACGCATCTGCATGCCTGTTGTCTGCTCGGGGCTTGTGCTCGTACCTTACATCGCAGAATTGTTGTACCAGCTTTTGTACTAGGGTGCGGTGAGACAGAAGGTTAATCTCCTTCAAACCGTATTCGCCCGAGGCTTGCTTGACGATCAACTTGGAGTCTCCCATGACCGTCAGATTGCTTACTTCCAAAGCCTTTGCTGCGCGCAGTCCCGCTATGAGGACTTCATATTCTGCCTCGTTGTTAGTGACTGCAAAGTCGAGCTTCGCGGACATCTGTATGACCTCCCCATCTGGTTTGGTCAAGACTATCCCAATGCCTCCGCCTTTTCTTGTTGACGACCCGTCGAAATGGAGCGTCCAATAAGGCACGTCGATTGCATAGATTTCAGGTCCTTCGAGCTCTTCTTCTATCACGGGCTCGTGGCTGTTGTCGGGGAACTGTGCCAACAAATCCGCTACCGCCTGCGACTTGATCGCTCGCGGTCTCACGCATGTGATATCATATTGAGAGATGGTCATGTACCATTTCGCCAATCTCCCGCCGGGAGTAGTGTGAGTTAGCAGATATCGTATGGGATCGCTTTTGGTGACCACTACTACTTTATGCGATGCGAAGTAGTGTTTCAATTTCTCTATTACGAAGAACAAAGTAAGGCAATGACGTTCGATGTCTGTGTACCTCGATTCAGCAGGCTGCACGATGCGAGAGATGTAGTAGATAGGCCTTTCCTGGCCTTCGTACTCCTGAGCCAAGAGTGCTCCTATGGATCTCCTTGTTGACGTCAGATATAGCAGAAGCGGTGATCCCAGTTGAGGTGCGATCATTATTTTTGAGGACGTCAGCAGGTCCTTCAGCTTTTCGAATGCAGCTTCGTGCTCCGAAGCCCAGTTGTATACAGCATCTTTCTTGAGAAGGGCACTAAAACAGCAAGTGATTTCAGCAATCGCTGGGATGAATCTCCGCAGGTAGGATAGCTTTCCTAGAAATGTCTTCAAGGCGCTCTGGTTATGGGGCGGCGTCATGCCGGTTATAGCTGATACTTTCGCAGGGTCAGGCTCGATTCCTTGGCGATGAACTACGCATCCCAAGAACTTCCCCGATGTTACCCCAAATGCGCATTTCATGGGATTCATCTTTAGTTGAAAGCGTCTACATCTATTGAACACCTTCCGTAGATCTGCGAGGTGATCTGCTTCGTGCTTGGATTTAACCACCAAGTCATCCACATAGAATTCCACTTCCTTGTGCATCATGTCGTGGAATAGGGCCATCATAGCCCGCAGATAGGTTGCACCCGCGTTTTTGAGACCGAACGGCATCACCGTGTAGTTGAACACCCCCACCGGAGTGATGAATGCAGTCTTCCGAGCGTCGTCAGGGTCCATCTTGATCTGGTTGTACCCGCTGAAGCCGTCCATGAAACTGAACATACGATGGCCTGTTGTTGAATCGATAAGCAAATCGATGTTGGGCAGTGGAAAATCGTCCTTGGGGCATAAACGATTGAGATCTCGGAAGTCCACGCAGATGCGAAGCTGTCCGTTCTTCTTCACCACTGGCACGATGTTGGCCAGCCATGTGGGATGATGATTCGGCTCTATAAATTTGGCATCCAAGAGTTTGACAATCTCCTGTTTTGATTTTCACGTTAAGCTCCGGCCTGAAGCTTCTTGTTCTCTGCTTTACCGGCTTAGACCCTGGAATGATGTCTAAGCGGTGCATGGTGATGCTTGTATCCAGTCCCGGCATCTCATCGTACTCCCATGCGAACACGTCCTTGTATTCAGTTAGGAGCTGTAGGAGTCCTTGCTCATCCTCGCTTGTGAGGTCCGCACTTAGAAAGACTGGCCTTTTCTTTTCCTCGTTCGGGCTGAGGAACACTTCCTTTAGCTCTTGCTTTTGTGGTCTGGGCCTATCTTCCATGCATTCAGGTGCTTCTTTGAGCTTCTCATCTGGATTGCTCTGAATTGGCTCTTCTGTTAGCGCAATTTGCTCGATTTGATTGATTCGCCCAGGGATATCCCCATGCCCGTGTGAGGACATCCCCGCGCACCTTCATATGCGATAGCATTTCTTCCCATTGGCGTAGAAGCTCTCTATCTCCTTGCCTTCGGGGTCATGCTTTGCAATTCTCTTCAGGGTATACACATTCTTTCGATGGTATGCGATACGTGGCGCCTCTTCGCGTGTAGGCGGCTTTTCCCTGGTATCTTCTCTTGTCACCATTACTCCCGCAGGTGACTGGTCCTTGATGTCCTCCCAGAGAGGCAAAGGAGTAGGGTTGAATGGTCCCGGTGTTTGTTCGTCCGCCATCTCGGTAAACCACACTGCCTCGCTAAGATGTGCTTCATCCAAGTTGAATGGATTCGTTGAGGCCGGTATCTCGACTACTCTGTCGTTCCAGATAGCTTTCATAACCTGGTGAGCCGTTGAAGGAACCGCGTCGAAGCGATGAATCCAGGCTCGACCTATAATCTTGTGGTAAGTAGTGTTCGCGTCTACGACATAGAACTTCGCTGAGCACTTGATTTTGCCAATCTGAACGCCCAGGCGGATCCATCCGATCGTCATTCTAGAGTCGCTTCCGAATCCCATCAGCGGAGATGGACGTCTGACGATCTTGTGCTCGGGGATCCCTGCTAGCTTCAGTGTGTGGAGCGAAACAACGTTAACTGCTGCTCCTCCATCGACGAATGCTCTTTTGAACTCGACGCCGTTGATGATGGCTGTCACGTACAGAGGCCTCTGGTGGCTCGCATCTATCTTCTTGTCGCTGGCAGAAAAGGTCATAATATTTCCTGTAGAGGGAGACGCCCTAATGACTTTCCCGTTGGAGACTACAAGATCCTCCTCGTAGTCCTCCGCTATTCTCAAGATTGCTTTCGTCATATCTGACCGGCACTTCTCAGAGAAGTTCATCTCGTCGAAGAATTTGCTAAAGCCGTGCGACCCCTTCATCCGATCTGCACGTTCGTCTTCTGTGTCCATATTGTAGTCCTCGTCATCGTGGACCTCGGCGATGATGGGTAGACCATCCTCTGCGACTTCTTCCAGGTCGACAATCGAGATCATGGCAACCTCCTTGCCTTTTGAGTCTTGCTCCGCATGGGCAGGAAGCGGATTGTTGCGCACATCCTTCCTGCGATCGCTGACGATCAGCTCGCCGTTCTTCATCTTCTGGTCGAATGTAAACCTGAGCTTTTTACATTCCGCTGTGGGGTGCATGACCTTGCCGTGGTACTCGCACCACTTAGGGTCTCTCACCATCTCCTTGGAGGGTATCTTCTCGAGCGGTGGCAGGACACCGTCCTTGCGCCACTGTCTGCAAAGGTCGCTTGCCTCCTCTACCGAGCAAGGCAGAGGTGGTACATCGAAGTTCACAACCTTCGCTTGCTTCTGGGGTGAAACTGTATTGACCTCAGCTTCGCGTCCCCTCTTGTAACTGAATCTCCCGATCTTGTAGGTGGTGCCGCTCGAAGATCGCTCCGGAGCGTTCTTCTTCTTCTGCCTCTCGACTATAGGCTCGATGTTCTTCGTGCATTCAATTAGCTTTGAAAACGTAGGTGTTTGCAATTTGATGAGCATACCTTTGTATTCGTCTCGCATGCACTGCAGGCATATCTCTACGAGGCGGCTTTCGAGCATAGGATCTTTGCACTCCAAAGACTTCGCCCTGAATTTCTTGATGAAAGTGATCCCATCCTCCTCGCGCTTCTGATACATCCGCGAGAGATGGATCATTGTCACCTTTTCTTCCATCTGGAAGAACTTGGTGTAGAACTTCTGGACCATGTCATCCCAAGTCTTCACGGATCCGGCTTCTAATGTTCGGTACCACTTGTACGCTACGTTCCCTAAGGATTTGGGGAATTCTCGCATCAGCAGTTTGGGATCAGCTCCGTATGGCCCCATGACATCAATGAAACGCATGACATGCTCATGAGCGTTCCCGTTGACATCCTCGAACTTGTCCCATTTAGGAGCCTTATACCCCGCCAGGTTAGGCATGAGATAGATCTCCCGCGGGATGGGTGGATCGTTGTCCAGCTTCGGGATAATGGTATCCGCGAATGACTGGTGAGCCAGAATAGTGTCCATGCGCTTTTGCAGAGACGTCATGCATTCTGGGATGCTTCCCTCAGTAGCAGAAGGAGGGGTTGCCGCAGGCGGAGGCGACACGTACGCCGCCAGAGGATTGGGGACATATTGGCTGCTCGCATTGCCCCAGATCGCCGTTGGAGGAGGCAAGGGGTACTGCAGAGCCGGGTTGGATGCCAAAGCCGAAGGTTGAGGAGTGTGAGCAGTGAGAGGCAACATCTGAGCTGTCGACCCCTGAATCGAAGGCAGCTGCGTAGTCGTCGGTGGAGTTTGCAGATTAGGGTTGGGAGGTGTGGTTGACACTCCCAGTCCTGGAGCGGTAGGGGCTCCTCCTCCTTGAGGAACGGCGGTGGCTAGTGAAGGGTTCGGCGCAAGGGTGCCCAGAACGGCCAAGATCCGTTCTAGTTGCGCAGACTGCGCTTTGAGAGCTTTCGCCTGACTTTGGACAGTGGCGTCCAAGGACTCTAGCGTCGGTGTCTCGCCGGGGGTGGTAGGAGTACGGCGGGTCTCCTCTCCCGAGGCGGTTTCAGTGGAAGGCGATCTGTTGCTGATATCATCCTCCTGAGACATGGTTGATTTTGTTGGTAAGTTCACGTCGGGTTCACCAAAATGTGCACAAGAGATTCCGGCGGGGAGACCTCCGTGTGCACCGTATGTAGAGGATCAGAGATCGCACAGGAAGAGTGGGGTTGTGTGTAGGGAGAGAGTAAGTCAGTAGTAATGTCTGAGAGAGAGACAGAGGTTTGGCAGAGCTTCCGCGTATAGCAAGTGTGTCCTCCTTTGTATGGAAAGGGTAACGGCCTATATATAGCAGAGAACGTGACCGTTGTAGTGTGGTTAATGCGTCCATTGATGGCGGCTTAATTAGCTTAACCATAACAGCACGTTCGTCCGAGTATATAGGGACCGTTACAGCACGTTGTGCGCGAATACCGGAACCGTTACGAGGTTGACCGGGTTTGACCGGATTGACCGGGTTTATGGAGCTCGCGCCATAAATCTCTCAAAGCAGTTACTAAAGGTCGCGTGCGGGCTTGGCTCGCACGCGACAGGGCTTACTCTAGCCTCCAAACCACTAAGTCCCTACAAGTCCCGTGCAGTGGTATGCGAGGGCTCTGTCTCGCAGCCCCCACATGGATCAGCGCGACTGGTGATCCAGTGTTTGTGGAGCACAATATGGTGTGCTGGATGGTTTCCACGTGGCCAAGATCTGTCAGCTCAGAAAGCACTATCTACAGCTGTAAAAAAAGGATAGCATATATTTCAATTGACAAGCTAGATTGGTACCTAAATATTACAGATAACAGTTTAAAGCAGTCATAAGAGACACTGTATCATGTGAACTTACTAGAGATGCCCTTTCCTTCTCCCTTGTGACATAGATTGCATCCATGTCATATTCAGGTATTTCTTCAACACCAATAGCTTTGTATTGACTTGCCTTCCTGGCTTGCTCCCTGAACTTCGCAAACACAACCCTAGTGTAGAACATGGCCGCATGCTCTTCAAGTAGCTTAAATTGGCTTGTTAGAACAGGAAGTGATTGGTCAGAAGTACAATGTTGGCCTCGCTTGTTCTCACGAAGCTTCTCGATACCCCGCATGATTCCCTTAATAAGATCGAGGAGATTGTTCTTGCAGTTCAAATTTTGTTTGAAAAATTTGTTGATAATCTCACACCTTTGTGTAGTTGTCTGACCGACGAAAAAAAATTCCTTGAGAAAAGCCTCTGCCCATAAGTGGCGCGTCATGTAGGCACCCGTTACCCACCGCTTGTTCGCAATACCCCACTTGTCTACCATGTATTGCCAATCATCGTTCCATTGGTTAACATCGGATCTCTTGCTCAAGCATTTTCGAAAGTCCTTCATAAATTCTGACCCCAACTTTAGGGTTCCTTCGGCATTGCGACATAGATGCCATGCACACAAACGATGCTTCGCTAGTGGAAGAACTTCCACAATAGCGGCTTTCTTTCCCAAGTCTCCATCGGTTATGACCGATATGGGTACCTTGTTATCCATTGCTTTTAGGAAGCAATTTAATACCCATTTGTACGATTCCGTGGTCTCGTCTTGTAGAACTGCAACTGCGAAAACGCACGTCTGAAAGTGCTTGTTAACACCGGAGAGTATGACAAGAGGCTTTAGGTACATGTTGGTTTTGTAGGTGGAGTCAAGCACCAAAACGTCTCCAAACCTTACATAATCTCGTTTGCATCTCTCGTCACGCCAGAAAATGCTTTGTAACTGTTGATTTTCACCCAATTGGAAACTGGAAAAACAAAGATATTTGTTTCAGGATTCTGGATAGAATTTATAAGCACAGAGACAATTATTGTAAACCAACATGAAACAGTATAGTAATTTGATATACCAGATAGAAATCTAAGGCATATAGAGTAGAACGACAAACAAGCGGACATTATTTCAAACAATACCTTTTCAATGCACCCCCATGGGTATGCTCAAGGGTGTCAATGTATTGCAAGGCCAGCTGCCCATCTCCAGAGTTAGAGTAAGCCTTTCTCAATGACTGTAACTTGTTGTACAGGTCTTTGACAGTGTAACCAACTTTGGCGCAACCACCGGCTTGTGAGACCATTAATTGGAATGCTTCACAAGTTCTTATACCCACTTCCCTTAGTGAAATAACGTGTTCCAAATCATGTTGACTGACCTTCCTATGACACCTAAGCTTGTGTGTTACTTTGGGGTCCGCTAGGGGATGCGAGTGCTCAGAAGTGACTTGCTTAACACGAAACTGTTCGTTCAGGGTAGATCGAGCAATACGAATTCGTGCTGGACAGTCACATCTAGTGTCATTCTTATGCTCTCTCTTCCTGTCAGGCCTTAAGTAGAACTTCTTTAATCGATGGCCTTGTCGGGCACATACGAAGATTCTTGACTTGATTTGTTGTCCCTATTTGTCAAAACACCTACGGTTATCCCTCCGAATGCTGAATCCATTTACAAATGCATACAAAAGGTACCAATCGTACGCCTCTTCTTCGCTATTGAACCTCTTCTCCATGATTTGTTCTTCAGAGAGTGATCCCTCTGAAACAAGAAGCACATTGATAAGTAACTAGTGTCGTACATCATACTCTTAATAAAAGACATCCAATAATATATCTTACCGTTCACTATATCATTATCGTGTATGACATTGGAGAAATCTGCATCATCATCAGTGGGAGGAGGCTCAGTGAGGTCAAACTTCCTCTTAGGAGATGCATTCACCTCTATTTCCACGTTGTTTGAAATACCATCTGGACAGTTGCCATAATTTTCTGGAAGGTATGAGCTATTATCTGCAGGAACATGTAACCCAAACACAACACTATTTTCCTCCATTGTTTTGGAGAAGAATGCAGAGAGTTGTAGTTCAAAATGAGAGTTGTTTGTTCAGTTCAAACTGATAATGCAGAATGCAGAGAGTTGGATGATTATTATCATTGGAAATTACATTAGCTTTGGAAACAACATAAATCTTTAATGTTGCGGCTCAAGGCCTGATAGTTATCATTAGCACGCCCAAATTAATGCTCTCCAGTAAATAATGACGAAGAAATACAAATTAAACATTGAATTCTGTTCTGACAGACATTGTGACCCACCGGATAGAAACACAAAACAGATAGAAGGCAAATTAAGCGTATTAGACATTTTTAACCCTAAACCCTAAACCCTAAACCCTTCTGGATAAAAATGTAAAACATACAAATCCGATAGCTGTCTCGGATAAAAATACAAAGCAACTGGATTGGGGGTATAATTGTCTTTCTCCATGACATGTCTCGTCTGCTGCAAAAAGTAACTGCCCCCTATTAACGGCTAGTGAAACCACCACCATTGATGGCAGTTGGGTTCCCAATTCAGTCATCATCTCAACTTGTCAATTCAATTCGAATTTGATTTGAATCTCTCACATCAAACTCTCAAACTCTCTCTTCATCTTCTGAAACCACCACAGACCTCTATCTCTCATCCAAACTCTCATCTTCTGTACTTCGTCTTCTGAAATTTCATGGATCCCATTGATGAATCCGTTTCTCCTTCAAAAATCACGATGGATGTTTGTGCTGAAGTGAACAAGTCGATTACAATGGATGTGGAAGAAAGTGAGCATGTCTCTGAAACTACAGAGGCTCCTCCGGCGACCACCGAAGCCCAAAATGAAGATGAAATCGATGCAACTCCGGAGACCTCCATACCGGAGAGTAAAGAAGAAAACACAGATCTAACTGCAAATCCACCAGTAAATACTTCAAGCGTTGTAGAAACTGAAGAAACCCAAGAGACAATCGGAGTACCAGATAACAACAAAGAGCAGGAAGACATCATCCAAGGAGGGGAAGAAAATGAAGAGACTCAAAAACCAGTCGATGAAACTCAGGACACAACCGGTGCACTAGCCACAGGTATTCCAACTTCTGAACTTGCTTTGTGTGTTTTTGATGGATTGAAACCCACCGGTGACCATTTATCGCCGAATTTAGGTTCTGGAGAAGGTGGGAATGTAGGGGATGGAGAAGGTGAGAATGTGGAGAAACCACAGGAAGTTCACAAGGAAAACCCTACCCCAGCCCCAAAATCCCAAACTGAAACCGAAGAAGGTAGCCGGAAAAGCCCTAGACTTAAGAGAAGGCTGGACTTCAACAAAGAACAAGTCAAACCAAAGAGGAAACAGAGAAATCAAACAAAACCAACCAGGGTAATAATACAATAGAAAGAAACCAAGAAAACAGTGAAGAAGAGGAAGGAAAGAGACCCAAGCCCACATGAGGATATTGACCACACTGAAGAGGTTGCTCTGGAACTGTACATGTGAGTTATTTCATATCCGTTCAAAGTTTCTGTCTGCAAATTATGAAATATTGTCTATAACTTTTACATTTCTATCCAACATATGTATCCTGTTTGGTTGGTCCAATTGTGCATATTGTAGATCTATAATATTCTCAGAGCATACTACAAATTTTACATTTCTATCCAACATATGTATCCTGTTTGGTTGGTCCAATTGCGCATACTGTAGATCTATAATATTCTCAGAGGATACTACAAATTTTACATTTATATCCATCATATGTATCCTTCAAACAATTCATCGTCTGATTTAAACTGTGTGTTCTATGAGTTTTACTAGGATGTTGTTTGTGCAGCCAAAGTAGGAAACACAATTATAAACTGAGGAAGGATGGACAGCCGAACAAGAGTCAAAGAAATTCAATGATTCGGGAATGGAATGAAATGGATGAGTATGCAAAGCAAGAATGGGTGGAAGAGGCTCAAAGAAAGATGCAAGAGGATGCAGAATCCTCCGAGACAGAAAGTGGTGATGACTACAGGGTGGAACCAAGATCCACTTCAAAACAAAAGGAACATGAGGATGTTGAGTACAATGAGGCAATAGCACCACCACAAGAAACAGCACCACAAAAAGAAACAGCGCCACAAAAAGAAACAGCACCACAACAAGAATCATCTACTGGAGCTACTAGAGCATTCATCCGGTTTCGATGAGTTCCACTTCTATCCACATCCTAGATTGTTTTAAGTTCTGTGCTTTAAGTTTTTATCTGATCTGTATACAGTCCAATCTGCTATTTTATGGCTTTGTTTATTATTGATATTACTGAGCCTTGACAGTGTGATTTGAATGTTTTAGATTTCTATCTGAATTACATATATATCTTTCTATCTCTGAACTTGTTTTAAACTGGCTTGAAGGATGGAGAGGATTGACTACTACAAGAATGTTGAGGGTATTGATTCAATTACAAAAGAAATTACAGACAAGATAAGGGAAGACTGGTTTTCCATGACTGAGGACCAAAGGGACATATACGTTAAAGAAGCAGCTCAGGAGAGGAGGAGAAGAGAAATTTTAGAGGAGCAAGGTGTCCTTCAGGCAAAGCCAAAGAGGGTTTCAAAAAAGGCAAGAGTGGTAGAAAGGTTGAAGGAAAGGGAAGTTGTGGCAAAATCAGGACATAAAAAGAAGGGTGGGAAAAAAGAGAGGTGGCAGAGTTACATGTCCCTTCCAAAGATTCGCGATCTGTACCATGGAATGACTGATGAGCAGAAGGAATGGATTGAGAAGATAGGACTGGGGGGATTAAGGCATTTGGACATTTTGTATACAACTGAACCTTTCAATGCTTTCATATACGATGCCTATGACCCTGCCACACAATCTATCTCTGCCCATGGTCGGGAGTACAGAATCACAGATGAGACAGTTGGCTGGTTGCTTGGGGTGAGTACCACAGAGGAAATTCTTGAACAAGAGGAATCCGATGTGATTTCGAATAAATTGGCCCGTGAGCTTGACCTCACTAAGGCATGCACAAATGTCACTGATTACTTTCCCTGGTTCCTGAAAAAAGAGAATAAGATACTAAGTGATGAGTGGAAGAGTAGGGCAGTGGTGTTCATTTTGGCATGTTTTGGGATGCCCAACACAAGACTAGGAGTTAGAAACACACTAGTTCAGTATGTCATGGATCTGGAGAGGCTAGAAAATGTTAACTGGGCCGGTACTTGGCTCCAGTTCCTTAAAGCTTAGCACACTCCGGTTAAATTGAAGGAGGCAATCCGAGGGGCAGGTTGCTTGTTGATACCAATGGTAACTGCCATTTTACTTGTCTATCTTTCAGTTTATAACATCTATCCAAATGTATAACAAATCTGTTTTGTATGTACAGATGGTGTATTTGGAGAAGTTCGTTCCAAAGCACCACAAACACCCTAAAGGATGTGAAGATGCAGAGACAAGGCCTAGACTGATGCTATGGGACACTGACAACCTGAATTCCAGATGGAAATTTGTACAAAAGTACATGAATACAGTAAGACCTGTTACTATATCAGTCCATTCTATATTGTTTACATTTCTATCAGCCAATACATATCTGATATCCCTGTTTTTTGAACAATTCAGCTGGAGTTGCTTCCACTCCCACACAACAAAGATGATTTCAAACATGATTTCAGCAAAATAGAGCAGTGGGATGAGGTCATGTTAATGGTCAATGAACAAATAGGAAGCGTTGTCGAACAGGCCGTGCAGAGGGTACTAGAGAAGAGGTTGGGTAAACAAATGCATTACCCTGCAGAGGAGGAAGAAGAACATGAAGAGGAGGAACAACAAAATGATGGAAAACCAAGAGAGGGCAGACAACAAGAATCCGAGGGCAACGCCGAAATTCACCCAAAAGAGCCACAACAGCACAGCACTGTAGATACCACAACTACAAGTCCATTCAAAGCAGTAGAAGTTTCAGAAGAGAATACTTAAATGGTTTGCAATAATTTGATAAGTTATATGTCTATCACTTTGATGTGTCATACTGTCATGTTTTGATTTCTATCCATATGTTTCTTATTTCAGGCATAATCCAACAAGCTTCCACCCAAGTCTCCAATACAAGTATCTTCAACTCCCCCATGCCTGGTCATGCATCACCAAGGGTTTTCCCACCCATCATGCCTGCTCATGGATCACCTAAGGTGCCAGCTCCTCCCATCGGAAAGAATACTGTCAGTCCATCGAACAGAGGAGGGAGAGGGAGAGGGAGAGGTAGAGGAAGAGGAAGAGGAGGGGAAAGGGAGACAGTAAAGGGCCCAAAGAGAACCTCGGAGAGAGTAAGGATGCAGGGCACGTTTGATGTTGTGCTGCCAATCATGCCGGAAGTAGAAGACTGCTGGTTGCATTTCTACATGAGCCGTCAGGCTGTTGAGGGCATGAACGAGAATACGGAACTAAGGACTCCATTTCAATAGTGAGTACCCTTTCCCTACATAAAAATGTTTGTGATTGATCAATCTCATTGTTTATTTATAAATGGAATGGCTCCTTGTTCATTAAATGGTACGTACCCTTTCTCTACAGTAACCTCATTGTTGATATAAATGGAATGGCTAGTATAGCCAAGGATTATTCATGGCAGCTTGAGGCTCCTACCTTCTCAGGAGATACGGTAAATGAATAAATAATCTTTACTTTATGTTCTATTTTCAAAATGAATGTTATGTTGTAAAATTAGAACATTAACATAACTGTTTGATTGTTTTAAAATTTTATCCAAACGTGTATCCATTCAATCTGCAGATGCTCGACTGCATGTCCCACATTCTCCACCTCCAAAAGAAATTTAGGACTGATGAGGAGAAGAAGATCTGGTTCTTTCCATGCATGTATGCTGTAAGTAATTAAAACATTGGAATCATTGCACTTAATTTCGTCGTTGATTGATCAATACTACATTTCTTTAATGCGGTCATTTTCATGCACAGTCATTGGGTCAGAAGAATGCAAATGGTGGGATAAATTCGTTGTACATGGGGGACATGAACTCGATGTCTATGGTAAGCGTTACGTCCTAGTCCTCCAAGTGTCAATAAGAAGGGCATTTTTGACTTGGTTTGTTCTTTGTCTTATGTACAGGTTTCTATGCCCCTCAACATCCACGACACGCATTACTTTCTCATGGTATTGCACTTTATTGAGAAAAAAATGTACATCCTTGATCCGATGTCGAGGTACATTTACCTACCGGATGCCATTCGTGAGAAGCTTGGACAAATGCACTCGAATTTCAGCATATCCCTGCCAGAATATAGAACTGTTCATGACATCAGAAAGTGGGAGATTGTTTGGACAAAGCCTGACATTCCAATGCAACATAACAAGTAATGTCTTCATAATAATGTTTCAATCTATCTTGTTTAAATTTCTATCCATTTGTTCTGTAATACTATTTACTCTTTTTTCCAACCATGATTGTGGAGCATACGTGTGCTTCTACATGGCAATCTGAGGGAGCTGATCCCAGACCCTGTTCGGAGGATAAAGATTAATGAAAAATACATAAGAATCTAGCTCGCCAATGAAATTGGCCGTTCCGAGTTCAACGACCTCCGACGGGACCTTCTTGATGTTGTGGACAGATTCAAAGCTGAGGAAAACAATGAGGACTTATTTGCCATAAAGTACAAGGACATACCTACGGTCTATTCAGCCTTTAGGAATCGTTACTTTTCAGTAGTCCATCACTAGGAGAAATATGTGATTTTGTGTTGTTTTGAAAACAATTTAACTTATGTCTATTTGTTTGAAAATGTTGACAATGGGGGTGGTGAATCTTTCTGTGGATGTAATAGTTGAGTGGTTGTGGTTTCAAAACTCTATTTTTTTTTCATGTCAACTACATTGCATGCTACCTGATTATAAATCAAGTCTGTATGTTTTGGATTTCTATCTGCATTTTTTGTTTATGTCTGTTTGTTTGACATAAATAAAGTCTGTATGTTTTGGATTTTTATCTACATTCTACCTGCTTATGTCTGTTCGTTTGACAATGTTCACAATGAGGGTGGTGAATCTTTCTGTGGCTGTAATATTTGTCTGGTTGTGGTTTCAAAACCATGAACTTAACTATTTTTGTTCATGTGTACTACATTTCATTCTAAATGTTCATACATACTGTCTGTACATTTTGGATTTCTATCTAGATTTTGGTCAAATCAGTTTCCCACTCGTGACCACATTCACTGATTCCCTTACTTTGTTAATCAGCATATACTTGATCTTTGGTATCAGTGTAGTCAAACCTGTATTTATGAACCCTTTACTCCACATTTATGTCCAACAACAAACCACCCCTTCACTTCTCCTACTTATACACCCAACCACTCTTGCACAAGCACATCTGCCATTTAACTCCCGCTCTCCACCATCTTCTCATCCTCCAAATATCCCCAAATTCTCATCACCACCATGTCACATACCTCATTCAACTCCTCCTCTAACCAATACCGTCGTAACCCCGAGTATGGACCAAGGTACTGTAACTGTGGAAGGATAGGAGTGATGAGAAGAGCTGGTCCAAACACAAAGAACTCAGGTCGAGATTTCTACCGGTGCCCACTGCCTCAGGGGTCTCAATGTAGTTACTTTGTATGGGCGGACGAAGAACCTCCATGCTTTTGCAAGGAAACAATGCAACGATGGTCCAGAATTATTGAAACAACAAGACGAATGAAGTCTGAAAATCAAGAAATGCTAAAGAGACAAAGGATATCGCACACATGCATCATCGTTCTTGCATTTGCGCTACTTTTCGCAATGATTGTTATTTTTTTTTAAGTGAAACGACAGTTGCAAGGTGTGCTTCTGTCCACTTTTATGTTTCACAAGTCATGTATCTTCCTTTTAAACCTTCAGTGCTTGCAAGTCTGCTGTAATAGCTTAGTTGTAGAGCGTTGTTTGCGTTTCTATCTGGTTTGTTTAAGTTTTATCCGATTCTATTCATTTCTGTCCACTTTTAATTATTTCTATTTGTAGTTTTATCTCCAACTTTACAGTTTTATCCATTTCTTTACATTTCTATCCAAATTTCTGATGGCGGCGCCCTGGGGTCCATTTTTTTGTCTTTTAGCGGGTAAAACCGTAATTACCGGCAAAAACCGGCTGAGCCGGTTTCTTCCGCGTGGGGCCAAGACGTACATTAGCCTCCGCGTATTGTTTATTATTGTTTTGATTAAAGGTCATGATTCAAGACATATTAGCAAAGGTTCACACAAACTCTCTTCCACGATTACCAGGTTGCTTCATTGGAGGTTGGCGATGACCCTTATTCCAATCTCAAAATTAGTTGAACTCTTAATATTTAAAATCTCTATCTAAGTTATATTATACTAGGAGATTGTCCGTACCCGATTGCACTACCCCAAAAACACGTTTCACAACCTACTGTAATGTCATAAATAAAATGAGTACTTTCATTTACAAACATGGGCAAAAAACGAAGACAACTTAAATAATTGTATTATATAATCAGGAAGAAAGGAAGCTCATTTTTTTATAATTATGATAAAAGGAGTGGATAGTTAAGTGGTAGTTAAGTAGTGAGTAGTTAAGTGGTGGTAGGTGAGATCTAAGGGCTAGGGTTAATTCAATCTAACGGTCTAAAAGACATTTTAAAGTCAACCGTCCTAATTTATAATATAGATGTTATATTTGCAATTTCGGTGATAGAAATTGTCTCAACACTTTTAGGTTGTGACATAACCGATGCAACAACCATATGCCCATATCTTACTGGTGGCCATCATGCATACGTGACACAAGATGGATCACGTTTCTACTAACATCATTTAAATGAAAGGATCAAGCCATCCATAAAAACAGCATGGTTTAATTAACTTATGGGCTTATGGTTTTTCAGCCTTTAAATTAAATAAATCAACCCCAGCCCTTAGATCTCACTAACCACCCACTTAAATATCCACTACTTAACTACCCACTCAACTACTCACCATTTGAAAATTTACCTTCTCTCTCAGATTACGTAATTATCAAAAGTGTGTAAGAACATGACTTGATGGATATCATATAAAATTACCGGGGACGCCATTTTCATATTCTCCTCCAATAAATCAATTATGAAACGTAGTTTTTGGGTAAGGCCCTCCGGCACGGACAATTCGCTAATGTTCAACAAAATTAGTATGTTATTGGAAGTGCTTGAAAATCCATTTTCAAGAAGAAGAAGTGCTTCCAACTGCATAGCTAGTAGCTACATTTTGTAACTGCAGGTCTTATGCCAAAACCTAAAGGAGAGTGAGTTCCTTATAATTTAGCCAAATGATTATTAGTCACTGAAGACCATATGGAAAACAATACGAGTAAAAATCGATTTAGTATCGATAAATATTAAATTTGATGAGTGAGGAAGTATCACCGTAAATTGGATACTCCATATGTTTCTAGACAGGGGCGGAGCTAGAGTGCGGCACGGTAAGGCACGTGTCACACGCCAATGTCGAAAAATAACACTATTACTCCTAAATTTTATAGATATTTTCAATAGTGCTTCAGGTAAAATTATAAAAGTGTCCTACTTTTATTCAAAACATTCAATTGTGTCCCATTACTTACTCATTCCTATCTATGCTCCTGTTTCTAAATAGTTTTACCCTTCTTACTCGGACTGTTGGTTTGAGAGGCATATCGTTTGAGAGAAAACGAACTAACATGCTCTTAATCTAGTCACTAAAAGCAAAGGGAATTCATGAGAATTCAATACAAGTTTGAATAATTAAACTAATTTATTTTGCTCTCTGAAAATCAATGATTGTTAAAAAATGTATAGTACCTCTGATTTAAGTAACTATTCAAGTTAACTTCCCAGTGAAAGCAAAAGGTCCAAGAAACTGGAGGGAAAACATGACATGTTTCTATCGTGTGCAATGTGGGTCTGTTCGTGATGTGATCTTGATTCCTTATCATGCAAAAGGATGTATAGTTCCTCCATTCTTTCTTTTCGAGGGGTAAATAAATTATAATTCGGTAAAATAAAGTCGTCCCCCGAGAGCATCACTAAGGGCTAGTTTGGGAATTTTGTGGCGGTGCTAGAAAGCTGTTGTGTGAAAATACTGTGAAAAAGCTGCTGTGAATTCTTGATAAAATGTTGTTTGATAAATATTACATAAAAACTGTTATGAGGAAAACATGACATGTTTCTATCGTGTGCAATGTGGGTCTGTTCGTGATGTGATCTTGATTCCTTATCATGCAAAAGGATGTATAGTTCCTCCATTCTTTCTTTTCGAGGGGTAAATAAATTATAATTCGGTAAAAAAAAGTCGTCCCCGAGAGCATCACTAAGGGCTAGTTTGGGAATTTTGTGGCGGTGCTAGAAAGCTGTTGTGTGAAAACACTGTGAAAAAGCTGCTGTGAATTCTTGATAAAATGTTGTTTGGTAAATATTACATAAAAACTGTTATGAAATAATGATACCGTAATTTTGTGTTAAAATCAACTGTGAAGTTGCTATGAGATGGTAAAATGACAAAAATATATGACACGTGTCATTTCTGTAAAGATAACTATTGATATTTAAAAAAATTGTAAGGTTAAAATCGGTTGTAGATAAATAAATCAAAAGCAATTTTTGATAAAGCATATCCCTCTTGCTTCCTGAAAACTGCTGTGGGACAGCATAAACTGTCCGGAAAAGCAAAAAATTTATTTTTACCAAACACACTAAACTGCTTCTGCTGGCGGAAAGCATTCACAAACTCACCATAATTAAGATTGTAAGTATGAACCATTCTCATGCTTTGGTGGAATACTAGTGGGCGCCCCGCGCGGGCTGCGCGCGGTGCGGCGGTGATGTTTGTCTCGGTGAAAAATCTTACGTTGTCTCTGAGTTTGAGTTTTTATTACATTATTGGATAGTCATTACACAGAGGCAAATTAGGAAAGCTGGATATAAAATTGGCAGAGTTTTATGGAGTAGGAGCAACACTTCGGACTACCCATTTGGTTATTCTGGGGTTCCCGTTTTGGATATTTCTTTGGACACGAACGTGGAATGTTGATGCTGCATTCGTTGTATTTGAGTTGACTACCACCTGCTGCTGTTCCTGCAAGTAAGATGTGTTAATTTTGTATATAGCATTTGGGTCTTCATAGTGTATTCATTGTATTTTTGCGGATGTTGACAAATGGTCATGTGTCGGTGTGAGAAACTGGTTCTTTCGATTACTGAAGTGTGAACATGGTTTTAATAGATGGTCTACATAAGTCATAACTCATTAATATTACCTTGTTAATTATACACTCTTTTCATGCTGAACTACCAATATGAGAATCAAGAGAAGGAGTTAGTACTTCAATAACACATGTAGACAACCGATTTTGCTAGCTAATCCATGACTTTAGACTGTAAGTTGATTTGTGGGTCCGGGGAGATCACTTGTTTGTTACGCCACTAAAAACCACATATGGCACCTTTAAGTTCATTCGGCTACGGCCAAAATGACGATCGGAAGTTCCAAAACACAATCAAACGTGAAAAGAATGGACACAAGCTAAGGTAAAATATTGCTGCATGTCATTAAGAGCATGTATTGATCAAAGGATGAGATAAATGGTAATCAGGTCGCTAAGATTGTTTGAAGTGATTGCTGAGTTTAGGCAAAGACCCTAGCAAGGTTCTGCAACTTTCTAATAATTACCTAAGTGGATAAGATACTCACCATTGAACCAGCCATACATGCAGTTTGAACTCATTAACTTTGAAATCGCACAATTAGGCTAAACAAAACACCACATAACCCCCAACACTAAGTAAAATTAATCAAGCACAAATATGTTTTCTCATGTTTAATTCTTGACTATGCTTCTAATATTTACAGAAAAGGGTCAGTCATATGGCTGTTTTCTCAATACAACTGGTTAAAATATAAGCAACCAGACCCAATTTGCTTAAAAAGAAAGTTTATTGTCACAAACTCCAGATATTGTTAGTTCTCAAATCCTTAACAGTAATACAAACCACAACTGGAAATTTTCAATACCATCGATAAATGGGCATGCTTCAATTGTCTCTCTTCCCTTAGCACAACCACTCCATTTTAGAAAAATGATTGTCTAACACCAGAAACATTTCAAACCAAAAACTCATGGACGTATAGCAGAAAGAAGATTAAGTATGCCAAGCAAGCAAAAACACATATCTAAGGCATTGAGAAAACTGCTAATACCTGTAAGGTGCAACATTTTCGTAGTCTCCTGGCCTTAACCCATCAAAGAAGATCCCTGATAGATCAATCATGTCGTAAATAACTTGTGAGTTGAGGCAATCATTGATGTTAGGTGAAATATGAAAGAAAAAAAACATGAGCAACTTGATTACAATAACATAAAACTAAGTCAGAGACACTCCGCATATTCATAAGACCCGGGGGGCACAGTTTTACTAAACCTGGCATTTTTGAAACTTCGCAGAAAATATTTCATTTAAGGAACGTTGTAGCAAAATTCCATCCAACCTAAACGATGTACATTATTCGATCGGAGCTTTATTTTTTTTTCATATACAAATGAGAAATATATAGATACAACGTACTTTGAAACTGATGCAGCTATTTTTGCTATATTATATGATAACTCTTTAATGCAACCTCTGGTGGGAATTGTATCTATGTACATGGAACAATAAATACAACATAAAAAACAGGATCCATGCAATGCATACAGTGGGTGCAGATTAGAAGAATTAATGGGCTCTTCATCTCCCAATACGATGCTGTTGCTATAAAAACATACCTAAAGCTTTGAAAACTATAATATCAGAATAGCTATGGACAAAAAAGAGGAAGCTGCAAGTAGGCCTCCAGAAATTGTGGAAAACAAATTGAGTAGCAAAAGGAAGCGACACGATGAAGTCAGGAAGGGCAAGAAGCTGAAGCATACTGTAACCATGGAAAGTACTGAGAGCGAGAGCGAAAATGAATCGGAAAACTGGCATCAGCATGACTATGTTGTTGGCAAAGGATCTGAAACTACAGTTTATTCTGGAGGCGACGACGAAGACGATGCATGTGATAGTGATACGGCAAGATCTTATGAAAGAAATAAGAAGGCTATTTTAGCTATGTTTCGGCGACAGAGGGAGGCAGGACGTAAAAGCAGAGCAGAGCGACAGGAACGACTGAAAAGGAAAGGCGACGATCTTAATGAAAAAATCTCGAAGAAGAAGCGTAGAAAATAAATTAACTATTAGATCTTTATTTGTAGTATCTCATATAATTAAAATTATGGATCTATTACTTTGGTATCGGTGGCTATTGTAAATTTTGAATTCATATTAAGGATGTTTTATTTAGTTGATGTCATCACATGATATTATTACTTGTCATCGGATAACAATATCACGAAAAATGCACAAGAAAGGAATCACGTGAGAAAATATGAACATAAGTAAGATCCTCAAGCATTGCTGAGTTTATGCAAAGACCCTAGCAAGGTTCTGCAACTTTCTAATAATTACCTAAGTGGATAAGATACTCATTATTGAACCAGCCAAGACTTCATATGTGATGGCATACATCAGAAACCAAAAAAAAAAAAATAGCCAAAATTCCATTCATCATAAGACACATAAGAACGATCAAACTCCAATTACTTCAAGATATTAAATCTTTTCTCCAACTTTCTCAATGAACATTTCGAAAATAACTGAGTGTGATGCACAAAAGCTAAGCCTGGCTTTTCCTTCAAATTAGAAGCACCAGATATAAGCATACCTCGTATCCTATCCAAACAATGGAGGCGATCACCATCATTGCTAATGCATTAGAGAACTTTCTATAAGTATCCAACTTGACAGAACTCCCCTTTGCCTGAAAAGGATGAATTTAGAGCAAAACACACATTGAGCACATGAACAGAGAAAATGACTAATTTTATACCATAGGGTGCATTGCAAAGTTAGATGCAGTAATGCATTTGGTTCAGACCAAAATAGATCGGATGGGAACTCCCTCACCTCTCGCAGTTCCTTGTAAGATGCTGCAAGAGTATCCAGGAAGACGTCTTTAATGAAATCCTGTACATGCAGTTTGAACTCATTAACTTTGAAATCGCACAATTAGCCTAAACAAAACACCACATAACCCCCAACACTAAGTAAAATTAATCAAGCACAAATATGTTTTTCCATGTTTAATTCTTGACTATGCTTCTAATATTTACAGAAAAGGGTCAGTCATATAGTTGTTTTCTCAATACAACTGGTTAAAATATAAGCAACCAGACCCAATTTGCTTAAAAACATCGGATCCTAAAAAAAGAATGCGTGCAACTTCCAACTTTGTAGCGAAATGGACGACAGACGTCTTGGTAGGCTTTTCCCATCTGCAGCCCATTCCCTGCCACCAAATGTAACCTGGATATGAGTTGTAGGCAAATATGCACTCATCCAACACTAAAACCAATTTGAAAGGAAAACTTTAGACTCGATAAATTGGTGGTTTGGTTTATAATCAGACCAGTGATATAGCATATTGTCCATTGCTTCATGTATTATTTCCTGCAGTTGGAAGTTTCTCATCGTTAGATGTCAACAAGAAAACCCTGACACTCAGAGAAACCCAAAATCTCAATGCTAAATATTCATCCAGGCACGACAACATTAAAAATTAAAAAGCTCATAAAATTGTATTGAATGTTCGGGAGAGGCTCAGATCTGTTGGAGTGATCGGCCGAGAACGAACCCACCGTGGCTGCAACTATGGTGGACAAAAGACCTCCGAGTCGCCGTGCCAACACGTGGAACCGATCTCTGTGCTTGAATCATTTGATCGAGAGTATTCATCGTCACAGCCTCATATCAACCCAAATCAGAAGGGGGCGAAAGTGCAATTTAGCCAAGCAAATATATATATCTTACTACCTATATATAAAGAGAATAGGGCTGTTACACCCTGGCGCCACTTCACCATTTTTTGCCATGCTGTTCCTTTGATTGCCGTCCACATCTGCTTCTCAAATTGTCTCTGCCTATTATCTTCCATAGCCATATACCGAAACCTACAAATTTCAGAGCACACCACTTTAAATTTTGTGTGGTGCAGCATTCAGAAGGAATTAGAACATTTTCCCAAATAATTATTTTCATATACTTTTGGAACTTCCATAATCAACCTTAAAAAGACGTACTCATGAAAAACCCAAGTTATTTTATGATAGCACACCACTCAATTCACAATTTGTAGAATTACAAGAATAATCATCTCATCAACGAGAACCTGAAAGGAAAATGAAGTAAAGGAAAAAAATAAAAGAAACATCAAAGTTTCGCATTTCATGTGACTTCTTTGCAACCACCAACAAATTTATTCCCAGGAAGTTACTAAAGGCATTCACAAGAAAAATATCCAACAAAGCGGCAGTGCAATGTTTTCAAGATAAATAACAGTGCAACATTCTTTACAATCAGTGAAATAACCAGATAGAAAAAGAGCAAGAAACGTATGCTAACTCTTTGCCACCAAGCTTTACCTCAGTTCCCTCGTATTCATCACAGAGCACTGCATCTCCTTCCTTCACGCTTACTGCGATCAGCTTCGCATCCTTATCATAAACAGATTTATTATATTAGAGTCGCTGTAAGAGAAATGTGTGACTTGTAAGACTAACTGGACATGTATAAACTGGGTTGTTGACAAAATCCTTGAGCTTGTTCAAGCCTTTAAAATCATCTAATACTCCCAGACTGCACAAACTTGCTGGGCAAAAATAAATAACACCGGGATATGTAAACAACTGAACTTATCCGTAACATCTAATAGAAATAAAATTCAAACCCTCATGCAAGATGGTAAAATTCTAAACCTTCATGCAAGTGTGCATTGAGCAAATATCATTAATTGTACATAGAAGTCAAACTATAGGTTCTTAAGTGTTTGGATCAAAACCATCTAAATTTCCAAGCACTTCTTGATATTCAATACAATTAAAAATTGTGAAGTGCCAATGTTGACCCATTAGAAATATTAAATACCTCTGAAATACCTGTCATATCACAAGTGTATCTATAATCGGTCTATTATTTCTGAGTTTTAAAAATTAAAGAAAAATTAAAGATAAATGAATGTTCGATCTAATACCTGTCATGAGTTCTAGCGTCCTCCGGAGCTTCTTCACTGACATCATCAGAGTTGCCCCGCCAAACATGCAGGACATATGACCATCCTTTCATCGAAACAATAAGCCTCGTGTGTTTTTCAACCAAACCACATAAAGTTTGATCATAGTTTTTTAAAACGGACCGGTCATCAACCCGGCAAGGGATCTAATTCAGTGATTCAACCAGTGGTCAACTGTTAATCCCCCATTCAATAAGTAGTAAATAAATATCTCAGGACCAACGTACTTTCGCAAAACTGGTATGTGGATATGGGGGTGGGAAGGAAAAGAGGCTCAGATCTGTTAGTGATTAAACAGAGGATGATAAGACGACAATGGCTGCAAAAAAATCATTTTGCCTCTGAAAGAAGTTCCAAACAGTTTCTCCAGAGGCAAATGATTGTCTCGCCAAGACGTGTTTGATCCTCAAAGCCCAATCATTCTCGCAGATACATCATCACTGCCCATTCAGAGAGGAAATTTCCAGTTGCTCCACGAGCAATAGATGCTCATGATATAAGAGATGTCTGAATAATCACATGACCACCGATATTAAATCAGCCCCTAAATTGATAAATCTCCACTGCAAAGTAAGATAGTGAATGCATAAGGTATCGGCAAGTTCAAATCAACTACCTGTTAATTAGAGGAAAAAGAAAGTTCCAGTGAGTCACATGATGAATTTGTAAGCCTTAATTCTGGTGCAATCAAGCTTTACGCCTCAATTCTGAATATTCATCCAGGCACGACAACATTAAAAATTAAAAAGCTCATAAAATTGTATTGAATGTTCGGGAGAGGCTCAGATCTGTTGGAGTCATCAGCCGAGAACGAACCCACCGTGGCTGCAACTATGGTGGACAAAAGACCTCCGAGTCGCCGTGCCAACACGTGGAACCGATCTCCGTGCTTGAATCATTTGATCGAGAGTATTCATCGTCACGGCCTCATATCAACCCAAACCAGAAGGGGGCGAAAGTGCAATTTAGCCAAGCAAATATATATATATATACCACTGTAATGGTACAAAGAACGAAACAAATAACATGTGCTAAACAAAAATTTGAGACCAAATGAACATATCAATCAAAACCCAGAAGCCTAATTCTTCAATTGCATTCTCAGACTCAAATTAAACCAGAAATAAACAACCAATTCCAGTTCTTTGAGCATAACCCACAAGATTGACATGAACAGAGACTAAAAAACCAAATTAGGGTATTGATTTAAAACTATCCAAGCTCAGAACTAAACAAAATTCAACATGCAAGCCAAGGCAAACTCAAATTGGTGTAAACAAACCCAGACTTTGAAGGTTCGTCTTTGACGGCAGAGTGACAGAATTCAAAGAAGCTGAAGACACCAGTAGAGAGAGAGAGACAAACCTGAACCAGAGCAAGCCCACACCATAACCACACCACAACTCAACGGCTTAATAGATGCAAGCATGCAATAACACGTGGCCGAATCCACAGTAACTCCACTAAGCTGCGGAAGCGAAGCCACAGAAGCTACCAACGCCGTCGCCGTAGAGACACGAGAGACACGGACCTGGTGAAGAAGCCGAAGAGCTGACAGCAAAAAGACAGAATCAACCCCAACTACAGCCAACACACACAACAGAGGCAAAAGGGCAAAAGAGACAATTCGAGAAGCAGATGTGGACGGCAACCAAAGGAACAGCATGGCAAAAAAAGGTGAAGTGGCGCCAGGGTGTAACAGCCCTATTCTCTTCATATATAGCTAGCAAGAAATACAAAAACCAACTCACCTTTCCATTCTTGAAATTTCACAGACCTTGATACTTTACCTGAATCATTTGATCGAGAGAATTCATCGTCACAGCCTCATATCAACCAAAACCAGAAGGGGCCGAAAGTACAATTGGCTAGTTTACTAATCAACGAACGATTTTGCTTGGCTTCATACCTTCAGGCCATAACAGGATAGCGAACTTCGAAAACAAATCGCATACCAATAATGCTCACCAGTGATCCAGTCATTTGAAGCCAATCCATGGAGAAAATAGGAACCAACAACAAATCAGAATACATGAACTAACCATACATGAACTAACCTTGCATTTTTCTCTTTCTCAAACCATTGTAATTGTTCCTCAGAGTAAAATATGAATAATGATTCTCAGAATAGTAAGGAGAGGCTCAGATCTGTTAGAGTTATCGGCCGAGAACGAACCCACCGTGGCTGCAACTACGGTGGCAAAAATACCTCCGAGTTGCCCTGCCAACACGCGGTTCGATCTCCGTGCCTTAATTACTTGCTCGAGAGAATTCATCGTCATAGCCTCGTATCAACCAAAACCAACAACAGTACAGAGGATTCGTCGTGTACGAAACTCTGCACCAATCGAACAAAGCAAGGAAATATTCGCTGTGAAATGAATATTTGCCTAAACTACAGCCAACACACACAACAGAAACAAAAGGGCAAAAGAGACAATTCGAGAAGCAGATGTGGACGGCAACCAAAGGAACAGCATGGCAAAAAATGGTGAAGTGGCGCCAGGGTGTAACAGCCCTATTCTCTTCATATATAGCTAGCAAGAAATACAAAAACCAACTCACCTTTCCATTCTTGAAATTTCACAGACCTTGATACTTTAATTAGTCAAGAAAGATTGGCACATTAACCATGCCTATGACATGTATCTTCAGCAGATAACTTTTTATAAGACTACCAAAATAGAAATAACGGAGGCTCAGATCTGCTGGACTGATCGGCCGAGAACAAACCCACCGTGACTGCAACTACGGTGGCCAAAAGACCTCCGAGTCGCCCTGCCAACACGTGGATCCGATCTCCGTGCCTGAATCATTTGATCGAGAGAATTCATCGTCACAGCCTCATATCAACCAAAACCAGAAGGGGGCGAAAGTGCAATTGGCTAGTTTACTGATCAACAAAAAGGATAAAGCATGGAAACATGGAAGCTATAGGCCATAACAGGATAGCGAACTTCGAAAACAAATCGCATACCAATAATGCTCACCAGTGATCCGGTCATTTGAAGCCAATCCATGGAGAAAATAGGAACCAACAACAAATCAGAATACATGAACTAACCATACATGAACTAACCTTGCATTTTTCTCTTTCTCAAACCATTGTAATTGTTCCTCAGAGTAAAATATGAATAATGATTCTCAGAATAGTAAGGAGAGGCTCAGATCTGTTAGAGTTATCGGCCGAGAACGAACCCACCGTGGCTGCAACTACGGTGGCAAAAATACCTCCGAGTTGCCCTGCCAACACGCGGTTCGATCTCCGTGCCTTAATTACTTGCTCGAGAGAATTCATCGTCATAGCCTCGTATCAACCAAAACCAACAACAGTACAGAGGATTCGTCATGTACGAAACTCTGCACCAATCGAACAAAGCAAGGAAATATTCGTTGTGAAATGAATATTTGCCTAAACTTACTCGAATAATTTCAATGAAGATATATCTGTAATTTCATAAGCTTTTTTCATGTAGCTGGCTCAGATCAGTTAGAGTGATCGGCCGAGAAGGAACCCACCGTGGCTGCAACTACGGTGGCAAAAATACCTCTGAGTCACCCCGCCAAAACGCGGTTCGATCTCAGTGCCTCAATCACTTGCTCGAGAGAATTCATCATCACAGCCTCGTATCAACCAAAACCAACCACAGTACAGAGGATTCAAGTTAACGATACGCTATAGAAAATTAAGGCTGCTGCAAAAGATGTACCTCTCTTCGTACAACGGATTGATACAAACTTTTTTGTGTGGACAAATTTGGAAGCCACAAACCAAATTTACAATGCTGGAGCTTACAATTTCACAATTGGTTGTTATAGAGTCTTCCCAAAACAAATCTTATATACTAATCTGTAGCAGGTATGGAATATAACACACCAGAAATCAGAAGCCCAAAACCTGGTATGGCATGTAACAGATCAGAAATCAAAAACCAGAAGCAGGTACATCATGTAACAGATCAGAAATCACACACCAAGAATCAGCGAAAATGATTCAATTTGAGGATATTGCATGAAAAAAAATAGATAAGGTTAGGGTTCAAACCTCACAATTGGAAGGGGAACCAGAGGGCACCAATCACCATGAATCCGATAGAACTCCCATTTAAACTCGAAGGATGGCCACATGTCTCCGGACTTGGTTTGAATCGGGCGGTTGAGTCTCGTCCGAATCCATACAGTCATCAGCCGCTTGGGTTTCATATCCATCATCAACTGGTGGAGAATCGAAGGACTCGCACGAATCGAGCACATGCAAGGATGGATCCATCGCCGGCTTACAAAAAAACCAATAACTCAACCACCATCGCCTCGACCCTCTCTCTCTCTCTCTTTGTCAATCACCATCGCCACCTCCGCCTTCTCCTTCCTAGACCTCTGAAACAACAACATATATGCACCAGATCGTCAGATGAAGTAGAAAACGGCGGCGGCATTGAAGGTCGGGGTTTCACCGAGAGGAAAAGATGAAGAGTGAGAATGGGTGAGAGAGAGAAGAGGAGCGACAGAAGAGAGATGGGGGAGTGAGTGAGAAGCTTCTCTCGGAAGCTCAAATAGACCCACTCGTGGAGAAGACTGCAAATGACAGAAATAACCCCAGCAGGCAAAGACATAGCAGGGTATTGAAAAGAAGGGCAAAAGAGACAATTTGAGAAGCAGATGTGGACGGCAACCAAAGGAACAGCGTGGCAAAAAATGCTGAGGTGGCGCCAGGGTGTAACAGCCCTATTCTCTTTATATATAGGTAGAAAGATACCTATTTAAGTTTCAAAAAAAGCTTACAAACACCTCAACTTTACAAAATATACAACATAATATGACGCAGTTACATATTTCAAGTACACTCTGAAAATCTTATCGACCTAAAAATTCACTATAAAATCAGACAAGGTTCAAAACTGTACTCTTAATCTCCTAAAAAAACTGTACTCTTAATTTTTTCAAAATTGTACTCTTAAATTAGGTAACAAATTTTTAATTCTCAATTGTCATACTGAAAAGGAATTATTCAGTACGTGCACGTGTATCCTCCCACACTATAGGGACTCGTATGGTTGGCCTGATTCATCTATCCGAAAGTCATGTGTCCCTGCCTCGCATCCTTCGCGTATTGCTAACACATCATCAACTCCTCCATCAACAACCTCTGTTTCTTCTCCATCTCCGACATCTGAACTTACAACGGCGGCGGCACTGCCACCGACACAATAATTGTATTATTTTAATTCAATAAAATAAAGTCGTTTGATGACATCATTACTAATTAAGATTGTAAATATGAACCATTCTCATGCTTTGGTGGAAAATGCCTATTCAAATTGAAAAAAAAAAAAAAAAAAAACTTACATACACCTCAACTTTACACAATATACAACATAAAATGACACAATTGCATATTTCAAGAACACTCAAAATCTTATCTCACTTAAAATTTCACTATAAAACCATACCAGGTTCAAAAATGTACTCTTAAATTAGGTAACAAATTCTTAATCCTCATACCGAAAAAGATATTCAGTACGTGCGGGTGTATCCTCCCACACTATAGGGGCTTGTATGATTGGCCTGATTCGCCTTCCCCAACGCCACATGTCCCTGCCTCGCATCCTTCGCGTATTGCTGCCACATCATCTGCTCCTCCACCAACAACCTCTGTTTCTTCTCCATCTCCGACATCTGAACATACGACGGCGGCGGCACCGCCACGGACGCCGCAAACGGGTCCCCATTCGCCGTTGCTCCTGATCCCTCCGGGGCCGGCAACGCCAGCATTGCTGGCGGCCGCCCCGCCGATCCAACTGCTACGCTGCTGGCACTTCCAGTGCCACCAGCGTAGCCTGAAACAGCCATCGCCTGTTTCAGTTCACCCTGTTGGTACATTCCATTCAGCAACATCATATCAAACCCCCCGGGAAGATTCACCGGCTGATTCGACAACCGTGTTGTTGTTTCAACTAGAGCAGTTTCCCAATTCTCCCCACCTTTAAATGCTTCCCAAATATCGGTTTGTTCTTTCGCTTGACCTCCGTCGAACAGAGCCAACGCTAATTGATCGCCGTGGACGATGCTACTCACCGCGTCGTCGGCTAAATTCAACAGATCCGCCTCTTTCTCTTCTTTTTCCTCTTTCACCTCTTCGTTCTTCTCTTCTATCTCTGCCTCCTCTGTTTTCTTCTCCTCCGCTGGCGACTCCTCCGGCGGAGGCAACGCTTTGATTGCATTCATATCCTCCTCTACGACTTCTGGGTTCTCTTCCTTTTTGTCCTCGATTTCAAGAACTGGCTCTTCAACACCGTTGGATTTTTCGCGAATGAATTTGTCCATGACCTCTAGTTTTTTCAGGGTAATCAATTCGATTTCTGGATATTCCGACGACCGTGCGATTCCGATTTGCTTAGACCAGCTATAGAATCCCTCGAGATCCTCCATTTGCTTCGAGAGACGGCAGAAGATTTCATAGATCTTCACGCAATCGGAAACCTCCAATTCCATGAATAGGTCGATTAAAATGCTCTGTATTTCTGTGATTTCGTGATAGATGAAGAAGCTCTCCTTCATCATTGCATACAATGCCATGATCACTACTCTGTTTTGCTTGGCCATACCTGTAAAAAGAATCCAACAACTCATTCCATTGATTGACAAACTGATCGAGAAATTCATCGAAATTATAGAATGTATGGTTTATTAACAGGTCATGTGTTTAGTTGTAGAAATTTCATTTAATAGTATACGGGGCGATAACATATTATTAACGAGTTATACTGTCCCGTTTATCACCCACCAAAGATCACCAAATGTTTAAACATGTAGGTGGGGTTCGACTAATCTATTAATAAACCATTTATAAATGGATTAAAACTGCCCAACCCATCCGTTTGACACTGCTAAATGTACCAGTGGCGGGATGTATATATGGAGACAAGTGGCGAGTTTTGAAATTTATAATTTTCACCATATATTTTGTTAATCTAATTACACTAACCCCACTCAGTTGATATTTATGATGGTTACCTTACATTTTGTTAATTTAATTATATTAACCCCACTCATGTT
The DNA here is from genome assembly GCA_023055425.1 of Linanthus parryae. NCBI lineage: Eukaryota > Viridiplantae > Streptophyta > Magnoliopsida > Ericales > Polemoniaceae > Linanthus > Linanthus parryae. The sequence goes on along the minus strand of JALGPY010000002.1, from coordinate 25,122,185 downwards.
ACATATTTGTCTCAGTGATCTATTAAGATCGTCATTTTACCTTAGATGCTTCAAGATTTATCATAAAATTTGCCATTAAAATTTAATTTTTTTCTAGCCTCCACTGTGTCAAATTTCTGAATCCCCACCCTGGATGTACCTGTTGGACGGCATGCTAGGAACCGCTCTAGAAGCTGCATCAGGTGTTGGATTTTGGTAAAAATGCCGTCCACCGACATTTCACGCACCGGCGTCGTTTTCGATGGAACGGGGCACACCTCGCCTTCTCTCTCCTCTTCCTCTTCCTGATCGTCGTTGTACGACAGCATACCGGTCTTCCGCCTCTTTCCCATCATCCGATAATCGAGTTGCTCGTCCAGGTACAATGCGTAGGTACGGACGAAAGCCGAGTAGTCCCACGAGTTCGACCTCGACGCGTCTCGGAAATCGGACATGTTAAGCAGGCGGGTCCCACGCCGCGTCGCGAAGAAAATCTCCTGTGCGTACGACTTGTCGCCCTCGTTGAGCAGGCGGTGGATGAGCATTAAGGTTTTCAGCGCGACCATCCAGTTTCTGGTCTTGCCGAGACGCCTCGAGAGCATCGCGACGCACGAGTTGACGTACGCCCGGGAATAATACGTCAGGCTGAGGATCTCGTGGACGTACTTGTCCTCGGGAGGGTACTCGTCGTGGCGTGTCGCTTTGACGATGGCTATCTCGAGGTCGGAGATCGAGGGGCTCGCTCCCACCTTGGCTAGACCTATGCTCGTTCGGTCTTTAACGGCTCCAATCGCTTTCTTCAGCTTGCTTGGAGCCATGATTTTTTCTACGATTTTCTTCTTTTTTTGTAGTTTTTTGTATAAGAATCGTTGTTTTTACGCCTTCAAGAACGAAGAGAAAGGTAGCGATATCGGTCTATGCTCCTTCCTCTCCTCTTCCCCTCGCTGTTTTCCTCCCTTTGTCATAAGACATTCTAATCTCTACATAACCATCACAGGTTCCCCGTAAATTTAGCGATAATAATATCGGATTGCTAAATTTAGTTTTCGATCAAAGTAACCGACCGCGTGACAACTGACAACAATAATAATCGATAGCGAAAAAACAACATTTTATTTTTATTGCATCAAATAATGAAACTAGTCTTGCTACAAGGATAAAAGGAAGTCCTTTTTCATTTTCATTGCAACAATGACCTTTTGACAGGAATAGAAACAGTTAAGCCATGATCAGTTTCCACACAAACATTCCAAACTTGACAAACACCAGAAGAAGAGCAAACCATATCAGCAGTGCAAGAAAAGCCAGCCCCAATACGGTCCCGAACCTGCCTCCATGCTGGGCCGGCCTGGCACACGAATCCATCTTCCTTGGGAAGCGTGTTTTCGGACGGCTGGTGACGCTTTTGTTGGAACAAGTAGGAATTGGGTATTCCACAGCCGAGGCAGCACGGGCGGGGATAGAGTCCCAGAAAGATTGGAAAATCAAAGAGGACAGTGTGGTTTTCGCTTCTCCATTTGGTTTTGATGCTTCCCATGAAGTACTGCTCAACCTATTTGCTGGAAGCAAATCTCCCATGTAGTTTCCTCCCCAGCCATTGTTATCCTGTCATGTTTTTCCATAGTTCAGCGTCGAAAAAAATGAAATTACGCAAAGTAGAAAACAGGGTAATCGAGTATTAATTACTACCTTCGGGTATGCCTCAGCGTTATATTGGTCATCTGGAATTGTAGTTCCTCCCTTGGCCGTGTTTTCCTGATAAACATCCGAAGAACTTGATGACCAGAATGAAAATACAAAGACAAAAACATAGGTGGGTGTAGGTTATTACCTCTGGGATAGCATCAAGACCAGGTAAAAGAAAACCACTGTTTAGGATTGGATCATAGGATCCCTCTAAATTAATGTTGTTATCGTAGTATCCGGTCATGAAATCATCTTCTGGAAGCCAGAACCCTTGATTATTCAGATCAGAATAGAATCCGAGGTCATCCAAGTCTTTGTATAGCTCTGAGTCATTTGGATATGCCACTGGTTCGACTCTGGTTTTGTCAAGATTTGACAAGTCTTCAACCTGATGGAATCAAGAAACTCCATGATCATCAAAGTCCGATGTTAAATCCTATGAAATATCAGGAAAAAAAATGTACCAACCTGATTGTATCCGTTAAGGTGGTTGGAGAAAATGCTTTCTTCAGGAAGCGCCTTCGCCTTCTCTTCCAACAAAGAAGGAATCAAATCGGAGGATCCATCATAGTTCACCACATCATCGCCGGTAGCCAAGTCTTCCTCTTCCACTATCGCCCTAGTTTGCGTCGACCCTTGACCGCCTTTTTGAAAAACCCTACAAAGGACATAACCATCCAGCTGCAAAAGTGCGAAATTTGTAGTAAGAAATCAAAATATTCAAACATTTATCCACACAAGAACCATATGAAGTTGTAATAATCCAAATTGTCTCCTTACCTCTAAGCCTGCACAAAGATCTTTGTTTCCAAGCCTGTACTCGTCGTGCATTACCCAATTCGTTCGCTCTCCTCTTGGTGCTTTTCCCACGTAGAACACCAAGATCTTCTTCATTCCCAAGAGCTGGTTGTTTCGGAGAATAATCCTGTCCCTTCCGCTTACTTTCCAATATCCCACATCGTTGGCACGATTCATCCTCGAGCCACTTCCATGTTTTCTACTTCTTGGGCAGAAGAAGTACCATTCCAAGTCTATGGACTTGAAATGGCTCTTCTGAGGGAGATCCCATGGGGGGAATTTGTACAAGTCTAGTTCAGATATCGCTTCGAATTCAAATGGAATCCCCATTATCTTCCTCTTGAGGTAGAATTCCAGTAGTTCAACGTCGTTTGGATGGAAACGGAATCCGGGTGGAAGAAAGCTCCCCTCCATTGAAGAACCCATGGAGCACGAAAACCAAAGCAATCTCTTTCGCTTGCTTGAGAAGTCGGTTTGAACTTGTGGAGATTTTCGGAGATTGGGTTGCATTAAAATGTACAAATATATAGAAGTTGTATTTGAATGCCGCGTGACAGATATGGGAAATTTTATTGCATAACTTAAAAAGGAAAGACTTGGTAGTCCAGAAAGATTTTTTAGTGGCGTACGGGCGCCTCTTCACTTTCAAATGTTGCATCTTTTCGTGCTTGATATGCTTGCTAATGTTCACGAACATGCATGTTCAAAACCCCTATTAATGTGTTTTCCAAATTCATTCTGTGACATCTTCTCTGAATTTGTGTTTTCTTATCAGTCACGTAATAATATTTGGTTTCTGATTTAGGAAAGTGATCTGCATAGTACACTTTTGATGCTGAAGTATTTACATTAACGCAAGATAGATTCAATGTATTGGCGTCTTCTTATTATGGATCAGCAAATCGAAAAGTTTTGTTAAAAGTTCAGACTTAATGAAGTATAAGCACAAAAAGCTCGGCTTAAAAGCTTGAACTTAACAGTAACTCGTCCTCAATACCGAAATGAATAAATAACTAATGGACAACTTTGTTCTACAAACTGAAAACCAAAATAATCAGTTGAATAATCTGAGAACATAAGCTGGCTGAAAATCGAAAGTAGTTGAGAATTTTTAAGGCTGTCTGGTATAAGCTTAAAATGTGCAGAATGTGAGAGAATCTGCAAAACTTGAGATTAAACAATCCGCAGACTATTTGTCCAGAACAAATTCTAATCATTTGCAAAACTGTAACAAACGGAAATAAATTAAAATTACCTAATTAAAAGTCGAAAACTTGTTAAAATATGTGTTCCAAAACATGCATTTAAAGTCAAGTAAAAGTTTAACCAATGTGATAATTTGATCCTCATTTTTCGCAAATACACTGCGTAAGAAGCACGTGTTGCCCCATCTCGGGTTATTTCACTCCCTCAATCTAGACTAGGGTTTCATCTGAAGTCAGAAAATGGAAAGATGGGTGTTATTTGGTAAGCGCTTGCCGTGTAGGAAGGTAGTAAATAGATGTAGAGCTCTGGATGGCTGTGCATACGGCACCATATGAGCTGCGCCTCTCACTGTCGCATATGTCAACAAATTTCCATACTCTGTCTGCCAACCTCCCACCTGCAATTGCAACTTAAGTCATCGATTCATTTATTGTTGGGAAAAGATTCCACCATTTGTATGTAAAAAGACCATGATGAGCATGATTTTACATCAAAATGAGCATAAAAGGGAGGGAGAGATTACTTGGCCATTGTGGAACCATGCTCCGTATGGAACTGTTACATTGAGTTTGAGATCCTCAGCGAGTTCTCTGACAAGAGACCTAGAACCCAGTAATGGCACATCTGAATCTTGATCACTACTGCAAGCCGTAAAATAGTAGTTCATATCAAGCAAACAAAATCACATTGCAGCTACTAGAAAAAACAAGAAACATTGAAGAAAGCATTAACAACCTGTAAATCCAAACAGGAATTTGATGTTGGATTATCTGTTTGAGCAATGGAAGCATACTAATGTCACCATCTCCCTCATTGTAATTCAGTATGCTGCAATCAAAGAAGATACTACTTGAGTTGCAAAACTGACAGAGTAAGTTACCCATTTTCAACGTCGAGTTAACTAGAGATCATTTTATTTCGATATGTTCAGTGACAGTGTGATACTTGCACTATCAGAATTGACAGATAACCCCCACGTGGTATCATTTTGCTGACATCGCGCACAAAAAGCAGACAGCTGATATCATACTGTTGCTACGCAATGTCATTAAAATCAATAATGTGTGGGGGTTATCTCTCAGCTCTCATAGTGCATGTATCGCACTGTCAATGAACATATACTGCATAGGGGGATATTTCAAAACTTCTTCTATTCCTTCAATAGTGTTTACTTAACTTGCTACAAGTTGACCAGGGATAGGGCAAGTTGGTCCTATTGGCGTGAAGAGCTCTTTGAACCTCTGGAAGATTGAAATAGAAGTCTCTCTCAGAGTTTATGCACACATCAACTCCCATACTAATTTTACTAACCTGCACCATTAGTCGGCAACAACTAAACACAATTTGATCAAAGAAACAAAACGTGATATAACGAAAGAGAAACTACTACATACCACCAATTTGCGCAAGCGAAGCTCTTGCTCGATTATAGAAGGATAACAAACGTCAAGTGTGACATCGTAAACATTTATGTAGTCTCCAACAATCTGATTTGCTTCTGCCAAGGCCTGGTCGCAAGATTCACTCACATTGTGGCGGTTTGTAAACACGTAATCATCGAAATTGCAGTCATTCGCGATGGAGAGGTGTAATTCATCCGATATCATTCCATGTGTCCAGAAGAATTCGTATGTGGCAGAGACATCTTTATCTAGTCTAAGGAGTGGATTTCCAATCTGTATAGCCGGATCAACGAAGATGTTAGGACGAGAGAGAGAGAGAGAGAGAGAGAGAGAGAGAGAGAGAGAGAGATTTCTTACAGCTAGGCCCTTGATGTTGAACTTGAAACCTCCGGATTGCCTATTGTGGTCAAGCAAAACATTAGCCAACTGTGGGATATAATGCCCTGTAGGAAGAGCAACAATAGAAGATCATTTGGTTTTTACATTAGATTTGAGGTTGTACAACGCGAAGTAATGAAGGAATTTGAAACTTTACTACTTATGGACATACCAGCATAGCTTTCGCCGGTGAGGAACAAATGCCTGGATTTGGACTCTGGGAACTTCTCGTACCATTTCAACATAAAAATGAGCATATCTCTAGCTGTAAAGATTTGAAGTAGAAAATCAAATTACACAAAGCCATAATGGAAAGATTAGACTCTTCACTCTCCAAGATTTACTGCTTATGGATTTGATTATGTACTGGCGAGTCAAATCAATCACACGTGCCTAAAAGCAGTAGTGAAATAAATTGTGAAATACAGAAGAACCTTACCGGTTGAATCATCTCCACAAGTATAATCAGCTGTTGTATTCGAGTATGACCAGCCTACTCCGGCAGGCGACTCCACAAACAGAAGATTGGACACTAAAAGAATATAAAATAAAAATAAATAAATTAATAAATAAAAACATCACTGCGTTTCTAAAAAAGAGCCTATAATAAAAGCAGGTTAATCACGAAATGGAACCTTTGTTCCAGGACTTGGAATTTCTCAGGAGTCCCCGGCCATCCCCTCTGGGGAAGAAGGGACCGAGTTCAGTGAAGCCTCCCCCACCAATCGATGAACAACCAGGCCCTGGAAATCGAAGGGGGTATAGAAGGAAAGTGACTAAAAAAGATGAAGAAATAAAGAAAGAGAAGCTGAAATAAGCTGTTTATTAGTTAGCTAAACAAATAATTTGCAAGATCTTTTCATGCTCCCATGCACGTTGAATTATCTGTAAAGTGTGCATTTGAATCATCACACTGTCGCCGAAAGGAACAGTCGCCGAAATAAATAATAAAGCGCTATAAAATAAAAAAATAAGATAACATTTTGTATGACAATGTTTGAAACCCAAAGCAAACCTCCATTCAACCAGAGAGTAAGAGGTAGTGAAGCAGCATTCTGCTCTCCTTCAACAAAGTAGTAAAACAGACTTCTACCGGCTTTGTCGTCTACGTCAACATAACCGGAGTACTGCCGGAAACCGACCTCCGGTTGGCCAGGCAATCCCACAACCAGATCCTCAACTGGGTATCCATCACCACCACAAAAACTGAAAAGCAAGAATAAAACTGCCCCAGAACACCTCATTGTTGGGGCATTCAGGGATGAGTCCAAGAGGGAGGAGTGGTAACAATGTAAAATTAAATAGACTCATAGAGCGCTCCTTTTATAGACTTTTGATTTATGTCTAAAAAGCATGGCTTTTGAGAATTCTAAATGGATAATGAAAAGAAAAGGCATAGCAAGCAAGCAACTTAAAAAAAAGCGAGCTCTAAATACATGGAAACTTGCTGATACCAGGCACGTGAAATCGGGATTGCTTTAGCACAATTCAAATTAGAGAACTCCTTTAGTCGGAGATTCTTGAAACTAGGTCAAAAAAGAGGTTGATATCATTGCAGCTTCAGAGAAGAAGAAGATATAAAATTCAACTATAGGAATGTAGACCTCATTATCTAAGCATTCCTTGTTTTCAGCATCTGAAGGCATCATCTTACTGGTCTTTCTAGTCACCGGACTTTTCCGGTCAACGGAGAGCTTCAGATGCGGCTCTTCCAATCGAAATTTCTACCCGAAATTTACTTTCCTGTATAGTTTCTAAAAGAAACATAAAACCACATACAATTGCACTACTCGACAGTGTTCAATCAGGAGTTACAGAAGCATTAAACAGTTTCTTAGGTTACAGAATCTTGTGGAGACTAAAAATACAAAGTAGGATACAGAAGGATCTCTAATGTTATAAACCTATCGAGTCCATCAAATGGACAGAATACAGGCAAATAAAACACTCTGGAGAGAGTTCGGAGGAGCTAAACATATTTTCCTCTATACTTGGGTTTTGTATCCTTGAATCTACTATCCGCCACTTGGTGATCAACAGTGCTGAAAACTGCAGAATGAAGGTTTCCATCTTCTAACCATTGCACATGATTCTCCTTAAACTCCAAATGTTTCATCTTTGCTAATTCGGCAACTTCCTCAGTGTACTCACCAATCTTCACCATAGTGAGTAATACACGGCTGTATCGTATGCTCAGGATCTGTTCGCAAATAGCAACTAGCTTGAAACAGGGGTGTTCAGGATATTTAGGATTCATCCTTTCGTCGTCTCTTAGAACTGGGTAGAAGAACACGAGGCGGCCGCCCTTCACAAGCATTCTCGCGGCAAGGTCGAGCAAATCGTGGACGCATTCGACTAAGCAGTAACCACCAGTCGATGGGATGTGATCTGTTCTTTTGTCATCAGGAACGGTGTAAGGATCAACTACTCCTTTTAACAGCTTTCTGCCACCAGATTTTCGTCCCCCAGCACGAACGCCGTATGGGGGGTCGCATATTATGGCATCAAACACCTTCAATAAAGAGATACAAGTTCATATAAACACAAAATATCACTAAAAAGTGTAAGTAGGGGGAGTTGGCAATTAGCAAAGAAAGAAGTTGAATAAAAAAGCAAACACGTACAACATTTGAGAAAATCGGTTGTGGGCATGCCATGACCTACTACTTTATGCGAGAAGTATGATTGAATTTCAGTCTGAGGCAGGATTGAACATGTTTCTTGTGATCTAATATAAACCAGTATATACCCATATCGCGACAAACAGTCGACTCGTACATGTCAGATGAGCTACCATTATTTCTTGACTTCAAAATCCATACCATAGACTCAGGCCACCTAATACCAACCCTCGCCTTGTGAGTCTTATTGAATCCTGAATGGGCGGGGTACAGCTAGTGATCTATCTTTAGGCAAACACTAAAGGTGATCACTTAACGATGAATCAATGAATAAAGGGTAAAAGACACTGGCCACCCCTGACTTTAAGATTAATTCCACCGCGCTACCCTGTGTTTCGGAAAAAGCCACTCTGCACCTTTTTTTGGATGGAGGTAATATGGTCCGAAAAATTCAATGTACCACTTTTCTAACGGAACATGACCAGAAGGGTACTAAGTGTCCACGGAATATTCCGTCAAATGGGTGCGGGGTGTCTTTTTCCAAAACACAGGGTAGCGGAGTGGAATTAATCCAACAGTCAGGGGTGGTCAGTGTCTTTTATCCATGAATAAACTGTAAGTACCTCCGTAAAGGAAAACATAAACATTCCACCAAATAAGAAATGAGCAAACCATACTTCTAATATTGCCTCGTGGACTTAAGCTATCCAATACCACCTCTGTCATCATGTAATCGTGTATGGGTGGGATTTAGTTGGTACACCATCTCTATGGTATGCCGCTATCAAGAAAACTAAAGGTAAAGAGAGGCCAAAAATGTGGTGGCTAGCTCTGTTGTTTTGTCGATTATTTGGTAAGTGCTTAATTGGCATACTTTTGAAGGGGATTGGTATGTCAGATTCTTTTGTCAGGTCTCATCCTTCAAATACTTCTGAAGTGCTGATCCAGCAAGCCGTTTTGCTCCATTGATATTTTGTCGGATTTCCGGGATGTTTTGTTTTAGTTTTGATTCTTAAAATTCTTCTTTCTACTTTTGCTGCTTAGCTTATGAGAGCATAACTTATTACTTACTCTACAATCATTCTTTATTAGTTTTATACAAACATATTTTCATCACTAACAAGTACTAAAATGGAAACTGAAAGAGCAGATTGGAGTTGGAGCACATGAAATTCAATCTTTTGAACTTCCCCAAGACCAAACTATTCTTGTTTCCCTTGGTGCTTATGGACTTGGTGACTTTCGCCTAGAAGGCAAAGCACTCCCTTGTTTATACATTCAGATTGGAATACAAAAACTCACTTATTAGATCTCGCGGATTGCTGCTGATGAGTGTCCTTATAGTTCGAGCCTATAACAGTTGGAATTACTAGCTGGTCGATGCAGCAATCACCATTTCTGTACCCATCGCCTCTTACTGTCCACACATACGAAGCACGGAAACTCCGTACAGAGTGCCCTTCCGGAGAGCTAAGAAACTGGAAAAGTCGACTAAAACTCCTAGAAATGTTCCTGAAATGCCATCTGGCATTTATGTTGTTACGATTTCAATTTTCCACCAGAGACTCGGGGATAGGTTGAGGAGACAAGTTTACCGGTTAGCAACTCACCTATCTCTTCCTATTCTTAAGGTTAATCTTAGCTTTTCTGTGACAATCAAGCAGTAAATATTAAAGAACTTGGAATCAATCGTTCTGTCATTCATTTGTATAGTAACAATGTTGATGTATCCCTGCCATGTGTATCCTCAACTTTTAGAAAATGACATGTCCCCTATCCGTATCGGCATCCATATCCGTGCTTCTTAGATTTGAAGTTAACAAAGACTTTATTTTGTCAAACAAAATATAGAAGTAAACAAATGACTTCCCTTGAGAAGACTGTTTAGGAGACAATACCAATTTAAATTGGCTCCTAAACTGGGAAAACCCATTTTCGATCCAACACTTCACTCATCGATCATCTGCTAGTTTGGCTACCTGCCAAATTCAACACAGCGTGTCGAGAATTGGCACTCGATGTGAGCATATGAGAAAATTATATTCAATATTGGTACCCACGCAATACTAGATTGGGAAATTTGGATAAGCTTAGCGCTTGAACCAGATCAAAATGGGTCCTGAACCCCGATAGGCTTCAAGCTAATCCAACAACAGACTATTCACAGTTTAAACAGGGTCGACTACATGGATCAAGCTCCTCCAATGGGGTCTGTCCAGACTCATTTTCTCCCTTGGATTTAAATCTGACAAGTTGTGCCTTATTGTCTCAGCACAGGTTCTTTTTGGTCTCCCTCTCCCTCGTCTACCACCATCGTATCACTTTTCCTAACTCAACCATCCAACGGAACATGACAAAACCCCTCCCTTCCCCTCCCTCCCTCTCTCTCCACTATCGTTCCGTGCATAGAACAAGCCTGATGAACAAATTTGAAGAATCTCAACCATTGAGAACTAGTATCGTGAGTCTAGTTGTATTCTACTGGCAGTTGCAATTGAAGGAGGAAACAAGATCATCAAACATGTCAGTGAGTCCTAGAGTATCCCACATGCATATCCAATTGGTATGCTAGTCACAAACCCGTCTAACTAATTGCGCATCCATTTTCTCCCTCTTTCTCTCTCTCTTCCACTTTCGTCCTAGACAGAGAACAAATAGTATGTGCAAGTCTGAAGAAAGAATCAAACCCTATGTCACCTGGAACCCCAACTATTCCGGTTCGTGGAACGGGGCCGCGGAATTCTATGGAACTCTCTGTTCGCTAGGGGTAGTTTTCTTTCTATATTTTGGACAGAACTCAGTGATTTTTCAGAGATCATAAACAACCAGACAGCTCAAGTTCTGCATTATTTTAATGTCAAAACTCCAGTAACGCATTTAACTTGGTATTTCCCTTTAGTATGCCCTCCTATATGAATAAATTAGGTGATGTTAGTGAACTTTCCGGATTGCAAAAATCATCGTTCTGGATCGCTAGTGTACCATGTTTCCGAGATTAATCCAATTCGCACGTGGCTAGGGTATGAGTGAATTTTAACACAGATCTCAACAAGTGAGAACAAGTCCTAGTAGAGTCTTGTTATATTCTACTGGAAATTGCAATTGAAAGAGGAAACAAGATCTTCAAACATGGTGATCCTGTCGGAATTCTACATCTCAAATCTCCTTTTTCTGATCGTTGAACGCACAAAGGAGACCTCGATGAACATGGATCTTTAGTTCGATCAGATCAAAATCACACACAGCCTCAAAACTCAAGTCTCTTTTTAAAGTTGTTTAATTAAAATAAGAGAAACCTCTCTTATTTCAAACCTAAACACACCCATATTTTACTGTATTGAAACTACAAGTCAGATCTTTATCCATCTCTATTCTTCGGTTTTAAACTTGAGTTTTATGTCTTTCGCATTCAGATTTGAGTTAGGACTTCTCTAATATTTGATATCTAATAGACACTTTTAAAGGCAAGAATCCAAGAAAATCAGTTTTTCTTTTTCTTGTTTTCATGGTTAGTCTATTTTTAGTGTACTGGAATGCATGGTTAGGATGATTTCTTCATCTTTAATGAAAGCTTCACTGAGTTCCTGGTCTGTTCAGGTATATTAGCAGGTTTGGGTCTGATTGCAATATGGGCTCATCTGGAAGTGGGCAAAACCCTGTCATATTGGTTCGATCGGGAACACGTTTTCGGTCTGGACCACCGACTTCCATCCGTAAGCAGTATGGTTTTAAATGAACTCATAATAACAACATTCTTGGTCTTGTCCAGACTCTTCATAATACTATTGAACTGATGAAAAGGTGGAACAGATTGGGCAATAAGCAATAACTTTTATTATTATTTTTTGAAATTCGAAATAAGCAATTTTTTTTGTTTTACAACTAATTAATGTGGCTTCTCCTTACAGTACTTCCCAAATATGATAAAATCATCCGAATACACACTGGCTCTGGCCTAAAAAAATGCTCCCAAAAGACAAAATTTGCTATAATAGATTAAAGTTACTAATGGTGTCAGTCCACATTAAGATCCATCTTAAGCCTCCTTTTTCTTCTCCTCGAAAATTATAACACTTGATAGTGTTTTCCTATGTAAAATCCACCTGGGCACCCGGCCCATTTATGGTATTACAGATTTAAGAGAAAATATTGAAGCATTTATCAGATGTTGGGATATTATGTTGGGATATTCACCTAACAAGAGCTGTAGCTAAAAGATGTCCCTCGAACAATTAGACAATGGATTCTTGCTAACCATGCAACAAGAACATTGAGTCGGGTGAAAGCTCTTCAATATCATAGCATGATAAAAAACAAACTCCATACTCAAATGCACTAAGTCTTGGAATATTGATGTGGTTAGATTCTCAAACATTACCAGCAGGGACAGAGTTTCTTACTCAAATGACATGAGTGGAAAGGTACCTCTTTTAACCCATGACGCCAAGGAGGAAGGTTATTGTCTGCCCTTAAGAGCCCAAGCGGCATTGGCAATTTGTACTGTAAAATAGCAGAACGGTCATAAATTATTGAAACTTACATATGAAAAAGTATAATCCAACAGTACAACTACAAAATATGGAGAAATTAATCAGTAAAATATCAAACTACAGAGAACAATAGAAATTTAAAAGTTGTTTACCTGTTCGAAATTGCTCCAGACATTACAGTCAGGTCCACGACCATCACGTACTACCCGAATGTCAATATCTGCACCCTGAATCATTCAGATATTTTGATATAAGAGAAGGCATTCTGCACTCGATGAGCTTGCACCGATGCTCGTCTTAAACAAAAGCATTGGGTGCTGTACAATAAGCAAAATAACTGAATTGTCATCAGAAAGAGCAACAAAAGCAAACCATTGTCATGGCCCCAAAATGAGCTGCAGCAACAAGAATGCTCCCAGTACCGACAAATGGATCATATACGAGTTTTCCTGAGCTAACCAATGCTTGGTTGGCCATCAGAAAAGCCATTTCTGCGTCCATGGCTGTGGGACCAAGATATTTCCGACTTTTTAGCTGATAGGTGGGTAAGAGTTTCCTATCAGCAGCACCAATCTCTCTGCAAAAAAATATCCTCTTCCCTGCAACAGGTGGAAGCCCATTTGTGCTCCCGTAGTCATCAGTTTCCATAAGCCAGAAATTATGATCTGGATTCCGCAAGTTGACTCGGCCCTAAGATGATCAATAACAAATAACAATTGCATCAAGACCAGCTTCCATACACGATAGTGGAACAGACGTTACTTCATAAGAACTAAAAAGTAAATCTGGTCCAGAGAAAATTTCATAAACATTCAAAGTTAAATATGTAAGTTCTTGAACAGGGTGTTGAAACCATGAGACGACCAACAGGTAAATATTTAAAATAAAATCATTCACCGGAGAAAAGATGTGGTTTGAGGAAGTCAGCAAGATAGTAGGTACATGAGTATCACACGTGTTTTGCCTAGTTTGTAGTACAAAAGACTAACACAGAAACACAATTCTCATCCGCTTTATAGTTAGCCAAATCTCTTAATTTTGGACCAAAAAGAGAGCAAGTCCCTAATGAAACAACAAGACCATTAAAAAAATAATAATAAAAAAAAAACAGCTTAGAAAAATAAGAAAAATGTGAACTCTTTAGAACTGCTAGCCAGTCAAATAATTGAAACTATCGTTCTAAAACTAAGCCTATTTTTTAGGGGACTAAAACTAAGCATATTGAGATTACTATAGATAGTTAAGTGTATTAGAGGTCTCTAGCAAGAGAAAACTGTCAACATCAAGCATGGAATAATCATGCACTTTATGGTCCTGACTGAAAACAGTGGAAACAGCTAAAGGCTGTGTTTACCAACCCAACACTCATTTCCCAGGCGGATCTCAGAAGGATGATATGGAAGGTCCAGAGAGCCAAAAGAGCTTAACTTTACTCCCTCCGCCTGTGTCCAGCAATTTTTTTTTTTTTTTTTTTTTTGAAGCATTTTGAGGAGATAATTTGACTAGGAAAATGATACAAGAACTTGTTAATCTCTTTCATAATGTTGTAGAGTTAGGAATAGGCTACAACATTTTGAAAGGATTAACAAGTTTTCGTATAGTTTTGCTAGTTAAATCACCTTCTCAAAATGCTTGAAAAAAACAGGACACTCATTTTGGGGCGGAGGGAGTAGTTTCTTACAGTGGCAACAACAAGAGTCACCCAAAACACTGAAGGACCTACTGCAGCTCTCCCAAAGTTAGAAAAGAAATGAAGATTATAAGGGATCAGACCTTGAAAGGGATGTAAGAGAAACTCCGTATGCGATCATTTTGCTCCTCGAAGCTAAGAACCTTTCCAAAAGTATCAACTGTGATCCTGAATGTGCTCCCAGATTCCAAGTAAGGCAACTTACGCTCCTCTGGATAACCTTTTATAGTTTCTTCTAACTCCTCGTATGTGCTTCCTTCACCCCAAAGTTCATACATTCCCTTCACAAGTATACCTGCAAGTGACTGGTGTCAAAAAGGAAACAGCAATACTTCTTGTGTCTAACTTCTCGTGTCTAATTTGTGATTTATTTTCAATTCTAATATGCGATGATGATCCATTAACGTAGGAAAATGATACAGATAAACTGAAGAGGTTAAGTAACGACAATATTAAAAGGTAACTAAAGCAAGCTTATCAAATTATTTCCATATGGACATTTCATGATACATAATTTGTGGAAAAGAAATCAAACTTCTCAAATTGGAACTGATAATGACCAAGCTGAAAAAAGTTAAATTAATGCGAGGAGAGGACTGAAGCTAATCTAAGAATCCACAAAACTAAAATCAATAAGAAAAAGAACTGGCTTGTGCAATCTCCTGAAGAAGAATCTAAGAAGATGTCCCCCAACTATTGAGATAGCCCTCACAATTTGAGCCTTTCTCTAGCTATCATATATTTGATATTTGTAAATGAGTAACCCTCTTTAGCTGAATAGCAAAGCATTTTAGAAACAAAGAAAGAAGTTTGGAAGTAACAATAACTGATATACTCGTGTTCCTCTTCCAGCCTTGATATTTCCAACAGGAGATAAAGAGCATAACGGGACTACAGAATACACTGGACTATCGGCTTCAGCGGGAGAATCTCCAATTAAAAACTTAGTTTGAAAACCTCCAATGTGAATCTACAGGTCAAGATTTGTCATTGAGCCCTTAACCACCTTACAAACCCACACACTTAGCCAGAACCTGTGATAAAAACTAAATGGGTATTGGTAAACTAACTATAACACTCAAGTACTTCTAAAAATCTCCAACTAGAACCAGAACAGGCAATGACTGGCCTCAAATATACCATTTCCAACAGCATATAAGGAGCCTAAAGAAGCAAGTCAGTCAGTACACAGGACCAGCAATAAAACTTTAATCCCAAACTTGTTGAAGACAAAAAACCTCCAATAAGAAACCAAAACAGATTAAGGGTGAGTTTGGGAATGCTTTTGCTGAGCTACTTTCCGCTAGCAGAAGCAGTTAGTGTGTTTGGTAAAACTAAAATTTCTGCTTTTTCAGACAGTTTCTGCTCTCCCACAACAGTTTTCAGGAAACAAGGGGGGAGATGCTTTTCCCAAAAAGTGCTTTTGATTAATTTATCTACAACCGAATTTTTACCTTACAACTTTTTCAAAATATCAATAGTTATCTTTACAGAAATGACACGTGTCATATACATTTGTCATTTTACCCTCTCACAGCAACTTCACATTTGATTTTACCAGACACAAAATTACTGTATCATTATTTCACGTTTTTACGTAATATTTACCAAACAACATTTTATCAAAAATTCACAGCAGCTTTTCCACTATGTTTTCACAGCATTCCCAAATTAGCCAGATTTGTCATTCAAAGAATCACACTACAGAAACAGGATTTGTCATTCAACATTCAAATCATATAACCACAGATTCAATGACAACCCGTGATCAAGATTAAGATACGGGAAATCGGCAAAAACAGCTAGAATAATCTGGTACTTACTTCGCTTGGCTATTTTGCGAGCAATGTCTTCTGAAGGAAGTTCGACGAAGTGGAATGGAGAATCGTGGTGGTGATTCTTCGGGACCCTCCATCGCAAAACGCTCCTCTCAGGGTTTCCTCCGTTCTCATGCTCACGGGCGTTTCCGTCGCTGAAAGCACCAAAGAGCTCGGCGAGAGATTCTACTTCAGGTCTCCGATAGTCCAACAATCTGTGGAAGAACACACACAGGAACCACATCGTTCTTTCGGTTCTTTTTGGCTCTGTGCTTCCGTTATAAGGATCCCCAGAGGATGGGTTTGGGTTCGGTGTGTTAAACGCACGGCGGAGAGAGCGGTTATGGGACCTAAACCCACAAACCTCGACGGCCGAAAACTGAGGGTTTTGCTAGCGGCGGTGTTTTTTGTATTTCGAACCTGTGTGTTGTCACAGTTGCATCTTAACTTTTCTGTTAACTAAATGATAATTATGCCCTGTTATCTCTTCTTTTTTTGTAAAAGACACTTTCACCCCGCCCCCTCGAGTTTGATGCAAAGATTGATGGATAAGAGACACACTTTCACTCCCTATAGTTAAACTGAAGGACACTTTCACCCCCTTTCGGTTTGGGAAAGGACACTTTTACGCTTTTAGTGTGCCTAACTTCAGAAAACTTGCACCCCTTATTGTGACGTTGTTAGTCTAGAGTTGGTCTATCACGAAAAATTATTTTTATGACAAATTTACCCTCCTTATCATGCAAAATATGGGGTTGCACAAGGGTATAATAAATTTTACATATAATTTTACATATAACATTCTATTGGCTAAAAGATAATTATGTCCTTTTATCCCTTCTTTTGAGTAAAAGACACTTTCACTCCCCTCAAGTTTGATGCAAAGATTGATGGGTAAAAGACACCTTCGCTCCTCTCGTTTGACTAAAGGACACTTTCACCCCTTTCAGTTTGGAAAATGACACTGTCCCCTTTCAGTGTGCCTAACTTTCAGGAAACATGCACCCCTTACTGTGACGATGTTAGTCTGGAGTTGGGTTCTATCATGAAAAATTATCTTTGTGACAAATGTATCTTCCATATCATGCAAAATATGGGATTACACAAGGATGTAATAAAGTCTATAAGTGAATATGGAGGGTAAATTTGTCTCCAACCCTATATTCAGTGTCCGACCCCACCCCCAAACTAACAGCGTCACTATCAGGGGGTGTAAGTTACTTGATGTTATGCGCATCAAAGGGGTGGAAGAGTCATGTTTAGAAAGCGCATGTATTCCTCGTCATCGTCATTCTTCTTCCTGGTACGTAATGGATACGGAAGCTTTGAAGAAGGAGGATGTGAAAGTGGTACCTCAGTAAGTTTCTCCTCGTCCTGCTGAGCCATACCCTTTGATTAGGGGGACCATGACTGGAGACTTCTCAAAATCAAAGACTTCATGTTCATTTGCCTTTGACACTTCAGCTCTAGCATGGCTAAGGGATGGAGAATTAATCAATGTGGTGCCACTACGAGTGGTGATAGCTTGAGAATGTTTCTCATATGCATCAATGAGACATTGCACTGCTTTTTTGTTCAAGTTGTTTCTTCACAAACGTGAGTTCCGCTTGAGTTTGCTGGAATGCAGCTGCAACTGTGGTGAACTGTGTTTGCAAGGGTCATCATGTGTTGATCATCTTCATTACCTCTCTTATTTCATCCAACTCTGAAGCTATATGTTGTTGCTGGTACAACTCTGAAACATTTGCTTCAGACTTTACCTCCACCGCGTTCACCTGAACTGTGATATATGCTGCTGAATTGTGCTTCATCGGTTCTTGCTCCTTGTAAGGATTTCTCATGCTTTCCTCTTGTTTAACCACACATCTGACCAACTTATATATTCCCTCCAAATCACAATTGAATAAGAAGTTACCCCTAACTTCTACATCAATATTGTATTTATCAGACTTGTCAAGTGTAATATAGAATACCTGATAATATGACCCTTGTCAATTCCATGATTAGCGAATTTACACATTAAGCGGTTGAGGGCAATCTCGTAACAAGCTTTAACTAATAAATCAATTTAATTCACTACGTAACTGGGAGGAAGTATGTAAGAATTGTGAGGTTGTCACCGCTAAACAAGTGGGTGTAGTAGTAACTGAAATAACAGTAAACTGGAATTAAGAAGAAATCTTAATCAATTATGGAGAAACTAGAATCTCGTAGATCACCTAGGACTGTAAACGATTTCTGGATGATCTAAGTAGCACGATAATTCTACTCTAATCAAGTCGGGTGAAGCACTGACCGTCTCTTGTCGGTCTCAGGTCATTCTACATCACGGTTGACTACAATCTCCTGTCGGTGGCATGTTATCTAGTGGTCTGTTCTAGCAGGTCATCTACTGATACATTAGAGGGGCCTATCGGTGCACCATTTAACGTGACAGGTGAACAATCCTACCGAATCTACCCTCACTAGCCAATCCTTTTCACTTCTTTCTTCTGGTCTCGGTGATTTAGGATTTTCTTTCACATATCAACAAAGCTAATTAAATTCGATGTCCTGCACTCTTATATCAAAGTAGTATTACGGGTCATGACTCCTTCAATACTAAGAATTAAGCATAGCATGTGAATAATTGAAGTAGAACAAAATAAAACATTAAGCATGATTTCAAACCCTAGTTTATTGAGTACTACCTCCGTTTCGTCTGTTTCGTCTGCGTTTGACTTTTTAACCCATAACTGAGTCACTTTGACTTGGTAATTTGGGTACCAAAACGATGTAATTTTTTAACAATTTTTCATGGTATTTTAGAATAAACTTTCCTCTATAACACCATGCAAAGATTATCAAATTCTTGTATTGTTTTGCTAATCAAATCACCGGATGAAAGTAACCCAGTGAATAGTGACAAAAAGTGAAGTAGGCTGAAACAGGCGAAACAGAGGTAGTACTAGCTTACATCCTAACCGTGTCAATAGGCTAAGATCACTATGAAATCAAGAAACTAACATTGATTTAATAAGAAGAAATGAATTGCATGAAACAAAGATGAAAATCTGAAAACTACATATTTACATAACCCAAGGATCTCACATGAGACATCTAGCAATGGACGACTTAGCTACTCATTGTATCTAAAGCAACAACAAAGAGTTTTTCCATATATTGAATAAGAGAGGGTTGAAAAAAATCAAACGAGAGACTTCAATCTTGAAGCTTCGGCCTTCTTCCTCGTCTCCTTCGTCTGTCCCCTTCTTCTCTTTCACGTATGATGAATCGTGAATATGTCCCCCGTTCTTTCTTTTTATGTTTTGTGAACTAACACTTTAACACCCTCTGGTCTTGCGATCAGCAAATGCAACCTTTTTTGGGGTCGTAGGATCACGTTTGGTCACCCCCCCTCGTTTTGCTTATGATATTGTGATCACAATTTGTGATCCTCTACTTCCACTGAGTTTCTTTGGCCATCGAATTTTAACTAAGTGTTTGGCCATTTTTTATCGAGGGGGTTAAAGTGTCATTACACAAACTTCATTAATTGCATTTGCCCTCCCCTCTTCATGTATTTTCACTATTTCTTCACGTTTTCTTCTTCGTTTAAGCTCTCGAAAAATCTCCAAAGCTTGTTTCTCCTTTCCGCTTCATCTCCCAAGCTCCGCTTCCTGTCGAAACAATACAAAATACAATCTGCGATCAAACGTGGCAAAAATACATAAAATCATATGAGAAACGTTAGGATTAACGAATTCATGCGTAAAACTAAATTTATACATTTTCTTTCTAATCATAATATAAAACTAAGATTATCGAACAGAGCATCACGCTAAACGATGTAAAACATGTAAGGAATATAACTCTAATAAAGAGTTATCAGTAATCAACATCCGAAGTGTATTAGTCACTTAGGCCCCGCTTTCTTTACCTAAATTTAGGCGACTTTTTATCTTTTTTTAAGTCATAAAAAAAGTTATAATCAAGTCATTTTCGTCAAAATTTATGTCTGATAACTTTTTTACCTTTTTTATAAGACTAAAAAAAGTTAGTATTTTTTAACTTCAACTTTTTTATCTTTTTACTCCTTAAAACTACTTTTTAGGAGATAAAATAGAAGTTAAGTAAACAACCTTTTCTACTAAAAGGGTAACTAAATTTTTTTAGAAAACTTATTAGGCACTAAGTAAACAACCTTTTTATCTTTTTCTAAAAAAAGATAAAAAGTCACCTAAATTTAGGTAAAGAAAGCAGGGCCTTATTTTTTTAAATGCAACACTATCGAGATCTAGAATAAGCTGGGCTTCACGACCTATCAAAGGCATAATCTTTTCAGTGAATGGATGCAAAAGACAATTTCTACATAAACTAAAGAAATGAGCGAGATATGGGTGTCAGTAATTTCGTACAGTCCAAATAAGCAAAGATTCGTAATAAAGAGCATAATAATGACGAAATCGAAGCGAGAGGACTGATAATCTTCAGCTTATAGAGGAAACGAATAGTTGGAGAAATCTGAGATCCCGGACCAATCCCGATTAAATTTGAAGTTTGGAAATCGCCTCCGGTCGACTTAGCCAAAGGAAAATGCGATGGCGCTAAGAGAGAAGAAGACTGAAAATCTGCAATCGGCACAACAATCAGAGGACATCAAGGGCAATTCATTGTTGGTCGGAGTTCCTCCATCTACTTCAAAAGAAGCGTCCGTCATCCTGAGCTGGTGGCGTCACGAGAATGTCTCCATCTTGCTGATGAGTACGGCCATACAAAGATAATTTTGGATACATATAGCTTGACGACAATTCGATTGATATAGAGAGAGATACAAGACAATGTGAAACGAAGAAGGTAATGACAATTGCAACCTTTCAACTCTGAGATAGTGGAGCTGGTCAACTCAAGGGATGCGTGCCACTTAGTGCAGACATGTCGATACGGGAACAAACTAGCTCACAGTTTCGCTGCACGAGCCCTCAATGCCGATGAAGATGTGATTTTATCCGCAAGCCCCCTTGGCCTGATAATGTAACATATGGCACGAATTCTGGCCTTTGAGCCCATAATGTTTAATAAAAGGTTTCTTTTTCTCAAAAAATAAAATAAATAAATAAATAAATAAAAAGCACCAAGATTCAAACCCTACAGCTCACATACTTATTCGGCGGTGTAAAACTAACTATAAAGGCACCCAATTTTTCCTACTCCTATTGAAAACACGACATTGAAGTCTCCTTCCACGTTTTTGGGTATAATTTGAAGTCTGCTCAACAGTCACTTTATACATCCTCACCAGATTAGGGTTTTTTTTGACGGAAAATCTCCCAGAGACACATCCTCTGCTCCGATTCGATCTACTCTGCTGGTAATCATCGACTTCTTTACTTTCTCTAGTTCGATTTGCTCATCTAACTCGTGTCGATGTTCTTCTGGTCACTTGTCATGTATGTTATGGTCCTCTCCGACCTCTGCTCTGGGGATCTATGAGGTTTATATCGATAGAGAATGATGCAATCGGATTTTGACTGCTTAGGGTTTGTGGTGTTTAATCAGAACTTCACTATTGGGCCAATTTTACAGGAAATATATGAAATTTGTTGAATTTTGATGTTTTTGATCTTCCTTATACCTCAATTATAGTAGAGGATTTGTTTTCTGAAGCTATTTATTTGAAATTTGAACTGAGTATATCATGGAGAGCTGAATAAGATACTGTTTCGAGGTTTCTGAAGCTGGGCTTTCAGAAGGCAACACATAGTTTTAGTGATAATTAGGGAACAATTTTTTGAACGCTACTTTATTTTTCTTTAGTTGGTCCACCGGTCATAGCTATATGCATTCTGGGGACGAAAGTTTGAACATATGCAGCGATGGACTATATAAGTCATCCAAGACATTCATATTTTACCTGTAGGATTTGATGTAGTGGATACTGTTATTGGTTTAATTACAGATGTATGATCAGTTTACTGGTTAATATTCCAATAAACTATATTGAATTACCTCACCTGCCTGTTGAGAAGTCCCACATCGGACATTCTAGAAGAAGAAATAGAATTAATAAGCGTCCTGAGCTACTCCCCTCATTGCCAATTGGTTTTGAGGTGGAACCCCATGGATTCTCACACTGCCTTTACATGCCAGCGTATTAGTTAACTAGTTCTTGTTAACAGCTACATAGCTCAGGTACATGAGTTGTCACTTGTCAGTTTACTGGTTCTTGTTAGCTGAGAGGAACATCATAGTATCTTGCCGTTATTTGTAGTCTCACTATTCTGGTAACATAACGTTTGAAGAATAAGATCATACTCAGATTGGTTCTGCCTGTCTTACTCCTTATGGTGTTGCTAAGATAAGTTGACGTTTGTACTCACTCTTAGTTCCTTTTCACTCTCGATCATGCTATATGAGCTGTAAGATCTCTCTTTTGATGTACATACTATACGGTTTAATTGGTTTTTACTCCTGATCCTGACTAGTATTTCTGCTCCTTGCACGTGTACACTATGTTGGCGCCTACCATATCATACTGAATTAATTTTTCTATTCCTTGGAAAGGTCTAAACATGTCAGATGAATCTGAATACCGCTGTTTCATTGGAGGTCTGGCGTGGGCAACCAATGACAGAGATCTGAAAGATGCATTTCAAAAGTTCGGTCATCTCATTGAGGCCAAGGTAAGTACTTGTTTCAGTTGATTTATGGATCCGCGTCTGTGGGACCTTTTTGCTATTATCTACTTATTATACGTCATATTCCTAATATTAATTATTACCTATAACCCATTGTTTCGTATCTGGTAAATATGTAACGTAGATGTCTTCATACGAATTTGAAATAGCATCATTGATTGGTATCTTTTAAGGATTATCTTGTTTCAGATAAATAATTCTTCCTATCCGTAAGTGTATTCCGGAGTGCGGGTTGTTGTTTCGGTTCAATTGGGAGAGTGTCTCTATGATGGATGTTTGACATGCACCATAGTGAGCTAACCTGCACATTCTTCATGCTGGGAGTTACTTTTTGCAGAACAGTAGCTAATTAATTTTTATATTATGTTGGATTATGATCTTCTTTGATGATAAATTTAGTAGATGGGCTAGGGAAAAACCTTTATAATTCCAGGGAGGTCTAAGTACCAGCAGCAGTGGACCTTGTTTCTATGGTAGATTGTTGGTGGTGGTTTGTGCCCCTTCAAATAGATTGGGGAAGGAAAATTCATTTAAGAGTTATGATGCTGTGTAGTTGTGGATAGTCAGTTTTATAAGTGCAGAACCTTTACCTGTGAAAGAGTCAACTCGTACAATGAAAGAGCTTAAGATTGCAAAGACGGTGCACGGTTGTTGGCCACAGTGGTGTGGAGTTCTCGACTCAAGAAATTCCATTTCCATTTTCAAACAGTCTTCTTCATACTAGTACTATAGTAGAGCTGTAAGGAATGTTTTGAACTGGCATGAAAGGGAAGCTGAGATGTTCGGGAGGTGACTGATTCGTTGTGAACCTGTTTGATGGAGGATTTTATTTTTATTCAGGGTGTGGAAGAAAATGGTTACGATGAAGCTGAGCTGAAGAGGTTGAGTTGAAGGTTTCAGTTACCGATGGCAAGTTATGTGTGTGGCAGTAGGTTCTCTCTTTGGTTAGTGCTTAGAAGATTAACTTAATTCGACGCGGTGATTTCTTCACATCTAAATCTAATTTGTTATACTCCCAATGTTTTTTCTCCTCCGCAATTTAGGAAGCCCCAGAATGTGTATACCCTACTTAGTGAAGAGCTCCACTTTTTCCCATTACTTCTGTTTACTCCTCCGTAATTTAGGAAGCCCCAGAATGTGTATAACCTACTTAGTGAAGAGCTCCACTTTTATCTCTAATGAAGGTACCAAAAACTACAGCAAGAACTTAATTTCTTGGTTGAACATGAGCATAATCATTCCCGCCCACCCCTGTACATCAGTCCCATTTTGGGATATGTTTGGCAGGCCTTGTAGAGTTGTGATGCCATTTTTTTCTGTCCATTGAAGGAACAAAAGTATCAAGGAAACTGGTTGATGACTGATTTCTCTCTGACCAAGGGGTAATGTGTTGAGAAGTTCCAATTCTGTATCATACGACGATGCTTTAAGAAGAACTCACCTCTTCCAATGTCTTTCCTGTACTTTCCTTGGACTCTAAAGGAAATACTCAAACCTCACAAGTAGAAGCTAACCAAGAGCAAACACAACAGTCTCCCCCATACGTGAATCATTTATCTGTGAGCTTACAGAGAGTAATGTAGCTGTTTTAAACTGTGAATGAAGGACAGAGCCCTTGCTTGTTGACGTGACTTTTCACTGAACAAAGCGGTGCTGCCATTTACTTTGTTTTTTTCCTGGAACCGATGGAGCCATTGCCTGTGGTGTCTTCTTTGGCGGGGATATTTGGGTCTCAGGGTGCTTGGTTCCAAAAAGTTACAGGATAGTGAGGCTGTAAGTTCCAGAACGTCGGTGTGGTTGCCATCAAAGATCACTGAGTTGTGAATATGCACTGGTGTGCACCATGGGATGGTGTCCAGACTCCAGACTGTTAACTTCAGACTTGGAAGTCACAATTTGTAATTATTTCGCTCACCTTTTATCTCTTCTGGACGTAGGATCCGCTTTGTATCTTTTGTTAGGAAAAGATGAAAATGTTGCCAAGCTTTGAAAATGTTAATTTGATTAACAAGTTTCAGTATCTTTTTAGTAAAAATGTTGCTTACTTTACTCCAAAAAAATAAGAAGCGGTTAAAGTTAAAGAAATCTAAACATTTTTTAGTCTTCTAAAAAGTTAAAAAGTTACCCAAAAAAAGTTCTAAAAACATAAGTAGAAACGAACCTTTTGTACGACCAAAAAAAGGATAAACAATCTCCTAACATAAGAATGCGGAGCCTTATCCAAACATAAGTTGACTGTTTTTGCTCTTGTTCAATCTATAAATGTTGATATCTTTCAGACATTCTTTGGTGTGAAGGCAAAATCAAGTACATGTAGGGACGGCAATTCGCCTCGAGACCCATATAGAGTAAACCCGCCCCCTTCCCATATGTTACACGTGTCAAGTACTATGGACCTTAACCCGACCTATATAATAGGCGCCGTCATGTAGCCCATTTAATTGATACATCCACTCAATTTTTTTTTTTATGTACTAAAGTGTATAAGTAATGTACCTGTAATAAGAGTCCACAATTTTAAACATATGAAATTTAATATAAACATTCGAAAAATAAGTTTTAGGATTAATCAAACATTTAGTATCTATAATAGATTTAGTTTTTGTATATTATCTAAAAATCAAAATCGTATGGGATGGATTAAAAACCAAACACTAAAATTTGAGAACTAAAATATCTCTTGCAGTGTCCAACAGCTTCTAACTATATGAAATTTTTGAAGAAAGATTGACTAAGAACAAAACAGCACTTTTGATGATAGTTTTTCACTTTCACCACAGTCCCCACAGCAGCTCTTACTTTATAACGCACCATTTCCAGATGGAGCCGCAACAGCAATAACAACGTGAAGTTTTACAGCTGGTTATGCCACAAAGTTATTACAGTAGCCGCATCGGCAATATCAGAAGCTAGAACATTAGCAACATTCAAATAACATAATAGTAATTCTACAAGGGAAACGGAAAATGCAATAGTCTTCGTATATACTTTACTTGAACAATTATTCTACTTACCTAATAGTCAATATACTAGCTATGCTTAAAAAATATTATAATCCGGCCGGAACATGTCGTGCTGGGTCTAAATTCCAATTTGGTCAATTTGTTTAAAAAGTGCGGGTTAAGTGGGTTGTAAACGGCTTTTACAAGTCAACCTACATCAAACTTGTTTAGTGTCGCATTCAATCGCGTCGACCCATTTATGACACATACTAAACGCAAACCCTCTAAATTTGTGTCGTTTTCGGGTCGGGTCGTCGTGTCAATACCCATTTTGCCGGCCCGAAGTACACGAGGATTTTTTAAGTGTTGTACTTTGGAGTTTGAACTATATAAGAGAAGTTTCGTATGGATTTTTTGACAGAATCATGAGTGAAAGACTGAAAGGCAAACAGTTGGAGTAGGAGTAATATTACACGGAGTGCCATTTTTGAGTGATATGTTCACCCATTGTTCAGTGCAGATGGAATTTCACACCCTTCAAAGTGCAATTTATTTGTTCTTGTAAAGGTCATGTGCATGGTTACCACAATTCGCCGGTGTGGTGGCGAACTCCGATCTGGATCGCCCGATCCCAATCGCGGATCGCCGGCGATCTGGATCGGCGTTCACCGCGATCCGGCGATGAAGAAGAAACAGAAACATCATATAACATACCGTCGTTTGAGTATGATTTGTACAGTCGCAAGACGGAATAAATCGGTTCTATCAACTTGGTCTTCATCGACGGCGCCGGATTATGCAGTCGCGTATGGAGGAGAGGGTCGCAGAGTTTCATCGGAATGGAGATGACTTTTTTCTTTTTTTTTTCCTGAGAAATCGTGGGGAGGATGACTCCAGATTCACGTATGGGTGGTCAAATTCCTTTAAAATAGTAATTAGTCATTAATGATGGTGGGTCCCAATGATTTTCATTTTCTGACTTTTGGAGTGAAATGGTGAGTCACACGATTACTCTTTACCATATTTTTATATTTATTTTGGAAAAAAATTGCAACAGTTTGTTGTTACGACTTGTTATGGTAATTTTTTTTAGAAATTGTTACATTTAATTATTGTATGGTCAAATATCTTGGTGTATCATATCTCACTAACAAATCAAACAATTGTAAAGAGCGTAACATATTTTATATACCTAAGAAGAGCAGTACATATTTATACTTAGTATATTATGTAAAATAGAATAATTTATATTATTTTTTTCTATTTAGTATATTTTATATACCTAATTTCGTTCCGCGATCCGGCCTAGCGAATTTCGTTCCGCACGAACGATCCGGAGAAACCTACCCCTAGCGAACCGAATTCCATATGGTATCGCGATCCGCGATCCCGTTCCGCGTTCCCGTTCCGGGGCGAACCGCGATCCAGGTAACCTTGGTCATGTGCTGTTTTGTTTTGTCAAATTAACCAAAACTTAAGAAAAGGGCTATCATTTGGCATCCAACTAAGACTTCTATAGAATGAGAAAACACGTGTACCAAACTGAACTTAAAAGTGCAATGACATTATCTAGATTCAACTAAATTTCTGAACTCCCCCATTGGTTGATGGTCTATAGGCTAGTTGATGATAATGATGTGATAGTCAAATACTCATCAATTTTATCTCTAATTCATATATGGCCCGCGGCACTTCTTAGAGTTGCCAAGGCCTATCTACTTTGGGGTCGTATACACAAATGTATTGTTATACTTGGTGATATATGACCCGTGGCACTTCTTAGAGTTGTTTCATTGGTGATTCGTGAACGCTAAAACAGTTCTCTTTCATTGCTTTTCTAATGAACTATTTGTTCATATGTGATATGAAATGTTGACAACATGCGCACACACAAATGCTTGCTACAATCTTGTGTCCTTCCTGTGTTGTGTCGACAGATACATAATACTACCATGCATATATGCTTCTTATAGCATCTCATAAACCGTCTCAATACTCAGATGTTTGTAAGATTTTGTATGGTATGGAGCTGAGCAACCTGAATCACCAAAAATTTTCTTCTATTATTACTGATCTTCTCTTCTGTATAGCTTTCTGTCAACAAGCATATATTTATAAGCTGCCGATTCTTGAACTGTTTTGTAGGTTGCTCTGGACAAGTTTTCTGGACGCTCTCGTGGTTTTGGATTTGTGACCTTTGAGGATAAGGATGCTATGGAAGATGCCATTGCAAAGATGCATGGGATGGATCTAGATGGTCGAAAAATTACAGTGGAGAAAGCTCAGCCTTCTGGGAGAGATCGCGACGGTGACCGCCCACCACGAGACCGTGATAGTGGTCGTGATCGCGGCCGTGACTTTGGAGGTGGTGGCCGGGGATCTGGTGGTGGAGACTGCTTCAACTGTGGGAAGCCAGGTCACTTTGCTAGGGAATGCCCGAGTGACGGCGGCAGAGGTGGCAAATACGGTGGTGGTGGCAGGGAGGATAGGTACAGTGGTGGTGGTGGTAGGGAGGATAGGTACAGTGGTGGTGGTGATGGTGGTGGAGGTAGATCACGGTATGGTTCTGACAGGAATGGAGATCGATCTAGTGGACGGAGCAGGGACTCTGGCGGACATGGGGGAGGTGACCGATACAGTCGCGATCGTTCTGGCCCGTATGAGCGGTCTGGCCGCAGCTCAGGAAGTTACCGTGACCGAGATGACTAGGTAAGGATGTGGTATATGCAGTATTGGTTCTGCTATCTTTGTTTTGTTTTTGTATTTTGCCTCGGGTAAATGACCGAAACCACCCTTGATGTATGGCATTATACCCTATTACTACCATGTGGTATGGAAAATGCCTTAAAACCACCCTTCCGTTAGCCAAAGTATTTGCCACTAACCACCTTTCGTTAATTTTGTTCTTGAAAGACATGGGACCACAACTAGCACCTTTTTTAAGGACAGCTTTGCCCCTTGAGTGAGAAATAACATATTTACCCTCGTACTTCACATAATTCACCAAACTACCTCACTTTGTCTCTCTACCGCCTTCTCAGCCGCCGCTGCCACCAGTACCACAATACTTTACATAATTCACCACGACCTCGTCAAAACCAAATTGATAATCCCGAAGCAGAGTACATTAGATCGAAACCTAGTCACACACCCACCTCAATCACCCTTACCCTCCACCATCTCCAGTAGTCTCTACTACCCACGATACTCTCTCACCTCCCATTTTCTCTCTAACCAAAAAATTGCTGCCAAATTCAGAGCCCATTACAGCCGACAACCATGAAATCCCTTATTGATCTATTTCGTCCAAAGCTGACCAATTTCTCTACCTACAAATAACCTATGAATCCTCCGAATCTCTCTGCCTCACGAAACTAGAGCCACCATGTTACCATCGAACCACCATGGAACCCAACCAACTACCCAAGAACAGCACCTCAAACCTCGGTTTCTTTTTCCATCGAACCACCACGGGACGAAACCAGCACTAAATCCAGCATATTTACATCAAAACCATAAACCCAAGAACATCACCGCAAATTCCCTATCTTTTTTATTCCCCTGTTTCACACACAAAGTACAGCGGCCCAGGACACAAGAATCAATGCGGGTCTCAGACCTATGGAATTTGCAGTCGCTAATTGAGTTCCTAAGGAATAGCTAAATATAAACTCGAATACAAATCCGAACCTGGAATTGAACGGTTCGATTTTGGTTTATCGTTGGTTTGGATGTCTGTGGGGTCTGTTATGAAGATATCAGTCCGGTCAACTTACTGAGGTAGCTCCTTCGCCAGAGTTGCTGTCTGCACCATCATTCACGTGGACTACTCACTCTGGGGCTAGGTTTCTATATCAGTTTTGAGTATTTGATTTTCGATTGTGGGTATGGAGGGATTGTAGCATTTAATGGCTGTGAGGTTTTTGTGTTGTACGTTTTAGTGATTCTGAATTCTGATGGTGAGATTAGAGATTCATAGATTAGTGATGCTGACTGTATTTTCACTGGTGGAGGTGTGAAAGAACGGAGAGGGCATGATGTTGATGGAGGCTGTCAGTGGTCAAACTCATGGGGGGCGAGAGAACGAAAGAGGGGGGTGTGAAGCTAGTTTATTAGTAATTTAGTAGTAGTTGATAGTGTAAGTTTTAGAAAGTAAAGAGGGTAATAATGGCTTTGTTAACGTCTGCTAACATCTGTTGATTACAGGGGTTGTTTGTTTGGCTCGACCCTAATCCATATATTTGTATGGTTGAGAGCATTAACTAATCTTGTTTGTAATGCAGCTGAAGGACCAAAGAAATGCGAAAGTACCGGATCAAAAATGCTGGAAGTTACATTTCAATGGATGTGTTCACTTGTCGATGTTTGAGCTAGCAGAACAATATAGTTGATGGATGTTTCAAATTGGATGTTGGCACCAATAACGTACGTCCTGTTCTATGTCCTTAAAATGTTGAGAACCTTGGTTGGGTGTGGTGCGGATCTCTTTATGTGCTTGAACGTGTTGAATATGGTTTTACGCTTTTGAATACCGTAATTGCTGCTGGCTCTCTCTACTTTCATGATTGGGCTGCTGCTGCTGGGTAATGCATTTATTGAATTGGCCGTGTCACACACACTTATCTGAAAGGGTTCTTAAGAGGAATAGAGAGGTGTCTGGTGACCTTACCAACATTTTACTGTTGTCCCCTTGTTCTTCTAAAGAGAGAGGTTCTAAATGGCAGTTTCACCTGGTATTTCTCCTTTGCCCAAGTTGCTTTTATTCACATCTATCTGATTTTTTCGCTTTATAGATGTTGATATTCGTGGTACTTTTGACAGGCTGTTGGCTAGTTGTCGTCTTTTTGGGGGAGAAACTAGATTTGATTGAGTGTTTCCTTTGTTGCTTACCCAATGTGTTCCTTGAGTGCAAGTAGTCTCGCGTTCCTTGAGAGCCGACTTTCTGCTGAGTTCACTGATCGTGAATGACCTTGGTTCCATAACAATGGCACTTTGTCTGGAATCTCCTGATGGGAGAAACTGATCTGAATTGTTTGTTATGGTTCTCTTGCTCCTCTTTGGGCGGAGAAAGTTCATGTGCGCTCGTGATGCTTTTGGCTATTTAGTTCTTGATCCAGAGAACTCTCTTGTGTTCTCCCGTCATGGCCTGTGACTCCACGTTTGTTGGAACTTGGGAGGATGATGTCTCTTATAGGTCGCTTAGTAACAGTCTTTTGGGAACATAGTTAACTAGCAAAGCGTCAGACTTCGGTTTATTTACGAAATGCTTCGGCTTTTTTTGCTTTGCCCATTTCTCTTTTGTTTCTGTTGAACACAAATTTGCCATTTTCCCCCTCACGATGTCCACCGTCTAGAAGTTGTGTTTGGCTACTTTTGTAGCATCTTCTGCGTGTTCTATAAATTGAAAACTTTAATGTAGTTGCACCTATATTGTCCTGCATTTTTGTGATCCTCCCTCATATAGAATTGTGTAAACGTTTACGTTTTCGGTTTTCTCAGAGTGAGAGGAAAGTAGAGTTGCAACCCTAGACCTGACCTTGCGCGAGCTGCCTAACTATGTATGAAGAAATTGAGAGCGACACAGAGACCTAACTTGAAGGTGAAAGAGGCAAGAGAAAATCTGTAACGTGTAACCTAAACCTGGAGAAGGGCCCAAACGTCGACATCAGTGATCAAATTTGAAGTAGGCCGAGGTTAATTTATTAAATGTATGATTAAGCATACAGCTTTTTTTATTCATTCATTGGGGTTAACATTTTCTAGCTGCAGCTTGTTTGTCTTATATCTGTGTGCCTGTTTTGTCTCATACATATTTTAGCTGCAGCTTCTAGAAATTGTAGGTTGTTATAGTTTCCAGCTATTCCCGTCCCACATCGGGTCCTAGGTGCCACACCTGAATAACTTCATCCCCCAAAATGAGTCCATGTCTGTCTGCGGCTGCTGTTTGGGGGAACATCTCCTAGTACAATCCAAATTTCAGACCCTCTCTCATCTGCCTAAGATGATGATATATGTTTCAGCGAAGGAAGGGAATAGGAACTAGAGCAAGGCCCTCTCAGTTTGAGCAAATGGAATCGGAACTAGAGCTTTGACAGTTTCGAAAGCTAGTGTTGTTGAGATGGGACAAAAGTCTAGCGAATCATCTTCAGAAAAGCAGATCATCCTCCACCAAAGAACAGTACTCTTATCATCATAGTTAGTGTGTCCGTGTAAAACCAGGGGGAGTGTTAGTTTGACGCAAAAGTAGGGGAAAGCATCATTAAACTAGAGGGAGTGTGGAGTGCACACAGAAGCCTTAAGCTCTCAATGTTTTAAGAATTTGTTCAAGGAAAGTTCTTTCATGAAACAAGATATGTGCACTCAGTGCGATCTTTTAACAATGCAAGAAGTCACTTATAATAATAAGGGACTAGGGATCAAAATACTACATGAACCAGCTTGCATGCCATAAGTTTAGGTTCTCTGTTCTCCAATCCAGTATTCAGTTTAAAAGAGAGTGCACTGCTGTGTCCGAGAACCTAGTATAGCTTGTTCTACAATTTCTCATTTACCTTGAAATGAAAGCATACGACGACTTACGGATAATACAAATCTTCATCCTAAGGAAGAAGCTTTGCAGTGTAGGAGTTCACATTAACAAGAAACAGAATGCAAATGGGATAACGCAAAGGTTGGGGGACATAACGTTACAAAAACGAAATTTCCTTCGAACTCTCAAAATGATTTATTTCCACGTGATAACACTATATACGTATATATTCTCTGTCTTATCCTGTTAGGCACAAAGGTAAAGAACCCAACTGTAGCAATGGAATACATTATGTCACATTTGGTTTTCCAGGATTAGTCGTATTAGCTAAGATTTGCTTAACTATAATTAGTGTATTGGTTTATATTGTGTTTTTGGTTATTCTAGATTCTTTTTAATACTCGCATGTACTTAATAGTGAAAACACGGTGTCTAATAGTCCAAATTACTTCATTTTTACATGAGGGAGTTAACTGGATTGTACTATTTGATATTTGCTGTGTAATATTGCACTAATAGTCTAATACAATGCAGTCCAATCAGACTAATTCAATCAAGTCCAATCTAGTTAGTCCAAAAAATCAAACACGCCACAAAGGTATGCCATCCTAAGAAAGACAATGAAAACCATTTATTTCATCGCTTACATTACAAGAGGAAATACATCAAGTAAGATACAACAACAACATGGGCGAGTTGCATAACATGAACGTTCAAGAGTCGCACTGATAATCACACTTCGAGACCACTGGATCCTATCAGTTTAGTTAGTCCAAAAGTAATGGCCATAGCCATCCACCCGCCCACAACCACCCTAGCACACGACCTCACCACCGGTGCCGTCCCCAACACTGCACCAACACCGCCAAACACCACCAGCGCCAAGCTCACGGCCGCCACCACAGCTCCCAACCTCACCTTATGGTCAGCAATAAAATCAGCAGCAAGTAGTGGAACTATTGCTCCCAGAGTGAAAGCCATGGATGATGCTAAAGCTGCTTGAGCTGGACTTGGCAGCTACTCTTTCTCCGCTGCATCTTCTTTCCCTTCATTGTCTCTCTTCATTTGAGCCACCTCTATGTCACGCTGAGCATAGACGGAGACAAACTCTCCAATTGCCATACTACAAGCTCCAGCCACCAGCCCTGCAAAGCCAGTCAGTAACATGGCTTTAGCATCTTCTTTAACAGCTCCGATACCCATCATCAGGGACGCGACTGAAACCAACCCGTCATTGGCTCCTAATACAGCTGCTCGAAGCCACTGTGCCCTCTGGGTGTAGTCAAAGTTGGTAGTATCATCTTCTTTGAGATCTTCGTGGTTTAGTTCATATTCGTTCTTAGGAATACGAACACAAACTTCACTAGGGGCAGCCATTGGAGATGGAGGAGTGTTTTCTATGAGTGGGGCCGAATGAGATAACTTAGAAGAGAGTTGTGTTTTGAATTGTGGGAGATGCATTCTTAACATAGGGTATTTATAGACAATGCAGACTGGTGCCATACCCTAGAGTAGTGCTGAACTGCTGATATAGGCGAAAATTTAGAAGCTATGTGGATGGCACACGCCTTCCTTTGTCCTACTCGATAAAAGTTGTATCCTCAAGTGATTTGATTGTTTTTTTACCAGGTCTTGACCTAAAACTGTAATTCTCCTCCCTTTCGAGGAAAATGATGATTTTGCTGAATAGGAATGCACTTGAAGAAGCTCTTTAAAATGATATTGTGAATATGACTTTCTTATTTGGACAAATAAATAAATAATTATGGCATTCTTATAAAGCTAGAAGGGGGTGTCCACTTGATGTAAAAGGAGGAGAGAAGGAGATTACAAAATTAGAGGGAGTGTGGAATGCACACAAAGGCCACAAGCTCCTCAATTGGGATATTTTGAAATTAAATTTTAAGCCAGCCAAAGCTTTTCATGATAGAATTTGACAGGATGTGCAACTTAGTTGAGTGATAACTGAATCCTGGGTAATTCATGTGTTTGCTTCTACTTCTTCAACTCCTTGTCTCGACCCAGTAAATCATTGAACATTGAACATCACCAAAGTCCAAAACAACCTCAATGAATACTGGTGGGTTTTACAGCAAGTGTACGTGTTTTCTCGTTCTTTTATCGAGAATCCATGGGGATAAATAGTGAACGCCTTTCTACTTTTAATTCTTTTTTTGGGGTGGGGGGGGGGGGGGGGGGTTGTGCATGTATATCCAAAAGACTTGAAGATTGCAATATTAATCGGAAGGTTTCCTCCTGGTTGTTGTTAGATCTGTATGCCCCAATAGTAAAAGCCAGGGCTGATGCTGCAGCTGCCTGAGCAGAAAATGTGGGGTTATGGTTGCTTGAAGATAACACACTCTTCATTAGTGGGATATATAAAAGATGGAAGAATTGGATACTAAATTCTGAGACGGGGAAGTGGGATGAAAATGAGATTTCTAAATTAATTGAACCAAATGCCAAAAGCTCCTTGGTGTTCTAAAATCAGTAGATGCAAGCAGTGTTGGTTGGTTTTGTACCACATCGGTGGCAAAGAGAAGAGAGAGATGACGCCTCCTGTACAAAAGGGCTAGGATGATTAGTTATGAGGTATGATCCTTCA
Source organism: Linanthus parryae (assembly GCA_023055425.1). Lineage (NCBI taxonomy): Eukaryota > Viridiplantae > Streptophyta > Magnoliopsida > Ericales > Polemoniaceae > Linanthus > Linanthus parryae. The sequence goes on along the minus strand of JALGPY010000002.1, from coordinate 25,087,364 downwards.
GGCAGCATAAAGAGATATGATGAGTGGTCAATACTTGCTTAATTGCGAGAAATGGGTGCTCGGCCCGGCCTGTTACGACAATACGAGCACTCCCATTTTAACCAATCTGATCTCTGCCTCCTCAACACCAAAACACATAGGACCCACAGCACAAAAACACACTCACCATAACCAACATACACCGCCCAGAATTCAGAACAAGAACCAACCCGTTTCATCAACCTAGGATTAGATTCAGGACACACCCCCATCATCCATCTCATCACTTGTCTGAAAGGGTTCTTCAGAGGAATAGAGGTGTATGTCTTGGTGGCAGCGGGCCGCGGCGGGCTGGGGACGGGCCGTGCTGAGGGGTAGGCTAGCCGGGCCGGGCCGGGCCGTGCTCGAAAATTCTAGAAACTCGGCAGGTGCCGGATTGTAGGGGGCGGGCCTTGTGCGGGTCGTGCACGGGCCGGGTTGGCTAAGGGAGGAACGTGACCCGGCCGTGCCACGGGTTGAGCACGCCTTCGAGTGGGCCGTGCTGTGTGGGAGGGTTGAGCAGGCCGTGCTTGGGGCGTGTTTAGAGCGGGCCGGGCCAAATTGGCACGCGGGTCGGCCCATCTTGCCACCATGAGGTGTATGGCGACTTTGTCAACAAATTACTGTTGTCCCCTTGTGCTTTTAAAGAGGTTCTAAATGGCACTTTCACCGGGTAGTGTACTTCATGCTTTCTCACTGCCCAAGTTGCTTTCATTCACATCGGTTTCAATTTTCGCCGTACAGATATGTTCCGTGTTCCTTAAATGCAAGTAATTGTGTTCCTTGAGACCTACTTTCTGCCGAATTTACCGATGGATACTTTTTGTTCCATAACAAATGGCAGTTTGTCTGGAATCTCCTGTTGGGAGAAGCTGCTCTGAATTGTTTTGTTATGGTTCTGTTGCTCCTCCGGGGGAGAAAATTCTTGTGCGCTTGGGACACTTTTGGCTATTTAGTACTTGATCCGAAGAATTCTCTCGTGTTCTTCCCCCCTCACGGCCCTTGTGTGTGCCTCCAGGTTCGTTGGAACTTGGGAGGATGATGTTTCTAATGTAGTTGCGTCTATACCTAGAGGTTGTATTAGGTTGGTTGTGTTTGTGTTATATCTGTGTGCCTGTTTTGCTCGTGCATATTTTAGCTGCAGCATGTAAAATTATGTAGATTGTAGTTTCAGTTGTTTCCGTCCCACGTTGAATTCGGTTGTTTCCGATGATAACTCATCAGGACAGTGCCAATTTAAAGACTCAATCTCACCCATTAAAGACTCAATCTCACCCATTTGCAGTTGCTACTAGCACTCTTAGAGTTGTCGTTATGACAACGGTATGAGTAGAGCGAAGAAACAAACGATGATTAAAGATCGCCACAATTATGTAGTTCACTAATTTTGAGACTAGCTACATCTACGGTTAAAAGTTACCAATTTAACAAAGGATAAAAGACATTTTCCACCCCTCTATTATGGAATAAATACAAATTGCCCCTGCACTATGTTTAAATACATTTTGTACCCCTGTCAGAGGTTAGAGGTTAGACAGATTCCAACCTTCTGCTGGGTTGTGACCCTTATACCCTTGGGAGGGTAGAATGACATAAATGCCCTTACCCCCTTAGATGAAAGTACATGTCCCAAATATAAAATCTTGAACTATGCACCGCCTAGTACAAACCATATACTTGAGCTAAGGGAATATAGGAACTAGATAGAGCAAAGGCAAGAATGATGAAAGTCACTGTAAGCCCGTAACTGCAGATATCATTTGGTTTATTGCCATTATTAATTAAATGAGTCTAAGGTCTAGTGAGAGAGAAAACACGTTTTCTCTCTAGCTGGGCTCTTACGCCTGAGTCAACTCGGTGAGTTGATGAGTCCAGTCTTCTGGTGTTGAGTGTCTTCTTTGCTTATTATTCATCATCTTTCATATTCGTCTTTCTTCCCTATCAGTAATTGTGTCCTCATGAACCATACGATGGATTCAAACGGAGATCCGGTGACGCTACAACTGGAAGACGGTGATAGAGCTATTGAAAAACTCTCTACAAGATGTATGATCGGGAAAATCCTAACAAAAAGAGAAGTTGGATTGATTACAGTGGAGGCTTTATTTCAGTCGATTTGGAGAATAAGGGATTTACAGTCTCTTCAAGGGGCGAGAACATCTTCATGTTCGATTTTGAGGATGAAGATGACTGTGATAGAATCTGGGCAGGCACTCCTTGGTCTGTTCAGAATAATCTAATGGTTATGAAGCGATTCGTGCATGAAACGAAGCCTGAAGATATGCAATTCCTCGAGTGCGAATTCTGGGATCAGATCCATCGGTTGCCGTTGGAGAAACTGGTGGTCAAAAACGCCAAGAAGGTGGCAGCGCTGATAGGCAAGGTGGTGAAGATAGATGCTGAGGACCAAGAAAACATGGAGGAGACTCTGATGTCACCTATTCGAGAGAGGGTTTCGATTGATTTGTCGAAACCCTTAGCAAGGGTTTTTTTTCTCCAAAATAGGACTGGTATAGCAGATTGGATACCCTTTCAGTATGAGAAGCTGCCTAATCTCTGCTACAGGTGTGGCCGCATTGGCCATGAGAAGGAGGAGTGCAGATTCCTTTCTCAGAAGGAGGGGATGAACTCTGGGTTTGGTCCTCACTTGAAGGCTAAAGAACTGAAAGGTTATGGGAATGATGGAGGCGTTGGTAAGACCAGATTTCCTAGGAAGCTAAATTCCGATGGTCGGAATAAGGAGTCGTAGAAAATTGGTTCGTTGGAGACGATGAGGATGGAGGCGCGTGACCCCACAGTTTCGCTGGTGGAGAAGGAAAATCTAGAAGGACGATTAGGACAACGGGTTGATGAGCTGGCAAGAAAGGACGAGGTGCATGTGGCGAATACGGACAAAGACGATGATTTGCAGGAATCTTCCAGGTGGAGGGAGGTGGTTAATCCTCAAATGGCCCGATCAGGTACGATTTATGTACGAAATAATGAACTATTAAACAGCGGTATAAAATCTGCGGATAGGATCTCATATGCTATGGGCGATACCATCCTCCCATTTTTTCTGGGTCAGAACAGGTCAAATGGGCCAGGCCCATTAAATTTCCATGTTACTCTACCTGCTGATTTAAGCCCAACACAGGAAGAGTTGGATCATGCTGATATGGAGGATCCACTACAAGCTTTAGGCTGTTGTGTAGCCCAAATGATTAACCCATTGCTACAAAGTAAGAATTCGGTAAGAGGAACGACAACGTTCTCAATGGCTGGCAAAGAGAATGTTTTTGAAGGAAATAAAGTAGATAGCTCAAGAACCCTAACTGAAGATAGTGACGAGGTGTGGAATTCTAAGAACCAGTCGAAGACGAACATAGAGAGACCTTTCTCTGATAAAGAACTTGCAAAAGAGACTCGGCAAATGGTGGTGAATAAAATCATTGCCGAGAATCTGAGATGTCAACTTCAACTGAAACGAGATTACAAGAAAGTTATGATAACAGAATGGCCAGAGGCGAAGGGGTAAAAAATGTGCGTCGCAGAGATTATTGGAGGTTATGGAAGAAGCGAATGAGGACCCGGATACAAAAGAGGTATTCATTACAGAAAAGTTGATGGATGCTCGGAAGTTTATAGAAAGGGGAAAGGATGGAATTTTCAGGAGAGTGACAGTCACTGTTGATGACTTCATCCACAAATTGAAAGAGAAGGAGGTCCAAGGAAATCAAACTGTGGCTGAGGAGGCGAGCCTAATCACGCCCCCAAAGGCGCCATGAGAGTTATTGTGTGGAACTGCCGAGGGTTGGGACAGACCAAGGTAGTTCGTCAGATAAAGTCCCTAATAAGGGAGGAACAAGCAGATTGGTTATTCCTCTCAGAAACAAAGGTAAAATATGAAAATAACGAAAAAAAGTTTGCTTCTTTTGGTTTTGATAATCATGTTTATGTGGATGCGGTTGACAAATGGGGGGGGGGGGTTATGGTTCGGATGGAAGCAGGGTAGTGAATGTGAGGTTATTCACAGATCTAGAAATGTGATTTCAGTTCTAATGCCTCCAAGTGGAGAAGCACCTATGTGGATCATGCATTGCATTTATGCCCCATGTAAGGTAAGAGATATGAAGAATATGTGGAAAGAAGTCTGCTACATGATCAATATCAGTGGACTACCTTCAATTGTGATTGGGGATTTTAATGAAGTGGTCTTACAAAGAGACAAAAGGGGTGGAGTTAAGGTAGCTCAGAGTTCAAAAAAGGGGCTTGCTCAATTTATTTTTAAAGCTGGGCTTATTGATCTGGGTTTCCAGGGAGCTAAGTATACTTGGGCGAATGGTTGCAAGAATGGTAGAGTTATCAGAGAGAGGTTAGATAGGGGCTTTGGTACTAGTGATTGGAGAATTGATTTCCCGAATGCTTCAATCATTCATAAATCTGCTAGCACTTCTGACCATCTACCAATCATCCTGAACACTAACTACTAGATGGAGGCTGTGAAGAAACCTTTCAGATTTGAGCCCATGTGGTGCAGAGATCCGTCTAGCTGGGAAGTGATCCATGATGCCTGGAATAGAAGCAAGTATAAGTATGGGAATAGCTCTTGGATGCTTCAGCTCAGAGAAACCAGAAAAGACTTGAGAAAGTGGAATAAAGAACAGTTTGGGTGGATTGATAATGAGATAATAATTACTAGCAACGCGTTGGATCAGATTCAAGGGCAAGAGGACCTAGATGTAGAAGAGGAAAGAAGATTGAAGAACTGGTGGCAAGAACTCCTAGAAAGAAAAGAAATTATGTGGAGACAGAAAGCTAGATCCCAGTGGCTGAGGGAAGGAGATGCCAACACAAAATTTTTTCACACTATGGCTGCAATCAGAGGAAAAAAGAACAGGATTGAATGTCTCCAAGTTGAAGACGGCAGTTGGAAATCTAAGAGGAAAGATATTGAAGAAGAGTTCCTTGCTTTCTATAAGAATTTATTTGATAGTGAAGAGAATGAACCCCCTGATTGGTTACAAGAGTTATTTCATGATGAAGCAGTTCATGTGGATGATTGGGAGGAAATCACTTCAATTCCAAGTGATACTGAAATTCAAGATACTCTTTACGAGATGGGGAGTTTCAAATCCCCCGGACATGATGGAATGTCTGTTTTCTTCTTCAAACATTATTGGAGCATAGTTGGAGGGAATTTTTGTGCTACTGTGAAGGAGTTCTTTAACTCAGGTTTAATGCCTACAAATATTAATGCCACATTCATTACTTTGATCCCTAAAATTCTTTCTCCTACCAAAGTTAAGCACTACAGACCTATCAGCTTATGCAATGTGATCTACAAGGTTATCTCCAAAATTCTAGCTAACAGATTAAAGCCTTTTCTGGAAAAAGTCATTAGTCCTTTCCAAGCTGCCTTTGTTCCTGGAAGATCTATTCAGGACAATGTCATAATCCTTCATGAGATTTTTCATACTATGAACAAGAAGAAGGGAAAAGGTGGCCTAATGGCAATCAAAGTGGATATGGAAAAGGCCTATGATCGTTTGGAGTGGAAGTTGATTGAGAAAATTCTGACTTGGCTAAACTTCCCTCCTAGATTGAAGGCTTGGATTATGCAATGTGTGACCTCAGCTAGTTTCTCTATCCTCATCGATGGAGGCCCATGTGGATATTTCAAGGCTAAAAGGGGAATTATACGAGGTGAACCCCTCTCTCCCACTCTTTTCATTATGTGTTCGGAGGTCCTTTCCAGAATCCTCAACTTTGCAGCTAACAATAAGTGGATTAATGGGATAAGGATGGCGAGACAGTGCACTCTTATTCACCACCTTATGTTTGCTGATGATTTGATTATTTTCTCAAGAGCTGAGGTAGGGGAAGCCAACTTTATTAATCTGTGCTTACAAGTCTATGAAGAAGCTTCTGGGAAAAAGGTGAATAAAGACAAGTCGGCAGTCTTCTTTAGCAAGAATGTGGGAAATAGCCAAAGAAGAGCAATTAAACAAGTGTTGCGGCTAAAACAAGAAAATAAGGAAGCTATCTATTTGGGGCTGCCAATGTTCAAAAAAAGAGCTTGAGATTTGTCCTTTAATGGGGTGGTGGAGAGAATGAACACTAGAATTGGAGGGTGGATGTCCAAAATGCTCTCTTATGCTAGTAGAACAATTATTATCAAAGCCACATTAAGTGCTATTCCTTCTTATCCTATGTCTGTTTTCCTTCTCCCCAACAAGACTCTGAAATTTATAGATTCTGCGCAAGCCAAATTCTGGTGGGGTGAGTCTGGATCGAAGAAGAAATGCCATCTTATCTCTTGGGAGAAGTTGTGTTGTGCTAAGAGTAGGGGAGGTCTGGGGTTTAGAGAAGCAAGAAAGTACAATGTAGCTCTTGTGTCCAAATTGGCATGGAGGATGTGGTGCAATGACAAAAAATTCTGGGTTCAAGAGTTAAGGAAAAAATATTGCAGAATGGATTTTCAACAAGTGGAGAGAAAGACTTCAGATTCCATTTTTTGGAAGGGCCTTCTGGAATGCAGGACTCTCATTGATAAATATGCTTTCAAATCAGTAGGAAATGGTGAGGCTATTAATATTTGGTTGGACCCGTGGGTGCCAAACCTTGAAATGGTAAAACCTAAACCACCGGATGACCTCATGAGAGCTCCTAAATTGGTGAAGGACTTGATTAATTGGCAATCCCTTGAGTGGAATCAGCAGATGCTTACAAGGTGGATGGAGGATGATGAAGTTGAAGCCATTTCTCATATTAGAATCCCTCTGATCCCAATAGAAGATAAATGGGTTTGGGCTTTTGCAAAAAGAGGAAACATCACTGCTAAAGAAGCTTATCACGCTCAGGTCACTATTGGAGGCCATGAAGATTCTGGAGATAGGAAGCTGTTTAAGTAGATTTGGAAGCTCAAGATTCACAATAGATTGAAGCTGACTTTGTGGAGAATGGTGAAGGATCTTCTTCCTACAGGGAACAGGCTCAAGAGAAGAATGGGGGAAGATGTAGATGTCTGCAACTTCTGTAATAGCCTCTGTGAAGATACAGCTCATCTCTTTTTCAAGTGTCAGTTTGCAAGATGTGTTTGGTTTGAAACATCAGGGTTGAGGACAGATTTATTGAATGGCAGGACAGGCAAAGAGCTGGTGATGGAGATTCTGAGTATGGGACATACCTGGGAAGGTCCTGACTTTGATACAGTTCTTATGATGGCGTTGATTATTGATAAAGTTTGGCATGTAAGAAATGAGATTTGCTTCAACAACAAAAAAGAGCTGCTGGGTAAAGTCAAGTGGTTTTGTGAATCTATAAAGAGAGTTCATGATGAACATTTCAAAGAAGGTAAAGGACAGATTGATATGGGTGTTGATGTGGACACTAATACAACTCTGGAAAACACTGGTCCTATGATGATTTCAAGACCCAGCCCGGGTACTATTTTGATTCATGGTGATGCTAGTGTAAAAAATGAGGTGGCAGGTATAGCCATAATTGCTAGAGATGTTTCTGGTAATATTCTGGATGTAATCACCAAAGTGGAGAAGAACGTGAGTGTGGTTGATGCAGAACTTGTAGCCATTGAAATGGCTATGAAGCTCCAAAAGGCACGAAAATGGAATTTGGTGTGGTGTTTATCTGACTGCATCTCACTTATTCAAGAATGCAAAGCTTTAAATGAAGCCCACTGGTCCAAACTTAACAGAATTGAAGCTATCTGAGGTGGCCTATGGAGAATAGAAGCAGAGAATTTTGTTTTGTTAGTAGAAAATTTAACTGTGCAGCTCACTACCTAGCCAATTGGACTAGGGGTGAGCTTGTTGCTGATCACTTCACAGGTGAAACTCTACCTGCTAGAGTTAAAAATTTTGTAATGGTTGAGGGGTCTCTGGACCTTTCTTTTTCTTCTTAATATAAGCGGTCAATTTATCAAAAAAAAAAAAAATTTGGTGTATTGCCATTTTGTCATTTATGAAAGGTACTGTTGAGATGGGACAAAAGTGTAGTGAATCATCTTCTGAAAGGAAAAGAGATCATCCCTCCACCAAAGAATAGTCTATCATAGTGTAAGTGTGTCTGTTTAAAACTAAGATGAGTGTTTGATTGACGCAAAAGTTACGGGAATGCGCTACTATTAAACTTGAGGGAGTGTGGACTGCACACAAAGGCCACAAGCTTCTCAGTGTTTTAAGAACTTGTTTTGGGGAAAGTTCTTCAATGAAACAGAATAAGTGCACTCAGTGTACTTAAAACAATGAAATAAAAGTATTTTCTTAATAAGGGACTAGGAGGCGGGATCACAATAAGGGGCCAAGAGTCTGGATCACAATAAGGGACCAAGCATCAATTGTGGCCTACATGAACGAGCTTCCATGCCCTACCTTTAGGTTCTCGTTCAAAAGAGTGCACTGTAGCGTTGGAGATCCTAATAGGGCTTGTCCTACAATTTCTGAAATGAAAGCTGTTAGCAATTGGTGCGCCCATGTGGGGTGCCCAATGTAATTATCGTAACCTTATGGGGTTAGTTGCACTAATGCACAAACTAGAAGGGTTAGTAGCTAAGGCTCAAACCCTAGGGGTTTATGTGCAAACCTAGGAGAAGTTTTGCCTATATAAAGAGGTAGCCTCCTACACATGATAATCAATATCATTGGCTATTCCATACAGTAAAGTCTCTCTGTCTAGATTCATACTAGTTGTAGAGAACCCTAGTCTCTCTCCAACTTCATCCAAGGAGGTGGAACGTGGTGTGGAAATCAGTGCTCGTCCTCGAGATTCGCACTCGATTGGTGGGAGCAAGATCAAGGAGTAGGCGCGTGAAAGCAAGCAACACAACGATCATCCGCTGCACTAAGGAGCATAGGAAGACAAGGTAAACACATGAATATTCCGCTTTAGTTCATGTTGTTGATCTGAGCATGTTAGATCCTTCCCGCCCTTCATTGGTATCAGAGCCATAGGCTTACTTTTCGTGCCTCGATAAGCGTTCCCGAACCTGTATTAAAAATCGCGTTTCTGAAATTTCATAACCAGTAGACGAAACCTATATGGTTAGGTAGGGTTTTTCACGAGGATTCCAGATATATAAATTTTATATTTTTTGGATTTACGGTGAATTAGTTATGATTTTTCAAAGTTTCGGAACAGTATTAATCTGGACTGCTAGATCCAATAATTAGAACACGTTTTTCAAAAACTTGTTAAAATTGGATTTTGACCACATAATCGGGATCAGGACGAAGAGACGATCACGGGAAAAATATTTTCGTCGCGATCGGAGCACGGGAAGGCGGCGCGTGGGCTTCACGCGCCACCGACGCCGCCCCCACGCGCCGCCACGCGCCGCACGCGCCCAAGGGCTGGCGGCGGCTGCTGACGTGGCCCTAGGGCTGACGTGGCAGATGACGTGGCGGTGCCACGTCAGCAAGTGGTTGACGTGGCGATGACGTGGCAGCCACGTGTCAGTTGACGTGGCAGCTGACGTGGCGATGACGTGGCGGGCTGACGTGGCAGCTGACGTCAGCATAGGTGCTGACGTGGCATGCCACGTGGCACGCTGACGTGGCACATGGCCGACGTCGGCGCGTGGCGGAGGCGGACGCGCCCACGCGCGGCGGCGCGTGAGGGCGCGTGCGGCCTCCTCCCGCCGTCATTTTTCGTCCGGTTTTTTCCTAGGGACTCCAAATTAAATTTCCTATTTTATGGGTATTTTTTCATAATTTTTGGAGCGACGGAAAATTTTAGTAATTTCCAGATTAATTAATTAGTGTTTAGCACACTTCCCGAGGCAGTTTGACGACCTTAAACACACTGTTTTGAGCCCAAATTTTTTCTGGAGACTTAGGTCAATTTTCCCTACGTTTTGCCAAAGGTGGTGAGACCCTAGGTGCTAGGGAGCAATTTTCGATCTTTTTAGTTGATTAGATTATTGCTTATTAATTTCCAGTAATTATTGCTTAATTCCGGAAATTTCCAGAAAATTCCAGTATGTTTATTATGTTATTATACATGCTGTTGTGGGTTGAATGGATGTGTTTGGTGCATGGATGTGGCATAGATGTTTTATATTTTGGTTTTGGTTTTTGGTTTTTGAATATGTAATCAAAATACGGCCTGCGAGTCGTGCCTCTCTATACTCTAGTGTCTTCTCTTCTCATCCACTCGCCTCTATGAGGTTACTTCTTATTAGAAATAAGATAGTTAGTAGAGATTGAAGATTGAAGCTTCAAGAGAGGTGGCCAAACCAAAAGCTATGGCGCAAGGTGCATGGAGCAACTAGACGGTCTAATGGAGCCTCAAGCTTGGAGTCCTCAAGTAGGCGAGATGGCGTGAGATGGAGTTCAGGACCTGCTCAAGAAGTGCTCTCAATAGTGGGAGTGCACCTTAGGGGCCACATCCATTGCATATTTATTTATGCTTATGCTTGTTTTATGTTATAACTGCGTGTGATTGGATATATATGTGTAACCTCGCATGCTAAAGAACTAAAACAAAAGAGCTCACATGATGACATGATTGAAATTGATAGGAAATCACAAGTGATGAGATTTGATTCCTAGGATATACGCTAGGTTTTGGTGGAGTCCTTGTGAGGAACTATTAAGTTTTAATCGATGTCACGTGTTACTTTGGAGCTAAGTAAATGCTAGTGATTAACTTCCACAATGTCTCTATCAATCGTGTCTAAATCGAAACTGTAAAGGCTAAATAGTGACAATAAACGATATGACAAGTCATCGTACTATGTAACCAAATCGTTGGACATAGTTTGTCAAAAATGCCTACAAGTATGGTCGAACCTGTGATGAATAGTTGTCACAGCAGCACATGAACATTATCTTTAGGCTAACCAATAGTGGGAGGCAGTCAAGATAAATGTCATAGAGCGTGCTATGCCAAGGTGGGGAAATGACCTCATCAGCAAGTTCAAGACCACTTTGAGATTCAAAGATTGTAGGAATGAGCCAAAGAAGAATCTTGGATCCACCTTAGCCTCATTAAAGGTTGTGAGTGATGACTCATAAATCCCACCTTAAACTATCAAACTCAAATCATAAAATTTTAGCACTCGACTATAGTTTATGAGATTAGTACTCAACTATAGCTTCTGAGATTCATGCCATTTATGATGAGATGTTTAAGTTATCCGATTAGCAATTTGTTGCTATCTCTGCCACGTTTCATGAAAGTGCCATGAAAACGTTATATGACACACTTTGAGAGTGTCAAGATATTTGGATGAGACCAAATACCACTCCGTTCTAGGATCTAAGCAATATATGATTGCTAAGCATACTAGTTCAGATACTTTTGAAGTCTAAGCGATATATGATTGCTAAGAGACTGTGAATGAAGTATGATAGGCAGATGTAGTCCCTAGCCCGGTATTAGGACCGTGGAACAGGTGGGGCAAGGATAAGAGAAAAGGACAGGCAAATGAAAAGGAGGAAAAGGATGTTTCCCTAAGACTAGAAGGCCAGAACTGGTACTGACTTCTCGTCTAAGGATCCAAAGGATTATCTTTGAGGGAGTAGCCACCAAAATTTGTTTTGGTCACAGTTTTAACTTTGGATATGGTTATATCATGGTGTTTGCGTTCTTAAAATTCTAGCACAAGTGACGCCTCAGAATTCTTGGATGTCAACTTAAGGGTATGACTTAAGATTCTGATATATGGCGCGCTGGATTAAGACACACGTTGACAGGAGAGGATGTTCAGGCTAGCTAGGGCAGGCCTGCTTGGATTATGCCCAAGGTACCCTTACCTGTGTGTGGTTCTTGCCGGACAAGAAAGGCGAAACGCAAACCATCCAGTAGAGCATTAAGGACTAATGAGTCTTTATATCTTATTCATTCTGTTGTTGTGTTCCATTAAATTGTTAAAGCTAAGACATGGTGCTTACTGTTCCATCACATTCGTAGATTATTGTCCACGTCTCAACTTTGTGTGCGTTTGGGCCACATAAGTCTGAGGCACAAGGGTGCTTCAGACAGGTCTCTACAAAAGGTAGAACAACCGTCTGGATAAAAGGATATGTCCTTGGCCAGAATGAGACTGGAAGTATCTATCTTAGCAAGAGCTATGTGATGGAGAGAAGTAAGGCAGTTGGCTATTCCCATGCTCCAGCAAAAGGCTGTAGAGAATAAGAGGAATAGGTTACTGTAAAAGATGGTCTGAAGTATGATAGAGCGTGCAAAGTACAAGTTCCCTATTCGGAGGAGACACTTTGCTAAACGACTATCAACATACGCAACCATAAGTCCACCAAGTCTGTAGCCACTACACCCTACGAGATGTGGATCAAAAGGCAACCTGAATGAGGTCACCTTAGGCCATGGGGATCGGCAAAATTATGTACTAACTAAAGTTCTAGTCAGGAAGAGATTCGTTGAGAAATAAGTCTCTACGAAACAGAAGTTTCACTGGAAGACACCCCATCCCTGAATGATCAACAGGAAATAGTTCCTACGGATCTTCAGGACAGTGGGAGTAACATGCCTAGTGAACAGCCCATCATAGATTATGACTATGTGGAGGAACCCTCTTTGCGTAGGAGCGCTCTTTGGAGCGTATCCCGTCGATGAATTGACATCGAAAGGAAGACCATAAGGGTCACCACGCAAGACAATGATGAACCTAGGATATTGTCCCAGGATTTTTTCATCACCTGACGAGAAGGAATTGGAAGTTAGACCCTAGATGGAAGAAACGTATCTTCATGGAGTAACGTATCTTCTCATGCCATTCGGAGCATCCTAGGGGTTGCGTATTTGAAACGCAACAGCCGATAAGTAGTGTAACATAAATGGATTCACGAGATATATGATTTCTCATAGGAGATGTCCATAATTAAGGGATGTGTTCGTAGAGATGATGATCTCCACGAGCATGGAGGAACCGCTGGAAGATACCCTGTTCCTTAGTTGATTATAAGGAATTAGTTCCTCAAGGATCCTTTGAACAGTGGGAGTGACTTTCCAAGCTGGGTGCCCCATCCATAAGGGATGAGAGCAAATGATGATCCTCCTATGCAAAAGAATTGCTCATAGGAGCATACCCCATCGACTACTTGAGATCGAATGGGATGATCTTAAGGATCATCTTGCATAAACGATAGGATAGAATCCTAGCCCTTATCGTACCCTAATTATGAAGAATGAATAGCAAGCTTTACAGGATGAATTAGAGTCTATAAAGGGCCAACCAAGTTTAAGGCTAGGTTGGAATTCCAACTGGATGGAAGACTATTGGAAATTAATGGATTTCCAAGGTCAATCAGAGACCCAGACGGAAGCGTGGTAAGGCATATGACTTGCGTAGAAGCGAAAAAGGCTACACTCATTCTGAGAGTAGACATCGACAAATTTTGGGTCGATCCGACGAATTTGCGTTGGTTCAACAAGGTATCCTTCCCAAGGCTTTGGGTGGTAAGGATTACGTTGATTCGCGTGGTAGCATCAATAGTTGTGGATCCATTCTCGATAGACGTGACGACTGAATTTCTCAATGGAGAAATCCTAGAGGTGACTAAGGTCAAATGCACAGAATGTGTGCAAGCTAACTAAGTCCATATGGGATCTTAGCTAGTCCTCTGGACAGAGGTATTTCATCAGGGATCGTTTACTATATGTTTACGATAACAAGTGGAAACCGCTGTGAATCACTCTCACTAGTAGAGAGTTAATGATCACGTCACTTAAAATCGATGACACACTATTGGCTAGTGGAGCTTAAGGATTGTTCGAGTCCCCTAAGGAGTAATTGTACTCCTGTAGCTCAGCGCAAGACTTTACGAGCCTAGACATGTGCCCTAAAAGACACCATATAAGAATGACCGGATGACCAGAGTGCCTGATGCAGTATGAGTCTTATATGCACTATGGTGTATACTCAGACCTAGCGAACGCTATGCAATCGGAAGAATTAGATTTCAGGATATTCCAATTTAAGACACAAGATTGTAACCAGGATACTCTATATGATGGATCACGTGCCATGACTATCGAAGATGATGCTTCGACTAGTTAGCCGCATATGCTAACTAGGGTGGGGACCTAGATGCACTTGGATCCGACTCAGGCTATCGTCCATGCTAGATGATAGACTCGCATGGAGCAAATGCAATATAAGTGTTGCATGATCGTATTAGACCGCTCCATTGACCATGGAAGCGAAGCACGACTGCCTGTTCTGCCATAGGGCAGAAATGTGTTTAATTGAAAAGGTTTTCTTGTAAGCTTATGAGCTATCAACAAACCTATTACCATGAGTAGTGCTAGCATACGGCTACAACACTGCGGTAAAGACAAACACATACTCAAGGGTACTGTTTCACAAAAGGTGAAATAACTACCTATAGAGAGTAATCCTGGAATGGATCGACTATGGGCCAGGATGTTGGCTCATCCCATTCCTAAAACACATGAGAATCGTCCTTGTGGATCTCTTTAGAGAATTGGGACTTAGTAGTCGATAACTAGCAATATGATTGATGAGCACACGAGACATTGATTGACTGGATTTTAATTGGATTTGTTTTAAGCAGCATGTTGTTTTGATACATGTATGATATGTTACATTTCCTGTACTAGCATAGAGCATGTCACACAGACACTAAGTTGGCTCACTCACACGAGCAACTGCCTTCGCAATATCCTGGATATGTCTGGGTGTGGCGGAAGATGAGACGGAATCCAGATAAGCGCTGAAAGCCTGCGATATGATATGAGATGCCTTCTTCATATGAGCATATGGCCTATGATAAGAGCTTGAAGTCTATCAGTAGAGCTAGGAGCCTGTCGGACGGATTCGACTGTCGCATTGGAAATAAGTTCCAAGATGAGGTTGGTTATGGCCAATCGAACATGGTTACTACCCCAAACCATGTATAGTTTGTGTAGAAGAAGCCAGATGCGAGAGCTGATAATTGATCACAATAGTGTGACATGGCAGCACTCGGGCTGGTGGCCATAAGGGCTACCGGATAGACATCTGCATAGTGGTCCTTTTGCAAGGACAAGACATGCGCTCTGATCGGAGTCTAAACACTATGGCGCATATTCCCCTTTTGAATAAACGCGCGCTTATGAGTGACCATGAGGTGATGAGTAGAATTAGTCCCTGGGATTCCTCATCGTGTGAGCCTCGTCGATCGTACGAGGATGATCGACACTGTATACCCTTTGTACTTACGTCTGTGTCATGAGGAGACGGGTCGGTGGTGCTACTTTGGCGTGACACCTTACGGCTATGGATGATTCGGCCTTCCGGACACTGCTGGGAAAGCAGCTGAGCCGAATCTGAGTGACACATGTATGTAAGGAAAGATTCTCGTTGCATCGCTCTTTATTATCTTTCATTGGGCCCACCTACAAGATCTTATGGGATCATGTAGGATATGAAAATATAAAGGAGATGTGGACTCATTGGAGCATGGCCTTCGGGACAAGGCAGGTGCTCATGATCCACGAGATGACAATCGGAGGAATCTGGGGGATACGAGAGTTACGGAGAGCATTATCACTGTTTTATGTTTTAAGGGTGCCTTCCTGCGCTGGCTATACGAGTTTGGTATGTGGATCTCCCGAGAGGGTGCCTTCCCATGCTGGCTATACGAGTTTGGTGTACGGATCTCCCGAAATGCAGGTACTCTCACCGGTCACACGCCACGGCCACACAATACTCTTTTGTAGATGATAGAAAGTTGGAGATTGATGGAGACTAGATGAATTGTGCAACCCCACTGTGCGAGTGGGAGATGTTAGCAATTGGTGCGCCCATGTGGGGTGGCCAATGTAATTATCGTAACCTTATGGGGTTAGTTGCACTAATGCACAAACTAGAAGGGTTAGTAGCTAAGGCTCAAACCCTAGGGGTTTATGTGCAAACCTAGGAGAAGTTTTGCCTATATAAAGAGGTAGCCTCCTACACATGATAATCAATATCATTGGCATACAGTAAAGTCTCTCTGTCTAGATTCATACTAGTTGTAGAGAACCCTAGTCTCTCTCCAACTTCATCCAAGGAGGTGGAACGTGGTGTGGAAATCAGTGCTCGTCCTCGAGATTCGCACTCGATTGGTGGGAGCAAGATCAAGGAGTAGGCGCGTGAAAGCAAGCAACACAACGATCATCCGCTGCACTAAGGAGCATAGGAAGACAAGGTAAACACATGAATATTCCGCTTTAGTTCATGTTGTTGATCTGAGCATGTTAGATCCTTCCCGCCCTTCAAAAGCATATAACGACTTACGGATAGGACATACTAGTATATTGTGAGACTGCGACTGTTTCAATGTATCAGCAAAATCATCACAAGAAACAGAATGCAAGGGGATACTGCAAATAGTTCTCCATCTTATCACTCCCTTGAACTCCTCCTAAATTATAAACCTCAACCCTTTATTTTATATATGTCGCGCACTTGCATGTTATTATACACAAAGGTTAAAAAAAAAAAAAAAAAACTACAACTGCTGAGCAATACATTATGTCACGTTTGGTTTTCCAGTATTAGTGGTATTAGACAAACTGTAACTGTTGGGCAATACATTATGTGTTTGGAAATTCTAGACTATCTTTAGTACTCATAGGTACTTAATACTGAGAAGACGGTGTTTGATACTCTAAATTAGTACATTCTTATTACGTGACACAGTTAACTGGACTAATTCAACAACAACAACAACAGCAGAAAAGCAAACATGCTGCAAAGGTATGGCATCCTAAGACATGCGAAGCTGGTAAGTCAAAGATGCTGAAAACCATTTATTTAATTGCTTATAAGAGCAAATACATCAAGTTCTATACAACAGCAATAACAGCAACAACAACGTGGATGAGTTACATAACATGAAGTTCTATACAACAACTATAACAGCAACAACAACATGGATGAGTTACATAACATGAACGTCGCAGAGTCGCACAAGAAGGATCAACAGCAGAACACTGTTCTGACAATCACATCTGGAGACCACTGGAGCCTATCAGTTTGGTAAGTCCAAAAGTAATGGCCATAGCCATCCACCCACCCACAACCACCCTAGCACACGACTTCACCACCGGTGCCTTCCCCAACACTGCACCAACATAACCAAACACCGCTAGCGCCAAGCTCACCCCTGCCACCACAACCCCCAACCTCACCTTATGGTCTGCAATGAAAGCAGCAGCAAGTAGTGGAACCATTGCTCCCAGAGTGAAAGCCATGGATGATGCTAAAGCTGCCTGAGCTGGACTTGGAAGTTGCTCTTTCTCCGCTGCATCTTCTTCACTTCCTTCATCGTCTCTCTTCATTTGAGCCACTTCTATGTCACGCTGAGCGTACACGGACACAAACTCTCCAATTGCCATGCTACAAGCTCCTGCCACCAGCCCAGCAGACCCGGTTAGGACCATGGCTTTAGCGTCTTGTTTAACAGCCCCTATACCCATCATTAGTGACGCGATTGAAACCAACCCGTCATTGGCTCCTAATACAGCTGCTCGAAGCCACTGTGCCCTCTGTGTGTAGTCAAAGTGGGTAGTTTCTTCTTTGAGATCTTCATGGTTTAGTTCATATTCGTTCTTAGGGATACGAACACAGACTTCAATAGGGGCAGCCATTGGAAATAGAAGAGGAACTATTATGATCAGTGGGAGAATGAGATGACTTAGAAGAGAGTTGTGGTAAGAATTGTGGGAGATACAGTCTTTAGCATATGGTTTTTATAGAGAAAGAAGACTATTTTATAGCAGCTATGTGGTCGGCACACGCCTTCGATTGTCCTATTCAGTAATAGTTGCATTTTGAGTAAGATTTGAGCAAAAAGATGGAGGTTTTAGTGCTAGATTTTTTTCTTGACCTAATACTGTAATTCTCTTCCCTTTAGAGGAAAGTGATGATTTTGCTGAATAGGATTGCACTTGAAGAAGCTCTTTAATACCAGTAAAACTGGAAGGGGGTGTCCACTTGATGTAAAAGTAAGAGAGAATGAGATTACTAAATTAGAGGGAGTGTGGAATGCACACAAAGGCCACAAGCTCCTCAATTCGGATATTTTTTAAAATTAATTTTAGGCCAGCCAAAGCTTTTTGTGATCGTATTTGTCAGGAAGTGCAACTTAGTTGAGTGAAATTTGAATTGTCCGTCGTTCATGTGTTCTTCTACTTCTTCAACTCCTTGTCTCGACCAAGTAAATCATTCAACACTGAGCATCACCAGAACAATCTCAATGAATACTGGTGGTTTTTACAGCAGGTGTACGTGTGTTTTCTCGGTCTTTTATCGAGCATCCATGGGGGATAATGAACGCCCAACTTGCAAGATTGCAATTTGCAATATTAATTTGATGGTTTCCTGGTAGTTCTTAGATCTGTTTCCCCAATTGTGAAAGCCAGCCAGGGCTGATGCTGCAGCTGCCTGAGCAGAAAATGCGGGGGAGGGGGGGGGGGGATTGGTTTGCTTGAAGATGACTTCCACACTCTTCATTATAGAATATATAAATCCGGAAGAATTCAATACTAAAGTCTGAGAAGTGGGATGTTATTAAGATTACTAAATTAATAGAAGAAATGCCAAAAGCTCCTTGGTGTTCTAAAATCAATTGAAGCAAGCCGTGTTGGTTGATTTCGTACCACACCGGCGGCAAAGAAAAGAGAAAGATGACGCCTCCCGTACAAATTGGACGCGATGATTAACTTCTGAAGCATGATCCTTCAGGCAGCATAAAGGGATATGATGAGTGGTCAATACTTGCTTAATTGTGAGAAATGGGTGCTCGGCCCGGCCTGTTACGACAATACGAGCACTCCCATTTTAACTGATCTGATCCCTGCCTCCTCAACACCAAAATATAGGACAACTCACCAAAAAGGCCACACAAAGGAGAGTGGCTTTTATGGCTTGGGAGTATATGCACACGCCTCTATCGTAGTGTCTGAACTCTCCACTTCCATGAATGTGGCATGGAAGTGGGGGAGGAGTACACACAAAGACCACACGCCTTGTTCTCAGTGTGTGAAATACTGAACTCCCACTTTCATGCATATGGCATGGAATGGGGAGTACACACAAAGACCACACGCCTCGATCTCTGTGTGTGAAACAAAAACTAAACATAGATAAAGATTGGGTTTTACCCATTTGACAGATATGTTTCTAGTTGAACTTGCATAGGATTGCAGTATATGAGTTCACCATTACAAAATCCAAAAGAATACTGCAAAAAAGATTAGATAAATGCTGAAATGGGGGTAATTAGTTGGAGTTTAAGTTTCACTTGGTGTGTATAATGTATCTGTTTACAAAAAAGGGGCACTTTTTTTCCCACTATCATTCTAGGTAACATAATTTGTGTTGTCATTTCTTTTCTTCTTCTTCAGGTCCTGCGTTTTCTGTTCTTTGCTGACTATTTGATACGCGTACACAGAAAGATGGTGTTTTCATGTCGGAAAATTGTTCACCAACAATCACATATTCTTAAACAAGGTAGCAAGAAGATCAATTCAAAATCTTACTCGACGAAAACCATTACGAATGAATGAGAAATAAAGCGTTGGAGTTAGCTACTTCAAATGTCCAAAGGGTAAGAAGTCCCACACTGGAATAATAAGAGTGATAGAATAGTTTATGTACTCCATTGAATCACCACATTGGTAACTGTTCTCCAGTCCAAACATGGTGCTGTTTTGGTTGGACTTTTTAATGTTGGGCCTCCAATTCCAGCCCCGTTAGCTAAGGTGAGTCCTCCACTCGCTCAGCGCCACTGTGCCATCGGGCCATGGTTCGGGTTTTATCGGACCTTATCTTTTTGGGCCTCAAATTCCTGTCCAGTTAGTAAATTCTTTTACTAATAGTTATGTCCAACAAAATTCAAACTATTACCCACACAGTTGTAAAGAGACTGTCTTCAATCCGATTTCTTAGTCCGGGAACTCTCCATCAAGAAGTTTACGTATTACTACTATGTCTTTATTCCCATCTTCCTCTACTTGCTTACAAAATTTAGACACAGCAACAACAATCTGACTACAATCATCTCTTACCATATGAGCAAAAAAAACTATGTCTTTATTGTTTAATGTTCCAGATTCTGATAACTACACCATATTTCTAATCAAAACCAACCCGAACCCGTCATCGGCTCCCAGTACACCTGCTCCGAGCCATTGGGCCCTTTGGGAGTAGCCGTCCAAGGTGGTGTCCTCTTTGTGCTCTTCATATTTTCGATTGGCCTTTTTTCCCGAGCATAGTGAAATTAAAGGAATAAGAATGCATACCACTCTACGGCTGGCGATTACAGTTCCAAAGGTGAGATGAGTAAAGAAGTAAAGACTTCGATATAAAATTCTGAGACAGGGAAGTGCGGATAATAATTGGATTATAAAATTAAATGGATTGTGGTTTTCACACAAATGCCAAAGGGATTTTTTTTTGTAATAACAAACGATGATAAAAGCCCTCTTAGTAGGAGAACAAGCAGGGTTGATTTCGTACCACATCGGCGAAATAGATTGGAGAGATGACGCCTCCTGTACAAAAAGGACGCGATGATTCATTTCAGAAGCATGATCCTTCAGGCAGCATAAAGGGATATGATGAGTGGTCAATACTCTGTTAATTGTGAGAAATGGGTGCCCGGCCTGCTACGACAATACGGGCACTCCCATTTTAACCGATCTGATCCCTGCCTCAACACCAAAACACCCAGAAACACACCAACAGAACCGAACCACTGCCCAAATTTCAGATCCCTGGGGCACTGCCTTGTCATTAAAACATGGTTTCCTCTTCATTCTTGTTCACCGGTAGCATCATCAGAAAAGAGAGTTGGCTCTAACTCTATTTTTGTGCAGCTCAGATGAAGAGATCGACCTGACAGTGGCGGATCCAGGATTGTAGACGAGCGGGGGCCGACTTATAATATGTACAATATTTAAATAGTCATTTTTGCACTAAATTTTACTAATTGCTAGTAGATTATATGATAAAAACATAGTAAACAAATGGATAATTTTTTTAATGAAATTCTAAATTTTTCCTCGAAAAAATTGAAAATTTTGAGGTTACACAATATACTTGAATCTAAAAAAAACTAATATGAAACATAGTATAATGTGATAACTATTGGTTTCCAAATTTCAAAAGGGAGCAAGTTGCTATTTTTAAAATTTTGAGGGGGCCAATGAGTGATATTTATTTGAAAACACTTGTATTTTAAAGGGGCTAATGTGAAAATATAGAACATTGGAGGGGCCGTGCCCCCCCCCCCCCCCCCCCCCCCCCCCTTGTGTCCGAGTAATTATTACTTGCTCCAAAAGCATATATGACGTGGTGCTCTAATCAATACATCACATGACACGTCAGGAGCATGTAGGAATTCACTTTCTTTTTTCAGCCACTCATTCTCTTTCTTTCTGACATGTCATGTGCTGTATTGATTAGAGCACCACGTGTGATTGCTCTTAGGGCAAACAAAAATTTCTCCTTGTGTCCGCCAATGGACCTGTGTGAGAAAATATAGTTTGAGCTGTGTGAGGACACTTCTTTCTGTAAACATACCCAATTCCTTAGTAGAAAAATGAACTGGTTTTGAAGACCACTAAAGCCAACCAAGTTTTGTGAGTCCAAAAGTGATGACCATAACCATCCCCCCACGAACCACTACTCTAGTGCCAAGCTTACAACAACTACCACCACCCACAACCTCACGTTATAACCTGAGATAAATGCAGCCTGCAAGTACGCCGACACAATCGTTCCAGTAGTGAAAGCCAGGGATGCTTGAACAGGACTAGGCAATTGATACTACTTCTATGTCTAGTTGGTGCATAGACGGACACAAATTCTCCTATCGCCATACTGCACACCTCTCCCGCATCTTCCTTTACAGATCCTATCCCCATCATCAAAGACGCGACTGAAACCAATCCTATTTAGCTCCTAAAACAGTTGCCCGGCCAGAGCCATTGAGCATTTGAGCCCTAGTTCTGAGAGTAGTAAAAGGTGGTATGTCTTCTTGGTGGTGTTTTCCGTGGTTTAGTTCATTAGAAGTTAGAGACAGGAAATGGGAGAATGAATGAATCCAAGAGAAATATGGGTTTACTTGTCGAAGACACGCTCTTCGTGAGGAGGCTGGAAAAAGTTGATCTAGTGTTAATTAGAGCAATGAAAAGCCTCGCTTTATATACCTAATACTGTGATTTTAATGCCTCAAAAAGTTAAAACCGAAAACAGAGAGACATATTTTTTTCTTTATTTCTATTAGATGATTTGTCGAATGAGATTGCAATTTCTAAACACTCCACTAAAAGAATACTCTTCAAATTTTACAGTCTTAGCATTTAAACAGCGGTTATCTTTATAATATGAAAGATATGGTGAAAAAACTCGTCTCCAATGGACTCTTTATCCAACTCTTTATTTTAACGGATAGTTATCCGGGTCTCTATGTTTAAATAACCAGAAAATGGATAGCTAAATTTTTTGTGTCTATCTCTCTCATCTTTTTATATTTCATTAATTTTTTTTATTAAAGTTTTACCTACAATAACTACATTTTAGCATTGCAGATCATATCAACATTTTTGTATAGTTAAAATAAAAAACGACAATTTTAGTCAAAATATACATAATCTATAACTAGTAGTATTGGAGATGCTCAGTTAAACGGCCTTTCAGACGTGTGATAGTAAAGTAACCCACACAACCTTCTCTAAAATAACAATGGTATCATACAGTGGGAAGATTGATAGAGACTTAGAAACATGAAATACTTCAGTTAATAAAACAAGCTAATTAAGCAACTAATAATATATGGAGCAGGCAGTGTTGCTTTACCACATCGGAGGAGCAAGCAGCAAGCAGTGTTGTTTTCTCTACCACATTTTGCTCTCTTAGTGTTTACCAATTTGATCTTATGAAGGTCAATTGTGAGAATCGGCCCTGATGATTCAGCCAATGAGTTCTGGGGTTACCGTATTCCGTTGAAGGCATTGAAAGAGATTGTATGTATGTGACATGATGCAATGTTTGATAGCTCGATAACATGCAACTATATATCTTAGCCACTTATGGATATCGACGTTGCAAATCTCATGGCTGGATATTTGGGCTGGAGAGGATCCAAATCCTTTTCGTAGGAGGAAAGAAAGAGCACCGGAAGAAATAGGGATGGCAATATGGTCAAGATCCGAGCGATCCGAGCCGAATATACGGGATTCGAATCCGATCCAATTGAAAATGGATCGAATTTGGATCCAGAAAGCCATATCCGATCGGATTTGGATCAAAATTTGGATCAAAGAACATATCCACCGAGTTCCGACCCTATCCGACCCGACGTATATGTGTGCTTTACAAATATACCTTTACTACCTTCCCAATTACACTTTAAAAAAAAATGCAAGAGTAACTACAGCATACAATGCTCTTTCTAAGTCTCTTGGCAACATACCTATGAATCTAAGATGTTGCTTTTCTATGTGTGGTTATTTATATTTGTTGTGTCCCCTGACCTTCATCATCTCTACCATGCATTGTTGACTGCTTAGAAAGACATCATCTAGTGTCTCTGGTTTCAATATCTCAAAAGTCATATGTACTGCTTCAATCAATTCTTCAATACTCTCTGTTTGCATCTCTTGTCGAAGACTTTGAATTGAGCAGAAAACCCTAGGTCATTGATGTTAGTGTCTGGGCTTCTAGGCGGTTGATTAACCATAGTGATATTGAAGCCATCACTAGTTGCTGCAGCCATAGACACAGGGTCATCAGCAGATACATGACATTGTGCATTGTCTTGTTGTATTTTGATGTCATTAGAGAGACCCTCAGTCTAGTTTCTCTTGATGCATGGTATAATCTAATAGATGATCATGTCTCTAATAACTTCTGTGTTCAGTGATGGTATTGGCTTCAACACTAGTGTGCCTCTGTCTCTGTATACGCTCCTCCTTAATGTTGCATGTTCATCAACAAAAGGCCAGATGGCCAATCTGTCATCCCATATTAATTATCCATCAGGGCCCCATATAGCCCTACTAACTACACACATGAACATTAATTTTGTGATCAATGCCTTAGATTGTACTGTTCTGTGAGGTGTTACTTCATCTGCTATCAAGATAAACCTCTTAATTAGTTGTTTCAAGTATAATCATTTTTCATCAATATGGAAAATGTTGTCCATGCTCCTGAATTTAATTGCACATGTTGTGGCATCTACTGTGAGTGCATTAATACATAATACGTGTCTTGCTAACATGTGATGTTCATTAAGTGTTGGCTAACTGCACTTGTTGCTGCTCTGAAGTCTCCCTTCTTCTTCCATCTCCCTATTGTTGATTTTGATGTACCATAATTTGCTGCAGATTAATTTGAGACATAATTTACAATGTCATTGTTCGAATTTGGTGGGAGATTTCCTACATTAACCACTCAATGATGATTTGCATATTCTAAGAGGTTTGACTTATTCAATTGCAATGAGATGCAATACTATAATGCAACAATTGAGAAACTTGACAGTTGATAACTCCACAATTGGAGTTATATTCTATTGTGATTACTTGTCGTTTCGCGTACTTTCCGATGCATTTATGTGTGTTTTAGGCCGAATTTTGATAGTTTTGAGCATACTTGAGTATTTGGACTTCATGGTGTAATCCGGGCGTTTTACGCATGTTTTATGCTTTATTTGTCGCATTTTATCTTCCGGTATTTGTTCGTGTTGTGGATTTCAGGAACCGGAAGCGTGGAGTGCGGATTTTGGAGCGGAAGCGAACTTCGGAAAGAAAGAAACTCAAGGAATGCATGAGAAAATAGAAGAAGAGGAGAAGCTAAGAGGAGAAAAAGACTTAGCCAAATTTTCAAGAGGTGAAAAGAAGCAACACACATGGAAGATCAAGGTGATCCTACAAGATAAAAGGTGATCCTATGATCACAAGATCAAGTACAAGACCACCAACGTGATCCTACAATCAACTAAGGTGATCCTAGGATCACACATAGTGATCCCAAGATCACATTAGTAGATCTGACGTGATTAGAAAAGGGGTAAAAAGTGTAATTTTTAAAAACTTGAAAGAAGTGACGTGATTTAACAAGGAGGAACGACCTAGGGCTTGGATTATTCATCATTCTACCTACGTTGGAGCTTTGGAAGCGTGCTTGGGAGCTTTGGAGTCCTCGTTTAATTTCTCACTTCTTCTCTTCTTTATTTTTTGTTTGATGATCATTAAACTTTGTATTTTGATCATGTGTTTTAGTAGCTAAACTCCTTATTTCGGGATATCTCGTAGGAAACTAGGGTTTGATCACTACATATTGTGATTTATGGATTTGCTTGCATGCTTTCAAGCTTAATTGATGAGGTTTTATCAAGTTATGTGTATTTTATATCTTTCATCTATCTTTTCTATTAGTAGACGTATTAATATGATTGTTTTAGGTTGTGAATGATAGAGGAATCTACATTCGGTGCCCGGAAACTTGAAATACACACTAGCCGTATCTAGGGTTGAGGAATCTTGCTAGTTAGCTAAGAACAAAGAGTAGAATTAATATCGTAATGCGTGTTTGAGCTTGAGTAGGCTAGAGGAATCAGTTATGAGAGTTTAAGCATAGTTATTGATTGAGACATCTTCAATATAAAATTGCTCGTTTAACTAGAACAAAAACTCATCGTGTTAGTAAAACATAAATCCAACGTAGTGTGAATTACCTAGTGATCCGTAGAGATATCCTGATTTTGACCAATTTTGAGAAACAACCAAATCAAAATCGTGCTTATTAATCTTGAAATAATTCATTGAATTATTTGAGATACTCGTTATTTTGATTATTAGTAGAATTAAAAACAACAACTCAACTGCGCTTTGCCCACACCAAGAATAAATTTAGTAGTTAATTTACACGAAGTCTCTTGGGTTCGACAATCCCGGATTTATCGGATATTACTACACGCGACAGCCGTACACTTGCGGTTGGATCGTGTCAAGTTTTTGGCGCCGTTGCCGGGGACTTCAGATAAATTAGCTATTATTTTTCTCTTTAGGGATTTACTATTTCAGTTTATATCTGTTACTCACCTGTTTTGTGTGTGTGATTCGTGTTTTCAGGTCTGATTCACGTGGTGCATGTCACGTTCTCGAAACGAGCCTTTGCATCCAACACTTGAAGACCCGGAATCCTTATTGCGAGCACAGAGTAGAGACAAGAGGAAAGCAAATTCAGTTCAGATGGACGAGCAAACTAGAGCTGAGTTTGAGAGGTTCCGCAAAGGCCTCGAAGCTGCAGCTGTGGAAGATGCAGCAAATCGAGCAAGGGAGACTGAGCAGCTTAGGGCTCAAATGGCTGAGATGCAAGCAGTGATTGATCGCATGAACCCCCCAAATCCACGACAACTCCCTGGTGCGGAAATAGTTGATAGAAACAATGGAGGAGTTAATGGTGGAAACAACGGTGGCAATGGGAACAATGGGGGTAATAATCGAAACAATAACGGCCGGAATGTGGTGGAGCAAGTCAACAATGCTGAGGAGGATGAGCGTCCTTTGGTGGACTACTTCAGGACTACACCAGAGGGATATCAGCCTACCATTGTCAGGCCGTAGATTAATGCCGCGCATTTCGAGATTCGCCAACCGTTGATCAATATGATTAGGGATGAATGATTATTCACTGGAGCCCCGAGTGATGATCCACATCAACACTTGCTCAATTTCGAGCAGATTACTTCTACCATGTATGACCAGAGAGTTCCAATCGAGACGATAAAGCTCATGCTTTTCCCCTTCTCTTTATCGGAAAAGGCAAAGACATGGCTTATGGAACTTCCAGCAGGCAGCATAGTTACATGGGCGGATTGTAGCAGAGAGTTTCTCAGGAAGTATCTTCCACCATCTAAGGTTGCACAACGGATGGCTGATATAACCAAATTTACACAGCAGGAAGATGATTCTCTGGGAGACACGTGGAGAAAGTTCAACCAGCTCCTTCGCAGATGCCCTACACACGGAGAGCCATGGTATAAACTTCTCCATTACTTTTATAATGCTTTGGACAGAGAGACTGCTAGTGAGCTGGACATGATGGCTCAAGGAAATTTTATGGGAATGGGACTACAGAGATGTCGTGATCTGCTAGATAATGTAGCTAAACGTGAATCCACGAGGTCTGAGACTCGTAGAAACACGAAATCAGATGGGGCATTGGTTAGTAAGATAGAGTCTATGGTGGAACAGAAATTTGAACATCAGATGGCAGTGATGACTTCGGCTTTCAGTAATTTGAATCCATCGGCACAGGTGAAGTCAGTGGGAGAGATGGTAGCAGATGCAAATCAGGGATATGGGGATGGCATTGAAGACGTGAATTACATGGGTCAACAAAGACAGCAGCAATGGCCAAACACCTATCATCCCGACAATCGCAATCACCCCAAATTTAGCTATGCCAATCCGGATAGTGGATTATATGCGCCAGGTCAAAGGCCAAATGTTCCTTACCAAGCTCAGAGACAGGCTCCACTTCCACTCTCAGAAGAGCAAGAGACAAATGCCTTATTGAGAAAGTTACTAGCTAATCAAGACAGGATGGAGAGCACGATTGTCTCAATACAAGCAACAATAAAGAGCCACGAGACTCAGATTGGGCCGATTGCCAATCAGAATGCTAAATTTCCGCCAGGTATGCTTCCTTCCAATACCATTCTTCCTACTGAGCAGCTCAAAGCTATTACTACTCGCAGTGGTGTGCCTACTCAGGATCCTCCATATCCTAGCCATGCGAGAGCTGAAGCTACAAAAGCTACAGAGAAGGAATTGAGTGAAGAGTTGCCCAAGACCGTGAGTCCCCAATCAAAGGACACGGTTGAGAATAAATTAGAGTCCAAGAGCACTCCAGATCTGGCTATTATGAGCCACGAATTCCATATCCGGCTGCAATAAAGAGGAATGATGAGGAACACTTTGTGAGATTTATGGATATATTATAACAATTGCATATCAACATTCCTCTTGTAGAAGCACTTGCTCAGATGCCCAGGTATAAGAAGTTCTTGAAGGAAATCCTATGGGGGAAGAAGAGCATAGAACCCTATGCCACGGTAAAGCTAACAGAGACGTATAGCACTGTCATACAAAGAGACATTCCCAAGATGAGAGATCCAGGCAGTGTCATCTTAGGCTGCACTCTTGGGGGTGGATATCATACACATGGTCTCTGTGATTTGGGCGCGAGTATCAATCTCATGCCATTGTCTCTGTTTCAGAGATTGGGCATTGGTGCGCCGACCCCTGTGAAGATGGGTCTGCAATTGGCAGACAATTCTATAGTTACGGTAAATGGGGTGATTGAGAACTTGCTCGTCAAAATGGGTGCATTTGTCTTTCCAGCTGACTTCGTGATCGTGGATATCAAGGAGGATCGCGACGTTCCACTAATCTTTGGAAGACCGCTTTTGAAGACAATGCGCGCTAATGTGGATCTAGAGACTGAGGAGTTGACTATCAAGGCTCTAGACTCATCACTCGTGTTCAAGGCATTTGTTCCGAGCAAGGGGAAGAATAAATTGGCCATGATCAAGTTTAGAGAAGATCGTGTGGATCCTTCTCTTGGGTTGCCTACAGTTTTGCATCCCGATCCACCCGAATCGCAGAAGCAGCTAAATGTGGTGAGTGCACATGATGTGGTGCAGAAGATTAAGAGTAAGAAATTGAAGGAGGAGGCACGTCGTGCTAGACCTCCTTAACATATTTTGAGGTAACTGGGTCGGGTCGTCGACCTTAAATTACACGGCGCTTGTTGGGAGGCAACCCAACATATTTTTATGCTTTAGTGTAGAGTGTGTGTTTACATATTGCTGTGTGCGTTTTTCAATACAATTTTCTTATCTGAGGGGTGAGAGAGTGAGAATCTGACATTTGAATTGAGTCGTTTCAGGAGAACAGGTTGGAGACGCGGTCCGGACTCCCCTTCTTGATGCACGTGAAAGAAACGCAGAAAAACCGAGAAAGCGATGTAATGATCACGGAATTTGAGGCCATAATTCTGAATATTACTCTGGTAATTTTGGAGTAACACAAGCAAAAGCAGAAAGAGCGCGAAACAAGCTTTCTGACGATATAAAATATGCATGCATCGGAGTCCGGGGCGAAAACTAGAAGAAAACGAGAAAGAAAAGAAAAAAAAAAATTAGCGGCTTTTACTTAGAAAAATTGGAGGAGCAATTTTTTGCTCAACCCACTGCATGTTCACGATCAAAATAGCTGATTGTGTGTGAAAAAAACTTGATCACACGATCAACTTCCCTCTCCCCTAAGCTGATCTTATTAAACAGGGGTAAATATGTCATTCAGTGTTAAAAAACAGAAAGAAAGAGAAACAC
Source organism: Linanthus parryae (assembly GCA_023055425.1). Taxonomy (NCBI): domain Eukaryota; kingdom Viridiplantae; phylum Streptophyta; class Magnoliopsida; order Ericales; family Polemoniaceae; genus Linanthus; species Linanthus parryae. Next base: position 25,057,983 of record JALGPY010000002.1, on the reverse strand, counting down.
GCACGAATCAGAGCAGCGTTCTCTCCAAGAACACGTCGCGACGCTCATCCAAGAAGACTCTACTGATCGGAAAATTGTCAGAGCTCAAGAAACATTGGTGGTTTCTTCTCGGCTAATCAACGCCGACCAGATTTGGGGGCTACAACGGCGCTGCATCAAACAGCGTTGGAGCTTCTGATCGCCAAAACCACAACAGAGCTTCAAGGAACCCAGAGACCGCCTCAAGAACATGAATTGATCGAAAAATCGTCGGACGGCGAGTTGTGTTTTCTGCGCGGATCAGCAGCACAGACAACCTCAAGTTGGGAGTTTGTGAAGATTCAGCGAGGATTTTCAGACCCACGCATCAAACTCAGATCGAAGAAACCCACGCAAGCACACTACTGATCGGAGAATCGCCGGAATCCGGCAAGATTTGGTGGGTTCTGTTCGTCGCATCAAAGCCTGAAATTTCAGTTGTTGAGTTTGTAAAGATTCGGTGAAGTAACAGTGGGGGAGGCAGTGAAAGCTAGGGTTTGTGGTCAAGAACAATTTGTCAATTCGTGAATTAGAGCAAACCGTTTGCGGGGTTGTGACGGGGACAACGAGGAGAAGCTATTGAGCTAAAAATCTCACATCGCGAAAAGTATCGAAAAATCAGTCGACCGTACGGTCATTCTTGACTGATTTTGTCGATTCAGCCCCGTTTGAACGGAACTCCGGGGCTTCAGGTATCTATAATCTTTCTCTTTCGCAATTTAATTTTATCGAGTCTAGGCACATTGAGTAAAAGCCCAAATTTGTTATTGTTGTCGCTTAGTTGCGACGTTTGGGGGCGATTGACTAGTGTCCTAGGACCTATATGCTAAATTGCTTTCTTGCTTTGGTTCAGTACACACTCCTTGTCACGTGCACGTAGCGAATATAATCTCTAAATTTGAATTGCTACTTTCTTGTGCAATGAGACCGTTTAGAAGAAAGAGGAGTAAGGCACATGAGTTTGACTGTAGGAAGACATAAAGTAGTTGAGGCATAGAATGACGGTGGTCCTGAGTAGATACACCGCACCTCGCATTAGTAGTGCCGGGTCCTCTTGATTGATATCTAAGTTCGTTGAGGACAACGAAGCATTCAAGTGTGGGGGGATTTTTAATATTGACTAGCCAGTTCGTGTCTGCATTAACCTGTCACATATAGATTGTTAGGGCGTATTGTGTCGTCTTCGTGGTCCGTGTCGTGTTTTGTTTTAGTGTCGTAATGTGTATATTAGTTATATATATGTGTTAGTGTTTGTTTCTTGCACGTTTATTTAATTGAGTCCACCTACCCAAGCTGAGTCAGTTTCGAGTCTTCTTTCGCGTCTGGCCTTGCATGTAGAGTTAGAATAAATAAAGTAAAAATACAAAAAAAATAAAAATTTGAAAAAGAAAAATAAAAAAAAGAAGAAAAATTTGAGAAAGGGCAATCAAAAGAAGCTTAAAATTTGGTAGAATCGAGGAGTGTGAGAATTTTAGGCGTAGGGCGTGACTTGTGACCGAGAAGGACAAATTGAGTTCCCCCTAGTACGTATAGAGAGACTTCCTTTACGGGAATGTCTACCTATTTTATTACACTTACTTGATTTGCAAATCTAAAGTGTGTGTCGTTTTTTTACAAGAGTTGAGCTAGGTGTGAGCTAAACAAGCCAAACGTTAATGTGTACGTCTTAGGTAGTCGCCAGCCCGCCTCGTAGTGGCACACAGAACAGCTGTGCGAGGATGCGTATTAGAGCACTCACTGCTTGATAGATCTCACCTTGTAGGACCATTAGAAAGTCCAATTTGAACCTTGGTTTTTATTCATAACCTTTTGACCTAGGGTGACAATTCTTGGCATTCATCATAAATCGTTTAGAATCACTACTTTAGTGCGTCACGAGGGGGTCGTAGTTGAGGGGGTTCGATGAGGGAGAGCTGTACTGCATATACTTGTGAGTTCTACATGATCGCTTGCGTATTATTACATATCTTCGAGGGGATGCGAGGGTGAGTGAGTAGGCTTGCGCACTTCGGTGTGGCGGTGTTCCATGTCACTACACCATGGACACAGTTGTGGAGAGCCGTGAGTGCGTGACGTCTAATCCGCACAACAATGGGGTGGTTGATCTTAATTGGTGGATCGTGCTAGGTATCGTTTCTTTTCATCATCACGGTGTAGGAGGATCGGTTGGATTAGGCACGAGACTTACATACATTTGATTACTTGAGAGAGGGCATGTTTACATTCTAGTGTGGGGATGTCGAATTTTGGCTACGGACATCGAGATTGAGCTTCTGACGACTACATCCCTACACACGCGCTTTGACTATTTGGCGGCTTTGTTTGGTGACACCGTGTACTTCATTGAGTTAGGGGGAGATGAATTTTATTTGTGATATACATTCATTGGATCGTCTATTTCCTCCCCTTAACATGTTTGCTTTGCTGGATTCTTGGAAGACCACTCGGATACTTTTACGGCATTTTGTTATATTGAGAGATGAAAAAAAAAGAATGAAAAAAAAAGAAAAAAAAGAGAGAGAAAAAAAGGAGAGATGGAATAAAGGAGTAAATTTGAGCTTATTGGAAATTGAGAGGTGGAAAGTTACTAGTTTGTTGACGACGGTTTGCATTTCGTGCACGTATCACCATGGTGGCCACGGTGATCGTTATTGTACCGGGGTTTGAGGAGATCGAGGGCCGCAGACGGTGAGTTTCGGGTTGCGGTTTCCATCATCGTGGTGAGGGTGTGTGCGATGTGGGGTTTAATGTGAGAATGTGACGCTTAGGACTTGTTACTACATAATTATCCTTTTGTCCCTAAGCCTCAACATTCTAAACCGTTAGCGGAATAGGAGCTCGGACCTTGAACGTGGCTTAGCCTAGCGTAGCCTCTTACTTTTGTCGACACATGCGAAGAGGTAGGTATTCTTTTACATAGTAACGCTAGGCTCTCTATACTAACTAGGGGAAATTCTCGTTGTCGAGTTTAGTTGCAATTCACGTCTTGTCCCTAGATTGATCATCACTCCATGAGAACCGGTTTGAGCTATTGAGATTTCCCAATCTCGCAAAAGAAAAGAAAAAAAAATGTGTTTTTTTTTTGTTATGTGCATTGTATATATTGCATTTTCATATTGTTGCATAGTCGAGTCATGTATTGAGTCGTGTTTATGTCGAGTCGGCTAGTCTTGGTTTGTATGCAAGTGGTGTTTCGAAAAGTATGCAATTAGTTAGACTTGTACCATGATTTTTTGGGGAGAAAGTTTGGAGATGATGGCCAGTTTTGATAGATTGCTCGGGACGCGCAAATGGTAAGTGTGGGGATATTTGATAACTCCACAATTGGAGTTATATTCTATTGTGATTACTTGTCGTTTCGCGTACTTTCCGATGCATTTATGTGTGTTTTAGGCCGAGTTTTGATAGTTTTGAGCATACTTGAGTATTTGGACTTCATGGTGTAAGCCGGGCATTTTACGCATGTTTTATGCTTTATTTGTCGCATTTGATCTTCCGGTATTTGTTCGTGTTGTGGATTTCAGGAACCGGAAGCGTGGAGTGCGGATTTTGGAGCGGAAGCGAACTTCGGAAAGAAAGAAACTCAAGGAATGCATGAGAGAATAGAAGAAGAGGAGAAGCTAAGAGGAGAAAAAGACTTAGCCAAATTTTCAAGAGGTGAAAAGAAGCAACACACATGGAAGATCAAGGTGATCCTACAAGATAAAAGGTGATCCTATGATCACAAGATCAAGTACAAGACCACCAACGTGATCCTAGAATCAACTAAGGTGATCCTAGGAACACAAATTGTGATCCCAAGATCACATTAGTAGATCTGACGTGATTAGAAAAGGGGTAAAAAGTGTAATTTTTAAAAACTTGAAAGAAGTGACGTGATTTAACAAGGAGGAACGACCTAGGGCTTGGATTATTCATCATTCTACCTACGTTGGAGCTTTGGAAGCGTGCTTGGGAGCTTTGGAGTCCTCGTTTGATTTCTCACTTCTTCTCTTCTTTAGTTTTTGTTTGATGATCATTAAACTTTGTATTTTGATCATGTGTTTTAGTAGCTAAACTCCTTATTTCGGGATATCTCGTAGGAAACTAGGGTTTGATCACTACATATTGTGATTTATGGATTTGCTTGCATGCTTTCAAGCTTAATTGATGAGGTTTTATCTAGTTATGTGTATTTTACATCTTCATCTATCTTTTCTATTAGTAGACGTATTAATAGGATTGTTTTAGGTTGTGAATGATAGAGGAATCTACATTCGGTGCCCGGAAACTTGAAATACACACTAGTCGTATCTAGGGTTGAGGAATCTTGCTAGTTAGCTAAGAACAAAGAGTAGAATTAATATCGTAATGCGTGTTTGAGCTTGAGTAGGCTAGAGGAATCAGTTATGAGAGTTTAAGCATAGTTATTGGTTGAGATATCTTCAATATAAAATTGCTCGTTTAACTAGAACAAAAACTCATCGTGTTAGTAAAACATAAATCCAACGTAGTGTGAATTACCTAGTGATCCGTAGAGATATCCTGATTTTGACCAATTTTGAGAAACAACCAAATCAAAATCGTGCTTATTAATCTTGAAATAATTCATTAAATTATTTGAGATACTCGTTATTTTAATTATTAGTATAATTAGAAACAACAACTCAACTGCGCTTTGCCCACACAAAGAATAAATTTAGTAGTTAATTTACACGAAGTCACTTGGGTTCGACAATCCCGGATTTACCGGATATTACTACACGCGACAGCCGTACACTTGCGGTTGGATCGTGTCAACAGTATTAAACTCTTGTTGCTTATATGAATTGCACATTTGTGGTGATTTGACACTTGTGATGTTACTATTATGTGCGTTTGTGGTTACACACTTGTGATGCTCTTATACTTTGCATTTGTGGTTATTAACACTTGTGATGCTTCTATTCTTGTGCATTTCCTACATTAACCAATCAATGATGATTTCAAAATCTGAGAGGTTTAAGTTATTCAATTCCAATGAAATGCAATACTAAAATGTTACAACTGAGAAATTTCAGTGTATTAAACTCTAGTTCCTGGTAGAAAGTGTGCATTTCTGGTGAGGGACACTTATGATGCCACTACTTTGTGCATTTGTGGTGAGTAACACTTGTGATGTTACTACTTTGTGCATTCTGGTTAATAACACTTGTGATATGCTACCACTTTTTGTATTTCATACATGAACCACTCGATGATGATTTGACAATTAGAGGGTTCAGTTCTTAATATGTGGTGAAATTCAATGCCTTAAATGCAACAATTGAGAAACTTGACTGTAATAAACTCTTGTTGCTCGTAGGTAGTGTATATTTTGTGCATTACCTACAATAACCACTCAATGATATTTCATAATCTGAGAGGGTTCAATTACCTGCAAGTGATTTAATTGTTTTCCTGTGTTTGAGCTCAATGTCTTTTACTTCTTGAATGACCATTGACATTGCTGGTCTTTCTACAACATATTTGGTCTTTACATCCATTGCATTACCATTTTTTTCAAGCTCTTTCATAGAAATTCAAATTTTATAAATGGACTGAGAACTCACTCCCCATTTACTAGCTCCTACTAGTATGCTTCCTTTGCCAGCAACCATTTTGGTATTTGAGCCCATAGCAGTCTTTATATGTTTCTTTAGACAAAACACTTTAATGCTTTCTTTCTAATTCCCTTTTAATCTCTTTGCAAACATGTTGAACATTTTGGAAATTCATGGATGATGAGAGAAACTGGGTGACAAAGCTAAAAAAAATGGAGATGACCCAGTTACTGGAAAAAAATTAAACATTGATGACGAATTACTTACTTTGGGTATTGTATGCACTACCAATCTAATTACCTTTGGTCTTTGTGATTTTGTCCGTTTATTGGGGAGATAAATAAATAAAGTCTTAATTACTTAATGCATACCCCCCATATTACGAAACTATCACATTGCAACCTCCATTTCTAAAACTCTCATATTGCATCCTCCATTTGCAATAAAAGCGTCAATTTCAAACTGGTAAAAATTTTCCGTCACAAATTTGACGGAATAAACAGTTAGTTGACTATTACATCCTTTGTTTAAGGATATAATTGTCTATGCCATTTTGTGTATGAACACTAATAACTACATGACAACCACCATTGCTACTGCCACTATTACCACCACACAACTCAGTTTCCGGCGAGACTAACCCAGATTCCGGCGAGACCAAACCATAATTTCTCCAATTAAATTCATCAAGAATTTCCTTTGTTCCCCAAGACTCCTCCTCCTGAACCAGTTAACCCACCGACGCAGCCCAGAAAGCCCCACCGCATTAACCAAACCACCATTTGTAACTGTTACAACTACCACCACCATTCCAGCACCGAATTCAGTTGCTGCGAGCTGCCACCCACCATTCGTCCACCACCGACTCATCGAGATATGCTTTGTGCAAAGTAAAAGCCACGATTCAGCGCCTCCAATAAACATGGCCTCGAGAGAGATGGAGACACGATTGGAATCCATGATTTCATCAAACTGAAAACCACCATTGAAGAGACACCTCCATCAAACAAGTTGCATCGGTATTTCCCTGCATCGATCAATCGGTCATAAACCACAGAGAAATCGAGAGGGAGGGGCAGAGATTGAGCGTGAGGAGGACTGAGGTTGACGGAGAGCTTGATCGAGAAAGAGAGAAAATAGGCTGAGAGGAAGAGAGAATTTGATCGAAAGAAACAGAGGCGAGAGAAACCAGTAAAATCATCCATACCATCCACTCGTTTTCTTCATCATTATCTTCCATTTTTTTTTTCTTTTAAAGGTTCGCCTGATTAATCATTTATCATTGTTTTCACCAAGGTTTTAGTATAGTATTTTTAAATTGACAAATTTAGCCTTTTCTAATGGGATGGTGTTTGGATGATATTTTTACCAGTTTAAAATTGATGTTTTTGTTGCAAATGGGGGATGCAATAAGGGAGTTTTAGAAATGGGGGTTGCAATGTGATAGTTCCGAGATACTGGGGTATGCATTAAGCAATTAAGCCATAAATAAATTAAGACTGTTTTACATACAGCTAAGTGCAACGAGATCGCTGAAGGTGAGTCCCTTTTGCGGCGAACTTGGCGACTAGAACCTCCACGGTTTCGTTGAATAATGGCAGAACCCAAATTTCCGATTTTCTTGACACTCCTCCGTCCCTCCGCCCGATCGGAACCTCCTAGTACGGCCCCTCGATCTACATTCAACAAAAATTGATATCATCTATTTATATAATAATGCTAAAATTAACAAGGGTTTCCGAATAAAATTACGGAGAGAAGACCTACCAAGAGGACGGAGTCTCGAGCAGCGAGGTCCAATATATCAGCGCATGAGGCCACCCTAGGACACAAGCTCTCCAAATATGTTTTTGGCATCGTCGATGACTTCAAACCCATGCAGACTAAGGTTAACGAACGATCTCTCGGTTGTGTTACCCTCCACGAGTACAGACTCACAGAATCCACAGACGAACAATCGTGCAAATGCATTCGGAGGAGTCCGGCGCAACTGTTGGGTTTGAGGAGAAGTGGGTTGCCACTATCTCCCCCACTACGTCTTCCGCCGGGGGCAGGAATCGGAGTAGTAGCCCACGCGGGTACTCTTGGCAGTGGCGTTGGCGGCAGAAATTGTAGTGGTGGTGGTGAGGAGAAGGAAAGAACATGTTATTAGAAGGAGTTGGAGGAACTTGAGGGACATCTTTGGGTTGTTGCTAGAGAGAGGGAGAGTGCATGCACATAGTTGATCATAATTGTGTGTGTGCCAATTTTATCATCATCTCTACTACTAGTTCCGTCTCTAGCATCTTGGTGGCCTAAACAGAGTAATAAATTTGAGGCATTCAGATATTTTGCTGACGTATTTTGTGTCACAAAGACTGTGTGGGAAGTGCAGTTTACGTGCAATGTACGTGCTATCTTCGTGTTAGCTCGCACGCTTCATGTTTTTATTTTTGTTATATGATTTTTATTTGTTTTCATTTCATGAAATTTCAACTTTTATTCTTAATCATAAAAAACACGTATGAAGGTGTCATGTGCTTTCTTCAGGTAAGGGACAAATAAATAAATAAATTAGGACTAAGGGTGATGTGGATGTGTTTACATACCGCTAAGTTCCACGAGATCGTTGACGGTGAGCCCTTTTTCGGCGAACTTTTCCACTAGAACATCCACGGGCTCATTAAACGACGGCAGATTGCTAGCTTCCAATTTCACCGACACCCTTCCATCCCTCCGCCCGGTCGGAACTTCCCAGTATGCCCCACCGGTCTACAATATTCAACAAAAAATAAAACAATCAAAAACATAAAAAGCATGGATTAGTAGAAGTGATAATCTATATTAATGCTTAAAATTAAGAAGGGGTGAGAAGACCCACCAAGGTGACAGAATCTCGTGCAGCCAAGGCCAATATATCTGCGCAGGAGACCACACGCCAGGACAGATACTCTCCAGCCGTTTTTTCGCATCCTCGATCACCTTAAACCCATGCAGTCCCACGTTCGCAACGAAATATCTCTCAGTGGTATTACCCTCCAGGACGGACCCCTCACACCCACGTACAAAACAATCGTGGAAATGCATCCGGAGCAGTCCTAGTGCGACAGATGGGTTGGAAGAGAAGTGGGCTGCAACGGTCTCCCCCACCACGTCCTCAACCAGGGGGCGCGAGTCCGAGTAGTAGCCGACGCAGGTGGTGGTGGTGGTGAAGAGGAGGAGGAGGAAAGATGACCTCAAGAGAAGGAGTGGGAGGACGTGGATTGACATCTTTGGTTGTTGGTAGCGAGATAGAGAGAGTAAATGCAGAGGAAGAATAATTCAAACAGAGGTATAGCTGGGAGCCTTAGTGAGAGAAATATATATGCTTAAATATGAGAGTTGCTTGTACAGTTGCAAGTGTTAGAGAGCTTAATTAAATGGGAGTATTAGTGGATTGAATTAATTTAGTTGGTGGGGGGTCAAAAAAGTTTTTTTGTTTGGGAGCATAAACCATTATTTATTGGAGTCAATGTACAAACATATATGGTCATTTGTTAAAGAAGAAAGGCAAAATTGCACCGGAGGTACCCATATTTTACCAAAACCGGCAAGTGGGTACCTAAATTTTCAAATCGTGCACCACGTGTACCCAAATTTTCAAAATTGTGCACCGAAAGTACCCAACGCTAACTGCCGTTAACTTTCCGTTAACTTTCCATCCAAATTGGACGGAAAAGTATAGAAAGACTATTGTACCCATTATTTTCACCTCCATCTTTTTTTAAAATACAACTGCTACTAATGAATCAAAAATAATTAAAAATAATAAACTTTTAATTTAATAATTTGATATAGGTAAGAGAATGCAATATATTTTATCCAAATTACATATTTTACATCATTTCAAGATATGAAATATGTTTTTATTAGCATATAACCGTCAATGTTAAAGTCTCTAACTTTTTTTTAAAAAAAAATATCAAAATTTCATAATCTCAAAATGGAAAATTAAGGGAGTGTACATGTGAAATTATTAAAGATACTTGTATGTTAATATTTTATTAAAAAATCATGTGAAATTATGAAATTTTGATATTTTTTTCAAAATTGTTAAAAAAAAAGTTAAAAGAATTTAAGATTGACGGATATATGTTAACAAAAACAATCTCAAAATTACATAATTGACATATATATATATATATATATATATATATATAGATTTAATAAAACAATAACATATAAGTATCTTTAATAATTTCACAAGTACCCTCCCGTTAATTTTCTATTTTGAGCTTATGAAATTTTGATATTTTTGTTAAAAAAAGTTAGACTTCAATATTGATGGATATATGTTAATTAAAAATATATTTTATATCTTGAAATGATGTAACAATATGTAATTTTGATGAAGTATATTGCATTATCTTACATATGTGAAATTATTAAATTAAAATTTTATTATTTTTAATTTTTTTAGATTCGTTAGTAGCAGTTGTATTTTAAAAAAAGTTAGAGGTGAAAATAATGGGTATAATTGTTTTTTTATATTTTTCCGTCCAGTTTGGATGGAAAGTTAACAAAAAGTTAACGGTACGATTTTGAAAATTTGGGTACATGTGGTGCACGATTTGAAAATTTGGGTACCCACTTGCCACTTTTGGCAAAATATGGGTACCTCTGTTGCAATTTTGCCAAAGAAGAAATGTAAATGTATCTTTGAATTTATGGGCATACCCTAACTACTAGTGATCCTATAAAAGCATATCACAAATTTAATGAGTGGGAGAGTGATGCTTTTAGGTTTAGAGATTTTTTGTGGCACGTTCTGATTTGTCATTTAGCGAACTTAAGTATTGTTATGACAAACCACCTCACGAACAATGAACGAATAAAGAAGAACACGGGATTTTACGTGGTTCACAAGCAAAATATTGCTAGCTACCTCCACGGCGGAAAAAACACCATTTATTCACTTAAGAGGAACAGTTACACTTAGATAATTTCATATGAAACTAGGAGCCCAAGTAGTAGTTTTATAGTACTAAGAAAAGCCCACGTAGATGTGCCAGCCCCATGTTTCCAATCTTGATATGGAAACAATTCCTAACAATTGCTAATTTAATTGTTACCTAATTAATTCTTAACCTTTTGCTACTTTTGACTTTTCAACTCAAGCAAATTTGTTTCTATAGTTGCCTTTGACTTTCAATTCAAGGCACCTTCTCAACAAATCTCCACCTTGACTTGAATTCTCTCGTCAACAGCAGCTGCTCCTCTTCTCGCAAACAAAGCTACGTCTTCTCCGCACCCGATTGTCTCTTGTCACAAAGACTCACTGGACCCCCACCGGGTCTGACATGGACCCTAAGAGCCTCACTGGATCAAGATGTTGAGCAATTCCAGACAATGCTGGAACTTGCTCTCCGGATCTGGCTTTGTGAACATATCCGCGGGGTTGTCAGCTGTCCCCACCTTATTCACCTTGATCCTGCTCTCGTTTCTCAGAAACCTGATGTCGATATGCTTGGTCCTTTCATGATGAACCTGGTTCTTAGTAAAGCAAATCGCACTCAAGCTATCACAAAAGACTATCGCCTGATCTTGAAGTAGCCCTAGATCATTGACCATTCCCTTAAGCCAAATTTCCTCCTTTGCTGTTTCCGTTAGATCCATATACTCCGCCTTCGTGGTGGACAAAGTCACCGTCGGCTGTAGCGTAGCCTTCCAACTCACAACATATGTTCCCAGAGAAAATACTTAGCCTGTCATTGATCTTCTATTGTCAATATCCCCTGCATAGTCCGCATCCGAGAAACCAGCTACCAAGATGTCCTCACTAGACCCATAGCATAGGCCAATGTCTGACGTAACCTTAAGGTACCTGAATATGCGTTTCACCGCCTGCCAATGGTCCTTAACCGGATGAGCCATAAAACGACTAACCACACTAACAGCGAATGCTATGTCTGGTCGAGTACAGACCATAACATACATGAGACTTCCAACTGCGCTAGCATATGAAATCTTGGACACATACTCCTTCTCCTCCTCAGTCTGAACGGTGTACAATCACAGCTTGCTGTTAGTTGCCATAGGAGTATCTATAGCTTTAGCTGATAAAATCCCGAATCTTGCTAAGACCTTCTTGATGTATCCCTGCTGTGATAAGAAAAGCTTCTTCTTATTCCTATCTCTATAGATCTCAACTCCCAATATCTTCCGAGCAGCTCCCAGATCCTTCATCTCAAATTCCGCGCTAAGGGACCTCTTCAGTTCTATGATGTCCTTGATATCCCGAGTTGCAATCAAAATATCATCCACATACAGAACTAGGTAAATACGTGATCCACCATGCAACTCTTTGTGATACACGCAACAATCATACTCGCACTTGTGGTAACCAATCTTCAACATGAAGCTGTCAAACCTCTGGTACCATTGTCTCGGTGACTGCTTAAGTCCGTAGAGAGGTCTCTTCAGCTTGCACACATATTCTTCTTTTCCTGGAACTTGGAACCCCTCCGGTTGGCTCATGTATATTTCCTCCTCCAACTCTCCGTGCAGGAAAGCTGTCTTGACATCCAATTGCTCAAGATCTTGGTCGTGGTGTACCACTAAAGCTAGTAACACCCGTATAGAAATATGTCTGACCACCGATAAGAAGATCTCGTTGTAGTGAACTCCCTCTTTCTGACTGAACCCTCTTGCAACTAGCCTTGCCTTATACTTGATGCCCTCCCCAGCTTTAGTTCATTCCTTTCTTATGAATACCCACTTGCAACTGACTATCTTCCTTCCCGCTGGCAATTTAACAAGCTCTCAAGTCGAGTTCTTGCTAAGAGACTCCATCTCTTCTCCCATCACGGCAATCCACTGTGTTGACTCAGAACTAGATATAGCGGCCTTGTAGGAGGATGGCTTGTCTTCTACCTCTTCCGCTACCTGTAATTCATATCCCACCATAACATCATCTCTGTATCTCGCCGGAGTCTTTATGACCCTCCTTGGTCTTCCTTCATCAATACTTTGATGAACCGGTTCCTATGGTGCAGACGCATCCTCACTATCAGACTCTTCTGTTTCTTCCTCTTTGGCTTCCGGCGGCGGTGTAGGGATTTCGGAATTCTTAGTATTAGTAGGATCCGACTCTCCCTCCACCTTCTTCTCTTCATCTCCAAGCTCCACCTCCAAGGAGATCTTCAACATATGAGTCTCATCAAAGACTACACTTCTGCTAAGTATAATCTTGTTGTCTGCCCATATCTTGTATCCCTCCACACCTGTTCCGAAACCCATGAATACTCCCTTCTTAGCTCTTGGTTCAAGTTCTCCATCATCAACGTGATAATAGGCAACACAACCAAAAACTCTCAAATTCGAGTAATCCACAGCTCTACCAGACCAGACTTCCATAGGAATCTTGCATCCTATACCTGTGTGCGGGCTCCGATTCACGAGATAGCATGCCATGGAAACTGCCTCTCCCCAGAAGCCTCTAGAAAGACCTGCATTCGAAAGCATGCACCTTGCTTTCGCCAAAAGTGTCTGATTCATTCTCTCGGCTACACCATTCTGCTGTAGTTTGTGCCGGACGGTGCGATGGCGTGCTATTCCCTGATCCTTGCAGAATCCATCAAACTATGATGAACAAAACTCTAAGACGTTGCCCATGCGTAGCCTCTTCACCTTCTTTCTCACCTGATTCTCTACTAGCGTCTTCCACTCCTTGAATCTTGCGAAGGCTTCACTCTTGTGCTTCATCACGAATATCCAAGTCATCCTGGAGTAATCGTCTATGATGCTCAGAAAATACCTATACCCGCCAATCGCCTCGACTCGAGATGGACCCCATCAATCCGAATGGATATAATCAAGAGTACCTTTCATTTTATGAACCGCCTTAGGGAGCTTTCTACGCTGTAGCTTCCCATACACGCAGTGCTCACAAAACCCTAGGCTCTTGGGCTCATGCCCGGTGAGATATCCCTTCTTGTGAAGTTCCTGCATTCCACGTTCACTCATATGACCGAGCCTCATATGCCACAGAGATGGTCCCGTTACGTGACACGCTTGGATTCAGGAATGGTATTTTTCAAGATTGCGAAGATCGTAGGGGCGGGGTAGCCTTGATGTGGGATGAAGAGGTTAGTTTCTCATTGTCCAAAAAATCAAGGTTTTACATACATGTTTTTTTCTCAATAATTAGTGAGAATAAACATGGCTATTTAACTGGTTTCTATGGTGACCCTGAGAGAAATCAGAGACACAATTCTTGGACTTTGTTGACTCGTTTACGTCCAGATGATCAGCCTTGGTGTGTAGTTGGAGATTTTAACGCTTTTATCTCTGAAAAGGAAGGAGGAAGAACAGTCTCCTTTAGTCAGATAGAAGGTTTTTGTAGTGTTATTAATCATCTTCAACTCAGAGACTTAGGCTTTTCCAGTACTCGCTTTACTTGGTCGAACAACCAAATTTAAGAAGCAACCATCAGGGAGAGGTTGGACAGGTGTCCTGTTATGGACAACTGGATTGATGTTTTTGGATGGGGCAAGGTGGATCACCTTATAGCTGAAGTTTCGGATCACGTCCCACTTCAGATACAATGGCCATCTAGTGTCCTGATAAATACAAGAATGAACAGCCGTTTTCAGTTTGAAAACATGTGGATTCAAGATCATCGGTGTTCTCGATTTATTGAAGATACATGGAAGGGTTCAAATGAGAGTGTTAACGGGAAGCTGAAAGGGATGGCCACATCTCTGACGGGATGGAGTAAGGAAACCTTCGGTAGTGTTAAAGCCAAGCTGAGGAGATTGAGAGCTCGATTGGCTTCTCTGGCCGAGGGTGTTCAGACTGCTGCGACTACAGCTGAGTCGCAAACTATTCGTCAGTCAATTCTTCAGATATTTCTCATGGAGGAGGATATGTGGAGACAGTGCAGCAGGGAAACATGGATGAGGAAGGGTGACAGAAACACATGCTTTTTTCACCGGAAAGCCTCAATCAGACGTAACAGGAATCGTATTAATGGTCTGGAAAATGAGTTGGGAATATGGGTTACTGTAAAGGAACAAATCACAGCTATCTTGGAAGATTATTTCAAGACTATCTTCTCATCCACTAGTCCTTCAGATGCACAGATGGAACCCATGTTGGGAAAAATTGAAAATCTAGTTTCGCAAGAGCACTGCACGGCTCTTGAGCAACTGTACACTCCAGAAGAAGTGAGAACAACTCTACGTCAACTAGCACCGACAAAGGCACCCGAATTTAATGGTTTTCCGCCGTGCTTTTTTCAGCGTTTCTGGGCCATTGTTGGGAACGAGATTGAGGAATTATGCTTAAACTTCCTCAATGGAGACGGTGATATTTCAGCTTTTAACCATACACTCATTGCTCTTATTCCAATGGTTATGTAATACCCCGATATTTTAGGGGGTATTTTAGGGAGTTTAACGAATTTTTCGGACCATTATTTGAAATTACAAAAGTTGTTTTCGTTCACTAAAAGTTGTTTTTTTCATTATTATTATTATTATTATTATTATTATTATTATTATTATTATTATTATTATTATTATTATTATTATTATTATTATTATTATTATTATCAAAAATTTTATTTTAGATGACACATTTTATTTTGTTTGTTGTGTGAATTAGTGGGTGAAGTGTAACGTGTCGTTTAATGTTTTTAACGTGACCAAAACGTAACTTTTAATAACTTTTACATAACCAACCACTGCGTCATACCGTGTGCCTGCCACACCCTACACTTCCTCCCTTCATCCTCTACCTCATTTCCATGTTTGCAGAGAACTCTCTGCTCCTGCAAATCCGGCGAAAACCCATGGCAAGAGCCAATAATTTTGACCTCCTCTTTGTCATTTTTCCGTCCCGATTCACCCAAATCGCGTTATGGATCGAATATCACACTTCGAGCAATCAATTTCGTCAAAGTTTCATCCCCAAATCAAGTCCGTAAATCACTCCGTGGAATCTCCGATCGGGTTAATCTGAGCAAACCCAAATCTCTCTCACTCTCTGCGCTCTGATTTGCCGGCGAAGAAACCGAACCCAGGTCCGGCAAGAAACCGAACCCAGGCCGGCCGTTTCTTGCCGCCGTCGTCGTCCCTCTGCGTCGCCGAACCGCCCGACGCCCCTCTGCTCGTCCCAGCCGTCACGTCCGCCATCGCCCGACGCCGCCGTCCTTGCCTCCCCGTTGTTTTCGTTCGGTAAATACCGAATTCCCCTCCTCTGATTTAAGTCCAGTTCAACTTGTCTATTTGATTGTGTTGTTTCTAATTGTGCCATAAAACCTTATAATCATCTAGTTTGGTGATTTTGTATGAGATGGGGATTCGTGGGTTGATTGTTACAGTAAGTCCAAATGGAGGAGAAGATGAGTTGGACCAAGATGGAAATGTGTGGGTTAGTTTATGCATAATCTGAAACTTTGGGGGTGCTTATTGACGATTATCAACTATGTGGGTATATGTGTATCTTTTGACAATCTATTTTACTTACATATTATCAAAATGTTGTTAAATTGTTGTCAACTAGCATTTTATTGCACATACAATATGAATATAATTATCAAGCTTTTTTGAGAATAAATGTACATCCTTATAATTGTTAAAATGGGATTTTGTGAATAACGTTAGAATAATATTTATACTATATTTTCTTAGACAACTAAATAGTCGTGTTTTGCGTATATTGCAAAATAAACTCTTTCACTTAATAACATTGTTTTCATTAAAATAACTTTATAATAAGAATAGTTAAGCTTTAGTTTAGCTCCCATTTTCATTTATCTAAACTTTAAATTAATATAGCTATCTTTGTGTATATAATTCCACCTTAGTTAATAAATAAATATTCTAGAGCATCAAATAAAGTTTTCTTTACCTCAATTATTACTTTTATAATTATGAGCCACTATTTTCTTATTTAATGTGTATTCTAAACATGTAATTATAGCTAGTATAATATATTTTTTGTTTGGGGAATTAATTGGGGATTTAACTTGCACTTCATATAGGACAATTTAATTGCAATTTGTTGTGTGATGTATATGTGTTAATATAGGATTATGTGATTATTGTAGATACCGAGTTCGTAGGAGGCGAGTTCATCGAGGACCCCTACTACTAGTTCAGTGCTAGCTTGTGAGTGTGAAGTTCTCACCTCATTTCGAGGTAAGTTTATGCGCACAATACTTTAACAATCAAAATATGTCTTGGCGTGTGTTACTCGTGTTTCGAACAACTACTTTTAAGTCTCAAATTTTGACAACCTCTCTTGCAAATATTCTTTTTGAAAGATATGTGGTTACTTCTGAATTTCGAACCGATGTTCTAAAATGATCTTGTGGAATATAAATGAACGATAAATGATATGGGGCGATGTACAGAGGATGCGTGTGAAGGCTACGGCCGGAGGCGCACGTGAGACGAACCTCCTAGGGTTTCATACCCTACCCTATACGGGTTTATAAAATTGTGAAAGCTTTAGAGTACTACCTATGCATGTGTGGGTCACAACTGTATAGGGGTGTCGACACTTAAGGTCCTTTAGCTATGTGATGGGCGGGGTAGTGTCGGACTACCTACAAACGCTCTGGGTGAATTGGGATGGACTGTGATATCCCAAGAGGTACATGTGTGATGATATTATTGCATCGTGACCTCTCTGTGGGCATTCGTTACCCGCTGGGCTCTAATACGCCTCAGCTCAACTAATAAGTTAAAATGTGGAATCTCTTCAGTTACATTCTTTTCATTCTTTCAGCCAAAAACTCTGTTTTACATATTGTGGTATATTTCTTACTCAGTTTTCACTGACAAATGTTTTTCAGCGTCGGCTTTTGCCATTTGAAAACCCGCAGGTTATGAATGAAGGTGGGGGAATGCGCACACGTAGCTGAAGGCAAATAAGAAGCTAGGAATCACCTAGTTAAAGTGTTAACATTTAGTTGTATTTTGAAAATTCAAATTTTGTCGTCGTTTCTTTTAAAACTTTGTAAGGAGGGTTTCTCCTTTACTTTTATTTCAATAAAGCACTCTTGGATATCGCTAAGTTTTACTAGCAAGGAACCGTAGGTTCCAGGTTGTTTCAGGTTAAACAGGTTAGAAAATCTACTGATTTACGCCATATCAATTTATGTTCTACTGTTTACAAGATCATTACCAAGGCAATGGCAAATAGGTTAAAATTTGTTCTTGATCATATTATTTCTGAAAATCAGTCTGCTTTCGTCCCGGGTCGACTGATTTCATATTATATCCTTGTTCCGTTTGAGATGTTGCACTCTATGAAAAACAGAAAACGAGGCAAAAAGGGTTTTCTTGCTTTGAAGGCGGATATGAGTAAGGCCCACGATAGGGTGGAATGGAACTTTTTGGGTGCAGTGATGGATAGGATGGGATTTGGTCGTCGCTGGATTACTTCAGTGAACTGTATTTCAACAGTTACATACATCTTAATTGTGAACGGAGAGGTGCATGGGCTTATAACTCTAGAGAGGGGACTTCGTCAGGGATTCCCTTTATCCCCTTATTTGTTTCTCCTCATTAGTGAAACTTTGTCTCGCCGACTAACAACTGATGTGCAGGACGAAAACCTTACAGGGATGTGTGCATCGCGAGGTGGTCCCAAAGTTTCTCATATTTTCTTTGCAGATGACAACTTGCTGTTCACAAAAGCCACCTCTGATGAAATTGGGTATCTGAGGAATATTCTATCTGATTATGAAGCTGCGTCGGGTCAGATGCTTAATCTTCAGAAATCATGCGTGATGTTTTCAGATAATGTTTCTCCAGAGGACCAGACATCTCTTAGTGCACTATGTGGAGTACAGCTTGCAACCCAACATGACAGTTATTTGGGACTCCCAACTCAGGTGGGTAGGAGCCGAACCTCCACTTTCAGTCCACTAATCGAAAAGGTTTACAAGAAGTCTAAGGGGTGGAAAGGGAACTTCGTCTCAGCGGTGGGTAAAGAGGTATTATTAAAATCTGTTTTACAAGCTATTCCCATTTACACGATGAGTTATTTTCTTTTGCCTACTAAGACATGTCAGGATATTGAACGAACTGTTCGAAAATTTTGGTGGGGAGATGACGAACAAAAGAGGAAAATTCCGTGGGTAGCTTGGGAGAAACTAAAGGAAGAAAGAGAACTTGGTGGCCTTGATTTTTGCAATTTTCAGGATTTTAACAAAGCAATGCTTGCAAAGCAAACATGGAGATTCTTGCAGAACCCGAACTCCTTGGTGGCACGGGTTTTCAAGGATTACTACAGGAACTCCTCTATTCTTCACTACGAACTAAAGAAGACTTCTCAGATATCCTGTACTTTTCGAAGCATCTTGGCAGGAAGGGGTTTGGTGAAAAGTGGGCTTGTTTGGAAGATTAAAGATGGTAATCATATTAACGTATTTGGCGAGAAATGGTTAAAGAGACCGGACACCTTCAGCCTCATTACTACATGCCCACCGGGATTTGAAAACTTGAAGGTATCAGAGCTCATTAATGCAGAAACAGGGTGTTGGGATGTAAATAAAGTCTCGCAAACTTTTTGGCCTATCGATGTAGTGGCAGTACTGCAAGTCCCTATTGGGTGTGGGGAATCATCTGATAAGCGTTACTGGGATTTCTCGGAGGACGGCCAATGCACTGTTAAATCTGTCTATAGGGCTCAACGGAAGATTTCATTTGCTTGTGCGTCTACCTCGACCCCAACGAATAGCAACTCTTCGTTGTCGAAATTCTTGAGCTTAAAGATTCCAAGGAAGTTCTTGATGCCGTGTTGGAGATTGTGGCTTTCCTCCCTACCAGTGGCGAGTAAACTGCTGAGAAGAGGTGTAAATGTCCCTGCGGTTTGCAAGCTTTGCCAGAATGAAGCCGAAACGTTGGAGCATCTCTTCCGAAAATGCCACCACTCTAAGCAGGTATAGAAATTAGTTTTGGGTGAGGATTTTGATACAAGAAGTTTCGCCAATATTAAAGATATGATCTCCAAGTTTTTGATCACGAAAGACAAAGGCCAATGTGAGGTATTTACGATGACAATTTGGGCCATCTGGTCAAACCGTAATGATTTGGTCTTCAACAATAAAGGAAGAAGTCCGGAGGAAATTGTGACAGCTAGCTCGGAATACTTGCAATGGTATAAAGAAGCGACCGTCTCAGGTTTTATTGAAGACCAACCACGCGCTCGAGATAGTAGCAGCATATGGTATCGGCCTAAGAGTGGATTTGTTAAGATTAACTTTGATGCTTCTTGGAGAAATCACTTTCCAGCTTCGGGCATAGGCATCGTTATCAGGGACGGTGAAGGCCAGTTCGTTGCTGCACGACAAAGGAGACTGACTCGCCAACGGACGCCCCTCACTGCAGAATTGGTAGCAGCATCCGAAGGCCTTTCTTTTGCTCAGGAACTGGGTTTCAAACACGTCCAATTAGAGCTTGATTGTTTACCTGCAGTGCTCTTGATGCAGGATGGTGCAGTTGGGAAAATTAAAGAGCTTCATGCTATATCTGACCTCAAAGAAATATTAGCAGATTGCAAAGCTAAGTTAGCTGGTTTTAATGAGGTGAAAATTTTACATGTTCATCGCGAAGGAAATGCCGTTGCACATCTTATAGCCTCAAAAGCTATAGATGAGGAGGACATTAGTTATTATTCACAAACACCAACTTGGGCGCATGATGTAATCGACTCTGATCTTTTGGGGTTGACTACCCAGTAATCGATATTCTTCTTTTTCTCAAAAAAATAAAATAAAAAATCATCGTTTGGATAAGGGATATTTTGATACTTTCTTTTAAGTATGATTTCTTTGAAAGAAGAAGAAAAAGTGAGTTCTCTAGAATTCATTGAATGGGAAAAAGATTTAGGACATTTAAATAAGAGTATATACAGAAAATTTGCCCCAATTTTCTAGATTTTCGCTCCCATTTTTTGATTTCCTCCTCTTTTTCACGATTTTCCCCTCATTTAACCAATTTTATTTTTTTTTTCCGGATTTCCGCCCCTGTTTTTCGGTTTCTCTCGTTTCTTGAAATCGGGTTTTTCCTCCAGAGATCCATTATTTTGGAACTTTGTTGACCAAACATGCTTAGGTATACCACTCTGTCCCTGCTCTTTCTTTCTTCCCGATATGACTTTTCCTACTATTCCTTGGGTCACTTTGACACGAAGATTTGAATAGCAAACCGATCTAATTTTTTGATAATCTTTTTACGGTGTTGTAGAATAAAAGTTACTTTATAATACGGTGAAAAAAATATCAAAAAATCGTATTCTTTTACTATCCAAATCACCCGGTCAAAGTGACCCAGATACAAGTCAAAAAGTCAGATTGGGAAGAAAGAGCATGGACGGAGTAGTATGAGCTTGTTGAGTCTTATCTCCAATTAATCATATCCAAACAAGCTCAAAACATTTATTCTCCTAATTTTCAATCACTATATATGCTTCCAAAAAGTAAACAACTTCTTCTGACCATAATGCTTAGGCGAGATGTTTTTCGATGCTAATGTAGTTTTAACGTCGTATTTAAAACAGCGCTCCATTCTGATTTCAAGAATCGCAACTAGTTGGGAGCGATTAATTCCCTTCATTGTGCAAGTGGGTGCTAGCTTAAGTGGTAGAGAATTTGAAAGTCCCTTTTAGAGGTCCTGGGTTCGAACCCAGCAAACATGCAAGTCTAAAAAAAATTCCTCCATTGTAACATTACATGAATTGATACTCACGTCCCGACTCTGGTGGATGAGCCAGAACTGCATGATCAAAGCGTGATTAACGGTTCTCGAGACATTGAAGGCTGTGGATGATCATTCTCAGCTTCTAGTGTGAGGTTGGGTGTTCATGTGGTTGTCAGATAAACTAAAAACATCTCCTTTTGACTAGGGACGGACGCAGAAATTTTTCGTAAGAATGACCGTTACAAAGGTCAAAAATTGACTTCAATATACAGGAGTGACCACTTATATATGATTATGTAAATATCCAAAAGTTTTAGGATATTATTTGTTATTTTCCAAAGTGTTGGGGGGTGGGGGTCGTGGCCCCCTGTTGCACAACACAGAGGTCCGTCCCTGCTTTTGACGTCTCTAAGAAGATTTGAAATGTCTGTCAAACATGTACATAGAGGTATATTTGTTAATTTTAGGAATCACTTTAATCAACTAATTTTATGACAGATACTTCCAATTAACTTTGTGATCATTTTAACCGACTAATTTAACTAACGATACAATGCAAAAATTTGTTATTTTTTTCAAAATATTATAGTATTAAGAAGCAAATGGATGATGTGGTTGAGAGATTAAACCCCCTGCATAAGGTTCCGGAGAACCCGATGAAAAAGTATTATCCTCAAAAATATTATAGTATTAAGAAAGATCTGTCTATATCAGTATTTGTTCAATTTCCTCCTCAATTAATAATTAGTCAACTTTTGCTGCTTTGTCCACTAGTATTTGTTCTATTTCCCCCTTAATTGTAATAATAATTAGTGTCAAAACTGTACATATCAAATTTTCTGGTTCTAAGATCATGTTTGGTAATATTTTTGCTTTCTAGAACGCTGATTTTTAAATCTAAAAACAGTATTAATGTGTTTGGTAAAAAAAAAATTTCTGCTTTCTGGACAGTAGTTGCTTCCCCACAACATATTTTGAAAAACGGGGAGGGGTTGCTTTCCATGATCTGTTTCGATAAATGTATTATTTGACATTCTTATCTGTTAATGAATATTAATAATTATTTACTTGACATTCTTATCCGTTACACCATGTCTGATATTTTCATTTTAACAGTAATAGTAACTCTAAAACGCTAATTACCAAACACAAAATGTCAAAAGTGTTTTCCCGCATTAGCCTAAATTCAAAATTTAACAATCACTATCCTCTTATTTCTACATCAGCAAACTATTTCCTATACAACAGTTTTCTAAAATGCCATAGGATTACCAAACTAGGCCTAAATGGTACATATCTTAAAGCAAAAGGGTAAATATGTCTTTTTCGTCTTTCCTTGGAAGTGACAAGTGAATAACTGAGAAAAAGAAATCGCCTAAAAATCTGCATTAATACGTACAACATGTACAAATATTGGTCAATTTCAAAAAAAGTTAGAAATATTGGTCTCTGCTATTGATTTTCTTCCTCTCCTCTTTGTGGGAATCATTGAGGCCAATTGATGCACATATATTGATGCACATATATGCAACGGATCTTTTACGATACTAATAATTATTAGTATTGTTTTTATTGATGGTCAAAATTCTATGGTCAAACGTCACCATTAATACATAAGGGAGCTGATTCTCAAAGGAGTAGCAAGTATAAATATACATGGAGATCGATTTCACAGAAGAAACCACAGAAAGCTCAAAAATCAGTAAAGCAGTGCAGTTTAGATATATACCATGGGTATTAGGGTTCAGCAATCTTTGTTCATCGCGATCTTTGTCATTAGCTTTATTGGTTGCTTATGTTCAAGAGTCTCAAAACAATCACCCATAATAAAGGTACATCGTATCTGCAACAAATTTTATTTTCCTGAAATCAGAAAGCACGGGCTGCAATTGATCCGGGCTTTTGCGTGTAGTTAAATCAGCATTTTACAATGATTTTGTTGTTGCTGTTGTTGTTGCAGGTGGAGCGATTTTGTGTGGCACGTCCTGATTTGTCACTTATCGACATTCAGAAAATTTTAGATGACTATTGTAAGAAGCGCGGAGTGAACTGCAATGAAATAAGAATAGGAGGTTCATGTTTTGAACCCAATAACGTTTTATCCCATGCGTCGGTGCTTCTTGACCAATATTTTTTAGCGCACAACCGAGCCAAAGAATCTTGTGACCATGCAGTTGGTTTCTTAATTTCTGCGATACCTTGTGAGTTTTTCTTTATACACTTTTTCTCGATCTATCCTTTTAATATATATCTTTTTTTGTGTTCCACTCTTTATAATTTCTGATGCTAATTAGTTTTACTAAAAATGTTGTTGTCGCAGCTAAGACATGTAAATACCTTCCTGCACTGACCAGATAGCTTGGGAAATGGTTGCCGATCAAGCGGCAGGGTCCATTTTTTATTTTCTTTTCCATAAATAATATTATGAGCATGTCTTTCCTCAGAAAAAAATAAAAATAAATTATTAGTGTGACTGTAGTACTCCATCTCACAGATTAATTTATGTATTGCAGTGGTTACGTACTTTGAGTACCGCTGTGCACTATCAATCTATGTATCAACCTTCGGTTACCTTGATTTGGTCATTTTATCCATTTCTGTATTTAGTACAATGTTAATATTCTGTTAGCAACTAACAGAAACTGAGAAACATAGCTGAACCTGAAAGAGTAATAGTACAATCACATTTACAACATTATTCACCAACTTAAAATCTAAATGCAATAGCCTGTACACATCGTTAGTGACCCAAATTACAAGAAAATAACCAGTAGTTCGTTGAATGAAAATTATTGAAGAAATATTTTATTCAAATGGAGAAATGTTTTATTGATGATGATGAAAAGCGTACTCTGAGAGAAATTCAAAAGGTTGCAATAGAAAAGCCCCTGCCACCAGCCGCCGCTGGGACCCACATTACAAGCAAATAACAAGTGATTATTGGATAAATATTTTTTCATGAAATAAAAAGACGCATCAAGAAATAGTTTGGCCTTGAAGACAAGATTATTCAGCTATTTAGGTGTAAAACACATCTCGTAGTACCAAACAGGAAATGTAAGCAAAAGTTACATATAATTATGAATGGTTTTGAAAAAGAGACTTTGTTGTAACAATTGTATCTTTAATCCACTGTGAATGATTTTTTTTTAGAAAACTGTGAATAATTCTTGGAGTAAAAATATTAGTGTAAATATTAATGACCAAAATATTGGAGGATATTTGAATTGTGAACTGGTTCAAAATAAACGATTATACAATAAATGAAAAATTTACTACTACTTGAATGGAAAGGACAATAATGTCATGACAAGTAAAATTCGGTGTAACTAACAAAAAACACCGGTGTAAGAATCAATTCCCTATTTTAATACTACATCCTAATCTTGAATACTGAATATGTCAATATTGTCACATTAATTAAAGATGATTCTCAATAAATAAATACAAAAATAACTTTTTTAGAGAGAAAAAATAAAAAAATTAATCTACTCAGCTTGATGAGTTTTAGGTTTATTAGGGTTTATTACTTCCTAAAAAAAATTAAGGTTTATTAGGGTTTCGTGGTGCCCAAATGACTAATGCCCTCGCTTTCTTGCTAAACTAGTAAGTAGCACGTGCTGTGCACGTGGTGTATAATCAAGTACTCGCCTCTTTTAAGTCATTATGTCATGTTTAAAATTTTAAAGTACAACAATTCAGAATAGTGATTTTTTTTTCTTCAAGCTCATCCCATTGACTTAAAAGCATCATGTGTGCTAAACATGGATAAAGGATCAAGTTTGAGCAGGCCAGAGATATACTTCTATACCGGCACAAGCCATGTGGTAAATAAATCTCTGTTGGAAAACTACATCACTTCGTAAATAATCAATAGAATACACAATAACACAACCATTAGGAAAAAAAAACTAAGAACGTTGATGTCTTAGTTGCTTCTCAAAAAAAAAAAAAAAAAAAAAAAAAAACAACCATTAGAAAAACTAAGAACGTTAATGTCCAGTTAAATCTATAAATGAACATTCATACCTCTTAAACTAAGCTGATAATGAAAAAAAAAAGGAAAAGAGTGAAGACATGTCCACAAGGACGCCTAACCATGTTTCAACAAAAAAGTACGCCAAATCTCGAGACTGATAATAGAAACATCCATTTACTTCTCCCTCAACTCAATAGATCATAATCAAAACATCTATTTTCGTGCCTGATTTAACCACAGTGGTTATGTTTTCTTCCAATGTTCCAAAAAATCCAGATATATACACACAAATCAAAAGAGGCTATAAGCGCAAAGCCAGAAATTATCAAATACAATGCAAAGCCAACAAATTATAATAATAAATCTCCATAGTAGTTCACAATTCCACATTGTAAGTTTAGTGCACAAACATAATAACCATGGTTCCTTCACGATTCTAACTCTTGTTGGATATGGATCAATTTAAACGTATCACAAGGTAATGAGAACAGCTGTTGATGGTGTGTATTCCACTCTCATATATACTCTTTGTTAACTGATTGTTTGTTAAAAGACCTAAAAGGACGCCGACTATACTTGCATTTGTTCAAAGACATTAAAATTAAAGGTCGCTGACTCTACTTGCCTTACTTCCCCTGGCTAAAGGCCATACCGCAAAGGTAAGACACCGGTGGCAAACAACAGTTACAGCATCTTTCAACTCCAATCACGGCGAACAGGGAACCTAACAAGAATTAATCTAAAAAAATTCAAGGGAAACTTCAAGAGAGACTTTTTTTTTTCCTTCTTCTTTGGTTTTATGCAAAGAAGCCAAGCAGAAGAGCTTGAGACTCTAGTAAAAAATCGCTCTTAATCAAATATTTTAAAGAATGCTATCAGTTAGTGAGGAGATTTTTTTTGCTGCTAGAGTAGAATATCACCTCCAACAACTCAAAAACCCAAACTCGTGGATCAGATATATTTTTCAATCTTCTAACTTTTGGGACCATGAATAGAAATTAGGAAATAAGTAAAATGCAGCCTAGCCAACAAGCTTTTCATGTTCTAAGCCTGTTAGGTCGAATGGTTCTTAGAAAGATATCAACACTTAGACGTTAATGGCTTTGTATGGTTAATCTAACCCCCATCCCAACAGCCCCAATGATCAGTGAGTATAAGCAAATATTATGCAGATTCAAGGAAAAATGAACTACAAATCATAGGTTCTTTTCTTTTACCCAGTCTAAGGTTCAATTTTTTTATTTTTTTGTAATCTTCAACACTGAATCCTACATGGAATAATCAGTAGTGGAAAAGGTTAGCAAGGGAGAGCAAACATTTGAAACTTAGCTCCAACACACGAGTTTTCAAGATTCCTTAGGGTGTAGATGATAGCCAAAGAAACATAGGGGAAGTTAGTTCCAAGTGCGAGTAGAGGGATCTCCACAATTAGGTAATTCCACACGTTCTCATCTAGCCACGCCAGTCTGGCAGTCTGAGTATTCTTAACAACCATTTCCAAATACTTGAAAGCATGTGCAGCTATGGCCGATAACCCAATCAAACAATAAGCAAGTCTGAGAAAATATAGAAAGACCCTAAACCAATTTCCGAGGACAGTTTCTCCCCTAAATATCAAGTTGACTGCACATTGTTCATGCCTTAATATCGGTAACATCTGGTAAGCAATTGGTCATGTATGGAACCTATGCTGAGCAGTGGGCTGTTTCAAATCCAATGTTCACTCATTTGGTGCACTACTACTGCAAAAGCTCACATAGTGTGAAACTCTTACCAAAAAAGAAAACAAATTAGAATTTTACATTTGGAAAAAGCTTAAATTTTCATTCTCATGGCCGATTGTGAAAAAATGATTTTCAGAATACTAATTTCGTGTGTACAGAGTCAAAGGAGTCAGCCTAGCTCTACTCCAATGAGAAAACGCCAATTAGCTTGCTTTGATCCACTAATATCCCACACCAAATATTCGATATAGCATAAATTGTGACATAACAGAAGAAATAGTAATAAATATCAGCAATTTTGGTAGGTGCAACCAGAGACTATGTAATTTGAGTAACAACCTGCATGACATAACAATACATACCTGAATCTAAAAGAAACTGACTGGAATGAATTGGACTCTGAGGAGAGATTTTAGATCCTCTCTAGGTTTTCTGGTATGTGGTGTGCCGATTGGCCTTATGTTTTTTGCAGGAAACTCTCTAGGTTGGCTATAAAGAGCGATGGTAGCGCCCAGTGATTGTTTGAACTGAATAGATTGAAAGATGATCTCTCTGAAATATGTTGTGTGCCTATCGAACTTGTTGTCGAGATGAATCGTTTCGTGAAAGCAAAACCCTACAAGTGTAGCAAAGGCGAAGACACCGAAGATTTTGAATAAGAACTTAAACATATAAGAGAGACCGGCGACATAAGATTTGCAATGGAGTTTCCTCTGCTCTTTAGGGTTGAGTAGACCAGGATGCAGCGAAGAGTTGAACTATCATCATAGCCTTGAGACGTTCCCCCATCAAGCATTGCCGTCGTCTTCATCAATCAAAACTCCAAACGGTTTGTGTTGGTTGACTGGAGACGTTGCGAATCTCTTTGAACCCGTGGTCCTTCGCACGAATTGGATGACATGAGATGAAATAATACCATTCAGAAATTCAATGGGAGACATTCAAAAGAGATATTCCAATTTGAGTTGTGTCGTATCGTGAAACCGTTTCGCACGGAGGGGTATAATTTAGGGTCTGACGTTTATGAATGGTGAAAGGGTATCATAGACATTAAGTTAATTAATCAAGGGTATTTTTGTCAATCTGAAAAGGTTAGGAACCCCATTTTGGTTAGGAACCTCTTCAACCTTTTATATAGTAGAGATTAGGTTTGGGCTTCCTGTTATCTCCTATTGGACTATTATATGCCCTGATTGCTTGTTTGAAATATGGGCTTATGATAACAGCCCACTATCTATTTAAATAAATACACACTTTATTTTAAAAAAATGTATATTTAAACACGTTTCCATAGTCAATCTTCAGAATAATTTCTGTCAGCCTCTTTGATATGTTCTCTGTGGTAGGACAATCCTCAGGCCAACCACGGAGCTAATCATTCGTAAAACATATTGAGTACATGAAGGCGCCAAATAAGATTGACAAGTCACACTTGAAGAAACAAAATACTTGTAATTAAATCCGTAAAGCTCATACCAAGTATCCCTCCAGATCCTATGTTGTCAATCACTTCAGAACCCTTTTGTCCATGTGATATGTTAAACGTATCAAAGGGAGAGAGAGATAAGAAAGAGTAAGGAGACTAGGGTTGAGAGAAATATTCTTTAACTGTTTAAATAGATAGTACTAGCCCTAACCCTAGTCCTACAGACTTATTCTACGGCCCAACCCGTATTAATGATTAAATTAACTAACTTAAATAAATAAACGATAATTAATTGATACGATACCTGTATCACCATGTGAGGATAGTTCTAACTAGGTATTCCATTTGTTGAGTAGGTATTCCATTTGGGAAAACATTTTACTGCCAACCAAATGGGCCTAAATCTATGAAACCCGTCACCATCACAAGCACCCCGACCTATTTTTCAAGGTTCTGAAGGTGCTCAAGAAGCCCAAGAAGAGCTTGTGTTTATATTTTTTTCCTCCAAATTATCTTATTGACACCCTTTTTTAATGCTGGCCAGTGGCCACCTAGTCTTCTTTTCTTTCTTTCTTTTTTTTTTTTTTCAGCAATGGAACATTCACAAGCTTACAGTAACATGATAATATTTTCATCTTATTACCCTAAAAAAAAAAAATCATCTTATTTATAGCATACAGGAGAAGGTCTAGCAACATCATAAGTACGTGTGAAAAGGTTCCATGTCTATAATATAGTGAAACATTAATAGTTACATGTCGAGACCACTATAGCCAATTAGTTTGGTCAGTCCAAAAGTAATGGCCATAGCCATCCACCCACCCAAAACCACCCTAGCACACGACCTCACCGCCGGTACCTTCCCCAACACCGCACTAACATAACCAAACACCGCTAGTGCTAAGCTGGCGGCCGCCACCACAACTCCCAACCTCACCTTATGGTCTGAGACAAAAACAGCCGCTAGTAGTGGCACTAGTGCCCCCAATAAGTAAGCCAAGGATGATGCAAGAGCTGCCTGAAAAGGATTTGGTAGTCGCTCTATCTCCGCCGCATCTTCATTCCCTCTACCATCTCTCTTCATCTGAGCTACCTCTATGTCTAACTGAGCGTAAACAGAGACGAATTCTCCAATCGCCATTGCAGAAGCTCCAGCCACTAGCCCTGCAGAGCCGGTTAGTATCATGGCTTTAGCGTCCTCTTTAACAGCCCCTACCCCCATCATTAGGGACGCGATTGAAACCAACCCATCAGTGGCTCCTAAGATTGATGCTCGAAGCCATTGCGCCCTCCTGGAGTAGTCGAAGTTTGTATCTTCTTTGCATTCTCCATGGTTTATTTCATGTGCATACTTAGGAATACGAACACAGGCTTCACTAGGGGCAGCGAATACAGATAACTGAGAAGAAATGTATTGTATAGCTATCAGTGAGAGAATGAAATAGCTTAAAGCTACCATTGTGATTTTTTGTGGCAGATACATTCCTCCTGAAGGATATATATAGCAAAAGTAGGAGTTTTGTGAACGGCACACGCCCTACATTGTCTGATTCACTAAAGCGTGTGCTTTATTTAGGGCTAGTTTGAGAATGCTTCTGCTGCCAACTCATGCGGAAACAGTTTTAATGTGTTTACTAATTTATTTATTTTTTTGTTTTCAGACACATTCTGGAAGCAAGTGGGAGATGCTTTTGATCAATTTATCTACAACTGGTTTTAACCTTAATTTTTTTTTTTTTTTTTTTTTTTTGAAAATTTCAAAATTTTCCTTACAGAATTGATAAATGCCATATATTTTTGTCATTTCACTCTCTCACGGCAGCTTCCCAGTTAATTTTACCAAACCAAAAATTACTTTATCAATATTTTAGCGTAATATTAACCAAACAACATTAAACTGAAATTCACTGCAGCTTTTCCATAGTGATTCTCACAAAGCAACTTCTAGCACCGCGATAACATTCCCAAACTAGCTCGAAATGTATAAATGAAATCGATCATGACTTAATACTATGATCCTTTAAAATACTAGATGATTTTGCTGAATAGGATTGCACCTAAAGAAGCTCCACTGAATTACACTGAGAAAAAGAAGATAATATTCATGTAAGTATAGTATTAGACGGAGTGTGGATTGCATACGAAAGGCCACAAGCCTATAATTAATTGAATGTTTTGAGTTGTTGAATTAGGACTTGATCTTTGCCCAACCTAGTTACGCAAGTGCCTGTATTAGTATAAATTGCTTTGATATTTAAATTGGTGATAGTGTGTATCCGAGTCATAAAAGGCCACACGCCTCACACAGTGAGCGCGAATTAATTGCTAACCTGACAAATATTGTTTTATACTTTCATGGTTTTGTTTCTAGCTCAACTTGTACGTGCTTATAAGATCGTTGTTACTGACAACAAGCTGACCCAGGACCGCATAACCAGCATTTTTACTTCTGTTTTGTTATCAAGCAAGAACTACTCTGAAAGAAAACAAGTGCACTCTCTGCAGTTTCTCATTTACTTGGTATAGTGAAACCATAAGTCAAAGTTACATTGCAAAGTCTTCATGCATTAATTCATTCATGTAGGAGCCCTTATGATGATATGGACAAGAATCGGTAGTAATCAAACAATTTTCTACTTTTAGTATTGAGATAGGACGTCTATTTGCTGATGCCTTTCTTGCAATAGACTGTAGGACCTAATTTGTACCCACTCCAATTTCATTTTACGTCTTTTACCGGCACCGTGATAGATATGCTGATATGCGTATGCTATTTTAATAGTTGACATTCAGACATTGCCACCACCATGGGTGGATTCAGGAACTTGTTATAGTGGGAGCTAAATTGAAAATTTTGATAAAAAACATGTTAAATTCTAATTTTGTAAGAGTTCAGTGGCGACTATAGCAAAAAAATAATGGGATTAAACTGAAAAAATTAACAAAAATAAGGGTAAAATTTATATTTTAAAAAGTTGAGTGGGTGCTATAGCTCCCACTTTGGTCTATGTAGATCTGTCACTGCCATCAATATCCTTATATATAATTTACCTTATGTATAATTTAGAGTTCCCAGGTTACTGAAGGAGACCCAAGTAATCACTTTTTGAATCAATAAATCATTGTTGAATGAACATCTATGTATAGACGCGTGAAGACTACGATTGACATAGGAAGGAAGGTCTTAGTTTGGAAGCTCATTGAATTATTTTGTGGCTGAGTTCGTGGGAGAAGTGGAAAACTTATGACCTAGTTTGTTAGTTCGTGACCCTTGAGGAATGAGCTTTTTCGTATTGGGCCAATGTTGGTTGACTAACTAAGGTATACTAAAAACTTCTATTGACGTAGTGGTAGTTCAAGTCAAAGTTTTAAAAACCGGACCGGTCATCGAACCGGTGAGATCGGGCTCACCCCGATTTTGGGTTCAACCGGTCGGACCGGTGGTTCAACCAGTTTAACCGCATGTTTATATAAAAATATTAATAATTATTTTAAATTATATAATAGATTTATTTGTTCAAAAAATCAATTTTTATTGTGAAAATATACGAAAAATTAGTCAATCCCCTTAATTATCTTCGTAGTTGTTGAGATTAATTAGGGAAACCAAATCATTCAAAGTGTGCAGCTTCGACATTATCTTAAAAATGGGTAACTACCCCCACCTCTCTACCCATTATCTCACGAATTAATTA
This sequence comes from Linanthus parryae, assembly GCA_023055425.1. Classification (NCBI taxonomy): domain Eukaryota; kingdom Viridiplantae; phylum Streptophyta; class Magnoliopsida; order Ericales; family Polemoniaceae; genus Linanthus; species Linanthus parryae. Next base: position 25,025,906 of record JALGPY010000002.1, on the reverse strand, counting down.
TTTTTCTCTCTCTATCTCCTAGTTTTATTTGACTTTTTCGTTACCTTTCTTGGGCTCCTGGCATCTGCTACCATACTTATCATCTCCCTTCCCGTCTCTCTCTCCCCCCCCCCCTCTCTGGTCGCTCAATCTCTCTTTCTCCTCTCCTCATCCTCCTCGTCCTCTCTCTATCTCTCTTCCCTTCTGACAACCTCAGATATGCGAAACTCGAAGCCTTCAGAGTCGTCGGACTTCCATCAGAACTGTCGCACGAGACCAGAGATGCGAAACTCAAAACACTCTGTTTCATCTACTTTCTCTCTCTTCAACTGTAGATCAAGAAAAGCGATGAACACACCAACTTGTGGAGGCAGAGAGCCTCAGATTTCATAAAATTTGTTACGAATTCGGTGTTGCTGAGAAGATATACAAAAACCGGAGGAACCGGTCAAAACCGGCCGGTTGGCTGGTTCAACAAAAAACCGGCGGTTTTGACCGATTTTGACCGGTTCATTTGCATAAGCGATCCGATACCCGAACCGGACCGGTAAGGCACCGGTTCACCGGTTCGACCGGTTGAATCGGCCGGTCCGGTCCGGTTTTTAAAACTCTGGTTCAAGTGTTAGAACGCTTGAAACCCCTGCATCAAGTCCCGGGTTCAAACCCGGTTGACGACAAAATAATTTATCAAAAAATAATTTATCAAAAAAAACGTATATTGATGTAATGAATGCAAAGGGTACACTGTAAATTACAATACATAGTGTTTGAACATTTTGATACTCTAATTTTTCATTCACCATATTAATTTGGGAAATTATCCAAAAAGTTGGCACACATTTTTTCGGTAAATAAACATGGCATGTAATGTTATGGAACTCAGAATAGAATTTTAGCAGAAAAGTACATTTTCCATATACAATGGAAAATGCCAATTTTAGAAATAGCCTATGACAGTTCATGTTATCTCTCATTTTGCACTTGGTCATAACATCAAAGTACTGGAAAATTGTTTCAAAGAGAGTACCATTATGATGTGCTTATTGTTGGAACCAAAGTTTTAAAAACCGGACCGGTCATCGAACCGGTGAGACCCCGATTTGTGGTTCAACCGGTCGGACCGGTGGTTCAACCGGTTTAACCGCATGTTTATATAAAAATATTAATAATTATTTTAAATTATATAATAGATTTATTTGTTCAAAAAATCAATTTTTATTGTGAAAATATACGAAAGATTAGTCAATCCCCTTAATTATCTTCGTAGTTGTTGAGATTAATTAGGGAAACCAAATCATTCAAAGTGTGCAGCTTCGACATTATCTTGAAAATGGGTAACTACCCCCACCTCTCTACCCATTATCTCACGAATTAATTATTTTTCTCTCTCTATCTCCTAGTTTTATTTGACTTTTTCGTTACCTTTCTTGGGCTCCTGGCATCTGCTACCATACTTATCATCTCCCTTCCCGTCTCTCTCTCCCCCCCCCCTCTCTGGTCGCTCAATCTCTCTTTCTCCTCTCCTCATCCTCCTCGTCCTCTCTCTCTATCTCTCTTCCCTTCTGACAACCTCAGATATGCGAAACTCGAAGCCTTCAGAGTCGTCGGACTTCCATCAGAACTGTCGCACGAGACCAGAGATGCGAAACTCAAAACACTCTGTTTCATCTACTTTCTCTCTCTTCAACTGTAGATCAAGAAAATCGATGAACACACCAACTTGTGGAGGCAGAGAGCCTCAGATTTCATAAAATTTGTTACGAATTCGGTGTTGCTGAGAAGATATACAAAAACCGGAGGAACCGGTCAAAACCGGCCGGTTGGCTGGTTCAACAAAAAACCGGCGGTTTTGACCGATTTTGACCGGTTCGTTTGCATAAGCGATCCGATACCCGAACCGGACCGGTAAGGCACCGGTTCACCGGTTCGACCGGTTGAACCGGCCGGTCCGGTCCGGTTTTTAAAACTCTGGTTGGAACTCTAAACATAAATCTGCTCCTGTTTCAATAGTTGTTACAAAAAACAACCAGGAACTAGCATCGTTTGATGTGAAAGATGTTAGCGGCAAGCTGGGTAATTCTTCGCCTCAATCCCCTCCCACCTCTGATCAAAGGAAGTCCCTGACTGTTGAGGGAAAAATCTCATTGCACCCAGTCAGTGAAGGCCAATTTTTTCAGAATAAATCGGCTACTAACACTGGAACTGATATCGGAAAAGAATCAGCTCAACGGGTAAGCAAAGTTTCAACTTTTAATTTCCAACCAATTTTGGGCATAAAGCAACGGACAGAGAAAACTCTACCGAAAATTGGCAAGAACCATGCCACCAATACTCTAGCTCAACAGGCTACAATCAAGGCCTCTGCCCTGCAACCCCACCCGTTGTCGGAAAACAATCTGAAAACCCCCCAGTCTTCACAGAATGGGGAAAAAACAACTTTCACACCGCCATCGCAAGAAACACCACTTATTAATGGTGAAGGTTCGACTCCAGCGACTCCCCTGTCAACTGGAGGTGTTGTTTTCGATATGTGTGCTGCACAATCCTGTGACAAAGGTAACTTTTCCCTCAGAGTTGTTAATTGCATAGCTTATAATAGACATGAGTTGCTGGCTATGCGATCTCATTCACCCCCTTCAAAGAAAGTTAAGTTTGTGTGTGAAAGAGTGAATCTTGAATTGGCATCAACTCACTCAAAGGAAAAGGTTGATAAAGTTGGCTACTCTCCAGACTATGTTCCCTTCCTGAATCGTAAAACAAATCAAGTGAGATACTTTAATCGTTCTTCAGTTCTGCATCTTATGAAATTGGGAGATTCAGATCATGATAGGAAGAGGTCTGCTATAATCAAGATTAGTTGTGCAAATGGTAAGAAATTCAAGTGTAAAATACCGAATGGACAAGAAAAGGATCCAAATCCCTCTCTCGAAAGAAAAATCAATTCGTCAGATGGAGCAATCAGTGTTGACTCCAAGCTCGCATCTAATGGATTAAACAAGCACCAGTTGCAGCCTTGTTTCGCAACACCTAGTGTTCACTCACGAAAAATAGTAGTGGCACAACCATGTCCAGTGGAAAAATCTGTGGATACTTCAAAGGGTGAACACAGAGACACCACACCCAAACAAAGACGTGGCTTTACACAATCAGTTATACAGTCATTGTCTTTGGATCATCCGGACCCTCCTTGCCCTCCTCCAACAACGTTTCACAAGTTCACAGCAAGCTCGCCTGTCCACTTCGGACCAAAGAAACGACATCGGAATTGGTACCAGCATCAGCAACTTGGTAGTGCGAAACGAATTTGCTCACAACTCAGGAACGTTAGTAGGAAACCTGGTATCTCAACAAGGAAGCAAATATTGGGCTTGATTGGTAAATCTTTTTTGGAAAAGAGCACCTCGTCTAGGAAAAGAAAGCTTCAAATGGATGAAAATCTTCTCACAACTAAGGTAATGAAACAGGATGGATCTGATCTTGGATTCCTTCGTAGTCCCGGTAATCCCATCCTCCTCTTCAATCATGGGTTCTCGGAGATTGTCCCAAAACAATCTCCACAGGCATCATGTTGACCTTTAGCTGGAACTGTCAAGATCGGGGACAGTCTTGCTCAGTTCATTCAGCTCTGGTTGTGTCCCTTCGTCGTGTTTGTATTCGTGTCTTTATCATTTTCGCTTCAAAGGTAGTCCGCCTTTTGCTTGATCTTAATTTGTTTGCTCCTGCTTCTCTTTGTGATCTTGATGGCTTAGGCTTCATATGGGTCAGCTGGATGAAGGTTTCTTTTTCAGTTTTTTCGTTGTCCTGGTTGTTTGCCTTTCTTGTCAGCAGCCTTAAAAGGACATCTCCCTCAAACGAAGCTTTTGAATGCTTCTATCTTGCCTCACGGCAAACTTGGCTGAGTTCGATTTCAACTAACCCGGATGTCTTGTTCATCCATATTGTTGAATCACAAAATCCCGCCCCTCGGCCTCTTTGCGGTCGGAATTCTCTCACCCTCCTTCCTTCAACAGTTTGTGTCCCAATCACGTTGAGCTACTCCGGCACCAACATTCAAAGTAACTTGGATCCAAACTCTTGCAACAAATCAAGACAACCAATTGCTACGGACAGCCTCTTATGTCATCTACTTGTTTTTTCCTATTTTATCCTTGTTGTGTTTCTAATGTCTTGGTTGATAGCTCCAGTAGTCTATAGTGGCCAAGAAGTACTTAATTTCCGCTTTTGTATTGTACTTTGTATTGTCCTTGTTTAAGTAATGTGATTGCTACTTTTCAAAAAAAAAAAAAAAAAAAAACATAAATATGCATCTCATGTGCAACGCACATGCTACCTATACTACTAGTTTATAAAAATTACAGTAAAAGCTGCAACAACACCAACAAAAGTCACCACAGCTGCCACCTTGCATTACTTGTTAGAAGGCGAGTCGTGTTGATGTTTCTTCCTGCTGTATGCTACAAAGATTGAAAAGAATAACACTCTACAATATTAGTGGAGTTTCAAAGGATTTAGGATGAACGAAACACTCTAAACATATAAGTTAACAACAATCTAGCTACCACCCTTATGGGAGAAGTAATATACCCGAAGTTCCTACGATTTAGAGTCTCAGTCTGAGTTTTCGTGTCGGAAGTTATAGCTTTGTGATATAATGATAACAAAATTTCTGAATTCAGGAATAAGTAACAAAACATATACAGTAAAACCTCTATAAATTGATAATGTTGGACCCGGGACATTTTATTAGTTTTGCGAGATATTATTATATCGATAAATTAATAATTTATTAATTTAACGAGGTTTACATATGACGTTTAAATTCCAATTCCAATGTACTAGTTGCCATGTATATTAGTTAGAGATGAAAAAATAAATTAAAAAAACAACTTCCAAGGCACATTCTATGATTATACATTCACAAATTAATTGAGGATAATTCAATAGCTTCGGAATTAGTCACTCCGAAAGAAGCATTGCAAACGGCAACAACTCTTCACAACTTTTAGTTGCAATACGAGAACAAAATGCCCCAACTCTTAAGTGCAATTAGGAGATTTAAAGATGAACTCAATATAGATTTGAAGTTCAGCAACAAAAACAAGTGACTATAGGTTCATTTTTTAGTAGACAATACTAGAATTCGGAATCTTTTAGTAATTATTAATTTATACTTTCCTTCGGGACTAATATATGTACATTGGGATATCACAGAAGCTATTATCGAATTATTTTATCGATGGGAATCCAATTTTGTACCATTTCCAAGTTGGGACTGGACACATCATTAATTTATCAAGGTTATTAATTTATCGGTATTAATTTATAGATGTTTTACTGTATTGAATGTCATCAGAAAAGCTCTTTAACTTTCATACCTGCTTCAACTGCATCAACACGTACAAATAAATGTTGTCGACCGGTTCCAACCTGTATTGTATCCATTAGGTCTCCATACCACATGACACAAGCACTTCCCATTTCCGGAACATTAGCATATGCAGTGCAATTGCAATCTCTCAAACAAACCTCTTCACATTCTTTCAATCTTCCCCGCATCCTATCAACAATTGCAGTTGCAGTGTCAGGCATCTTCGTGACCGACAATTTCTTGAACCCTTCTCCGTTTCTACAATCATTGCGGTCACGCTTCCGTACACACCCTCCTGAAATGCTACCCAAGTTCCAATCACTCGGATACTTGGGTTTTGACCCAGGCAAACACGAACAGTTGCTCACGGGCATTTTAGTGTTGGGAGCATGGCAGATACCGTTCGGACCACAAATGCCATACGCGTCACAGAAGCCGTTCGGGGCCATTGAGACCAACAACCATAGATGTGAACCGCGGAGCGACGTCATCCTAACAACGGCCCCATATTGGCTCACCACCATTACTGAATAAACTGCTGAATTATGCATACCATACATCAAATAAACCTCATCCTTGTTGCGCACGTACACTACAAGAGATAATGTCTGGAGTGACAATTTCCTCAGTGACAATAAGGACATTGTCACTTAGTTTGATTGTTCAGTGACAAAATCAAATATTGTCAAATTTGGGGGCTTCAAGTGACAATACCTGGGAAACCGTCACTTAATAGTGTGCACGGGGTCTTTTTTATAATTTTGAAATTTTAAGTGGTCAAAATACAATAACAAGACCTTCATGAGTATAAAAAGCCCTTTGTATCTAATTTTCTTTCTACCATCGATTTCTCTGTCTTACGCTCACTCCGACTGTCGAACCCTTGGCCCCAAAGTGTGACTGTGAATAGGAGGATCGAACTCAAGAATCACAGAGATCGGATTTGTGAATCGCCGGTGAATTGAGAGTTCTGAATCTCTAGACCGCGGATGAGAGAGAACGGAAGAATCTGGACTCCGATCTCTAACTATTCTTTCGTGAATCTCCCTCTTCCAGCAGATCCAGGTAACTCCACAACTCTCGCTGTAGTGTATTTCAATATCAGTGACTTTGGTTATGCGATTAGACATTAATACTGAAATTATTGGACCACTCAAGACAAAAAGCGATCGATTTTGGGGAGAGATTGAACTTATACTGTTTCAGTAATTCGTAGTGTTTATTGTTCCGCTATATCTGTTCCTTTGAAGGGAAAGCTCGACCTTGCTTTATTGGAGATTATGTTCTTGTCATCTGGGCCATTTTTGGTCATGTGGGGATTGCTGGAGGAATTTACATTGAAATTTCGCTTATCCATGACTTTCATCTAATCTTGATTTTAAACTAAATTTTACCTAGTAATTGTGGAACTGCTATTGTCGAACTCTGCAGGTTAGTGGCAAGACCCTATCTCTTGTCTCGGTGTTTCAGGTAAGTCATGGTATGCTTCCTCTCTTTTGGCGGATCGGCTAATTCTTGAAGGTAAGGCTCTCTTAAGTATGTAGGCTTATTCCCTGTATGACAGTATATTATGCACATTACTTCTCCAAATATGTATACGCAAATTAATAGGTCCCTGTGCACTGGACTATGAAACTAAGAGAGAATATTGGAATGTGGTTAATTGATACATTTGCTATGATGTATTTGATTCTATAAATAACATCTTAACCACAACTGCTGACTCGGTTAAAAGATTTGTAGAATGCAAAGTCTGAAGCTCATAACTGCATAGTAGAAAAACAGAGAGAAATTTGAATCTCTTGTTGTCTCTGTAGTCTGTAGTCATATTATTGAAATGAGAGATTGCTAAAGTCTGCTTCTTATGATTGCTTGTACAGTCACTTGCTTGAGAGGAAAACAATCAACTCAACAAAGTCAGACCATGTGTTAGTAATGTGTGCTACAGACACATCTTGAATATACCAAGTGCATTCCTTAGAGATTCAAGGTAACTCTTTACCTTACGAGAATGGTTGATGAATTTTAATTTTCAGGTGTATTATCTTGCCGAGCTTCAGTGTTTGTTTTATAGGCAGTGTTTGGGTTAGAGCGTAGTATCAAAAGGAATGTTCATTTTTTATCCACTGCAGGAAACATTGATGTCTTCCCTAGACGATTGACTCGAAGGCCCGGTTGAACTACTTAAGGTAATCTGCTAAGGTAGCTGTTGTATCAGTTTTTATGCAAGATAAGAGCTGTGAATAATGCTTAACCTTGTTTAGGTAAACGAAGAAACGTTATGCACTTCCTGTTTGCAAACTTGTATGATATCTTGTCTGGTTTAGTTGTCCACTCGTTTTTGTACATAAATAGTTTGCAACTTAGTGAATTCTGGGATAGGGGGATCTCTTAATTCCTAAAACCGATTGCCTCAATGTAGTAATGCACTGTGAGTCCGCATACAGAGCGCTAATAACATTGGTATCCACGGGTTGAGATCATTATCTAGTTGGACATTCTGTTATCATAGTTATTTTTATATGAGGTTGTCATTGGTTGTTCTGGTCATTTATTGATCTAGTGTACGGTGGTGTATGTGCGACCTGAAACTAGTTGTAATGGCTTTGATGCTGAGCATGTGGTAAGCATTGGCTGTATTTCCGGCATCAAATTAGTTAAACATGTTACTCTTTCCTATGTAGCCATGTCTAAAGTGTCAATGCATTTCTTGTTAAACATATGATGGTTTACCTCACTAATTAGTGGTGCAGTAGTAATGCCTCACCAATTACCTCATCAATTTTATCAACTTCATAATGCAGGGATGAAGCTTTTAATGCTGACAGGTTTACATAAGCGGTGGACTCGATCTTCTATTTTCCTGGTTCAATTTCAAGTTCAAAGGAATGGTGATTCTTCTATTTTCCTTATCATAGTAGTTGGTGTATAGGATAGATACGAAAAAACCAATATTGTATAAGTTTAATATGTAAGTGAACTCATTGAGACTTGAGATGATACTTCAATGTAAAAGTTTTCTGGTAACCATTTTGTGTGATGGATTCGGTTGAATAAGGATTACAGTTTTATGTTTGGTGGAGAAAATATTGACATTAAAGCAGGTTGTATTTATTATAAAGGTACTCTCAGGTATTACAAAATGTTGTCACAGAAGTGAAAAAATATTGTCACTGATTACTAGAGCAAAGTGACAAGCAAAATGTTGTCACTGAACCGTTCACATAAGTGACAAAAAATGTTGTCACTGATGATTATTTCATAGTGACAAGTTGTAATATTGTCACAAAATGCTCTATTTTAGTGACAAAAAAGACTTGTCATTAAAGATTGTGACAAGACAAAGTTGTCACTAAAGTCTTATATTGTTAGTGACAATAACTTTGTTGTCACTTGGGTCTTTAGTGGCATATTTTTAGTGACAACGTTGTGACAAATATAATTTTGTCACTGAAATCTTTAGTGACAAGAAAATGACATTTAGTGACAAAAAATATTGTCACTGAACAACGTATCTGTTGTAGTGGTAAGTAAAATTGGGGGTGGAATCAAATGACATATCTTCTATAGGCTGGGCTCCTCCGTTCAAGGGTCCAGTTCTCCATATCCGATCCGGCCCTTTGTACAAAGACAACTCTGAGAACTCATGAAAATTGTCCATTCTAAACGAGTACTCTCCAGTTCCCGGGTCATCAAATGATTTCCAAGATGTTAGAGACCAGCTCAACCCGGTTTTTCGATTAACCCCAAGTTTCATCTTGGGAAGCCAAGTGTCTGTAGGATGGTCAAAGCTTTGCCATGCAATGACTCTCTTCCTGTCTTTGTCAAACACTATAAAGTTACCTGTATCCAGTAGCTGAGCTGAATAATTTTTTCCATGGCCCAAGAAATTCGTCGACCAAATCGGGGTTTTCATGTCACGTCCATATATGACAAGGTTTTTGGACTTGTGAAAAGACAGAACTCCAGATGTGTCGTTGACCGGGTTGTCTCTGTTGGCAACCCAAACGACTCTTTTTTCTGACACCTTGTAGTACCATATCCCCAGGTAGCGGTTCTTGGACTTTTCAGCTGGGCAGAAAAATCCAAGAGCGAAAGTTTTATTGGAAGATACTAACAATTCATGACCTCGAAGTGTTTGGCCAGTGGATAGCGTATCTCTTCCCATGGAAAACTGAATGAAGAGAAGGAGAATGAAGAAAATTAGGGTTTTTCTCAAGTGATGCATTATGACCGGGTCGAGAAAAATCATCTCGCCTCAAAATCTTATGCAATTTGATAGTGAGGTTGAATTCATTTAAAACGTAAGTTGAATTCTGGAAATGAATGCAACACTAGAGAAACCTAGAGTTAGTTCAATGAAGAAAAATTGGGAACTTTCTAGCTGTTTTCAGAAAAGAATTAATTACGTGTACAATAGATGCTTCATGCATGGAACATTTTCTTGATTCGGAACACATTTGTCAAGATTTCACAGAATGAATGGCATTCTTATGCTCCGTAGGTATCCCATGAAAAACAAAATCAATAAAGAATCAAGCTCCAAAGTCAAAACCTTAGATATGATGTGAATTCAAGAGATCTAACAATTGAACATGTCATGCTCTTGAACTGGTGGAGGTCTGGAACCTACTGCCTCTGTTTAAACCATCTTTTTCCTAATTTGACTTTTAAAACTATTTATTGGATCACTTTGATCCGGTGATTTGATTAGCATAAAGATGCAAGAATTTAATAAATTTTTCATGGTGTTGCAGCGTAAATTTTACTTTACATAACCATAGAAAGATAACCAAAATATTACATCGTTTTGCTATCTAAAACACCGGGACAAAAAGACATATTTACGAGTAGAAAAATCAAACTAAGAAGAAGCTGGGGAAACGGTACTACTACTAGTGTCAGAAAATTAAAATTTCAATTAAGTAGCATTCATGAGCTGATCAGTATCGCGTGAGAACACAAATCAACTGAAGGATCACACTTTAAAGTCAAAACCTAAATATGAAGTGTATCCACATTTAATAAGACAACTGACATGCACATTTCAGTATCAGTCCGTTCCAGCTCTTTCTTCTCATTTGACTTTTTTGACTCGTATCTGGGTTACTTTGACCGGGTGATTTGGATAGCAAAATAATACGATTTTTTGATACTTTTTTCACCATATTATAGACCAACTTTTACTCTACAACACCATGAAAAATTCTTAAGAAATTACATCGGTTTACTATTCAAATCACCGGGTCAAAGGGACCCAGTGAGTAGTGACAAAAGTCAAATTGGGAAGAAAGAGCTGGGACAGAAGGTGCATCTTTTTCTGGGCGTGTATCATGACACGTGGTTGGGTCATATTTGGCGTGAGTATGATTTTTGCAACTGAAGGATTCGGGTGCAATCAGACACGACAATTTTTTCTGAACACTCGTTACTGATGCATCAGGTCTGGGCATGGTCATTCGGGGTCCTCAAATCGTGTTAAAACCCTCACCGCACACATACAAAACGCTATTTAGGCATTATTTTCTGAACTGTTCACTCGACCGAAGCGGTCCTCAAGTAAACTATTTGAATTTCGATACTGGCACGTACTGTGCTATGAAGAGAGAACTTGTCCCTATGTCAAACTCAAGTTGGTGGCAATAACAGCGGCACCTCCTTCAAATTAGCACAGGGATGTATCTTACAAAAATTTAAGAAAGATATAACGATTTACTACTATACAACTTTTGCTTGGGGAAAAAATAGAAAACTTTCTACTAGTGCTACTACTGGCACACTTCAATCTCTTCCATGGAGCCATCGTCTAGGTTGTAAACACCGACCACAGGACTGCAACCAGCGTAGTCGAGCCAATGATAGAAGTAGACGGTGTTCCTCCTATACTGTGGAAACTCGCGTGTAGAAACGGACATGGCCTGGAATTGCATGACAAACAATGCCCGATCTCCCAACGACTCCATGGGTACCCATTCCTTTTCCTTGAAATCCATCTTGTAAACTCGACACGCGTGAGGACGGCGGACAAATGAATACAACTGATGAGTATCTGTAATTTCTTGTTTCCGCATTATCAAAGGAACAATTGTCGAATCGGGTATATGTGCACAGACAAGAAGCAGCTCACCTTGTGACTCCACAAACTGTAGAGATCTCTCGCAGCCGTTGTCATCGCCTAGAGGATTGAAGCAAACTTGAAAGTCGACAATCTGTCTAGGTTTGGTACAGTCGGTACAATCCCAAGCAAGCATACAAAACTGCTCCCAATTATTTGTGACCGTAGTAATTCCATAAAGAAAATTACCCACACGTATAATGTCTACCCATCTACGAGTATCGCCAATTCCTTGACAATCCAGTTCAGAAAAACGCGTGGCACCACACTTGGCAAAGAGGAGTTGCCTTCTAGATTTAGGAATAACAACCAGTCCGTAATCACCACCGGTCGTCAAAATAGGGTCAGACAGCAAAACAGCTTGATCAATATCGTCTTCACAAGCATCATCATCCCCATTAGGTGGAGGAGATTTGATGCGAGGAAAACGAGCAACCACAGTCGAAAACAGCAGTGGATGAAATAAATATAACCTGTTGCTAGATCTCTTCTTGCCGGAAAACAAGAACCACCCGTAGGAGAATCCAACACAACAACCCATCTTCCGCCAGAGAACGTGTTTGGATTTGCGGTTGAACTGGTACAAATTCTTCCTGGGCCTTGTGATGTCCAAGAACCAGTTGGCGCAATGGTCAAGGTAGGGCTCGTACCAAAGAATTAGTGGCGGTTTCTTTTGTTGGGAGGAGTTGAACGAATTAACTGAAGATGAGATGTAGCTTTGGGTAGACGAGCGCCACCTAGTGCATACGGCTCGGCAACGGAGAAGATCAACTAATTGCAGGTATTTGAGAATGTTTTCGAGCACATCATAGTGAATACTAGACCAGTCTGGCTGCTGCTCTGGCGGAGGAGGAGGACAATGTTTGATGGCGATGTTGCGAAGGAGAGCTCTTCTCTTCCGGCTCGCCATGGTTTGTACCTTCACAGTTGGGAGCATAGCTGCTTGTGACATATGCTTCTGCTCAAAAGGATATGTTGCCAGTCAGAATTGGTCAATGTTTACGGAATAATACCAAATTGTACTAACACGTACACCGCCTAAGTCTAACACCCCAAAGCCTTTTCCCACAGAAATAAATTAACCTATCAAGCATGTTCACAACTGTTGAATTCAGCACATTCCCTGCAATTGAAACCCTGGACCATGCAAACACTTGGACCCTCAAAAACAAACAGAGCTTTTACAAGGAATTTCCTTGATTAAGATATACCTGTTATATTGAAATCTACTAGTATAACCCGTAATCCCTCTATCTCAAATAAAACCCCACAAATCAATTACAAAAACGGAGAAATTCAAGATTTTCAATCGGAAGGCAGCGGAGATCACGGTGGAGGCACACGGCTCGCCGTTGGCCCTTTCCGTCGCTTCCCCCGGTGACCGCCGACCTTGGGTAGCTGTTCGTGAAGGGAGATCTTCTCCGTCGTATGTGTGGAGAAAGAGAGAGGGGCGGCTTCTAGCGTGTTTTGCGGGGTGGTCAAGACTATTGGTTGAAAATCTTGAATGTCTCCGTTCTTTTAATTGACTTATGGGTGTATTTTTTATTTGGCTAAATTGCACCGGAGGTATCCAAAGTTGGCCAAAACGAGTAAGTAGGTGCCCAAATTTTAAAATCGAGCATCACAGGTCTCAAATTTTGGATCTTCGAGCAAGTAGGTACCCTTCCGTTAACTATCCGTTAAAATTGGACGGAAAATAATAAAAAGACTTTTTTACCCCTGATTTTCACCTCCTATTTTTTTTAACTACTAGTTTTACTAAAAATCTAAAAAATAATTCAAAAAAATAATTTAAATTATTTGATATATGTAAGATAATGCAATATATTTCATCAAAATTACATTACATCATTTCAAGATATGAAAAATATTTTCATTAACATATATACGTCAATCTTAAAGTCTTTAACTTTTTTATTAATAGTGTTCAAGAAAAATCTCAAAAATTCATAATTTCACATGTATTTTATTAATAAAACAATAACATACAAGAATCTTTGTTCATTTTAACAACAAACATAAGAGTTGAAATCTTGAGTAGCTTTTATTTTAATGATTTGTATTTTTAAAGAAAATGTAAAAGAGACTATTGTATAAAATGTACAAAGATACTTGTATGTCATTGTTTCTTAAAAAATACACGGGAAATTATGAAATTTGAGATTCTTTTTAACACTGTTTAAAAAATTAAATACTTTAAGATTGACGGATATGTGTTAATAAAAACATATTTTATATCTTGAAATGATGTAAAAATAGGTAATTTTGAGAAAATATATTGCCATATCTTACATATATCAAATTATTAAATAAATTTGTTTTAGTTTTTTTTAGATTTTTAGTAAAACTTGTATTTTAAAAAAAAGTTGGAGGTGAAATAAGGGGTACAAACGTCTTTTTATAATTTTCCGTCCAATGTTAACGGAAAGTTAACGGAAGGGTACCTATTTGCTCGAAAATCCAAAATTTGAGACCCGTGGTGCTCGATTTTGAAATTTGGGTACCTACTTGCTCGTTTTGGCAAACTTTGGATACCTCCGGTGCAATTTAGCCTTTTTATTTTTATTTTTTACTTATGGGTGTATTTGAGTTGGAGGAATTAGGGGTTATACTAGTAGAGTTCAATAACAGGTATACTTTTTTATGTCTTAACGAAGAAAATTCCTTATGCAAAGCTCTATTTGTTTTTTAGGGCCTAATTGTTGTATGGTCCTAGGGTTTCAAATTCATGTGCTGAATTTCAACAGTTGTGAACATGCTTGATGTCTAATTTTCTCGAGGAAAAAAAATCCTTTATGTATAGCTAGGTTTTGGGGTGTTAGAATTAGGCGGTGTAGGTGTTGGCACAATTTGGTATTATTTTGTATACATTGATCAATTCTGACTACGTACTTGCAACATATCCTTTTGAGCAGAAGCATGTCACAAGCAGCAGCAGCTATCCTCGCAACTCTGAAGGCACAAACCATGGCGAGTCGGAAGAGAAAACCTCCCCTTAGCAACATCTGCACCAACATCATCGTTGTCAAAAGAAGATTGAGACTACCCCCATCCTCCATCAAACATTGTCCTCCTCCTCCTCCTCCGCCAGAGCAACAGCCAGACTGGTCTAGTATTCATTATGACGTGCTCGAAAACATTCTCAAACGCTTGCAATTAGTTGATCTTCTCCGTTGCCGAGCCGTATGCACTATGTGGCGCTCGTCTACCCAAAGCCACATCTCATCTTCAATTAATTCGTTTAACTCCTCGCAACAAAATAAGCCGCCACTAATTCTTTGGTACGAGCCCTACCGTGACCATTGTGCCAACTGGTTCTTGGACATCACAAGGCCTAGGAAGAATTTGTACCAATTCAACCGAAAATCCAAACAAGTTCTCTGGCGGAAGTTGGGTTGTTGTGTTGGATTCTCCTACGGGTGGTTCTTGTTTTCCGGCAAGAGATATAGCAAGAGGTTATATTTATTCCACCCGCTGCTGTTTTCGACGGTGGTTGCCCGTTTTCCTCGCATCAAATCTCCTCCTCCTAATGGGGATGATGATGCCTGTGAAGACGATATTGATCAAGCTGTTTTGCTGTCTGACCCTATTTTGACGACCGGTGGTGATTACGGACTGGTTGTTATTCCTAAATCTAGAAGGCAACTCCTCTTTGCCAAGTGTGGTGCCACGCGTTTTTCTGAACTGGATTGTCAAGGAATTGGCGATACTAGTAGATGGGTAGACATTATACGTGTGGGTAATTTTCTTTATGGAATTACTACCGTCACAAATAATTGGGAGCAGTTTTGTATGCTTGCTTGGGATTGTACCGACTGTACCAAACCTAGACAGATTGTCGACTTTCAAGTTTGCTTCAATCCTCTAGGCGATGACAACGGCTGCGAGAGATCTCTACAGTTTGTGGAGTCACAAGGTGAGCTGCTTCTTGTCTGTGCACATATACCCGATTCGATAATTGTTCCTTTGATAATGCGGAAACAAGAAGTTACAGATACTCATCAGTTGTATTCATTTGTCCGCCGTCCTCACGCGTGTCGAGTTTACAAGATGGATTTCAAGGAAAAGGAATGGGTACCAATGGAGTCGTTGGGAGATCGGGCATTGTTTGTCATGCAATTCCAGGCCATGTCCGTTTCTACACGCGAGTTTCCACAGTATAGGAGGAACACCGTCTACTTCTATCATTGGCTCGACTACGCTGGTTGCAGTCCTGTCGTCGGTGTTTACAACCTAGACGATGGCTCCATGGAAGAGATTGAAGTGTCCCAGTAGTTGTTTACTAATGATTGTTTCCTTTTTCTTTTAATTAAAGATTTCATTAGTGCTTTATTTATTTATTTATTTTCCAAGCAAAAGTTGTAAGTAACTTGTTATATCTTTCTTGCACTTTTAATTTGAAGTTGGTTCCCTGTTATTGCCACCAATGCGAGTTTGACATAGGGACAAGTTCTCTCTTCATAGCACAGTATGTGCTAGTTTCGGATCAACGCATTTCCGTATTATATCATTAGCTAAGTTAATCGTAGGAGTTCATGGACACGGAAGGGAAATGATTGCAGCAGAAGCTAAAATGGTGACATAATTTTAGTCTGACAACTGGTTTCACTGGTAATTTATGATTACTACAACAAACCTGCTTCTTTTTGTACATTTCTTTTTCTTATAATCGTTTAAACAGAATTTGTGTTCTCTTATCTTTATTTGTTGTAAACAAATTGGTCTGATTCTGACGAATCGACATAACATGTCTCTGATACCAATTTGTTCTAAATGCTAATTGTTGAAGAAAGGAAAAATATATGTCATAGGGTTTCAAAATATGCTAAATTATGTAAGAACTGATTATAGTGAACCCAATAAGATGTGAACATGCATATGGGTTAGCTCAGTGGTAGAGCATTTGAGACCCCAGCATGATTTCCCGGGTTCGAACAAATTAGACGTAGAATTTGATAAAATTCCCAAAAAATAACATGTGAACAAACTGATACCGAACGGTATCGATAGAGAAGCTGTTAGAGAAGCTTCGATCTCCCAGTAGCGATTCGAGAGGCTACGGCTCTTGAACAATTGAAACTCTAAAAACAAAAACAGTTGATGAAGAAAACAAAACACGATTCTGATGTTCTGATGCCCATCAAACATGTCCTACAAGCTTATAAATACTACTAACTTCTAGCTAATGACTCCTAACACCCCTAATAAATGATAAATCGCAATAACAACCCTCCTTATAATAATTAACATAAATATCATCCTAACTAATGAACTATTTTGGGAGGTAGTCGTTGAGATACTTTGGCGGAGCACGGTTCCGATCCTCACGTCGCAAGGGCGTCTCTGTAGTCGTGTCATGTGTTGGATACGTACCCGTATCACAAACAGTTTAACAGACACTTATACAAAAAATGATGTAGCTACTCCACGTCAGTAATAAAAATTTATTAAGAAAAAAACAATATGACGGATTTTAGTATACCAAATTTTTTTAGGAAGCATACTAAATCTTTCTAGCACGGAACGTTTCCTCCTTCAAGCAGGGAATTAAAAGTCAAAACAGAAACTTCAGTAACGTTGCCTTCTTATGTAAAAGCTCTATTTGTTTCCTTTTCAGCAGAAGCATGTCACAAGCAGCTATCCTCCCCACTGTGAAGGCACAAACCATGGCGAGCCGGAAGAGAAGAGCTCCTCTTAGCAACATCTTCATCAAACATTGCCTTACGCGGCCGCAGCCAGATTGGTCTAGTATTCACTACGACGTGCTCGAAAACATTCTGAAATACTTGCAATTAGTTGATCTTCTCCGATGCCGAGCCGTATGCACTAGCTGGCGCTCGTCTACCCAAAGCCACATCTCATCTTCAGTTAATTCGTTCAACTCCTTGCAACAAAAGAAACCGCCACTAATTCTTTGGTACGAGCCCTACCTTGACCATTGCGCCAACTGGTTCTTGGACATCACTAGGCCTAGGAAAAATTTGTACCAATTCAACCGCAAATCCAAACAAGTGCTCTGGCGGAAGTTGGATTGTTGTGTTGGATTCTCCTACGGGTGGTTCTTGTTTTCCGGCAAGAGATATAGCAACAGGTTATATTTATTCCACCCGCTGCTATTTTCTACGGTGGTTGCCCGTTTTCCTCGCATCAAATCTCCTCCTCCTAATGGCGATGATGCTTGTGAAGATATTGCCCAAGCTGTTTTGCTATCTGACCCTATTTTGACGACCGGTGGTAATTACGGACTGTTTGTTATTCCTAAATCTAGAAGGCAACTCCTCTTTGCCAAGTGTGGTGCCACCCGGTTTTCGGAACTGGAATGTCACAGCGATGATGATCCAACTACTACTAGATGGGTAGACATTATACGTGTCGGTAATTTTCTTTATGGGATTACTACGGTCACAAATAATAGGGAGCAGTGTCGTATGATTGCTTGGGATTGTACTGACTGTACCAAACCTAGACAGGTTGTCGACTTTCAAGTTTGCTTCAAGCGTCCAGGCGACGACGGCTGCCGGAGATATCTACAGCTTGTGGAGTCGCAAGGTGAGCTGCTTCTTGTCGTCGTACATATACCCGATTCGAGAATTGTGCCTTTGATAATGCGGAAACAAGAAGTTACAGGTACTTTTCATTTGTATTCATTTGTCCGCCGTCCCAATGTCTGTCGAGTTTACAAGATGGATTTCAAGGAAAACGAATGGGTACGGATGGAATCGTTGGGAGATCGGGCGTTGTTTGTCATGCAATTCCAGGCCATGTCCGTTTCTACACGCGAGTTTCCCCTATATAGGAGGAACACGGTCTACTTCTATCATCGGCTCGGCTACGCTGGTTGCAGTCCTGTTGTGGGTGTTTACAACTTAGACGATGGCTCCATGGAAGAGATAGAAGTGTGCCAGTAATGTAGTAGTAGCACTAGTAGTTTACGAATGATTGTATCATTTTTTTAATTAAAGGTTTCATTAGTGTTCTAAGTTTCTTTTTTTCCAAGCAATAGTTGTATAGTAGCTTGTTAGAGCATCCACAGTAGACTATTCAAATGGAAGTTATTACTAAAATAGCAAGTCAATGTGAATAAGTTCAGTCTCCAGCAGACTAGCTAAACCAAGTACTAATTTAGTCTCCTACTTTCATGCTAGCTAAATGTGGCGAGTCAACACATCCTAGCTACTTCTATTTTTTTATGTTTTGTTTTAGTTTAGATAGTATTAATACAACACTATTGGAGCAAATATACCCTACTAAAATGAATAAGTTGAATTTGCACTAAAATTTAGCTAATTTGTAGATTACACTACTGTGGATGCTCTTACATCTTTCTTAACTTTTTCCCTGTTATTGCCACCAATACGAGTTTGACATAGGGACAAGTTCTCTCTTCATAGCACAATATGTGCTAGTATCGGATCAACACATTTGCGTATTACCACTCCGTCCCAGCTCTTTCTTCCCATCCTGACTTTTTGACTCGTATCTGAGTCACTTTGACCGGGTGATTTGGATGGCAAAACGATGTGATTTTTTGATAATTTTTTCACCGTGTTATAGAACAACCTTTACTCTACAATGCCATGAAAAAATTATCAAAAAATTGTATCATTTTGTTATCCAAATCATCGGGTGAAAGTGACCAAATGAATAGTGGTAAAAATTAAATTGGGAAGAAAGAGCTGGGACAGAGTGGTATATCATTAGCTAAATTAGTCGTAGGAGTTCATAAACACAGAAGGGAAAGGATTGATGCAGAAGCTAAAATGGTGAAATAAGTTCGGTCTGAGTACTGGTTTCACTGGTAATTTATGAGTACTACAAAGACCAGCTTGTTTGTGTACAGTTCTTTTTCTTTTAATCATTCTAACATAATTTGTGTTCTCTTATCTCTATTTGTTGTAAAAGCTGGTCTGATTCTGACGGATGGACAGAACATGGTTCTGATACCAGTTTGTTGGAACGAGGGTAGCGAACAAGAATGAAAAAATAAGATAAAAAACATACACAGAAATTGTGCGATAAGCTGCGACCTTCTACGCAATCTGTGCGAGTTGCTGAGGTAACTCCTACAAGTTTCTGACTTCTCCGATCAAGGCATCTTCAGCCAGACAATCTTTCCTTTTATTACTTATCTTTCCTGGGTTCTTCCAACTTGCAAAAGATTTGACATATGAAAATAGAAAGATGGTTCCGTAAAGAAAGTCCCAACCCAAAGTTTGAACACTCTCAGTAGTGTGGAGCTTACTCTTAGGCAACAAGCTTCTCTACTTGCCCGTGTTTCTTTTGTCCACCAAACTGTCCACTATATCCAATTAGAAAGCTTGGCTAAGTCCTAAGAATCATTGGACTAGTAAATTGGAAGTCCCTCACAAGCACAAATCTGGAACAAACAGCAAAGTGAAAAAGTTGCCAAATCGAAAGCAGATAACTATAACTCATCGCAAGCTACAGCTTAAGACTAACACTTAGCCGGAATTTTTTTCATTTATTTGATCACGTACAAGAGAAAAGGAAAGAGATATAACATGATTAGCATCATAGATCACACAGAAGAAAAGGGTAAAAGACACCTTCACCTCCTAGTTTCATTAAAGGACATTTTCACCCCCTTTAGTTACAAAAATGGTACTTTCACCCCTCCAGTGTGCCAAACTTCAACAAATTTGCACCTCATATTGTAACACCGTTAGGAACTATCTGTGAAGATAATTTTTGGAAAAATTTGCCCACATGTTATGAAAATTATAGGCATTACCCAATGGTACATTAAATTTTTTGCATGATATGGGGGTCGAATTGGTCTCTACAACTATTTTCAATGACAGGCCTTACTTTCATATTAAGAGCTTCACAGTCACAGAGTATAAATTACTCGGCACACTGAAGGGGTGAAAGTATCTTTTTCGAACCTAGAGGGGGTGAAAGTGTCCTTCAATGAACCTAGAGGGGGTGAAAATGTCTTTTTTACATTTGGAGACCTGTTGAACCAACAAGTTTGGTTAGTCCAAAAGTGATTGCCATAGCCATCCACCCACCAACAACCACCCTAGCACAAGACCTCACCACCGGTGCCTTCCCCAACACTGCACCAACATAACCAAACACCGCTAGTGTCAAGCTCACCGCCGCCACCACAACCCCCAACCTCACCTTATGGTCAGCAATAAATGCAGCTGCAAGTAGTGGAACTATTGCCCCCATTATGAAAGCCATGGCTGATGCTAGAGCTGCTTGAGATGGACTTGGCAGTTTCTCTTTCTCCGTTGCATCTTCACTTCCTTCATTGTCTCTCTTTATTTGAGCCACCTCTATGTCTAGCTGAGCATACACAGAAACAAACTCTCCAATTGCCATACTACAAGCTCCAGCCACCAGCCCTGCAAAGCCGGTCAGTAACATGGCTTTAGCATCTTCTTTAACAGCTCCTATACCCATCATTAGGGACGCGATTGAGACCAACCCGTCATTGGCTCCCAAAACAGCAGCTCGTAGCCATTGTGCTCTTTGGGTGTAATCAAAGTTGGTAGTATCTTCTTTGAGATCATCATGGTTTAGTTCATATCCGTTCGTAGGAATGCGAACACAGACTTCACTAGGGGCAGCCATTGAGAAGAACAATGAGAAATGTTTAGCTATTGGTGTGAATGATATAGCACAAAAGATAATTGATGATTTGAGGGAAATACACTCTTCATGAAGGGGATTTATAGAAGATAGGGACAAAAAAGTAGGCAGTTGTGTGGACGACACACGCCTTTGATTGTCTGCTAATGAAAGCTTTATCATAAATAATCTTTGATCTTGACCTAAATTTTCACAAAGAGACATCGTGGTCAGAAAGATGATTTTGCTTAATAGGATTGCACTCCATGATTGATATTACAAAGATTTGGCTTTCATAAGAAAAGTGGATGGAGTCTCCACTTGATATAAAAGTAGGACAGAAGGAGATTACTAAATTAGAGGGAGTGTGGAATGCGCACAAAGGCCACACGCTCCTATGTGTTGTAGTTGGTATCTTCTTTGAGTATTTCCTGATTTAGTTCATATTCCTTCTTAGTTTAAATGAAACGTGAATTAGTTTAGATGAAAGATGAAATAAGCAATAACGTCTACAATATTAGCATTGATAGACGAAATTGGTGTATATGAGTTATTCCGAGAAGTGTTTAACACACATGAATGGACTTTTGATAATCCAAGAAATTGAAATTTTGGTGAGTTGAATATAGATAAAAAAATGACTTCTCTAGTGAACTGAATATGGTGAAAAAAAACATGTACATGTATTTAGTTGCTAAAAACAAATATTAATTTGGAGCCGAAAAAGTATAAACATCTCTTATGCGATAACTTTTCTGAAGTGATTTTCTCTCCAGTCCCACGAATATCACTCTAGAGGGGGTTTTACTATATGTAGATAGCGAGTCATGTCGCATCATTTGCTTCAAAGAGTATTAAACCTCACATTTGTATTTGGACTTTACTGAGTTAATTAACTAGGAGTATTTATCTTTAAGAAGCTGCTGCAAATCCATTCAAGAAAAAAGAAGCTGCTGTAAATATTTGTCACCCCCCAACAATGCTTTGCTTCGTGATCGAACTTTAATGAACTTCTTGCATTTTCATCCACATAAGAAAAAGGCCTAAAACTCAGTAGGGGCAGCCATGGTTACTGGAGAAGGGTTCATTAATATTATCAATCAGGGGGAGAATGAGATGACTTAGAAGAGAAGAGAGTTGTGTTATGAATTGTTGGAGATGCACTATTAACTATGGAATACACTAGATATTGGTCCAAAACTAGCAGCTATGTGGACGGCACACGCCCTCCGTTGTCCTATGCATTAAAAGTTGTATAATAAATAAATCTGAATATTTTTTTCTACCAGATCTTTATCTTGACCTAATACTGTAATTATCTTCCCTTTAAAACAAAAGGATGATTTCGCTGAATAGGATTGCACTTGGAGAAGCTCTTTAAAATGATATTGGGAGATCGTATGCGTGCCTTGTGAAACTATAAGGGGGTGTATGTCCACTTGATGTAAAAGTGGGGGGATACAAAGAGATTACTAAATTAGAGGGAGTGTGGAATGCACACAAAGGCCATAAAAATTAATTTCAAGGAGGGAAAAAAATATTCAGTGAACTACTAGTAGTTACAGAAGGCTGCACTTGTCAGTGGCATAACAGTATCCAAAATCCAAACTTGTTGATATCTCTAATTACTTCAGCGAGTGTGATAATAAGTCCAGATGTTCCGTGACAATTAATCCACATCAATCGGCTGCAAGTCTGTGGACAGAACCTGCATTCACCAAGTCCCTTACGAAATGACAATTAATCCGCATCAATGTGTTTTGCCTTTTCATGAAGGATGGGGTTAGCAGCAAGTATATGCAAAGCAGACAATCACAATAGACAATAGGAGGATGAGAAGCTAAACAATACAGCTCAGTGAGCACAGAAACCAACCAAGTGAGTTCATGGAAAATGGCAGCTAATCCTCTGTATTAAGCCTCGGCTGAGCTTAAAGCAACCACTGATTTCTTCTTAGATTTCCAAGAAACAAGACAATGACCAAGATAAACCAAATACCCAGAAGTAGACCTTCTGCTGTCAAGACACCCTGCCAGAGTAGCCCCACAAGATGAAGAGAAGTACTTGTAGGAAATAAGACACCTTGAGAAGTTGTGCCCTTGACATATCTCAAAATGTAATGAACAGCTGAAAGGTGATGATTATTAGGATGTC
The DNA here is from genome assembly GCA_023055425.1 of Linanthus parryae. NCBI lineage: Eukaryota > Viridiplantae > Streptophyta > Magnoliopsida > Ericales > Polemoniaceae > Linanthus > Linanthus parryae. Next base: position 25,002,690 of record JALGPY010000002.1, on the reverse strand, counting down.
CAACAAACTGACTTAACTTGTGTATTGAATATCACAAGTCAGGTCTGGTAATGCAAAGATAAAGAAGTTTGCCAATCAACTGTCTGTAAGCTGCCTGTGCAATTCATCGAAGCAGTGCAAATATGCATACTAAGTTTGATAGAAGGAGTCATGGGAGAAGAAGCTGCTTTACATTCAAATATCTAGCTGAAGAAAGAATTTGTTAAGGAAATTTGTGTTGACTACTAAAGATACTTGAATCATTTCAGTCCACACCTTCTGTTTGAGTGGTATTTGATTCTATTTGATTCTATCAACCTATTTACAACCAATTTTCATGTGATTAGGAGGTAATGAAGTCAGAACCCATGTTTGATCATCTCTTCAATGTCTACAGCTCATCTTTCATAGCTTGCACCCATTTCTCATTTTGTGCAGCCTGTGTATAGGAATGAGGCTCAGTTTGACTGTAGAAGTTGGCGAAAGAAACATGACTCGACTGTGGTGATTGATATCATGATTGCATAAATCATGGAAGAGATAGTGGGAGATTATCTCTTTACTTAACAATTGATACCAATGATCGAAATACATATATGAAATGGAACAAACAACTGCTACTCCCTGGTGAAAAACTTTCCTCCATAGTTGAAGTATTTTTTCTTTTCCCTCCATTTCCTGAATTCTTTTACCCCTTTCAGCTTTCTTTGTTACTGCTGTTCCTTCTATTGTACAATATCCAGACAAATATTACGAAAATACGTTAGCAAAGCAGTTTAAGTCATTATTATTATTATTAGTCTTTGAATTGAGGAAAAAGAATTTGAATTGAGAAAATAGTTAGTATTACCCAGCAGAACAAACACAATAATGCTCTTTCGTTTCTGGTCAAAATTGTAGACATGTTTTCAATTCTATAATTGTTAACTGGTTTCATGTTCTGTATGTGTTCGATAAAATCAGTAAAAATTACCTTCTCGTTTGTACTATTAATTATAAACGTGAGAATCTAAGAAGATACCAATTTACGTCTATTTCAGACCCTGGTTTGTATTCTCTTACCCATGTAATGCTCGGATTTAACTTCAAGAACACGTTGCTTCACAGGAACATAAAGTATTTTATACACAATCTCCAACCCAGACTAGTACAAAAGAGAAGCCAGAAGAAGAAACAACTAAAACTAGCAAATTAAATTTGAAATCCACTAGAGCCAATCAGCTTTGTTAGTCCAAAAGTGATTGCCATAGCCATCCATCCACCAATCACCACCCTCGAACAACCCTTCACCAAAGGAGCCTTCCCAAGCACCGCCCCAACACCACCAAACACCGCTAGAGCCAAGCTCACAGCCGCCGCCACCACCCCTAACCTCAGCTTATGGTCTGCAACAAATGCAGCTGCAAACAGAGGCACAATTGCTCCAAATGTGAAAGCAAGGGCTGATGCTACCGCCGCCTGAACAGGATTTGGCAATTGCTTTTTCTCACTATCATCTTTGATTCCATTGTTTTCTCTCTTCATTTGAGCAACTTCTATGTCTCTTTGAGCATACACAGAGACAAATTCACCTATAGCCATACTACATGCCCCTGCAACTAGTCCTGCAAAGCCGATTATTATCATGGCTCTTGCATCTTCCTTCACTGCCCCAATTCCCATCATCAATGAAGCGACAGAAACCAAACCATCATTGGCTCCCAATACAGCTGCTCTTAGCCATTGAGCCCTTTGGGAGTAGTCGAAGTTGGCATCTTCTTTATGTTCTTCAAATTTTGGTTTGGCTTCTTTGTTGGGAATAGGGAAAGGCATGAGAATGCAAACCTCATTAGGGGTGGCCATCAAAAAATCAAAGAGGAAGAAAGTTTAGCTAGCTATGGGAGGAAAAGGAGAAGGAAATGAATGGTTTGCTTGAGGAAGACACGCTCTTCATTTAAGGATATATAAAGGAGGAGAATTACTTGGTGGTGATAGTATTAGTGGTATTAAAGTATCGGTAGTGTGGAAGCCACAAGCCCCATTCGTCTATTTTGATTAATGGAATGAAAAGCAGCCTGTTACTTGATCTTTGCCTAACATAAATCGTTAAGTGCTTATTAGTGTGTTGATATAAAATTTGATGAGAGTGTGTATCCGATACAAAAGTAGGAGGAGCTGACATTACTAAATTAGCAGGAGTGTGGAGTTCGCACTTCCTTGATCTCTGCCTAAACTTAATCTTTCAAGTGCCGTATCACTGTGTTGATTTAAAATTGCAGGGAGTGTGTATCTGACACAAAAGTAGGAGGAGCTGACATTACTATATTTGCGGGACTGTGGAGTGCACACAAAAGCCACACGCTCCGGAGAGTAGATGGATATAAAATAACCAGAGAAATATTTTGTTAGACTTCTGTTACTTTATCATACATGATTGGAGGCGGCTAGGTGAACCCGACTTGGGGTAGCCCGATAGGGAAATGGAGTGGAAGTGTTGGTGTTTGATCATCTGTTACAAGCACTCGTATGAGTAAGTTTGGTAGTCCGTCTATTTAGAGCGCGTCCAGGTCACATAATATTCAGAAATCCATCCCCTTCATTACCTAAGAATTTTAGAATCTCCTTTTCATGTGTTGTTATATTCTCCAATACCAGAATTATCAGATCAAGCTAGGTTCTTTGGAAAAAACTATGATATCAAATTTCTTCGATCCTTAGAAAACATACCTAGGCTGCCTCACTCTTTGCCTGATCTGCACTATCCTAATAGTAATCATTAGGACACCTTAAGAGCAGTGTTAATATATAAACTTGAGGGAGTGTGGATTATGCAAAAGTAGAAGAAGGCGGTATGAATAAACTTGAGGGAGACTCTACACAGAAAGAACAGTAGAATTTTCTCACTTAAGAGCCTGTTTGGTGATGTATCTGTTTAAAATCAAGAAAAACAGTGAAAAACATGCTGATTTGAAAATATAACAAAAGAACTGTATGATTTCTGCTGCAAAACAGTGTTTAAAATCAAAAACACATTTGGCAAATGTTACTAAATTTCAAATTTAATTTACTTGAATATCATTTTTACGTACAATACTGATATACGTTTACTACTTTATGCATCCAATCAAAGTTGAGTGAAAAAAAATACCAAAAAACACAGATGTTGTTTCTATAAACAGCTGTTTTTCAGCATGTTTTTGTTTTAAACAGGCAAAAAGAAGTACCGATGCCAAATGAGTTCCTCGAAAAAAACACTGTTTAGACAAGGGATACCAAACATGCACTTAGTTTATTTTTAACGTCAAAATAAGCACTGAATTCTGAAACAAAATGATATCTATCCAGAATAAGAATCGGGTAGGCATATAGACGATGACACCCACATGAGGGACAGCAATTAAAATCCAAATCGGGATTAGCTGGCGGTAATGGTCATCCAAATTTCTAACTGGGATATTTTGCAAATAAATAAAGGCAGAAGAAAATGTTGTATTCTGCTCCTGGGATTCACAACATAGGCATTTACCCTGCCAAGTATCTGTTAGCTTTGAGTATTATGAACCTACAGTTGCATATTCTAACAGAATAATGTCAGCAACACTGTGAACCTACAGTTGCATATCATTAGCATTGCTGTATTAGAAGATAAGGTAAAACAATATTTCCAAATGAACTTATTTCAAAACATAACTCTTATTAGGCGTTTTTGTTACAACTTCTACAAACAAGACAACCATCCGCGACAATTACATAGATGAAAAGCAAAAAAATAACCCTAAGGATCACAGTTGAAGTCCATTAGACCCAATCAGTTTAGTAAGTCCAAAAGTGATCGCCATAGCCATCCATCCGCCAATAACCACCCTAGAACAAGACCTCACCACCGGTGCCTTCCCAAGAACAGCTCCAACAATGCCAAACACCACTAAAGCCAAGCTCACAGCTGCAGCAACTACCCCAAGCCTCACCTTATAATCTCCAATAAATGCAGCAGCAAGTAATGGCACAATTGCACCCGCGGTGAATGCCATGGCCGAAGCTAAAGCAGCTTGAAGAGGGTTTGGCAATTGTTCTTTCCCATTTTCCTCATCTTCACTTCCACCGTTTTCTCTCTTCATTTGAGCCACTTCTATGTCTAGTTGAGCATACACAGAGACAAATTCACCTATCGCCATACTACATGCCCCAGCCACTAGCCCTGCAAAACCAGTTAGAATCATGACTTTTGCATCTTCCTTAACCGCCCCTATCCCCATCATCAATGACGCGGTTGAAACCAAACCATCATTGGCTCCTAAAACAGCTGCTCTCAGCCATTGTGCTCTTTGTGTGTAGTCGAAGTTGGTTTCTTCTTCAACTTCTTTCTTGGGAATGGAAATGGATACCTCATTAGGGAAAGCCATGGAATGTTTACTAGGGGAAGAAGGTTATTAAAAGCTTTGTGTGAAGTTGGTTTTGTTGTGGAAGAACCGTTACAATGAGGCGATTATATACAGAGGAAAAGGGTGTTTGCTTTTGTAGGTAGTGCTGATAGTGGTGGCCATTAGAGGTGCAAAAAGCAATTCCTATTTCATTTTACCTAATATTACGGGCTTGGTTGCCTAGAGGATGTTCCACCAGTGTCCCTTCCTTCGTTACATGATGCGGAAAATGGAGTGCAGAGCGCATCATCGTCTACTGCAGCTTCTAAAACATGCCATGTGTTGTTAATAAGTAACCTCATTTATGCGGGTGGCATTTTAGGGAAACAATATCACAAGGTAACATGAACATACAAAATCTAGTACCATTGTGTTAGAGTAGTACCATTGTGTTAGAAGGTAAACTCATTTATACAATGTCTCCGAACCATTTGAGGCTACGAGGACGACTTGTTTTCCTTCTCGTGGCGAATTATTTCAATTTGACCGGATTAAGCACACTCATCGGACAGAAAAATATGATTGGGGGATGCCTTGGCCACAAAGGCAGAGGGTTATGAATTTATAATACCATTCGAAGGTCATGCTTGTCAATCTTTTCAGAATTTTGAGTACCAGGTGAAGCTCCCATCATCAATTAATAATCTTTATAAGCAGGACTTCTTAGAACTTATGTGCTACCACTCTTCTTGAGTTTATATATGTTTTGTTTATCTCTAACTCGTGATGCGCCGTATTCTAGTGGGTTAGGCCAGATGTACCCCGCTTTCTCATTTACAGGTTAGAAGTCCATCTTATTTGATTTTAAATGATACGCATGGTTATATCGCACTACCTATCAGGTAGATTTAAATGATACGCATGGTTATGTCGCACTACCTATCAGGTAGATTCAGAAAAAAAAAAAAAAAATCTAATATTTTCTATCAATGTTACTTGTGCAAGTTCTTTTAATTAGTACATCTAAAAGACAAGAAAGGAAAATGGTGTGTGCTGAATAGGAACACACTCCATAGAAGGATAATTTGTAGATATAAAAGTAGGGGGGAGTGTGGATTCCACTTGAAAGTGGGTTCAACTAGTATTAGTAAATTTGGGGGGAGTGTGGAGTACCCACAAAGGCCACAAGCTTACTAATTATTTATTTTAATTTGAAGTTTATATAATAAAGATATGAAAAGAGGATTATCTCATTCTGATCCATTTTCAATTCGTTGCAAACTTACAATAATGAAGCACAAGTCGTGCTCAGTACTGTTGCGAGCACAGTAAATTTAGCTCATTTTCTCAATTTCGATAGCTGCATGTCGAATAACGAATTACTCGTGTAAGAAAGTGCGAAACTGCTGTACCAGCGGTGCATTTTTCAAATAAAAGGTAAGAAAAACTAACGTTTAAAGTAATTTTCTAGAACAGAATTGAAATCCTAGTTCCGCAAACCTAATCTATTATACTCTGTATCTTGTTCCTGCTATTGCAAGATCTAAATATATATCCTGAAGCTCCTAGTTTTTTTTTTTTTTTTTTTCTTTTAATCTTTTTGCTGCTAAAATCCATTATGCAGATTTGATGGTTTGATGAGGAATTAGACGATAGGTAACACACATTATTGTGAAAGTAGTGTGCATTAAGAAAAGCAAGCACAAAAACCTACCCTCTGAATTTAGAGGTCTCAAGGGGTTGAGCCGGGTCAAATGGGGAAGGTTTTAGCAGGTTGGGGTCCGACCAGGCCGGTTTGAGCATTTGGGGTGGGGGGGGGGGGGGGGGGGGGTGATCAGGCCTGGGCGGATTGGGGCCGGACTACGGGTCTTTCACGTGGGAATCCTACCTCATATCTCAATACAATCATCTCATAACTCATATCTCAGTACATGCCTTATACCCCTCTTTCTTATACCTTACCCAAACAGGCCTAATGCTGTTTTTGCTATGACTTTGAGCATCAACCGGGTAGGATTAGATCAAGAGGTATTTATTTATTACTTAGGCAACCCTAGTGTTTCACTTCACAACTTTCCAGGATTTACCACGTTAATCTCATACCTTGTCTCCCTAGTCCCTACAGTAACATTTGGAGCAGCATCCTGTTGCATCAGCCACCAAATAACATAAATTTTGGGGACTAGGGAGATAAGATAAAAAATTGAGCTTAATTTTTGACAAAAATGATCGTATCAACCTAATCTAATTACAAGATTTAATACCAACCAACCACCAACCACGGTTATTTTTTTTTTGTCATATTTTTTTTGTATTTTTCCTGTTTTTGTTCTTATTATTTATCTAGTAAACTAGTAAACATAATTATCTCATAATCACAAAATTTTATTTAATTCAGTCAAGGAAAAAATATTAGTTAATGTATAATAAAAGTTAAAACAGATAATTTATTAAGAAAAGTATAGTGAAAAATGTTTTAGAAGAGTAGACAAATAGGTTTTCGGATCCTAGTTTAGGACAGTGTGCTCATTCTCACAAACTATAGGTAGGACTCAAATTCAAGACAGTGTGGTTATTTTCGCACCAACCCTTCTTCATGTCTATGTCGCATATATTGCTCTAACTGAACACTCATAACTAAAAGTCACTTATACTGTCTTATCCATGTACAATCATATTTTATCTCTTATCTCCATAATTGTTATCTTTTACCTAAACAACGAGGCCTAAAAGTACTAATTGTCCCAAAACTACAACTAGAGACCGACCCTACCCTCAGACGAACGTTGTAACAATTAGGGAGTGCATGTGCTCTGAAGTCTGGCACATTGAAGGGGTGAAGTGTCATTTCATAAATTTCATCAAACCTAAGGGGGTGAAAGTGTTTTCATCAAACCTAAGGGGGTGAAAGTGTCTTTTAGTCTAATTTTTTTGCTAGGACTCGGTAATGAGCAAAATTAAGGGGTAAAAGACCCTTTTGATTTGGAAATGACGCTTTCACCCCTAGTGTGTTTGTCGAATTTACACTCCTTAATTGTGGCGCAGTCAGTCTAGGAGTGGGAGTGTCACACATAACAGATTTGAGTCAAATGTGCCCTCTTATAGCATGGAATGGCGCAGTGAAAGGGTGCAAGTGTCCTAAAGATTTCCACACTTAAAGAATGAAAGTCTCCTTTCCCAAACTGGAAGGGGGTGAAAGTGTCTTTTAATTCAAAATTAAATCCAGACAGGTACGTATTCCTTCAACAAAATGCCCCCTAACTTCTAAATAGCTGAAATATATTGGGGGTGTATCATACATGAACCAAAATATAAGTAGACCAAACGGTTAAGATTTGGCCTTACCTCGCAAAGAAAACTCTCACCTTGGTTGGTTGCTTGTTACGCTCCCTAACCAGCATGTTGATATGGTGGTTCATCGCTCGTATGGTAGCACAATGTTGCATCCCAATGGACAGGCAGAAGCGTTCATGCTACTTTTCGGATCGTTTGGTGAACTTATCTTCATACTTTCTTGCCGATGCAGCACGCTGATATGGTTGGTGCATTCGCTCAGTCTTAGTCATGTTGGTGACTGAACAAATGCAAATGAAAGCAACATTTAGACAGTCCGTTGCTGAAGGGGACACGGTAAAAGGGTTGCCTGCTCTTCACCCCCAACCTTCAGCAGAGTCCAGTATACCAGCACTCCTCTTCTTGATAACGATCCCATAACCAAAGAAAGACCAAGACTAAGCAGATACTACATTTCAAGGGGTTAAAAACACTCCCTCCCTCCCCCTCAGGTTTGACACAAAGACAATCTCACCCCCTCCAGTTTGGGAAATGACACTTTCACCCCTTCAGTGAACCAAACTTCAGGACACTTGCATCCCTGATTGCGTCATTCCATGCTCTAAAAGGGAAAATTTAACTCAAACACTGTTTCAGTGTCAGGCCCCCACCTCAGGCTCATCTTTGGAGCGGAAGTGTCCTGAAATTTGGACCATTAAAGGGGTGAAAGTGTCATTTTCCAAACTAGAAGGGGTGCAAGTGTATTGTCATCAAACTTGAGGGGGTGAAAGTGTCTTCTACCCTATTTCAAGAGATCAAACCAATATAAAACTGGAAACAAGGAACCAAACCTCCCCAATCTTAGTAACATTATTTCAGAGGACTTCACATTACAATATATCCCGAATCTTAATAAACATTACACAGATGTGGGTACACTATACAGTCAGGAGCTTGGCCTCGACTTCTCCAACATGGAGAATCACACGCCTCAAAAGTTATCCATTCTGCAATCTCGGTACTAAACTTCTCATAGGAGATATCCAGCACATCAGACCTGAGAAGGACTGGCTCAAGTCAACACTACATTACTTCAGTTTCTTGTTGTTTTTCTGGCGGCTGTAGCTGGTAATACAACAGAAGAGGGTGTCAGAATGTCTATTCAATTTGACCTAAATTTGCAAGAAAGAGCACACACAGACACACACAAGATGAACAAAACTGAGAGGAAGGAACAAATTTGCTGGTAGTCATTGTGAACCATATGCGAAGTTAGTTGTGGTATCAATATCATATTCACACTGGAGTACTTCGCGCTCAATAGGATGATTTTGCATTCAAATGACATATACCACTCCGTCCCGTCTCTTTGTTCCCAATTTTATTTTTGTCACTATTCACTGGGTCACTTTGACCCGGTGATTTGAATAGCAAATTGCTGTAATTTTTTGATAATTTTTCATGGTGTTGTAGAGAAAAAGTTGCTCTATAATATGGTGAAAAAATTATCAAAAGTCGTATTATTTTGCTATCTAAATCACCCGGTCAAAGTGAACCAGATACGAGTCAAAAAAGTCAAATGGGAACAAAGAGACGGGACGGAGTGGTATAGCATTAGTTATATAGCACTCCCATTGGAGATATTCTGACAGGCATATACTTAAAACAATCCCGTATTCCTGACAAAGTGATCAAAGATACTCAGGAGAAAGATCTTTATAGGGAGGAGAAAAACAAAGTGCTCCAAAATTTGGCAGGATAGGGAAAACAAACAGAAAATCACGAGTTACATGGACCATTGAAGAATATGAAGATCTTTAGGCTTTTACCACTGGGACCAAAGCAGCTGTTGTATATACCTGTTGTATATACCGGAATGCAAAGTCTAAATTCAATATGAATACAAGCTGGTCTAAAATCTTGGAGTAACAAGCATGGCAAATACATATATCTAGACGTTTAAAGAACAGACGACTTATGTGAAGACCCTGATTTTGCCAGTCTTTTGCAACTTAAGCCAAGATAGAAACATGCTGAGAAGCCAGGTATTAAATATTTGATGCTCAACTTAGTAACAGAACAATGTTGCTATTTGGGAACCTAATCCTTTGTGACAAGATAAAAACATGACAAACGATACCAACAAGGAGACAAAATACTTCACAGACAACTTTGCGGCACAACAATAAAGTCATTTAATTTGTATGCATCATGTGTAGTGTGTACTGATATTTCATTCAAACAAATGAAATCCCAAAAATTACTAAGATTAAAATCATAAGCTTGATTTCCTCATACTAACGGTTAACCAAATATAACAAGTATATCAATATTATCTCATCAATGAAACAGATATGCAACGAATCAACACGAGGTCTCTTATCCACAAAACACCCATGCCTATTCAGTACCACAAGAGCGTCAAAATCACTATACACATGACGTGTCTGACACATCTTGGACAGTTCAATACTGAACAACATTGACATGAAAACTTACTAAAGTGTCGGTCCGTGTTAATCAGTTCATCAGTCACACTTCAGCATCATCAGCTTAATGAAGATTATCTAATAAGTGATTCTTTTCAAAAATAAATTGGAGATGTCACTACATCTTACATACCTAGCAATAATATTGACTATAACTGAATACACTGATCTCCTGTAGTCTTCATTATCATTTTCTTGAAATGAGTGGAATTAAATATTACATAAGACCTAGAAAGCACTACGCTTTTCATAGGGTGCGTATGATTTTGATGTATGAGATGACAGAAGAGAGAGAGTTACGACAGGCGCGAATTTTGGATCGGACGGAAAGCTTTTGTCGGCCAGTCGCGAAGGAGTTCTGTCCGCGTCTGTCTAGTTGGCGAGTTGAGCCGATAGAGTGTACTGTTGTCTGGGTTTGAAAGATTTCGTCTTTGAAGAAACCAAAGGGGGGCAATGGGGTTTGGATTACTGAGGAGGGGGCTTCGTCGATACGATTGGTGAAGGTTTTGCAGCTTGAAATTCGTTGGGTTTGTATCTGGTTTGATTAGACTCGGATGTCTACTCGACCGAATCAAGTAATAGGAAGAATTGATTCAAAGCTATGAAGCACCGGAACGCCATATAGGCTGTCGTCCCCGTTTCGTACCCGTCCGGAACGCCAGAACGGCGCCAGAACGCCTCGGAACGTTCCCGGAGCGACAGGTGGCGTCCCCAGAAAAACAGAAGGTCGGAACTTGAGGGGAACGGCGTCGGGACGAGTTTCAGCTTTCCGGAACGCCTGGGGAACCCCCGTACCCGACTTTCAAGAGATCGGCGTCCCTATCTCACAGCAAGAAAGGAGAAGACAAAACGTTGAAATTTGAAGAACTGCGGCGGCCATGGCTGTAACAACAGCTTCTACACGATGTTGGAGAAGAAAACAAAACCCACTTCACTTGTCTATTTTACTATATTACCCATGTTTTTTTTACAAAAATGACATTCCTCATAAAAGCCCTAATGGGCTTCTGTCAACTTCTTTTATTGGGCTTCTCTGTTACATAAGTAAAGCCCAACGAACTGCACTTATTTAATAAGACATATTTATGTGTTATATAAATTTTATAAAATGTTAATTTATAAATACATATATATATATATATATTTATATTTATATATATTTAAAAATTGCCGTTCCCCCGGCGTTTCGTCTCCTAATTTTTTGAAAATCGCCGTTCCGGCGTTCCCGTCCCCGTTTCGTCTCGTTCCCGTCCCCGTTTCGGTGCTACATAGATTCAAAGCATCGTCGGGTTGTTTGTGCCTTTGAAGAACAGTGAAGGCACATATGTGTCTCTTTGGGTTTAATATCAGTGGATTTGTATGCTGGTTGTTGGTGGGGGTTGTTAGGGATTTACCTTTAGGGTGATTTCCAGGTACAGTTTAGCCGGCGCTTAAACCGACGAGGATTGATGGGAGGTCGTTCCGACAAGTTATGGGTTGTATGCGAACTGGGTCTTCGTCGGAGAAGAAGACGGAGCGTACTGACCCGGGTCCAGATCCAGGTCGAAATGAGGTTCTGTCCTATTCGGGTCAGATTCTGGGGCTGGGTCTGCTTCAATTTGGGGATAAGGAGCTGAACTTCCAAACACCAGCTTACCGTACGGATCAGAGAGCTGACGAGTTGGGTGTGGGAAAGTGAAATCCGGGTTGTCCAATGTATATTCCGGTCTGTCAGGTAAGTTATCGCGTCTGGATCACAAAAGTCAATCCACCCCAAGTTTCTACCAGTGAAAGTAGCTTTGAGGTAGGCTTTAACGACACAAGTCAAGCCATGCTGCAAGGGTGCAGTTGGTCTAATTCTAGGATGGAAAGCGGTTCACATGGGGTGCAAATCCAAAATCCAGTTTCTCGCGGGTCGCATAAAACGGGCCTCACACCTAACCACAGTCAGGGTGCAGGGGCCGATTTACTCTTAGATCTCCCTTGTTTTTGTGCCTCAGTTTCGCGTTGGTCTGCTTCTTTGGTGGGTCATTTTGATTGTGGTAGGGTGCCACATATTCACGAGGTCGAAGTATGGGTTTCACAATCATGGGGATGGGCTCAGTCGGTGCAGATTTTTGAGTTGGGGCTTTCCCTTTTTATGTTCCAGTTTGCCTCTAGGAGAGATGTGAGCAACGTGCGGTCTAAGGTTTGTCTTTTTGAAGAAGCTCGAGTTCTCTTTGATTTGTGGCACCCCTTGACAGGATGTCGAAGGGTTGATCTGAAAGAGGATTCAGTTTGAGTTAAGCTAGTAGGACTGCCAGTTTTTTCTGTATGATCATGATCTTCTTTGGGACATTCGGAATTTCCTTTAAGGATTCCTGGAGCTGGATTCTCAAACATCAACCTAGGAGCATTTTTCATGGCCAAATTGAAGGTTCGAGGACGCCTTACAACCAAAACCTCACCACAATGAGTATGAGCCCGAACAAATGTTGAGTCGAAGCCAGAGATGATACCTATTGGTGGCGTGCCTAGAATTGTCGAGTTTGCAGCCTTTTAGATTGTGAAGTCGCTAAGCTTCCGGTCACTTACTTAGGTCTACCTCTGGGGGCTTCTTATAAGGATACTAAGGTCTGGGACCATATTGTAGAACGGCATCATCGCAGGTTAGCAGGATGGAAAAGTCAATATCTCTCGAAGGGCGGGCGGGTTAGTTACCCTAATTAAGAGTACTTTGTCGAGTCTCTCTACCTATTTAATGCCTCTTCTTGTCATGCCTATGTCTGTGGTAAGGAGATTGTAGAGGATCCAGCATGATTTCCTTTGGGGTGGGGGACGAGTTTAAAAGGTTCAGAGTGCCAGACAGTGGAGAATGGGGGTTGTGGCGTTATGGGTTAGAGAGGGAGAGCCTATGGAGGAAGGTAGTCGATGCTAGATTTAGTTCTAGTATTAGGGGATTGGTGCTCCAACTTGGTTATGTACCCATATGGTTGTGGGCTTTGGAAGGAGACAATGGCAGATCAGTTTGTGGCAAGCTGAGATTCAAGGTTGGTTTAGGGAAACGCATTCTTTTTTGGGACGATACATGGGCGGGGGAAGATTCTCTTTCTCGTTAATTTCCTTTTCTCTATCGCATAGCTCAGGAGCTTAAGGTCTAAGTGAGCCAGAGTATTACTCTAGGTGGGAGCGAAGGAGAGGGGGAAGGGAGTGTGGCGTGGGATGTAAGGATTTGGCGGCACTTGCATGGTTGGGAGGTCCAAGACTTAACTTTTCTTGATAAGCTTTATAGTGTTGGAACCACTCCAGGTCTATGGAATGGCTGTTATCTTCAACTGGTTGTTCATTCTTACTATTCTCTTTTGTGTGGGGCACATGCTTCTTGGGGTCCTGCTCCGTAATTTGGCATTTGGTGGGTTGCGCCTGGAACAGTTTCTAAGTTTCTGACTGCTTGGGGAGTGTACAGGTTAGTAGCGAGAGACGGAAGGCGTGTAAGTTGGCTCCTTTCGTAGTTATATGGATCATATGGAGGGTGCGGAATATTTTTTTTTTTGATGGAGTTCGTTAGTCCGATACCTATGTTAAAGGACTTATCTAGCCAGTGTTGTTGGAGTGGCAGACCCGCGAACCGCAGAATTCAATTTATATCAGCTGTTACATTGTACCCTGTGCATAGACTGTTGTAGTAGCTTTGTTTCTTTCGCTGTGCAGGTTATGTATGCATGACCTCTCAGTTTCTCTGTAATCCTTCTTTTTTAGTTATATATTATTTTTATTACTTATCAAAAAAAGCACAACGCTATTCATAATACTAGTTACTAACTGAGAACACCTAAAGTTACCGACATATTCCATAAGGGCTTGATGGGAGTTCCGATAGGGTGATTTTCACTAGTAGTACCACTCATTCTCCAAATGAGTGGTATTACTACTAGTGAAAATCACCCTGTTGAGCATAAAGTGCTCCAATGTGAACATACCATATTGACAGTTTGACACCAATGTACAACCAATATATAGTACTATACATATAATTCTAGGTTACCGATGTACAACTACTAATGCAAAAAGGTACAACTCAAATTTGCTTCAGGGATGACGCTGTAAGAGGGACTGAGAAAACTCTACAGAGTCCAAAGGGCCTCATGGGAGTTTCAGTAAGCCCCAGATCAAGAAATGGTGAATAGCCATTGCCTGTCTAATACAACTCAGACCACATCTTTATCAACAGATGATTTAGCATCTACTTCCTAACGCTGATATATATATTATGTGCAAATATGCCAAAAGGGAGGCCACTAAAATTAATCATTACGAGGAAACTCTATATCCCTAAATAAGCCTCTAAGATAACAGCAATTTACTGGAAATTCACAACAGTTGAATGAACATTACGAAGTAACTGTTATGGTGTTTGGGTAGAGAACACAGGTCTATTGGTGGGTGTGACTAACAGTGAATACTAGCCTTCCTACTGAAGTAAAATTGGAATTTAATTGCTGATTAAACAATCGTTTAAAAAATTGAATACACTGCATTTTTTTTATTAATATCCATCTCCAACTACTTATAAAATAGGGATTATCAACTTCCCCAAGAGAAGTCTCTACGCTCTACTAAATTGCTGTTCATGCCAATAAGCGATGTCAGATTCAATTATGCTGTTTGACATCGAGAACACCATATCCATAGAAGATGGGGTGGATGCTAGGCAAACAACTAACAAGTCTTCTTTTCTTTTGGACCAGAATTCAAGAGAAGATTTGTATCATAGATGGTCTCTGCACTGCTGACTGGTCTTGGTGAATTGCCATGATATTCTAGAACAGTTGTAAACTTCATTGTATATCAGTAGTTGATTATCAACTTGCCTGTTACCAAAGCCACATTTGGTATTTCTTGAGTTTTTTCCAATTTCCATCATTGCCTTACAGCAAGAAAAAATGTATAGTTAATAGTTTCGGTTCCCTTTATCTAGAGGAATTTTTTGAGTGTCTGCATGTTGCATCAGCTTCTTCTTTCGTGGTCTGTTCCATCAGTGCCACCATAGTTTTAGCAGCCCTGTTACAAAAATTGTCCTTAACTTCAACACTTTACTGCTGGTTGACATTAGGAGGTTGTAAGAATCCTGCCCTTTGTGGCTTCACCATTGCATTTCTTCACAAGCATTTGGATGAGATGAAAGGTGAATCAACTCAAGCATCAGATAATTTTCAGTAGAGCTTCAGAAAAGCTTTGGCTTAAATCCTCAAGAAAGGAATGGTGAGTGAAGGATCTGAGACTCACACTATTCTATTGGGACATGTCTATACTATTGGCTAATAACCAAAGAGGTTTTGACAGGTCATGGAAATGTGTGGGTTCTACCAACTAGAAGTGACAATGCAGAGCTGATTTACAAACTTCATGTTGAAGACACTTAAAACCATGGGAACCGGGGTTCTTGATTATGTTAAGAGGAATGAGATTTCGGATCAAATGGAGATATTGGGAAAAGATTTGCAATGGTTGTGTTTTGGCTTGAAATAATACTAATAGAAAATTAGCTGAAATTTACTGGCCTAGGCTTAAAGTGCTTCACTGCCGTAATAGATTATACTAGTGGCCTGGTTTGGTGACCAATGTGGATGATTCCTCAAAAGATAATAATTAGGACTAAGCAATGGGTAAAAGACACTGACCACCCCTCACTTTTGGATTAAAACCACTCCGCTACCCTGACTTTTGGAAAAAGACACTTCGCACCTTTTTGGATGGAGGCTAACTAACAGCATGGGAAAAACACTATTTTGCCCTTGAAAGGTTAAAAAATTCCCCTGTATATAACTCTCTCTCTACCTCATTTATAACCCTAATCCCCCCCTCTCTCTTCCCCTCTTTCTCTCATTCTCTGATGGCACTCTTATCCTTCTCCTTCCCGATCTCCTTTTCACCCTCCCAACCATCCCTCGACCCCCTCCCTCTCTCCCTCGATCTCCTCTTCTCTCTCCCTCTCTCCACGACCACTGCTACCCATAGTCGCTACAGAAACGCTGCCGCCGCACCTAGCGGCCGCCATCGATGCTGGAGAAAAAGCTTGGCCGCCGCACGCGCACCTTCAATCGAAGAAACCCATATCTTCAATCGGACTCCAACGACGGAGGCTATCTAATTGAGTTACTACTGGGTTCTCATTTGAGACCGGGGGGAGAACAATGGGTTTGCTATTGCTACTGGGTTCTTCTTCTTCAATTTCTTCTTCGTCGTCTTCGTCCGGTTCCCAATAACCCAGATCTGGGTTTTGTCTTTCAATTGTTTGTTGATTGTTTGAAGTGTGGTTGACCACTATGAGAATGACGTGAATGGGTTCAATTTTCGTTTGGAATTGGTGGCTAAAGTAGACACCGAGGAGGTAAGTTTGGGGCTTGAATTTGGTTTGGATTCGGGGAGCTACAGGATGTGAAAAAAAGGTGGACGGTGGTGTGAAGGAGAACATAACAGAAGGGGAAAAAGTTGGACGGTGGTGTGCAACTAGTGATCTGTCGGCCTTAATGGATCTGCTAAAGACTACTTCAAAAAGCTATGGCTAGAGAAACTGGGAAATGGAAGACGAGATATCACAAACTCCTAAAGCTTAAAGATGGAGAAAGGAGTTTTGGTATTACTGTCATTATTTTGTTTATAGGCCAAGACTTGCAAGAGGAGAATGTGATATGTGTCTATTTCAGGTTAATTTCAATTTTTTGGTTGTTGATTTGGACATTGAAGTGAGACCCTCTTGATCACAGCTTGAGGCTGTGCAAACACCATATTTTTCTTTATGTTTGAAGTTGCTATTGGTAGAGATTTTGGTTGAATTTAGATGAGTCGATTTTGCCAGTTATATTTCTTGTTGTAATTGCTGTTGTTATTGGATTGAAATGGAAGATGGTCAGCTGTTATTTTTTTGGTGTTCATGTTGGTGGTGTTCTTGTGATAAACTGGGCAAAATGTCTAAAATAAATACACAAGGGCAATATGGTCCGAAAAAATTCAATCAACTAGTTTTTTAACGGAACATAACAGAAGGGTGCTAAGTGTCCACAGAATATTCCGTTAAATGGGTGCAAAATGTCTTTTTCTAAAAGTCAGGGTAGTGGAGTGTATTTGACCCTAAAGTCAGGGGTGGTTAGTGTCTTTTACCCCTAAGCAATTGGTTGAGTAGAGCCAGAATCACATTTAAGTACCTAAGAAAAGGCAGTTAAAAGCTCACATGAACACACACACACAAAAACAGTTTGAGTGAGGGCTCACAGCTGCAAACCGCACATGCAGATCTTACCGGTAAGTGCATAGTTTGTTGAAATCTTCCGTTGTACGAAAAATGACGGAAAAGAGGTGAGTCATTAATACACCATTGTGAAATTGAGTCTTACAGAATTTGATCTTAGCATAAAAAAATATCTTGAGTAGCAAGGTGGTGTTTTGGTGTTGACATGAGGAGAAGTTTACAGCATGTGATAATGCAGACTCTCTGGAAAGGAGAACAGCAAATAAACCTGAACTCTCTGTCCCAGATTTGAAAGTTTGTTACAGAAGATGTGATAACAAATGAACTCCATTGCAGTATTGCACTCGTTCTCACATTAACTCGACCCATTTTATGTAGATTCGTTGTTATTACAAGGAATAAAATGTGGATTCTCTCTTTTTCTTGTTCCGGTAGAGTTACAAGAATTTAGCTTAATTTGAAAAAAGGGCGTCCTTAATATATCGGCTCCACAAACAGGCGACAAGTCTTTTGATACATATCGGCCCCAAAGACTGATACAAAGTATCTTGATGTAAAGTTGCTGCCTGTAACAAACAGTGCCTCTTTTCTTACATGATTGAGCTCGTGTACTCCTTCCCATATCATTCACATATCATTAGCGTTCACTACCTTTTTGAAAAACCTGGTTGAACATACTGTAATGGCATCTTAAAAGACTTTGAAAAATCAATATGTTACCATCCTGTCTAACATAATTTCCTAAATCTATGACCACTGACATAGCTACCTCTCTAGTCTGGCAAAAGTACATTAGAAATAGAGTTTTGAAGTCATCCAACAAACTCGGCCTCAAGTTGTTGAAATGGTTTGCTTTTACATAATTTTACCATGAAACTTTCCTATACTCCATGGGTATGCTCATCCTCATATAGAACTCTATGATCTAGAAACTTACAGAATTCATGTCCTCGGACGTCATGTCTTCTTTATCTTACACAGACAAAAGCATTTTTTCATCCATCCTAGGAATTAAGAAACATACCATCATAAGCTCTACAGATTCACACACACTCTTAAATGGACTATTATCCTTTCCTTAATATTTGTTCCATATTCCCTATCAGTCTAATCCTCGTGAAAGATCTCTCGTATCATACCATTTTGACCACGCAAGTCAAAAAATACTTATGTACTTTAAAGGTATATACCAGTACACCCTCCAAAACTTAGGTATAAATGCACTCTGTTGATATTTCTTACATGAAGCGGTCAATTCACATAGGATCCAAAAAAGAAAACTCCTCAATTCAAATTTTTTAGTTTTAACAATCAGATAAGATATTCTATTACAAAAACACTCTTAACAAAGAATTATCCTCTCACGGATGATCAGTGCCTCAGTTCTAAAACAACAAGTTGATGTAGTTGCAACTTCATGGGAGGATGGGCATTTCCCAATATATTGATTAAAGTTGTGTACCCCAAACACAAGTTGGCAATATCAATGTGCACAGAACAGGGTAACGAACCAAATCATGTGCTAGTTGAAGTAAGAAGGTAAATGCAGAAGAGCAGCATACAATCTACACCTTTGCTACAAAAGTACAGGCAACCACAGTAACAAGGAACAAAGAGTACCGCAGGCTCAAGCTTGCAAACAACTTCCAGAGGTAACCATTCAAAAAACCAATGCAGATAGTGACAAGGAGTTTTGGAGAGCGACTAGTGATACGCGTTACCTTTTTAGTGCAGGAGGCATATTTTGATGACCGGCTAAACAACCTGAGGCCTCCACAGCAACAGAGGAAACATGCACTGAAGCACTTGGGAGTGGTGTGCATTCCTGGGAACAATTTTGAGACGTCCCTTCAGCTTTAGCCTTGCTCCCTTCATCACAAGGCTCCTTCTTCCTAGCTTTCAAGTTAAAAGACCTCTTGCTATACTTCAGTATGTAGCGATCTGGCATTTGGTTGTTCTTTCCATCATCACAATTTTGAAGCAACGCACCATTGTTTCTATCACAACTCGATTCTGTACAGTTCCCAACGTTATTGCAATGAAACTCATCCTGTAATCCATCCGGTTCACTTGTAGTCTGGGATTCAGTGAGCATGCCATTACCATCCACATTTTCACATTTCCCATCAATCAATCTGCCTATTTCACGGCTTCCTTTATTCTTATTACCCTTCCTAGTATAAACTAATCCTACTCGCTTTACATAATTCAACCTGGAACAATGACCCCTATATGCACGCCTCACATAAACTTTGGACGGTTGAGTAGTTGAAAACTTCCTTAAAAATGAGCACCGCGGCTTACCATATCGCCTGACATAAACTGCCAATTCCGAAACAGGGGCATTAGTGTCTCCATTTGACTTATCAGTACATACCTCCATGATCTGGCTAACATTTCGATCCGGACCCTGGCTTAAGCCCGGTTGGCTACCAAACGAATCACCACCGAAGTCCAAGTTCTTTGGCACAGACAAGCAAGTAGAATTCAACAAACATGAGCTCCTCGAAATCCTAGGCGAACTATTCATAGCACGATGCAATTGAAAAGCCAATTCCGCGTCGTCAACAACCCTAGGAACATCACTCTCCGACGGACCATTTCTACTTTTCTTGGAAACCAATTCCAACGCATTATTCGCCAATTCCATCGCTCGTTTCGCCACCACAACTTTCCTCAACGCGTTCTCTTTCGCCTTAGTCGCAACCGCATTCTTCTTCAGCACATTCTCTAAATTCTTATTATTCCCATTCTCTAAATTCCCCTTTAGACACTGCCTCTTCCTAGTCCTCCTCTTATAAACCCTAACCGAACTCTCCATCGATTTCGGCACCCAACAGTCAACACAAACAGAAAACCCTAACTCCGAATTACAATAACACCACGGAGACAGAGCTTTATACCTGAGAACACACTCCTTGTGGATTTTTCTCTCACAGCTTCGACATCGATAGCAATCCTTGTCACCGGAATCGGATAAACAGTACGAGCACAATTGCGCAGTCCCAACGCGTCTAGTGCACTTCCTGCACAAGAGGACGATCCTCCAGAAGCTGGCTAGGGTTTGGAGGCGGTCATTTGGGTTGGTGTGGTTGATGCGAGAGCCACAGCTGTGACAATCGGAGAGGTTAGGGAGGTCTCTGGTCTTCTTGAGGAGGCGGTCGTAGGATGAGTCCGATGAGAGGGCTGAATCGGAGGACGCGGCGGTGATGCGGTGGTTGTTGGGGGTCGGATCTGGGAGGAGGGACTTGTGGGGTGGCGATTCGGTGGTTTTGGTGAGGGAGAGAGGGTGGTTTTGTGGGGGATTTGATGTCATCGTCTCCGATTTGGGGGAGTTTTGCGGAGGGGGATTTCTAGGGTTTTGAGGGAGGCATGTTTTGGGGGTTGTGGGAGAAGTGGGTGTGGGGAATGGAATGTTTGGAAGTCTATCTTCTGTTTTGTTTGAAGGGTTTTAGGGAAGTTAACTTTCTAATAACCGTTTGTAATTCAAATGACCCGAACTTTTTTTTTTTTTTTTTTTTTTTGAAAGAACCTACTCGGAGGTAGGGCGGCATATCTCCGCTTTCATTAAAACTGGGCTTCTAACCCACAATACACAGATGGGGGGACCAAACCTGACCCATCAATAAGAACAAGATTAAAAACAGAAATCAAAATCAAACAGACCTATCTGCTAAAGATTTATCATGGGCTAACAGGCCCAAGATGAAATCTGGTGGAGAAACAATAAAGCTGGCCCAACTCTTCTCTTCTAAACCAAAACCCGCAAGCCTGTGAGCAACCCCATTTGCTTCTCTTCGGATTCCACGAAGTTGACCAGCAGCTTCCAACCCTAAACGCCTCTTCAGCTCGTGCATGTATCTCCCAGCTTCGGTGTTAGCAATCGTCGATGTCTTCATCCATTGAACAAGCAATTGAGAGTCAGTTTCCAATTGAAGAGGCACCGTGGATAAGTTTATAAACCAGGAGTAGCAGAAATCTAAAGCTTTCGCTTCACAAATGGTTGAGTCGGAGGAAAAGGGGATCTGGCCACACTTCGCTGCTACGAAGTTCCCCGATTGGTCCCTAATGACACAACCCGCCCACGCCACTTTGTTCCGCAGATCCATCGCCGCATCGACGTTCATCTTCAACCAATTTGACGGGGGTGTTGTCCAATTCTCAGGGATAACAGAAGCCGGTTCTTGTCGTTGAACCTCTCTGCAAAAAGATAAGTCAACCTCCATTAAATAGTTCTCTGCATCTTCGATAATATTGGTGTCTTCAAATCTCTTCCCTTCCATTACTAAATTATTTCTCCTGCTCCAGATCAGCCAGCAGATTGTCACAAATCTCCGAAAATCAGACATACTGAGGTCCATTGCCCTGTTGCAATCAAAGTGATTCAGGTCCTTGTTGAAGATGCTCATCCCAATAGTGTTGCCTCTCCAGATTCGTTTTGACTTAGCGCAATCAAAGAAAAGGTGTTGCCGGTCTTCTACAGCTCTGCTACAACAGGGGCATAACTCAGATAAGTCCATCCCCCTTTTGCTTAGATTTGTCTTTAAAGGAAGATAATTGTTGAAAAACCTCCAAGCAAAGATACGCACTTTTTCTGGAAGCTTTAGTTTCCAGATCTTCTCCTCTACTCTGCCCTGTGTTTGGTTGCTTGAACCCTCTGATTGATCACGGATGATTTCAGGATGACACAGTTGTAAGGCAACATGATATCCTGAGGCTACTGAGTAATCACCATTTTTAGTTCCTCCCCAGATTAGACTGTCATTCATTTTATAATGGCATAAGGGAATTTGACAAATACAGTCAGCCTCCATTTCTGAGAAATACTGCATAATTAGCTCTTTGTTCCACTGACCATCTTCTGTAAACAAAGCTGAAACCTTAGCATCAGGGCCTAGGTAAGGATAACTGTAAACTTTCCTTCCTCCATGTAAAGGTAGCCATTTGTGTCTGTAAATGCCAGTGCTGTTACCATCACCAATAGCGTGCCTCATACCAGCATATAGAACCTGCCTTCCTATTAACAAGCTTCTCCAGATGTAGGAGGGAGTGTTGCCTAAGTAGGCTGACAAGAAGTTAGAGTCTTTGAAATACTTCCCTTTGAGGACTTGGGAAACAAGGGATTGGGGGTTACTCAAAATCCTCCATCCCTGCTTAGCTAAGAGAGCCATGTTGAAGGCCTCCAAATCCCTGAACCCCATTCCCCCCTCCACTTTCTTTGCACACAGCTTTTCTCTTTTACACCAATGTATCTTCCTTTTGACAACAGAACCACCCCACCAGAAGCTAGTTATCTTACTTTGTAGATCCTCAGTAACAGAAGTAGGCATCATGAAGCAGTTCATAATGTAGCTTGGAATAGCTTGAAGAACAGATTTAATCATCACTTCTCTACCTCCAATGCTGAGACCCTTTTCATCCCATCCAAAAATTTTCTGATAAATCCTATCTTTAACCCCTTGGAAGAGAGATTTCTTATCTCTAGCCACAAAAGTTGGAAGGCCCAGATACTTAGTGTGACCCTCTGTAGCAGAGACATTGAGAATAGCACCCACCTGCTGTTTCACATTTTGGTTCACCTTAGGGCTAAAGCAGAGAGCAGATTTGTCATAGTTGATCAGTTGGCCTGAGGCTTTCTCATAGAGGTCAAGATTCTTCTTCATTTCTGTAGCTTCCTTCACATTAGCCTTACCAAAAAATACACTATCATCAGCAAACAACAAGTGAGTAACTGAAGGAGAAGATCTGGCAGCTTTAACCCCTTTGATTTTCTTTTGCTGAAGAGATTTGTTCATTAAATTGGTAAGGCCTTCTGTACATAAGAGGAATAGATAGGGGGAAATTGGATCCCCTTGTCTAATCCCTCTAGTAGGCACTATGCTTCCCACTTGTTGTCCATTAATCACAATAGAGAAAGTAGCAGACTGCACACACCTCATGATTTTATTTGTAAAAGCCTCGTGAAACCCCAACTTAGTCATCACAGCATGTATAAATGGCCATTCAACCCTATCGAAAGCCTTAGCCATGTCCAACTTAAGAGAAAAATAACCATTTTTACCCTTTGACTGCTTAATAGTGTGCATGGTCTCGAAAGACACAATAACATTATCAGTAATTTGTCTTCCTTTCAAAAAAGCACTTTGAGAACAATCAATCACCTGCTCTAAAATGACCTTCAGCTTGTTAGAAAGCATAGTGGATATCACTTTGTAAGAGACATTAGTCAAGCTAATTGGTCTGAAATCCTTGACATTGCATGGGTCAGCCTTCTTTGGAATCAACACAATATTAGTTGTATTGATAGAAGAAAGGTCCATACCTTGATTTAGAACCAACAAAGCAACCTTAGTAAGATCTTTACCAACAATGTTCCAATATTGCTGATAGAACAAGGCAGGTATTCCATCGGGGCCTGGAGCCTTTAGGGGAGGCATTTGAAAAAGTGCCTGTTTGACATCAGCTTCTACGAAAGGTTCCATGAGAAAATCATTCATCTGAGAAGTAACTTTGTGTGGGATAGATGATATAACAGTATCCATATCAACATCAGAAGCAGTAAACAAATCCTTGAAATAGTCAATAAAAATTTGTTGGATTTCCTTCTCATTTTCAGTCCACTGACCTTGTGTATTTTGCAACTTCCTGATGGTATTGTACCTCTTTCTTTGGCTGGCTTTTCTGTGAAAAAACTTTGTATTACTATCCCCCTCTTTCAACCAAATTTGTCTGGAAAGTTGTCTCCATTTGCATTCCTCATCTGCTAAAATTCTATTTAACTGACTTTCCAAGTTCTTCAACTTTTGCAGGTTTTCAGGACTGGGATACTGCATAGTGATGGCTTCAATCTGCTTCAGTTTCTCCTCTTTGATTCCCCTCTTGAATTGTTTCTGTTGTCTACTCCAGCTTTGTAAAGATTTGCTAGTTGCTTTCAAGTTTTGTAACAATGTGAGAGGACTGTTGATATGCTGGCTACATTTCCAAGTGTTTGTAATAATTTCTCCGCATTCAGGATAGTTAGCCCACTGGGCAGCAAAACGAAACTGTTTATTCCTCCTTGAATTCGACAGTTTTGAGGTAGACTGTATTAGAATAGGACAATGGTCAGAAACCGAACACGACAAGTGTTGAACCACTGAGTTTGGAAAGTTTCTTAACCAGCCATTGTTTGCTACTGCTCTGTCTAAACGCTTTCTGACATTAGCTCTACCTTCTCGTCTATTTTGCCACGTAAATTTATAGCCTTGGTATCCCAAATCAGCAAGATCACAATGATGAAGCGCACTAGCAAAATCACACATAAGTTTTTGGTTGGGAGAATGACTACCAAGATATTCATCAAAATGTAGAATTTCATTAAAGTCACCACTGACAATCCAACTTTCTCCATTTACAGGCTTTAATCTACGCAACACTTCCCACGACATATGTCTCTGACTGGCATCCGGGTTGCCGTAAATGCCGGTAAAGTAGAAACTAGACTCTGGAGAATCAACAACCTTTACCCAAGCATGAATATAAAAATCATGATAACACAAGATAGTGACATCGACAACTGAGTTCCACAAAAGAGCGAGTCCTCCGGCCAAGCCACGCCGTGGTACCCACAAACCACTTTTAAACCCGAGTTTCTGTTGAACCCGGCTTCCTTTATTATAACCTAACTTAGTTTCAGAAAGAAAAACTAAAACAGGAAAATGACTCTTCACTATAAAATGAAGAGCATTGAACGTGCAGGGGTTAGCAATCCCCCGCACGTTCCAACTTAGAAGATTCATTGCTCTCGGCGGGGGTGAACCATTTCACCCTCCGCCGTTTCAAAGTGGATGTCTTCTTCCGCCACATCCGACTGCGCCCTCACTCTTTTCATCCCCACAGCCAAAGACCCATCCGAAGAACAAATTAACTTCTTGTTGCCAGCACCCACAACAGGTTCTTGTATCTTAATTGCTTTGTTTCTCCCACCTTTTCCCACACCCCTGACTTTTGGTGGCTCCTCACTCACCACAACCTCCTTACCCGTTGTTACTGGAGCATCATTAGCCGAATTCTCCTCCTGATGTACATCAGCTTGTTGCATTTCTTCGTGAACACCAAATAGTTCAAAGCCATTAAAATCCATCACATTAATTTTCCCGGTTCTACGGACTGAATCCATCGCCACTGAGGCACGAAGCCAATCCCCATAAATCTTTGTTGTCTTCGACGGATCTCCCTTCCCCGGAGAAGTGCACTTCGTAAGATCGTGGCCGATGATCCCGCAACCCTCACACATAAAAGGTAATTTTTCGTAGCGAAAGTCGACCCAAGGAACTTGGCCCCCTTGGAGGCGGATTTTACCTCCCCTTCGCAAAGGTTTGGTTAAATCCAACCAGACTTTCACCTTCAAACATCTCCCTTTGATAATCCCCTTATCTGGAATGGTAGCCTCCACGAAATCTCCGATAGCCTTGCCTATGTCTCTCCCACTCGCTTCCGTACATCCTTCGGGGGGTAAACCCCAGACCTGTATCGAAAAAAGACCCTTGGAATAGTCTTTTTCCTTCATATCGCAACCCTTCACCCACCGGCTAAGCACCACCAAACAATTGTTGATTAACCAGGGCTGACCCGACAAGACCTTTTCCTTCTCCTTTTCGTTACCGAAGATGAATTGGAAGATCCCATCCCCCATCGCGTTAACGGAGAATTCTTTCGGTTCATTCCACACAACGTTCATAGACTTCTGCACCCCCACAGCGTTCAAAGGATTTTGTGACCACACTTTCCCGAAGAGGCTTCGCTGGCAGACTTGTAACCCTACTTCCATGGAAGAATCAGAGATAACAATCTCATCTTCTTCCAAAGAATTGAGGTTCATTGATCTCAATTTCGCTTCCATGGATTCCATGCTAGAGTGTAAAACACACAGAAAGTAGAAAGTACCAGAGAAAACAAATAGGAGAAAGTTTAATCTAACCTGAGATGGTAGTTGAAACCAAAGATGGTAGTTTAGGATGAAACTCACGACGGAATTTTATAGCCACACCACCACTATGGGTGGACAACTGCCCCACTATACACGTTTTTGGTGGTTAACTGCCACCATACTTCCACATCTCCACCCTGAACGTGGCCCCAAAATGACCCGAACTTGAGACTGTGTATGTTTGGATGCATGTAGTTTTTTTGGATTTTTATATTAGATTTTTTTTTTGTCAGGTTTTTATTTTAGATAAATTTGAGTTTTTCTGATTCAAAAACTACTGAAGAAAAACAAGCAATTGTATATGACTTGTCAAATCGGTGCTCGGGTCTGACCACTCTGTCATTGAATTATTCTGCATTTTTTACACGTGGTGGTTATAAGGATTCGGTGCCCGAGTGTCGGTTACTGGTACATTAGTTTGATAAAAAATATAAAGAAAAAGACAACACACTCAAACAACTCCGATTATATTTTAATAAAAACAAAAAGCTGTCACTATTTTATAATACAGTAGAATAATCTTGAAAAGGGGTCACAAGTAATTTGTTCAAGTGCTAAGGACTTTGATGCTCAAGTCCACCATCAGCGTTCAAGTCTTGTGGCACTGGGTTTGTAGTTAGGTTGTAGTTTAGGTTAATTTGTAATATGATTTTCTCTGTATATGGAGAAAAATGTACAATTAAAACTCAAACTTAAGAAACAAAAGGATTTATCTTTTTTTTTTTTATATATAATTAAGAGGATTTATCTACCTGGTATCCGTGTGAAATGTAGTATTTTTTTATGAATCGGAATTGACTCCCCCTTTATTGGATTTTCACATTTACGTCAATTACTTTTTACTACTAATTGGTTTGAAATCACCTCTGTTTTGTAAATAGATTATCCCAACCATGGAGATTTGAAAGCCTCGCAGGAAAGAATTCTTTGATTCAGAAGATATTCAAATTAAATTGATTCTACTTCAAATGGGTTAGTTAATAGATTCTACTTCAAATAAGTCAGTTGATAGACCACAAACCTTTTTGATACGGTTTGTAGTGCATGATATGAACATACACACCGGAGATCGGAGCCACTGCCGGTAGACCTCCTGAAAATGAATATAGGTAAATGCTTCAATTCTCAATGGATTTAGAGTTGCATGTAGTTGTGGGTGATTCACAACTCAGTTAGGGACTTCTTTCCTGGTTTTGGCTTCCTGATTTATGTACAACCGAAAATGCATCATGCATGAAGTATACACGACATAGAGCTTGGTATTGAAAATTTTCACCTACAATGTATAGCACATAGAGCTTGGTATTGAAACTATTTCCATAAACGATACAAATTATTTGTTTATGTGGTACACAAATTTTCACCGTTGAGCATGACAGCTAACACAACAAAAAATCACGTAAAAAACAACTGATAACTCAGTAAAAGCCATTGTAAGTAACAGCGAGACGACAGCTGAATGCATCACTTGAGAAGCTTTAGAGACCCGTCAAGCCAATGAGCTTGGTTGACCCGAAAGTGATGCCCATAGCAAACCAGCCTCCAAGCAAAACCCTAAGTGAAGACTTCACCACAGGTGCCTTTCCCATCACAGCACCAAAACCTCCAAACACCACCAGTGCGACGCTCACCGCCGCTATCACCACCGCCAACCTCAGATGATACTCCCTTATAAACGAAGCCGCCAGTAGCGGCACAAATGCTCCAATAGCAAAAGCATTCGCTGACGCCGCCGCTGCCTTGAAAGGGCTCGGAAGTTTCTTCTTTTCCTCCTTCAACTCACTTGCACCCCTCTTCATATCCAAAGCTTCCCTCTTTAACTGAGCCATCTCTATGTCATACTGCGAGTAAACAGACACGTATTCTCCAATCGCCATGCTACAGGCTCCGGCCACCAATCCTGCAATCCCTGTGAGGATCATGGTCTTCATGTCTTTTCTAACGGCCCCCACTCCCATCATCAGAGACGCGGTTGAAAGCAAACCGTCGTTTGCTCCTAAAATAGCAGCCCTCAGCCATTGGGCTCTTGTGGAGTAATCAAATTCTTCAGCTTTGAGTTCAAGTTCAACCCCTTTCTTGGTTTGCGCCTCAACGTCAATTTGTTGCTCTACCATTTTCCTGGTTTTCGCCTCAAAATCAGTGGTGGGTGTTGCTGGTCTTATTTCGTTCAGAGACTGTTGGGTTCTAACTTGAGATGGAGATGCCATGGAGGAAGGAGGCGAATAGATTCTTGCTTTGAGACTGTAATTGACTGGGATTTTTGTTGATGAATGTGTTCGTTGGAGCGATTATATATATAAGCGATTGAGATGATGAATAAGGTTGCAATTACTTGGGGGAGGGTTTGAGAGGGGCATCTCATGCTTCCATACCAACCTAGTACAGTGAGAAATGCAGATATATTCTGTTTGGAACATTCTGTTCATACCTAGGAGTTGACTAATGTTTTATTACCGAAAGCTGAAAGAACCTCTTGTAAGAGATGACATACACAGATTATACAATTGAAGCAAAACAGCATGTTTACTTGCAAGATTCTGGGATTATCAATGTTTTCATACAAGGTATAAGATGCCTTCACGCCCTCGAGGTTGAGGCAAAGACATTTTTACCCTTCTTGTACAGGAAATGACACTTTCGCCCCTATTGTGTTCCAAAGTTCACTCACACCCCTAACTGTGAGAGGGAATTTGTCACCAAAACTACTACGGTTAGTCGGTGACGAACAACCGCCCCCTGACTAACGATATCACAATTATGGAGTGTAAACATCCTGAAATTTGACAAACATAGAGATGAAAGTGTCATTTCCCAAACTAGACGGGGTGAGAGTGTCTTTGTATCAAACTTGAGGGGTGGAGTGTCTTTTACCCTTTCATACCTGATTGTAGGGTAAAAGACACTTTCAACCCTTCTCGTTTGAAAAAAGATACTTTCACCCCTTCAGTGTAGAGTTGTGGAGTGTCAATAGAGACAAATTTTGGGAGAATCTGCCCCATATTATGCAAATATGGGGTTACCCAATGGGGGGAGGCAAGATTATCTTTATCTGAAAAATCTATTTTCAATGCAGGACCTCAGATCACAACACAATTAGGGGTATCAATTACCTGAAGTTCGGCACACTGAAGGGTGAAAGTGTCATTTTCAAACTAGAAGGGGTGGAAGTGTCCTTCATTCGAACTTCTACCACTTATTGTACCTTTAACATGGGATTTTACAACCTTGGACTTTGTCTTTTACGCAACACATGAATAACTGAATAAGGAAAGAGTGCGACATATTTGATACTAGGGGATTGCCCGTGCCCGAGGGCACTACCCAAAAACACGTTTTCACTTATTGTTATGTCATAAATAAAACGAATATTTTTATCTACAAACATGGGCATAAAATGAAGACAACATAAATAATTGTAGTAAAGTAAATAATCAGGAACAAATGAAGCTCTTTTTTTATAATTATGATAATAAATGGAGTGGATAGTTAAGTGGAAAGTTGAGTAGTGGGTAGTTAAGTGGGTGGTAGGTGAGATCTAAGGGCTGGGGTTAATTCAATCTAACGGTCTAAAAGACATTTTAAAGTCAACATTCCTAATTTATTATATAGATGGTGAATGGTTGAGTGTAACATCACTACGTGAATAACGCCCAAAAGAAAACTAAACTTTCTCATTTTCATACTTCCCAACGAAATACCACAATGAATCCAAAGTTAAGAGAATTTAACCCACAAGCCCTCTATTTATTATACCGAATTGAAGACAGTAAAACTAAAAGTATCCAAATAGCTCACAGAAAGAACCATTCATCAAGAGAGATTGTGGTGTCAACACATCTTGAAGAACAACAAAGCAGCAACAGGTTTTCGCTAAACCAAAAATCTTGTCTCCATCATTTCAATTGGGTGAATAGCTTGGGTGCAACCTGCATTCCAGACTTGTCGTTAATTTAGCATTGGAAACCGAAAAAATAATAATGCAGAGCATGAAAGAGGCTTACACATTGGTCAACACAGGACCAGTAATCAAAATACTGTCCAGTGCAGTGCTTGTGACCACTTTCATCTCCTTCGATTCTCTTCACACATGCCTACAGAAAACAACACAATCACGCGTCAGGACTTGATTGCTCCTCAGGCTGGAAGTATAACTTAAGACGAGGAAGAAAAAAAAAAAAAAGCAGGGTTATATTACGACTTCTCGGTCCGCGATTGCCTGATGTTATTTATGCACAAAATTTCCTCTTTCCAATTGTAGAGTGCAAGTGATCGTACTGTCAATACTAGTATAAGCCAATGGCAGTGTACTTAGAACCACCATAATGTCTTCCGCTTTAGAGCAGAAATACAATGCAAACTAAGTCAATTCAGTCAGATGTGTGGACCGGTAGAGGTGTAAAAACGGCCCAGACTGTTTGTCCGCCCGTGCCGGCGGCCTTTAAATGGGTTAAAGCCCGCCCATTTGTATCAATGGGCGAATATTTCCCAGCCCATTTTAACCCGTACTTAAATGGGCGGGCATGGACGGACAAATGAGCCCCGTTTAACGAGAGACTTTATTTTAAAAAGGTCGTGGTAACTATGTTAGACTGTTAGTTATCGGAGTATGTTCGTAGTAGCTTTTGGTTAAACGGGCTAAATGGGCGGGTTCGGGTTTGTATTGACCCATTATAACCCACCCAATTAAATAATGAATCTTAAACTAGCGGGTGGAACCCATTTATGCTTGAACCCGTTTATAAACGGGCTCAACCAGCCAACCCACCCGTTTGACAGCTCCAGTGGACGGATCAGTAAATCTTTCCACTGTGCTGCCAAGGAAAAAAGGTAGTTTTATTTAAAGAATGGCAGCTTTAAATACAATACAAACTCAGAAGAAACTCCACATTTATGAACTTACTGTATAATGACAAGACAGATGGATGGTGTCCAAACAGATGACAATCTTTCTAAGGGCTAAGGATCGCTCGGATAACGATGGAAACTGGCATTAGAGTAAGAGATACATGCTCTGTCTTGTTTAAAACTAAAGGCTGCAGCGTTCCTAAGCAATGTAGTATCTAACAGGGCTAGCTATCGGTGTGGTCTAAGAAATTTTACAACATGCCAATATGTAGAAGCCATTTGGAAAGAGATGGAAACTCAATATACTGCATAGGTTCTCAACATTTTCAGGAAAGCAACATAATCGTATTGGTGTTACGCGAAGAGGCCTTTGAAAAAATCTTAAAACAAGGCAATTAATAATGGATTTACATCGTACAGCCTCTAACAAACAAACTCTGCGGCAGATTAGGGGAATACTTCGTTTCCGTATTAGATAGCTTTTACTTTGGAGCAGCTCTATTATGGAATTTGTATTCTAGCTCATATCACCATGCCCGGTTCTTTACCAAGAGGAAATGTGAAGGCTCATTGCACAAATCTTTGAACATTCAATTTACACACCATACTTGGCGAGGTGGCAGGTAGTGAATTAGGACGAAACATAATAAATTGGAGGTCGTAAAAATTGGGACATTAGAACAAGCAGGTAATGTGGACAGAAAAGGGTAATGCAAATGAAGTGAAACTAACCACTAAACTAGGGATCCTTTCAGTTAAATAATGCCTAACTGATATGCTATATTGCTAGTAATCCACATATTAAATTCTCTTCCAGCAGTAGCTATGAATGAGGTAGTGTCTCAATCATTTCTTTTGCAGATAAGCAGGCATAGGAGTGAGATGGAGAAGATGCATGATGTTTTATCACCATATAACACAAACTAGGAACTAGGAAGTACTCGAAGAAACATACAGATTAAATACACAGGTGATGATTCCCATTAAAACACACCTGATAATTGAGGAGAGGTCTGACACACTTTGGCTTGCACGAATCTTCAAATATTTTCTTCTGATCAACGGGTTCTTCATCGGCCCTATCAGGAGGAAATTTTGCAAACATCAGCTAATGCAATAAAAATGCTGCATGCGAACTGACCCAAAAAAGTACAAAACCACAAGATTCAGCTCAATATTATCTATTAAAAAGCCAGTTTAAAGTTGAAGAGGCAATCATGACAAGTTAGTTCGTGTCTCGGGGCTATTTTTTTTCCTACTTAATTCTATTAAAAATAGATGCCAAAACACGTCATCATTTACGCGTAGCATACAGCATAAAACCAAAGTACAGCCACATATATCACACTGTAACTTACAGAAATAGAAGAAACGAAATGTGGAATTTCAAGTTAAACTTATATGCAAGCCTGCAAGGACTAATTAATGAAAATCAGCCAGCAAATTCAAGAATAGTGTGTCACACCACAAGTTAATGTATATGAGGTAACCAACAAATAGAGTATTATCTTAGTTATAAGAGTATCCACAAAACGTCTCACACCCACATCAAAACAATTTTGCTTTACGAACAAAAGTTACCTCTTCAAGCAGAAATGCCATACCAAGGAAAAGACACCCAGCTCACCAGTGACAGTCGCATATAATAATAGAGACATGCGTTTGACAAAGTAGGAATCGAGCAGATAACCTAGTTACTTAGTACTTCCAGAGTTGATAATGCTTTGTTCTGAAGTTGTACATGGAAAGAAAACACACAGGAGACGGTCCCAGATTGATACCATGTCAAATCAAATCTCTAAATACAGTATTTGATCTTCCGTTTGTTCCAGTTTCATTCTTTGACATATGTCTTACAATTCTCACAGAAAACCTACCTATTATCTCAGCCAGAGTAACAGGTTGGAACTCCTGCAACTCACACTTACTAAAAGAGCCCATCATTCTTGTCTTCTTCTTTTGGGCTGGTGTATTCCCCTACCATTTCATCTTTGCGCATATACTCACCATTCACCACCCGTTCGGTCAGCCCTGACTAGTTCTAATAACATCATATGTAAACCAGAATTACCTGAATCTGGAAACTAGTATCCTCTGACTCAGAATCTAGGAAAATGCCATTGTATTGAGTTAATTCAGTGTAGAACAAGTCGTGCTTCAATTTGC
Source organism: Linanthus parryae (assembly GCA_023055425.1). NCBI lineage: Eukaryota > Viridiplantae > Streptophyta > Magnoliopsida > Ericales > Polemoniaceae > Linanthus > Linanthus parryae. Next base: position 24,969,423 of record JALGPY010000002.1, on the reverse strand, counting down.
TTAAATATTAGATAAATTGAATATAAGATTGTCTGGGTTAAAAGATGATCATTTATCTCTGGCGGGTAGGAAAATACCTTGTCAAATGTGACACTCTTTTTTATTATGTGATGCAAACCCATGAGCTTCCTCTCAGTGTCTGTTTACAATATAGATAAGATGAGTCGCAAATTCCTAGGGAGTGGAAACAATCACAGCAAAGGAGTCCACCCAGTGAAGTGAGATGAAGCTTGCAGTAGCAAGAGTAAATGAGGATCCAGGCTTAAGAAAATTTAGGGGCCATAAAAAAGGCTCTGATTCTGAAACTGGGTTGGGCCATCCATGACGCACTCTGGGCACTTGCTCAAGGTTTACGGTGTTAGGTGGACGATCAGTAACTGCCAAAGAGTCTCTATGTGGAATAATGTTTGGGTAGGTGAAGCTCTTCCAAAGAAATTAGCCTCATAATCTATTTCGTGAGAGCGCAATGTCTGTGAGATTGTACACGAGAACCTGTATTGGGATTTATCTTTAATTGGTCGCCACTACACTGAGGAAGACAAACCATTCACTGGAAAGGGGCTATGAGTGATTATTTTTCTACTAAACAAGTTTGTCACTGCATTGTTCATGATTCTGTGCATTTAGCTGAAATCTGCGACTGGATCTGGATGCTGAAAATCCCACCAAACTCCTTTCGTTCTCTTGGAAAGTTACACATTAAAAAGTTATGACAAATAGTGAGAAGAAAATAACAGCTTTAACTGTGGAGAAGACATGCTCTTTCTGTCTTCTATACTAAATTTGGGTCACTTGTTTAGGGACTCGAAGGAAGCAAAACCTCAAAGGTCACATGGAACTCCATTTTCGGGAATCAGAGGTACACCAACAGCAGAACATAACATTTTGAAACTTGGTTTGATAACAATTTGAAAGGTATAAGTGGACAAATCTACTAGTCAGAACAAAATATTCTCTTTATTGTCACTTTCTAGCATATCTGGGAAATGAAATCAACTTCCAGAATAACAAACTCGTTCAACAAAAAGACATGGAACTATCACAAGTATGCTGCGAGAGTATCAAGCTTCAGAGCTGTTGGGTGATCTGATCCTAATGGGAACTAACTAACTAACTATTCTTCCTCCTGCAGGAAGAATCATACCCCCCCCCCCCCCCCCCCAATCCCATATATATTTTCCGACTTTCCTATAAGGTAAGTTCTAAAATAGTTGTCCTACCTCAAAAAAGTTACCCACCTTTTCACATTACTTCCCTACATACTCTTTTTTCTGTCCTACTATATCACCTTTCAAGAAAAAGTTACATACATGAGCATGGATAGTATAGTGAAAAGCATCTCCTTAAAATTTGTGAAAAGTCCACCGAGACCAGAGTTACCAGAAATCACTCAACAGGGTGCGATCTCCGATCCAAATCGAGTGATCCAAATTAGAAGGCGTTAGCGATCTAGATCGTCGATTCCTTATGTTTATACACAGAGAGCTGAATATTTTATGTTTCCTCTCTTACCCATAATTTTATCAAAATAATTCATGTCTTTACCTCAAACTTTTTTTTTTTATATGATGGAAGTCCCTACAAATTGAACTTATAACAAATAGATTTTACTAGGTAATACTAATATGAGTATAGTTTTACACGACTTCCCTATAAAGCATCCTTCGACCCAGACAAGCGAATCTCGACCCAACTAATCCACCAGAAGAAGACTACCCCAGACGACCCGGTTTCCTACCAGAGTGCGCACTGCATTCCTAATCCTGTTCTGCGTACCACAGCGTTCCGCAATCCTGATAGCCTTGACCCAGTTTATTATTTTCGAACGGAGGGAGTATTGAAAGCTGATGAAGAAAGCGGCTACAATAGAGGCAACTTCAGCCAGGCTGAACTAATGTTTTAACCAAGGTTTTCAGGATCGTGATCCTATGTAGGATCGTGGAGTGGCCCAGAGGATCGAGGATCGTAGGATCGGATTGTAAAATCCTACCAAAAGTGTCATTTTTATTTTTGTATTGATACTGTGAATACAAATGACTTATTTTCAGGTTATTAATGTCATAAAAATGTTAATACACAAGCTCAAGACCTAATATATCATAGATACATATCATTTGGGTCATTAACAATCTCTGCCCTTGCTGGCTTGCATACAATGTTGAATCTTTGAAGTTTCAAAATTAGGCGTACAAAATTAGACTTCAATAAACATTTTTGCGGCATGATGGAGCCATGAGAAGTTAAACATATATATATATATATATATATATATATATATATATATATATATATATATATATATATATGTATGTATGTATATATATATATATATGTATGTATATATAAAAAGGTAGGATCGTAGGATTCTACACGCGATCCCACCCGATCCTATCAGAAAACAATTTTCTAGCCGATCCTGCACCTCATTCGCCCTCAGGATCTACGATCCGGATCGCGATCCTAACAACCATGGTTTTAACGAAGACAGACTCACTTCAAACACTCAAATTGAATCAAAGAGGACTACACCAAAATTATCCCATATAGAGCACCGGTTTAATATAACTGAATTCTAGTTCTAGTAGAGACTAGAGAGATGTGGATGTGAGATAAAAACACATTACGAGGGAGGCTAATGCAGTCACTGATATGCTAGTCAATATGGGAAGAAATCAAAATAAGAGGGTCAAAACCTGGAGGACCACCCTTAAGAGATGGCTGCCTTACTAATCAGGGAGATTCCAAGTGGAAGCTACACTAGGGTGTAATTGATTGTGTCATATTTGTTTTGAAGTGTTATATTTCCTGTTAATGTCTAATTTCCAAACAATCCAGAGAAAACATAATGTAGTAACATGCTAACAAGCCAATGACTTTTGGAGCCATTAAATGTTAATTGTAGCCGTTTTACGGTATCATAAAAAAATAAACGCCGAACTCTAGAAACCTTAACAAATCTATGTCAGAGAGAAAAGAGAGAGACTTCTAAGAAGAATTTCAGTACAGCCTAATTGTACAGGCTCATTGCGATTTCACATAACTCAAGCAGGAGGTAAAGAAAAAATCCAGATGCTTTGCAGAGTTTAGAAAATGACATATACAGGGTAAAACAGTACCAACAAACTTTCAAGTGACACTATTGAATTTTTTTGGGCTATGACTTGGCTCTTAATTCAAGAGCTATGACTTGGCACTTAATTCAAGAACTACATACTTCAAGCATAATGGGCTAATGGGCTTTAGTTTGAGGACAAAATTTTTTTGGTTTCCAGAATTTATTTTTTCTCCAAAACTCTTCACACAAAAAATGGAATCATGAAGGGTTTGGTGGAATGGAAGAGACCTTCGGTGGCTCAGGTTATGTCCCTTGTGCTGGACAAAAATATGACAGAGAATACCGTAACCTTACAAATTAAAAAATTATGTCTCGCAAAGAAAAAAGAAGTTAAAAGATGAGGACATGTGGCCGGTAACTTGTCTGGGTATTAAAGAATGTACAGAGAGAAAGTACGCATCTGTTGCTCCGGATGTGTGTATCCTTTACACTGGTTTTGACCAAAAAGTTAGCTGGTCCCAAACACCCCATTAGTTTTTTTGCAGAACATCAAAAGCACTGAAAAACACATGTCCCCGAACACCTTACTGTACACCCATACAGAGTCAATTTACCTACACATGTGCCACTGTTTCAGCAATTAACATACAAGGCGTTTCAATTTTAGGGATGAAACTTTTAACTTCACTGCTATGTCCATTATCTGAAATTCGGTTACGCAAATGTCTACAAACATGTTAGAACCTGGAGATGATATTATAAGGTGACAGAAGAATTAGAATTAAAATATAATCTGGAAATAAGCTACACTATCAGAATGTTCATGTGCACTCCTCTCCAGCAACTCCTTGGACTTCTGCTTTTTAGCAAATCTCTCTAATTTTTTGAAGGCAACCTCCTCCTGAATTTACTTGAAGAAGAGATGATCTTAGGTATTATACAAAAGCGATTATCCCGCATTAAATGTGACAAAGAAGATGTGGCCATGTTTGTGGTTAATCTTTTCCGAGGAATTACTCTCTCAACAGATGGTATTAGTATTGATGACCTGTACACACTTACAGTGAATCCGGTGGATTTCAACAGTCCATAGGAACCAACTATTCTAATACCAGTTTATGAGAGTTTCGCACCACATAGGAGATCAACTGCCAAGTCTTCTTCATCATACTCTGATGTGGGACAGCACCCTATACATAATACTTGAGATTTATGTCTCTTGTTCAAGTGGAATTCGGGAAAACAGAAAACTAAAGGCAGTGGGATACCATGTCAAGAATAATACAAAGGTGGCCCACGGAAAATGGGAGAGGTTTGTCACATTGCAGAATTACAATGAATAGTTAGAGGCTGGTACTAATGGGCACGAAGATTCTGGTAATAACAGCTTCATTCCAGATTCAATTTTAATTCAGATACTGTCTTCCTTTAAATCAACTTTTAGGTTTGAATCTGTTTGTATACACTGGCGTAACCCAAAAGCTGGTCATCTAGGAATGGGAACCGTATACAAAATGTTTCATCTATTGGTTCTCGAGTATTACTCTTCTGCCCCAAGCTCTAAAATGACGATCAACCAGTGGTAATTTGCTAAGGAGACATCTATATGAATACAGGCCAACGAGACGGAGTCATACGAAACAGGAGGATACTTAGTAAAAGTACTTTGGGAAGAACCATGTGGTTAAAGAAACAACTTTAGTTCAAATCTATTTGTAGACACTTGCGTAAAACCAATAGTTGGTCTTCTTACCTTTCAGAGGCATAAACCACCCTCCATAGTTTTCAATTTATCTCTACAATCAGTATCAGACTGAGAGAAAATAAGAGCAAACAGTGACATCAGAATTTGGATTTCGGATTTCAGGAAGGAAAGAGGAATTTGAGTTAAAACAATGTAATTGGCATCAAGCTTTTCTATCGGTTCACTTTCTGTCCTGACCGAAGCCTCCGTCACTTGTACCCATCTTTAGAGACACTCGTACTTTCTCGCACACACATATGTGCCGTCACTACCTTCGTCACTCCAAGAATCCTGGAGAACGGTGATGCTGATTACCATGTTAGAGATAAGTATAATGAAATTGTTCGGTGTAAAACGCCAATAGATATTTGACGGGCCTATGTTACCAGAACACGGAACACTGCAGTATGTGGAACAGGAGCGGGGATATGGGTACGGGGTACTAGGGGTAGGCTTCTCCGTAACGTAGTCCTGGACGAAATACGATTACTAGGAATCACGAATGCTTAATGGGAATGATTTTCCCTACATTTGCCTAAAAAGTTCCATATAAGTAATTTTATATTCGCATAGGGCTCCTGGGGCGTTGGGGCTTTGTTTCCTTTTAAAAGATTTTTTTTTTAATTAATTGATCCACTTTACCAATTAGCCTGGAGCCCTGGAGTGCACTGAAATACAAGATCAGCGTTTAAATATAATATTATTAAAAATAATACTAGTTTATTTAATTGAACAATACATAAGGACATTATTTAACCTATCCTCCAGAGAGAACGACAGTAAGAAAAAACAGAGTCAAATCATAGAGAAGACGACAAGAGGACAAGTCAGTTCTCGTCTCTCACTCTCCGTAACTTGTGGGTCGATGCTATCTGCGACCTGGATCAAAAACACAACACGCTTCAATACGAACGACCCCAACAGGAAAACATTTCTACTTTTTTACTCTAACGTTTCTGCCTTTCTGGTAGCACAGCTTTCGACATGATATACCTATTCAATTAATGAAATGCAATACTGTAATCTTGCTATCGTTTTAACCTATAATTACTCTAACTTCGATCAATCTTATTGGCTACCAAGGTCATAATCGACAATTAAATAAATTTCAATCAAATATGAGGATATTTTTTCTTCCATTAAAGAACGGACTTAATACTATTTTGTGAGTACTGAAGCTGGGATAAAAAAAATGCGCCGTATGGACACGGGTAATCTACTAGTGTGTGTGTATGTGTGTGTGTGTATTGGCTCTCTCATTTGAACGTGAAGTTGTTGGCACTTGGCACCACTTCCAAATCTCCATTGGATGTGATGTGTTCATGGAGAGAAATTTGGGGAAATTCTGTAAAATATGTGAGGAGATATACCTAAATGTTGAAATGAAGAAATCCAGTAAAATGTGTAACAGAAAATAAATGTGTAAACAAAAACCAAATGACCAATAATTGTAATACACCAGCATGCTCTGAGTATCATCTGTGCCGACTCGGTGACAAATTTGGAAGATTCGATTTTATTTCTAAGGTGATTTGGATTAGTTGGGAGCATCAAAAGGTGTTTTATTCTTTATGCTCGGTTCAATTTTTAGAGAACTTCCGGGAATCTCGTTGAAATTTTGGAAGATAATGGATGAGATTTGCTATCACAATAATGAGTTCTACAGTGTTTATCGTGTGAAGGTTAATTGGGCTTGTAATCGGCTATGGCGGTTAAGTATTCAAACCCAATAACATCAAGGTCCCTTTTCCCCATTCCAACCCTAAGAGATTTATGGGTCATTAGCATCTCGAGATGGAACTTTGACCTAACAGGGTTTTGAAGAAATCTTAGAAGTGTCTAAGAGCTGAACCGGATATAGTTTATCTACAAAATACAATGTCACTGCCACCTACACTTGATTTGCACTGAAGATGCCAACATGATTAGAAAGAGGGAACAATTTGGTGAAATTAACAGAGTACAATACTGCACAATGTAAATGGAACTGTAACTACTTAGTTGAGAAGAGGTACTGGTGAAATCTGTCATACTGTTATATATTAATTTAATGAATGACACCTATGATAAAATAGATTCTGGATAAAGTAATCCTTACAACTTAGTACAAGCTAAGGCTGCCCAGCATAACCCACACGACGTGACCACAAAGAACAAAGAGTGTCATATGTCAAACCCGTGTAGAAGAATTGACACAGCATATTATCTACTACGACTAAACCTAATCAGCTAATCTCAAGAATACCCATCTGAATAAAGATATGAATTCACCCCTGCCCTCTTCTCTCTCGTACATGAGCCAAGTGGAATCATGATAATCCTAGATGACTGGCTAATGTCTATCCCCCCCCCCCAGACACATATTTATCATCATTCACCCCCCAAAGGTACCAGAATGAAACATAACTCCGTCCTTTCTGAACCAAGAATGGAAAAAACAAATGATAGCCAGACGAGAAATTAGGGTTTCTGACCGCCGAATTATGAAGAGGGGACCACACATTCCACACTATCCTATTACGATATGCAAGAAACTAGTACCCAGTATAAGTTGCAACAGATTTTATAGAGCTTGAAGGCTTTACACATATTTCATACAGATCCTAATGATAATATCATAATAAAACAATCATTAAGCATTTAAATTAAACAGTAATCACACAAGTTTTTTTTGAAAAAAAAAAATAAAAAATAAAAAAAAGCAGGGTTACTCACATTGGATTGAAGAGGAGGTGATTAGATGAACTGAATCAGGGAAGACCTGAAAAAATAAAAATATAGTCAACTATTTGCATCATTAAAAGCCAAATATACTAGAGAGAACCAATCAGAATAAGCAAATGGTCGTTTCGTTGAACTGCCCTTAAATTGTCAAAACTCAGAGATAAGATCTGTAATAAAGGGTGCAGTAAAAAGAGCGGAATCAAAGGGAAATACATAGATTGGACGATGATGATGTTCAGATTTGACTTACTGGGTTCAGAGCTGCAATTGAAGAACAGGACAGAGGGAGAAGACGACTACCGGGACGCGAAGGTTATTTGATTGGCGATCTCGATGGGTGCGGCTATCTTACGCCGGGGTTGTAGTGTAGAATTAGAAAGATGGGATGACAGTGTCAATGGGCCAATCTAGAACTAGGCTTGCTTTTTGGTCTTCTTGGGCCGCATAGAAGAAGCCCCAATATCTTGTTATCTGTCTATAATGAGAACCCATGTGGAGGACTCCCTTTTCTCTCTTTTACTCACTTTATTACTTGTGCCGTACACACGTAAGAATTCGCGTCAAGTATCCTCTCTAGCATGGATTCTCGAGGCTAATATGTACATCAACTCGGTGATTTGCAGAAGCTCATTTTGGTTTCATTAAATTGTGTGGGCGATGCTGAAAGCTGGTTTACATCTAAGTTTAAAAATATTTTGGGAGACTGCTAAAGGCTCGATCATGAGGGTAGTGTGAATGAGTAGTTAGCCAAATATGACAATCTTAGACCAAGAGTGTAGACATTACACCTATGGGCTGATGATAGTTATTTCATGAACAGTTCCTGGGTGGTTTGAAGAGCGATATCAAAGTGCAATGCAGCGGATCTTCTAGAACCAAAAACACTCCCATAAGCTCAGGCAATGGCAACAATGTAGGAGGCTCATTGTAACAGTAAAGAACACAATATAATTTTTTTTCTGTTAGAAGGTAAGACCTCAATGAACTGTCTCAAACACCCAAGCAATTGATTGGGCTGAACGGAAAGTTCAACAAAGTGTGGTTCAAATAGTGCAACATATGATGAAAAGTTTACATAAAGTTTGCACGAACTCCTACACTCCAAAGATGAAACCACCTTAAACATAAGTTGGAGTGCTTAAAAGAAGAATAGCAGCACTCTCAGCACTCCATATCAGCCCTACAAGAGATTAACCCTCACATAAATGCAGGAAGGAGAGCACGAACTAGTGTTATTTCTGTGAAGACAAGTATGTGTGTGACCACAAATGCAAGAAGTCCCAATTATCCTAAATTGTTGGTGCATAGGATGAAGAAGAAATAACAGAAGAACCAATCAATTTGAAAGTTAGAGCACCAGAACCACTCAAAACTGAAGTGGGACTTGAAATAGTAGCCCTACAAAAAGCATAAATTTCACTGCATGCCATCACTGAAAATTGTGGTAATCAAACCATTAGGCTGCAAGACAACATTGAGAAACATAGAGTGAATGTGTTGGTTGACACTAGCACTACTCACAGCTTCAATGGCATTGATGCATCTGCAAGAATTGGGTGCAGAACTCAAAACACTAGCACTTTGAAGGTGATGGTGGCTAATGGTAGCTAAATAGAAAGTTCTCAGGTCTGCATGGAGGTGAAAAATGCGAGACCATCATTAGGTGACCGAAACGAGGGTGATTCCCTTGGGAAGGTGTGACATGGTTATGGGAGCGAAATGTTTGCAAGAAGTTAGCCCCAAATGTATAGATTACAAAGAAAGAATTATCACAATCAGGCTCGAAGGAAAGACTGTGAAATTGGTTGCACACAATGTGAAATGTTATTACAAAGCTACTAACTACAAGGGACTCCCAGCCTATTGCAGCCAAAATGAAGGAGCTATCAAGGGAAATTCCTACATTATCAATGACATTCTTGAAATGACCAACCTACCCCTAACCTTGCCTCCACCCAGATCACAAGATCACCACATTCCGCTCAAAACAGGCTCTACCCCAGATACCGCCAAGAGCATAAGAATGAAATTGAAAGACTAATTAAATAGATGTTGTAGAATGGAGTGATTGAACACAGTACTAGCTCTTTTGCCTCTCATGTCTTACTTGCGAAGAAAAAAGATGGTACACGGAACTTGTGTGTACACTACATGGTTTGAATGAGGCTATGGTGAAAAACAAACTTCCAGTACCGATGTAATATTCATAAAACAAATATGTTTAAGAATATAATTGCCAAACATGTACTTAATTAGATTGTTGATTTTTTCATCTATATAAAGTCTGCACTTCTACTTAAAAAAAAAAAGTAGTTAATAAAATGATCTAACCCATGAATGAAGGACGATAACACTTTAGAATTTTGTTTTGGTGAATATAACAATTAGAATTAGCTTAAATGTTGAAGAGACCCGGCGAATCAAAATTTCTACTGCTGAGTTTGAATCCTCCGATGTTGAAAGGGTGGGTGGGCCCAGTTGAAGTTATTATTAGGTGGACTACCTTACTTTTGATAGAGAGGTGTGGTCGGCGCTTATCGTGACCTATTGGGCCAACCCACCAGCCCACCATAGCCGCCCAATCTGATGTGGAATTTCCATTTTATTCAAAGTAAACATTTATTAAATTATGTGAGTATTAAATAAATTGAGACATCTCATGCCAAAAAGGACCGAAGAATCTACAGCCAGTCGTTTTCTCGTCACACTAAGGTTGGATTCCACAAAAGCCATCCCAAAAAACATTTTTTTAGGAAAAAAAAAAAAAGAAGTTTCTGGATCTCTGCTTTCCCTTTGAATTGATTTCTTCTCGGCTACCAAATCAACCTTGTTTATGAAGAAAAGGAAAAAAGAAATCAATGTTACGTTGAATCTCCACCTTTACACATTGGCACCCTTTGGTCTCCTTATAACTCTACTCTACACAAAAGTTATTTTTATAAGGCCCTACAAGGCCCGTATTTATAGCGTCTAATTGTTTCTCTCTTCTCCAATTTCAGTTGTTCTGCTATCAAAAACTCTAAAGAGCCCTTACACTACGTTGCTTGAGACTTCTTTGTTGCAAGTCCACCTTTCAAGTCTATTTCAACTAGAGGTATGTCTCACACTCTGTTCAACTAGTTGTTTTGATTCGTTTTATTTGAGTGCCTTGGTTTGGAAGAGGTAATTGTTTTGTTTGAGCTGCTAGGGTTTATGTATCTTTGGTTGTGCTATCTGTTTTGTTGATGAGTCTGTTCTTTTTCAAGTGTTTGGCCCTTCTAGCTTGTAGTTGTCTTTCACTTGTTCCCATTAGATGAATTAGGGAACAACTAGTCTAGTTATATATGCTGATCAGTTTAAGTACTCCACATATCGGTGATCTCTCAAGAGACTTTTTTCAGATAGGAGTTAGAAGGTCCATATGGTTGTGGAAAAGAGGTGGTATGCAGTGATAAAGTATGAACTAGGGATAACCTTTGCTCTCAGGACACTAACCCAATCCCAGAGAAATTTCCAGAATACCAACTCTATAATACCACCTCTGTTTCTTCTCCTTCAGTCTACTTCACTTTTTGTCACTATTCACCGAGTCACTCTGACACAGTGATTTGATCAACAAAATAATGCAAGAATTTTATAATCTTTGCATGGTCTCGTAGAGTTAACTTTCCTCTACAATATCATAAAAAAGTTGTCAAAAAAATATATCGTTTTGCTATCTAAATTACCGAGTCAAAGTAACTTACGGGTTAAAAAGTCAAGTAGGACGATCCAGAAGAAACAGACCAAGTACTTGTTTAGACAACTCGTGATACTAATTCATACTAGTATGACTATAGCCCCAAACTATCCCATCGAACTACCTTAGATCCAACGGCCGAAATTTGTTACACCATGTGTTCCAACAAGACATTTCAGTTTTTTGAAAATTGAACCGTTCTAATTTGTTATATAGATTTTGATATTTACAAAACAATATAATTAATTGAAGCCTATACATAGGCCATACAATAATATGGTCTTAATGGACTGATGACTGTGGTGGTTGTGGGGTGAGTAGTGACGATCCTTGTAACATGGAAGTGGTGATGGAGGTTCCTCGACGACCATGACCTTATTATTGTAACACTAGGCATAAGAAATAACTTGCTTAAGGATGATTCTATGCTGTTGGGCTTTGCTTTCTTCATTACGCCAAAGATACCCATAGAATGCTATGGTTGCTTTCTTGATTCAGCAAATCTCTACTCTTTAAAGAGTGGAGATTAAAAAAAATGTGCTTATAAGATGTTTATAGAAACACCCCTCTTAAACAGAATTATCATAAAAAAACCCCCAACACTATGTTCGGATTGAGTGATTTGATAAGATAAGAAAAGAATTGGTAAGAAATAATTTTCTCGTCCATTTTTGTATTAGTTTTTATGTGAGAATTGGTGAGAAAGAATGATAAACATAAGAAATGATAATCTGAGATTCGGTGAGAAAATGAACTAGTAATTGAAAGGATAAACAAACAACAATACTCGATGAATTTATGTAGTCTGATTGAGTACCATAGATAGATATGGAGCAATGAAAATATGGTTCTACACATTAGTATTGAGTTCATCTCCTGTACCATAGTTTCTGCTTCTTGTTTATTTCATCGTTTCATTTCTTGGAAAGCATTTGGTTTTAGTTTTATCCTAAAATCAAATCTGGTATGGTAGGTTATAAGACATGGCCGAAGAGGATATTCAGCCTCTTGTTTGTGACAATGGAACCGGAATGGTCAAGGTTAGTGATATTTATGTTCAAAGCATGAAACAGTCCTTTTCAACCAATTTCCTAAAATGATTTTACCTGGAAATCAGATGATTACCCTCTTCTTTTTCTTTCTGTTTCCGACTATTTTATTTCAATTAAAATCCTTTTGATATCACATCTTCTTTCTGATGTTAACAGGCTGGATTTGCTGGTGATGATGCTCCAAGAGCCGTGTTCCCCAGCATTGTTGGCAGGCCTAGGCACACAGGTGTCATGGTAGGCATGGGTCAAAAAGATGCCTATGTTGGCGACGAGGCTCAGTCAAAAAGAGGTATCCTTACCTTAAAATACCCAATTGAACATGGTATTGTCAGCAATTGGGATGACATGGAGAAGATCTGGCATCATACGTTCTACAATGAGCTTCGTGTTGCTCCTGAAGAGCACCCCGTGCTTCTCACAGAGGCTCCGCTGAACCCCAAGGCGAATAGGGAGAAGATGACACAGATTATGTTTGAGACATTCGACGTGCCTGCAATGTATGTTGCTATTCAAGCGGTCCTGTCACTTTATGCCAGCGGTCGTACAACAGGTTGGTTGGTATTCTTGAAGCAACTCTTTCCGTTTTCAGACAGTTTTAAGGTACAACTAGTCTAATTCAGCTAATACACACATGTGAGAGGGGACTAATTTGGGTGTATTAAACACCATTTTTCATTATTTAATCCCGGTATTAAAATTAGTACCGAACAACTAAACACAATATCAACTAATACCTAGACTATATATTGCCCAATCCCAACTAATACTGCTAATCCTACAATCTTTAGGAATGCATTTCAAATTGGCAACTTTCATAAGGTATTATAACTTTCAAGGCAAAAAATGCTGATCGCGGTGTTTAAATCCAAAAGTTACCAGGCTGTTTAGGCTGAGTCTTTTTTAGATCAAGAATTTGAGTTCACAGCGGAAATTGGTTAATAAACTCGTTTTTTCCGGGAATTGTTTGGAAGACATTTTTGTTCAGCATGAACGATTCTTCTGTTTCCAATTGTTTCATGCTTTGTTATATCAACTAAAAAATGCATTTTTACTAATAAATGAGAAATTTTGTATACTTGTGTACCATTATCTCCATGGAAATTGCAGAACCTTGTGAAAAATGCTGAGCAAGCAGATTTCATGCTTTGTTATATCAACTAAAAAATGCATTTTTACTAATAAATGAGAAATTTTGTATACTTGTGTACCATTATCTCCATGGAAATTGCAGAACCTCGTGAAAAATGCTGAGCAAGCAGATCCTCGAAAAATCGCTTGTACCTCGTTCATGATCATTTCGAAAACTAACCTCTAAGATCACCCTAATAAGTAATAATTATCCAGAGTTTTAAACTGATACCTGATACCTGATACTTCGTTCATTGCCAAACTTGCATAAGCTCATTTTTCCTGTCTCAATAACGATAATTTTTCCACTGTTGATTTTTCTGTATTGAAATCATCAAAAAAATATGCTAGTATCTTTTGAGACGGATTGAGTCTGTCTGTTGAGATGATATGAAGGTCAAGGTACCTTATTCTTGTCAAACAAATATTCATAAACATCAGACAAAACTAGCTGCATCTTTTCGAGGGTTAGACAACTAAGAGCAGTTTGCACTTAGCAAGCATCCAAAATGGGTAAATTTGCCTCTGCGAGTTCTGGGTTTTCTATTTTGTTCATTTTCCCTCTGGATTTAGAAGCATTCCTAGCTGTTTAAGGATTGAAGCACGTTTGTAACGGATCTCATAATGCCAAGGTCAAATTCAGTAGTTAGCTTCCTGGAATTCAGGATTGCACATAGTTGAAGTAATGTCATGCCTAAACCTTCTAACCAAGCCAGTTTCCAGCATTTTTTGGATGAACTTATAGTGAAGAATTGGTCCAAACCTAGTTCTTATTTAAGCCTCTGACTTATCGCAGCATTAACCTTTTCTATTTGGCTCATTTTTCCTTCGCATTCAGGAGCATAGCTAACTGTTGACTTAAAAGAAGCACGTTCCTGACACATCTCATGATACCGAAGACTAGTTAAGTAGTTAGTTTAATAAAATTCAGGATTGGACAGTTTAAGTTGTGGCATGCCTTAATTTTCCAAGGATCAGTTTGGCAATGCTTCTGCTGACAGCACAAGCACAACTACTTTCCGATAGCAGAAGTAGTTTTTAGTGCGTTCGGTAAAAACATTTTTTTTTTGGCGTTTAGACAATTTCTGCTGTCTCACAGCAGCTTTTCTATTGTAGTGTACGTTTCTTTCATAAGTAATGCTCTTTGCCTGCTCGCTAACCTATTCTTCTCATCATTTCAAAAAGGTATCGTCCTGGATTCTGGTGATGGCGTCAGCCACACGGTCCCAATCTACGAAGGCTACGCCCTCCCCCATGCCATTTGCCGACTGGACCTCGCCGGACGCGACCTCACCGATTCACTAATGAAGATCCTCACCGAACGAGGCTACTCCTTCACCACCACGGCCGAACGGGAAATAGTCCGCGACATGAAGGAGAAACTTGCCTACGTTGCCCTCAACTACGAGCAAGAGCTCGAAACCGCCAATTCCAGCTCAGCAATCGAGAAAAGCTATGAACTACCCGACGGGCAGATCATCACGATTGGGGCAGAAAGGTTCCGCTGCCCGGAAGTCCTCTTCCAGCCATCCCTCGTCGGAATGGAAGCTTCCGGAATCCACGAAACCACTTATAGTTCGATCATGAAGTGTGATGTCGATATCAGGAAGGATTTATACGGGAACGTTGTGCTTAGTGGAGGATCAACTATGTTTCCTGGAATTGCGGACAGGATGAGTAAGGAAATCACTGCTCTTGCTCCTAGCAGCATGAAGATTAAGGTTGTCGCTCCTCCTGAGAGGAAGTACAGTGTCTGGATCGGCGGCTCCATATTAGCATCCCTCAGCACTTTCCAGCAGGTAAAATTTTATCTCCCAGTTATGATTCTGTTTCGTAACTGTTGAAACACATCTCAGAAAACAAAAAATCGGTGTTTCTAGAAACAGTAAAAGTAGTCTCGAAAACAGGAAAAGAAAAAACAACACTGTCAAATGTCTTTTTAAGTAAAATATACTATTTTTAAACAAACAAGACAGGCACTATGCCTCCAGGTGTCAAGGGGGCGGCCCATGCTTAAAACCGGCCTGGGCTGCAACAAAATGACCCAAAACCGGCTCTAGACCGCCCCCTCCAACACCCGGACCGGCCCAGCCCCCTAATTTTCATTTTGGCCCCCAACCCGATGCGTTTCGACTCGTACACAAACTGATCCGGCTAGGCCCGCACCAGGCCGGTGTGCCACCCCCAAAACGGTATATATATTAGCCAGGCCCCGCCGGCCCCTTCAATCCCTAACCCCATGGGTTTAGGCCCCGGGCCGGTGGGGTTCAAGTTTTCCAACCCCTCAACGCCCGGCCGGGCCCCCTCTCCCCCTCAACCCGGCCCCAGCACAGCCCCCTCCAAGCCGGCCCGGCCCACACCATTGACACCTTGAACTAAGCGTCATGGTTATTGTACCTTCAATACGTTTTCGATTGCTAATCGCGTGTGCTTTAAATTTTTTGCAGATGTGGATATCCAAGGCTGAGTACGACGAATCTGGTCCGTCCATTGTTCACAGGAAATGTTTCTGAGCGGTTGGTTATATCTGTTTTTTTCAGTGTGCTAGATGGATTCATTTGAAGTGAAGTCATAAAAGTCGACTCATTGTTGGCTGAGGGTGGTCTGTTACATACCTAGCTAGATTTCGTTTATGTTTCGAGTGTTTTTCTGTATGACAGGCAAGGGTTTCTTTTTGCGTTTATATTTTCGGAAAGGAGGCAAGTTTTATCCTTCGTCTCCTCCTACCTTCTGGGTTTTGTAGTTTTTTCGTGTCTATATTTATACAAGTTTTCAGTTTGTTTTTACAACCAATCTCCTACCAGCACTAATGCAAGCTACTGTCATAAAGAATCGCTGATGACATTACACATGTATTCGTCAAAGAAAAAGGAACAAAAACTTGAAGCGAAGTTATCACATCAGAGAACAACGATGTAAAAAGAATACTTTAAACATGTTTAACCGGTATAATTAAGTTATATATTTGTTTTTTTATTTATAACTCACGACACATATATAAAGGCCAGCACAACTATTTTGGGCATGGTTTCCCAAAGCCAAACCTAGTGCATCTTTCCCATATCTCTTTATCTCGTTTAGTCGCATTGGCAGCAAATTTTTTCAGAGCTGGGTGCGCTATTGTCTTGTTCAACATATATTCGTGACAAATTGATCCCATGCTTTTAATCCTCTTGCAACAACAATATTCGGTGGTAACATTGCCGAATAAGATGTCGTTAAGAACCTGCAACCCGCATTTTTTACCGACCCTCTTCTTACACGCTATGGCTTTTTTATCTTTTTTAAAGTAGTCTTTTAGGTCGTAGTCTACAGATGCATTGCTGATTTCGGTAATTGCATAAATGGCTAAGAGAAGTAGTATGGTGATAGATAAACTACGGTTGTGCTTCGCCATTATTTGAAGTATAGTTGTTATTATTATTATTCACAACTATAGTTCACAAGGTTGAACATGAGTTTCGCAAGATGAGTGTATATATAGAGTTTAATGTGTAACTGTAACTGAAGTTTGTAAGTTTCATTTGTTTTAAATGTGGTAATAACTCGGTTCCTCTTCATTCTCATGCATCATTTGAAAACATCTTGTTTTGCAAACGTATTAAATTAAAGTTGAGTATAATGGATTATCCTAATACATCCACTATAAATTCAATTTTGCGTTAAATTTTCGAAACCAGCTCGTACACGTTTAATGATTGTTTTTCTTCGGAAAATGCAAAAGGGACATATAATTGTTTACAAACATCAAGTTGTAAATAATTATTGTTAACATTTGAGAGATAGTTAAGGGGGTAAAAGACACTTTCAACCACTCAAGTTTGACAAAAAGACATTTTCATCTTTCTTGACACATTCACCTTTTACTAGTAAGGGTCACATGCGTTGCACGTGAACTTGGTTTTAAATAATCAAAATCTAGAGTGCTGTACAAATTCTTTAACTGTAGATTATACATGCTTATAACTCATAGGCTATCACAAATTAGAGATGAAAAAAAGTTTGTTTCCGGCACCCTTTTTCGTAATTGTAATGATTTTGTTTGGACACTGTATCTCGGTTCTGTCTTTACTCACCTTCAGCATATAACATTATTGACATGGATTAGACAAAAAAGTAATTTCTTCGAGGTTACCAGACTCGGACACACAAGACTGCTGCATGTTGTATGGCTGTCAATCTAAAATTCATAACTATCTGGTGTTCAATCCAAAAAATATCAAGAATTGGATACTGAGGATTTCAATTCAAATTAATGAATGCTAGTATTAAAAATTCAAAGTAAATTTTCGGTGCAACGAAATTTTTTATGGAGTTGAAGGAAATGTGTTAAATAAAATGCACATAATTCGTCCCTCAGTTCTTCTCTATTTTGACTTTTCTTCTCGTCTGCGTTGCATTAATTGTCTAGGGTTCCGAACGGTCATGAACCGTTCGGTACCATTGTATTTAGTCTTCTAATGATTCTGAATGAGATAAGGTTGATTCGTTTTTCATTCACCTTCATCGCCGCTCTCTCTCTCTAAACTCAGAAATTCTTCTAATTTTTCATAAGCAACATCCTGTAACTAAAATTCAAACACAATAACCTGAGTTTTAAATCAATAGCAAGTTGCAGTTTTAAACAATTTAAAACATGTGACATGTTAACTGGTTTGAAACTTCAACCTCTCAGAAATGCTTGATTTACCAGAAATATGTTGTAATTGCTATGCGTCGAATCTGAAAATCACATTTTTTTTAATGCTCTTGGGTCTCGTACCTTTGAAATTTACCTTTACTTGATCCTCAAATACCGAAGCCTAATCTTCCAATTGAAGCCAGAATGGACCATCTCTTTACCACTTTGCTACCAAATCGAAGACAGCGCTTGGCAATCTTTCAGGGAGATTTCGCTTGCTCGAAAAAAAAAAAATCGAATTAGATATAGACTAAAATGAAACCAATGCAAGAAAAATTCAGAGTGGACGGTATTCAGTAATACCAACAAAGACCCAAATGAAAAATAGATTGAGGGCTTGAGGCAATATTATTATTAATTGAACAAACTAACCAGCTCTAGCCCCTTATATATTAGGTAGAAAGATACTTCGAAGTTAAATGTGCACATATTTTGAATTCACTGCCTTCAAAATCAGTTGTCTAAGAAACCATTGGATGATGACCTCGCAGAATGAATTGTTATTGCATTAATCAGTAACCCTTATATAAGAAATTTCTTGGCTAACTGATTTGGATGGCGGTGAATCAAATGAGGAACCGCGGGGGTAGCTTAATGCCAGCAAAGATATTCAGGATATGCCCTAACCAAGGCACTACATAGTGCGATACGACATAGTAGTGCGTA
This sequence comes from Linanthus parryae, assembly GCA_023055425.1. Lineage (NCBI taxonomy): Eukaryota > Viridiplantae > Streptophyta > Magnoliopsida > Ericales > Polemoniaceae > Linanthus > Linanthus parryae. The sequence goes on along the minus strand of JALGPY010000002.1, from coordinate 24,950,655 downwards.
CTCGTCAATACACATTGACTAACATCAGGCTCAGATATGTGAATGCAATCAGACTGTGGTCCAATCACCATGGCTCCAGTAGGGAGAGATGAGGACCTCTCCGAATTGCCCCGCCAAGGTAAGAGTTGAGTCGCAGTCTGAATTGCAGGCTCTACAAAACTATCATCACAGCCTCTCCGCATTTAAGTAGGGTATGGATCGGAAAGCAGCTACTCTCGCAAAAAGAGTCAACTTCTACATCATTTACTCTCCATACTCTCATATCAAGGGGGAAGTACCCAGTTGTTCATACAAAACAGTCCTTGAACGTTTCCATTTGGATCTCATACTCATTGAGCCAACCTTCATTGAATCAGTAGTCACATTCTTTCTTGACAAAATGTGAGTAATCTCAGCACCTCAGGGATACCAACAGAGAGTGACCCAAGATCCAAATAGAACCATAGAAAGAGGAATAAGAGAGCAAGTATAGAGACGACCAAAAGAAGAAAATTGCTTGAAAATGTTTGAATTAGAGTGTGTCGGAACATCAATTGTTCACCGCATACGACAAACCCTCATCACATTCGGACAGTGACATGGAACAATGCATGGGGAATTGAATCGTCTGAAAGAAAATAAGTACTTCAACACTACACCTGATGCTGTAGTGGTCTTCTCACAAAACCACATATGTTTGTAGCTGCTTTAAAAAGGTCCATCCCCAATCCGACGAGCTCCAGGAGCTTAAATCCATCCATGTCAGGCATGCACACATCGGTTATGATAATATCGCAGGCATTTCTGTTATCCCGCAGGTGTCACAACGCAATCTCCTCTCTATTGCACATAGTAGCTGAAAACCCCAAATCAAATTGAATAGTGATGATGAAACACAAGTCAATTGAAACCATAACACTCCCCTAGTCTGAATGTGCACACAATGCAATCATGCCCAATCTCATCTTGAATGTACTCACAAAGGCAAAAGTGACTCAAGAATTGCTTTTTAATTTCTAGGGATAAGGCAAAAGAGCCAAACAGAGGAAAGCAAATTCAGCACAGAAATGTCGTATGGAGATTTGAGAAATAAATACAAGTTAATGAAGACTAACCTTTCTATTCTCCCCAAATCCAGGGACTTTTATTGAATAAACCTCAAGACCAATCCGGGTTGACCAACACACAGCACGGAGGAAGCCTCCTGCAACTCACAAACCCTGATCCACCCTAAGCCAATAAGAAGGTTTCAATGGTGGACACATAAGAATGATAGCAGACATCCAGTAAAAAATGGTTTTGCATTATTAAATTCATACCGAAATCAGCCAACTTTATGCGTTCCTTTCTGCCACACCACTCTGGCTAATCTATATCTCTATATAATATATAAAAGCAGAAAAGTGCTTAAATTGAATGTGGGCATGCCATGTGTCATTTAATATCTCTCCATGTAAAGACACATGTTTTGCCTATGTGGATTATGACCAATCGCTAGTTTCCAAGTCTTCATTTTAAAACTTAAATATGCCATGCAATAAGCTAGTCATCAGGAATTGACTCCTCCATTCATCTAATTAATATTCACAATAATTAAACTCATTCATTTCACATGAGTTACTAAACTGTTATGATTATGTAAGTTCAATTAAATTTTGAGTAGGAGCTAAAAAAAATTAGTTACTAGTATTCAAAAGCATAGTCTTTCACATTTTAATCCATACCCGCCTTAATTTATATTATCACTAGCACAAGTTTAAAATATCTTCCATCATACTTTTTCGTCTTTTGCTTATTAAAAAATCGTCAATGCATGCCACAAGACTACAGTCTGTGAAGATGTCTATTCTAACAAAAAAAATGTGAAGATCAATATGTTGTTTGCAAGGAAAAAAAATCAGACATGTGTGTACGTAATTCTACACTCATTTTCCTTTGCTGTACTGTTTTTAAACTTAAAATGTGATATGTTTTTTCCCTTTAAGAAAAACTTTACTGAGAGAAACGGCGAAGATCCAGCCTCAGATAAGTCATCGTAATTTAAGTGTTTAAGTTGTTCCATCAAGTAATTTTTTCTCGCTACTAGCACTTTAATAGTTCCACTATGTGTCTTACTATCATGATAAATATGTGAATAGTGTTACTTCTATCCTTGTGCGGTTTATTGTTTGGCTATATTAAAAAAAAATTATCTTTTTCTTTTGGCTGGTACAATTTTGCCTTTTTTTTTCTTTTGTCAGGTACGATTTTTCTTTTAAAACTTTATTGTATTTATAATTTGATCATTTTGATTTTACATCATAATAGTTTAAGCAATTAATGGAACCCGCCTTATTGGGGCTGTTTAGATAAATTTAAGTAAATGAAAGGTTGAGCTCAAAAGCTCATTTGATATACGGCGTTTGGATAAAGTATATTAAGTTATATTAAATGTGTATTTTTGTAAAGAAAATAAAAAATAAAGTTTTCCGAAATCCATTAATTGGGAAAAAGGATTCCGGACATTTAAGTAATGGTACATGTGCAGAAAATTCACCCTCACTTTCCGAGTTTCCTCCTCGTTTTTCGGATTTCCGCCCTCATTTTCTGAATTCATTTTTTTTTCCGGAAATTCATTTTTTTAAATCTTCTTTGACCAAACACACTCAGATTATTTGAGTTGGGAGATGATTCTTACAAAACAAAAAAATAATCCTTAAAACGCAACTAACTAATTGTACATGTAAACTAATTTTCACGTTACATGTAAAATTAGATAGTGGCTTTGCAATGACCACTTTTTCTTCGTAAGGATCTTCTCCCTTTGAGATTTGTTGAATTTTTATTTTCCTCTCGAATCAAGTCTATATAAACAAACTCATTAATTATATGTCTCTTACACGTCAATGTGACAATTGATTGAAGGTTTATGTTGTGGTCATTCTTATAACTTATGTTAGTATATGAACTTTCATACGTTCAACACAACTAATTGTTGCTACTCTCTCAATAGAGCAAGTGAACCGCCAACCATTTAGCTTAAGTTGTGGCAGAGCTCTTAGTTCGCACAATGATAAAGATATTGCTCCGATTTTTTGTAAGAAACGGAGTAAGGACCTTATTGATTGTACCTTTCTTTTATTGATCTCCAAAATATGTCGTAATGTAACTGTTGGAGATTAAAATTGGGTTTAGTTTCCTCTTGTATTCATTAGTTAGTAGTCCAAATGGTTGTACCCCAATTGTATTAGTAAGCCTAAACTAATAGTTTATCTAGATTCATTGTATATAGAAGGAGATTTCTAGAGAAGAATTTTGTGTAGAATGGTGTAGAGAAGTTGTAGATATATTTGGTGGAAAGAAGTTTGTGAAAAGAATGATGCTAGGAATATTCCTTCCACATCCACCTATAAATAGCATGTACCTCCACCATCTTCCATTAAGCAAAATCAATTGAAGTTTCTCTTCATTGTGTTTCCATACTCTCTCTAAATTTCCATTACTTCCCTCTTCCACCAAACACTTAGCCTACTAATCTCCTCTTCCTAAAACCAACAGTAACATTGCTCGTTATGTATATGGTATTTTAGTGCATAGACCCGCGCTTTAGCGCGGGGTATCGCCTAGTTAGAAATAATCAGAAAGAAATTTGGGTATGCTTTCTGCTTTTTTAGTTCAACTGGGGAAAAATGGAAAAAAGGGACAATAGGTGATCGTGTTAAGTGGGAAGACACTAAAACTTCATACGGTCGTTGGGAAATCTTAAATATCATAATGCAGTTACGAAAAGTGAATGGAAACTTGAATTGTAAATTACCTTCAGTCTGAGTGTGTTACCATTGGTGTCACTGTTCCGGTCATCCATGGTGTAGTAGTAAATATCTAAATATGACGTTTCTCATCTATATTCACAGTAAACGTTCGACAGTAGTAGCTTAGGAAATTCACTTCTAGAACCATGACCACATCAGAGAATCACCATAAACAGTTTGTCTGCAGAACTAGAAAGAGCTAGGTGAAGTTAACCTCTGAATCACACATTCATACAATTACAAAAAGATTCAACCTTAACCCCATGCGAAAACATTAAAAAACACAAATTGGACATCTGGGTCTTACTTATACAGAACTAAATATGACGGAACCCTAAGAAAACAGTCAGAAAAGCAAGTCAATACCCAGTAACTGTGTTACATAAACTTTAAATGTCACCAATGCATAGCGAGAAGAACTTGGATTTCTGAAGTTCTGTTGACACAAAAGGAAGAAGAAACATTGTAGAGAAAGAGGTACAGCTAGTTGATTGAATTTCTTTGTAGAGGACTAAACAGATTGGGTATACAGCGAGTAAGCTAATTGACAGTTTATCACCTCCAGAATCTTGACGATAACCCTTAGCATACATCCGGTAGTCAGATTCACCCATACTATTTCTAAAATTGTGCGGGACTTTCAGGAAATTGTTTAATCCATTAAATTCAATACGTAATTTTTCTCATAATAAAGTTTATCATATACATCGCGCAGTCAGGTTAGCCAATTACAGTTCTTAAATTTAGCTTGGCCAAGAAAGAGGACATTGTTATATCTACGAATGTCAGGGAGGGTCTAAGAAGCCCTAATCGATACTTTGGCACCTCCAGATTCCATAGTCAAATTCATATACCCTAAGTTACCAGCCATTAAGTGTTGATTCTACCACAAAACAACCCTATAAATGAATTTGATTGTGTGCCTGTAGAACATAATTCCTGAAGTTGATGTATACAAAGGCAAACTTACGATCTCATCATCAAATATATTCTTCCTCATTGCCTTCAACTCGAGGACTCCGTATTGAAACATACTATGTTATTTTAGTAAGTATATATTGGAAAAGGAAGTGAATTTAGCTTACAATTGCAAAAAAAGAAAGAATTACCCTTTACCCTTTATCCTCTTGTTTCTCCCTTTGCACTGGGACAAGCTTGATTTGCCTCCCTTATTTAGTACTCATAACAAGGTCTGCAAACAGGGAATGCACAACCGTTGCAGGCAACAAGTGACTCCTCATTCATAGTGCACTCAGTTTCATCCCCACAAATCAAGGACTGCACCGAATCAAACAAAAGACCCAAACAACAGAAGGTAGCACCAAATCAAACAAAAGACCGATTGACGATATTCTAAAGACCGAAGAATCTAATTTATCAATTCAAATCAAGCAACAGGAGGTAGCAAAAGGTAGCACAAAATCAAACAAAACAACAGAAGGTAACACCAAGTCAAACAAAAGAAACCGGGGCAAGGAGACATCGGGGGGGAGTTCGACCGTGAGAGAGGGAGGCGTGGACGTCGGTAATTGCTGCTGGTGAGTGGCGGAGATAAGATGTGAGCCAGTGTTTCAATCAAAGACAACTTGTCTTCAACAGAGACGTGTTATAAACCAGGTAATCGGTTTAAGTTGGGTTTTTAGTAACAAAATAGACATACAAGGGAATTATAGGCAGTGTGAAAGTATTAGTGTCGAAAAACACATCTAAAAACATTTAAATAGTAGAGATAGAGATATGCCAAACTTAAGGAAACTTTTTTTTACGTAATAATAGAAGAAATTCACTAGCAAGCAAACTAGCATAGCACAATAGGCTTGTTTGGATGAAAGGAAGTCGGGAGGAAAGGAAAAGTCAAAAATATGATATAGGCGGTCAAACCTCTCCAAACAAAGAAAAAATATTGGATTTCCGCCAAAAAATCGAATTCCGGTTTGAGATCCGGATTTCCGGATTTTCAGCCGGAATTCCGGATTTTGGGGGGCGGAAATCCGATTTTTTCTTTTTGAATCTCCCGACTTCTTAAGGTAATTTCTGGGTATTTTTAACCAAATGTGTGTTGGTTCAGTGGTTAAGTAGTTTAATTCCTTTCATGAGGTCTCAAGTTCAAATTTTACAACCTCAAAAAAATCATTTTTTTTCAATAATCTACAATAATTCACCGCATCCAAACACTATAGATAAAAGGAGCTTTTAAGCTCAACCTCTCATTTATTTCAGCTCATCCAAACAGCCCCAATATGTCCAAAACAAAACGCACCAACGAGCAACCTACTAAGGTGCAGAGAGCAAAGCAGCTAATACAGTAGGAACAAACACAAAACTAGGCACTCCCTAGACCCTGAGCCTAGCAAGATTAACAGACTACACAAGGGGAGCATTGTTTGAGGGCTTAGAAAAATAAACTAGCAAAAACACAAATTATATATCAGTACACAGGATAATGGCCTTAGAGAGATCTTTTGGAACAACTGGGGCATGATTTGCTGGGTGAGCCAAAACACCAGAGGATTCACCATCAGGAAAGCATAAAGAAGAAGATTGCTGAAGAGAACATGCAAACTGCTCAGAGGCTACAACCCAAATTTGCACTATGATCCGAAGCATTGACCTTAACAAAATCATCATGATCTGAGAAGAAAGAATCATATGAGAATCAATAAGTATTATGAAAAGAGCAGGCATCTATGATTGTCTAAACTGAACGGACCTGGCATTGAAAGTGAACAAAGGAAAAGCAGAACATGAGAAGGAGAGTGGCAGAGAAGAAGAGACAAGGCAGAGATTTGAGAGAAGAAGAACAGAACAAAGAACTGAAAATGAAAGGACACGAAACAACAATTAGAAACAAAAACAATGAATGAGAAAAAACGAGAGAACCAATACATGCAAATGATTATGGTGATTGGGAAGAGAGAATAGATGGGGAGTGAAAGAAAAGCTAATCATGATTAGCACCAGACGGGAAGCTCAACAGAGAGTGAGAGCAATGGGGCTCCTACAGAAAGAGCAACAGACCTTTGGGGGGGGGGGGGGGGGGGGGGGGGGGGGGGAACGGTTTTTATATCAAACTTGAAGGCAGTGAATATGCTTTTACTCATAGTTAAGGTCTATTTTGGGACAAGGTCACTAAACATGCTGGAAATCACTTATACTACCTCCGTTCTCTCTGAATTTTCACACTTTGACTTTTTCTTCCGTAATCAGATCACTTTGACCCAGTGATTTGGATATTCAAACGATGCAATTTTTTTTGATACTTTTTTGATGGTCTTGTAGAGTGAAGTTTACTCTACAGCATCGTGCAAAGATTACCAAATTCTTGCATCATTTTACTAATCAAATTACCGCATTAAAATGATTCAGTGAATATTGGTTAAATGAAAAGGGTGAAGATTCAGAGAGAACAGAGGAAGTACAAACTAACAAATTTTGTGTAAAGAAAGCATTTACAGGCTTTAGTACTCGTTACGGGTGTTCGCGGGGCCGTTTGGGCGGGTAATACCTAAATTTCTCCCCCAACCCAACCACCTCGGGTTGAACAAATTGCTACTCAAGCCTACCCAAGTAATCGCTAAACCCAAACCCGACCGACTATTTCGGGGCGGCTCGGTTTGGCTCGGTTTTGGCGGGTATTCGTCAAGAAAATATTGAACAGTGATGAATGAACATTGATCAAAATGTCTTACTCGATTAGAAAATATTCAAAATAATTTCTACTAGAACAATGCATTTTGATACAACCAGTATCGTTACCAATAGCTTGAGGCTATGAATCTTTACCAGTAGTTCGTGAGACTACGAAAAATTACGAATAAACTGAAAATAAACTGAAAAACAATTCTCATTCCATGCTTAAAACTGAAGAACTACACTGTTTAAATAGTACAATAGCTAACCCTGACCTTGACCTAATGGGCTCGGCCCAGTCTACTAATTTATTAAATAAACGACTAATTAACTAAATAAAAAATTAACAAGTAATTCTAAATAATTAATAAAGATAATAATACGGGTGACCCGTCTGATACGGTTGACCCGTATCAACTCCCCCGCGTTCGAAAACACCTTATCCCCAAGGTGGATGAAGTGAAACGATGCGCGGCGTCTTGTATCTCTTGCACACGTTTGCCCGGATCAAATGGACGAATAAGTACTTGGCTCACTTGGAGCCAAGGTGGAGCCGACGGCTCAAGCGGAGCCGACCGGAAGCTGAGATTAAGCCGAGCTGGGTTCCAGCTGTCAGCTGAATCGAGCCGTATTGGAGCCGATCTCCCAAGGGCGGCTAAATCGAGCCGGGGTGCTAGGACTTCAGGACGCGACGACGACGGAAGTAGGTGGGGCTGTGCCGTGGCCAATAGCGGTTGGTGGCGACCATTGCTGGTCGGAAGGGGGTCGGTGGAGGTTCGGTAGTGGCCGGAGGCCAGCTGGGGCTGCTGAATTGCCGGATGAGTCATCCGGCGATTTTTACAATCATCAAATCTAATAACTAATAAGTTGGATGACAATACTGATTTAACATGAGATTTTTACAATACTGCAACTTCTATCAAAGTCCTAGCACCTCGCAACTTCTATCAATTTTGCTTTTTAGTTTAAGTCAATAACTAATAAGTTGGATGACTATTCCAATAACTAATACACAATTCAATAATTTATTATAATCTAATCATAAAAAATAAAGTACTCCTAATAACAACAAATTTTTCAAATTATATTACTTCAAATGAAATTGCTTCCTAATGTCCTGAATTTTTCAAATGAAACAGATTCCTAAAGTCTTGAAGTCTTCAAATTTTGCCTCCAAATGAACGGCTTCCTAATGTCTTGAATTCTCACATTGACATCAGTGATTTCTTTGTGATGAGCATTCACAATAATTCCACCCCATATCACAATCTTCAAAAGAGATTTGATACCACACCCTAAATCTCCAGCTGCACAGAACTGGAACAAAAACAAAATTTAACAATTCAAATCCAGTTGTTTAACGGGTTTATTTCCAAACTCGAAATAAATATCTAATGAGTCTTAACAGAAAAGAACTTCAGGCATTGAACACTCATCAGAACCATGTCAATATTGGATTTTCATAATCGAAGTTTCAAACTCAAAGCATTCTTGAATCTACCTAACCACCTTTTTCACGAACAAGTAGATGTGAGAGTTAAAGGAATTTCTTATACCAGCGAATACCTATAACTGTACACAAAACAACGAGAAGATATATTAGAAATAACAGTGTTTACTATTCGGAAACAAAACGATGTCATTTCACTTTCAGTAGTTTTGTTTTATTTTTGTTAATTTCTTTCTTTCTTAGTTTAGGAGACGCCTATATAGAGGCAATCTGTATTCTTTTTCAGATATGAGAAATCATTATCTCTTTTCTCGCTCTCTCTTCGTTCCTAATCTTTCTCTCTACGAATTCTAATATGGTATCAGAGCCAGGTTTCATCTAGGGTTTCGATTCGCCCTGTTCTTCACCAATCGATCTCTGATTGATGTTGATTACTGATTCTTTGGTTTCCAATTGTCGATTTCTGGCTTCCGTTTGACGATTCTTGTTCTCTGGTTGATTACTCCGTTATTCTCCGATGAGTGATTCTACATCGTCTACCATGGCGGAAGACGACGATGACGAAGATAGGGTTACAGTTCAATTCTCAGGTCCCAGGTTATTGCAGGTGATTGTTTCTAGCGTTGAGTTCACGAGCTCATGTGTTGCTAGTTGTTTGAATCGATTTTTGGTGTTCCGTTTCTGGAGTTTAGATCTGGTTTTTAGAAGAATGTCTCTCGCCGATGATTCTGGTGTTGAAGTTCTGATTTCAATCATAGCGTTGGAGAGCTCTGCTAACTCTCCGGTCACATCTGATTTGGTGGTTTCTTGGTCCAGTGCGTCAGGCATGGATCTTTCTTCATCTCTTCTTGGTTTGTTGAGGGTTGAGAGCTCTGCTATCTCTCAGGTGACCTCTAATTTTGTGTCTCTTCGATGTTTGAGGGTTGAGAGCTTTGCTATCTCTCAGGTTGCCTTTGGTTTATATCAGTTGGTTGCTGATTTTAGTCTGTTTCCACTATTTGTGGTTGTTGTTGAAGCTTCTGTACTTATTCTTTTCATGAGGTTGGAGAGCTCTGCTATATCTCGATTCGCCTCTTGTTTACATCAGTTTGATGCTGATTTGATTTTGTTTTCACTATATGTGGTTGTTATTGAAGCTTTTGTGCTTCTTCTTTTGATGAGGTTGGAGAGCTCTGCTATCTCTCGGTTCGCCTCTTGTTTACATCAGTTTGATGCTGATTTTATTTTGTTTCCACCATTTGTGGATGTTATTGAAGCCTTTGTGCTTCTTTATTTGATGAAGTTTGAGAGCTCTGCTATCTCTCGTGTTCCCTCTTGTTTGCAGCTAAGTTGGTTGCAAATTGTTATCAGTTATGTGTCCATTTTCTGCTTATGTATTGAAGCTCTCTATGGAAAGTGTGGTGATTCCAATGTGTTTAGCGATTGCTTGGTTCAAGTTGATCTTGTGGAGATTCAGGACTTGTCTGGTTCTTGCATAGTTGCAGGTGGAAAATTCCACTGTTGTGCGGTTAAAGTTTCTGGTGAACTCTACATTTTGGTAGATGGCACATATAAGGTCGGCCTTCTTGGTCATGGAACTGATGTTAACCATTGGATATCAAGGAGAATATGTGGTCATCTTGAGCATCTTCGAGTTTCTCTCCTAACATATGGTCCATGGCATACATCTTTAGTTCAACTATTCATATTTGGAGATGGAAATTTTGGTTTCTTGGGTGAATGTGAAGAAACTTATAACATAGTTATCTTACCTGATTATATGAGTTTCCTCTTTCCCTCTGTTGAGTTGCCAGAAAAGGTAAGGCTGGTTGTTGATGCAATTCTACTGGCCAGAGGGGCTGAATGGAAGGAGCAAGTTGCATTGTGGACTGCTGAGAAGAAGCAAACTAGTGCTTATGCTATCAATCTGCAGCAGATTGACATTGGAGTCATTGTTCCTCCATCTGGTTGGAAATGTACCAAGTGTGAAAAGACTGAAAATCTTTGGTTAAATTTAGCTGATGGGATGATCCTTTGTGGAAGGAAAAATTGGGACGGAATTGGCAGAACGATAACCGCTGATCTAGAAGCACTATACGTCTTCTCTTACCCGAGGGATGTTTGTGCTCAAATCATATCTGATAGTATTACTGCTTACTGCAGTGGCCTTCTCTTGGCACGTCTTGTCTTGAAAATGCTCGATATGGATGATGAGTATGAATGTAATGTTGAGGAAACTGGAGAGGATTACTCAGTTGATCCAGCATACACCAGGAGACCATTTCGTTCTCTTCTTGGTGTTGGTCTTCTGAGAACAACAACAGGGAATAGAGTATTCGCTGCATTGAAGGGTGCTTTGGACGGTAGGTTTGATATTCGTCATAGTGAGAAGAGGTTTGCTGGGTTCTCAAAGGATTCTATGCAGCTGGATGCTGATTTTCATCACAAGTATGTATATGGTTTGCTGGGTTCTCATTTTAGCGAGGACATCAAGAGAGGAATTGCTGCCTTCCGTGCTATGTTTGATGGTGGTTATCATAAAAAGGATGCCAAGGATGTAGAAACTCCAAATATCAGATGGAAATTCTTCGATTTGATGGTGACACTTATATATGCAGGATCTGTGGATGTCCATTTAGACATTGCGCAAGAGCTTTTACATGCATCTTATCAATATTTGCTGGAGGGTCTCCAAAATCTCTGCGAGCATGCTATTGCACATGATGTCTTTGTGAATAATGGTACACTCATGTTCAAGTTATCAGAGGCTTTCAAAGCGAAAACGCTACAAAATGCTTGCATCCTGTTTATTTTGAAGCACTTCGACAAGTTAAGCTCTATGCCGTGGAATGGGTATGACAATGTGGAATTTCATTTCAAGCAACAACCTCCTGACAGCTCTCAATCTATGGATAGTGGCCAATGCCATTTTCCTTTTCACACTGAGTTTGAAAGTCTTCTTGTCTATGTCTTGCTTCATTGGAGTGCAATCCTGATGCAGCACACCTGCAGTGAAGTCAAAGTTAAGGATCTACAACTCTTTGTAGTATCTCTGTTTTCCTCTGTGCTTAGCAAGTTGAAGGTAGTATGGAACCTCCCTTCAACTTGAGGGGGCGTATTAGAAATAACAGTGTTTACTATTCGGAAACAAAACGATGTCCTTTCACTTTCAGTAGTTTTGTTTTATTTTTGTTAATTTCTTTCTTTCTTAGTTTAGGAGACGCCTATATAGAGGCAATCTGTATTCTTTTTCAGATATGAGAAATCATTATCTCTTTTCTCGCTCTCTCTTCGTTCCTAATCTTTCTCTCTACGAATTCTAATAAGATAAAGTAGTAGAGGAAGTTAAAGATTACATCACAGATAATGCAGCAACTGGGTACAAACAAAACTACGAAACATATAGTGCAACGACTGACAGAAAAAACATTACGACACAGATAATGCAGCGAGCGGACACAAAAAGAAGCAAACACTAGGAAGTGAGAGTATTTTAATAGTCATACGACATGTAACCGAACATTGTACATACTGAACGAACCCTTAGGGTTTCGCAGAGATGAGCTGAACGAAGCGGCGAGAAGATGAAGAGAGAAAAACGTATTTACATTAATTAACCAGTATTACAAGAGAAGGCATTATATAGCCTTGTCATCTAACGGTAGGATTTGGAGGAATCTGAAATAACGGTAGGATAATAGCTAGGGTTTTCAATAAGATGGATGTTAGCATTATGTGCGCCCATGTGGGGTGCACAATGCAATTAACCTAAACTTATGGGTTTAGGTGAGACAAGCTCAAACCTTATGGGGTTAGTAGCAAGGACAAACCCTAGGGGGTTATGTTGCAATTGGGTATAAGTCTGTCTATATAAGGAGACAGCCTCCTATTATTTTATACACAATACTGTAGAGATCATGTGCTGATCATAATACAGTAAACCCTAGACTCTCTCTTCAACTAGCCTCCATTGGGTGGAACTTGGTGTGGATCAGAGCTTTCGTCCTAGTGATTCGAGCCAGGCTGTGGGAGCAAGAAGAGCACGTGAAAGCAAGCAACCTACGATCATCCGTTGTGCATAGGAGCTAAGGAAGACAAGGTGAACACATGAATCTTCCGCTATAATTCATGTTGTAGATCTGTATGTGATAGATCATGCCCTTCCTTCATTGGTATCAGAGCCTTAGGCTTGTTTTTCGTGCCTCGTTATGCGTTCCCGAATCAGATAAAAAAATCCGAGTTTTTGAAATTTTATAATCTGTTAGTGAAACCTATATGGTTAGATAGAGTTTTTCACAAGGATTCCAGAAATATAAATTTTATAATTTTTGGACGAACAGAGAATTAGTTATGTTTTTTTAAAGATTCGGAACTGTATAAATCTGGACTGATAGATCTGAGCAGTAAAAAGATTTTTTCAAAACATGTTAAAATTGGGTTTTGAATACATAATCTTGATCTACGTGAAAAGACGATTCCAACGATGTAAAGATCGCCGGAAACGGAGGCCGGGAAGGCGGCGCGTGGGCCTCACGCGCCACCGACGCCGCCTCCACGCGCGGCCACGCGCCGCCACGCGCCGCACGCGCCAAAGGGCTGGCGGCGGCTGCTGACGTGGCCCTAGGGCTGACGTGGCAGATGACGTGGCAGGTGACGTGGCAGCCACGTGGACTGCTGACGTGGCAAGTGACGTGGAGGGTTGATGTGGCTGCTGACGTCAGCACATGGCTGACGTGGCATGCCACGTGGCACGCTGACGTGGCACTCGGGCCGACGTCGGCGCGTGACGGAGGCGGACTCGCCCACGCGCGGCGGCGCGTGTGGGCGCGTGAGCCCTCCTCCGGCCACTTTTTTTTCGCCAAATTTTTTTCTACATGCTCAGAATTAAATTTCCTATTTTCTGGGATTTTTTCATAATTTTTGGAAAAAACATAAAATTTTATTATTTTCCAGATTAATTAATTAGTGTTTAGCACACTTCCCGAGGCAGTTAGACGTCCTTAAACACACTGTTTTGATCCCAAATTTTTTCTGGAGAGTTAGGAGATTTTTCCCTACCTTATGAGATAGGAGGTGCGATCCTAGGTAGTTGGGAGCAATTTTCGATCTTATTAGTTGATTGATTTATTGCTTATTAATTTCCAGTAATTATTCTTTAATTCTGGAAAATTCTAGAAAATTCCAGTATGTTTATTTTATTATTATACATGCTGTTGTGGCTTGAATGGATGTGTTTGATGCATGGATGTGGCTTAGATGGTTTTATATTTGGTTTTGGTTTTGAATATGTAATCAATTAAAATACGGCCTGCGTGTCGTGCCTCTCTGCATACTCTATTGTCTTCTCTTCTCATCTAAATCGCCTATTAGAGGTTACTTCTTATTAGAAATAAGATGTTTAGTGAAGATTGAAGAATAGAAGCTTCAAGAGAGGTGGCCAAACCAAAAGCTATGGCGCGAGGTGCATGGAGCAAAGAGACGAACATGGAAGCTTGAAGGAGCACTCGAGATGAGGCGAGATCCATGAGGCGAGAAGTTCAAGACTTGCTCAAGACGTACTCTCAATAGTGGGAGTGCACCTTAGGGGCCACATCCATTGCATATTTATTTATGCTTATGCTTGTTTTATGTTATAACTGCGTGTGATTGGATATAACTGTATAACCTCGCATGCTAAGGAACTAAAACAAAAGAGCTCACATGGTTATACATGATTGAAACTAATAGGGAATCATAAGTGATGATATTTGATTCCTAGAATTGCCACTAGGTTTTGGTGGAGTCCTTATGATGAACTATGAAATTTTAATCATGTATCATGTTATTTCGGAGCTAAGAAAATGCTAGTATTAATTTCCTATGCAATGTCTCAAGATCAATCGTGTCTAAATCGAAACTGTAAAGGCTAAATTAGTGACAATAAACGATATGACAAGTCATCGTACTATGTAACCAAATCGTTGGACATAGTTTGTCAAAACACCTACAAGTATGGTCGAACCTGTGATGAATAGTTGTCACAGCAGCACATGAACATTATCTTTAGGCTAACCAATAAGTGGGAGGCAGTCAAGATAAATGTCATAGAGCGTGCTATGCCAAGGTGGGGAAATGACCTCATCAGCAAGTTCAAGACCACTTTGAGATTCAAAGATTGTAGGAATAAGCCAAAGAAGAATCTTGGATCCACCTTAGCCATTTGCCTCATTAAAAAATTGTGAGTAATGACTCATAAATCCCACCTTAAACTATCATGTTTAAGTTATCCGATTAGCAATTTGTTGCTATCTCTGCCACGTTTCATGAAAGTGCCATGAAAACGTTATATGACACACCTTGAGAGTGTCAAGATGTTGGAATGAGACCAAACATCACTCCGTTCTAGGATCTAAGCAATATATGATTGCTAAGTATACTAGTTCAGCATACTTTTGAAGTCTAAGCAATATATGATTGCTAAAGGCTGTGAATGAAGTATGATCGGCAGATTTAGTCCCTACCCCGGCATTAGGACCGTGAGGAACAGGTGGGGACAAGGATAAGGG
The DNA here is from genome assembly GCA_023055425.1 of Linanthus parryae. Classification (NCBI taxonomy): domain Eukaryota; kingdom Viridiplantae; phylum Streptophyta; class Magnoliopsida; order Ericales; family Polemoniaceae; genus Linanthus; species Linanthus parryae. The sequence goes on along the minus strand of JALGPY010000002.1, from coordinate 24,935,281 downwards.
AATGAGGGCACAATATTGGTATATAACCAATATCCCAAGACAGGCAAATGCAAAGGAGGAAAAGGATGTTTCCCTAAAACTAGAAGGCCAGACATGGCATTAACTTCTCGTCTAAGGATCCATGAGATTATCTTTGAGGGAGTAGCCACCAAAAATTTGTTTTGGTTACAGTTTTACTTCGGAATTGGTCATGTTATGAATGGTTATGCACTCTTAATTTCTAGCATGAATAACGCCTCAGGATCTTTGGATATCAACTCTAGGGTTGTGCCTTAAGATTCTGATATGTGGCGCGCTAGATTGTGACACACTACATCAGGAAAGGATGTTCAGGCTAGCTAAGGTAGGCCTACTTGGAATATGCCCAAGGTACCCTTACCTGTGTGTGATTCTTGCCTTACACGAAAGGCGAAAGGCAAACCATCCAGTAAAGCAGTAAGGATTATTGAGTCTTTACATATCATTCATTCTGTTATTGTGATCCATTAAAAGTTAAAGCTAAGACATGGTACTTACTGTTCCATCACATTATTAGATTATTGTAAGCATCTCAACTATGTGTGCTTGGGCCACATAAGTCTGAGGCACAAGGGTGCTTGAGACAGGTATCTACAAAAGGTAGAAAACCGTCTGGATAAAAGGATACGTCCTTAGCCAGAATGAGATTGCAAGTACCTATCTTAGCAAGAGCTATGTGATGGAAAGGAGTAGTAAGGCAGTTGGCTATTCCCATGCCCCGCAGCAGAATGCTGTGGCGGATAGGAGAAATAGGATACAACCTGCAGACGGTTTGATGTATGATAGCACGTTCAAAGTATAAGTTCCCTATCTTGAGGAGACACTTTGTTAAACGTCTGTCGATTTACTCAACCAAGAACCCACCAAGTCTGTAGCCACTACGCCCTACGAGATGTGGACCAAAAGGCAACCTATATGAGGTCACCTTAGGCCATAGGGATCGGCAGCTTATGAGCTAACTAAATTTTCCCTAGTCAGGAAGAAGCTCGTGGAGATGGTATTCTCTACGAGGAAGAGGAACCACTAGATGACACTCAATTCACCACTAATCAAGAGGAATTTGTTCCTATGGATCTTGAGAACAGTGGGAGTGCCCTACCTAGTGAGCAGCCTATCGTATATGACGATAATGCTGAAGAAGAACCCTCTTTGCGTAGGAGCGCTCTTTGGAACGCACCCCGTCGACGATTTGACATCGAAGGGGAGACATGATAGTCATCACGCAAGAAGAAGGTGAACCTAGGATATCGCCCCAGGATATTTCATCGCCTGACAAGAAGAAATTTAGACCCTAGATGGAAGAAATGTATCTTCATGGAGAAACATATCTTCCCATACTATTCGGAATACTCTAGGGGGTTGCGTATTCGAAACGCAACAAGCCGATTAGTAGTGTAACGCAAATGGATTCACAAGATATATGTTTTTCTCTTAGGAGATACCCATAATTAAGGGAATGTTCGTAGAGATGATGATCTCCGCGAGCATGGAGGAACCGCTAGAAAATACCCTGTTCCTTAGTCCATTATGAGGAATTAGTCCCTCAAGGATCTTTTGGACAGTGGGAGTGACTTTCTAAGCGAGGTGCCCATCCATAGGGGTGAGAGCAAATTATGATCCTCCCATGCAAAGGAATTGCTCATAGGAGCATACCCCATCGACTGCTTGAAGATTGAAGGGATGATCTTAAGGATCACCTTGCATAAACGATAGGATAGAATACTATGCCTTATCGTTCCCTAATTATAAAGAATGAAAAAGTAGCATTTACAGGAAAAGTTAGAGTCTGTAAAAGACCAACCAAGTTTAAGGCTAGGTTGACTTTTCCGACTGGATGTTAGATTATTGGAAATAGGTGGATTTCCAAGGTCTTTCAGAGTGACACAGACGGAAGCATAGTAAGGCATACGACTTGCAGAGATATCGGTAATAGTTGTGATTATGGAAATAAGGCTCCATTCTCGATAAACGTGACGACTGAATTTATCAATAGAGAAATCAGAGAGGTGATCTGTATGACTCGGCCACAGGGTTTCGAGATGTATGATCAAATGCACGAATAGGTGCAAGCTAATTAAGCCTATGTGTGATCTTAATTAGTCCTCTAAGTCAGCAGTATTTTATCAATGGATGAAAACCGCTGCATATCACTCTTGCTTGTAGAGAGTAGATGAACACGTCACTTATTATCGATGACACACTATCTCCAGGAGAGTCTAAGGACTATTTCACATCCACTATAGGGTGGTTATCCTTTCGATTTGTGACGAAGGATATTAGTAGGGCAAAATGCACTCTCGTTCGTTCAAAAGGACTTCTTATATTGACGCATAAGGCGGACAACAAGAAGATACTCTGAACGATTCCATGTAATGGACCCAATGCAGTGTGATACTCCTATAACTCGCTGCAGGATTTTATGAGCCTGAATATGTGCCCTAGAAGACACCATACAAGAGTGACCAAATGACCAAAGTGCCCGATGCAGTGTGAGTCTGCTATATACTATGGTATATACTGAGACCCCACAAACCTTATGCAATCGGAAGAGTGGATTTTAGGAAATCTAACTTAAGACACTAGATTGCAACCAAAAGGATACTCTGTACGAAGGATCACGTGTTATAACTATCGGAGATGATGCTTCGACTAGCCACCTATGCATGCTGACTAGGGTGGGGACCTAGATACACGTAGATCCGACTCAGGCTATAGTCCATGCTAGATGACATCGCATGGAACAGCAGCATAAGTGTTGCACAATCGTATTAGACCGCTCCATCGATCATGGAAGCGAGCACGATTGCCTGTTCTGTCACCGGACAGAAATATGTTTGGAAAAGAAGGTTCCTGATAAGCTTATGGGCTGTCAACCGACCTATAATGCTAGCGTACGGCTACAGTACTTTGATAAGGCCAAACATATAAAAAGAGGTACTGGTTTCACAAAAGGTGAACTAACTACCGGAAGAGTAATCTTGGAGTAGGTCGACTACGGGCCAATAATGTAGGCACCTCCCATTTCTAAACCACATAAGAGTCGTCTTTGTGGATTGCTTTAGAAAATTGGGACTCGGTAGTCGATCACTAGCGATATGATTGATGAGCATATGAGACATTAATAATTGGATTTTAATTGGATTTGTTATGCTACATATCCTGTACTAGCATAGAACATGTCGCGCGGACACTAGGTTGACTCTCTCACACGAGCAACCGCCTCTACAACATCCTGGATTGTCTAGGTGAGTAGGAGATGAGACAGAATCCCGACAAGCGCTAGAAGCCTATGATATGATGACTCCTGTCATATGAGGCCCATGGCCTATGACAAGAGCTGGACATCAATCAATAGTGCAAGACCCTGTCAGACGGATTCATTTGTCGCATTGGAATAAGTTCCAAGGTGAGATTGGATTATGACCATTCGAGCATGGTTACTACCCCGAACCATGTATAGTCTGCGTAGAGAAAGCCAGATGAGAGAACTGATTTCGATTGCATATGTGCAACACTCAGTACTCGGGTTAATAGTCATATGGGCTGTTGGACTTACATCTGTATAGTGGTCCCTATGGGATAGGACATGTGCTCTGATAGAGTCCAAACACTATGGCGCACATATTATGAGATAACGCGTGCTTATGAGTGACATGAGGTGGCGAGTAGAACTAGTCCCTGAGTTTCCTCGCCGTGTGAGCCTCTTCGATCATATAAGAATGATTGACACTGTATACCCTTAATACTTCTATCCATGTCGGGGAGAGACGGTTCGGTGGTGCTACTTTAGCGTGACACCTCACGGCTATGAATGATTCGGCCTACCAGGACATTGCTAGGAAAGCAGCTGACTCCGAATCAAAGCGACAATGGATGGAAAGGAAGATTCTAATTGCATCGCTCTTTATCATGTTCATTGGGCCCACCTACAAGATCTTATGGGATCATGCAGGATATGAATATAATAAAGGAGATATAGACTCATTGATGCACGACCTTCGGGACAAGGTAGGTGCTCATGGTCTATGAGATGACAATAGACAGAATCTGGGGGATACGAGATATATATATATGTATTGCATTATTTCTTGAGGGTTGAGTGCGCCTGCTGCTAGCTCGTCTCGTATGAGTTTAGAGTATGGATCTCCCGAAATGCAGGTTCTCTCACAGTCACACACCAAGGCCACATAACACTTTGGCAGATGATAATAGTTGGAGATTGAGGGAGACTAGAACTACTGTATTTGTGCAACCCCACTGTGCGAGTGGGAGATGTTAGCATTATGTGCGCCCATGTGGGGTGCACAATGCAATTAACCTAAACTTATGGGTTTAGGTGAGACAAGCTCAAACCTTATGGGGTTAGTAGCAAGGACAAACCCTAGGGGGTTATGTTGCAATTGGGTATAAGTCTGTCTATATAAGGAGACAGCCTCCTATTATTTTATACACAATACTGTAGAGATCATGTGCTGATCATAATACAGTAAACCCTAGACTCTCTCTTCAACTAGCCTCCATTGGGTGGAACTTGGTGTGGATCAGAGCTTTCGTCCTAGTGATTCGAGCCAGGCTGTGGGAGCAAGAAGAGCACGTGAAAGCAAGCAACCTACGATCATCCGTTGTGCATAGGAGCTAAGGAAGACAAGGTAAACACATGAATCTTCCGCTATAATTCATGTTGTAGATCTGTATGTGATAGATCATGCCCTTCCTTCAATGGAAAAGACAAATATACCCCTGTAGGAGAAGGGTATTAACAAGACTTCTAGGCTTGACATTTTGAGGAGCTTGGGCTTTCCTTGTTGGGATGAGACGAGCTCTTTTGGGCTTCATGACTTTATTGTGGCTTCATTGTGTTGATCTGTTAATACGACCCCTTAAATTGATGGCGGATGATGAGCCATCAGTTTATCTCGAAAGGATGTGAACTGAGCAGCATTGAGGGACTTGGTGAAGACGTCCGCAATTTGTTCTGCACTTGAAAGAAAAGAAGTAGTAAGATGTTTGAGAATGTCTTGTTCACGCACGTAGTGGTAGTCTATTTCAACGTTCTTCGTGCGTGCGTGAAAGATGGGATTGTTAGTTAAGGAAATAGCAAAAATATTGTCAGTGTGCAGTAAAGGAGGGTTAGGTAAACGAAAAAGAAGATCACGAGACAATTGACGAAACCACGATAGATCAGTCACTGCTGTGGCTAAGGCACGGTACTCGACCTCTGTAGAAGAGCGAGAGACCGTGGGTTGTTTTTTAGCTGTCCAGTGAACCGGATTAGCGCCCAGAAACACTACAAGCCCAGTAGTGCTTCGTCTATCCGAAGGGTAACCGACCCAATCAGCGTCAGTAAATATTTGCAGGGGCAAGTGATCTTTGGTGTAAAAAGGGCCAAGAGTTTTTGTGCCTTGAAGATATCGTAGCACGCGCTTGGCACCACTGAGATGCACATCAGTGGGAGCATGCATAAACTGGCAAAGATGATTCACAACAAAGGCAATTTCTGGACGTGTAAAAGTTAAATATTGCAAAGCTCCTAAGAGCTGTCTATAAATGAAAGCATCTAGTACGCGGTGCCTTGATGGAGATGATATTTAATGGCACCAGCTAGACGAGTTGCACTAGGTTAACAATTTGACATATCGAAACGAACAAGTAAATCATGTGTATATTTTTCTTGGTTTATAGAAATACAGTAGAAGTGCGTTTCATGTGAAGACCTAAGAAATAGGTTAAAGGACTAAGATTGGTCATTTGAAATTCAGTGCCTAATTTTTACAAGAAGTGAGAGATGAAAGAGACATCATTTCCAGTAACTATTTTTTCGTCCAGATATAAAAGTGAGAGAGTAAGACGATTGTTGTTGTGCCGAACAAAAAGAGAGCAATCAACAAATGAAGCTACAATCCAAGAGAAGCTAAGTAAGAGGTAAAACGCTCAAACCAGGCTCTAGGAGCCTGTTTGAGCCTATATATGGAATTTTAAAGTAGGCAAACATGTTTTGGATACTAAGCATTAATGAAACCAGTGGGGTTGTTTCAAATAAACGGTCTGACGTAAAAAAAAAAAAACCATGCAGGAAGCCATTTTTAACATCTAATTGTTGAAGTGGCCAAGAAACGGTGGCTGCAAGAGCCAAAATTGTGCGAACAGTGGCATGTTAATCATAGGACTGAACGTTTCATCAAAGTCTAGTCCTGGGGTTTGATGAAAGCCTTTTGCAACCAATCGAGCTTTGTAACGAGAAATAGAGCCATATGGGTTAAATTTTGTTCGAAAAACCCACTTGGTGCCTATAATGTTTGCATTAGGAGGTGCAGGCACCAAAATCCATGTTTGTTGCGGTGAGAGACTATCGGCGCCACTGAGGGTGTTTGACAGCCTTTGTGTAAGATGTAGGATCAGATTTTGTATTGTTTGTATGTGAAATAGCAGAAAAACCAACATAGGTGGAAGGAGAAGCATAATTATCCTGTTTCTTTTTGCTTATACCAGATTTGTTGCGTGTTTACATTAGATGATTGATGACGGAAGGGGGGATGGGGGGGGACTCATCATTGGGTCACCTTGATCTGCCATGCCAGAACTGGGTGAGAGAGACTGTGAACCAGTTGCAGTAGCAGAAGAAGTAGCATCTGATATGACAAGTGTAGTAGGAGTTGTGCTGGTACTTGTAGGTGGAGAAACAGGCACTCTCACATCAGTTGGCTGTAGAGGATCATATCCCTCAGATAGGTGCGTGTCTGGTATAAAACCAGGAGGTTGCCCAGGTGAAACCTTTGTGAAAGAGGGACACTTGTAGGAGTAGAACCTGAAACAAAGACATCAACATGTGAGTGTGGTGAAGAACTGTTAGAAGAAGTAGTGGTAGCAAATGGAAAGCAAAATTCATCAAATATAACATGCCTGCTGATGTATAAATTTCTTTTTTGTGAATCATAACAAAGATAACCTTTATAACCAGAAGCATAACCTAAGAAGGTACACTTTCTTGTTTTTTGGATCCAATTTAGATGAATTATGATCAGTTAGTCTTGGATAACAACAACAACCAAAAACTTTCAAGTGTGTGTAATCAGGTTTAGTTTTAAATAAGATTTAATAAGGGGACATGCAGCTAGGGTGGTAGCTCAAGTGGTAGAGCGTTGGAAGCCGGCCCATGCATGAGGTTACGGATTCAAGCCCCGTTGACGACAAAACAATTTCTCAAAAAAAATAAAAATAAGGGAACATGTTAGATGTATTTTTTCTCGGCATTCTCTTGATCAAGTAAATAGCTGTAGCTACTGCATGATACCAAAAAGTTTTAGGAAGATAAGCAGTGTGTAACCAAAAGATTGTAGTTTCTATAATAAGGCGATGCTTTTTTTTTTTTTCTGCTACACCATTTTGTTGTGGTGTATATGGACATGATTTTTGATGCAAAATACCATAATTTTGGAGAATTTTTTGAAAAATAAAGGCAATAAATTCACCACCACCATCAGATCTTAAGATCTTAATAGAGTAACCAAGTAGTTTTTCAATAAACAGTTTAATTGTAGCAAAGACAGTAGACACATTAGATTTCAATTTCAAGGGAAGAAACCTTGTAAATTTAGACAGATCATCTATATATAGCACATAATAATTAAATCCATCAAAAGAAACAGTAGAGGCAGGACCCCAAACATCACTGTGAAGTAGATGTAGAGGTGAAGTAACATGAGAATCAGATAATGCATAAGGCAGCCTTGACATTTTACCATCTAAACAAGATTCACAAAGTTTACCAACATTGTTTGCAGATAATTTAACAGACGAAGAAAAACATTTAGCACATTATGACAAGACATAATCTGTCAGGGGTGTCCAAGTCTTGAGTGCCATAAATGAGATTTTACTCTCTGACCCAAAAAGGCTTGAGGGTTGCACGAAGTAGACTCAGAAGATAGAGGGTAGAGGCCATTTTTACTGGGTCCATGAAAAAGTATTTGGCCAGAAGACTTGGCCTAAACATAAAAATAATCTTTATCAAAGATGAATCTTGCATTATGATCAGAACAAAATTTGTGCACAGAAAGCGGATTGACAGAAAACGAGGCACATGTAATGTATTTGATAATGTATAAGAACAGTTTGAGGTAGAGAAAAAAGTTGTACCAGAGTGACGAATAGGAAGAGAAGAGCCGTTACCAACACTGACAGAGTCATTTCTTGGGTATGGTTCTGCGAGAGAGAGAGATTGTTGAAGTCTGTTGTCAAATGGTTGGAAGCGTCGGTGTCAGAGATCAGAGGTGGGAGGCTGGGATTGTTGAGTTGAAGTAGAAGCAGCCATTGCAGAGAGTTTTTCGGGTGGTAATTTTTGTTGATATGCGTATTCTATTCGATGATAACAGTCAATTGCAGAATGGTAATCGTACCCACAAATTTGGTAATTGACTGGATTTGAATTACCCCGAACCGAACCACCTCTTCCACGGTAACTGGAGCGACCCGGACCATAACCCGATCCATTTCCAGATCCATTGCCATAACCCGACCCATTTCCAAATTTAGATCCATAGTTAGGGTTTGATTCAGATCCGTACCCGGAATACGAACGACCGCCTTTGGCGTCCAATCGACCACCGCCACTACCTCGGTGACCGAAACGACCACCACCACGCTGGCCGGAGGAGGTCCGACCACCACCTCCACCACTGCGTCTACCACGTTGGTGGTAAAAGGCGGTAGGGTTTTGAGGATCTGAGACTGGCATCTGAAAGGCATGCATATATTCTTCGGCTTTCTAGAGAACATGAAGTTTCTCGAAGGGGATCGGGGCCGAGTGCACACAGAAAGAGGATCTAAAGGAGTTATACTATGCTGGGAGGCCATTGAGAGCATAGAGAAGGATATCCTCGTCGGCAGTGAGCACAACGGCGACATAAAGTTTGTCTCTGATGGATTTGAGCCTTCGCATGTATAGATCGATGGAGTCAGAACCCTTTTTGATGGTGTGAAACCCAGATTTGAGTGATAATATGTTAGATCTCGTCAAGGAGGCATATCGGCGCTCAAGAACAAGTCAGGCCTCTCGAGAAGTGAGAGATCCAATCACTAGGGTTAGAGATTCTTGAGATAAAGTGGCGTTGAGGATGGTTAAAACGGCTTGATCTTGGAGTTGCCAAGCCATGTATGCCAGATTAGTGACCGGAGTACCATCGGAGGAGAGAATCGTAGAAGAGGGACAGGGGATTGAGCCATCAAGGTAATCGTATAGTGTGTGTGTGTGTGTGCGCGCGAAAAATTGAAGAAATTTGATACTTCCATAACACAAAATTGGAAGAATCGAGTTTGAATGGTAAGAGATTATGGATATTAGAGAGTAGATCGATCGGCTGTGAGGCCTGAGAGGTATTGGCGAGATCCATTGGAAGACTCTGATACCATGAACGAACCCTTAGGGTTTCGCAGAGATGAGCCGAACGAAGCGGCGAGAAGATGAAGAGAGAAAGATGTATTTAAATTAATTAACCCGTATTACAAGAGAAGGCATTATATAGCCTTGTCATCTAACGTTAGGATTTGTAGGAAGCTGATTTAACGGCAGGATAATAGCTAGGGTTTACAATAAGGTTGAAAACACAAATATATCCCTGTAGGAGAAGGGTATTAACAAGACTTCTGGGTTTGACATTTTAGGAGCTTGGGCTTTCCTTGTTGGGCTGAGCCGAGCTCTTTTGGGCTTCATTACTTTATTGTGGGCTTTATTGGGTTGATATGTTTATACATACCAGTACTCAGAACATAAAACTTGTAAAGTAACAAAATATTTGCATATTTTATCACATTGCATAATCTTCTAAACCTCTCAGAAAGAGGTGCATCCATCTCATAATGGCAAAGTAAGCATCTTCATTTGGTTGAATGAACGGAGTAACAACTCATACGAGATCAACAAGTAACCAAATCAGGCAATCAATTAATTACCAACCAAATAGCCAAATATCCAGACTTTTGTTGAATGAGCAAAGTGCTCGGAATAAACTCGTAATAACTCATTCCAAAACAGAATACAAAGCCTGTAATTTGGTAACAGATACATATTTCAAGAAAACTAGACATATACAAATTATAATCCTCCAATCATACAACTCTACATATGTCTGATTTGAACTTGAAAATTTCACAATCCTTAAATAGATGACTGATACTACTACAAACTAGCAAGACATCTGTTGTAGAAATCCCCAAAGTTTAATTCACAGTTGACATGTAACTATAAAAGTCTAAAATTTTCAAAACTTTAAGTAAAGCAAAGCTCAATTAAGCAAATGTTGGAATGTTGTGTGCGGCCCGGCCCACACACAACTTAAATGGTGTGTGAATAGTGTGTGGTGCAGTATGTGAAGCGGGCTCGCCCAACTTTTAAAACCCGAATGGCCATCTCTAAGTTCGTTACCTCACTCTATGTCAAGTTCTCATTGTTAACAATCAGTCAAGTTAAACTTCGATTCAATTTTTCAATATAAATAAGGGAAATGCTAAACGTCACCCTTTTTTCTTCACCCTTCAAGTTCACTCCTTATGTGGGTGTTTTTGATTGGTGATGTAATTATAGAAATATCTTAAAATAAATAATTATCACAATCATATCTTGACACGTAGGAGGTGAACTTGAAGGGTGAAGAAAAATGAGTGAAGCATGGCAGGCCTCTATAAATAATTATAATCTCATATATAAACTTTACAGTTATCACACCCATATTTAGAATATTCATAATATGTTTAAATAAAAATTATATTAACTATACGATTTTTACATGAGTCCTCATGCTGTTTTCAAATACAAACTTTTTTAAAGCTTCATCACTTTTGTGCTCCCCCTCGGCTCCAAATGACTAGGGTGGGAACCAAACACACCCACTAATCATATGTACAGATGTGGCGGGCTCCACCTCCCAAGTTTTGTACATAGAAATCGCTGGTTCTTTCCATAGACAAAGCATAGAAATCGCTGGTTCATTCACACTACACCCTGTCAATGGTCAACCTTCCAACTGTTGTTTCGTTTCCAAATCCAAACCCAAACAACTAATTGCAATTTCCGCCGAAACTACTTTTGTTTTTTTCTATTTCACCCTTAACTGGCCGGTTAACTAGGATGTCATGTTTTGGGGCTTTCTGAGATTATGCATATGCAACCATGCCTGGTCTCTGGCAACAGAATCTTCCACAGTGTGATACGTACCACAGGGGTGGAGAAACTTTTTCAAGGCACATTTTAAATAGAGGTGGCGCTCTTTTGTAAATTAAGCAAATGCACAATTTAATATTTGTCAAAATTCGGGAGTACTAGTGTAATTTTTCAAACTTGGGGTGAGGCACATGCCTCAGGGTGCCATATGCTACCTCCGCCCCTAGTACCACATGAATCGAAAACACTACCTCTTATGAGGTTTTAAGCCGCTTATCAGTTGTGATGAGTATGTAACACTGAGTCCAATAGAGGTGTGAGGATGTACCGGACGTACCGGACGTACCGAAGACCTTCTTTAGCAGCTTCAACAACAGGGGGAGTTGTGATGAGTATGTAAGACTGAGTCCAATAGAGGTGTGAGGACGTACCCAAGACCCTCGTGAGCAGCTTCAATAGCAGGGGTAAGACTGAGTCCAATTTAGGTGTGATGACGTACTCAAGACCCTCTTTAGCAGCTTCAAGAGCAGGGGGAGGAGAGCATCGCCTACTAATTCGGCATGGAAGGGGGAGGGGAGTTGGAGACTGTGGGCTTGCACCGGTCTCACGGTCTGGTGATATTTTTTTTTTGTATTTTTTTCTTTTTAATAAAATTTTGGTTTAACAAATTAAAAGAGTTCACTAAAAAATAATAAGAGGGTGGGGAAGTTCCTCTACTGTTGTAGAACAAATTGCAGATTTGTAAATTTTAAGGTTAATTATGGTAGAAAGCGGTGGGTTATGTGGAGGTTGGGGAGTACCACTGCTGGACTCAGTCTAAGTGACATTGTGACAGGTTGGAGCCCGCTCAAGTTTAAGTAGGATTGGGTAAAAGACACTTCCACCCTCTTAAGTTTGATGCAAAGTGTGCACAAGAGATTCCGGCAGGGAGACCTCCGTGTACACCGTATGTAGAGGATCAGAGATCGCACAGGAAGAGTTGGGTTGTGTGTAGGGAGAGAGTAAGGCAGTAGTAATGTCTGAGAGAGAGACAGAGGTTCGGCAGAGCTTCCGCGTATGGCTAGTGTGTCCTCCTTTGTATGGAAAGATTAACGTCCTATATATAGCAGGGAACGTGACCGTTGTTAGTGTGGTTAATGCGCCCATTAATGGCGGCTTAATTAACTTAACCGTAACGGCACGTTCGTCCGAGTATATAGGGACCGTTACAGCACGTTGTGCGCGAATACCGGAACCGTTACGAGGTTGACCGGGTTTGACCGGATTGACCGGGTTTATGGAGCTCGTGCCATAAATCTCTCAAAGCAGTTACTAAAGGTCGCGCGCGGGCTTGGCTCGCACGCGACAGGGCTTACTCTAGCCTCCAAACCACTAAGTCCCTACAAGTCCCGTGCAGTGGTATGCGAGGGCTCTGTCTCGCAGCCCCCACATGGATCAGCTCGGCTGGTGATCCAGTGTGTGTGGAGCACAATATGGTGTGCTTGATGGTTGCCACGTGGCCAAGATCTGTCAGCTCAGAAAGCACTATCTACATTAGCCCCCTTTCTGCGCGTGAAGACTCATAGCTGTATAGACTTCCATGCGCGGAAACCAACATACGCGTCGCCGCCACGCACCAATTCAAATACGGGTAAAGTCAGCCCCCGTGCGTGCCATTATGACCTAAAAACCCCTAGAGTCGTGCCGTCTGGCCTTTAGGGTTTTAGGCGTGACGTCAGCTTGTCCTGTGATTGCACGATTCGACGGTGACGGTTGCGATTCGACTACTGAAAGGACGCAACCCTTCATTGTTTTTGGATAAATACTTTGTATCCTCCATTGTTGCAAAGCATCACTTCTTTCTCTTAAAGTGAATGGTACCCGGAAGTCTTCGAGAGCAGATTCAGATAATCAATCACCAGTTCAGAACTGCAAATCGTCTTCTTCAACTGTGTATATCCAAGCAGGCTTTGCGAAAACAAGGTTGGCCTTGTTCAATTTTCGATTTAAAATGCCAGTGTACGCTTTGAACTGTGTTGGATCTGCAAACCCATATTATCTGTTGAAACTTGTGAAGAAGCTTTGATCTTCGAACCCACTTTTGCTTTAATCCTTCAATAATAAGGACTCCGGATGTGAGGTCTTGAAATCACTGATAATGCAACCCTCTAATTTCTGAAATCGATACCAGAAACTATTCATCTTTCTTTCCATAGATCTTGAATCTCGAAATTCAAACTGAAGTGTAGCATATTTCTCCCCCCTTTTTCTTGCTCTTCCGCAGGAATGGCCAAGACAAAAGGAACCAAACCCACCAAGGAGGACGAAGAGATACCCGATCTTCCGCAGGCTTTGTGGCGAAAAGCCCCTATCTAGGTGGCAAAGATTTCTACCATGCGAGGGTTAAGGCGAAGAAAATGCCTGCTCCTGTCCCAAATGAGGGATTGCTAACACTGACTCCCCTGGTTAACTCAGCCTTTCTCGAGTTAATTGGCTCCGAGGATGTGGTTCGATTGGGAATCGAAAATGGGTACTTCCCCTACGCTGCGATTTCTACCCAAGCTTTTGTCCAGAAATTGGACTACATGGATGAGTGGATTGACCACGTGTTGACCAATCATGCTGCGACTCTTGATGAAGCCGGCGTATACTTCGCTGTTCGTGCTATGAAGGGTGCTGCCGTGAAGCTGGACCAGTCCATGCTTCTAGACCTTCTTTCCCGCTACTCGCCTGCGACTCACACATTCCACTTTGCTGAGTTCGAGGCTGCCCCCACACTCGAGGACGTGCATATGCTGTACGATCTTTCTCCCATGGGTGAAGTGGACCCTTTGAGTCCTTTGAGGACGGCTGCGGAGATTGATTTGTACACGCAGATGGAGGAATGCCTATCAGAGGTAAAGAAAATCTCCACCCGGTGGACCACTACCAAAGCCCTTCCAAACTGGCAGTTGGTTGATACGTCTGCGAAGAACACCTGGAACAAATGGTTGCAGTACTTCTTTCGAGACTATGCGAACAGCAGCATCACTAAGAAGCTTCTGAGTGAGAACCCAGAGGCCAAGAATTACGTGGAGGGTAAAGGCTATCACTTGACCCTTTGTGCTTTCCTCTGTGCATGGTTGTCGAGGTACTTAATTGACGGTCACCCACATGATGGGGTCTTCTACCACGTTCTGCCGCTTGCTGTGAGGCTCGCCCTCGGCCAGAGAGTCGCACTCGGACCCTTGGTCTTGGGCACGCTGTACTATAGGCTTGATCAGCTGGTTGCGGCCATGAAGGAGTCGCGTGGCCGCCTCGATATACTGACTTTCGTCAACATTTCCTTCTTGACGATGTGGGTCTTCGAGCGATGGCCATCCTATGCTCCAACTGCTCTTAAAACCAACAAGTGGTGTCCCCCAGGCGAGACGGAGGAGCGTAACAGTGGCAGGGCTGCGAGGTGGTTCGGAGCGAACAATACCAAGTGCGTTTGGAGCTTGATATACGACAAACGGAAAGAGTTTACTGCCAGGCCCTATGCCACGCGCATTGAGAACGTGCGATGGTTTCCAAAGCTGTACCCCTCTAAGGGTGTTGTCTTCTCAGAAGAGCTTCTCTTCGAAGGGGGATCGCATTTCCATGAGCGCTATCGCGAGTTCTTTTGCTGGTGTCAGCGAGGTTCCCTTCCTGCCCTCGCAGAGCATATTCGGGAGCTTGCGCCAAGGTATGAGAGGATTACCGTGGATGTTGACCCCACTCGAGTTTCTCCCCAGTTCGGCTTTGATGCAGTGGCACCATCAATCTGGCCCCAGTCCATTATCAGAGGTTGCTATAAGCGCTTGCTAACAAAGGAGTGCAAGACAGTCTTCATGAACAATCTTTCCTTTGAGCAGCCTGCAGGTACCCGCGAGGGCGGTTGTTTCCAGAACTGGCTCGCATACTGGGTCGCCCAGCAAACGAGGATTGAGACGCAGTCGGCCGCTCAGCCGAGTAGAGCTCCCTTGATCAAGAGAAACTCTTTTCCGTTTCGCCCCAATTGCAGTCTGAGCGAGTCTGAATATGGTTGCTACTCATTGTTGGATCATGAGAACCATTTGTGCCCTGACGTCATTCTGAAGGAAAAGATCGCCGCAGTTAAGAAGGGCGACACGCATGTCGTCAGATATAGCGAGGCATTTGCTAAGGTAATCAATTTTGCCGCGTGCGTTAAGCTTCTTGATTTCCCTATGCTGACGCCTTTATTCTGTACTGTTTGCTGTAGTGTCATGTGCGGAGATTCGCATCTGGTGATCGTTCCAAGTCATTGGTTAACACCATTGTTGCCACTAGAAGGAAAAAACACTCGTTCCTGCTAGCATGGAGGATGGACCCTGAGGTCGAAACTAGGATTCGCGCAGTCATGAACGCTTTTGCTGACTCGCTGATAGACAATGCTCCGGCCTCGTCTCCTCCCAGAGATGATCCGTCCCCTCCAGCGACTGCGGCGCCGAGAGCGAAGAGACCCAGGCAGAAGGGAATTACAATTTCTTACCCTAAAAGTGCTCCAACTTCTCCTCCGGCAAGGTCCCTTTCTGTCAAGGATAAAGGCAAAGGTCGCATGCCCAGCAAAGTGCGGAAGGAGCTCGCAGTTGAGACTTTCGTTCCATTCAACCAGGAGGAAGAAGAAGAGAGGCAGGAGCCCAGAGAAGGTGATGAAGAAGAAGAAGAAAGAACAATTGTGATGCATGAGGAAGAATCAGGAGGTACCTCCATCGCGTTTCCCTTCTCATTATCGTAATTCTTTTGCAATTCTTTCTTAAACCAATCGTTTCTTCGCAGATGATGATGATGATGAGACCATCGGCGGCCTTTTGACCAAGAGACAAAAGAGAGATACCCATTCTGACATTCCAGACGATCCCATAAGCGAGGACATTCTTGCCGAGTCCCGAAAGACAGCCGCGGAAGCTGCCGAAAGAAGAAGGCAGCGCGAAGAGGAGGAGCTCGAGCGTGTGAGACAGCGGAGCCTCGAAGAGCAACATGTTGACGACTTAGTGCGTCCAGCTGACGAGGAAGATGCGCTTCCCGAAGAGGTGGCTCCTCAGGCCGAGGAGGAGAATGTGGCTCCAGATGAGGATGCAGCAGCTCTGGAGCAAGCCCAGGCATATTTTGAAGAAATCGCAGGCGGCGATAAAGGCGAGATCTTCAATCTCGCAGTAACTTATAGAGATGTTATTGTGGGTGCGTTAAAGCATGGTGTGTCAAAAGCTGACATTCGCCGTTGGCTAGTAGGCAAGTGCGGAGAACCTTTAGGTAATCATTTAATCGATATGCATGAACTAAGATTAGTAACTCGAAGCATAATCATGACTAGCTTCTTCGCGCCCCAGGTCATGCTCCTTTTAAAGACATGCTTAATGAGGACACACTAATAGGGCATGGTTCCACGTCTTTAGTGTATGATGAAGACACTGCAATCCCACCTTCGCGTGGAGGTGTTTGCTCTTAGCTTTAGCAAAGAATAGTAAAATAACGTATGATACAATTTACCTTACATCATCGCATTTTGTATCGCAGGGACTGCTGCTGAACCAGTGCTGGAGCAAAGAAGTCAAACTTCTGCATCCTATGTCCCAGTGCCGAGTTCCCATACCGAGAAACCCGTCGCAGCTGCTGAATACGCAGGAGAGCCTCTTGAGGACATCATCGAACTTTCTGATGATGCTGAAGCTGACGCTGTGCTAATGGACGAAGATGCCCATACTGGCGCTGAGGAAGTAAGAACAAGTGCTGCTGATGCTCCCGCATCTGAGAGCGTCCCTCGCCAAGCATCTTTGGCTGTCACTTCGCCTCCGACGATGACTGAGTCGGCGGCAACTCTTCCTGCGTGGAGCTTTTGGGGCTCGCAGGTTGGGAATGCAGTCGCAGCTGGTGCGGCTTATACTCTTCCTCCTAACTATGAGGGTTTAGAGCTCGCAGCCGACAGGAGAGCTATGGAGCGAGGGCAGTCTTCGACTACTCCAGCAATGCGCATTCCCTCTCTTCGTGAGATTCTTGAAGGAACTGGTAAGTAGTGATTCGCTGTTTGCATCTCGCATTGTTCATTTGCGAGTTTGATAGCATAACTTAGCTTTGACACTGCTTTAGGTTTGAAGCAAACTGATGTGGACTGGCTAGTTCGGATGCGCCTCACCTACCCCCGATCATTTGCGAGATCTCTAGAGATAGGGCCCTTCGACAGGAGGCTGTTTCTTACCGAAGCCATTTGGATTTTGGAGCAGCTGTCTGCGGCCACGCCTGCGACCATTTCTGTCCAGAGTGCTGAATTGCTTTTTGGCATGTGCCAAAATCTCCTAGCCAAAGTTCAAGGCAGGCTGGGTTTCAATTTTCTTATGAAAAGAGTTACCTTGATTCGCGCAACCACAACTTTGAAGCTTGGCCATCGAAACCTCGCAGGTGAGAAGCAGAAGGTGGAGCAGCAAAATCAAAAGGTTGACGAAGCTCTGAAGCTCTATCATGAGATGAATGCCAAGTGCGAGCAACTGAAGCAAGAAGTGGAGCAGGTAGAGAAGCTGAGCCATCAGTTCGCGCCCCATGACTCCTTGATCAAGAATTTGCTTTGACTTTTTGAATTTGAAAAAAATAGCAAGGAAATAGCTGGAACATTAATGTAATGTTGAAACATTAATGTAATGTTGCTAGGGTTTCTCCCCCTTTTTTTTAACAAAAGAATTGACATGCCCATTTTGCCCTTTCCGAGATTTGATAGGATATCTCTGTGCATATCCAATTATGACATCAGCAGTTGATACTCTGCTTGATTTTCGCGCTAATTTCTCGGAAGATAAGCATGCTTTCCTTGGGAAGTCCATCCGAATCATGACTATCCGTCATTAATTAGGATACGCCACTGAATCGTCGTAGCCTTTAGTAGGGTAATTGATCGTTACCTCTTTTCAAGGCGTAAGTGATTGACCTTACCCTCTTTTCGAATTCTGCTGACTCATCTTAGCAACTGAAGAGTCTCCACAAGGTCTATATAAACCCTGTCTTTGCCATTTGGGTTCTTCATCCCCAAAAATGTGCTTTGCCGTGAGTCCTCACGACTGCTGGCTTCAACGCTTGTTTTTCGTTGATTCATGGCAACTCCAGGTTGTGAATCCTGAATTTGCGCTTTATGCTATAGAAATAGTTTCCAAGATCCGCTTTATGAGGCTTATTGCTCTTTATAACCATCATAGAGAAGATGGAGATGATATCTCATGTGTGTTCGAAGAATTTTCTTCGTGTATTATGTTTGCAGGTCATGTTTCCGGCCGCCTCCCGGTGAGGTGCAGCGCCGTAGTGACCGTGCTACAGTCTCGTAATGAACGGCGGAATTCTCCTCCAGCATCCCTGAGGAGGATTTCTTGCCTCTTCGTTCTTGAACTCAGGAGGCTTGTCAATGCCTTTGTCAATCATGACAAGGAACCCAGTACCAGAGGAATGACTGCTTCCCCTGTTTTGGGCGACTGTGTGCGCCGGAACAGGAGGTTCCTCCGGTACATATCTTGATCAGACAGGGGTCTTGTCAGATCCTAAGATCTTGGACATAGGACCACCCAGACCATTGCCGCCATGGATGCTGCTAATGGCGAGTTGATCTCTTCGCAGAAGCATCCTACTTGCTACAGATCTTTGGCCGCAGATCTGCGTGTCGCATAGCCGGTGCTAGAACCGTTGGGTTCGTCCTTTCTCGATTAGGATTCCCTCGGTATGTCACTGCTGGCTTGTCAGCTACTTTTCGAATGTATTGTAAGCCATGTTGGCTGCGTAGTTAGATTTGAGCTTTTTCGCTTGTAAGCTGCTATCTAGACAGATAAATTGTAAGTCTTTTCGACTCATAATGATAAATAGCTTTTGTATTATTCACTGTGTCGTTGCAACAAAATACAATTTCGCATGCGTGCCGGCATATTTCGCCTTGTATAATGCTATATACATATTTTGCGTTTGCTATCTGCCTCATTAGTTCGCAGATATTTTATTAGATCGTTCGAGATCGTATTTGCGCAGTTGTGCCACCTTGGCAGATGGGCTTGTGATTTGCTTTCAGATGTAAGTGCCAGTGTTATCTCATCAGATATACCCTTGTAGATCACTTAAGATCATTTTACACAATATTGCTATCGCATTTGTATAATGCTGCTATCACCGCAGATAGGCTTGGAAGATCAATTAAGATCGTTTTTCGCATGAGCTGCTATTCGTAGCAGATAGGCTTTAGGAGATCAATTAAGATCATTTTGCGTAGACTGCTATCGTGACAGATAGGCTTGGAGGACGAATAAAGATCGCATTTGCATAGGCTGCTATCGTGACAGATAGGCTTAGAGGATCAGTTAAGATCGCATTTGCGTAAGCTGCTATCATGACAGATAGGCTTAGAGGATCAATTAAGATCGCATTTGCATAAGCTGCTATCATGACAGATAGGCTTAGAGGATCAATTAAGATCGCATTTGCATAGGTTGCTATCATGGCAGATAGGCTTAGATGATCAGTTAAGATCGCATTTGCATAGGCTGCTATCATGGCAGATAGGCTTAGATGATCAATTAAGATCGCATTTGCATAGGCTGCTATCATGGCAGATAGGCTTAGATGATCAGTTAAGATCGCATTTGCATAGGCTGCTATCATGGCAGATAGGCTTAGATGATCAATTAAGATCGCATTTGCATAGGCTGCTATCATGGCAGATAGGCTTAGAAGATCAATTAAGATCGTATTTCGCATAGATTGCTATCGTAGCAGATAGTAGAAGATCAATTAAGATCGTGTTTCGCACAGATTACTATCGTAACAGATAGGCTTAGAAGATCAGTTAAGATCGCAGTTGTACAGATTGCTACCGTGGCAGATAGCCTATTGTTAACAGTAATAATAAACTAAATAAAGCAACATAAACAGCTAGGGATATGAAGCTCTCATTTGGGAGAACCCTTTTTATTATAATGCTCTCATGTGGGAGAGATAAGATTACAATTCTCTCATATGGGAGAGGAGATTGTGTAAATCATAGCCATACAAGACATGAAGCAACGTTATAATAAAACGCATGAAATGAGAGAAGTCAAGGATAGTACTTCTTAATCCAGCGCATGTTGACTGAACTCGGGGTTGAGGTTGTTCCGTGCAACCTTCGTATGCTGCAGTAGCCACTATCGAAGACTTCTGTGACTTCGAAGGGTCCTTCCCAATTGGCTGCGAACTTTGGGTGAGCCGCTTCTCTCATGCAGTGGTCAGATGCGCGCAGGACCAAGTCTCCGACTGCGAAATCTCTTCGCTGGACCGTTTTATTGTAAGCGCGGGCGATCCTTTCTTGATACCGCTTGTTGGTCCTTTTGGCTTGTTCTCGCTTTTCCTCCAGCAAGACTAAGTCATGATCGCGTTGATTTTCGTAGAGTGCGTGGAAGGCCAATCTTGCCGAATTGACTCTCACCTCCGCAGGTACCACGGCCTCGGCCCCATAGCATAGTAGGAATGGTGAGGTCCCCGTGGGTGTCCTTGGAGAAGTTCGGTAGGCCCACAGAGCTATGCTTAGAGAATCAACCCACTTCTTGTGGTCATCTGCGACCATCTTGCTCAAAATCCTCAACAGCGTTTTGTTGGTCGCTTCGGCTTGCCCGTTCCCCTTCGGGTAGTAGGGGGTGGAACATATTTGCCTGATATTGTACTCTGCTAACTTCGCAGCTACCTGGCGATTAACAAAGGGAGTACCATTATCTGAAAGAATAGTGTTTGGAATTCCGAACCTGCATATGATGCTTTCCTGGATGAAATTGACCACAGCTAGCGCATTTGCCGTCTTTAGTGGTATCGCCTCCACCCATTTGGTGAATAGCTCAGTTGCAGTGAGAATAAAATGATTCCCGTGTGACGTTGGTCGGATGGGACCGATGAAGTCCAGAGCCCATGTGTGAAATGGCCATGGCGTTCCCAATGCATGTAGATCCACGGCGGGTTAGGCATGAGATAGATCTCTCGCGGGATGGGTGGATCGTTGTCTAGCTTCGGGATAATGGTATCCGCGAATGACTCGTGAGCCAGAATAGTGTCCATGCGCTTCTGCAGAGACGTCATGCATTCTGGAATGCTTCCCTCAGTAGCAGAAGGAGGGGTTGCTGCGGGCGGAGGCGACACATATGCCGCCGGAGGATTGGGAACATATTGGCTGCTTGCGTTACCCCAGATCGCCGTTGACGGAGGCGCGGGATACTGCGAAGCCGAATTAGAAGCCAAAACCGGAGGCTGAAGAGTATGAGCAGTGAGAGGCAACATCTGAGCTGTTGACCCCTGAATCGAAGGCAGCTGCGTAGTCGCCGGTAGAGTCTGCAGATTAGGGTTGGGAGGTGTGGTGGACACTCCCAATCCTGGAGCGGTAGGGCCTCCTCCTCCTTGAGAGACGGCGGTGGCTGTTGAAGGATTTGGTGCAAGGGTGCCCAGAACGGCCAAGATCCGTTCTAGCTGCGCGGACTGGGCTTTGAGAGCTTTTGCCTGACCTTGTACGGTAGCGTCCAAGGATTCTAGCGTCGGTGCCTCGCTGGGAGTCGCAGGAGTACGGCGGGTCTCCTCTCCTGAGGCAGCTTCGGTGGAAGGCGATCTGTTGCTAACATCATCCTCCTGAGACATGGTTGCTTTTGTTGGTAAGTTCACGTCAGGTTCACCAAAATGTGCACAAGAGATTCCGGCAGGGAGACCTCCGTGTACACCGTATGTAGAGGATCAGAGATCGCACAGGAAGAGTTGGGTTGTGTGTAGGGAGAGAGTAAGGCAGTAGTAATGTCTGAGAGAGAGACAGAGGTTCGGCAGAGCTTCCGCGTATGGCTAGTGTGTCCTCCTTTGTATGGAAAGGTTAACGTCCTATATATAGCAGGGAACGTGACCGTTGTTAGTGTGGTTAATGCGCCCATTAATGGCGGCTTAATTAACTTAACCGTAACGGCACGTTCGTCCGAGTATATAGGGACCGTTACAGCACGTTGTGCGCGAATATCGGAACCGTTACGAGGTTGACCGGGTTTGACCGGATTGACCGGGTTTATGGAGCTCGTGCCATAAATCTCTCAAAGCAGTTACTAAAGGTCGCGCGCGGGCTTGGCTCGCACGCGACAGGGCTTACTCTAGCCTCCAAACCACTAAATCCCTACAAGTCCCGTGCAGTGGTATGCGAGGGCTCTGTCTCGCAGCCCCCACATGGATCAGCTCGGCTGGTGATCCAGTGTGTGTGGATCACAATATGGTGTGCTGGATGGTTGCCACGTGGCCAAGATCTGTCAGCTCAGAAAGCACTATCTACACAAAGACACTTTCACTCCTCCTAGTTTTGAAAACGACACTTTCAGCCCTTGAGTGGGCCGAATTTCGGACACCTAAACTCCTTAATCACGACGTTGTTAGTTTGGGGGTGGGAGTCCGTCACTAAGAGTAGTTTTTAAGGTGTAAAAATGTCTTTGTGTCAACCTGAGGGGGGTGAAACTGTCCTTTACCCTATCAAATTCACTGTTTTGCCCCAGAGATGAAAAATCTATGAAAAACACCCATATATAACCAAACAATTAATATCAAGACACGCTATATAAATATATTTCACAATTTGTACCATGATAACAATGGCTCATCGACCAAAGGTTCGTTTGAATTCCATCAACTCTTTGAGGCTATAAGTGTAATCATAGTCAATCACCAGCTCATTATAATTTCTTTTGAGAAGGCAATCACCAACTCATTATTGAAATAAATATTTTATCATGTTGGATGGAACATATTTGGTGCCCTGTACAGATCAGATTGCAAAAAATCAATAATTGATACGACAAAACAAATGAGCAATTATCGGGTGTACAACGCAAATGACACCACCCTCTCCACCACAAAAGAACAAGAAATAAAATTCAAAAACTATTGTGTTTGCTAGGTGCCAACTATTACATTCCTTGTCTTTCTCGAAATAAAAACTGTTACATTCGTTGTATTGTTCTCTGCCACCGTGGACAAATGATGGAAACAGCTAGCACAACCCCAAAACAAGCCCAAGAAAAGAAACGTAAATCATAGATTATATATATGTTTAGACAATAATCCCTAAACATAGACATCATCAACAAAGAAAAGCAAGAAGAGAAAGAGAGAGGCAAGAATACTTCAGTTTTCATACCTTGTGAGTTTTAAGATCATATTCAAGAGATGGGAGCTTGTGCCAGTTTACCCAAGGTCTTGAAATTCGGTTCTGGCGGCGCACCACCACCGGAGGAGCCAAAGGAGGAGACAACCACCAGGGAAGTGGCGGTGGAAGGTGGCGGTGAAGCTAAGGTGGAGGAGAAGAAGGATGGTGTTGAAGCCCCGGCTGAGGTAAATGTTTTACACCAATATTTTTCTGGAAATCAATAAAACTATAGATTTATTTAGATCAGAATGAAATAAAGCTGGTACTTCAATAGTTCTACGATTTAGCACGATCTTCAAAATTTCTTTTTTTCTTCTTCAAGAACAATAATATTTGTTATATGGCATCATTCAACATGTTCCTCTTAGGATTTTTTTTTCCCTTCCCATAGTTGCTTTTAGATTTTGAGTCTAGTAGGAAGAGATCCGTCACGAATTAGGCCAAATGAAAATTTCAATTCTTGGATGGAAAGAGTCAAGATGTTGTTGGTTTGATCGTCGTGTTGATTTATATGACCAGTCTTCTGATAAAACAAGGAACATTCTTATTAAAGTGTTGGCATGTCTAATGGTCTACTAAGCACTTGCATGATTGCATCTTGTATGATTGCGTAGTGATCAATCAAACATCTTCTAATAAAAATATTGATTGGATGCGTGATTGCGTCTTTAAACCATGTTCCAGTCTGTTCAAATGATAGCTACAGTTTGATTATTCAATTTTAGCTGATAATGACTTTGTACTTCTTAATTATGATTATTTATTGCATTTATTAATTATAAATTATTCATTGCATTTGCAGGGAGAAACAAAGGAGGCAGAAACCTCTGGCTCTGAAGCCGCAAAGCCAGAGATAGTGGAAGAAGTAAAACCAGTGGTTGCAGAGGAAGTGAAACCAGAGGAGCCAAAGTCGACGGAGGAGAAGAAGGAAGAGGTGAAGAACTAGTCTCGATATAGGAGATGGATGCATGATTAGTTTGATTGTGAAAATTATGGTTATTGAATTCTTGGTTAAATCATGAGCTGAATGTTGTGATATTTGGACATTGTTGTTTCTTTGAGATTGGATGGATGGGTATCCTTGGTTGTAAGATGTTTATTTAAAGAATTTATTTTTTCATAATTGATATCTTTTGCATTTGGCAATTCCGATTTGGATTGGATTTTATACCCCAAAATTCCAAATCTTGAAAGTTTGGAAAAGAAAAGATTGGGATTCCTTTGTTTAAATGGTATTGATGATCTAGAATCTGAAAATTGAGTGACATTCATTCGAAAAGGTAAAAATATATTTAAAGAGTAATAATGTAATTATTTGATTGTTGTATGAAAAAACAACACTTTGGAAAATCGGACCGGACGTTGAATCCGAGAGGCAGGGGTTTTAGGTTCCACTAGTTGGAGTGGAGGTTCAATAACTTTGGCTGGATATTTAATTATTAAATTTAATTTTAATGATTTGAAACTAAAATTCAAATAAAATCAATATTTGTATTGAATGACTAGCTTTTTACTTTTTTTTATTAACTTGATTCATCATAAAAAAAAAAAAAAAAAAAAACACTATGGAGGATCAGTAATTAAGGAGTGGAGGGGGCACCCCTTACATCTTAAAAAAATCACTCATATAAAATGGGGAGGACCTATATTTATTTTGCTGTACATAAGCTCAGTCAATTTGTTTAGCAACCCACTCAAGAACAAATGTCAGCTTGGCACCATGTTTTGAGATATGTCAAACACACACCACAGGACATGGACTCTATTTCTCTTCTGCATTGGACCTCAATCTTATAAGCTTATTTAGATTCTGATTGGGGAGGGTGTCTAGATATTAGAAGGTCCACATTTACGTATTTTTTCCTTGGAAGCTCTCTCATTAATTGGAAATCAAATAAGCAAAGTGTAGTTGTTAGATGTTCAACTGAGGCATAATACAAAACCCGTGCATTGATAGCATGTGAACTTGCTTGTATTCTTTCTCTCTTTTATGAGCTCAAAATCACACTAGGAAGACCATCACTGGTGCTATGTGACAATGATTTGCAATCCATGTTCATAATCCCATTCTATATGAAAAGACAAAACACGTTTATTTCGATTGCCATTTGATCCGTGATTTGGTGCATGCATGGTCTGTGTCTCTGCGGTATGTTCCTAGGCAGCACCAAATAACAGATTTTCTCACTAAGCCGCTTTCAGGTCCTCAATTCCAGAACAAAAATAGAAAGTTGGAAGTGTTGGTGCTGCAACTTCCAACTTGAGGAGGGGTATTGAAGTTTGAGGACTGCCAGAGCAATTTTTCTTTTTTATAATTCGCACCTGGACCCTTATTAGAACATCGTTGTTCTTCCTAATAACAACATACCACTCTGAAGTTTTCACGTGTTTGTTTATCATTGGATGTTGTCAGCGTTCAATTGTATTAATCCTCGTGCTCAAGGATTGATGAGTGTGCGAGAATCTTTCATGTTCATCACCAATTTCGTCTCGTTTAAGAGCTTCAAGCTCTATTTCTATTGTAAATATCTGTAAGTTGGATATAAGGGTCGGTTTGTAATTAGATAAAGCTATATGCTTAGTTGTTAATTGTAGCTAGTATAAGAACTGTGTAACAACCTTCATATTCATTCAATGAATCAAGTTGTTCATATCAATTTTTCCCTCCATATTGTTTGTTGATATGGTATCAGAGCCTATCGGAAGCTAGGGTTTCGTTCCATTTCGATTGTTCTCCGATTATCTTCTCCGTTCGTTTTCAGGTCATTTCTCTTCGCCTGCCGATCTACATCTCATCGTTTCTGTTTCAGGTTCTTTCCTCTTCTATCTTACGATTCTTCCATTTTTGCTATCGCTTGCTTTGATAATGTCTGCCGCCGCCATCATCATTAATTGTTTCTTCTTGAGCTTCGCATTCACGCATCTTCTCGGTTTTTGTGGATTTCTGAATCAGTGAGTCTCCCTTCGAGTTACTTACCGTGTTTTGCCGAGATAATTGAGTTTGCTAGAGTTTTGTACCGAGTTTTGCCGAGTTTTTTCGAGTTAACTGAGTCTTGTTCATCATGTCTGTGCGCTCTGATTTTGCTCCATCGGATGTTTCTTCGCCATTTTTTCTCAGTAACTCTGATAATCCTGGTACTGTGCTTGTTACGCAACTCCTCACTGGTGATAATTACAATACCTGGAGTCGATATGTTCTTCTGGCTCTTCGTGCGAAGAACAAAGTCGGTCTCATCACTGGTGCGATTCTGGAACCTGAGGAAGATGATCCTCTTCGTACTTACTGGTATCGCTGTGATAACATGGTTATGTCTTGGCTCTAGAATTCAGTTTCTTGTGAAATGCTTATTGGGGTTAGCTGCTATCAAGAATTGGCATATTTTGCAAATGGATGTCAACAATGCTTTCTTGCATGGGGATTTGTTGGAAGATGTTTATATGGACATTCCAGAGGGAGCTACATGGCCTCCATCTTCCAAACCACTGGTATGCAAACTTCTTAAATCTCTTTATGGGCTGAAATAAGCTTCCAGACAATGGTTTACAAAGTTCTCTACAACCATTATTAGTCTGGGATTTCAGCAATCCAAAGCTGACTACACATTGTTCACTATGTCAAAAGGGGGGCACTTTGCAGCCATGCTTGTCTATGTGGATGACATAGTTCTAGCTGGTGAGAATCTTGAAATGCTTACTTCTATTAAGAAGAATCTTAATGAATGTTTTCAATTGAAGGATCTTGGTAATCTAGGTTTCATCCTTGGATTTGAGGTTCTAAGAACATAAGAAGGCATCGCAATATGTCAGAAGAAATGTGATATGGATATATTGAAAGATTCTGATTTTCTTGAATGCAAACCTTCTTCCACTCCTATGGATATAAATTGCAAACTCAGTGCAGTCGATGGAGAATTATTATCAGAAGAAGCTGCTTTTTCATATAGAAGACTTGTTGGAAGACTTTTATATCTTTGCAATACAAGACCTGATATATGCTATGCTGTACACAGGCTTTCTCAGTATTTGGCCTCACCAAGAATGTCACATTTGAGTGCAGCTCACAAAGTATTGAGATATTTGAAAAATACACATGATCAAGGTATTTTATTTTCCACAAGTGGTGAGTTGACAGTCAAAGCTTTTGCAGATGCAGACTGGGCTTCATGTCCAAATACAAGAAGATCAACTTCAGGGTTCCTAGTATATCTGGAAAGCTCTCTTATCTCATGGAAGTGCAAAAAGCAGGATGTGGTAGCTAGAAGCTCTGCTGAAGCAGAGTACAGAAGATTGGCAGCCATTACATGTGAACTTCAATGGATTCAATTCTTACTTCATGACCTGCTGATCAATCTAGCAGACCCTCCAGTGGTGTTTTGTGATAGCAAATCTGCTATTCATATTGCATCCAATCCAGTCTTTCATGAGAGGACAAAACATATTGAATTGGACTGTCACTTAATCAGAGATAAGCTTCAGGAGGGCAAGCTTAAGTTGCTGCATATAGCTTCTAAACATTAGCTAGCTAATATTCAGACTAAACCCTTGGCTCAGGGTCCTTTTCAGTTCTTATTAGCAAAAATAGGGGTCAGAGTGTATGCAATCCAACTTAAGGGGGCCTTTTGCAAATATCTATAAGTTGGATATAAGGTGTAATACCCCGTTTTATTATACTGGCAATTGTTTACTTTTCCGAAAAGTTTATATGTTAATTGTTGAAGTTATTTGACAAGAGGGGAGATAAGTGTAGTTGCGTAAAGTAAAAGCTAGTTAAGTTGGGGTAAAAGTTGTAGTTTGTAGAAACTTTATAACCTTATTAGTAAATAGAATAAAAAGAAAAAAATGCATTGTTTTTCTTCCCATTCTCCAACAGGAGAAGGCTGAGAATTTTTGTGTTCCCCAACAAACTTTTCTCTCTCTCCCCGTCATTCTCCGTCTCTCTCTCATTCTTCTATATTAAGCTTCTTCTTCTTCTCCTTCTTCACCCACATCAACACCACCCCCAAAAACACCTCCAGCATCTCCACCCCCTCTGCCTCCAACCTTCTCTCTCACCTCCATCTATGTCTTCCTCTCTTCTCTGATCACCTACGGACTAGGAGGAACAGAAGAAGCAGCGACAACAAGCAGCCACTGCCGCCGCTGCCACCACCGGAGACCCACCAATGGGAACACCCACTGCCAAACACCACCTCTACCCCTCTGTTCCCTCTCTCTCTCGGTCCCCTCTCTGCTTGGACCACTGTAGCAGAAGAAGCTGAAAAGAGGCAGCCACAGCAACGGCAGAAGCAATCCGCCGCCGCCACCTCCATTTTTCCGGCGAGCTCGACGAGAGCTTCGAGCTCGAGCAAAACAGTGGAACCCAGGCACTTCCAACCATCCATCTCGACTCCAGAAGGTCCAAGGAGGCTCTTGGAGGCCTCAACCGAGGCCAAGAACAACCAGAGAAGCTCCGGTCGAGTTCCAACTCCGACGAATTTTTCGACGCTTCGACCCGTCCCGTTTCTTGACCGTTTCTCGCGTTTCTTGGGTTGGGTATGCTCTAAATATTATCCTGAGTTGTTTTAAGTAATAAAAATTGTGTCTTTCATTCTTGATTTCATGTTTAGATTGATCGATTTGAGAGTTCACGTTAGGCGGTTAAAGTGTCTTTTATACAAACTGGGTGTAAGGTGGATAAGTGTCTTTAATAATATGTTAAGGGAGGCTGTTTTGTTTGAATGTATGCCCTAGAGGCAATCGTATATTTAGTATGAACATTGTTTTGGCTAGAATATTCATTTATTATATATTGTGATATTTAATATAATGAAGTCCTTAGATACAATGTGTTGTTTATCTTAAATATCCCTAGTCCACTATATTGATTAATAGGACGATCAAATATAGACTAGTATGTGGGTAGATTGATATGGAGATATCAAGTCTAACACATGAGTATGCATTAGGAGTAATGGCATACTGGATTGACCCACAACGAGAAGGATACATTAGATTATGTCAAGTCACAATCGCTTCTCGTAGTGCTAATATAATTGCAATCCTAAGACTTGAAGTCACTAGATACTCCAGTTGTGAAATATTTTGCTTTGATGTTATCAAACGTTACACCGTAACTGGGTAATTATAAAGATGGCTATCGGGCATGATAGGAAGCAAGCTTGGATATCGTAGTGATGTAGATATGATTTGTCCCTCCTACATAATGGGAGTAAATATCCACGACCACTCGAGGGATGAGGCTTATTGAATGTCTGGCCAGACTCAGATAAATCAATATGGAGATATTGATGTTATCTGCTAGCATAAGCATATTCTCAGGATCGAGGAACTATGGATTGGATATACGAGTGTGACTATTTATGTCTCGTGTCCAATCCGGATATGGAGACAAAGGGAAAGTACAATATAAGATATTGGGCACAAGAGGTTTGTCGGGATCACTGACTCTTTCTATTAGTTGGGTGGCATGGATGTGTTGCTAGACACCGCTCCATGTTAGTAAAAGTTACTACCAACTAAATAGAAACCTATGAGGTCACACGTCAAATAGAGTAGAGCTAGATTTGGGATTAATTAATATGATTAATTAATGAGAAGGATCATTGTGCAACACCTTGCAAACTTAGTAGGAATAATTTGCAAGGAAGGGACTAATCCAAGTTCATGGAGAACTAGGAAGGACCTTTATGGAAACAACAAGGAGTTGTTGGAGTATATAAAGGAGGCTCTAGCTTCCTTCCCACTGAATGCTCATAACATAAGAGAGTGGGAGAGAAAGCAAAAGAGACAGCAAGACAAGCCTAAGGCCGAACGCCCTAGGCCCGTCCGCCCCCCTCTTTCCGTTGGCACAAAGAGGAGGCCGAACCCTCCTCTTGTCCTTGTTGCTTTGATTCCTCTTCCCTCTTCCTCCGGTTCAAGCTAGCACTTGTTGAAGGAAGAATATCGATCTCACCTCTAGACGTGGATCAACCGTAGAGACGAAGACATCATTCTTCGTGTGATCTCACAAATCAAAAGGTACACAATACTATGTCCTTTATCATGTTATGATGTCTCCTCCTGACGATCCGTGGTAGGCTTTGAGTAGGATTAAATTTGGTTATTCCGCTGCGTTACCTATGTCAAAACCCAACATTTGTCATTTATGGATCTAGTTTGTGAGTGTGTAGGGGGATATTGCTATCTTTTGACATAACTTGAAGGGTTCTATTTGTCTTTTATATATAATTTACACTTTTCTGTAAAATAAAAATTAAAACTTTGGAATAAAAATATTTTCTAAAAATACTTGTTTTCGTCCTCACGTATAAATGTGATCCGTGTATTGAAATAGTACACGACTAGTTCATTAGAAAATAAACTATAAATGTTTTATCAAAAACTAAGCTAATGAGTGTAGAAATGAAGATGTGTCAATAAAACGTTAGTGCCACTTTTGTTTATTGGAATAGCAAGTTCCAAAAATTTATTAACTTTTTGATCAAGAATATTGTGGACATAAAAATAGTCTCTTTAGCTAAAATAACGGTTCCCGAACAAAGATTATATTTAGTATTGCGAGCGGTCATAATAATAATAGTACTTGATAATTATCTCCTCAATTTTGGATATCAAAATATGTCCTTAAAGTACTTCTTGTATATCTATAAGTATGACACTCGAGATGGCTTTCATTGGGGGAGGGGGGATTTTAGAGAGTTGGACTTAGTATTCGACATAGCCGAGCATTCGTATAAGGCTAGTGCATCCATTTATTTAGAAGTAATATTGTTGTAATCAGAAATTGGTAATTGTAGGCGACGGGTTCGCAAACAAGGACTCCGACCGATCAAATGAGCTTTATGTGATAATTGCTATCGGATCAGGTGTGTTACATGCCTAGCCTTGATCGCCTAGCTCGCTTCGTTTCAAATATGCGATTTCTATTTCCTGTCTCAAAATATACTTTTGAGTTTTACATGCTTCGCCTTGCCTGCCAGCTTATTTCGTGTCCGCTACTTGCTTGATTGCAAAATAGTTGTTGTATTTCGTCCCCTACTTGATAAATGTGTTCGAATCGTCGAAATGCTATTTGAGTTGAAATACTTGTTACACTTTATCATAAATCAGTACTAACGAATCGGTGAAGTTACATATATTGAGTGATGATTCCCTGGGCTTGGTCCCTAAAGAGATAATCGGGTTAGATCCCCGGAGTTACATATATTGGGTGATGATTCCCTGGGCTTAGTACCTAATTAGATATTCGAGTTCGACCCCCGGAGTAAAGTTAATTGATTCGCATGTACCGGAACCTGTTGTGCACAAGAGATTTCGGCGGGGAGACCTCCGTGTACACCGTATGTAGAGGATCAGAGATGGCACAGGAAGAGTTGGGTTGTGTGTAGGGAGAGAGTAAGGCAGTAGTAATGTCTGAGAGAGAGACAGAGGTTTGGCAGAGCTTCCGCGTATGGCTAGTGTGTCCTCCTTTGTATGGAAAGGTTAACGTCCTATATATAATGGAGAATGTGACCGTTGCAGTGTGGTTAATGTGCCCATCAATGGCGGCTTAAATAGCTTAACCGCAACGGCACGTTCGTCCGCCTATATAGGGACCGTTACAGCACGTTATGCGCGAATACCGGAACCGTTATGAGGTTGACCGGGTTTGACCGGATTGACGGGGTTTATGGAGCTCGTGCCATAAATCTCTCAAAAGCAGTTACTAAAGGTCGCGCGCGGGCTTGGCTCGCACGCGACAGGACTTACTCTAGCCTCCAAACCACTAAGTCCCTACAAGTCCCGTGCAGTGGTATGCGCGGGCCCTGTCTCGCAGCCCCCACATGGATCAGCGCGGCTGATGATCCAGTGTGTGTGGAGTACAATATGGTGTGCTGGATGGTTGTCACGTGGCCAAGATCTGCTAGCTCAGAAAGCACTATCTACATTAGCCCCCTTTCTGCGCGTGAAGGCTCATAGCTGTATAGACTTCCATGCGCGTCGCCGCCACGCACCAATTCAAACACGAGCAAATTCAGCCCCCGTGCGTGCCATCATGACCTAAAACCCCTAGAGTCGTGCCGTCTTGCCTTTAGGGTTTTAGGCGTGACGTCAGCTTGTCCTGTGATTGCGCGATTCGACGGTGACGGTTGCGATTCGACTACTGAAAGGACGCAACCTTCATTGTTTTTGGATAAATACTTTGTACTCTCCATTGTTGCAAAGCATCACTTCTTTCTGTTAAAGTGAATGGTACCCGGAAGTCTTCGAGAGCAGATTCAGATAATCAATCACCAGTTCAGAACTGCAAATCGTCTTCTTCAACTGTGTGTATCCAAGCAGGCCTCACGAAAACAAGGTTGGCCTTGTTCAATTTCGATTTACAATACCAATATATGCTTCAAACTGCGTTGAATCTGTAAGCCCATAACATATAATCTGTTGAAACTTGTGAAGAAGCTTCAAGCTTTGGACCCAATTTTGGCTTAATCCTTCGATGATAAGGACCTTGGATGTAGGGTTTTGAAATCCCCGATAATGCAAACAATTTCCAACTGCTAATTTTCTGAAATTGATACCAGAAACTGTTCATCTTCCTTTCCATAGATCTTGAATCTCAAAATTTAAACTGAAGTGTGGCATATTTCTCCCCCCTTTTTTCCTTGCTCTTCCACAGGAATGGCCAAGACAAAAGGAACCAAACCCACCAAGGAGGACGAAGAGATACCTGATCTTCCGCAAGCTTTGTGGCGAATCCCCCTACCTGGGTGGCAAAGATTTCTACCACGCGACGGTTAAGGCAAAGAAACTGCCTGCTTCTGTCCCCAATGAGGGATTGCTGACGTTGACTCCCCCAGTTAACTCAGCCTTGCTCGAGTTGATTGGCTGCGAGGATGTGGTTCGATTGGGAATCGAAAATGGGTACTTCCCCTATGCTGCGATTTCCACCCAAGCTTTTGTCCAGAAATTGGACTACATGGATGAGTGGATTGACCATGTGTTGACCGATCATGCTGCGACTCTTAATGAGGCCGGCGTATACTTCGTTGTTCGTGCTATGAAGGGTGCTGCCGTGAAGCTGGACCAGTCCATGCTTCTAAACCTTCTTTCCCGCTACTCGCCTGCGACTCACACTTTTCATTTTGACGAGTTCGAGGCCGCCCCCACGCTCGAGGACGTGCACATGCTGTACGATCTGTCTCCCATGGGTGAAGTGGACCCTTTGAGTCCCTTGAGGACGGATGCGGAGATCGCTTTGTACACGCAGATGGAGGAGTGCCTATCAGAGGTAAAGAAAATCTCCACCCGGTGGACCACTACCAAAGCCCTTCCCAATTGGCAGTTGGTTGACACGTCTGCGAAGAATACCTGGAATAAATGGGTGCAGTACTTCTTTCGCGACTACGCGAACAACAGCATCACTAAGAAGCTTCTAAGTCAAGACCCGGAGGCCAAGAATTACGTGGAGGGTAAGGGCTATCACTTGACCCTTTGTGCTTTCCTCTGTGCCTGGCTGTCGAGGTACTGAATCGATGGTCACCCGCACGATGGGGTCTTTTACCATGTTCTGCCGCTCGCTGTGAAACTGGCCCTTGGTCAGAGAGTCGCACTTGGACCCTTGGTCTTGGGCACACTGTACTATAGATTGGATCAGCTGGTTGTGGCCATGAAGGAGTCGCGTGGCCGCCTCGACATACTGACCTTTGTCAACATTGCCTTCATTACGATGTGGGTCTTTGAGCGGTGGCCTTCTTATGCCCCAACTGCCTCCAAGCCCAACAAGTGGTGTCCCCCAGGCGAGGTGGAGGAGCGTAACTGCGGAAGAGCTGCGAGGTGGTTCGGAGCGAACAATACCAAGTGCGTTTGGAGCCTGATATGCGACAACCGGAAAGAGTTCGTTGCCAGGCCCTATGCTGTGCGTATTGAGAATGTGCGGTGGTTTCCAAGGCTGTACCCTTCTAAAGGTATTGTCTTCTCAGAAGAGCTCCTCTTTGAAGAGGGATCGCATTTCCATGAGAGCTATCGCGAATTCTTTTGCTGGTGCCTGCGAGGTTCTCTTCCTGCTCTCGCCGAGCACATTCGTGAGCTCGCACCAAGGTATGAGAGGATTACCGTGGATGTTGACCCCACTCGAGTTTCTCCCCAGTTTGGATTTGATGCAGTGGCACCCTCAATCTGGCCACAGTCCATTATCAGAGGTTGCTATAGGCGTTTGCTGACAAAGGAGTGCAAAACAGTCTTTATGAACAATCTTCCTTTTGAGCAGCCTGCAGGTAACCGCGAGGGTGGTTGTTCCAAGAACTGGCTTGCATACTGGATCGCCCAGCATGTCAGGTTTGAGACGCAGTCGGCTCCTCAGCCAAGCAGAGATCCTTTGATCAAAAGAAACTCTTTTCCGTTTCGTCCCAATTGCAGTCTGAGCGAGTCTGAATATGGTTGCTACTCATTGTTGGATCATGAGAACCATTTGTGCCCTGACGTCATTCTGAATGAAAAGATCGCCGCAGTTAAGAAGGGCGACTCGCATGTCATCAAATATAGCGAGACATTTGCTAAGGTAAGCAACTTTTTTGCCGTATGCGTTAAGCTTCTTGATTTCTACACGTTGATGCCTTTATTCTACAATGTTTGCTGTAGTGTCATGTGCGGAGATTCGCATCTGGTGATCGTTCCAAGTCGCTGGTCAACACCATTGTTGCCACAAGAAGACAAGGACAGTCATTCCTGCTAGCATCGAGGATGGACCCCGAGGTCGAAACCAGGATTCGCGCAGTCATGAATGCTTTTGCAGACTCGCTGATAGATAATGCTCCGGCCTTGTCTCCACCCAGAGATAATCCATCTCCTCCAGCGACTGCAGCGCCGAGAGCAAAGAGACCCAGGCAAAAGGGAATTACAATATCTTCCCCTAGGAGCGCTCCAACTTCTCCTCCAGCGAAGTCCCTTTCTGCCAAGGACAAAGGCAAAGGTCGCATGCCCGGTAAAGCGCGGAAGGAGCTCGCAGTTGAGACCTTCGTTCCATTCAACCAGGAGGAAGAAGAGGAGAGGCAGGAACCCAGAGAAGGTGATGAAGAAGAAAGAACAATTGTGATACATGAGGAAGAATCAGGAGGTACCTCCATCGCGTTTCTCTTCTCATTATCATAATTCTTTTTGCAACTTGATCTTGAACCAATCGTTTCTTCGCAGATGATGATGATGATGAGACCATCGGTGGCCTTTTGGCCAAGAGACAGAAGAGGGATGCTCATTCTGGCATTTCGGACGAACCCATAAGCGAGGACGTTCTCGCCGAGTCTAGGAAGACAGCCGCGGAAGCTGCTGAAAGGAGAAGGCAACGAGAAGAGGAGGAGCTCGAGCGTGTGAGGCAGCGGAGCCTCGCAGAGCAACATGTCGACGACTTAGTGCGTCCAGCTGATGAGGAAGATGTGCTTCCCGAAGAGGTGACTCCTCAAGCTGAGGAGGAGGATGCGGCTCCAGAAGAGGATGCAGCAGCTTTGGAGCAAGCCCAGGCAGATTTTGAAGAAATCGCAGGCGGCGATAAAGGTGAGATTTTCAATCTCGCAGTAACTTATCGAGATGTTATTGTGGGTGCGTTAAAGCATGGTGTGTCAAAGGCTGACATTCACCGCTGGCTAGTAGGCAAGTGCGGTGAACCCTCAGGTAATCACTTGATCGATATGCATGAACTAAGATTAGTAACTCGAAGCATAATCATGACTAGCTTCTTCGCGCCCCAGGTCATGCTCCTTTTAAAGACATGCTTAATGAGGACACACTAATAGGGCATGGTTCAACGTCTTTAGTGTATGACGAAGACACTGTAATCCCACCTTCGCGTGGAGGTGCTTGCTCTTAGCTTTAGCAAAGGATAGTAAAATAACGTATGATACAATTTACCTCACATCATCGCATTTTGTATCGCATGCACTGCTGATGAACCCGTGTTGGAGCAAAGGAGTCAAACTTCTGCATCCTATGTCCCAGTACCGAGTTATCATACCGAGAAGCCCGTCGCAGCTGCTGAATACGCAGGAGAGCCCTTTGAGGACATCATCGAACTTTCTGATGATGCCGAAGCTGACGCTGTGTTAATGGAGGAAGATGCCCATGCTGGCGCTGAGGAGGTAAGGACAAGTACTGTCGATGCTACCGCATCTGAAAGTGTCCCTCGCCAAGCAACTTTGGCTACCACTATGCCCCCAGCGATGACTGAGTCTGTGACGCCACTTCCTGCGTGGAGCTTTTGGGGCTCGCAGGTCGGAGCTGCAATCGCAACTGGTGCGGCTTATACTCTTCCTTCTAACTACGAGGAGTTAGAGCTCGCAGCTGATAGGAGAGCTATGGAGCGTGGACAGTCTTCGACCACTCCAGTAATGCGCATTCCTTCTCTTCGTGAGATCCTTGAAGGAACTGGTAAGTCGTGGTTTGCTGTTTGCATCTCGCACTATTCATTTGCGAGTTTGATATCGTAACTTAGCTTTGACATTGCTTTAGGTTTGAAGCAAGCCGATGTGGACTGGCTAGTTCGGATGCGCCTCACTTATCCTCAATCATTTGTGAGATCTCTGGAGATAGGGCCCTTTGAGAGAAGGCTGTTTCTTACCGAAGCCATTTGGATTTTGGAGCAACTGTCTGCGGCTACGCCTGCGACCATTTCTGTTCAGAGTGCCGAATTGCTTTTTGGCATGTGCCAAAATCTTCTAACTAAGGTTCAGGGCAAGCTGGGTTTCAAGTTTCTTATGAAAAGAGTTACTTTGATTCGCGCAGCCGTGACTTTGAAACTCGGCCACCAAAACCTCGCAGCTGAGAAGCAGAAGGTGGAGCAGCAAAAGCAA
The DNA here is from genome assembly GCA_023055425.1 of Linanthus parryae. Lineage (NCBI taxonomy): Eukaryota > Viridiplantae > Streptophyta > Magnoliopsida > Ericales > Polemoniaceae > Linanthus > Linanthus parryae. The sequence goes on along the minus strand of JALGPY010000002.1, from coordinate 24,898,143 downwards.
AAGGTTGAAGAGGCTCTGAAGCTCTATCATGAGATGAATGCCAAGTGCGAGAAATTGAAGCGAGAAGTGGAGCAGGTAGAGGATCTGAGCCGTCAGTTCACCCTTAATGACTCCTTGATCAAGAATTTACTTTGACTTTTGAATTTCAAAAGTAGCAAAAAAATAGCAGAAACATTAATGTAATGTTACTAGAAACATTAATGTAATGTTGCTAGGGTTTCTCCCCCCTTTTTTTTAACAAAAGAATCGAAATGCCCGTTTTGCCCTTTCCGGGATTTGATGGAATATCTCTGTGCATATCTAGTTATGACATCAGCAATTGATATTCTGCTTGATTTTCGCGCTAATTTCTCGTAAGATAAGCACGCTTTCCTTGGGAAGTCCATCCGAATCATGACCGTCCGTCATTTATTAGGATACGCAACTGAATCGTCGTAGCCTTTAGTAGGGTAATTGATCGTTACCGCTTTTCAAGGCGTAAGTGATTGACCTTACCCTCTTTTCGAATTCTGCTGACTCATCTTGGCGACTGAAGAGTCTCCACAAGGTCTATATAAACCCTGTCTTTGCCATTTGGGTTTTCATCCCAAAAATGTGCTTTGCCGTGAGTCCTTACGACTGCTGGCTTCAACGCTTGTTTTTCGTTGATTCATGGCAACTCCAAGTCATGAGACCTGAGTTTGCGCTTTGTGCCATAGAAATAGTTTCTAAGATCCGCTTTATGAGGCTTACTAATTTTTGTAACCTTCATAAAGAAAATGGAGATGATATCTCATGTGTATTCGAAGAATTTTCTTCGTCTATTATGTTTGCAGGTCATGTTTCCGGCCGCCTCCCGGTGAGGTGCAGCGCCGTAGTGACCTTGCTACCGACTCGTAATGAACGGTGGAATTCTCCTCCAGCATCCCTGGAGGAGGATTTCTTGTCTCTTCGTTCTTGAACTCAGGAGGCTCGCCAATGCCCTTGTCTATCAGGACAAGGAACCCAGTACCAGAGGAATGACTGCTTCCCCTGTTTTGCACGACTGCATACGTCGGAACAGGTAGTTCCTCTGGTACATATCTTGATCAGACAGGGGTCTTGTCAGATCCTGAGATCTTGGACGTAGGACCACCCAGACCATTGCCGCCAGGGATGCAGCTAATGGCGAGTTGATCTCTTCGCAGAAGCATCCTACTTGCTACAGATCTTTGGCCGCAGATCTGTGCATTGCATAGCCGGTGTTAGGACCGTTAGGTTCATCCTTTTTCCGCTAGGGTTCCCTCGATGTGTTCCTTCGAGCTTGTAAGTTACTTTTCGAATGCATTGTAAGCCATGTTGGCTGCGTAGTTAGATTTGAGCTTTTTCGCTTGTAAGCTGCTATCTAGACAGATAAATTGTAAGTCTTTTCGACTCATAATGATAAATGGTTTTTGTATTATCTGCTGTCTCGTTACAACAAAATACAATTTCGCATGCGTATCAGCATATTTCGCCTTTTGTAATGCCACATACATACTTCGCATTTGCTATCTGCCGTGTAAACTCGCAGATATGTTATTGGATCGTTCGAGATCGTATTTGCGTAGCTGTGCCATCTTTGTAGATGGGCTTGTGATTCATCTTCAGATTCAAGTGTAGGTGCTATGTCATTAGACAGACCTTTTGGAGATCACTTAAGATTATGACAGATTTAAATACTAATTTCTTAAATCACATTCGTATAACGCCGCTATCACATTAGATAGGCTTGAAGAATCATTTAAGATCACGTTCGCATATGCTGCTATCACAATAGATAGGCTTGAAAGATCACTTGATACTGCTTTCACATGAACTGCTATCGTGGCAGATAGACTTAGAAGATCAATTAAGATCATTTTTTGCATGCGCTGCTATCGTGACAGATAGGCTTAGAAGATCGATTAAGATCGCATTTGCATAGGTTGCTATCGTAACAGATAGGCTTAGAAGATCGATTAAGATCGCATTTGCATAGGCTGCTATCGTGGCAGATAGGCTTAGATGATCAATTAAGATTGCATTTGCATAGATTGCTATCGTAACATATAGGCTTAGATGATCAATTAAGATCGCATTTGCATAGATTGCTATCGTAACAGATAGGCTTAGATGATCAATTAAGATCGCATTTGCATAGATTGCTATCGTAACAGATAGGCTTAGATGATCAATTAAGATCGCATTTGCATAGGCTGCTATCGTGGCAGATAGGCTTAGATGATCAATTAAGATCGCATTTGCATAGATTGCTATCGTAACAGATAGGCTTAGATGATCAATTAAGATCGCATTTCGCATGGGCTGCTATCGTGACAGATAGGCTTAGAAGATCGGTTAAGATCGCAGTTGCATAGATTGCTATTGTGGCGGATAGCCCATTGTTAACAGTAATAACAAACTAAATAAAGCAACATTAATAGCTAGAAATATGAAATTCTCATTTGGGAGAATCCTTTTATTATAATGCTCTCATATGGGAGAGATAAGCTTACAATCCTCTCATTTGGGAGAGAAGATTGTGCGAATCATAGCCATACGATACATGAGGCGACGTTATAATAAACGCATAAAATGAGAGAAGTCAGGGATAGTACTTCTTAATCCAGCGCATGTTGACTGAGCTAGGTGTTGAGGTCGTTCCGTGCAACCTCCGTATGCTGCAGTAACCACTGTCGAAGACTTCTGTGACTTCGAAGGGTCCTTCCCAATTAGCTGCGAACTTTGGGTGAGCCGCTTCTCGCATGCAATGATCAGATGCGCGCAAGACCAAATCTCCAACTGCGAAATCTCTTCGCTGGACCGTCTTATTGTAAGCACGAGCGATCTTCTCTTGATACCGCTTGTTGGTCCTTTTAGCTTGCTCTCGCTTTTCTTCTAGCAAGACTAAGTCATGATCGCGTTGATTGTCGTACAATGCATGGAAAGCCAATCTCGCCGAATTGACCCTCACCTCCGCAGGTACCACGGCCTCAGCTCCATAGCATAGGAGGAACGGTGAGACCCCCGTGGGTGTCCTTGGAGAAGTCCGGTAAGCCCACAGGGCTATGTTTAAAGAATCAGCCCACTTCTTGTGGTCATCTCCGACCATCTTGCTCAAAATCCTCAACAGCATTTTGTTGGTCGCTTCGGCTCGCCCGTTCCCCTTCGGGTAGTAGGGGGTGGAACATATTTGCCTGATATTGTACTCTGCTAGCTTTGCAGCCACCTGGCGATTAACAAAAGGAGTACCATTATCCGAAAGGATGGTGTTGGGAATTCCGAACCTGCATACAATGTTTTCTTGGATGAAATTGACCACAGCTAGTGCATTTGCCGTCTTTAATGGTATCGCCTCCACCCATTTGGTGAACAGCTCAGTTGCGGTGAGAATAAAATGATTCCCGTGCGAAGTTGGTCGGATGGGACCAATGAAATCCAGCGCCCATGTGTGAAATGGCCATGGCGTTCCCAATGCATGTAGGTCCACAGCAGGAGCATGCACTAGGTTTCCTTTGAACTGACACTCTTGGCAGCGTCGTACTTTGGTGCGGCAATCGGCCTCCATCGTGGGCTAGAAATATCCGATTGAGAGGAGCTGCCTGCATAGTTTCGCACCTCCTTGGTGTTCTACCTGATGGGAAAGGTCCATGACTTCTTGTGCTTCCCTGCCGTCCAGACATCGCAGCAAGTTGCCCTCATGACCTCTTCTCCAAAGCAAGTTCTCTTGCACCACATATCGAGACGCTTTCCTTTTCAGCTTGTCCGCTTCTTTTCTCGATTCAGGTACGATGCCCTGGGTGAGGAAATCGAAGAGTGGTTTCCTCCAATCGGCATCAACGTCGGTTAGAGCGATGAGTAAAGAATCTTTAATCAGTGCACAACTCTCGCACTTCCCTTGTATCAGGGCAGCGGCTGTTGACATATCCGGCCAATGAATGCCATATCTCTGAGCCTTCCGATAGATTGACACCTCGCTTTCTCCGCAAGCATGTCGGTGAATCTTCTCCAGCAGCAATTGTCCCTCTTGCTCGGAAACACATCGCATGAGTATTCCGCCAGGGCCTTTGTAGTAAAGGGTGTTGTCATGTATGTAATACCCCTTTGTGAGTGCCCAGCTTTCGCTGCTTGTGCCTTCTGCAATAGCTCGCAAAATTGTTTTTCTCCAGTCCGTATCATCCATGTGTTCATCGTCGCCCGCGTCTTCTGTCAACGCCGACGATGTTCGCACCTCAATGGAGATCCTTGCGGGACATTTTTCTGTACTAACCTTGGATCCTAAGGTGGCCAAAGCATCTGCATGTCTGTTGTCTGCTCGGGGTTTGTGCTCGTACCTCACATTGCAGAATTGCTGCACTAGCATTTGTACCAGAGTGCGATAGGACAGAAGGTTAATCTCCTTCAAACCGTACTCGCCCGAGGCTTGCTTGACGATCAACTTGGAGTCTCCCATGACCGTCAGATTGCTTACTTCCAAAGCCTTCGCTGCACGCAGCCCCGCTATGAGGGCTTCATATTCTGCCTCGTTGTTGGTGACTGCGAAGTCGAGTTTTGCGGACATCTGTATGACCTCCCCATCTGGCTTGGTCAAGACTATCCCAATGCCTCCGCACTTCCTTTTTGACGACCCGTCGAAATGGAGCGTCCAATAAGGTACATCGATTGCATAGATTTCGGGTCCCTCGAGTTCTTCTTCGATCACGGGCTCATGACTATTGTCAGGGAATTGTGCCAACAAATCCGCTACCGCCTGCGACTTGATCGCTCGCGGTCGCACACATGTGATATCGTATTGAGAGATGGTCATGTACCATTTCGCCAATCTTCCTCCAGGAGTAGTGTGAGTTATTAGATATCGTATGGGATCACTTTTTGTAACCACCACCACTTTGTGCGACGCAAAGTAGTGTCTCAACTTCTCTATTATGAAGAATAAAGCAAGGCAATGACGCTCGATGTCTGTGTACCTTGATTCTGCGGGCTGCACAATGCGAGAGGTAATAGATGGGCCTTTCCTGACCTTCGTACTCCTGAGCCAAAAGCGCTCCTATGGATTTCCTGGTTGACGTCAGATACAGTAAAAGCGGTGACCCCAACTGAGGTGCGATCATTACTTTTGAAGACGTCAGCAGTTCTTTCAGCTTCCCGAACGCAGCTTCGTGCTCCGGGGTCCAGTCATATGCGGCATCTTTCTTGAGGAGATTACTGAAGCAGAAAGTAATCTCGGCAATCGCAGGGATGAATCTTCGCAGATATGATAGTTTCCCCAAGAATGTTTTCAAGGCACTCTGGTCGTACGGTGGGGTCATGCTAACGATGGCTGAAACCTTTGCAGGATAAGGCTCTATTCCTTGGCGATGTACCACGCATCCCAAGAATTTTCCCGATGTTACCCCGAATGCGCATTTCATAGGGTTCATCTTCAGCTGAAAGCGTCTGCATCTGTTGAACACTTTCCGCAAATCTGCAAGGTGGTCTGCCTCCTGCTTGGATTTAACCACGAGGTCATCCACGTAAAACTCCACTTCCTTGTGCATCATGTCGTGGAATAGGGCCATCATGGCCCGCTGGTAGGTTGCACCCGCGTTTTTGAGACCAAAGGGCATCACCGTGCAGTTGAACACTCCCACTGGGTTATGAAGGCAGTCTTTCGTGCATCTTCGGGGTCCATCTTGATTTCGCTGAAGCCGTCCATGAAACTGAACATGCGATGTCCCGCTGTCGAATCGATTAGCAAATCGATGTTTGGGAGCGGAAAATCGTCCTTGGGGCAGAAACGATTGAGATCTCGGAAGTCCACACAGATGCGGAGCTGTCCGTTCTTCTTTACCACTGACACAATGTTGGCCAGCCATGTTGGATGATGATTCGGCTCTATAAACTTGGCATCCAGGAGTTTGACGATCTCCTGTTTGATCTTCACATTAAGCTCCGGCCTGAAGCTTCTTGTGCTCTGCTTTATCGGTTTAGAACCCGGGATGATGTCTAAACGATGCATAGTGATGCTGGTGTCCAGTCCGGGCATCTCATCATACTCCCATGCGAACACGTCTCTGTACTCAGTTAGGAGCTGTAGCAGTCCTTTCTCTTCCTCGCTTGTGAGGTCCGCACTTAGAAAGACTGGCCTCTTCTTTTCCTCGTTCGGGCTGAGGAACACTTCCTTTAGCTCTTGCTTCTGTGGTCTGGGTCTGTCTTCCATGCATTCGGGTGCTTCTTTGAGCTTCTCATCTAGAGTGCTCTGCATTGGCCTTTCTGTGAGCGCAATCTGCTCGATTTGGTTGATTTGCCCAGGGATATCCCCATGCCCGTGTGAGGACATCCCCGCGCACCTTCATATGCGATAGCACTTCTTTACATTGGCGTAGAAGCACTCTATCTCCTTGCCCTCAGGGTCGTGCTTTGCTATTCTCTTCAAAGTGTACACGTTCTTTCGCTGGTAAGCGATTCGCGGCGCCCCTTCGCGTGTGGGCGGCTTTTCCTTGGCATCCTCCCTTGTCACCATCACTCCCGCAGGTGACTGATCCTTGATATCTTCCCAAAGAGGTAAAGGAGTGGGGTTGAACGGCCTTGGTGTTTGCTCGTCCGCCATCTCGGTGAACCACACCGCTTCGCTGAGATGTGCTTCATCCATGTTGAACGGATTCGTTGAAGCCGGTATCTCGACTATTCTGTCGTTCCAGATGGCTTTCATGACCTGGTGAGCTGTTGAAGGGACCGCGTCAAAGCGATGAATCCAGGCTCGACCTATGATCATGTGATACGTAGTGTTCGCATCTATGACATAGAACTTCGCTGAGCACTTGATTTTGCCGATCTGCACGCCCAGGCGGATCCATCCGATCGTCATTCTAGAGTCGCTTCCAAATCCCATCAGCGGAGATGGACGCCTGACAATTTTATGCTCGGGGATCCCTGCTAGCTTCAGCGTGTGGAGTGAAACGACGTTGACCGCTGCTCCTCCATCGACGAATGCTCGTTTGAATTCGACGCCATTGATGATGGCCGTCACGTACAGAGGCCTCTGGTGAGTCGCATCTGTCTTTTTTTCGCTGGCAGAAAAGGTCATAATCTTTTCTGTAGAGCGAGACGCCCTAACGAATTTCCCGTTGGAGACTACAAGATCCTGCTCGTAGTCCTCTGCTATCCTCAAGATTGCTTTCGTCATTTCTGTCCGGCACTTCTCGGAGAAGTTCATCTCGTCGAAGAATCTGCTAAAGCCGTGCGACCCCTTCATCCGATCGGCACGTTCATCCTCTGTATCTACACTGTAGTCCTCGTCATCATGGACTTCGGCAATGATGGGTAGACCATCTTCTGCGACTTCTTCCAAGTCCACAATCGAAATCATGGCGACCTCTTTGCCTTTTGAGTCTGGCTCCGCATGGGCAGGAAGTGGATTGTTGCGCACATCCTTCATGTGATCGCTGACGATCAGCTCGCCATTCTTCATCTTCTGATTGAATACAATCCTGAGCTTCTTACATTCCGCTGTGGGATGCATGACCTTGCCGTGGTACTCACACCACTTCGGGTCCCTCACCATTTCCTTGGAGGGTATCTTCTCGAGCGGCGGTAGGACACCGTCCTTGCGCCACTGCCTGCAGAGGTCGCTTGCCTCCTCCACCGAACATGGCAGAGGTGGTACGTCGAAGTTCACAACTTTCGCTTGCTTCTGGGGTGAAACTGTATTGACCTCAGCTTCACGTCCCCTCTTGTAACTGAATCTCCCGATCTTGTAGGTGGTGCCGCTCGAAGATCGCTCCGGTGCGTTCTTCTTTTTCTGCCTCTCAACTATAGGCTCGATGTTCTTCGTGCATTCGATTAGCTTTGAAAACGTAGGTGTTTGCAAATTGATGAGCATACCTTTGTATTCGTCTCGCATGCACTGCAGGCATATCTCTACAAGCCGACTTTCGAGCATTGGATCTTTGCATTCCAATGACTTCGCCCTTAACTTCTTGATGAAAGTTATCCCATCCTCCTCGCGCTTCTGATACATCCGCGAGAGGTGGATCATCGTCACCTTTTCTTCCATCTGGAAGAACTTGGTATAGAACTTCTGGACCATGTCGTCTCAAGTCTTCACGGATCCAGCTTCCAACGTTCGGTACCACTTGTACGCTACGTTTCCCAAGGATTTTGGGAACTCTCGCATCAACAGTTTGGAATCGGCTCTGTATGGTCCCATGACATCAATGAAACGCATGACATGCTCATGAGCGTTCCCATTGACATCCTCGAACTTATCCCATTTAGGAGCCTTATACCCCACCGGGTTAGGCATGAGATAGATCTCCCGCGGGATGGGTGGATCGTTGTCTAGCTTCGGGATGATGGTATCCGCGAATGATTGGTGAGCCAGAATAGTGTCCATGCGCTTCTGCAGAGACGTCATACATTCTGGAATGCTTCCCTCGGTAATAGGAGGAGGGGTTGCCGCAGGCAGAGGCGACACGTATGCCGCCGAAGGATTGGGGACATATTGGCTGTTCGCATTGCCCCAGACCGCCGTTGGAGAAGGCAAGGGATACTGAGAAGCCGGATTAGAAGCCAAAGCCGGAGGCTGAGGAGTATGAGCAGTGAGAGGCAACATCTGAGCTGTTGACCCCTGAATTGAAGGCAGCTGCGTAGTCGCCGGCGGAGTCTGCAGATTAGGGTTGGGAGGTGTGGTCGACACTCCCAGTCCCGAAGCGGTAGGGGCTCCTCCTCCTTGAGAGACGGCGGTGGCTGGTGAAGGGTTCGGTGCAAGGGTGCCCAGAACGGCCAGGATCCGTTCTAGCTGCGCAGACTGAGCTTTGAGAGCTTTCGCCTGACCTTGGACGGTGGCGTCCAAGGATTCTAGCGTCGGTGCCTCGCCGGGGGTCGCAGGAGTACGGCGGGTCTCCTCTCCTGAGGCAGTTTCGGTGGAAGGCGATCAGTTGCTAACATCATCCTCCTGAGACATGGTTGCTTTTGTTGGTAAGTTCACGTCGGGTTCACCAAAATGTGCACAAGAGATTCCGGCGGGGAGACCTCCGTGTACACCGTATGTAGAGGATCAGAGATGGCACAGGAAGAGTTGGGTTGTGTGTAGGGAGAGAGTAAGGCAGTAGTAATGTCTGAGAGAGAGACAGAGGTTTGGCAGAGCTTCCGCGTATGGCTAGTGTGTCCTCCTTTGTATGGAAAGGTTAACGTCCTATATATAATGGAGAATGTGACCGTTGCAGTGTGGTTAATGCACCCATCAATGGCGGCTTAATTAGCTTAACCGCAACGGCACGTTCGTCCGCCTATATAGGGACCGTTACAGCACGTTATGCGCGAATACCGGAACCGTTATGAGGTTGACCGGGTTTGACCGGATTGACCGGGTTTATGGAGCTCGTGCCATAAATCTCTCAAAAGCAGTTACTAAAGGTCGCGCGCGGGCTTGGCTCGCACGCGACAGGACTTACTCTAGCCTCCAAACCACTAAGTCCCTACAAGTCCCGTGCAGTGGTATGCGAGGGCCCTGTCTCGCAGCCCCCACATGGATCAGCGCGGCTGGTGATCCTGTGTGTGTGGAGCACAATATGGTGTGCTGGATGGTTCCCACGTGGCCAAGATCTGCTAGCTCAGAAAGCACTATCTACACCTGTTATGTTACTTTGATCGGTTCCAGCCGGGAACACCGACACCAGCAAGTTCCCCTTGCTTACTTGTTGTAGGCTTGGATCTTGATTTATTACAGTTGGCTCCGGTCGGGAACACCGACACCAGCGAGTTCCCCTTTGCTTTTAGGCCTTGGACTTATAGTCGTCTCCGGCCGGGAACACCAATACCAGCTAGTTCCCCTTGACTTGTACGCGTTGGACTTTGACCCTCTCCGGCCGAGAACACCGATACCAGCGAGTTCCCGTTATCTACTTGTCGTAGGCTTGGATCCTGATTTATTACAGTTGGCTCCGGCCGGGAACACCGACACCAGCTAGTTCCCCTTGGCTCATACGCCTTGGACTTATGATTGGCTCCGGCCGGGAACACCGACACCAGCTAGTTCCCCTTGGCTTCTATGCCTTGGATCTTTTACTGCCATATGATGGCTTAGGGACTCTGTGTGCCCTGACATCTAGATACAACTCCTTTAATTGACCCTCTTAGGAGGGTGTTGCAACACTTAAGGTCTAGAATGTCTGATTTTGGTCAGTGGTCTGCCCGGGTACTGTGAAATCAATAATAATACGATTATTATGTTGAGAACAGTTATATTTAAGCCGTGTTATGAACAGGTTTTGCCACACGTGAAAGATTTAAGTTGGAAACTTTTGACGTATCAGAAATTTTATTGGGACATCGTGGTAAACGGATTTGTTATGTGAAAATCAATCGATACTTGTTAACGTTGTTGCTTTATTCGTGAAAATAGTTGTTATACTCGTACTCTGTTACTCTTATTTATTTAACACGTGACCATGTAGCCTTTCGTAACCTTCCTGTTTTTACATGCTAAGGTGTAACCCACTCAGCATTTCTTGCTGACTTTCGAAAGACTGCAGTCTTTGTTTCATTCCCCCGCAGGTCTAGGAGCTGAGATCATGGAGTAGCGGGATTCGAGACACACGTAGATTGTCACACATCATCAATTTACGATGAGAACACTAGTTTGAAGTCAGTATCCTAATGTTGTAGCATGTATTGTAGCCTAAATACGATAACGTAATAACTTGTTTTTTTAACTATTATGAGATGTAATGTTCTCGATTTGCGCTATTTGAGTAGCACTCTACCAGTCTCTACCGAGCCGAATCAGGAGATTACATAAGGGGTTAGTTTGTAATTAGATAAAACTATATGCTTAGTTGTTAATTGTAGCTAGTATAAGAACTGTGTAACAACCTTCATATTCATTCAATGAATCAAGCTATTCATATCAATTTTTCCCTCCATATTGTTTGTTGATAATTTCTTCTCTTTCCTTACTCGATTCTATGCTTTTTTACTTGAACTTCAACAAGAGTTCATTTTGACAAGGTTATTTAACGACTATAACAATTATTCATTTTGCGATATCATACAAGATGCTCCCTTATATATAAACAAATTTTCTTTACTGAAAATTGTGTGATTTTTCCTCAAAAAAAAAAATGTGTGATTTAGTTTTCCATTGTATCGAAAACGATTTCTATTTCTGATTTAGATTCAGCTGCGGATAAAAGGACAATAAAGAAAAAAGTTGGGCCCTGTTTGTTTTTATGCATTATGTGCAATAGGATGGGATTAGAAGTCCAAGATTGTGTTTGTTTCAAAACAGATTGAAGGATTGGCTTGAGTTGGCCCATTCCTATCTATGAACTTCAGATTATTCCGATACCTAGCAGGACCAAGTATTCAGAATGCATGAAACATCTTAGAAGGAACAGCCCTTATTCCCCACACTCCCTTTTCTGTTACTGTTATATTTGCATAGTGAATTTTCTTCAGTATAAGGGATGCATTGGACATTTCATAACAAAAATAGCTTCATCCGGTAGAAAAACAAACACGGTGCTTGAGGTCAAGTCAGGAAAAAAAATCCCATCACTAAGAATCCCAACTATCTAGGTTGGAGTTCGAGAGTGCGTGAACTAGGTATGAACAAGAGATATGAATCATTCTTGAACAACCAAGGACCGAGAGGTGACATGAGTGGCTGTGTAATGGACGTAGTATTCACCAAAAGAGACAGACAGTTACAGTGAGCGGTGGACCGAGATGTCTCGTTGACCGGTGGGACGTCGAAGAGTTAGAAAAGAACGTCAGGTGGGATACCAGAGGCCGCGTCACCGTCGTGCCGTGGCATTATGAGCTGCAAACGAAGAAAAAGCATCATCGCCATAACCACAACTTGCTAGGCATACTAAAATAATCCATTGTGCGTTCCTATACTTTTTATCAAAAAATCTAGACACCCTGAGGAACCCATTAGTAACCTAGTATTTTTTCCAATTGTTAACCAAAATCTTAATCGCAGTTATTTCTCCATTGTTTTTGGTAGCAACTAAACTCGAATAACAACATTGCTCAATACTAATCCTATATTATACTTTTTAAACAATAATCTTGTATTAGTAGTAATCAACTGTCCTAGTGGGGAGAAAGTGTTCATTGGGGCTTGCCCCACCACTGTGGCATGTCTGCGTGGTGGGGCGCGCCATTCACCTTCTGACAAATATGCATTAGTCAGATGGAACCCACCGAATTTTGCATGCTTGTCAGAAGGTGAATGGCGCGCCCCACCACGCAGGCATGCCACAGTGGTGGGGCAAGCCCCAATGAATACTTTTTACCTAGTGGGAGCGACAATTTCGGATAAAAGCACCTACTATTTTATTCCTTGACCAAAATAGTGGATCCTAGGGTATTGTGGGGACTATATATAGCTCCCACTCAAGTCTTTGAAATTACAATTTCAACCTATCAAATTTATTTTAGCCCTGACTGAAATCAAACCATGACTTAGGTTTATTCATCAAACATTCTCGTTTTAAAACTTGCATAAAAGCGCAGAAGACCTGCATCATAATATCCTTGGGAGATGGGCATAACATTTTCTACAGAGATGATTAACGAGAAAAAAATACCCAAGAAGATATTGGGTGGGTTTGGTATGACTTTTTGGACTTTTAAGTCGACTTTTAAGTTGTTGTGAAAAAAGTTCGTGACAAAGAAGTTGATGAAAAAAGATGTATGGGTTTGGTGAAAGAAGTTATGCTGTAAAAAAGTTAGGAAGCAACATTTTTGTTTGTTAGTGCAAATTATCATTTTATAAATTTTATATTTACGAATAAAATTATAGTAGGTCTAATTAGAAGTCATAGTATGTTGGTACAAAAAAAAAAGTAGAGGTAAATTGGTCATCGTTATTGTTTAGAAAGAAAAAAGTCCAAAAAAAGTTCATGAAACCCAACTTTTTTTCAGAACTCAGTTTTACACTACGAGATAAAAGTCAAAATCCAAAAGCTGGCACAGAAAAAATCATACCAAACCTTTCAGAAAAGCTCAAAACAGATTAAAAGTTCAGAGTGGATTAAAAGCTGGAAATAAGTCATATCAAACCCACCCATTATAAAAACGGGGCAATTGTGACATTTTTTGTAACTTTTGTCGTTTACTGAGGTCGAACTCATGACCTTATGCAAGAGTTTTTAAACGTTCCACCACTTGAACTAGCATTCATTTGCACAATTATGAGTACTTATACTGTCCCAAAATGAATTTTTGCTGGATCTCTTAGATATTTTGTAGGTATGACTTAGCTAAGAAATCAATACGAGAACTTATTAACCGATACACTAATTTTCGGATAAACATATCCACTACTAGTCGGTGCATACTTTTGAAACAGATGACAAATCATCGTGGCCGTCCACGTGGTTGGTTGCATTAATTAGTTGAACCTGTTTTGCTCGCAAATTACAGAGATGTGAAGGCAAAACGTGCATTTACTACTCCCGCATGTACTTCCCAAGTTCTAACTAATTCTCTACTGCTACACTACTAACTACTCTTCACGTTTCCGATGAGAAGTTGAGAAAGAAACATTTTCCTTTGCTACTCTCTCTTTTTCCATTTTTTTTAAGGATACTCTCTTTTTCCATTTCATTTCCTCTTGAGCATATATTTTTTACTTCATTGAAAAATTATTTTAGTACATTAGGTGTTATTAATTGGGTGGTTCAAACCGTAGTATTGGAATTGGCAAAGCAACATGTTGGGATAATTCAAAACGTAGTAAGATCGGACAAAACGGACAAGAGGAAGACCAATAATAGAGTTGTAGCACTCCAGGTTCAGGATCATGCGACCTACTCGGCAGGTCGTGCGACCTAGTACGGGGCTGACAATATTCCGGATGTTTCCTAATCAGTTTTTGGCAATGTTTGACATTACTTTGGGCCCAACCCTTAGGTCTATATAAGCATGTAGAACGTGGGTAGACTTTGTGTGATGTAGTGTGAGTTGTAATCGGGTTGTTTTTCTCTAATAGATCGGGTTTTCGGGTATTGGATGTAGTTAGTTTCACAACTAGTGAATCACGTTAAATTTCGTCGCTCGCTCTTTATTTTGGTTAGTCGTTCTTGCTTGATACCCACATTTTAACAAACAAGTATCAGAGGCTTGTCAGCTTAGGGTTTCAAGAAGGAACGATGTCAGGTTCAATGAATATCGAGAAGTTCAGTGGGAGAAATAGTTTAAGTATGTGACATGTCAAGTTGAAGGCGTTGTTGAAACTGGATTACTGCCTTTGGCGTCCAACAAGGGAAACGTGAACACAACCACCCTGACGTATCTGAAGATGGATGAGAAGGCGCACACAACGATCATGTTGTGTCGGACATACGACATGATCACCGAAGTCGCAAATCAAGCGACGACCACTGCTTTATGGCTCAATTTGGAGAGCCTCCACATGACGAAGTCAATCACCAACAAATTGATGCTGAAGTAGAAATTGTTCAGCACGCGAATGTCTGAAGGTACACAAATTATTGATCACTTGGACGTTCTAAACACTATTCTGCTTGAGTTGCGTAATAGTTATGAGAAAGTAAGTGATGGGGATGTGGCATTAATTCTGTTCGCGTCATTGCCTCCATCGTACGAGGGTTTGCAATCTTTCATTTGTGGGAAAGATAAGATAACCCTATAAGAGGTAAGATCGGCTCTCCACAATGGAAATCTGAGGCACAAGGCTGCAGATAAAAATTAAGGTGACCATTATGCATCAGGTTTAATGGTCAAAGTAGAAAAGAGTAAGGGATACAAGTGTTTGTAGGATCTAGCTTACCACAGGAAGGTTGTGCCTAATGTATGGAGAAAGACCACTGGATAAGGGAGTGTCCCTTAAAATAACCACACGAATATAGTTCTAGGTGAAAGGAAATTACTTCTCTGAGCCCCTCGGGGGGATGTTCTGGGCTCCTGGCATGGAGCGATCTAGCGAGTGAGATTTATGGCACGCGAATCGGGTTCTAGTTCCGGTGCGATTGGTTTCTGGCGCGCACTAGTGTTTCGTGCGCATCTGAGGCATACCGGGGGCATAAGGAATGAAAAATTTCACTCGTCATCGGTGCATCTGGTAGGGATGACATCTATCACTTGTCATGGTGATCTGGGGTTGTTTGGAGCGCATCGGGAATACATTCTATCATGTTTCTTAGTGTATTCGAGTCTGATTCTAGGTGGAAGCGTGCTCGTTTCTGGTTGTGAGAGACGCATCCAGTTCAGGTTAGAGGATATAAACGTGAGGTTTCCATTTCGAGTGGATCTTTGTCTTGAATTGAAACAACCAAGACAGGCGAGAATCCAGGATTGCTATCTAGGACGTTTGAATAAAGGTAGAGATTTGTTGGGATGATTCAAAACCTTGCAAGATCAGGAAAAACGGGCAAGAGGAAGACCGAGAGTAAGGCTGCATCACTCCGGATTCAGGACCAGATTGTTCGACCTGTTCAGAGGTCGTGTGACCTACGGTGCAGGTCGTGCGACCTAGTGCGGGGCTGGCAATATTCTGAATGTTTTTTTATCAGTTTTTGGTGTAGTGTGTGTTGTCATCGGGTTGTCTCTATCTAATAAATCGGGCTTTTGGACCGTGGGTGTAGCTAGTTTCACAATTAGTGAACCACGTTAAATGTCGTGTCTCGCTCTTTATTTTTGTTCAGCGTTCTTGCTTGAGACCCACATTTTAACATAACAAGCAAGAAGGCAATGGAAGAAGGTTGCAACATTTGGGTACTGTCGTAGGTTGTGCGATCTACTTTGGTGCTGACAATTTTCTGGGTTGTTTCCTTATCGGTTTTGGTAACTTTGGGCACACGGTAGCAGTATAGGCCTATATATAGGTGTAGCTCGTGGCTATTAGCTTGTGTGTCGCAGTGTGGTTGTGTAATCGGATTCTCATTAATAAATTGGGTTTAGTTGGCCATGGATGTAGCTAGTCTCAAAATTAGTGGACGACGTTAAATAATTGGGTGATATTGTTTGTTTCACTACTCTTCTTGTTCTGAATTCGTTTTCTAACAAGGGGTATCATAGCCTAGATTTTGGGTTAGAGTTTCGTAGGGAATGATGTCGAACAAATGATGAACATTGATCGTTTTGATGAGATGAGTATTGTTGATGCACCCCACCAAGCCTTTATTAGGAGGCTATCAGAATCCTCGTTGGAGGAGCAACTGGGCTCATGCTATGGAGAAAGTTGGCCTGCATATGATATGGTGTGCAAGAGATTTGACAAAATCCAGCACATCATTGTTTCTGCTGCGAATCTGGCAATTCACGCGAATCTGACGTTTTTGGAATTTGGCGTCAGGCGCAATCAGGCTTCTAGCGTGCAACATTGGGCGTGTGGATCTCAATGGGGCTCATTCCATGCAGGAAACTCGTAAGAGTTGGGGCATCAACATGGAGCAATCTGGTTCTGCCTGCTATGAGGGTTCAAGTCAAGGTGGAGACGACTCAAATCAACTGGCGTATTTGATCGTGGCATGGAACAATTGACGCACGTTGTTGACATGCGATTTGGTTGGTATCACGTTATCGAGCGCTCATTGATTGGTTACATGTTATTGGGCAGTATTGCTTGGTAGCGCGTTATTGTGCATGCATCCGTTGTTGATACGTTATTGTTGGTGCATCAGTCTGCGGATTGGTGCGGTTCTTTGATTCCACAATTTGTATGACATTGATTGACTAATAGACACTTTTCATCGTTAAGTGTCATTGCAATGATGTTGGGAGATGCATTGTGTCATGGCGCATTAGTGGTGTGTTGATTGAGACACACCGGTCTCTGCGTTTGTTGAAATGCAAAGACGCGTTTTGTTGTCGCGCATAGAAGATGTATTCCTACACCGCAATCTAGAAATACATTCGATCAGTTCATTGGATTGATAAGAATATTGGATTGATTGCTACGGCGTTTTGACCAATATGAAGATTTGTTATGAATTAAATGATCCAAACCGTAGCATTGGAATTGGCAAAGCAACGGTAAGAAAGAAAGGGAAAAAGGCTACAACATTTAAGTTATGTCGCAGGTCGTGCGATTTACTGGTTTTGTAAGACTAACAACAAACTTTTTTCTTGAGAAGTTGTTTTGTCGTCAACCGGATTTTGAACTCGACCTCATGCAGGGCTTCCAACGCTCTACCACTTGAGCTACGTACGATGCGTAACCATTTCTTTTAAAGAAAGAAATGAAAAAAAAATGTTGGACAAAACAAAAAAAGTATTCTCAAATTTTTTTGAGGAAGAATATTCTCAAAATTTGTAATTGCATCGTATTGGGAAATAAAAAGATTATCATCCCCGGTGAGCTGTCACAATTTTATCACAAAATGATGTCACGCAATACGTTTTATACGTATAAACCAATTCACCGAAAAATTTTTAGGGCGGGTGATGTCAGGTTCACATCCCCCATGCAGAAGGCCAAGACGTCCTGAGAAGCTCCACGCATACAATCTCTCACGTGTCGACCGATCGGCTTACACGTGCGATAGGTGTAAATTACCCTCTATATCTATCTCTCGGAAGAAACTTTTTAGTAAGTACCGTGTTGTGCTCTACAATCAATTTGTATGTATCATTTAGTGACAGATTGTGCAAGTAGAACACTACGTGGTACTCTTTTGGAGCTCTAAAAATTTCTCCTCACTTGGTATCGCAATTTTACATTAAATACTCGTCTTCCCCACCCTCTCACTTCAGTCCAATATTTAACCACATACACTCCTCCTCTATCTCTCTAAAACCCCTGCATTGTAGAATGGGGAGATTCGGCGACATCATCTACGGACTAACGCCGGCGACGCTGATGATCCTGACTCAGGCCGCCGTAGCCGGCGTCACCGTCGCCTACAAAATCGCCGGAAACATCGGGATGAGCTTGAAGGTCTTGATTGCCTATAGGTTCATCTTTGCTTCCGCTGTTATGGTTCCTATAGCTCTATTCCTTGAAAGGTTCGTGACACTCTCTTCTCTTCTGGCATTTTTTTTTCTTTCTTTTTGTAATTACAACTGTGCCCCCCTCCTCTGACTAAACCCAAAATGCTACGGTTGACTGTCCTCCTTGTGGTTGCAGAAAGACCAGGCCCAAGCTGACGTGGAAGGTGGTGTTTCATGGTTTCATGTGCGGATTACTCGCGTAAGTAAAAACGATTCGATGATGCAGAAAATGCAAGAGATTGAGTTGTTCAAGCAAACGTTGTAGAGTTTAAGTTGTTCAAGCTAGTAGCTAGTTTCCCTCGAACTGCCTAGCTTTTATTATGTTCATCGGATGAGTTGATTTACGTGACACTTGGGTGTTTTCTAGGCTCGCTTTTGCAACAAACTCTCTTTATTAGTCTCTGTCTCTCTGGAGGAAATTTTGCAGTGTTTGCTGTACTGATTTGTGCTGTGTTTGGATATGAGAATTTGAGTTGTCAGATTTTGACTTTTATTTGCATAAAAAAAATGAGTAGAATATGTGTTCTATAAATTTTGAGTTGAGGTATTTGTTAACTTTGAGTTGAGGTTAACCAAACTTCTCTCTCCTAACCAGGAGTTGTCATGTCAAAATAAAATTGACAGCCTTATAAGTTGTGAGGAGTCCTATTTATGAAACATGTTTACTTCGCAATTTTACCTTAAGCTTCTTAAATTTTACTCAAGGACTTATAACACACTGTTAATAGTGTCGGTGACGGAGCTACGAAATCACACGGCAAAAAAATGTCAAGTTATAACAAATGAAAAAATTGATAATATTTTATTCAGCAGATGATATTGTATTTTTACATGTTAAAAAGTTACAAAATTAGAAGCACCAGTGAATTTTTTTAAAGTCTGGGGTGGGAATTACCACTCCTTGCCTCTTGGTCCATCCGCCCATGAATAGTGCTGTGTATTGATGCAAATGATGTTTGAATATCGATGTAATTAATGTTAAATTTACGTGGTAGAATTTGGTTAGCATTTAATGTTTGAATATCATTTGGTTGAGAGAAATGCCAAAAATTTACCGACATAAACGTCACAATTATGTACCAACTTGACAACCTCCATCACCAGAGTCCAGACGTGTAAAAATGAGAATTTCCTAATAAAAATGTGAATTTTGGGATGATACGAATTGGGGTTTACAGAGGCCTTGCATAAGTATATGTGTGAAATAATGTCTTCCATAACGACTGCTAACCCATAAATTTATTGCTCATGGGAAAGTAATTTACAATAAGTAGCAAGGTTGTCTTCAAGTTATCTCATGATGCGGACTAAATGATGTGTTCGTACTCTAATTCATAGTAGTACAACATATGGCGCATGATATAAAGTTATTACATGTCATGTCTTGTATTAACTGAATTACGAACATGTAATTTTGTACTATATCTTCACGTCGCTTTTGGTTCAATTTTTTATAGTAGTATTTTTATCTGCAGAGGGTCATTAACTCAAAACTTGTACGCGGAAAGCCTGGTTTTAACATCTGCTACTTTTGCCGCGGCCATGATCAATCTCGTTCCGGCCATTACTTTTATTTTAGCAATCGCCTTCAGGTCAATCCGAAATTTGCAATCTCACCCTTGATCTTTCTCTTATTTGATTCTCGAAAATTGATTTGAATCTCTTATAATCTTTGGCAGAATGGAGAAGCTAGGGTTGCATACAATGACAGGGAAGGCCAAGGTGTTGGGGACATTATTGTGCATTGGTGGCGCAATGCTGTTAACCTTCTACAAAGGCGTCGAGGTCAACCTTTGGTCAAGCAACATTGACCTTCTAAAAATGACCGCGAAACAGGGTGGGCACGGGGCGTTATCGCACCATGTAGCTGGTAATCACGGAAATATACTGGGAGTTTTATTGATTATTGGGTGTTGTTTCTCGAATTCTTTTTTTTTTTTTGCCAAACACAATTATATTAAACAACAACTAACCACCCAGATTACACTTGTCCTTTCTAGCTTCAGAAAAGAAGGAAACATCAAGCTTAAACAAATTATCTAATTTAGCTAAGTTCACTATCTCATCTGCTGCCGCATTTCCTGCTCTTGGAATCCAGACCACCTTTGCATTGAGAAATTGCAGACTTGTCTGAATATCTGCAAGAATACCTGCAATTTTCCAATCTCCTTTTTTTGCCAGCACTGCCTGTACTACTTCTCTGTTATCACTTTCAAAACATATAGTTGTCCCTCTCCATCTCTGACACTTCCAGGTAGCTAATCTCAAGGCCAAAGCTTCACTAATCATAACAGATTGTGCAGCTACCCTATCCCAGCCCCAATCCACAATATCTCCTGAATTATCTCTGACAATCCAGCTGAGATGAGCTATTTTTGTGGATTCATTCCAACCAGCATCTAGGTTACACTTTAGACTACCCAAAGCAGGAGCTTCCCAACATCTACTAACCTTCTGGCCTTGTTGTAAAACATAGTTTTTGATTCCCTCTTCAGAATTGTCACAAGTATTTGTCAATAAGAATTCACTCCAGCTTCTAATGCAGCTATTAGCAGTCTGTATGGGATTTGGGTGGACACCTTCATACACAATTTTACACCTAGCTTTCCAGATAACCCAGCAGCACATCACACTTTTCCAAACCCACTCAATAGGTAATTCCTTTTCCTCCACTTTAGTAACAATCTCAATGAGCCATCTTCTTATACTCCCAATTTTTGAACACATCTCTGGGGTTAGTAGCCCCATTGTGAACCATACTGGGGTAGTCCAAGGACACTGAAAGAGGCTATGTTCAATTGTTTCAATAGCACCCCCACAAATTATACACTTAGCTGAACTAGAGCACTTCCTAGACCACAACTGATTCTGAGTTGCTAGTGCCTCATAACTAATCCTCCACCAAAAATGAGCCCACTTTGGTGGTAATCTAGGGTTCCAGACATATTTCCAATATTCTTTAGAGAAATAAACAGAAGAAGAAGCTTTGTTCACCTGGTTCTCTAAATGACACCTCTGATCCATTGCAGCCATTCTAGTTCCAGATTTAACTGTGAAATCTCCCTTCCTATCATGAGGCCAAACTGCAATATCTCCCACATTGTGCCAAGTGATTGGAGTTGTGAGAATTGCTTCACATTCTTTTGGAGAAAACAAGTTCTTTATCAAAGACACTTTCCATCTTCTTGTATTCTTGTTAATCAAATCTGCCACTTTAAGATCTTCACTGATTCTGGGATTTGGGGAGACACAATCACCTTCAAGAGCAGAAATCCACCTATCTTTCAACACATTTATTCTCTTTCCATCACCTATAACCCAGAATACATGCTTCTCAAGCAAATTCCTTCCTTCAATCAAGCTACTCCATATCCAAGATGGATTGTGACCTTTACCAACTTCCCAAAATGAGCTTTTGGGAAAGTGTTTAGCTTTCAGTACTTTAGCAAGTAAAGAGTTTGGACTCTTCTCCACTCTCCAACACTGCTTTGCTAACATGGAAATATTAAAGCTCCTTACATGCCTGAATCCAATACCACCTTCATTCTTAGGTTTGGACACTTTTTCCCATTTTACCCAATGTAATTTTCTGTCACTAGGACCAGCACCCCACCAGAACTTCCTAATCAGCTGAGAGATTTTGTTGCATAAATTTTTTGGAAATAATAAACAAGACATCACATAGCTAGGTACTGCATAAGCTATTGCTTTTAAAATCACTTCTCTCCCAGCAGCAGACATATTTCTTTTTTTCCAACCTTGCAGCAGTTCTATAACTTTATCCAAAATAAAATTCAGAGCTTCCTTTTTAGACTTACCCCAGAAAATAGGAATTCCCAGATACTTCAGCTTTTTATCTAGTGCAGGAATAGAACATTGCAATGTAATTTCATTAATAGCTTCCTGACTAGTATTTGGAGAAAAAAGAATACCAGATTTGTTGATGTTGATTTCCATTCCAGATGCCTCACTAAACATTGTCATAATCTCCAGAAATCTTCTCATATCTTCTTTCTTAGCTTCCATGAAAATTAGAGAATCATCAGCAAAGAAGAGATGATTTATCCAAACTTTCTGTTTTGAAATGGCCACTCCTTTAATCACTCCTTCCTTCCTAGCTGCTTTCAAATTTAGAGAGAGTACCTCCATAATAATAACAAACAGATAGGGGGATATGGGATCCCCCTGTCTAACTCCTCTCTGAGGTTTAAAGTACTCTCCCACATTTCCATTGATCTTTATACTGGTGGTAACAGTGCTAATACATGTCATAATCAAATCAACCCACCTCTTCTCAAATCCCAACTTTAACATAACTTCTTCTAGAAAATCCCACTCTAACCTGTCATAGGCCTTGTTCAGGTCTAACTTCAAAGCAAGATATCCCTTCTTCCCAGTTTTTTTGTGAGCAATATAGTGAAAATACTCTTGTGCAATTATCACATTGTCCTGAATTAGCCTGCCTGGAACAAAAGCAGACTGTTCCTGAGAGATTATTTTAGGAAGAACTTCTTTCAATCTGTTAGCTAATACCTTTGCAATCACTTTATATAGGAATGTGCATAGTGCTATTGGTCTGAACTGAGCTACTGTTTCTGGATGTTGAACTTTTGGTATCACAGAAATGACAGTCTTGTTAACACTTGTCTTCAGCTCCCCTTGTTCAAAGAAGTGTTTAACTGCCTCCACCACCTCCACTTTAATGATCTCCCAGTTACTCTGATAGAAAACTCCTGTCAAACCATCAAATCCAGGTGCTTTCCCTGGATCAAAACTAAATACTACCTTCTTAATTTCCTCTTCAGTAGGGCTTTTCAGCAAACAGACATTCTCCTCTTCAGAAACTAGTTTCTCCACCACTGTAATACACTGCTCCCAGTTTCTTGTCCCTTTTGAGGTAAATAAGTTAGCATAGAACTCTTTGAAAGACTTAGAAATTTCCTGTTCTCCTTCCTCCCAGGTACCATCTTCTCTCTTGAGTCTATTAATTCTATTTCTGTGTCTTCTTTGAATAGTGGACAAGTAGAAGAATTTTGTATTTCTATCTCCTGCTTTAAGATAGCTAATTCTGGACTTCTGCCTCCAGTAGATTTCTTCTTTACTCCAAGCAACCCTGAGTTGAGAAACCAAATCTTCTTGTAGTCTCCAATTCAACTCTGAAGCATCTTGATTTTGTACTTGTAGTAAAGCCTGTTCCAGATTGCTGATTTGTTTCTTATAATTGACCACATTCTCCTTCCTCCATTTTTTTAGAGCTCCTATGCAGCCATGCAGTTTCTTAACTAGCCTTTGCATACCAGAACCAGTAACACTAGTATTCCAACTCTCCTGAATACTATTTTTGCAGCTCTCCATGTCCTTCCAATTTGTATCAAAATAAAAACTAGGACTCCTCCTTGAACTAGCAGGATCTGTGTTGAGTAGCAGGGGAGAATGATCAGATCCTATTATAGGTTCTCTTGTAATCACAGCTCTCTCATTTTGGCTTCCCCATTCAGGACTGTAATACACTCTATCCAGAAGCTCTCTAACTTCACAACCTTCTCTTTTGTTAGACCATGAGTAGCTCAAGCCTTGTGAGTCAAGTTCCAGTAAGCCACATTCTGAAATGAAAGTATTAAATCTCCTCATTCTCCAAGGTTGCACTTCCACTCCTCCCCATTTATCTTCTACTTTAGAGATGTCATTGCAATCTCCTATCAACACCCATGGATCAGAAAAGGAAGTGGCCAAGTTTTTTAATTCTTCCCAAAACTTACCTCTTTCTTTAAAGTTTGAAGGAGCATAAATGAAAGCCCAAACTTCCCAAACAACTTTCTTCACTTCAATTCTAGCAACAATAATATTTTGTGTATACCCAACCACTTCCAGATTTATCCCATCCAGCCACCACAGAGCCAAACCCCCAGCAGTATTTATAGGATCTACCAAGAAACCATTTGGAATTCTTAACCTCCTTTGAATATTATTCACCACTCTTTTTTTGTTTTTTGTTTCAGAAATGAACATCACACTAGGAAGATGGGTTGTGACCAACCCTTTTAATCTCTGGAATGTGAGGGTACTCCCCAAACCCTGCACATTCCAGCTTAACACTAACATTTATCTTGTGGCTGCTTTAGGTCAGCCACCACAACCTTTTGAGAGATATCCAACTCCTCTACAGATTTATCAAAAATAAATTTTGGTTTAGCCAAAGTAAAACCAACCTTCCCAGCTAGGTCCAGCTCTTCTCTCTTCAATCTTCTCTGTGTTTTTAGCTTCTCCACTTCCCTCTTCTTCTCTACTTCACTTGCAAGCTTTTCCAGATCTTTATACCAAAGTTTCCTTGACACTGGTATCTCACTCAAAATTTCATCAACTCTGCTTTTGTCTCCTTTTTGCTCAATTAAGCCCACTTCAGCTACTGAATTTTCGCAGCCTTTAAACAGTCTGTAGCTATAATCTCTATCAGAGAGCCCTGCTTGAGTTCTCTTTGCAGTAACTTCTGCTGCATAAATCATATCCTTCACCATTTTTGCTTTCCCTCTTTGGGCTTCTTTTTCCAGGTTTACTTCATAATTTAGTATCACTCTCCTTTTCTTTGCTTCTTCATCCGCTCTATACATTCGAGCTCTCTTTCGCAGATGAACAAAACGATTAAAAACATCAGCCATAGAGATATCAAAATAGGGATTACCTGGTATTTTTTCATCCTCCTCTGTTTGGGTCGGACTTCGGGTTATAAGAGGCCTTCTCCGGATTCGAACTTTCCGCCCCGTTTTATTGTTATCTCTCATTAACCATGGGCTGAACCCTTGGCTTGAGTGAGTTGTGACTGCCAATTCTTGGGCTAAGCCGACCTTCCCTTCCTTTGTTGGGCTCTCCGGCTCTTCTACAAAATAATCTTTCTTTTGGGCTTCCTCTTGGGCCTTCATTAAACAGCCCACCTCTAAATGCTCTATTTCATAAACCCTAACGTCCCTGCTGACCTGTTGAGCCGATTCGTTCGTACCGAGAATATTATACTCGGTTTCATCAACCACTGAGGTGTTGCCATCTGTCCCACTATCCATCAAATTTCCAGCTGTATCAGCCTCCACGCGCTCTTCGTCTTCCATCACTGTTTCTGGTCCACGCGCCGCTCGTTCTAGATCGAAAAACTTTTCCGGTGATCGTTGACCTCCCGTCTGATTCCATCCTTCTTTCTGGATTACTGTTTCACCAATCTTCTTCCAAATTTCTTCCCCTTTAGCTCTCTGAACCTTCCTCAAATCTTCCTTCACGACCCTTTGTTTCTCAGTCAGAGCCCTGTAATTAGACCTCATCTCTGGCCCAAATTCTGGAATCATTCCTTCCTTCCACTCCGTGAATCGACACTGAACATCTCTATGACCCAGACGTCCACATCGATAACAAAAATCCCCCAGCTTCTCATACATAAAACTAACCCAGGCCTCATCCGCTTTATTCTCGTTGATTTTTAATCCTTTCAACAAAGGTTCCTCCGTATTTACTAGTACCTGGAGTCTGAAGTAGGGTCTGATCCCTACTATTCCTTTCTCAACTCCATCAGTGGCTAGCAGGGTCCCAATCCTTTGCCCAATCTTCTCTGCATTTGTCAAAGAACGTTTCTGAAGGGGAACCCCACGCACTTGAACCCAGAACGGTATTTTTGTAAAATCCCTTTGCTCAATCTGTTCACCTACCCTCCATTCCTGTAGATGAAGGTTAAAATTACTTAAAACCCATGGAGATTTGCTCTTGATACGCTTATAATCTGCTTCATCTTCAAATAGAAACACGAATATGTTGTTTCCCATGGCTTCGATTTCTAAGCCCCCTTTGATATCCCAGATCCCATTAGCAACACTCCTCATCGTGTTCTTCCCTAGCGTTTTCCCACTGTACAGTTTACCAATCAACATTCGCCGGCATAGTTTCTCAGATATTTCTTCGTCATCCTCCAGATTCAGCCCCCTTTCGATTCTTCGATCTGTGGACTCCATATTTTAGTCCCCCCGATCTCACGAATTAGCTCTCTCAACAGTCCCCAGAAAAGAGACAACAAAACCCTTTCCCCAGAAAGAAACTAGAAAACAAATCGAAAACGATGTGACGGCACAAAAGAGAAAAACACCAAAAGAAATGGTGATTAGAGATCTGACAGAAGAATCGTCACCGGAAAAAGAAAAAACGCACCGCGTTATTCTTTTAGAAATATCTCATCCCTGATTTTGCGGAGCAAAAACTAGAGAGAGAAAAACAAAAATGCTTGGCGTAACAATGTTCCCGTAACAATGTTCCCGTAGTTTCTCGAATTCAATCGGGTTAATTGTTCAGGTGAATCTGTAAAGAAATGCTAAATTGTCGTGTTCCCTAAAACACCCTTTGTTAACGTAGTCTTCACGTGTGTGTTTGTGTGTTTTGTTTTTGTCGATCAGGCTAAGATGGCCAAAGACTACCCTTGTCCGTACTCAGGCTCCGCTTTGATGGTATCGATGGGAGCGTTACAATCCAGTGTTTATGCATTTTGCTTGGAGAAAGATTGGAGCCAATGGAAACTCGGATGGAACCTAAGACTCGTCATTGTTTCCTACTCGGTATATATGCAAATATGGAAAGTACTTCTTTTCAGATTGACAAGTTGTAACATGTTTTTATATGCTTCTGATGCAGGGGATCTTGGCTTCGGGGTTGATGTTCACCGTCATGATGTGGTGCGTGCAAAAGAAAGGCCCCTTATATGTATCAATTTTCAACCCTTTGATGCTTGTGCTTGTAGCGATCGCAGGGTCATTATTATTGGAAGAGCAACTTCATTTGGGAAGGTGCATGAATGGGATCCTGTCCTCTCTTTCCATAAATGAAGTATTGTGTGTTAAATGCAATTTTATTGATTTTGGTAAGTGATTTCATACAGTGTGCTGGGAGGTGTGATAATAGTGTCGGGACTCTATGTAGTTTTATGGGGAAAAGGCAAAGAATTGAACAAGATTTCGCAGTTGGTGCCATCAAAGGGCCAAGAAGAAGAAAAGGAACAGATCGAGATCGTGATAGGTTCGTCTGCTAGAGTAAGCAAGAGTTTCAGCAATCGTAGCGAGCGTTGTAGCATTACTTCAGACGGTATTGTGATGTTGTTTGACGATGATGGGCTAGTCCCAGAAGAAAATGAGGAAAATAAGCGGAAGGATGAAGATCAAGAACAGAGGAAAGATGAAGGGAAATAAAAAAATTGGATTTCGTAGGATGAAGTTGATGTATGGTAATTTTATGTGCATTTTGGCCAGGGTTGAAGGTGGTGGCTGAGTTAGCATGTTAGTTCTTGTGTTTGTATGTTGAAAATATCTGTCAACTAGTTTCTTAGAGAGAATGTGCGGATAGTCAATATTTTTTCTTATTTAATGTCAAAAATATATTTTTTTTAGTTTACAGGTTTAATTACTTTAGATATACCTTGTACTGATTGAACTACAAATTTCGGTGCTGTGGAAGGGTAGCATGAAGAGGATCATCGTAGATGAGCAACAAAAGAACAATTAAAATAGGATTGAGAAGGCAAATCACTAATTTCTCGTAACTTAAACTGCAAAAACCTTCCGCGACAAGGCTACACAAAATTATTGATAATGAACAGGTAGAAGGGAAACCTCGTTATGATTGAAACTTCAGAAACGCCTTTCTATGATTGGTGAAGATTGTGTTAGGTTTTTTTGGTGATTCAAGCCCCTAGCCAACACTTGGACGAAGGGGCGAAACAATGGCGAAGCAAGAAAGCAAGAACTAAGCGCAATTGGGAAATTCAGTTTTTGTTCGTGCGAACACCAAAAGTGTTCGTAAGAACAGTGTTCGTGCGAACACTTCGGGTGTTCGTACGAACACACTGGGCTAGGGCGGTTTCATTGCTTCTTTGTTCAATTTTGGAATGTATTCTACATTTCTTTGACTACAAGTCGGTATTCTAGCTTATATATAGGGTTAGAGTCGTGGCTTTCAGTAGTGCAGTTGATTGTATTGGTATCTCATCAATAAAATTGGTTCGTTTTGGCCGTGGACGAAGCTAGCCTTAAAATAAAAAATAGTGAACCACGTTAAATCGTTGCGTTGTTCTTCATCTTGTTCTTCGTCTCATCACTCTTCTTGGCTTCCGCATTCGTTTTCTAACAAGTGGTATCGGAGCAAGGTTGTTGGATCTCGGGTTTGTGAGGAGTGATGTCGAACATGATGAAGATTGATGATCGCTTTGATGGGAAGAATGGGTTTAGCTTGTGACATATCAAGATGCGTGTTTTGTTGAAGCAACAAGATCTGTGGTTGCCACTAGTTAACAAATCGGGCACTGACAAGACCACACCGGAGTTTGTGAAGATGGAGGAGAAGGAGCATTCGACGATCATGTTGTGCCTCGTGGACGACATGATTACTGGAGTTGCAGATTAGACATCGGCATCTAGCTTATGGAAGAAGTTGGAGGATCTCTACGCAAAGAAATACGTAGCCAAGAAATTGATGTTGAAGCTGCGGCTATTCGGTCTTCGGATGGTTGAAGGTACGCATATTGGTGATCACCTAGACAATCTCAACACTATTTTGCTTGAATTGCGCAATAGTGACGAGACTGTGAGTGATGTTGATGCGGCCTTGATATTGTTTGTGTCTCTACCTCCTTCTTTTGAGGGTTTCGTTCAATCGTTTGTTGTTGGGAAATAGACGATAACCCTACAGGAAGTTCGTTCGACGTTGCACACAAGGGGATTGAGGCACAAGGGATCGAAGCTTGAAGATCACGATGGTGGCGCATTCATGGTCAAGGGAGGAAATGGTAAGGGTGGAAACCAGAACTATGGTTGATCCGACTTACCATTGGACGTTTGTGCGTTTTGTGGTGAGACGGGTCATTGGAAGCGGAATTTTCCCAAGGAACAAATGATATGTTGTATTGACAAACCACCTCATGAACGATGAACGAATAAAAAAGAACACGACGATCATAGGTGGTTCGCTAGCAAAAGTTTCGCTAACTACGTCCACGGCGGAAAAGCACCCTTTATTTCACAAGAGGAACAATTACAATGATTTGCATCCCTAATAATGTGACTACTAGGTTCTTTATATAGTGCTAGGAAAATCCCTAAAGTTTCCAAATTCGATTTGGAAACAAACTTGTTTCCTAACTAATCCTCCATCGCTTTTGACTTCTAATTATTTCCTAATCAAAGTTGGAAACAAAGAGTTTGGCCGCCTTTGACCAATTCAAGGCACCAACTCAACAAATCTCCACCTTGACTTGAATTTTCTGGTCAACAGCAGCTGCTCCTTTTCACGTAAATAAAGCTATGTATTCTCCGCACCCAATGTGTCTCCTCACAGAGACTCACTGGACCCCCATCGGGTCCGACATGCCCTTGAGGGTCTCACTGGCTCAAAATGTTGAGAAATTCCAGACAATGCTGAAACTTGCTCTCTGGAACCGGCTTGGTGAACATATCCGCGGGGTTTTCAGCAGTCCCCAGCTTCATCACCTTGATCATGCCGTCACTTCTCAGAAATGATACTTGGCGTCAATATGCTTGGTTCTTTCATGATGCACCTGGTCCTTAGTCAAGCAAATCGCACTCAAGCTATCACATTTGGCTATCACCGGATATTGAAGTAGGCCTAGATCATTAAGCCATATTACATTATTTTCTTCTTCCGTTAGAGCCATGTACTCCGCCTCCGTGGTTGAAAAAATCACTGTCGGCAGTAGCGTAGCCTTCCAACTCACAACAGAACCTCCCAGAGTAAACACATAGCCATTCATATCTCCTTCTATCAATATTCCCTGCATAGTCCGAATCCGAGAAGCCAGCTACCAAGATGTCTTCACTAGCCTCATAGCATAGGCCTATGTCTGACGTACCCTTAAGGCACATGAATATCCGCTTCATCGCCTGCCAATGGTCCTTACCCGGATGAGCCATAAAACGACTAACCAGACTAACATCGAATGATATGTCCAGTCGAGTACATACCAAGCATACATGCGGCTTTCAACTGCGCTAGCATTTGGAACCTTGGACATGTACTTCTTCTCCTCCTCATACTGAACGGTGTACATTCCTAGCTTGTTGTTAGTTGCCATATGAGTATCCATTGCTTTAGCTGATAACATCACGAATCTTGTCAAGATCTTCTTGATGTATCCCAGCTGTGACAAGAATTTTTTTTTCTTCTTCATGTCTCTATAGATCTCAACTCCTAATATCTTCTGAGCAGCCCCTAGATCCTTCATCTCAAATTCCGCACTGAGAGACCTCTTCAGTTCTCTAATGTCCTTGATATTCTGAGTTGCGATCAATATATTATCCACGTACAGAACTAGGTAGATATGTGATCCACTTCAGAAGAACTTGTGATACACGCATCAATCATACTCGCACCTGTGGTAACCAATCTTCATCATGAAACTGTCAAACCTCTTGTACCATTTCCTTGGAGACTGCTTAAGTTCGTAGAGAGATCTCTTCAGCTTGCACACATGTTCTTCTTTTCCTGGAACTTGGAACCCTTCTGGTTGGATAATGTATATCTCCTCTTCCAACTCTCTATGTAGGAAAGTTGTCTTCACATCTAATTGCTCAAGCTCTAAACCGTGGTGCGCCACTGGAGCTAATAGAAACCGGATAGAATTATGTCTGACCATTGGTGAGAAGATCTCGTTGTAGTCAACTGTGTCTTTCTGGAAGAACCCTCTTTCAACTAGTCTTGCCTTATACTTGATGCCCTCCCCAACTGTAGTTCCTTCCTTTCTTCTGAACACCCACATGCAACTTACTATCTTACTTCCTTCTGGCAATTTAACAAGCTCCCAAGTCGATTTCTTGCTAAGAGACTCCATCTCTTCTCCCATTGCAGCAATCCACTGTGCTGTCTCAGAACTAATTATAGCGGCCTTGTAGGTGGACGGCTCATCCTCCACCTCTTCCCCAAACTGTAATGCATATCCCACCATACCGTCATCTCTATATCTCACCGGAGGCTTTATGACTCTTCTTGGTCTTCCTTCAGCAATACTCTGATTGAACTGGTTCTTCTGGTAGAGACGCATCCTCACGATCCGACTCTTCTGCTTCTTCCTCTTCAGCTTCTGGCGGCGGTATAGAGATTTCGAATTCATTAGGATCAGTAGGATCGACTCTCCCTCCACCCCATATAGTTATTTAACATAGGACTTTCATCAAAGACTACACTTCTGCTAAGTATAATCTTGTTATCTTTCCATATCTCGTATCCATTCACACCTGTTCTGAAACCCATGAATACTTCCTTCTTAGCTCTTGGTTATAGTTTGCCATCATCAACCTGATAATAGGCAACACAATTTAAAACTCTCAAATCCGAGTAATCCACTACTCTACCTGACCAGACTTCCATAGGAATCTTGCATCATCTACCTGTGTGCGGGCTCAGATTTATTTGATAGCATGCCATGGAAATTGCTTCTCCCCAGAAACCTCTAGAAAGACCTGCATTCGAAAGCATGCACCTTGCATTGGCTAAAAGTGTCTCACTCATTCTCTCGGCTACACTGTTCTGCTGCGGTGTGTGTCGAACGGTGTGAAGGCGTGCAATACCCTGATTCTTGCAGAATCTATCAAACTCTGATGAATAAAACTCCAAGCTGTTATCCGTGCACAGCCTCTTCACCTTCTTTCCCACATGTTTCTCTACTAGGACCTTCCGCTACTTGAATCTTCCGAAGGCTTCACTCTTGTGCTTCATTATGAAAATTCAAGTCATCATGGAGTAATCTTCTATGATGCTCAAAAAATACCTGTACCTGCCAATCGCCTCAACTCGAGATGGACGCCAGCAAATCTGAATGGATATAATCAAGAGTACCTTTGGTTCTATGAAACGACTTAGGGAACTTGCTACGCTGTAGCTTCCCACACACGCAAAGCTCACAAAACCCTAGGCTCTTGGGCACATGCCCGGTGAGATACCCCTTCTTATGAAGTTCCTGCATTCATATGACCAAGTGTGTACAAGAAATTCTCAAGAGAGATCCAAGTGTACACCTCATGTAGGGAATTAGAATAGAACATATAGAAGTGTAGGGTGTGAGTAGGGAGCGAGTAAGAAAAGGCAACTGCTCTTGAAAGTGTGACAGTAGGCTAGAAAAAAAATCTGAGAGGGATTAGATCGTAATGGAGAGCTAACGTTCCTATATATAGTGGGGAAGTGACCATTGTGTGGGGGGGGAGTTCTTGCACCATAAATGTTGGCGTAGTGATAGCCCTTGTAACGGCGTGTTCGACCGAATATAGAGGGAACGTTACACACCTGTCCGCATATATCGGAGACCGTTATGAGATCGTCCGAATTTATGGGATATGTGAGCCTTAAACCTATCAGTCACTTAACAGAGGTCGCGCGCGAGCTTGGTTGTCGTTCGCGCGCGAAGGACCTTACTCTAGCCTCCAAGCCACTAAGTCCCTACAAGTCCCGTGTGGCTGGTACACGAGGTCCCTGTCTCGCAGCCCCAAGTGGATAAGCATGGGTAGTAATCTAGTGTTTATGGAGCACATATAGGTGTGCAGGATGACCACCATGTGGCTCTGAGTTGTCTGTATGGAAAGCACCATCTACACCAAGGCTTATATGCCACACCTTATTTAGATCAACTTCCTTAATCTCGGATGAGAGAACTCCAGCAGAACCTGCAACAACCCCCTTATCCGGCTCGGACAAGACCGGGAGGGTGATGCTAAAAGTAACGGCGGAAATCAAAAGCGTAACATCCCAACTTAATTAATACATAACATTAAGCATCCAAAAAGTCATTAGATATTACATAAGTCTTAACAAAGTTACCACATAAGGTGAGCTAGCCAACTACATCACTACTCGTGCTGATAACCGTCTACGTGAGTCCCGTACCCTGTTATGCCATAGTCCTCAGCTCCTAAGCCTGCGGTGGGAAGGAAAACAGAACCGCAGTTTCTAAAGTCAGCTGTGAAATGCTGAGTAAATAACACCCAAACATGTAAAACAGAAGATGAAGCTTAAATTTATTATTTGCAATAAAACAGGAGGAATAAAAACTTGTAAAGAAAGAACTTCATAAGTAAAGTAGGGACCCTTTTTATAATAATTCTTCTTGTCTTATTATCTCTTCCAAACAGGTATTATCTTCCTCAATCTCATCTTCTTTTCTTTCAAAGCTCATACCAAAACTGTATAATTAGCTTTGTTGATACGGGGAAGGAACTACTAATCTATCACTAGCAACCATGACCTTAACTGCCGGCAGCCCCCTAAGACTTCTTGCGGCCAGAGAGGTGAGTACATGGAGCGACCCGGCAGGTTGCGACCGGGTTAAAATAAAATCTGATCTCTGGTCGAGTGATCGAAGTAAACACGACAATAATAAACTGCTTCTCCCGCACAACTCTTTCCACTTTACGTTAATTACGCATTATTATTAATCGTGTGACAAGTTCAAATAAATAACCTCTTTGAAATAAAAGGAGACTTCAAATAAAACAAGTAAATAAATAACGAAATAAAATGCATTTTGAGACAAGAAATAAAAGTCATATTAAGACACGAAGGAAGCTAGGCTCAAGGCTTGGCATGTTACTTACCTTACTTCCGTAGCACTAGCACGATCTAGAGATGTCTCGGCCTACAACCGTCACCTACAACCCGTAACTTTTATGTTAACAATAATTCAACAAAATACTACTCGTCCTAAAATTTTCTCTTTTAATTCTACCCAACCCCTCTAGCTAATCTTTTCCTAACATTTTATTTCGTCGTAATCTTCTATTATAAAACCCCGTGTATAAATTTAAACGACTATTATTATTGCTATTACTATTATTATTATTATTATTATTATTATTATTATTATTATTATTAACTATTATTATTATTATTAGCTAAAAGTGCCTAACTAATTATTATTATTTAAAGGTGACTAATAAGAATATAAGCTAAAGAAATTATACTTAAGGACTAATTTGAATTATAACGACAAAGTGATATTTCGACTATTAAGTTTTAAGAAAACTTACACGACACTACAATATTTAGAAAAGTCTAATTTTACAAGTTTAATAACTAATTTTACAGACTTTGTGATTAAACAATATTTAATAAAAGCTTTTTACAAAAACGTTTCTATTTTAGTTTCAAACAACCCGCTTACAATTTCATCAACCGAATAAATTTTCGAGACAATAACAAAAGCTGCTATTTTTAGAAATCATCGCTAACCCAACATTATTATTATTATTATTATTATTATTATTATTATTATTATTATTATTATTATTATTATTATTATTATTATTATTATTATTATTATTATTATTATTATTATTATTATTATTATTATTATTATTATTTTTAACTAAAAGTGTGATTTAATTATATAAACTCTAATTTGTAATAAAAAAAAAACAACAAATACTCTAAATTATATTAAAACAGTTATATTAAAAGACACTAGTCACCCTATAGTTTCTGAAAATATCAAACAGCCCCCCCTTTATCATGTTATAATATTCTTGAAAATTACACTTTGACCCCCTTTTTCAAGAACAGCCCGTTTTAGCTCTTCTAATCGTGAATCTAGCTATCAACTTCTGGTTTTGATTATGTAGAATGACTAAACAGAGGGTATAGCACATACCTAGGCCAAAAATGGCCGGAAACCGTTGAGATATGCGTCGGTCGAGGTCTCGAATCGGAGTCGCCGGACTTCGAAGCTCACCCGCCGGAAATAATGGCTTCTTGGCCGGTTCTGGGTCTTCTGCTGACTTATTCGGGGCTCTAGGAGTCTACTGGAAGCAGTGGGA
The DNA here is from genome assembly GCA_023055425.1 of Linanthus parryae. Classification (NCBI taxonomy): domain Eukaryota; kingdom Viridiplantae; phylum Streptophyta; class Magnoliopsida; order Ericales; family Polemoniaceae; genus Linanthus; species Linanthus parryae. The sequence continues at coordinate 24,863,389 of JALGPY010000002.1, read as the reverse complement.
GAGAGTGGGTGGCGCTGGTGGTGATTTCCTGAGTTGGTCGCCGGATTTTATGGAGGTCCGGCGGCCGGTGGGTCTCCTTCTTCCTCTGCTACTGGGTGATCTTCTACAACCTCTGGGTTGGCTTGTTTCAGGCCTTAGAATAGAACACCGTGGAGGACTAAGGGAGGGAGAGTTGAGCAGTGGGTGTCGCTGCTCGGTTTTCACCGCCGTCGGCAGTGGTGGTGGTGGCAGTGGCGTGTGGCCGTAGTTACTGCTACTGCTGCCTCTGTCGGTGTTTGTTTCAGAGAACAGAGAGGACGAGAGAGCTAGAGAGAGAGAGAGAAAAGTGGGTGGCTTCTCGGTGCTTGCTGCCGGAGACAATGGCGGCAGTGGTGGAGGGTGGCTGCTGCCTCTCTTCCTCCGCTGCTGCTGCTGTTCTCTGGTGGCAGGTAGGTGGAGGGAGAGAGTGAGAGATGAAAGAGAGAGAGCTGAGTGGTGGTGGTGGGTTTCTGTCGAACAACAACAATGGTGGTGATGATGATGTTGACGGTGGTGAAGGTGGTGGTGTTAGCTGCTGGTGTTGTGAGGAGTAAGGGCTGCTGGTGAAGGCCTTATATAGGCTGGTTGTGCTTGGGGACCAAGTAGTTGGGTGGTGAGGTGGCAAAGGTGAAGGCGGTGATGAAGGTTGGGGCGGTGTAGTTGTTTTGCCGTGAAGGCAAAATTTGGTGAAGGAGGTGATGTAGAAAAAGTATAGGGTGTGGGTATAGTACCACAATTTCTAGTGATTGGGTGTGACGCGCTCACCTAACCTCGCGGTGGTCGGGTACGCGTTAACACTATGATTTTAACTAAAACTACGAATCGTTATCGTATTATTTCACGATTGTAAATCTAATAACTATTCTTAAAACATTAAAACTCAAAATCTATTAAACATTATTTGTCAATAAAATTATTATTATGCTATTATAATGACCTTTTTACCCCTAATAATTAAACGGGGTATTACATCCTTCCCCCCTTAAACAAAGCTTCGTCCTCGAAGCTAAAATCAGGCAACTACTCATGATACTCAATCAATCTGACAAACAACTATCTAACAGAATTACTATCGCACGGCTGACAAGTAATTTCACGTAGCAAATAATAGCAAGTAGCAAGTAGCCATTTTAAGCTATACGTAGTGCAACACGTAACACCAAATAAGGTCGTGGTCACATCTATCTAATTAAGTGGTCTTAGTCTCGTTCAGGTTCTAAGTCTCAAGGTCAAATGTATCTCAAAGGTATTCAAACATATCTTAAAGGTGCTTAAGACGTGAAAATATCAAATTAAGACGTAATGGTATTAAACAGAGGGTTGCGTCCTCTCCCCCTTAGAGAGTGACGTCCCCGGAACTCCACGTACCTCATTAAACAAGTGCGGGTACTTCTTTCTCATTTCTTCTTCGGCCTCCCAAGTTGCTTCTTCTGTTTGGTGGTTGGTCCAAAGAACTTTGACTAGTTTGACACTCTTGGTTCTCGTATCCCTTGTCTTTGTATCCAGTATCTTGACAGGTTGTTCCTCGTAGTTCAGCGATGGATCAAAATCCACTGGTTCTGGATCCAAGATATGAGACGGGTCTGGTATATACTTCTTCAGCTGGGATACGTGAAAGACATTGTGTACTCGCCCTAGATTCGATGGTAGGTCCAGTCGATACGCAACTTCTCCTATCTTCTCAATAACATCGTATGGACCAATAAATTTAGGGCTTAATTTTCCTTTCAGGTTAAACCTGGTTACCCCCTTAGTAGGTGAGACTCGCAGGAATGCTTTCTCTCCTACTTGAAACTCCAGTGGCCTTCTCTTCTGATCTGCGTACGACTTCTGCCTGTCTTGAGCTGCTTTCATTCTCTGCTGTATGAGTCGCACTTGATTTGTCATGTCTTCAATCATTTGTGGGCCAATGATCACCGTTTCGCTGATGTCACTCCAACACAGCGGCGATCGACACTTCCTTCCATAGAGGGCTTCGTACGGTGCCATCCCGATGCTAGCGTGGTAGCTGTTGTTGTAGGAGAACTCTATTAATGGCAGCTTATCGACCCATGAGCCTTGGAAGTCCATAATGCAGGCTCTTAACATATCCTCCAGCGTCTGAATAGTTCTTTCCGTCTGACCGTCTGTGGCTGGGTGGAAAGCAGTACTGAACTTCAGCTGAGTTCCCAGTGCGTCTTGAAGCGCCTTCCAAAAGTGAGAAAGAAAGTTAGGGTCTCTGTCCGAGATTATCGAACTCGGAACCCCATGATATCTCACGATGTTTCTGACGTACGCATTTGCCCTCTGCTCCATGTTCCACGTGTCTTTCATTGGAATAAATCTCGCCGTCTTTGTCAATCGGTCAACGACTACCCATATCTGGTTGAGTCCATTCTTCGACGTAGGCAAAGCGGTGACGAAATCCATCGATACAGAGTCCCATTTCCAGACTGGGACATCTAACGGTTGGAGTAGACCTCCCATTCTCTTGTGCTCAAACTTCACTTTCTGGCATGTTAGGCATCTGGCCACGAACTCGGCTACCTCCTTCTTCATATTGGGCCACCAGAACGTCTTCTTCAAATCCTTGTAAAGTTTATCGCCTCCAGGATGGACGGAATATGGGGTGTTGTGTGCCTCCTGCATCAGCCTCTTCTTAATCTCCGAACATTTCTGTGGCACGCACCATCTTCCTTTGTAACGAATGCTCCCATCTTCGTGAATCTGGAATTCCTTGGCCTCTCCTGCTGCAATCTTCTTCTTGATCCTCTCGAGCTTCACATCTCCTGCTTAATTGCTTCGTATTTCTTCGAATAAGTCCAGAACCGCTGTCATGCTCCCGAGCAGCTTTTGCACCGTTCCTTGTTCCACCACTTCGATGTTGATTTTCCGGAACTCGTGACATAACCAGTCTGATAAGACTACCATGGCGTTCACTGCATGGCTCGATTTACGACTTAGCGCGTCAGCGACTACATTAGCCTTCCCCTCGTGGTACTAGATGCGTAGATCGTAATCTTTGATGATCTCCAGCCATCGTCGTTGCCTATTGTTCAGCTCCTTCTGTGTGAAGATATACTTCAGGCTGCGGTGATCTGTGTAGAGCTTGCAAACAGCCCCGTAGAGATGATGCCTCCATATCTTCAGCGCGAAGATTACTGCTGCCAGCTCCAGGTCATGTGTGGCATAATTCTCTTCGTGTGGCTTCAGCTGCCTCGAAGCGTAGGCAATCACCCTTCGGTCTTGCATCAGTACGCATCCAAGTCCTTTCTTCGACGCATCGCTTTATACCTCGAACTCGCCAGAGTCGTTTGGAAAAGCTAGCACTGGTGCTGTAGTGAGTTTCTCCTTCAGAGTCTGGAACGCCTCTTCACAGTTGTCGTCCCAGTGATACTTCACCCCCTTCTTCGTCAGCGTAGTCAATGGCCTGGCAAGCTTCGAGAAATCCTTCACGAACCGCCTGTAGTAACCGGCTAAGCCTAGGAAGCTTCGAATTTCGGATACGTTCTTCGGTGTAGGCCAGTCCTTAACCGCTGAGACCTTTGCTGGGTCAACAGATATCCCTTCCTTGGAGATGATGTGGCCTAGAAACGGCACACGATCCAACCAGAAGTCACATTTCGAAAGCTTAGCGTACAGCTGCTCTTGCCTCAAGGTCTGCAATACTTCTCGGAGATGTTCCTCGTGATCTTCTTCGTTCTTCGAGTACACCAGGATGTCACCGATGAAGACAACCACGAACCGGTCTAGAAACGGCTTCATTACTCGGTTCATCAAGTCCATGAACACGGCAGGAGCGTTGGTCAGACCGAACGGCATAACCGTGAACTCGTAGTGACCGTACCTTGTGCTGAAAGCCGTCTTTGGAATATCTTTCTCGGCTACGCGGAGTTGATGGTAAACCGATCTTAGATCGATCTTGGAGAAGACACTGGCTCCTTGCAGCTGATCGAATAGGTCGTCAATCCGGGGTAGTGGATACTTGTTCTTGATAGTGACACTGTTTAGCTCCCGGTAATCGATGCATAATCGCAGGCTCCCGTCCTTCTTCCTGACGAACAGCACTGGTGCTCCCCAGGGTGACACACTAGGTCGTATGTACCCCTTCTGCAGAAGTTCTTGTATCTGCTCCTTCAGTTCCTTCAATTCCACAGGTGCCATCCGATACGGCGCCTTGGAGATGGGTGCAGTTCCAGGTGCCAAGTCTATAGTAAACTCCACTTCTTGTTGGGGCGGCATTCCGGGAATCTCGTCAAGGAATACATCAGGAAATTCCCTCACGACTGGTATCTCATCCAGCACATTTTCCTTCTTGGTTACGTCTTGGACATAACACAAGTATGCAGAGTTCCCCTTCTTCTTTTGGTTGATTATAGTCAAAGCAGACACTAGTCTGATTCGAGGTTCAATGGTGATACCACGATAGGTGATCTTTTCTCCTTTAGGTCCCTTCAACCGAACCTTCTGATCATAGCAATTAATAACTGCCATATACTTCCCAAGCCAGTCCATTCCTAGGATCACATCTATGCCTCCTAGGTTAAATTTTATCAGGTTGGCAGGTAAGGTGCAGGTTAGGATTTTGAGTTCTACCCCTTCGAATATGGTATCACAAACATTTATCTGGCCATTAGGGGTTTCTACTGGAATAGATATACTAGATGAGCTAAGCAAACCCAATTTCTCAGCAAACGAGGATGATATAAAGGAATAGGATGCACCAGAATCAAATAGCACGAAAGCAGGTTGCTCATGGATAGAGAAAGTACCCGTGACAACTCCATGTGCAGCTTCTGCCTCAGTCTTAGTCAGCACAGCAATTCGTCCCACATTTGCATTCTGAGCTCCTGCTCCTCCTGCTCCAGCTCCATTGTGGTTATTCCCGTATCCAGCATTTTGGTTTCCGATCCTGGGTTGGCCTCCGTTCTGGCCTGCATTGCCTGTGTTGTAGTTCTGCTGCCTGACAAATCCATTTCCTCCATTGTTCTGGTTGCGGTTTCCATTTTGCTGGTTCCCGAACTGCTGGTTGCGGGCAAAGTTGTTTCCGTTCTGCTGACGGTTGCCCTGGTAGTTGTTCTGCTGTGGCCTTCCAAAGTTGCCTCCTTGGATCATCAGCTGGTTCCCGGCTGGTTGAGATCGGCATTCATAAGCTCGATGTCCTCGCCTGCCACAGTTGTTGCAAGTGACCGAGTTTCCCTCACAGTCTGCTCCTGGGTGGTTTCGCGGGCACCATTTGCAGAAATAGCGACGATTCTTCTGAGTCCCAGCATTCTGCTGATTGCCACGATACTGCCCCTGGTTACCTCCTCCATTGTTAGTCTTGAACCTCTGATTGCCCTTGGCAAAGTTGTTGTTGTTTCCTCCTACCTCCTCAAGCTTGCGTTTCTTGCGATTCTCCTCCTGGGTGACACGAACTCGATAGATGTCAGCAGCTCTATCGTAGGCTTCATGAAGCGAAGAGTAGGTCCTGCTCAGCAGAGACTCTTGCAGCCTTTCGTGCAATCCACCGATGAATTGGGAAACTTTGGAGTCTTCATCCGGCACCATGTTATCCACGTACCGTGTCAGCTCAGTGAATTTCCGGAAATACTCAGTCACTGAGTCATTTCCTTGTCGCAGGTTCTGGAATTCCTGTTCCTTGCTCCTCTTCACATGGTGAGGGTAAAAACGGGCTCTGAGCGCAGTTTGAAGTGCTTCCCAGTTGAATTTGGGATCAACCAAGAGTGTTTCTCGTGCATTCCTCCACCAGAGGTTTGCTTCACTCTTCAAGTAAAAGACTGCGCAATTGACCTTCTTATCATCGGGGCATTCTATTGTCTCCAGAATTTTATCCATTTCCACGATCCAGTCTTCTAACTCGACAGGATCTTCTCTCCCAGTGAACTCCATTGGTTTCATCTCAGCTACTTTCCTGGCCTAGTTAGTTCCTGTCTGTCCCCCGTTGTTCATCATCTGGGTCATTTGGGTGAAGAATTGCTCCATGGAGATGTTATCAGCCATCTGTCTGGGTTAAACTTTCCTATATAGTGATAATGGAGTGGTCTATTAGTCACGCTGCTACGGTATCCTTGGTTAAGGTTGCGGAAACCTCAATAATCATGTCATAAGTCTACAATAAATCCAGCATAAACATAAAATAACACGCATAACACAGCAATTCTCTAATAAGGCACATAATGCTCATGTCTGTAACTCATCCAATATAATTCAAATTCTGCTTTCCTCGTTTTTACTTTAATGATCAGAGATAGTAATAACTCATGAAACTTGCAAATAGGATGCGGGTGGGCGGGAATACTCAAGACCAATCTCCTAAGCTACCCATAACCCGAACGGCTTTCCAATTTTAGTTATCTTGCCCTATGTCCATTTTAAGTTGCTCTACAGGTTTTTAATTCCCTTTGTTATGGATTGCCTGCTCTGATACCACCTGCAACAACCCCCTTATCCGGCTCGGACAAGACCGGGAGGGTGATGCTAAAAGTAACGGCGGAAATCAAAAGCGTAACATCCCAACTTAATTAATACATAACATTAAGCATCCAAAAAGTCATTAGATATTACATAAGTCTTAACAAAGTTACCACATAAGGTGAGCTAGCCAACTACATCACTACTCGTGCTGATAACCGTCTACGTGAGTCCCGTACCCTGTTATGCCATAGTCCTCAGCTCCTAAGCCTGCGGTGGGAAGGAAAACAGAACCGCAGTTTCTAAAGTCAGCTGTGAAATGCTGAGTAAATAACACCCAAACATGTAAAACAGAAGATGAAGCTTAAATTTATTATTTGCAATAAAAGAGGAGGAATAAAAACTTGTAAAGAAAGAACTTCATAAGTAAAGTAGGGACCCTTTTTATAATAATTCTTCTTGTCTTATTATCTCTTCCAAACAGGTATTATCTTCCTCAATCTCATCTTCTTTTCTTTCAAAGCTCATGCCAAAACTGTATAATTAGCTTTGTTGATACGGGGAAGGAACTACTAATCTATCACTAGCAACCATGACCTTAACTGCCGGCAGCCCCCTAAGACTTCTTGCGGCCAGAGAGGTGAGTACATGGAGCGACCCGGCAGGTTGCGACCGGGTTAAAATAAAATCTGATCTCTGGTCGAGTGATCGAAGTCAACACGACAATAATAAATTGCTTCTCCCGCACAACTCTTTCCACTTTACGTTAATTACGCATTATTATTAATCGTGTGACAAGTTCAAATAAATAACCTCTTTGAAATAAAAGGAGACTTCAAATAAAACAAGTAAATAAATAACGAAATAAAATGCATTTTGAGACAAGAAATAAAAGTCATATTAAGACACGAAGGAAGCTAGGCTCCAGGCTTGGCATGTTACTTACCTTACTTCCGTAGCACTAGCACGATCTAGAGATGTCTCGGCCTACAACCCGTAACTTTTATGTTAACAATAATTCAACAAAATACTACTCGTCCTAAAATTTTCTATTTTAATTCTACCCAACCCCTCTAGCTAATCTTTTCCTAACATTTTATTTCGTCGTAATCTTCTATCATAAAACCCCGTGTTTAATTTAAACGACTATTATTATTATTATTATTATTATTATTATTATTATTATTATTATTATTATTATTATTATTATTATTATTATTATTATTATTATTATTATTATTATTATTATTATTATTATTTTTATTATTATTATTATTATTATTATTATTATTATTATTATTATTATTAACTATTATTATTATTATTAGCTAAAAGTGCCTAACTAATTATTATTATTTAAAGGTGACTAATAAGAATATGAGCTAAAGAAATTATACTTAAGGACTAATTTGAATTATAACGACAAAGTGATATTTCGACTATTAAGTTTTAAGAAAACTTTACACGACACTACAATATTTAGAAAAGTCTAATTTTACAAGTTTAATAACTAATTTTACAGACTTTGTGATTATAAAATATTTAATAAAAGCTTTTTACAAAAACGTTTCTATTTTAGTTTCAAACAACCCGCTTACAATTTCATCAACCGAATAAATTTTCGAGACAATAACAAAAGCTGCTATTTTTAGAAATCATCGTTAACCCAACATTATTATTATTATTATTTTTATTTTTAACTAAAAGTGTGATTTAATTATATAAACTCTAATTTGTAATAAAAAAACAACAAATACTCTAAATTATATTTAAACAGTTATATTAAAAGACACTAGTCACCCTATAGTTTTTGAAAATATCAAACAGCCCCCCCTTTATCATGTTATAATATTTCTGAAAATTACACTTTGACCCCCTTTTTCAAGAACACCCCGTTTTAGCTCTTCTAATCGTGAATCTAGCTATCAACTTCTGGTTTTAATTATGTAGAATGACTAAACAGAGGGTATAGCACATACCTAGGCCAAAAATGGCCGGAAACCGTTGAGATATGCGTCGGGTCGAGGTCTCGAATCGAAGTCGCCGGACTTCGAAGCTCACCCGCTGGAAATAATGGCTTCTTGGCCGGTTCTGGGTCTTCTGCTGACTTAGTCGGGGCTCTAGGAGTCTACTGGAAGCAGTGGGAGAGAGTGGGTGGCGCTGGTGGTGATTTCCTGAGTTGGTCGCCAAATTTTATGGAGGTCCGGCGGCCGGTGGGTCTCCTTCTTCCTCTGCTGCTGGGTGATCTTCTACAACCTCTGGGTTGGCTTGTTTCAGACCTTAGAATAGAACACCGTGGAGGACTAAGGGAGGGAGAGTTGAGCAGTGGGTGTCGCTGCTCGGTTTTCACCGCCGTCGGCAGTGGTGGTGGTGGCAGTGGCGTGTGGCCGTAGTTAGTGCTACTGCTGCCTCTGTCGGTGTTTGTTTCAGAGAACAGAGAGGATGAGAGAGCTAGAGAGAGAGAGAGAGAAAAGTGGGTGGCTTCTCGGTGCTTGCTGCCGGAGACAATGGCGGCAGTGGTGGAGGGTGGCTGCTGCCTCTCTTCCTCCGCTGCTGCTGCTGTTCTCTGGTGGCAGGTAGGTGGAGGGAGAGAGTGAGAGATGAAAGAGAGAGAGCTGAGTGGTGGTGGTGGGTTTCTGCCGAACAACAACAATGGTGGTGATGATGATGTTGACGGTGGTGAAGGTGGTGGTGTTAGCTGCTGGTGTTGTGAGGAGTAAGGGCTGCTGGTGAAGGCCTTATATAGGCTGGTTGTGCTTGGGGACCAAGTAGTTGGGTGGTGAGGTGGCAAAGGTGAAGGCGGTGATGAAGGTTGGGGCGGTGTAGTTGTTTTGCCGTGAAGGCAAAATTTGGTGAAGGAGGTGATGTAGAAAAAGTATAGGGTGTGGGTATAGTACCACAATTTCTAGTGATTGGGTGTGACGCGCTCACCTAACCTCGCGGTGGTCGGGTACGCGTTAACACTATGATTTTAACTAAAACTACGAATCGTTATCGTATTATTTCACGATTGTAAATCTAATAACTATTCTTAAAACATTAAAACTCAAAATCTATTAAACATTATTTGTCAATAAAATTATTATTATGCTATTATAATGACCTTTTTACCCCTACTAATTAAACGGGGTATTACAGAACCTGTGATCGTCGAACCTTGCAACATGTTCGAAGTCCGCTCTTGAATCCCTTGAGAATCACCTTAGAACCCTTGCAAACTTGTATATCTCCTCTTTATCTTTGAAACCGTATCCCTTGTTGTCGAGTAGACTCAAGGAGATCAAATTCTTCTTAATAAGTGGTACATGCCTGAGTTGCTCCAAAGTACATAACTTCCCTTCATTCGTTTTCAATCTAGCTGAGCCGCTCCCAATCACCTTCTAGACGGCTCTGTTTTCCATGTAGAAAGACCCTCCATCTGTTTGGTTTTACGTCGAGAATAGGTGCCTGTTAGAGCAAATATGATAGGAAGACCCAGAACCAAGGACCCACACATCTTGAGAGTGTGTGACAACATCCGCCATTAGAACATAATTGTCCTCAGACAAATTACCCTGTTCAGCTGCAGCTGCATATCCATTCTGAACATGTGCCTCTTTTTGGGCAATCTCTCTTCCAGTGCCCTTTTTCCTTGCACCAAGCACAGACATCCTTGGGAAACTTAAACCAAAAAACTGTTTTTTCTTTTTCTTCTTACCCTTCTTGCTTCCCTCCGTCGCTATCAGTCCGAAAGCATGGTCCTATGTAGTTGTGCCTGCACCCTTATGGCGCAGTTCCCTAGCATGGAGCGCCGGTCTGACCTCCTCCAGGGATAAGTCGTCCTTTTTCACAATGAACGACTGAACGAAGTTCTCATATGATGGAGGACGGGATCAATAACAAAAGTGAAGCATCCTCATCGCCAACCTTCTCACCAATATTACGCTAATATAAAAGAATTGTACTCAGTTGATCAAGATGGTCCTTGAGAGTTGTACCTTCGAGCATCCGCAAAGTGAAGAGTCTTTGCTTTAACATCAACTTGATAGTGAGATTCTTCGTCATGTAGAGACTCTTCAAATTGAGCCTGAGCTTCGCTTCTTCCTTCTAATATGCGACCTTGATGATCACGTCATCTAATAATTAAGCACAACATAATGTTTGAATGTGCCTTCTCCTCCATCTCCATGAAATCCGATGATGCAACATTCATGCCTCCTTTGTCTGCAGTCAAAGTTTCCTATATGCCTTGCGATTTGAGCAAAGCCTCCATCTTTATCTTCCACAAACTGAAGTTGTTCCCTTTTGTGAACCTGTCGATCTTCACAATCGATCCGGACATAGTTATTGGTGGATCTTGAACCCTATTCTCGTGCTCCACTTAGATAGAAAAACCCTAGCTTTGTTTTTACCAAGTTGTGAAACCCTAGCTTTGCTCCGCCTTGATCTTGATCTTGAAACACCGCCAACCTGGCTCTGATACCAATTTATTATGACAAACTACCTCACAAACGATGAACGAATAAAGAAGAACACGAGGATCTTACGTGGTTCGCTAGCTACGTCTATGGCAAAAAGTGCCATTTATTTCACAAAAGGAACAATTACAATGATTTTCATACCTAATAATGTGACTACTAGGTTCTTTATATAGTGCAAGGAAGATACATGTAGTTTACGAATCCAATTTGGAAACAAACTTGTTTCCTAACTAATCCTCCACCGCCTTTGACTTCCAATGTTTTTTTAATCAAAATTGGAAACAAAGATTTTGGCCGCCTTTGACCAATTCAAGGCACCGACTCAACATATAGTGAATGTATTCCAATACCGCAAATTTGGAAATATGCTTTATTGGTTGATTGGATTGATGAGAGCATTGGAATAGTTGCTAGGGATCTCGAATCAAGGTGGATATTGTTTAGGTTTTTTGGTGATTCAATCCCCTAGCCTACTCTTGGACGAAGCGGCGAAACATTGGCGAAGCAAAAAAGCAAGAACGAAGCGCAATTGGGAAGTTTCTATTTCTGTTCGTGCGAACACCAAAAGTGTTCGTACGAACACACTGGGATGGGGCGGTTTTGCTGTTTTCTTGTTCAATTTTAGAATGTTTTCTCCGTTTCTTTGGCTACAGGGTATTCTAGCCTATATATAGGGTTATGGTCGTGGCTTTCAGTAGTGTGGTTGATCATATTGGTCTCTCATCAATAAAATTGGTTAGTTTTGGTCATGGACGTAGCTAGCCTAAGAAACTAGTGAACCACGTCAAATTGTTGTGTTGTTCTTCATCTTGTTCTTCCTCTCATCATTCTTCTTTACTTCTACATTCGTTTTGTAACAGACTGTAAAACACCAAAAAATAAAATTCAACGTAAATGAAGCAGTGAATATATAGAGCGGTCAAACATCCATTTAAGTGTGTGTGTATGCGTGTTTTTCCAATTTTTCGAGCAGTAGGAGTGTTGTGGGCTTTAAGATGTACATAGAGTTGAATAATGCCTTAAGATGAAAAGGGTTTAGAATACAAATGGGTGAGGCGATAATTATGGGCTTTCCTCTAGCCGTCCATGACCTCATATGTTTCGCCTAACACTATATATAGGACGTAGTGGACACACTACAAGGTATGCATGTCATGTAATTGTTCTAATTAAATAAATTGTGTTTTTCTGCCATGGACGTAATTAACAAATTTTTGGCTAGCGACCGCGTAAAATAGTTGAGTTCTTCTTTATTAGTTCATCGTTCGTGAGGTGGTTTGTCATAACAAAGAGAATATTTTTATCAATGTTGTATTACCCTTTTATGGTTGCCTCGTTAATTGATCAAAATCATGTCCATATCCAAGTGATGATCCAAAGAAAATGTCAAATTTTTATTGGAGAAGTAGATTGTTCATAAATCCTGCATTTGGCTCATTTTGAAACTGATAGATTCATTTTCATTAATGGTGTATATTGATACTTGATAATGATTTAGGGTCCATTGACTGAGGTATACGACTAATTACGAATTATAGTGGCTAAATTAGTTAATTTTATGTGTTTTACCCACAAATTAGAACACGAACTACGAATCCAAATTCACGACAATGCAGGGCAGTATGGCCATTTTCACATTAAACTTTCATCTTATCCTGCATCATATCCAGCAACACCAAAACATAGACACCCAACATATCATATCAGGGCTTATCCAACAATATTCATATCCTTACTCGTATCCCTACATATCTTATCCTCTACCCAAACGAGGCATAGGGGTGAAGAAAAATGAGTGAAACATAATGGCTTTCTTCGATTTATTCCAAATTAAAGAACTGAAGGAAAACAACTCATCGTCGACACCTATTTTAACTCATAATGAAGGTTTGAGGGGGTGGGGGATCATCTACAATGAATCTTAAGGAAAACAATTGAATATAAGAAAATGGTATCTCATCTGAACGAATGACGTAAAATTGCATCTCATTTTAAACTAGGATATAACGAACATGTTTTCAGCATTGTATGTGAAGAAATCATTGGATTATGACATATTTTAATTCCATGTAGGTGCAAGGCATCTTTTCTTAATTTTATGGAGGTTTTCCAATAAGATAAATGGTTGGAAACAATCATTTCCCGACTTTGTAGGTAGAAGATTAACCTAGTAAACCTCTACAACCGAAAGCCTCTACCTATCATAAAAATGATCCTCCTTCAAAATAATTGGAATATTCATTCTGTTATACCTCTCACGATCACTCACGCCTCACGAACGATAAGAAAAGATGCAATCACACAAGATTTACGTGGTTCGCTAGCACAAAGTATGCTAACTACGTCCACGGGGAAGAAAGACTTTTATTCAATGAGTACGAACGACCAAATATGTTTATATATATGTTCATAGGACCCCAAAGGATCCTTTTAGCCCCCAAAACCGCCCTGATCGAAAAAAGAGAACAATTCCATCCTCATTATCCTTTTCCTGCGATGTATTCGTATGAAGAAAATTGTCTTCGTGCGAAGACCCTTTGAGCGAACACAATTGTCTTCGTGCGAAGGCCTTCTTGGATAGGTATTGCAAGGTATTCCAAGAAGATTTTGGGATTTTTGCTAACACTTGTCTTCGCACGAAGACAACTTCTCTTCGTCTGAAGACCCTAGACTTCTTCACTTCTTCGAGCTCCTTTGATTATCTTCTAAGCTTGAAGGCACTCCCAACGAATCTCCACCTTGACTTGAAGTCTCTTGCCTGCAACGGAGACTTAGTGGACCTCGTCGGGTCCGTCATTGAAACAGCCCGGGATCTCGGTTCAGGGTTAACGCGACAATCGATAACCAAAAGTAGAACTATATTTACAAATATTACAATTTATTTAATACAAAAATATTTGAGACGATAAGTTTACAAAAGCAATGTGTGAAATAATCTAGGTGATCGACTAAGTGATCTAAACGTCTTTGTCTCGTTCCGCGTTCCCAACCCCACCTTGTTCGATGACATGCGGTTTTAAAATAGCAACAGCCGACGCAGTTTTGAAGAAAATGATCAGTAAAAACTGAGTAAATACATACTACGACATGTAAAGAAACGAGTGGCACGAAAGCATGAGTTGAAAAAAATTAGAAGATTTAAACAGTAGAACTATCATGTTGGAGAATTTGGAACAATTGAAAGTAACCGAATAACAAACCTCTCAGTTTAAGAACTTTAAGAAACCATAAGTATTCAGTGAGATCTCAAGAGTAAACAAGTCCATTTGAGTTGATAACGATATTAAATCACGAGTAGCATATGCTTTTCAATTCATTTCATTAGATTAGGCAATCAAGAGCCACAAACAACATCAATAGAGTAATCAAACTTTCTTTCAATTCCAATTCAACCGTTAAGTTTAGCTGAGGCATGTCTAGAGCCACCAGCAGGATCGATGTAGACAGAGGGATCACGAAATAATCACTAAGGGTTCCTTCTAGGGTCCATCAAACCCTATTTCACCCAGCGTTAAGGGAGCCCATTCGTCAACCCCGCTCATAACATTAGCTAAAAGGCCTTAAGTGTCGACACCCCTATACCGTAGTGACCCTTACAAGTATAAGTAGCACTCTATAGCTCTATAAACCCCTTGGCCTCAATATCTTGATACCTTTTGGCTCATCGGGGGCGGATTTGTGAACATTAACGTTCTATCCAATAATAAGAAGCATTGCTTCAATGGTCTTAGCCATAAGAAAATGGAGGATCTCTTGACGCCTCTCATTAATAACAGTACTCTGTACATCGTCCTAAGTCTATTAGAGGTATTTTATTTCTTCTCTTTCACATAACCAGAATCAGAATATCAACAATTCAAAAGTAATTTCCGAGAGTTCTCAAAGGAGACGAATAGAATAGTTTAACAACATTCGAGTGGAAAAACATGCATTCTCATACTTTTTCATATAACAAGCATTCATTTGAAACATCGAACGCATACACACATTTTGATATGAAAAGGTCGTACATATGTACTTACCACTGAGATGAAGCACAATTAAAATCAAGAAACTAAGCCTAGCACTCCGACGACAACCGCTCTCTCCTACGAGGTCGATGTCTACAATCACACGTATGACGTACTCGTTATAACCAATTTACACAGTTATAATAAAAATGCAAACCTACATGTCACATAGTCCTAAATTTCACTAATGCACGTATAATGATGTTTAATTATCAAAATAAGTCCAACAAAACACCTAGAAGTTCAAAAATTCAAGTTTTCTAAAAAATGTGAAACTACAATTCTGGACAGAATTGTAGCTCTGACTTTGGAGCCATATTTACCATATCAAATCATCTCCTAAAATCTTGAAATTAATATATGATGAACCTATATGTGTCTACTTTCAGAAACATCAAGAAAATCATGCATAGCTATTATAAAACTCAAGTTACAAAAATAACAAAGACTGCTATGCAGAGACAAGTTTGGAAGAAAGTTTCAACTTTGAGAACAATTACTACTACCTGGAGAATAGGAAAAATGCTCATATTCTCCAGAATGAATCCTTTATGTTTCTAGTTTCATCACAAGAACGATTTGGTGCCATATGTTTCTGGAAATGAGATTTTTAGCAAAAATGGTAAAACTTGTCCAAAAATAGAGTTTCAGAAAACATGCAACTTAGAATGAGCATATCTCCCTAACCAAAAAGGCTATGGAGTTGAATTTTATTTCAAAATGACCCTCTATGAGTATAGTTTCAGAATATGAAAGAGTTGAAAATTCTACAGAGACAAAATTTAGAGATAATATACGTTTTTCACAAACTGGTCAGATTTTAAGGACATGTAATTTTCACCAAGAACACTCAAAACATGATCAATCCACTTCCATCATACATGCAACTTGAGAAATATGTTTTTATACTCAAATACAACAAGTTAGACATACAAAAAGAGATCAAACAAGAAATTTGGGGAATCATGTGAAGAATTTGAAAAAAAAAAACAAGTTTAAAGTCTCCAATTAATGTTCTAGACACACATGCAAGCAAAGATCAAGAAGTTTTCTATCATTATGATGAAAGTAACATCAAAATGCACACATTTAAAGAGGAATGAAAGCTTACAAATGAGCCTTAAGAGAGACATTTGGGAAAATGATGGTGCTTGGAGAAGCTTGAAGTCCATGAGAGCTTGAAAACCCTTTCAATGGAGGGAATTTTGATGTAAGAGGAATGTGATGATGAAGTAGATGATGATGAAACTAACATCACACAAATGAAAATAGAAAAGAGATGCTTAAAAGACCTTGAGGAGCTTAAAATCATGATGAAGATGAAGAAAATAGCTCCCCCCATGCATAGTATGACCTTGGACTTGAGTTTTTCATGAATTTGAAGGTGAAAAATGATGTTTTGGAGGTGTTTTTGTGAGGTCAACACTCCAATCCGGGAATGGATTTTTTTGGAGAGAGAATGGAGCTTTTGAGTGTTCTTGAAGAGAGAAAGTGAAATGAAATGAGGGTGATTGAAATGAGGTTGATGGTAGGGGTTGGTGGTGAAGAATTCCACAAGAACATTCACATACAAGATGGTAGGTAGTAGTGAATTATTGAGGGATGTGTGTGTGTGTATGTATATGTGTAGTCATGAAGAGACATTATTTTATTGGTATTGACCAAAATATTGGTGAGAGTACTTGGGTGAAAGTATCAATTACATGAGTTAATGGATAGTGTTGAAGTATAAAATCCAAGAGTAAAGATGGTGAAAATATAATTTCCAATTAATAGGTAATACAAAAAAAGTTAATTTTCATAAATTAAAAAATTCTCAAATAATTTCAAATAAACCACTTTGTATATAAATGTCAAAATTCACTTTTAGAAAACTACAAGTATCTCTCAAATATATAAAATAAATTTTGTATAGTTCTAAAACTAATCAAAACGAAATTCTATATAATCATAGATGCCCAATGACACCCTTATACTTGAAGGGTAAGAAGAAGTCAAGAATAAGTTTGAAATATAAATTTCTTAAAATTCTCAAATATTTCTCGAAATTACTAAATAACCCCCAACTAAAATACGGGGTATTACAGTCATGCCCCAAAGGGCTCACTGGCTCAGAATGTTCACTCATATGACCGAGTCTCATATCCCACAACTTAGTTAGATTAGCTTCCTTAACCTCAGATTAGGCAACTCGACAGACCCTGTGATAGCTGAACCTTGTAGCACATACAAAGTCCCATCCTTGACCCTCTTGAGTAGCACATCCGAGTCCTTGTAGACGCATAATCCTCCACCTTCACCCCTGAAACAGAAACCCTTGCTATCAAGTAGACAAAAAGAAATCAGATTCTTTGTGACAAGCGGTACGTGTCTCACCTCCTTCAATGTGCATGTCTTCCCATCAACAGTATTGAACCTAACTGAGTCTTTTCCTATGACCTTGCAAACAGCTCCGTTTTCCATATGAACGGAACCTCCATCTGCACGGTTGTATCTTAAAAATAGCTCCCTGTTAGAACAGATGTGATAAGAAGCTCCTGAGTCAAGAACCACATATCGGATGAATGCGTGACATCATCGGCCAGTAGAACGAAGTCATCCTCAGACAAATTTCCCTTCTCTACCACGGTTGCAGAGCCATTCAATCCATGTTGTCCCCGTTTAGGGCAATCACTCTTCCAGTGCCCTTTCTCCTTGCAGTAGGCACATGCATCCTTGGGTAACTTAGAACCTGAGAATTGCTTTTTCTTGTTCTTATTACCCTTCTTGATTCCCCCCGACGCCATCAATCCGGAAGCATGGTCCTCTTTACCTATGTCGGCACCCTTATGGTGAAATTCTCTAGCACGGAGCGCCGATCTAACCTCCTCTAGAGATAAGTCATCCTTGTTCACAATGAATGACTGAACGAAGTTCTCAAACCCCACCTTCTCGCCAATATTACGCAAATATAAAAGAATTATATTAAATTGATCAAGATGGTCCTTGAGAGACGTACATTCGAGCATCCGCAAAGTGAAGAGCCTACGCGTTAGCATCAACTTGCTAGTGAGACTCTTCGTCATGTAGAGACCCTCTAACTTGAGCTAAAGCCCTGCTGGTTGCTTCTGATATGCGACCTCAATGATCACGTCATCCGATAAGCACATCATAATCGTTGTGTGTGCCTTCTCCTCCAGCGCCTTGTACTCCGATGTAATAACATCCATGCCTCCCTTGCCCGTGGTCAAAGGTGCCCACAAACCCTGCGATTTAAGCAAGGCCTCCATCTTTATCTTTCACAGACTGAAGCTGTTCCCTCCTGTGAACCTGTCGATCTTCAACATCGATCCGGACATTGTTCTCGGTGGAGTAATCTCGACCTAAGCTCTGATACCAGTTTTTTATACCTCTCGCAATCACTCACGCCTCACGAACGATAAGAAAATATGCAATCATACAAGATTTACGTTCTTCGCTAGCACAAAGTATGTTAACTATGTTAGGGGAAAGAAAGACCTTTATTCAATGAGTAGGAACGACCAAAGATGTTTACATATGTTCATAGGACCACAAAGAATCCTTTTATAGCCCCCAAAACTGCCCCGGTCGAAAAAAGAAAACAATTTCATCCTTATTATCTTTTTCCTGCATTGTCTTCGCACGAAGACAATTGTCATCGTGTGAAGGCCTTATTGGATAGGTACTGCAAGCTATTCTAAGAAGGGGTTGGGATTTTGGCTCACACTTGTCTTCGCACGAAGACAACTTTTCTTCGCGCCAAGACCCTGGGCTTCTTCACTTCTTTGAGTTCCTTTGAGTATCTTCTAAGTTTCAAGGCACTCACAACACATTCATCAATCCTCAATTATTACATGTCATAAAAGCTAACTTAAAACAGCACAAAAGAAGTAGTCTAATAATAATAATAAAAGTAAAATCCGATTGGTTTACTCGCAAATTAGTCAACGACCTTCACAACGAAAGGCAAGAAATATGGAAGTCAATTGGATGAAAGAATTCTTTAACCCCAGACTACGTCAGTTGCTGGCCGGTAACTTCAACGGTTGATGGTTGATAAAGGTTGCGCCAAAAACATCGTCAACTTGAAGTAGGGCTAATGTGTATAATACTCAGATCATGTCAGATGTGTAAAAAAATTCATGGTTGGCAAGTTTCAGACAATAAAGCATCGTGATCCTTTAGTTTAAAGTTATTCATACATGGGATCCTTGAATAAAAAAAGAACTTATAATCTAACATTACCCATAACTATATGAGTGATCAAGTTGAAACATAATCCAAAAAACTGAAAATCAGGATTAAAGATAACGGGAAGGAACAATGAAACAACTTCATCCCACTCCAGATATGAGATGTTCTTATTATAAGGTAATTCTTCCATTTGATCATTTGGTACCTTTTTGTGTCATAATGCTTAACTTGCTCAAACCAAATGCTTTAAACCACATACATAATTTTTTTTTTTAATAGCACAAAAATGAACAATTTAATAGAATACCCTGAAAATCAAATCAATAATGTCCTTCATAATCTCATAATACAACGTAACAACAAACTTACAAAATCAAACAATAATTTCCACACCTAAGTCAGCCGAATTAGAATTCAATGAAGCCTTTCACCCATAATGTGGAGTATGGTACTCCATCTGAAAATTAGGCCAGAATATTTAAATATCCTGAATTTTGGTTAAAACAAACGCCATAATACAGCAATGAAGTGGTGACACTCAACCAAATCCACTTAGAGAGACGTACTAAATCAAATCAGTTCGGGAACGAACCAAATTTAATCTTTACCCGTCGAAAATCTGAAAAATCTCTTCCAATAAAGTTGATCATAACCACGCAAACTTAAGAAGAGAAGTTTACGCTTAAAGTTAATTTCCAAGCATCCAATGCAAAACTTATTAACAAAACTAAAAGTTAGATTACATGTCATTAGATCATACCATAAGAAATTCTCTAGGGAGTGACATGAGAGCCAACCTATTAAGCTCAGTGACATATTTGTGCAGGAGTGACATGAGAGCCAACCTATTAAGCTCAGTGACATATTTGTGTAAATGCAGATAGACACTTACTATTGCATACCACGGATGAACAAAGTCACAATGTAAGTTGCTAAAGAGCAATACAAGAGCGTGATATAACGTACTACAATGTAAGTTGCTAATGAGCAATACAACAAAAACTAGTTCCAAACACTCCACTACTCTATGTAATAGTAACTTAACGCTCTCAAAAAAAAAAAAAAAAAAAAAAAAAAAAAAAAAAAAAAGCTTAACCTTGTCCAATGTATAATACATAGCATCATAAAGATACGTAACTTCTATTGTTAAATTAACTGATTTTCATGGTGTGGACGGACGAAGGCGACATGCACCTATATAGTACGGAAACAACTAACTTGTGTCGCCAATAATGCTCGTCTGACATTGAGTTAACATAAACCCGAATTCTGGTACCACAACCTCTTGATCTTTAATGATAATTAACTACTGAAAGTTGTATTTAATAGTCAAATTGAACAATTATTTTAGCACGTACGGTAAGACTAATAACAGACTTACATGTTTGTCGTCTACTGAGTTCGAACTCATGATCTCACGCATGGATGTTTTTAATACTCTACCACTTGAGCTAGCATCCATTTACCATTTATCACGAAATGATGTCACACATAACGTTATTTATACATATAAACCAATTCCTCGAGAAAATAGGGCGGGTGACGGCAGGGAATTATGTTCACATCCCCCATGCAAAAGGCCAAGACGTTCGGAGAAGCTCTATGAATACAATCTGTCACGTGTCGACCGATCGGCTCACACTTGAGATATGTGTAAAGTCACCCTCCTTTTATCTCTCAATATCACAATTTTACAAAAACTAGGTTTTACTCCCAGGCGCGTTGGGCATGGGGTACTTTTGATTTAAGCGCCATGATGAGGCGTCCGGCACAAGACTTCATGTTTGCCAGACTGTGCACACTGAATAAACTCCCGCTCTAGTGCAAGTCCTTGATTGCTCGTATGAACTTAAGACTTCAAGGCAAATACCTAAAGTCTTCCGAATACAAACCCGATCAACTCAACTATACTTCGAATGGCAAAATAATATAATCTTTAGTTGAACATGTAATTGTGTAATACTTCAATGTTTGTAAAAGTGAAGACTGTTAGTCTATTACCATAAACAAAGGCTAATCTGGCATAATTAACGTCGACCTCCCACTAATCATCTCAGATGCATCTTGGGTAGATATATCTTGGATTTCGGATAAATGAGCTCCCCACCTTCCGGTTCACTGGTTTAGATTCCTCTTGTACTGTGATCTTACAATCAACAAATGAACTGGGGCTCAAATATATTTATTTGGGGAAGGTTTTGGAATAGAATTTAAGGGTCATGTGAGTGGTTGGATAGTTTTTGGAGACATGCATGCGTAAGGGGGAGTTACAATAGTAGAAGAGATTATGCAATCATAAGCTCTTCAACCGACCATCTTTTGTCGGAGCTAGATGTAGTTGTTTCGTTTGCAAGCATTGTTCTATTATTCTTCATGTACATTGGCATGTTAAGTCGAAGCTATTTTCTGGTCTCATTTTCTTGGCTTCAATCAAATGATGTTTTACTTTATTTCTTTGAAGTTGGTGAGTATAAATCTTATCATTATCTATTCATACCAAACCCACCCAATGTCACATGTCCGAAACAGGAATTGTCATGTGAATTTTTTTTACGAGATTATGAATGAAATCCAGAATACATTTGGCATAAAGATTTGTTGAATACATTTGACTGTACTCATTTTAGTCTCGAAACACCTTTTGTTATCTAATAGGGCGTTGTACCAAGTGTTTTCACATGACGACTTTGAGGTCAACCATAAGTACATGTTTTTCTAAGTGAAACACAGGGTATAATATAGATTCATACTTTAGCAAACTTCTAATAGATTATAGATATAAGAGAGGTGTGTTTATGCTGTTCAATTTGTGTCTGAAAAAATGTGTAATTTGATCTAATTTTATACCACAAAATTATTTTTGAAATGTAAAACAAAATCTGAGTTTGTTTCAATCTAGAGTTGTTTCTGTATAATGTACAATCATCTAATCATCATATAAACGATTTAAACAAACAACCAAGTAGTCAAATAGTTATGCCACTTAGAAGGCATAACTATTTAAATTGTAGAACACTTTTGATGCAAAAAAGTTGATATCAATACCATTTAGAGGGCAAAACAGACTCTCTTTTGTGCAATTCATGTTGTTCGAGCTGTTATTAGCTCCCAAGTAAACTTAACTTATACTATATTAGGTAAATAGATACTCCTTTCCCAATATAAAAACCACATACACCCCTTCCCTCGCTCGCCACAAAATTCACATCTCTCTCAAAACCCTGCATTGTAAAATGGGGAGAGTCGGCGACGTCATCTACAGTCTAATGCCGGCGACGCTTATGGTCCTGACTCAGGCCGCCATGGCCGGCTCCGTCGTAGCCTACAAACTCGCCGGAAACATCGGGATGAGTTTGAAGGTGCTGATTGCCTATAGATTCATCTTTGCTTCCGCTGTTATTGTTCCTATAGCTCTGTTCCTTGAAAGGTTCGTGACACTCTCTTCTGGCACATTTTTTTTGTAAATTACAACTGTATCCCCTCCTCTCCGTGAACCCAAGTGCTATGGTTGACTGTCCTTCTGGTTGCAGAAAGACCAGGCCCAAGCTGACGTGGAAGGTGATGTTTCATGGTTTCATGTGCGGTTTATTCGCGTAAGTAAAACGGTTCGATGATCTAGAAATGCAAAAGATTGAGTTGTTCACGCAAACGTTGAAGTTAATGAATGAGTTGTAATGAATGAGTTGCTTTACATGACATTTGGGTGTTTTCTAGAATTAGTTATTACGTACTCTAGAGAAAATAACGTATACGTACTCCAGTCAATACATCACATGACATGTAATAAATTCATATCATGTGTCATGTGTTGTATGAATTAGAGTACGGACACATCATTTACTCCGGAGTACATAATAATTAGCCGTGTTCTAAGCTCAATTTATCTTACAAACCATCTTTATTAATCTCTATTTGGAGGAAATTTACAGTGCCTCTTTGTTCGGACCGTTCGGTGGTGGTTTATTTGTCATGTCAAAACAAAATTGACGGACTTAAATAAGTTATGACTTATGAGGAGTCCTACTTTTTAGATCATGCAAGGACTGTAAATGCCTTATTACTGAATTAGCACACATTTGCATGAGGAGTCCTATTTATGAAGCGTGTTTTCCTTGAAATTTTACTACCGTTTTAAATCTTACTTAAAGACTTATAACACGCTGTTATTAGTACTTTGTATTGATGCAAATGATGTTTGATCATCGATGTAATTAATGTTTAAATTTACGTGGTAGTATTTGGTGCGTATTTAATCAATCAATATATACTATCATTTTATAATGTGTTTTTAGGGTTTTTTTTAAAAGGTGGCATGTGACATCATATATTAATTAATTTTTTAACCTAAATTAAAATTGATGACTTTCAACCAAACGTTGAACATCCATATATAAATAGATATGGTGAAGTGAAATTAATGTACGAAAAAAATTTATAAATATTATATATCAGATACACATACTTTTTTTTTTAGAAGTAACAGACACATACTTTATACGATATGTTAACAACTGAAAAAATATGTATAAGTATGACAGATAGGAAATTTGTGTAATAATTTTCTCCAAACTGAATAATTTAATTTGATTTCAAAGAATGTGCAAACAATTGATTAGCTTTATATTGTAAAAACTGTACCAAAAATGTATAAATATAACAAATTCGGAATCTCTATAGTAATACCGAAACTTATTATAAAGCAATCATTATAAGTGTTAGATAGTAATTTCAAAACTGAAACTTAGCTATTTTCTGAAAGTCAATTTAAAAAAATGTTTTTTTTGTAAATAATTGACTACATATTTTATAGTAAAATCGGGTAGAAATGAAGTACAGAAGGTATAAAAATAATATACATAATTTGAAAAATGAATAAATTTGAAAGTCATCAACACTATATACTATTTTGCAATAAGTTTGTAGAGTTTCTCGAAATTGAACGTTCAATGAGCGTCATGTGAAGTTCTTTAATAAATTAATTTTCTATCCACATTGAAACTAAAATCAGTTACTTACTCAAATTAAAATTGGTGGGTTAAAATTAATATTGATTAGTAATTTTAACAACCGGAAGTCACTGAAGTGAGAAATTAAAATTTCTTAGTGCCTAAATTGAAGTTGGTGTGTCAAAATTAAATTAATTTCTTAGTCACGGAAGTTAACGGTGTTAGTCCATTTGGACCTAAGTGTCACAATTTTACAAACTACAGAGACGATAAGTGGTAAAACCAATACTGCATGTAGCTAAGTGTCAGCGAGACGAAACTGCGAGATGGTTTTCTGTCAAAAGTTCTTAATTTTAAATTTTATTTCAAAAAAAAATAAAAATAAATTTCAATAGAAAAAATGCCCAAAACGGATTCAAAACGTATGAAATTGGTGATACTGCCCGAAATGGGTATAAAATTGGACCAAAAGTAAAACCAACAGTTTGAAACATGTGACTTAAAAGATTAACATGTCCAAAATAAGGTGAACAAAATATATATTAGTGCTAAAAATCCCACTAAAACCTGCCACTCATCACCTATCAAAATGTAAAATTGGAAAGGCTAAATTGCACCAGAGGTACCCATACTTTGCAAAAACGAGCAAGTGGGTACCCAAATTTTAAAATCGAGCACCGCATGTCTCAAATTTTGCATTTTTGAGCAAGTAGGTACCCATCGCTAACTGCCGCTAGACAAATTGGACGGAAGGGACACGGAGGGGTTTTTGTGAAATTTTTGATACCCGTACCCTTACAAACCCGACCCGAACCGACCGTTTAATCCTTCCCCAACCCGGTAACATACAATGAATACACGAATCAAACACCAAGATACTGTAATCTGGGCATGTTTTGATACCTCTAACGTACTCACGACGTTACTAGGATCACGTGGACGCAACCGGAAGTGAAAACGGTGAAGGAACGAGTAGATTACAGCTTTCCGTCCAAAGCTTCGAAGAACTCGTCGGCCATGGAGGATTCCGGCGACAAAGCAGCCCGTTAATGGCATATTCTTCACATTTACAACATGCTATTGCACTTATAAACCTCTGGAGAAGCTATAAGAGATGATAAACAGTCCCAAAACTCAATTTTAATGACGACGAGCAGTTTCCGGCGACGTCGGATTCTGGTGGCTGTCCGCAAATCCGACGATTTAGCAACCTTACTTGGGTCCATTGGGTTCGTCTTTGAACGAGGAACACAAATCAACCGGTTAGAAGAGACGAATTTCAAAGTTTGGAGAGAATTTGGTGAAATAATATCTAGGGTTCATCACCTTCAAGCTCGGGTTTCTCTCTTAATACCCAACCATTCCTAAAACTGAAAGAGGGGAAAAGTTCCACTGGTGGTAAGCATGCTCCAGCTACAACAAGTCTGGAGTTGGAGATATATTGGTGGCGTCCTTGGCGTGGGTGTGCTTGAAGAGAGAAGAAAAGCAAGAAGATGGTGATGAAGGTGATGATGAACATGAAGAAGATGTCAAAAATTGCACAAAAACCCCTCCGTGTCCCTTCCGTCCAATTTGTCTAACGGCAGTTAGCAATGGGTACTTACTTGCTCGAAAACGCAAAATTTGAGACCTGTGGTGCTCGATTTTGAAATTTGGGTACCCACTTGCTCGTTTTTGCAAAGTATGGGTACCTCCGGTGCAATTTAGCCAAGAAAACGTGGTACTCATTTGACATGATTGCAATTTTTTTTTTTTTTATTTTTGAGAAACGACAAGATTGCAGTTGTGTGGAAGGAGTGGGGGGATGAGTTGGAGGTATTAGTGGAGCCCTAAACATTTCTCTAAAAATATATATGAAATCGATGAGTGTCAAAAATTTATATAAAAATGTACAAAAAATCTAACTACAAATTTAAAACATGTGACGTATAACTTCAAATTAAAATACTTTTTAAAAAAAAACTTCAAATTTAAATATATAATAACAACCAGAAAGGAAAAAATATAAAATGAATTTAATAATAACTTTCAACCAAAAGAGACTAGTTTTCTTAAACTTGAATGCTCATTACTGAATTAGCATTTCTTATATAACACTAGATGATAACTCGTGCCCTTATAGCACTACTATACTAACATAAAATGAAATTCGGAAGAGAAATTGCTAGAGTTACTATTTTAATTTTTTATGATCCTTTTTGAGGTTTAGAAACTTAAATTAAACTATCTATGTTTCTTCTATTTTACCTTACTTCACTTTTTGACATTATTCACTGGGTCACTTTGACCCGGTGATTTGGTTAGCAAAACAATACAAGAATTTGGTAATCTTTACATAATCTTGTAGAGTAAACTTTACTCTACAATACTATGTAAAAATTGCAAAAAAATTACATCATATTGCCGAGTCAAAGTGACCCAACTACGGGTAAAAAAGTCAGTCGAAGGTGAAAGAGAAGAAACAGAGGTAGGAGTATATAGAAATTAATACTTTGTTGATAGTACTCCATATTTCGCGTGGTTAAAAATTTATAGAAACACTAAAAAATTGTGTCCGTATGCCATAATTCCCAGTAAAACTCTCTACTAGTATATAGAAAATCATGATTAGCTTTCTTGAAAACTAATTAATGATCACTATTACAAGTTTCCTACTTTTCCCAAAACATTTGTATAAATAAATTATTTTGGGACTTTCAAAGTAACTGGTAATTGTATACTACTACTTGCTTAAAAAGTTTCCTCCTATATTTAATAAAAAAATCCTGTTTCAGCATCGATCCAATAGTTTAGATTAAATTAATCTAATGGTGTGAAAGACATTTCAAAGTCAACCCTGCTGTTTTATTATATTATATAGATTTTACAAGGACCTTTTAGTATTTAGGAGTCTTATAATTTAGGAAGTGCAATGTGAAAGTGTGGAATAATTAATCTCTCATCAACGCTGAAATTCAAATGCATCCAAGATCGTATAAATTTTGTCTAAAATGTTATAACAGAGGTTCTAATAAAATCACAAAGTTATATCCCTCCAAAATGAATTGAATTTTGGTATAAAAAGAAAATTGCTATTGAAAATGAAATGAAAATTAATCCAACATGGAATGAAATATAGAATAAAATCACTCTAAAATTCAAATTCGTCCCACATAGGCTATAATAAAATTACTAAGCATAATGAATTGAACTTTGGTATAAAAATAGAAAATGTATAAAATGTATGTGAATAATGGAAGTGCTTATCAATCACACCAACAATAGAAAATGTATAAAATGATGGTTGTTCATAGGGTCAATTAAATTGAATCGTCTCTTTGAGGTTATCTTCGTTTTGCTTTTGGTTCAATTTTTGATATTTTTTTTATTTTATTTATTTATTTATTTATTTTTTTTTTTTTTGCAGAGGGTCATTAGCTCAAAACTTATTAGTGCAAAGCATGGTTCTAACATCTGCTACTTTTGTCGCGGCCATGTACAATCTCATTCCGGGCATTACTTTTATTTTAGCAATCTCCATCAGGTCAATCCTAAAATTTTATTTTATTTGCAATCTCACCCTCTATCTTTCTCATATTTGATTCTCTAAAATTGATTTGATTTTTTTTCGCAGAATGGAGAAGCTAGGGTTGCGTACAATGGCAGGGAAGGCCAAGGTTTTGGGGACGTCAATGTGCATAGGTGGCGCAATGCTACTTTCCTTTTACAAAGGTGTCAAAGTCAACATTTGGTCAAGCAACAT
The DNA here is from genome assembly GCA_023055425.1 of Linanthus parryae. Lineage (NCBI taxonomy): Eukaryota > Viridiplantae > Streptophyta > Magnoliopsida > Ericales > Polemoniaceae > Linanthus > Linanthus parryae. Next base: position 24,835,626 of record JALGPY010000002.1, on the reverse strand, counting down.
TGACCTTCTAAAAATGACTGCAGAAGAGGGTGGGCACGTTGCTTTGTCGCACCATGTAGCTGGTAATCATGGAAACATACTGGGAGTTTTATTGATTATTGGTTGTTGTTTCTCGAATTCAATCGGGTTAATTATTCAGGTAAATTTGTAACGAAAACATAACTTGTCGTTTCCCCAAAACGCCCTTCGGTAACGTAGTCTTCACGTGTATGAGTGCGTGTTTTTATTTTGTCGATCCAGGCTAAGATGGTCAAAGACTACCCTTGTCCGTACTCGAGCTCCGCTTTGATGGTATCATTTGGAGCGTCACAAGCTAGTGTTTATGCGTTTTGCGCGGAGAAAGATTGGAGCCAATGGAAACTCGGATGGAACCTAAGACTCCTCATTGTTTCCTACTCGGTTTGTACAAATATGGAAAGTACTCATTTTTTTTCAGGTTGGCAAGTTGTAACATGTTCTGAAGTGTTGCTGATGCAGGGTATCGTGGTTTCTGTGTTGATGTACACCGTCATGATGTGGTGTGTGCAAAAGAAAGGCCCCTTATATGTAACAATTTTCAATCCTTTGATGCTTGTGCTTGTAGCAATCGCAGGGTCATTATTATTAGAGGAGCAGCTTCATTTGGGAAGGTGCATACACTGGATCATGTCCTCTCTTTCCATAAATGAAGTCTCGACTCTTGAGTGTTAAATGCAATTTATTGATTTTGGTAAGTGATTCTATACAGTGTGCTGGGAGGTGTGATAATAGTGTCGGGACTCTATGTAGTTTTATGGGGAAAAGGTAAAGAATTGAAGAAGATTTTACAGTTGGTGCCATCAAAGAGCCAAGAAGAAGAAGAAACTGAACTGATCGAGATCGTGATAGGTTCATCTGCAAGAGTAAGCAAGAGTTTCAGCAATCGGAGCCAGCGGTGTAGCATTACCTCGGACGGTATTGTGATGTTGTTTGACGATGATGGGCTACTCCCAGAAGAAAATGAGGAAAATAAAAGCAAGAATGAAAATTAAGAACAGAAGAAAGAGGAAGGCAAATAAAAATAGGATTCGGAAAGATGAAGTGTATGTATGATAATTTTATGTGCATTTTGGCAGAGGTTGGTTGAAGGTGGTGGCTGAGTTAGCATGTTCGTTCTTGTGTTTGTATGTTGAAAATATGTGTCAACTAGTTAATTTCTTAAGAAGAACGTGTATTAGAGATATCGTAATATTCATTATTTATGGTCAAAATAATTGTTTTTCTTAGTTTAGGTTATAATTTTCCGTTATTTTGTTCAGGTTTATTTATTCTTTTAAGTTCAGGTAGTACTAAACTTGTTTCTCAAGTTACTATTGCTAATATAGGCCTTCTTGAATTTTTTTCTTTTTTATTTTTTTATTGAGAAGAAAGACAATTTCTGATTAATGAATAAAGGTAGGAGTTGAAATCCCTAATACATCATACTGCAGAAAGTGGAATGCCCAAACCGGATAAATACTAAGTCATACATGTTTGTTTGGAATAGATGATCCAAATTTTGCGAAATCGTGTGCTGCAATATTCGTGGAACGATGGTTGTAGCTTAAAGAGATGAAGTCAAAACGTCTCGCCAGATGAGTAATATCTCTGAGAATGTCACCATTTTCAGATCTGTCGTGCTGCAGGGAGGACTTGTTGTTAACGGCATCAACTACTACGTTGGCGTCCGTTTCAAGAATAACTGATATTTTCTCCATTTCAAGAGCTAAACGATGACCTTCTCGAATCGCCGCTGATTCAGCTTCGAGGGCAGATGTCGACGTAAAAGTCGGACTAGCTAGTCCCGCAAGAAAAGACCCTTCGTGATTGGGTATTACGACACCAACCGATGTAGCCCTGTCTTTGAAGGATGCATCAGTATTAATTTTAATTAAATTGTTGATTATAATTGAAGTTGAATGTAATTATTTTCTTCTTCCTAAATTTAACATGGTATCAGAGCTTAATCGCTCTTTATGACGACACTAATTTTTTACGCTTCTCCGGCGGGCGGTGCTAGCTCTAGTCGCTCGCCGGGCTGGACTTTTGAGTCCATTCCACTGTCCTGCCAGAGCCTTGCTCTTGCTTCTCTGCTACTTCATCACCACCAGTCTAGTGTCTACACCAATTGGGGATACAAATTGATACGGGTCAACTAATCCAACTTCACGCGCAAAGCCTAGCACCATGGTTAATTAGTTAGTATTTATTTAATTACATTGTAATAGTTAATTAGTTTATTCGGGTTTTTTTGACGATTTTTCCCCGGCCCGTACAGTTGAACTGTATAGGTCTAGGGTTAGGATTTTATCAATTTAAGCACTTGAATTCTCTCAATTATTCAAGAAGAAATACAATCACAAACCTAAAACGGGATATGTCGCTCCCTTTCGTCTATCTCTCTCCCAACTTCTTCACATCCTCTATCAATTCTTCTAAATATTTGAATTTATCGATACTTTTACATGTTTTTATCTACTTAAGCACTTGAGTTATCTTAATTATTCATTAAGAAATACAATCGCAAACCCTAAAAAGGGTTCTTACGTCTATCTCTCTCCCAAATTCTTCACCTCCTCTAACAATTCTTCAAAATCTCCAAATTATCGATACTTTTACGTATCACATGTAACACCCCACCCCTCTGAGTTGGAAAATTATCCACTAGACCCCCAAACTCACGGGAGTGTCCTCCGCCAAGGCACGAGAATGACCCAGCAAGGAGTCTAACCTTAACTGTTCTGTTAGGAGGCAAAATTAAATAAACGTGAATTTAAATAAAACTGATTATTATTCTTTGTACGATTTGTAGTGTCTTGACATAGTTTTAAGTAGTTAACTATATTCTCAGGTTCCCACGTACTTACCTGAAAAAGTAACAAAATAGATAGACGAGTAGCATGTCATAAAATATTCCAAGTAGTATAGTATTTTGAAAGTAATATAAATAGAGTTTTGAAATGATTTAACTATAAACTTACATATGATCAAATCATACCCTGTCATAACTACTATAGATAACACATATAGAGTACCCGTTACTTATATCTCAGAGAATCCATAATCATCCATAACCAGTTATGTACCCATTACCAGTCTGATACAGACCAACTCGTCAATCCTTATGCAGAGGATTCCAAATCCAACTACCTAGAGGGTTGTGGAAACCAGATTCACTTCCGACAAGGAAGGCAAACCAACTCCCAAGACAAACTAGACCTTAAGTGTGCATAGCTCCTACTGGATCATCAGTCCATAGAGTAGTACAATTATATCGCAACTCATAACCATACTATTCATATAGGTACCTTTATCTTAGAGAAACACATATAACAAACTAAGCATACATATACTTACCTGATATCCATCACAGTTTTCTCATCAGCGGAGCTGATTCCATACTCCAGCAACCACTACAAAATTCAAATATATATGCTATTAACACTTGTCCTCTAAGTGAGGTAGAATGCACTATGCAGATGTGATGCTGACTGGCAAATCAAATTACTCTTTTGCCCCTGGCAACCCAGTCTCTTCAGTATAATCCCTGACTGTGCCTGAACCATCCAATGATACCTAGTCAAGTTTATATATATGAAAACATGATTCATATCCTCTCATGATATGCCCAATATTGAAATCTACAACTTTTACTTAATTGCACCCATGTCCCTTGTAGATACTGCTTTATGACATGGCAGATCTCGGCCACGTGGCGGCCATCCAGCACACCATATTGTGCTCCATACACACAGGATCACCAGCCGAGCTGATCCATGTGGGGGCTGCGAGACAGAGCCCTCGCATACCACTGCACGGGACTTGTAGGGACTTTGTGGTCTGGAGGCTAGAGTAAGCCCTGTCGCGTGCGAGCCAAGCCCGCGCGCGACCTTTAGTAACTGTTTTGAGAGATTTATGGCACGAGCTCCATAAACCCGGTCAATCCGGTCAAACCCGGTCAACCTCGTAACGGTTCCGGTACTCGCGCACCACGTGCTCTAACGGTTCCTATATACTCGGACGAACGTGCCGTTATGGTTAAGCTAATTAAGCCGCCATTAATGGGCGCATTAACCACACTACAACGGTCACGTTCTCCAGTATATATATATATCGTTAACCTTTCCATACAAAGGAGGACACATTGCCATACGCGGAAGCTCTGCCAAACCTCTGTCTCTCTCTCAGACATTGCTACTGACTTACTCTCTCCCTACACACACCCCTATTCTTCCTGTGCGATCCCTGATCCACTACGTACGGTGTACACGGAGGTCTCCCTGCCGGAATCTCTTGTGCACATTTTGGTGAACCCGACGTGAAACTTACCAGCAAAAGCAACCATGTCTCAGGAGGACGATGTCAGCAACCGATCTCCTTCCACCGAAACTCCCTCGGGAGACGAGGCTCGCCGTACTCCGACGACTCCCGGCGAGGCGCCAACTTTAGAGTCTTTGGACGCCACTGTCCAAAGTCAGGCAAAAGCTCTCAAGTCTCAATCCGCGCAGTTAGAACGGATCTTGGCCGTTCTGGGCACTCTTGCGCCAAATCCTCCACCTGCCACCGCTATCCCTCAGGGAGGAGGAACCCCTACCGCTCCAGGATTGGGAGTGTCGGCCACGCCTCCCAACCCTCATCTGCAAACTCCACCGTCGGCCGCGCAGCTGCCTTCGGTCCAAGGGTCAACAGCACAAATGTTGCCCCCTGCTGCTCACGCCTCTCAGCCCCCGGCTTTGGCGTCCAACCCAGCTCTGCAGTACGCTCTGCCTCCACCAGCGACAATCTGGGGAAACGCGGGTAGTCAATACACTCCCAATCCTCCGGCGGCATATGTGTCGCCACCGCCTACGGCAACCCCTCCGCCAACTACCGAGGGAAGCATTCCAGAATGCATGACGTCTTTGCAGAAGCGCGTGGACTCCATCTTGGCTCATCAGTCGTTCGCGGATACCATCATCCCGAAGCTAGACAACGATCCACCCATCCCACGAGAGATCTATCTCATGCCTAACCCGGCGGGGTACAAGGCTCCTAAATGGGACAAGTTCGAGGACGTCAATGGAAACGCTCATGAGCATGTCATGCGTTTCATCGATGTCATGGGTCCATACGGAGCTGATCCCAAGCTGCTGATGCGAGAATTCCCAAAAACTCTTGGGAATGTAGCATACAAATGGTACCGAACATTGGAGGCCGGATCTGTGAAAACTTGGGACGACATGGTCCAGAAGTTCTATACCAAGTTCTTCCAGATGGAAGAAAAGGTGACGATGATCCATCTCTCGCGGATGTATCAGAAACGCGAGGAAGATGGAATCACTTTCATCAAGAAATTCAGAGCGAAATCCTTGGAGTGCAAGGATCCAATGCTCGAAAGCCGGCTCGTAGAGATATGCCTGCAGTGCATGCGAGACGAATACAAGAGCATGCTGATCAATTTGCAAACACCTACGTTTTCAAAGCTCATCGAATGCACGATGAACATCGAGCCCATTGTCGAGAGACAGAGAAAGAAGAGCGCTCCAGAACGACCTGCGAGCGGCACCACCTACAAGATCGGCAGATTTGGCTACAAGCGGGGACGCGAAGCTGAGGTCAACACAGTTTCGCCCCAGAAGCAAGCAAAGGTTACAAACTTCGATGCACCACCTCTGCCATGCTCGGTGGAGGAAGCGAGCGATCTCTGCAGACAGTGGCGTAAGGACGGCATCCTGCCACCGCTCGAGAAAGCACCCTCCAAGGAGATGACGAGGGACCCTAAGTGGTGCGAATACCACGGCAAGGTCATGCACCCCACAGCCGAGTGCAAGAAGCTCAGATTCGCGTTCGATCAGAAGATGAAGAACGGCGAACTCATCGTCAGCGACCACCGGAAGGATGTGCGCAACAACCCGCTGCCTGCCCATACAGATTCGGGCTCAAAGGGCAAAGAGGTCGCCATGATCTCGATAGTGGACTTGGAAGAAGTCGCAGAAGATGGTCTGCCCATCATTGCTGAAGTCCATGAAGATGAAGACTACAGCATGGACACGGAAGATGAGCGTGCCGACCGCATGAAAGGGTCGCACGGCTTCGACAAATTCTTCAACGAGATGAACTTCTCCGAAAGATGTCGAGCGGACATGACGAAAGCAATCTTAAGGATAGCAGAGGACTACGAGGAGGACCTCGTGGTCTCCAACGGGAAAGTCGTCAGGGCGTCCCGTTCCACAGAAAAGATTATGACCTTTTCTGCCAGCGACAAGAAGACAGATGCGAGCCACCAGAGGCCCCTGTACGTGACCGCCATCATCAACGGCGTCGAATTCAAGCGAGCATTCGTCGATGGAGGAGCAGCGGTCAATGTTGTTCCACTCCACACACTAAAGCTAGCAGGGATCCCCGAGCACAAGGTAGTCAAGCGTCCATCCCCGCTGGTGGGATTCGGAAGCGATTCTAGAATGGCGATCGGATGGATCCGCCTGGGCGTTCAGATCGGCAAAATCAAGTGCTCGGCGAAGTTCTATGTCATAGACGCGAACACCACATACCACATGATCATAGGTCGGGCCTGGATTCATCGCTTTGACGCGATCCCTTCGACGGCTCACCAGGTGATGAAAGCTATCTGGAACGACAGGATTGTCGAGATACCGGCCTCAACTAACCCGTTCAACTTGGACGAAGCACATCTCAGCGAGGCGGTGTGGTTCACCGAGATGGCGGACGAGCAAACACCCGGACCATTCAACCCTACTCCTTTACCTCTCTGGGAGGACATCAAGGACCAGTCACCTGCAGGCGTGATGGTGACAAGGGGAGATGCCAAGGAAAAGCCGCCTACTCACGAAGAGGCGCCGCGCATCGCATATCACCGCAAGAATGTGTACACTCTGAAGAGGATCGCAAAGCATGACCCCGAGGGTAAGGAGATAGAGAGCTTCTACGCCAACGGGAAGAAATGCTATCGCATATGAAGGTGCGCGGGGACGTCCTCACACGGGCATGGGGATGTCCCTGGGCAAATCAATCAAATCGAGCAAGTTGCGCTGACAGAAGAGCCAACACAGGGCACTCTAGATGAGAAACTCCAAGAAGCGCCCGAATGCATGGAAGACAGGCCAAGACCACAAAAGCAAGAGCTTAAGGAAGTGTTCCTCAGCCCGAACGAGGAAAAGAAAAGGCCAGTCTTCCTGAGTGCGGACCTCACAAGCGAAGAGGAACAAGGACTGCTGCAGCTCCTAACCGAATACAAGGACGTGTTCGCATGGGAATATGACGAGATGCCGGGTCTGGACACGAGCATCACCATGCACCGTTTAGACATCATCCCAGGGTCTAAACCGGTCAAGCAAAGCACCAGAAGCTTCAGGCCAGAGCTCAACGTGAAGATCAAACAGGAGATTGTCAAACTCCTAGACGCCAAGTTCATAGAGCCAAATCACCATCCCACATGGTTGGCCAACATCGTGCCAGTGGTGAAGAAGAACGGACAGCTCCGCATCTGCGTGGACTTCCGAGATCTTAATCGCTTCTGCCCTAAGGACGATTTCCCACTGCCTAACATCGATTTGCTCATTGATTCAACGGCAGGCCATCGCATGTTCAGTTTCATGGACGGCTTCAGCGGGTACAACCAAATCAAGATGGATCCCGAAGATGCAAGGAAAACTGCATTCATCACTCCCGTGGGGGTATTCAACTATACGGTAATGCCATTCGGTCTTAAGAACGCAGGCGCAACCTATCAGCGGGCCATGATGGCTCTATTCCACGACATGATGCACAAAGAAGTGGAATTCTATGTGGATGACTTGGTAGTCAAATCCAAGCATGAAGCAGATCACCTTGCAGACCTGCGAAAGGTGTTCAACAGATGCAGGAGCTTTCAACTGAAAATGAACCCCATGAAATGCGCATTCGGCGTGACTTCGGGGAAGTTTTTGGGATGCGTAGTCCATCGCCAAGGGATCGAGCCTGACCCTGCGAAAGTGTCAGCCATCACCAGCATGACGCCACCTCACGACCAAAGTACCTTGAAAACATTCTTGGGAAAATTGTCATATCTGCGGAGATTCATCCCAGCAATCGCCGAAATCACATGCTGCTTCAGCACTCTTCTCAAGAAGGACGCCGCGTACAACTGGGCTCCTGATCACGAAGCCGCATTCGAAAAGCTAAAGGAGTTACTCACATCCCCAAAGATAATGATCGCGCCTCAACTGGGATCACCGCTTCTGCTATACCTTACATCGACAAGGAAATCTATAGGAGCACTCTTGGCTCAGGTGTATGAAGGCCAAGAGAGGCCCATCTATTACATCTCTCGCATTGTGCAGCCTGCTGAATCAAGGTACACAGACATCGAACGTCATTGCCTTGCTTTATTCTTCGTAATAGAGAAGTTGAGACACTATTTTGCATCGCACAAAGTAGTAGTGGTCACCAAAAGCGACCCCATAAGATACCTGCTAACTCACACTACTCCGGGCGGGAGATTGGCGAAATGGTACATGACCATCTCTCAATACGATATCACATGCGTGAAACCAAGAGCGATCAAGTCGCAGGCGGTAGCAGATCTGTTGGCACAGTTTCCCGACAACAGTCACGAACCTGTGATCGAGGAAGAGCTCGAAGGCCCTGAAATCTACGCGATCGACGTGCCCTATTGGACCCTCCACTTCGACGGTTCGTCAACCAGAAAAGGTGGAGGCATTGGGATAGTCTTGACAAAGCCGGACGGGGAAGTTATACAGATGTCCGCAAAACTCAACTTCGCAGTCACTAACAACGAGGCGGAATACGAGGCTCTGATCGCGGGGCTCCGTGCGGCGAAAGCTTTGGAAGTGAGCAACTTAACAGTCATGGGAGATTCCAAACTGATTGTTAAGCAGGCCTCGGGCGAATATGGTTTAAAGGAGATCAACCTCCTGCCATACCGCACCCTAGTGCAAAAGCTGATGCAGCAATTCTGCGACGTGAAATACGAGCACAAGCCCCGAGCGGACAACAGGCATGCAGACGCCTTAGCAACTCTGGGATCTAAGGTCAGCATAGACAAATGCCCCGCAAGGATTTCCATCGAAGTGCGAACATCGTCGGCATTAACAGAAGATGCGTGCGACGATGAACACATGGATGACGCGGACTGGCGAAAAGCAATCTTGCAAGCTATTGCGAAAGGCACCAGCAGCGAAAGCTGGGTACTCACGAAAGGATACTGCATCCACGACAACACCCTTTACTACAAGGGTCCTGGAGGAATACTCATGCGATGTGTCTCCGAGCAAGAGGGACAACAGCTGTTAGAAAAGATTCACCAACACGCTTGCGGAGAAAGCGAGGTGTCAATCTACAGGAAAGCTCAGAGATATGGCATTCATTGGCCAGGCATGTCAACAGCTGCAGCCCTGATACAAGGGAAGTGCGAAAGTTGCGCACTAATCAAAGATTCTCTACTCGTCGCTCTAACCGATGACGACGCAGATTGGAGGAAGCCATTGTTTGAATTCCTCACCCAGGGCACCGTACCGGAATCGAGAAGAGAAGCTGACAAATTGAAGAGGAAAGCTTCTCGATACGTGGTTCAGGAAAACCTGCTTTGGCGAAAAGGTCACGAGGGTAACTTGCTGCGATGCCTAGACGGCAGGGAAGCACAAGAAGTCATGGACCTTTCTCATCAGGTGGAACACCAGGGAGGTGCGAAATTATGCAGACAACTCCTCTCAATCGGATACTTCTGGCCCACGATGGAAGTCGATTGCCGCACCAAGGTGCGACGCTGCCAAGAATGCCAATTCAAAGGGAACCTAGTGCACGCTCCCGCCGTGGATCTACATGCATTAGGGACGCCATGGCCATTCCACACATGGGCTTTGGACTTCATCGGCCCCATCCGACCAACGTCACATGGGAACCACTTCATTCTCACCGCAACCGAGCTGTTCACCAAATGGGTGGAAGCAATACCACTGAAGACGGCAAACGCGCTGGCTGTGGTTAACTTCATCCAGGAAAACATCGTATGCAGGTTCGGAATCCCAAATACTATTCTTTCAGATAACGGTACTCCTTTTGTTAATCGTCAGGTAGCTACGAAACTCGCGGAGTACAATATCAGGCAAATATGCTCCACCCCCTATTATCCAAAGGGAAACGGACAAGCCGAAGCGACTAACAAAACGCTGTTGAGAATTCTGAGCAAGATGGTCGCAGATGACCACAAGAAGTGGGCCGACTCCCTTAACATAGCTCTGTGGGCCTACAGAACTTCTCCAAGGACACCTACAGGGGCCTCGCCATTTCTACTATGTTATGGGGCCGAAGCTGTAGTACCTGCGGAGGTCAGAGTCAATTCGGCAAGGCTGGCCTTCCATGCACTCTATGAAAATCAACGCGATCATGATTTAGTCTTGCTGGAAGAAAAGCGAGAACAAGCTAAAAGGACTAACAAGCGGTACCAGGAAAGAATCGCTCGCGCCTATAACAAGACAGTCCAGCGAAGGGATTTCGCAGTTGGCGACCTGGTCTTGCGCGCATCTGACCACTGCATGCGAGAAGCAACTCACCCAAAGTTCGCAGCTAATTGGGAAGGACCCTTCGAAGTCACAGAAGTCTTCGATAGCGGCTACTGCAGCATACGAAGGTTGCACGGCACAACCTCAACTCCAAGCTCAGTCAACATGCGCTGGATCAAGAAGTACTATCCTTGACTTCTCTTATTTCATACGTTTTATGATAACGTTGCTTAATGTCTCATGTGGCTACGATATTCGCAATCTCCTCTCCCATATGAGAGGATTGTAATCCTATCTCTCCCATATGAGAATGCTATAATAAAAGAATTCTCCCAAATGAGAAGTTCATATTTCTAGCTGTTTATATCGCTCTATTTTATTTGTTTTTGCTGTTAACAATGATTTATTCGCTGCAATATCAGCAAATACAAATACGATCTTAATTGATCATCAAAGTCTATCTCTTACGATAGCAGCAAACGCAAACGTGATCCTAATCGATCATCAAAGCCTATCTCATACGATAGCAGCAAACGCAAACGTGATCCTAATCGATCATCAAAGCCTATCTGTTACGATAGCAGCAAACGCAAACGTGATCTTAATTGATCATCAAAGCCTATCTCTTACGATAGCAAACGCGATCTTAATTGATCATCTAAAGCCCATCCCTTACGATGGCAGCCAATGCAAATGCGATCTTAAGTGATCATCCAAAGCCTATCTCTCACGATAGCAGTCAACATAAACGCGATCTTAATTGATCATCTAAAGCCCATCCCTTACGATGGCAGCCAATGCAAATGCGATCTTAAATGATCATCCAAAGCCTATCTCTCACGATAGCAGTCAACATAAATACGATCTTAATTGATCATCTAAAGCCCATCCCTTACGATGGCAGCCAATGCAAATGCGATCTTAAATGATCATCCAAAGCCTATCTCTCACGATAGCAGTCAGCATAAATACGATCTTAATTGATCATCTAAAGCCCATCCCTTATGATGGCAACCAATGCAAATGCGATCTTAAGTGATCATCCAAAGCCTATCTCCTACGATAGCAGCAAAATACAAAAACGATCTCAATCGATCATCAAAATCCTATCTCTCACGATAGCGGTCTACACAAATGCGATCTTATATGATCTTCTCAAGCCTATCTGTTACGATAGCAATTTATACGCAAAGTGATTTTAGTTGATCACCCAAGCCCGTCTGTTACGATGGCAACGTAATTGCAGAACCATCTTGCTAGACCTTCTAAAGGTCTATCTGCTGCGATAGCAATCCATGCGAGAAACTATCTCAAGCAATTCTCTAATAAAGCCTATCTTCTATGATAGCAATTCGCACCGCTCAATGATCTTAATTGATCTGTTAAAAAACTATCTGTTACGATAGCAAAGTTGTGAACGTGATCTCATACGATTTACAACGACCACCTGCAAGCCCATCCGTCAAGATGGCACAGCTGCGAAATTACGATCTCGAATGATCTAGCGAAACATCTGCGCATTGACGTCGCATATGTGAAATCATTACATGGCATTATGCAAGGCAAAACAAGCCGAAACGCATGCGAAATTGTATTTTGTTGCAAAGAGCAGATAATACAAAAGCTATATATCATTATGAGTCAAATGACTTACAATTTATCTGTCTAGATAACAGCTTACAAGCGAGAAGCTCGAATCTAACTACGCAGCCAACATGGCTTACAATACATTCGAAAAATGGCTGATAAGCCAGCAGAGACACGGTACGGAAACCCGGACTGCAAAGAATGAACTGCCCTGGCTTCAAACGCCGGCTACACGATGCCCAGATCTGTGGGTGAACATCTGTAGCAAGGGGGATCTTGCTCTAAAAAGAGCCACATGAAGCCGTACGCTCGACATCCCGCTATCCGACAAGACCGTTATCAGATAGGCTCCCCATAACATTTGCCCAAGGAACCACCGGTTCCAGCGATCAAACTGCAAGCAGAAGCTCCAAAGGGCAAGGGCTCCTTGTAGACGGGGATGAACGCGACGGTTCGTCACCCCGGGCTCACAAACGTGAAAGTGACGGATTCTTCTTCGGAGATACTGAAGGAGAATTCCGCCGTTCATTACGAGACGGTAGCACGGTCACTTCGGCGCTGCACCTCGCCACGAGGCGGCCGGAAACATGACCTGCACACATAATACACGAAGAAATTTCTTCGAATACACATGAGGTATTATCTGCATCCTCTTTATGATGGTTATAAACAGCAATAAGCCTCATAAAGTGGATCTTGGAAACTATTTCTATAGCACAAAGCGCAAACTCAGGATTCAAAACTTGAAGTTGCCATGAATCAACGAAAAACAAGCGTTGAAGCCAGCAGTCGTAAGGACTCACGGCAAAGCACATGTTTGGGATGAAGAACCCAAATGGCAAAGACAGGGTTTATATAGGCCCTGTGGAGACTCTTCGGTAGCCTAAGATGAGTCAGCAAAATTCAAAAAGAGGGTAAGTTCAATCACTTACGCCTTGAAAAGCGGTAACAATCAATTACCCTACTAAAGGCTACGACGATTCAGTTGCGTATCCTAATAAATGACGGATAGTCATGATTCGGATGGACTTCCCAACGGAAGCGTGCTTATCTGCCGAGAAATTAGCGCGAAAATCAAGCAGAAAATCAATTGCTGATGTCATAATTGGATATGCACAGAAATGTCCAATCAAATCCCGAAAAGGGCAAAACGGGCAAACTCATTATCTGTTGTTCAAAAAAAAGGGGGAGAAACCCTAGCAACATTACATTAATGTTTCAAAACATTACATTAATGTCTCAGCCATTTTCCTGTTTTCTTTTCAAAATTCGAAAAGTCAAAACAAATTCTTGATCAAGGAGTCTTGGGGCCCGAACTGCTCGCTCAGCTTCTCCACTTGTTTCACTTCTTGCTTCAGTTGCTCGCACTTGGCATTCATTTCATGATACAGCTTCAAAGCTTCATCAACCTTTTGCTTTTGCTGCTCCACCTTCTGCATCTCAGCTGCGAGATTCTGATGACCGAGATTCAAAGTTACAGCTGCGCGAATCAGTGTAACTTTGTCCTTGATGGAAAGGGACCTCACTGGGGGAGAAGTTGGAGCACTCCTAGGGGAAGAAATCGTAATTCCCTTTTGCCTAGGTCTCTTCACTCTCGGCGCCGCAGTCGCTGGAGGGGACGGGTCATCTCGAGGAGGAGACGGAGCCGGAGGGTTGTCTATCAGCGAGTCAGCAAAAGTGTTCATGACTCCGCGAACTTTTGTTTCGACCTCGGCATCCATCCTCCATGCTAACCGGTACGACCCCCCCTTCCTTCTAGTGGCAACAATGGTGTCCACCAGCGATTTGGAGCGATCACCAGCTGCGAACCTCCGCACATGGCACTGAACAATACAGAACGAAAAGCATCAGCGCAAGGAAATCAAAAGGCTTAAAGCACATAAGGAAATTGCTTACCTCAGCAAACGCCTTGCTATATTTGATGACCTGCGCGTCACCCTTCTTGACTGCGTCGACTTGCTCCTTCAGAATGAAATCGGGGCACAAATGATTCTCGCGGTCCCACAGCGAGTAGCAACCATACTCAGACTCGCTCAAACTGCAATTGGGGCGAAACGGAAAAGAGTTTCTCTTGATCAAGGGGGCCTTTCCTGGCTGCGCCGCCGCCTCCGTCTCAATCCTCGTTTGCTGGGCAACCCAGTATGCGATCCAGTTCTGGGAACAACCACCCTTGCGAGTTCCCGCAGGCTGCTCAAAAGGAAGATTGCTCATGAGGACCGTCTTGCACTCCTTTGTCAGCAAACGCTTATAGCACCCTCTGATAATAGACTGGGGCCAGATCGATGGGGCCACTGCATCAAAACCAAATTGAGGAGAGACCCGAGTGGGGTCAACATCCACTGTAAGCCTTTCATACCTTGGCGCGAGCTCACGAATATGCTCTGCAAGGGCAGGAAGGGAACCTCGCAGACACCAACAAAAGAACTCACGATAGCGCTCGTGGAAATGCGGCCCCTTTTCAAAGAGGAGGTCTTCTGACAAGACCATACCTTTGGAAGGGTATAGCTTTGGGAACCACCGCACATTCTCAACGCGTGTGGCATAGGGCCTGGCGGTAAACTCCTTTCGTTTGTCGCATATCAAACTCCAAGTACACTTGGTGTTGCTTGCTCCAAACCATCTCGCAGCCCTTCCGCTGTTGCGCGCTTCTGTCTCGCCTGGGGGACACCACTTATCAAGTGGGAGGGGAGTTGGAGCATAAGACGGCCAGCGCTCGAAAACCCACATTGTCAAAAAGCTGATATTGACGAAGGTCAGAACATCGAGGCGGCCACGCGATTCCCTCATCGCCAGAACCAGCTGATCCAGCCTGTAATATAGCGTCCCCAGGACCAAGGGTCCGAGTGCGACTCTCTGGCCAAGAGCGAGCCTCACAGCAAGTGGCAGCACATGGTAGAAGACCCCGTCATGGGGATGACCATCAATCAGATACCTCGACAGCCAAGCACAGAGAAAGGCACAAAGGGTTAAATGATAACCCTTGCCCTCTACATAATTCTCGGCCTCCGGGTTCTCGCTCAAAAGCTTCTTAGTAATGCTGCTGTTCGCATAGTCTCGGAAGAAGTACTGCAACCACTTGTTCCAGGTATTCTTCGCAGACGTATCCACCAACTGCCAGTTCGGAAGAGGCTTGGTAGTGGTCCACCGAGTGGAGATTTTCTTTACCTCTGCTAGGCACTCCTCCATCTGCGCGTCCAAGGCCATTTCAGCAGATGTCCTCAGGTGACTCAAGGGGTCCACCTCACCCATGGGGGAAAGCTCATACAGCATCTGAACGTCCTCGAGCGTGGGGGCAGCCTCGAACTCCGCAAAATGAAACGTGTGAGTCGCGGGCGAATAACGGGACAGAAGGTCTAGAAGCATGGACTGATCCAACTTCACGGCAGCACCCTTCATAGCACGGATAGCAAAGAAAATGCCGGCTTTATCGAGAGTCTCGGCGTGATGATCCAACACGTGGTCAATCCACTCATCCATATAGTCCAATTTCTGGACAAACGCTTGAGTAGAAATCGCAGTATACGGGAAGTGCCCGTTCTCGATCCCCAATCGGAGTACATCCTCGGAACCAACCCACTCGAGCAGGGCTGAGTTAACTGGGCGAGTCAACGTCAGCAATTGCTCAACAGGAACAGGATCAGGCATTCTCTTCGCCTTTATCCTCGCATGATAAAAATCCTTCCCACCCAGAAAGGGGGCTTTACGCCACAGAGCCTGCGGAAGCTCCGGCATCTCTTCATCTTCCTTGACGGGTCTGGTTACTCTTGTCTTGGCCATTCCTGCGAAAGGGCAAGAAAAAGGGGGGAGAAATACCACACCACACTTCAGTTTGAATTTTGGAATTTGAGATCTATGCAAATCAAAGCAAACAGTTCCGGTGCCGATTTCAGAAATTGGGGAGTTGATATTGTTGAAAGATTAAAACGAAGCGGGTTCAAAAATCAAAAGCCTCTTCACAAATTTCATGGATTTACAGATTCAACGCGGTTCAAGGCAAACACTGGTATTTTAAATCAAAAGTAAACGAGGCCAACCTTGTTTCCTTGAAGCTTGCTTGGATATACACAATTGGAGAATACGATTTGCAGTTCTGAACTGGTGATTGATTATCTGGATCTGCTCTCGAAGATCTCCGGGTACCATTCACTTTAAGAGAAAGAAGTGATGCTTTGCAATAATGGGATACAAGGTATTTATCCAGAAGAATGAAGGGTTGCGTCCCTTCAGTAGTCGAATCGCAACCGTCACCGTCGTGTCGCGCAATCACAGGACGGGCTGACGTCACGCCTAAAACCCTAAAGATCAGACGGCACGACTCTAGGGGTTTTAGGTCATAATGACACGCACGGGGGCTGAACCTGCCCGTATTTGAATTGGTGCGTGGCGACGACGCGCATGTTGGTTTCCGCGCATGGAAGCCTATACAGCTATGAGCCTTCACGTGCAGAAAGGGGGCTAATGTAGATACTGCTTTATGACATGGCAGATCTCGGCCACAGGGCGGCCATCCAGCACACCATATTGTGCTCCATACACACAGGATCACCAGCCGAGCTGATCCATGTGGGGGCTGCGAGACAGAGCCCTCGCATACCACTGCACGGGACTTGTAGGGACTTTGTGGTCTGGAGGCTAGAGTAAGCCCTGTCGCGTGCGAGCCAAGCCCGCGCGCGACCTTTAGTAACTGTTTTGAGAGATTTATGGCACGAGCTCCATAAACCCGGTCAATCCGGTCAAACCCGGTCAACCTCGTAACGGTTCCGGTACTCGCGCACCACGTGCTCTAACGGTTCCTATATACTCGGACGAACGTGCCGTTATGGTTAAGCTAATTAAGCCGCCATTAATGGGCGCATTAACCACACTACAACGGTCACGTTCTCCAGTATATATATATATCGTTAACCTTTCCATACAAAGGAGGACACATTGCCATACGCGGAAGCTCTGCCAAACCTCTGTCTCTCTCTCAGACATTGCTACTGACTTACTCTCTCCCTACACACACCCCTATTCTTCCTGTGCGATCCCTGATCCACTACGTACGGTGTACACGGAGGTCTCCCTGCCGGAATCTCTTGTGCACATCCCTACAGTTTAGTAGAACTGTAGAAAAGTCCCTACAACTGACCTTTAGTCAATTCAACATAGACAAGTACAAACTGATACAGACGCATGAAGGCATGCACATGTTTATGGTTTGACTGTTCAATTGAATTTATTGCAAAATTACTAGTTTGCCTCTCCTATACAGCTCAGTCAAATTAGGGTTTCCAGAAAGTCAAACTTGGTCAAACTTTACCCTCAAATTTATTATGTTATTTTGCTCAACTTTCCAGAAGAGCATTTCAGTCATTTAGTTCATATGTCAATTCAAGTCAGAAAGTCAAAGTTATGAGAAAATCTTCTTAACTGGTCAACTTTACAGTCAGTTTCCAGTCAATTTACGAAGAGATTTGAGAAACTAAAAATAGGTTTTTGTAGATTGAAGTGTCTGGTTTCCAGGACATATATGATCTCTTCATGATTTAAAATACACAAGGAGATAAGTTTAGTTAAAGTTGGTGAAATCATTGACCAATACTTATGATGTTTTCAAGATATTTCACAGTTTCAAGGTGGTCACTTCGAGCTTGATTTCTGATCAATCTGTTACGAAGATGGGAAATTCCTCTGTAGGAGAGATTTGAAGTATTATCCACCATTTTCTCACAATTGAAAGTAATCTAGAGGCGGTGGCTTCCATTTTGAAGCATCCTAGTGAAAATATGAATCGTCCAGGCTCAAGTTCAAGGCTAGTTTCGTGAAGTATAAGTAAGCCTCTTTTCTTATGATGAAATCATCCACTGTCTGATGTTATCCTTTGAATCTTGAGCTATATTTGTACGCCCACATGGATCAGAAGTAGACCACCCATCTCTGGATTTCAGCAGTATCCCGGGAAATCACCACTCTCCTTGTAGAACAAGAAGAGTTGGGTTGGGCATGGAGCCTCTGGAAATTGCGATCTTCAACACTTCCTCAACCTAAAAAGTTAACAGAGTTTGATAATTTCCAACTTCTTGTAACTGGGCAAATGAATTCATAAACAGTAATATCTATATTGTTTTGATTTGCCGAAATAATTTTGAAACTGTTAGGCCTGTATATCCATTTATCATGGGACAAACTAACTTGGGTACCATCTCCTATGTGCCAAAGCAGTCCTTTTTAGTAGGTATGTACCTTTGGGCAAGCTTCTGTAGGCATAAGACTGTTAAGAGAATAAGTAGGTTGATTTGTATTGATTTTGTAGTTTATAAGAGTTTAGGGGTCAGTGTGTAGTTAGAGAAAATTATGATGTATATAAAGTGTAATCCAGGTTGTTAGAAAATAATGAAGAATTATTTTCCCTCTCTCTCTCTCTCTCTCTCTCTCTCTCTACTTCTCTCTTTTGTTCTTCCCCAAATCCTGTTTCATCTTCTCAAACCCTAGAATGAGTTCTTGGTTGATTCATTGAAATTGATTAATCGTTTACATGGTATCAGAGCCTGGTTGACACGATCTTCGTGCGGTTTGATAAATGGGTGTGATTCTCATGGAAAACTCGGAGTTATCGCTTCCTTCGGGTCTTTGGTTCTTCATCGCAAATCTCAATTCTCTGGTTCAAGTTCGGCTTGATTCTTCAAATTACCTGCTATGGAAGGGGCAAATGTTGTCGATTCTGTGAGCAAACGATCTTTTCAGGTATCTTGATGGATCCATTGCAATTATGGGTAGGTTTCTTCCTTCATCTTCGTCGGAAACTTCTTCAGATTCAGGTATTTATCCTTCTCCGATACCTAACCCTGAGTTCTCTTATTGGTATGCCATTGATCAGCACCTAAAGAGTGCCTTAATTTCAACTATTTATGACTCAGTTTTACCTTTAATTTTGCATCTACAACACTCTGTTGAGATCTGGTCTGCTCTTGCGCATCGCTTCACTTCCTTATCTCGTTCTCACATTCATCAGTTGAAACCGCAATTATATGATATTCGTCTAGGTTCTCAAACAATTATTTAATATCTTGATTCTTTGAAGAGTATTTCAGATCAACTAGCTCAGGTCAATGAACCTGTTAGTGAAGAAGATTTTACTGCTTATGATCTCTCAAAGTCTTTGGGTGTTTGTGTTATCCATGGCTGAGACCTTACTCACCTTAAAAACTTCATCATAGATCAACTCCTTGTGTGTTCCTCGGGTACTGTCCTCACACAAAGGGTTATAGATGTCTAGAAATTAACACTAATCAAGTTTATGTGTCAAGGCATGTTCTCTTTGATGAGTTGGTGTTTCCTTTCTCAAAATTGTCTAACAACCTATCCTCTTCTCCTGCTTCATTCAAATCTACTAACAACACTAGTGACTGGGAATTTCTCACTCCTGTGTTCATGTCTAAAGAAATGTCTCTCAACTCTACTCAGTTTATCCCATCTTGTCCACCATCTATTTCTACTCCTCATGATGTCCAACCTTCACCCTCCTTACCTGTTTCTTCACCTTCATCACCAACCAATGTGTCTCCTACCCCTTTACCTTCTCATCTTATGACCACTAGATCCAAAAGTTGAGTTGTTTAACCCAATCCAATATATGAAGCTACTTGCACTACAGTTCCCACAACTGAACCATAATCCTTTCTTGAAGCATCTACTCATCCCCATTGGCAACAAGCCATGCTTGAGGAGTATACTGCTTTAATGGCTCAAGACACTTGGGATTTGGTCCTCTTCCTTCTAACAATAAGTCTATTGGTTGTAAGTGGGTTTATAGAGTAAAACAAAATGCAGATGGGACTGTGGCTAGATACAAGGCAAGGTTGGTTGTCAAAGGCTTCTTACGGCAGTATGGACTTGACTACACTGATACATTTAGCCATGTGGCTAAACACCAAACAGTCAGAATTGTTCTCTCCCTGGCTCTTTCATAGAAATTGACTATTCAACAATTAGATGTATCAAATGCATTTCTACATGGCACCATCACAGAAGAAGTTTATATGAACCAGCCTCCAGGGTTTGAAAGCAGTGCATGTCCTTCCTATGTGTGCAAGTTAAAGAAGTCTTTGTATGGGTTGAAGCAAGCCCCTGGGGCTTGGTATACCAAGCTCTATTCTTTTCTAGTGAGTTATGTTTCTCGGTCAAGTATGTCAGATAACTCTCTTTTTGTCTCCAAAACTAGTATTGAGTTTCTCATTGTTCTCATATATGTGGATGATATTCTGGTAACTGAATCCACATCTGCACTCATCTCCTTTTTCATCAGCACTTTGAAGACTGCTTTTGTGATGAAAGATCTGGGAAATATGTCTTATTTTATAAGAATTCAAGTACAACATTCTGGAGATGACTATGTTCTTTCTCAAGAAAAGTATGCCAGAGAATTGATTCACAAAGCAGGCTTGGATGATTGCAAGCCAGTTGATACACCTATAGTTCCCAAAAGAATGACCAGGTACACTATGCATTCTCCATTATTTTCTGATCCTTCTTATTTTAGAAGTCTAGTTGGTGGCCCACGGTATCTGACTATCACTAGGCCTGATCTCCAATTTGCCGTAAACTCTATTTGTCAAAGGAAGCATCAACCCACAGAAGATGATTTCATCAGTTTGAAGAGAATACTCAGATACATTAAGGGTACTTTAATTCTAGGCCCAAATTTCACCTATGCACCATTTGATTTACAAGGCTTTTTTTATGTAGACTGGACAGGGAGTGAGTTAGACAGGAAATCTACTACTGGATATTGCATCTATTTGGGAGACAACTTAATTTCTTGGAGTTCAAAGAAACAGAGTACTGTGTCAAGATCCTCTACTGAGGCCAAATACAAGGCAATGTCAGAAACAACAGCAGAAATGATGTGGCTAAGCTATGTGTTAAGAGATCTTGGTATAACCCTGGTAAGAAAACATGTTCTATTTTGTGACAATCTCAGTGATTTAGCTCTAGCTGATAATCCTATATTTCATGCTAGAACTAAGCACGTTGAGATAGATTATCACTTCATTAGAGAACATGTTGTTGCTGGAAAGATTCGCATTGGACATGTCTCCACTCATGATCAAGTTGCAGATTTCTTCACTAAAGATTTACTTGTTTCTCCATTTCAAAATTTGTTTCACAAGCTTCCATTGTATTACAGTTCAGCTTGAAGGGGAATGTTAAGAGAATAAGTAGGTTGATTTGTATTGATTTTGTAGTTTATAAGAGTTCAGGGGTCAATATGTAGTTAGAGAAAACTATGCTGTATATAAAGTGTAATCCAGGTTGTTGAAAATTAATGAAGAATTATTTTCCCTCTCTTCTTCTCTCTCATGTTCTTCCCCAATTCTGTCTCATCTTCCCAAACCCTAGAATGAATTCTTGGTTGATTAAGTGAAATTTATTAATTGTTTACAAAGACATCCAATTCTTTGGACCAACTTCAAGGCTGGTGGTATTACTATAGTACTTTGCCTGCAAAACTCATTGTAGCAAATCGTTTGGTTGTTTGATAAATTTCCATATCTATTTTGCTGGAAGAGCCACATTGAAATCTTGTAGATCCTTAAAATCCAGACCCCGTGCTCTTGTCTGCCTTTAACACTATGTTTGGGAATTGTAGATAGTGCTTTCTGAGCTGACAGATCCTGGCCACGTGGCAACCATCCAGCACACCATATTGTGCTCCACACACACTGGATCACCAGCCGAGCTGATCCATGTGGGGGCTGCGAGACAGAGCCCTCGCATACCACTGCACGGGACTTGTAGGGACTTAGTGGTTTGGAGGCTAGAGTAAGCCCTGTCGCGTGCGAGCCAAGCCCGCACGCGACCTTTAGTAACTGTTTTGAGAGATTTATGGCACGAGCTCCATAAACCCGGTCAATCCGGTCAAACCCGGTCAACCTCGTAACGGTTCCGGTATTCGCGCACAACGTGCTGTAACGGTCCCTATATACTCGGACGAACGTGCCGTTATGGTTAAGCTAATTAAGCCGCCATCAATGGGCGCATTAACCACACTACAACGGTCATGTTCTCTGCTATATATAGGACGTTACCCTTTCCATACAAAGGAGAACACACTGGCCATACGCGGAAGCTCTGCCAAACCTCTGTCTCTCTCTCAGACATTGCTACTGCCTTACTCTCTCCCTACACACTACCCCACTCTTCCTGTGCGATCCCTGACCCTCTACATACAGAGTACACGGAGGTCTCCTCGCCGGAATCTCTTGTGCACATTTTGGTGAACCCGACGTGAACTTACCAACCAAAGCAACCATGTCTCAGGAGGATGATATCAGCAACAGATCGCCTTCCACCGAAACCGCCTCGGGAGAGGAGACCCGCCGTACTCCTACCACTCCCGGCGAGACTCCGACGCTAGAGTCTTTGGACGCCACTGTTCAAAGTCAGGAGAAAGCTCTCAAAGCCCAATCCGTGCAGCTAGAACGGATCTTGGCCGTTCTGGGCACCCTTGCACCAAATCCTTCATCAGCCACCGCCGTCTCTCAAGGAGGAGGAGCCCCTACCGCTCCGGGACTGGGAGTGTCAACCACACCTCCCAACCCTAATCTGCAAACTCCACCGAAGACTACACAGCTGCCTTCAATTCAGGGGTCAACAGCTCAGATGTTGCCTCTCACTGCTCACACTCCTCAGCCCTCGGCTTTGGCATCTAACCCGACTTTGCAGTACCCCTTGCCTCCTCCAACGGCGATTTGGGGCAATACGAGTAGTCCATATGTCCCTAATCCTTCGACGGCGTATGTGTCGCCCCCGCCTGCGATAACCCCTCCTTCGACTACCGAGGGAAGCATTCCAGAATGCATGACGTCCCTGCAGAAGCGCATGGACACTATTCTGGCTCATCAGTCATTCGCGGATACTATTATCCCGAAGCTGGACAACGATCCACCCATCCCATGGGAGATCTATCTCATGCCTAACCCCGCGGGGTACAAAGCTCCTAAATGGGACAAGTTCGAGGATGTCAACGGAAACGCTCATGAGCATGTCATGCGTTTCATTGATGTCATGGGGCCGTACGGAGCCGATCCCAAATTATTAATGCGAGAGTTCCCAAAATCTTTAGGGAACGTGGCGTACAAGTGGTACCGAACGTTGGAAGCCGGATCCGTGAAGACTTGGGACGACATGGTCCAGAAGTTCTACACCAAATTCTTCCAGATGGAAGAAAAGGTGACGATGATCCATCTCTCGCGGATGTATCAGAAGCGCGAAGAGGACGGGATTACTTTCATCAAGAAATTCAGGGCGAAGTCCTTGGAGTGCAAAGATCCAATGCTCGAGAGCCGGCTTGTAGAGATATGCCTGCAGTGCATGCGAGACGAATACAAAGGTATGCTCATTAATTTGCAAACACCTACGTTTTCAAAGCTAATTGAATGCACAAAGAACATCGAGCATATAGTCGAGAGACAGAAAAAGAAGAACGCTCCGGAGCGACCTTCGAGCGGCACCACCTACAGGATCGGGAGATTTAGTTACAAGAGGGGACGCGAAGCTGAGGTCAATACAGTTTCACCCCAGAAGCAAGCGAAGGTTGTGAACTTCGATGTACCACCTCTGCCATGCTCAGTAGAGGAGGCAAGCGACCTCTGCAGGTAGTGGCGTAAGGACGGTGTCCTACCGCCACTCGAGAAGATACCCTCCAAGGAGATGGTGAGGGACCCTAAGTGGTGCGAGTACCACGGCAAGGTCATGCATCCCACAGCAGAATGTAAGAAGCTCAGGTTCGCGTTCGACTAGAAGATGAAGAACGGCGAGCTGATCGTCAGCGATCACAGGAAGGACGTGCGCAATAACCCACTTCCTGCTCATGCGGAGCAAGGCTCGAAAGGCAAAGAGGTCGCCATGAGCTCGATCGTAGACTTGGAAGAAGTCGCAGAGGATGGTCTACCCATCATTACCGAGGTCCACAATGACGAGGACTACAGTATGGACACAGAAGACGAACGTGCCGATCGGATGAAGGGGTCGCACGGCTTTAGCAGATTCTTCGACGAGATGAACTTCTCCGAGAAGTGCCGGACAGACATGACGAAAGCAATCTTGAGGATAGCGGAGGACTACGAGGAGGATCTCGTAGTCTCCAACGGGAAATTCATCAGGGCGTCTCGCTCTACAGAAAAGATTATGACCTTTTCTGCCAGCGACAAGAAGACAGATGCAAGCCACCAGAGGCCTCTGTACGTGACAACCATTATCAACGGCGTCGAGTTCAAACGAGCATTCGTTGATGGAGGAGCAGCGGTCAACGTCGTTTCGCTACACACACTGAAGCTAGCAGGGATCCCCGAGCACAAGATCGTCAAGCGTCCATCTCCGCTGATGGGATTCGGGAGCGACTCTAGAATGACGATCGGATGGATCCGCCTGGGCGTTCAGATTGGCAGAATCAAGTGCTCAGCAAAGTTCTATGTCATAGACGCGAACACTACATACCACATGATTATAGGTCGAGCCTGGATTCATCGCTTCGATGCGGTTCCTTCAACAGCTCACCAGGTTATGAAAGCTATCTGGAACGACAGAGTAGTCGAGATACCGGCTTCAACGAATCCGTTCAACTTGGATGAAGCGCATCTTAGCGAGGCAGTGTGGTTCACCGAGATGGCGGATGAGCAAACGCCGGGACCATTCAACCCTACTCCTTTGCCTCTGTGGGAGGACATCAAGGACCAGTCACCCGCGGGAGTGATGGTGACAAGAGAAGATATTAAGGAAAAGCCGCCTACACGCGAAGAGGCGCCGCGTATCGCATACCATCGAAAGAATGTGTATACCCTGAAGAGAATCGCAAAGCATGACCCCGAGGGCAAAGAGATAGAGAGCTTCTACGCCAATGGGAAGAAATGCTATCGCATATGAAGGTGCGCGGGGATGTCCTCTCACGGGCATGAGGATATCCCTGGGGAAATCAATCAAATCGAACAAATCGCGCCGACGGAAAAGCCAACACAGGGCGCTCCAGACGAGAAACTCAAAGAAGCGCCTGAATGCATGGAAGACAGGCCCAGACCACAAAAGCAAGAACTAAAGGAAGTGTTCCTCAGCCCGAACGAGGAAAAGAAAAGACCAGTCTTTCTAAGTGCGGACCTCACAAGCGAGGAGGAGCAAGGACTGCTACAACTTCTAACCGAATACAAGGACGTGTTCGCATGGGAGTACGATGAGATGCCGGGACTGGATACAAGCATCACTATGCACCGCTTAGACATCATTCCAGGGTCTAAGACGGTAAAGCAGAGCACAAGGAGCTTCAGGCCGGAGCTTAACGTGAAAATTAAGCAGGAGATTGTCAAACTCCTGGATGCCAAATTCATAGAGCCAAATCATCATCCTACATGGGTGACAAACATCGTGCCAGTGGTGAAGAAGAACGGACAGCTCCGCATCTGCGTGGACTTCCGAGATCTCAATCGCTTCTGCCCCAAGGACAATTTTCCACTGCCCAACATCGATTTGCTTATCGATTCAAGAGCGGGCCATCGCATGTTCAGTTTCATGGACGGCTTCAGCGGGTACAACCAGATCAAGATGGACCATGAGGACGCTCGGAAGACTGCATTCATCACTCCGGTGGGGGTGTTCAATTACACAGTGATGCCTTTCGGTCTCAAAAACGCGGGTGCAACCTATCAGCGCGCCATGATGGCTCTGTTCCACGACATGATGCATAAAGAAGTGGAATTCTATGTGGATGACCTGGTGGTTAAATCCAAGCACGAAGCAGATCACCTCGCAGATCTACGGAAGGTGTTCAATAGATGTAGACGCTTTCAACTAAAGATGAATCCCATGAAATGCGCATTTGGGGTAACATCAGGGAAGTTCTTGGGATGCGTAGTTCATCGCCGAGGAATCGAGCCTGACCCTACGAAAGTATCAGCCATAACCAGCATGACGCCGCCCCATAACCAGAGTGCCTTGAAGACATTTTTAGGAAAGCTATCCTATCTGCGGAGATTCATCCCAGCGATTGCCGAAATCACATGCTGTTTTAGTACTCTTCTCAAGAAGGACGCCGTGTACAACTGGGCTCCGGAGCACGAAGCTGCATTCGAAAAGCTGAAGGATTTGCTGACGTCCTCAAAAATAATGATCGCACCTCAACTGGGATCACCGCTTCTGCTATATCTGACATCAACAAGGAGATCCATAGGAGCACTCTTGGCTCAGGAGTACGAAGGCCAGGAAAGGCCTATCTACTACATCTCTCGCATCGTGCAGCCTGCTGAATCGAGGTACACAGACATCGAACGTCATTGCCTTGCTTTGTTCTTTGTAATAGAGAAATTGAAACACTACTTCGCATCGCATAAAGTAGTAGTGGTCACCAAAAGCGATCCTATACGATATCTGCTAACTCACACTACTCCCGGCGGGAGATTGGCGAAATGGTACATGACCATCTCTCAATATGATATCACGTGCGTGAGACCGCGAGCGATCAAGTCGCAGGCGGTAGCGGATCTGTTGGCACAATTCCCTGACAACAGCCACGAGCCCGTGATCGAAGAAGAGCTCGAAGGACCTGAAATCTATGCAATAGGCGTGCCTTATTGGACGCTCCATTTCGACGGGTCGTCGACAAGAAAAGGTGGAGGCATTGGAATAGTATTGACTAAGCCGGATGGGGAAGTCATACAGATGTCCGCAAAGCTCGATTTTGCAGTCACCAACAACGAGGCAGAATATGAAGCCCTCATAGCGGGGCTGCGCGCAGCAAAAGCTTTGGAAGTGAGCAATCTGACGGTCATGGGAGACTCCAAGTTGATCGTCAAGCAAGCCTCGGGCGAATACGGTTTGAAGGAGATTAACCTTCTGTCTTACCGCACCCTAGTACAGAAGCTGGTACAACAATTCTGCGATGTGAGGTACGAGCACAAGCCCCGAGCAGACAACAGGCATGCAGATGCTTTGGCTACCTTGGGATCCAAGGTCAGTACAGACAAATGTCCCGCAAAGATCTCCATCGAAGTGCGAGCGTCATCAGCGTTGACGGAAGACGCGTACGACGACGAACATATGGATGACACGGATTGGAGAAAAGCAATCCTACAAGCTATCGCACAAGGCACAAGCAGTGAAAGCTGGGCGCTCACCAAGGGGTACTGCATACATGATAACACCCTCTATTACAAGGGTCCCGGCGGAATACTCATGCGATGCGTCTCCGAGCGAGAGGGACAACTGCTGTTAGAAAAGATTCACCAACATGCTTGCGGAGAAAGCGAGGTGTCAATCTACAGGAAGGCTCAGAGATATGGCATTCATTGGCCAGACATGTCAACAGTCGCAGCCCTGATACAAGGGAAGTGCAAGAGTTGCGCACTAATCAAAGATTCTTTACTCATCGCTCTGACTGATGATGACACAGATTGGAGGAAGCCACTCTTTGATTTTCTCGGCCAAGGCATCGTGCCTGAATCGAGAAAAGAAGCCGAGAAATTGAAGCGGAAAGCATCTC
The DNA here is from genome assembly GCA_023055425.1 of Linanthus parryae. Taxonomy (NCBI): domain Eukaryota; kingdom Viridiplantae; phylum Streptophyta; class Magnoliopsida; order Ericales; family Polemoniaceae; genus Linanthus; species Linanthus parryae. The sequence continues at coordinate 24,808,035 of JALGPY010000002.1, read as the reverse complement.
GATACGTGGTACAGGAAAACCTGCTTTGGCGAAGAGGTCACGAAGGCAACTTGCTGCGATGTCTAGACGGCAGAGAAGCACAAGAAGTCATGGACCTTTCTCATCAGGTGGAACACCAAGGAGGTGCGAAATTATGCAGGCAGCTCCTCTCAGTTGGATATTTCTGGCCCACGATGGAGGTCGATTGCCGCACCAAGGTACGACGCTGCCAGGAATGCCAATTCAAAGGAAACCTAGTGCACGCTCCCGCCGTGGATCTACATGCATTAGGTACGCCATGGCCATTTCACACATGGGCTCTAGACTTCATCGGTCCTATCCGACCAACGTCACACGGGAATCATTTTATTCTCACTGCAACTGAGCTATTCACCAAATGGGTGGAAGCCTTACCACTGAAAACGGAAAATGCGCTAAGTGTGGTCAACTTCATCCAGGAAAACATCATATGCAGGTTCGGAATCCCAAACACCATTCTTTTAGATAACGGTGCTCCCTTTGTTAATCGCCAGGTAGCTGCGATATTAGCGGAGTACAATATCAGGCAAATATGTTCTACCCCTTATTACCCGAAGGGCAATGGACAAGCCGAAGCGACCAACAAAACGCTGTTGAGAATTTTGAGCAAGATGGTCGCAGATGACCACAAGAAGTGGGCCGACTCTCTAAGCATAGCTCTGTGGGCCTACCGAACTTCTCCAAGGACACCCACGGGGGCCTCGCCATTTCTACTATGTTATGGGGCCGAAGTTGTGGTACCTGCGGAGGTGAGAGTCAATTCGGCAAGGCTAGCCTTCCACGCACTCTACGAAAATCAACGCGATCACGGCTTAGTCTTGCTGGAGGAAAAGCGAGAACAAGCCAAAAGGACCAACAAGCGATATCAAGAAAGGATTGCTCGCGCTTACAATAAGACGGTCTAGCGAAGAGATTTCGCAGTTGGAGACTTGGTCCTGCGCGCATCTGACCACTGCATGCGAGAAGCGGCTCACCCAAAGTTCGCAGCCAATTGGGAAGGACCCTCCGAAGTCACAGAAGTCTTCGACAGTGGCTATTGCAGCATACGAAGGTTGCACGGCACAACCTCAACCCCCAGTTCAGTCAACATGCGCTGGATTAAGAAGTACTATCCTTGACTTCTCTCATTTCATGCGTTTTATTATAACGTCGCTTAATGTCTTGTATGGCTACGATTTACACAATCTCCTCTCCCATATGAGAAGATTGTAATCTCATCTCTCCCATATGAGAGCGTTATAATAAAGAAATTCTCCCAAATGAGAAACTTCATATTTCTGGATGTCAATTTTGCTTCATTTTAGTTTGTTATAACTGTTAGCTATGGTTATCCGCCACAATAGCAGCCTATGCAAATGCGATCTTAATTGATCATTTAAGCCTATCTGTCACGACAGCAGCCTATGCAAATGCGATCTTAATTGATCATTTAAGCCTATCTGTCACGATAGCAGCCTATGCAAATGCGATCTTAATTGATCATCAAGCATATCTGTTACGATAGCACCCTATGCAAATGCAATCTTAATTGATCATCTAAGCCTATCTGTTACGATAGCAGCCTATGCAAATGCGATCTTAATTGATCATCTAAGCCTATCTGTTACGATAGCAGCCTATGCGAATGCGATCTTAATTGATCATCTAAGCCTATCTGTTACGATAGCAGCCTATGCAAATGCGATCTTAATTGATCTTCTAAAGCCTATCTATTACGATAGCAACTCATGCGAAAAACGATCTTAATTGATCTAGTAAAGCCTATCTGCCACGATAGCAATTCGCGCAAAGAACAATCTTAATTGATCTACTAAAGACTATCTGCTACGATAGCAATATTGTGAAAATGATCTTAAGTGATCTACAAAGGTCTATCTGATATGATAGCACGTGCATCAAAGGCTAATCACAAGCCCATCTGCCAAGATGGCACAGCTGCGAAAATACGATCTCGAACGATCTAGTGAAACATCTGCGAATTCATATGGCAGATAGCAAATGCGAAACCATTACATAACATTATGCAAGGCGAAATATGCCGAAACGCATGCGAAATTGTATTTTGTTGTAACAAGGCAGCAGATAATACAAAAGGCTATTTATCATTATGAGTCGAAAAGACTTACAATTTATCTGTCTAGATAGCAGCTTACAAGCGAAAAAGCTCAAATCTAACTACACAGCCAACATGGCTTACAATGCATTCAAAAAGTAGCTGACAAGCCAGCAGAGACACACTGCGGGAATCCTAACTGAAAGGGATAAACCCACCGGTTCCAACACCGGCTATGCAATACACAGATCTGCGGCCAAAGATCTATAGCAAAAGGGATGCTGCTGCAAAGAGATCAACTCGTCATTTGCTACGTCTCTAGCAGCAAGATCTGGGTGACGGTACGTCCAAAACCCCAAGGGGTGACAAAGGCCTCTGTCTGATCAAGATAGGCACCGGAGGAACCTCCTGTTCCGGCGTATGCCGTCGTGCAAAACAGGGGAAGCAGTCATTCCTCTGGTGATGGACTCCTTGTCATGATAGACAAGGGCATTGCCAAGCCCCCTGAGTTCAAGAACGAAGAGGCAAGAAATCCTCCTCCAGGGATGCTGGAGGAGAATTCCGCCGTTCATTACTGGATGGTAGCATGGTCACTTCGGCGCTGCACCTCGCCGGGAGGCGGCCGGAAACAGGACCTGCAAACATAATACACGAAGAAAATTCTTCGAACACACATGAGATATCATCTCCATCTTCTTTATGATGGTTATAAAGATCAATAAGCCTCATAAAGTGGATCGTGGAAACTATTTCTATAGCACAAAGCGCAAACTCAGGATTCACAACTTGGAGTTGCCATGAATCAACGAAAAACAAGCGTTGAAGCCAACAGTCGTAAGGACTTACGGCAGAGCACATTTTTGGGATAAAGAACCCAAATGGCAAACAAAAGGGTTTATATAGACCTTGTAGAGACTCTTCAGTTCCCAAAGATGAGTCAGCATAATTTGAAAAGAGGGTAAGGCCAATCACTTACGCCTTGAAAAGCGGTAATCATCAATTACCCTACTAAAGGCTACGACGATTCAGTTGCGTATCCTAATAAATGACGGATGGTCATGATTCGGATGGGCTTCCCAACGAAAGCGTGCTTATCTTCCGAGAAATTAGCGCGAAAGTCAAGCAGAGTATCAATTGCTGATGTCATAATTGGATATGCACAGAGATATCCTATCAAATCCCAGAAAGGGCAAAACGGGCAAGTTGATTCTTGTTGTTAAAAAAAAGGGGGAGAAACCCTAGCAACATTACATTAATGTTTCAAACATTACATTAATGTCCCAGCCATTTCCTTGCTATTTTCCAAATTCAAAAAGTCAAAAGCAAATTCTTGATTAAGGAGTCATGGGGTGCGAACTGATGGCTCAGCTTCTCTACCTGCTCCACTTCTTGCTTCAGTAGCTCGCACTTGGCATTCATTTCATGATAGAGCTTCGTAGCTTCTTCAGCCTTCTGCTTCTGCTGCTCTACCTTCTGCTTTTCAGCTGCGAGGTTCTGGTGGCCGAGCTTCAAAGTTACGGCTGCGCGAATCAGAGTGACTCTTTTCATAAGAAATCTGAAACCCAGTCTATCTTGAACTTTGGTAAGAAGATTTTGGCACATGCCACAAAGCAATTCGGCACTCTGGACAGAAATGGTCTCAGGCGTGGCCGCAGACAGCTGCTCCAGAATCCAAATGGCTTCGGTGAGAAACAGCCTCCTGTCGAAGGGCCCTATCTCCAGAGATCTTGCAAACGATCGGGGGTAGGTGAGGCGCATCCGGACCAGCCAGTCCACATCAGTTTGCTTCAAACCTGAAGCAATGATAAAGCTAAGTTATGCTATCAAACTCGCAAATGCACCATGCGAGATGCGAACAGTGAATCATTACTTACCAGTTCTTTCGAGAATCTCACGAAGAGAAGGAATGCGCATTACTGGAGTCGTTGAAGACTGCCCTTGCTCCATAGCTCTCCTGTCAGCCGCGAGCTCTAACTCCTCATATTTAGAAGGAAGAGTGTAGGCCGCACCAGCTGCGACTGCATTCCCAACCTGCGAGCCCCAAAAGCCCCACGCAGGAATAGGTGCCGCCGAATCAGTCATCGCCGGAGGCGAAGTGACAGCCGAGGTCGCTTGGCGAGGGACATTCTCAGATGCGGAAGCATCGGCAGTACTTGTCCTTACTTCCTCAGCGCCAGCATGGGCATCTTCATCCATTAGCACAGCACCAGCTTCAGCATCTTCGGAAAGTTCGATGATGTCCTCGAGAGGCTCACCTGCGTGATCAGTAGCTGCGACGGGCTTCTCGGTATGGGGGCTCGGAATCGGAACATAGGACGCAGAAGGCTGACTTCTTTGCTCCGGCGCGTGTTCCTCAACATTGCCTGCGATACAAAATGCGATGGTATGAGGTAACTTGCATTGAATGATATTTCGCTATCTTTACTTAAGCTAAGAGCAAGCACCTCCACGCGAAGGTGGGATTGAAGTCTCTTCGTCATACACTAAAGACGTGGAACCATGTCCTATTAGTGTGTCCTCACTAAGCAAGTCTTTAAAAGGAGCGTGACCTGGGATGCGAAGAAACCAGTCATGATTCTGTCTCAAATTGCTAAGGCCTAGTACATGCGTATCGCTCAAATGATTACCTGAAGGTTCTCCGCACTTGTCTACTAGCCAACGGCGAATGTCAGCCTTTGACACACCATGCTTTAACGCACCCACAATAACATCTCTATAAGTTACTGCGAGATTGAAGATCTCACCTTTATCGCCGCCTGCGATTTCTTCGAAGTCTGCTTGGGCTTGCTCCAGGGCTGCTGCATCCTCTTCTGGAACCTCATCTTCCTCTCCCGCATGAGGAGTCACTACTTCGGGGAGTACATCTTCCTCGTCAACTAGACGCACTAAGTCGTCAACATGCTGCTCTTCGAGGCTCCGCTGTTTCACACGCTCGAGCTCTTCCTCTTCCCGCTGCCTCCTTCTTTCAGCAGCTTCCGCGGCTATCTTCCGGGACTCAGCAAGAACGTCCTCGCTTATGGGATCGTCTGGAATGCCAGAATGGGTATCTCTCTTTTGTCTCTTGGCCAAAAGGCCACCGATGATCTCATCATCATCATCATCTGCGAAGATATGATTGGTTTAAGAAAGAATTGCAAAAGAATTACGATAATGGGAAAGGAAATGCGACGGAGGTACCTCCTGATTCTTCCTCATGCATCACCACTGTTCTTTCTTATTCCTCATCACTTTCTCTGGGCTCCTGCCTCTCTCCTTCTTCCTCTTGGTTGAATGGAACGAAAGTCTCAACTGCGAGCTCTTTCCGCACTTTGCTGGGCATGCGACCCTTGCCTTTATCCTTGACAGAAAGGGACCTCGCCGGAGGAGAAGTTGGAGCACTTCTGGGGGAAGAAATTGTAATTCCCTTTTGCCTGGGTCTCTTCACTCTCGGCGCCGCAGTCGCTGGAGGGGACGGATCATCTCCGGGAGGAGACGAGGCCGGAGCATTGTCTATCAGCGAGTCAGCAAAAGCATTCATGACTGCGCGAATCTTGGTTTCGACCTCAGGGTCCATCCTCCATGCTAGCAGAAACGGCTGCTTTTGTCTTTTGGTGGCAACAAGGGTGTTAACCAATGACTTGGAGCGATCACCAGATGCGAATCTCCGCACATGACACTACAGCAAACAGTACAGAATAAAGGCATCAGCATAAGGAAATCAAGAAGCTTAACGCACGCGGGAAAAAGTGCTTACCTTAGAAAATGCCTGGCTATATCTGAAGACATGCGTGTCGCCCTTCTTAACTGCGGTGATCTTTTCCTTCAAAATGACGTCAGGGCACAAATGGTTCTCATGATCCAGCAACGAGTAGAAACCATACTCAGACTCGCTCAGACTGCAATTGGGGCGAAACGGGAAAGAATTTCTCTTGATCAAGGGGGCTCTACTTGGCTGCGCGGCCGACTGTGTCTCAATCCTCGTTTGCTGGGCGATCCAGTATGCGAGCCAGTTCTGAGAACAACCACCCTCGCGGGTCCCTGCAGGCTGATCAAAGGGAAGATTGTTCATGAATACTGTCTTGCACTCCTTTGTTAGCAAGCGCTTATAACAACCTCTGATAATGGACTGGGCCAGATTGATGGTGCCACTACATCAAAGCCGAACTGGGGAGAAACTCGAGTGGGATCAACATCCACGGTAATCCTCTCATACCTTGGCGCGAGCTCACGAATATGCTCTGCGAGGGCAGGAAGAGAACCTCGTAGACACCAGCAAAAGAACTCGCGGTAGCGCTCATGGAAATGCGATCCCTCTTCGAAGAGGAGCTCTTCTGAGAAGACAACACCCTTAGAGGGGTACAGCTTTGGAAACCATCGCACGTTCTCAACACGTGTGGCATAGGGCCTGGCAGTAAACTCTTTCCGTTTGTCGCATATCAAGCTCCAAACGCACTTGGTATTGTTCGCTCCGAACCACCTCGCAGCTCTTCCGCTGTTGCGCTCCTCCGTCTCGCCTGGGGGACACCACTTGTCGGGTTTGAGAGCAGTTGGGGCATAGGATGGCCACCGCTCGAAGACCCACATTGTCAAAAAGGAGATATTGACAAAAGTCAGTACATCGAGGCGGCCACGCGACTCTTTCATGGCCAAAACCAGCTGATCAAGCCTGTAATACAGAGTGCCCAAGACCAAGGGTCCGAGTGCGACTCTCTGGCCAAGGGCGAGCCTCACAGCAAGTGGCAAAACATGGTAAAAGACCCCATCATGTGGGTGACCGTCGATCAAGTACCTCGACAACCAAGCACAGAGGAAAGCACAGAGGGTCAAGTGATAGCCTTTACCCTCCACATAATTCTCGGCCTCTGGGTTCTCACTCAGAAGCTTCTTAGTGATGCTGCTATTCGCATAGTCTCGAAAGAAGTACTGCAACCATTTGTTCCAGGTGTTCTTCGCAGACGTATCAACCAATTGCCAGTTTGGAAGGGCTTTTGTAGTAGTCCACCGGTTGGAGATTTTCTTTACCTCTGCCAGGCATTCCTCCATCTGCGTGTACAAGGCAATCTCCGCAGCCGTCCTCAAAGGACTCAGAGGGTCCACCTCGCCCATGGGAGAAAGATCATACAACATCTGCACGTCCTCGAGTGTAGGGGCAGCCTCGAACTCAGCAAAATGGAATGTGTGAGTCGCAGGCGAGTAGCGGGAAAGAAGGTCTAGAAGCATGGACTGGTCCAGCTTCACGGCAGCGCCCTTCATAGCACGAACGGCGAAGTATAAGCCGGCTTCGTCGAGAGTCGCGACATGATTGGTCAACACGTGGTCGATCCACTCATCCATGTAGTCCAGTTTCTGGACAAAAGCTTGGGTAGAAATCGCAGTGTATGGGAAGTACCCATTTTCGATTCCCAATCGAACCACATCTTCGGAGCCAATTAACTCGAGCAAGGCTGAGTTAACTGGGCGAGTCAGTGTTAGCGATCCCTCAATTGGGACAGGAGCAGGCATTCTCTTCGCCTTAACCCTCGCATGGTAGAAATCTTGGCCACCTAAATAGGGGGCTTTTCGCCACAAAGCCTGCGGGAGATCGGGGATCTCTTCGTCCTCCTTGTTGGGTTTGGTTCCTTTTGTCTTGGCCATTCCTGCGGAAGAGCAAGAAAAAAGGGGGGAGAAATATGCTACTTCAGTTTGAATTTCGAGATTCAAGATCCACAGAAAGAAAGATGAACAGTTTCTGGTATCAATTTCAGAAATTAGAGGGTTGCATTATCAGGGGATTTCAAAACCCTATCCAAGGTCCTTATTATTGAGAAATCAAGCCGCAATTGGGCCCAAAGCTTGAAGCTTCTTCACAAGTTTCAACATATTATATGGGTTTACAGATTCAACGCAGTTCAAGGCATACACTGGTATTTTAAATCGAAATTGAACAAGGCCAACCTTGTTTTCGCAAAGCTTGCTTGGATATACACAGTTGAAGAAGACGATTTGCAGTTTTGAACTGATGATTGATTATCTGAATCTGCTCTCGAAGATCTCCGGGTACCATTCACTTTAAGAGAAAGAAGTGATGCTTTGCAACAGTGGGGGATACAAAGTATTTATCCAAAAACAATGAAAGGTTGCGTCCTTTCAGTAGTCGAATTGCAACCGTCACCGTCGAATCGCGCAATCACAGGACAAGCTGACGTCACGCCTAAAACCCTGGAAGCCAGACGGCACGACTCTAGGGGTTTTAGGTCATCATGGCACGCACGGAGGCTGAACTTACCCGTATTTGAATTGGTGCGTGGCGGCAACGCGTATGTTGGTTTCCGCGCATGGAAGTCTATACAGCTATGAGTCTTCACGCGCAGAAAGGGGGCTAATGTAGATAGTGCTTTCTGAGCTGACAGATCCTGGCCACGTGGCAACCATCCAGCACACCATATTGTGCTCCACACACACTGGATCACCAGCCGAGCTGATCCATGTGGGGGCTGCGAGACAGAGCCCTCGCATACCACTGCACGGGACTTGTAGGGACTTAGTGGTTTGGAGGCTAGAGTAAGCCCTGTCGCGTGCGAGCCAAGCCCGCACGCGACCTTTAGTAACTGTTTTGAGAGATTTATGGCACGAGCTCCATAAACCCGGTCAATCCGGTCAAACCCGGTCAACCTCGTAACGGTTCCGGTATTCGCGCACAACGTGCTGTAACGGTCCCTATATACTCGGACGAACGTGCCGTTATGGTTAAGCTAATTAAGCCGCCATCAATGGGCGCATTAACCACACTACAACGGTCATGTTCTCTGCTATATATAGGACGTTACCCTTTCCATACAAAGGAGAACACACTGGCCATACGCGGAAGCTCTGCCAAACCTCTGTCTCTCTCTCAGACATTGCTACTGCCTTACTCTCTCCCTACACACTACCCCACTCTTCCTGTATGATCCTCTACATACGGTGTACACGGAGGTCTCCTCGCCGGAATCTCTTGTGCACTGGAATCAAGTGAGAAAAGAAATGATGAGAAACTTTAATTTATGTGAGAAAAGAAATGATAAGAAATGATTTAGATTTCTCACATACTTGTTTGGGTTACTTAGCTGAGAAATGATAAGAAAATGTTATACTTTTTCACCTCCTTGTTTGTTTAGCATATTAATGGAAATGAAAAGAAACTATTTTAAAGATATTACCAAAATAACCTTCATTAATATTATAATAAGTCAATATTTTATTTTGTTTATGGTTAATTTTGCCACAACGGAAATATTAACACTCATCTGGTTTCTTTTCTCACCAAATCTCATCACTTTTGGTGAGAAAGAAAAATTGTAATATTTGAGATTTCTTTTCTCGTGCTTTCTCACGAATTCTCACCTAAAATGTAATCCAAACACGAATGAGAAAACATTTTCTCACCAATTCTTTTTCTTTCTCACCAAATCATGTAATCCAAACATAGTGTAAGGTATCCCAATTGACTCAATGGATTGTGCGCTTTTCGACATCTCCACCTCTCCAGAAAGACCTAATAGCTTCTCTAGTTTTTGACAAACACATGTAGGCAACATAATAAAGCCCATTGAGTAATTTGAAATATATTGCGCAATAGCTTTGATTAAGATCTCTCTTCCTGCTACTGATAGTCTCTTTTGCATCCATGACTTTAGCTTTGCACAAACCCGATGTATTCTTTCTGGAAGGCAGGGGCGGAGGCATCACTTGGCCTACTAAGGCACGTGCCTCACCCTTTTTTCAGGAAACAACACTTATAAACCTAGTACGTAGTATTTAGGAAAATATACAATTTTGTCCTAGGTAAAACTACAAAAAGGTCCTACCCCTTCTTAAAACTACAAAAATTCCCTACCCTAATCGAAATCCTCCCTCCGCCCCTGCTGGAAGAAACTGATTTGTGTCTCCCAATTGTTATATGGAGACCCAAATAATTGTCGTGGTTGTTAGTTGTGGTGACGCCACACAAGGCACTGAGCTCAGCTTTGGTCTCGTGGAGAAGACTCTTGTGAATTTCTGAAGGTTAAGAACCTGTCCCAAAGTAATTTCATACAGTTGTAATATTTTAAAAAATGTATTAACTCGTCTCTTATAACTTGTAGAAATAAAGGCTGTCATCAATAAAAAAATATGTGGTTATCCATGAATTGTTGATTTTTTTTTAAAAAAAAAATTGTTTTTTTGTCATCAACCAGTTTTGAACTTGGAATCTCATGCAGGGACATCGAACATTCTACCACTTGAGTTACCACCCTATCTGCATCAATGAATTGTTGGTGATATGGAATAGAGAAGTTTATTCTTCGTTGCTTGTAATTTTATTCATTTCTGTTACGTTCTTCACAAGAGCCCTAGGTTGTTCATCACAAAGATGGCATCCCATCGTAGCGTCCACGTGGTTGGGTTGCATTAATTGGATGAACCTCTTTGGCTCGCAAATTACAGAGATGTGAAAGCAAAACGTGCATTTACTAATCCCCCATGTATTTCCCAATTTCTTCTAACTAATTCCCCCACTTTAACTCCTACTGCTACTACTCTTCACTTTCCCATGAGAAGTTTGAGAGCAAAAGCATATTCTTTTCCTCTCACTTTCTTCCCATACAATTACTTTTGGGCATGTTCCCTTTTTTTTACCATCCAAAAATCTCTACAATTTATAGAAGCGTGTAAAGTTATAAAAATCGTTACATGTGCTTTCAACCATTTATGTTTCTTGATTTCTAACACGAGTACACATACATTTCCCTTTCCTTTGTCACTTTATTCCTTTTTCCTTCATTACTATCGAAAATACGGCTTGTAGACATATGTAAGTTTTTTTTTCCCAAGAGAACACATATTAAGTTTTTTGGAGGAACACATACAAAGTTAATTAAGTGTAATGTGCATTACGTGTTTAATGCACAAATTGTAATCAAATTCCAGCTATAAGCTATATTGTTACTGACTGTAATGAATACAATTCACAAATTATGAACTTGCTTATAGTAGTAAGTTACATGCTGACGCATAATTGAAGGCCTGTGAACAACATACAAATTATTGAAAGACATTTGAGATTATCCTAGGAACGGCCGAACGGGTGTAACTACTTAAAAGAAAGACACTTGAGATTATTCTAGGAACGGGTGTGATCACTACTATTGTCCAACTCTATACAGAGTTTACGTACAATTACACCTTCCCCAAACTTAATAAGGAAATGCACTAAAATTTGAATGAGGTGCACCTCACAACAACATTGGGACTTTCTAAGAGACTTCAATTGCCTTAAGCCCTTTGAATGCTTACACATATTTCAAAACAATTAGTCTTTTCGTCTAAAATAAAGTTTGTGATTCTAAATAGATTTGTGTCATTTTGCTATTCAAATCGAACTCATTAAGTACTAGTATATGTAAATGTTTAAATTTGTATTCATTTGTTAAATTGAACAGTTATTTGAGTACGTATTGTAAGCCAGATAACAAAATAAACTATTTTTTTAGAGGAACAAAATAAACATAATTTAAACAAAAGAAAGGCCAAAAGAAACAAAAACAAATTGAAACAGACTGATAACAAATATTCCTAAAATTTGTAATTGCATCTTATAGAGGAAATAAAAAGATTAATATCATAATCCGTTGTGAGCTGTCCCAAATTTATCACTGATATTAAATATCCGAAAATTTGTAATTGCATCATATATAGGAAATAAAAAGATTCTTATCATCATCCGTGGTGGGCTGTCACATTAATCACAAAAATGATGTCACGCATTACGTGATTTATACACATAAACCAATTCACCGAGAAAATAGGGCGGATGACGTCAAGGGAACTATGTTCACATCCCCCATGCAAAAGGCCAAGACGTCCGGAGAAGCTCCACGAATACAATCTCTCACGTGTCGACCGATCTACTTACACGTGCGAAGATGTAAAACCACCCTCTCTTCTCTATCTCTCGGTATCACAATTTTACAATAAATACTCCTCTACCCCCAACCCTCTCGCTTCAGTCCCATATTTAAACCACATACACCCCTCCTCTATCTCTCTCAGAAAACCCCTGCATTGTAAAATGGGGAGAGCCGGCGATATCATACACAACCTAACGCCGGTGACGCTGATGATCCTGACTCAGGCCGCCATGGCCGGCGTCACCGTCGCGTACAAAATCGCCGGAAACATCGGTATGAGCTTGAAGGTCTTGATTGCCTATAGGTTCATCTTCGCTTCTGTTGTTATTGTTCCCATCGCTCTATTTCTAGAGAGGTTCGTTACACTAAATTTTGTCACCCTTTTTATTTTTATGAAATTGCACTTGTAACCCCTAAAAATGCTATGGCTTACTGAGAGAGGTTCTCCTTGTGGTTGCAGAAAGACCAGGCCCAAGCTGACGTGGAAGGTGGCGTTTCAGGGTTTCATGTGCGGATTACTCGGGTAAGCAAAGCGATTCTGTGTTTGCAGAAATGCAAAAGATGGAGTTGTTCACGCATACGTTGTAGAGTTAATGAACGGATTGAAATTGAACACTAGTATCTCTCGAACTACCTAGCATTTACTATGTTCATCGTATGAGTTGCTTTACGTGACACTTGGGTGTTTTCTAGGCTCACTTTCCTAACAGACTGTCTTCAATTTATCTCTCTCTTGAGGAATTTTACAGTGGTTTCGGTGATGGTTTGTTCTCATGTCAAAATAAAATTGATGGCGTTAAAATGAGCTGTGAACAGACATTTATGAACGTGTTTACATTGAAATGAAATCGCACCTTTTTCTTTATTAGCATTTAAATCTTACTTAATTACTAATAAGTTGTGTATTGTTGCAATTAATTTTAATTTTCTTTTTTGAGAAATTGCAATTGATGTTTGACCATCGATGATGTAATGAGTATTAAATTTACTTGGTAGTATTTGATGTTACTATTGCTCTCGGAGCATTTGTTATGAATTGAATTTTTGAATTTTTTAAAGCAATTGAGGTCAACCCAATTTCAATTTGAATATCACTAAAATAATCAGTTTGAATATTATTTTTCAGTTTGAATATCATTTGGCTGAGAAGTAATTTTTTAGTGCTCCAAAAGACAGTGCTCTACCACGTGGTACTCTTTTGGAGCACTACAGGAATATAAAAATTATATCCCAATTTGACAACCTTCATCGCATAAACGTAAAATTGTGAATTTGCAATGACAAGTATGAGTTTTAAAAGATGCCTCGGATAAGTATGCGTGTGAAATAATACTCATAACTGACTGCTACCACATACCTCTATTGCCATTAGAGTGTAAATCTAGACTTAGTAGCACCGTCGTCTACAAGTTATGGCAATACAAGCATGAACTTCTTTTGGAAATTTTAATTGAATTGATTTGATGGTTGTTGATAGGGTCAATTAAATTAAATCTTCTCTTTCAGGTTATCTTCACGTCACTTTTAGTTCAATTTTTTCTTGTATTTTGGATTGCAGAGGTTCATTAGCTCAAAACATCTACGCGGAAAGCCTGGTTCTAACATCTGCTACATTTGTTGCGGCCATGATCAATCTCATTCCAGCCATGACTTTCATTTTAGCAATTGCTTTCAGGTCGATCTGAAATTTGCAATTTCGCCCTCGATATCTCATATTTGATTCTTGAATATTGATTAGAATTTTGTTGTAATTTATTTTGGCAGAATGGAGAAGCTAGGGTTGCGTACATGGGTAGGGAAGGCCAAGGTGTTGGGGACATCATTGTGTATAGGTGGCGCAATGTTACTAACCTTTTACAAAGGCGTGGAAGTCAACCTTTGGTCAAGCAACATTGACCTCTTAAAATTGACTGCAAAGGAAGGTGGGCGCGGGGCGTTGCCGCATCATGTAGCTGGTAATCACGGAAACATACTGGGAGTTTTATTGATTATTGGGTGTTGTTTCTCGAATTCAATCGGGTTAATTGTTCAGGTGAATTTGTAACGAAACGCTAACTTGTCGTTTTCTTCAAAAGGCCCTTTGTTAACATAGTATTTCCATGTGTGTACGTATTTGTTGTCTTTGTCCATCCAGGCTAAGATGGTCAAGGACTACCCTTGTCCGTACTCGAACACAGCTTTGATGGTATTATTTGGAGCGCTACAATCCAGTGTTTATGCGTTTTGCGCGGAGAAAGATTGGAACCAATGGAAGCTCGGATGGAACCTAAGACTCCTCATTCTTTCGTACTCGGTATGTACAAATATGGAAAGTACTCATATTTCCACGTTTGGAAGTTTTAACATGTGCTTCGGATGCAGGGGATCCTGGCTTCTGGGTTGATGTTCACCGTCATGATGTGGTGTGTGCAAAAGAAAGGGCCCTTATATGTATCAATTTTCAATCCTTTGATGCTTGTGCTCGTAGCAATAGCAGGGTCATTATTGCTGGAGGAACAGCTTCATTTGGGAAGGTGCATACAGTGGATCCTGCCCTCTCTTTTCATAAATGAAGTCTCTTGTGTTAAATACAATTTTGTTGATTTTGGTAAGTGATTTTAATATAGTGTGCTGGGAGGTGTGATAATAGTGTTGGGACTCTATGTGGTTTTATGGGGAAAAGGCAAAGAATTGAAGAAGATTTCGCAGTTGGTTCCATCAAAGGGCGAAGAAGAAGAAGAATCGCAACGGATCGAGATCGTGATAGATTCCTCTTCTAGAGGCAGCAAGAGTTTTAGCCATCGTAGCGAGTGGTGTAGCGTTACCTCGGACGGTATTGTGATGTTGTTTGATGATGATGGGCTTGAACCAGAAGAAAACAGGGAAAGCAAGCGCGAGAATGAAGATCAAGAACAGAAGAAAGACGAAGCCAAATAAAATTAGGGTTTTGAGGTTGTGTATGGTATGGTGGTTTCATGAGAATGTTGGAGGTTGTGGCTTGGGTAGCATGTTCATTCTTGTGTTTGTATGTTGAAAATACAGTAAAAACATCGATTAATAAGTGTCCGATAACCGAATAACCTCGGCAAATGAATATTTTTTTCCGGCTTGTCAAATGATTAAATCTCTCTGGTCCATGGATATTAATTTATCGAAGTTTTGCTATATTTGTTAATTACTTTCTCAGTTACAATGTGAGCTCTTCAAAAACTGTGAAGTAGAGGTTTATAACCCTTCTCAAAACACAAACTAAATTCTACTATTATCGAAAGACAAATCAACTTCATTCCTTCCAGTAATATTTTTATCCAAATTTTATCTAATGCAAGATTTGTCGCATCATTAAAGATAGAGACGTATTCGTGTAAAATCAATGTGTTCTTCCTTTCCGTTGAATGAGTGAGGGATGTTTTTTGCGGGTTTATAGCAACCTTATCGTATACAAATATACCATGGCCAGCATCATCACTCTTTTGTGACATGAAATACCCCAAGAGAAATGTTAGCGACACTCTACTTTTTTCTTTTCCTTTTTTTAAGAAAACATGAATCCGTTACTAAAAAAGGCTTAGAGCCAAGAAATATAAGAGATCACCATCTCAAGCGGAGTGGACAAAGAGAGACCAACAGCTCTTCTAGCATAGTTATGAGCTAACATATTTGATTCTCTGTTAATAAAGTAGAAGAAACAAAACCACAAGCCAACTGCTTACAATCCTCAAAAATGGCCCAAACTGAAGTTGCGGGAGGAGAAAGCTTCGACTTTAAACACTCAATCACGACTTTAGAGTCAGAGAGAATAGAAATTCTCTTACAACACATATTTCTGGCATTAAGAATAGCTTCTCCTATTGAAAGTCCTTCAATAATCAGAGGATACAGTCCTTGAGATCCGGAAAAGAATAATTTCCATTCTAATCTGTCATAACACAAGCAATGCCTCCTAATTTGGACAAAGAATTCTTAGAGGCATCTAATCTCATTGAAAATAAGATCATTTCTAACCCTCCAAATTTCCCAGCAAGTGTGAGTAAAGATACCTCTTATGACTTCACTTTCCTTCCCCTTTTGGCCATTAGCAAAACCATCAACCAAATACCCCCACTGAGGTAAAGAAAGATCTAATGAACATTGAGCAAAAATCTAAGGAGAGATTGAGTCGACACAATATTAGAAAAAGCACATGTTTTTAGAACATGGATCTCACTTTCCAAGCCGTCACCACACAAGTAACATACCTCATCCACACTTGACATTCCTCTTCTAGATAAAGCAGCTTTAACAGAAATGCAATTATTTATTAGAAAAGAGAGAGAGAGATGCAGGTGAATGCTAGAGAGAGAAAAGAGGATTCATTCAATCTACACAAATGACGGAGGAAACGAGGTGATATACACCAACACCGAACGGTCACAAATCGAGCCGTTTCGGTGAAGGGTATAGATCCTTCCAGAACATGGATTAGGGTTTACAATTCAAATGGACCGGGCCTAATCTTTGACAATGGGCTTTTCCTTCTTCATATTATAACTCATAAGTGGGCTTCAGAAGAGTGTGATGGGCTTGAGTTCTTTAGTCTTCATAGCTGGCCCAAACTCACTAAACCTTGTAGCTTAAGATCCCCCTTTAAACTCATGGTGGTTGATGTTGCGCCATGAGTTTACTTTTGAAGGCAGCAAATTGCGATGGTTGTAAGATTTTGGTGAAGATATCAGCCGTTTGATCTTTTCCTGAAACAAAACCAACAGTAAGATGGCGAAGCAAAACTTTCTCACGAACATAGTGGTAGTCTAGTTCAATGTGTTTAGTGCGAGCGTGGAAGAGAGGGTTTGCGGTTAAAGCTAAAGCAGAACGATTATCGGACCAGATTATAGGAGCTTCATTTAAGCGAAATTTCAAATCTCTAAATAATGTTTTAAACCAAGAGACATCGGCAGCAGCAGTAGCTAAGGCCCGATATTCTGCTTCGGTGCTAGAACGGGCTATAGTGGGCTGTTTTTTTGAGGCCCAATGGACTGGGTTGGGCCCAAGAAATACTACAAGACCAGTAGTGATTCTCCGGTCCGTAGGGTTCCCAGCCCAGTCAGCATCTGTAAAAACATGTAAAGGGAGAGATCCTTTGTGATAAAAAAGGCCATGACTTTTAGTACCTTGAAGATAACGTAAAATTCGTTTAGCACCAGATAAGTGTAAATCAGTAGGTGTGTGCATAAATTGGCAAAGGTGATTAACCGCAAAAACAATATCGGGACGGCTAAACGTTAAATATTGAAGAGCCCCAATTAGTTGTCTAAAAACAGTAGGATTTGGAAGGCGTTTGCCATCAAGAATGTGATATTTGACACCGGGAGCAAGAGGAGTAGAACAGCTTTTGCAATTGTGCATATTGTAGCGAAGAAGTAAATCAGTTATGTATTTTTCTTGATGTATAAGAATACCATTAGATTTTTTTGTGATTTGTAAACCGAGAGAGTAAGTTAAGGAACCAAGATCCGACATTTCAAACTCAGTACCTAATTTGGTAACAAGAGAGTTAATATAATCAGTGTTGTTGCCGGAAATAATAATATCGTCAACATATAGAAGAAGTACAGTAATGGTATTGTGATAGTGACGAATAAATAAAGATGAATCAGCATAAGCAGTAACAAAGCCAAGAGAATGCAAGTAAACAGTGAAACGTTCAAACCATGTGCGAGGGGCCTGTTTGAGGCCGTAAATAGACTTGTTTAACTTACAAACATGATGAGGAAAATGTGGGTGAATAAAGCCTTGAGGCTGCTGCATATACACAGTTTCACGTAAATGTCCATGTAAAAAAACATTTTTAACGTCAAGTTTCCTAAGAGGCCAATTAAATGAAGCAGCTAGAGCAAGGATACAACGGACAGTAGTGTGTTTTACAACGGGACTAAAGGTCTTGTCATAATCTAAGCCAGGGGTTTGATGAAACCCCTTGGCAACCAGCCGGGCTTTGTAACGAGAAACAGAGCCATTAGGATGATACTTAGTTTTAAAAACCCATTTATTGCCAATTATGTTGGCATTAGATGGGGGTGGTACCAACGACCACGTATTTTGTTTAAGTAAGCTGTTAAATTCATCGGTCATGGCATTTTGCCAATGTGATGATTGAACAACAGTTTTAAAAGAAGTAGGATCAGAAGAGGGAGAAGAGACAGTTGCATTAAAACCAGTAGAAGCAGAAAATAATATTTTTTTCTTAAAGATACCAGATTTGCTTCTGGTAGTCATGTGATGACCCGGATTGGGATCCGGATTAGACACCGGGTTTTGACCCGAATTTGAACCCATATGCTGACCCGAAGGAGGGACAGTGGGGGTGGGAGAGGGGTTATTCATCACTGGAGTCACCTGTTGAGGAGTCAAGCCAAGTCTGGGAGAGCTCCTGTGAGTATCTGAAGTAGTAGTATCTGTCGGTTGAGGAAGCACTCCAGATGGCTGCTCCCTGACAGGAGACCCCTCAGATTGGGGTGTAGTATCTATAAAACCTGGGGGAGGGACGTGGTGGGGGGAGGGACAGTGAGAATGTGAATTATTGCAACCTGTAGAAGAAGTAAACAAGTCAGTAGAAGGAAAAATAGAAGAAACAGAAGAAGTAGGAGTTGTATTATTAGTGTTAGACTTAGCTGCTGAAAATGGGAAGAGATATTCATCAAAGAATACATCACGGCTCACATAAAATTTCTGAGAAATAGTATCAAAACATAAATAACCCTTATATCCATCAGCGTAACCTAGAAAGACACACTGTTTTGTCTTTGGATCCAATTTTGATTTGTTGTAGTGTTTTAAACAAGGATAACAAGCACACCCGAAAACTTTGAGATAATTATAGTCAGGTTTGCGTTTAAAAAGAATTTCAAACGGTGATTTGTTGTTAGTGTTCTTACTTGGCATACGGTTAATCAAATAAGTAGCGGTTGCGATGGCATGATACCAAAAATTTTTAGGTAAGTTAGCATTTTGCATAAGAGTGATGGCAGTTTCAACAACATGACGATGTTTTCGTTCGGAAACCCCATTTTGTTGTGGGGTATAAGGACAGGATTTTTGTTGACTAATACCAAAATCACTTAACATTTTTTGAAAAACAAAAGATGTGAATTCACCTCCTCCATCAGATCGCAAAATAGTAATGGGATAGCTTAACAGTTTTTCAATGAATTTTTTAAACTTAGGAAAGACAGTAACAACTTCTGATTTGAGATGCAAGGGAAACAGCCAAGTAAAGCGAGATAAATCATCAATAAACAATACATAATAACAAAATCCACTATATGATTTGAGGGAAGTAGGTCCCCAAACATCAGTATGCAGCAAATGTAGAGGTTTTGAAGCATTAAAGGTAGACTGTTGATAAGGTAGCCGAGACATTTTTCCTTTCAAACAAGATTGACAAACATAATTATCAGAGATAGAGCAGTTAACACATTTGTTCAACACAGAATTGGTGGGATGACCCAGACAGTTATGCCAAAGAGAAGATTGAACTTTGTGGCCAATATAAGCTTGAGGTGAAGAAGTAGACTCAAACATAGACGAGATCGGATAGACACCATTATCACTCAAACCCTTGTAAATAGTCTGACCCGTAGCCTTGTCCTGAAGACAAAACGAGTGGGCATCAAAAATTGCATTCAAGTTATGTTCTGTGCAAAGTTTATTTACAGACAACAAATTTGCAGATAAGCATGGGACATGTAGAGTGTTCGACAATTTAAACAAATGAGAGTCAAGGGAGAGAAGAGCAGTACCAGTGTGCTTGATAGGAAGAGAGTGACCATTACCAACTTGAACTTGTTCTGAACCAGTGTAGGGTTCAGACAGAGATAAATTTTTGAGATCAGACACCATATGATTTGACGCACCAGTATCAGTTAGCCAATAATTAGGAGAGCCAATAGAGGAAGATGGCTGTGAATGAGCCGCCATAGCTTAAAGTTGTTCAGGAGGATTCTTCCCTTGATAGGAGAAATCCATGCGATGCCAACAGTCTATGGCTGAATGATAGTCGTTGCCGCAGATTTGACAAGTAATAGGTGGGTTTTGACCCGATTTAGAACCACCATAACCAGAACCACCATAACCGGATCCACCAGATCCATTGTAAGCAGAACCACCATAACCATAATTGCCGGACGACCGTCCACCCCCCCTTTGGAAATTAGGGTTAGGGTTTCGGCCGCCGCCTCCTCTGTAATAGCCAGATCGACCTCTGTTTTGATCAAATCGACCCCCACGACCGGTAGATCGGCCTCCCCTATAGCCGAAATTAGGGTTTCGGCCGCCACCACCTCCACCACGGCCGCCGCGAGAGGAGGTGGTATAAAAGGCTGTAGGGTTTGGATCGGGGGTAGAAAGCTGTGACTCTAACATCTGTTCTTCAGAACGAAGAAGCACATGCAGATCAGCAAACGAGATCGGAGCAGAGTTAATCCGAAGAGAAGATCTAAAGGAATTGTACTCTGGTGGAAGGCCATTCATGGCATAGAGTAACATATCCTCATCATCGATCAAAATAGAAGAAGAGGCTAAACGGTCACGAAGCGATTTAAGCTTCTGCATGTATAAATCTATAGAATCAGACCGCTTCTTAATTGTTTGAAAATCAGATTTTAGTTGTAAAATATTGGAACGAGAGAGAGAGAGAGGCATATCGGCGTTCTAAAAGAACCCAGGCAGATCTAGAACTAGTGACACCAATAACATGTGAAAGAGCCTCATGAGATAAAGTAGCATTTATAAGAGTCAAAATTGCCTGATCCTGCATCTGCCAGGCCGTATAAAGCTGATCGCCCGTCGTTGAGACGGTACCATCAGCGGTGGTGGCGTACTGTGGTGGACATGGATTTGAACCATCCACAAAACCAAAAAGAGACTGTATCCGCAGAATAGAAGACAATTGATGCTTCCAAACCACATAGTTTGTAGAATCTAACTTGTTTGGTAAGAGATTGTGTATATGTGATAGTATAGCCAGCGGATTTGAAGCCGCCGGCGAGTTTGTGGTGGTGGAGAGCATGATTCAGGGCTCTGATACCATATTAGAAAAGAGAGAGAGAGAGATGCAGGTGAATGCTAGAGAGAGAAAAGAGGATTCATTCAATCTACACAAATGACGGAGGAAACGAGGTGATATACACCAACACCGAACGGTCACAAATCGAGCCGTTTCGGTGAAGGGTATAGATCCTTCCAGAACATGGATTAGGGTTTAAAATTCAAATGGACCGGGCCTAATCTTTGACAATGGGCTTTTCCTTCTTCATATTATAACTCATAAGTGGGCTTCAGAAGAGTGTGATGGGCTTGAGTTCTTTAGTCTTCATAGCTGGCCCAAACTCACTAAACCTTGTAGCTTAAGATTATTGAGGCTTCTCCACAAAAACATCTTCACCTTTGGCTGTACTATGAATCTCCAAATACCATTCCGGTGAGCATCACTGCTAAAGCTGCGATAATCAAGCATCGCTCTTGAAATGACAGAGCTAGAAGAGGCTAACTTTTTCACTAATGTTTACATCCCCACCAAAGTTTCAAAATGAGAGATGTAATTTGATTACACAGGGCTTTAGGGAATAATTGCATGGCATTTAGTATGTTGGAAGTGCTGACAAGACTGACTTTGTCAAAATCTCTCTACTTAATTCACTTAAGATTTGTCTCCTTCCAGTTGTTGAGTTTATTCTTGACTTTCTCTTTGATGAATTGGAGAGTTTTCTGCTTTGACCTCCCCAATATTGCAGGCAGGCCAAGGTTATTGATGTCTTTAAAATCTTTACTTACACCCATGAAGTTTTTGCAGGAAATATTTCGAGATATTTCATGTACCAGTGCTAAAGAAAAATTGGGATTTATCATTTATCTCTATTGACGGATTTGCCAAAGTTCTTTTCATAAATCTGCAAGACTTTATTAATGGCACTACAGTTAGCTACAGTTGCCCTGCACGAAAGCATAGAATTATTTGTAAAAAATAGTTGATTAATAGAAGGGCAATGTTTTGAGATTTTGACCCCTGAGCACCATTTATACCTCTCAAACATTTTCAAAGTAGAGGAAGACCTTCTCAAATAAAACAAATAAATATGGGGAGAGGAGGTTACCTTGTCTAAGACCCCCTCTCAGGGTAGATGAAGTCACCCACCTCCCCATCAATGATCAATCTAAGACCGGCTGTTTTGATGCATGAGATCCAATTGACCCATTTTAGTTTTAGGGAAAAACCCATTTTAATCATGATACCTTCCAAGTAATTTCAATTTACCTTATCAAAAGCTTTCAACATATCTAGATTAAGGGCCATCCAACCTGTCTTGCCATCTATTTTATTTTTAATCCAATGCAGGATCTCTTGAGCAATTAAGACATTATATGTAATTAGTCTAGTACTCACAGATGCACTTTGTGATTCTGAAATTAGTACATCCAAGAAAAGATTAAGCCTATTGGCCAAAGATTTTGAGAGAATTTTATATAAAGGAGTGCAAAGACTAATGGCCTCTTTAACATGGGGAGGATTATATACCTTTGGGATCGGGGCCATTTGTGCGATACTACTACTCTTCAGCATCTTCAATGATTTCTCAAAATCTTTGAGAGCTTTGCATACATCATCACCAATCACTGCCCAGTGATATTAAAACCTTGAAGTGAGGCCATGATAACATGGGGCCTTATGAGGGTCTATTGAAAACAACTTCCTTAATTTTCTCATTTCAGAAAGGCCTTGTAAGCATTTTTTTTGCTTGGAATGATCATTCTCCTTGCATTAGATATAATAGGCCACATGTCTCCATCTTCCTTAGTGTAGAAGAGCTTTGTACAAAAATCTGAAAATTATGATCTGATTTCCTCAGTAGAAGAGCACCACGTCCTACTTGAGCTAAAGACTCCAGATACAGTGTTCCTAGATCTTCTTTGATTCACAATAGAATGGAAATAGGAGGTGTTTCTGTCTACAAAACCAAGCTAATCCACTCTAGCTTTTCTTTCCAATGAACCTCCACCTCGAACCACAATAATTCAAGATCCATCTCTAACAGCAACAATAAGTTTTTGTCAGCTTCCTTCCTTTATAAACTCAGAGTGTTCATCATTTTCTCCTTCTCCTTAATTGTCTTTGAGAGCCCCATGTTTAGAGACTTGCTCCAGTTCTTTTGCTGCATTCTACATTCCTTCAATTTTCCTTGCACTTTGAACATTTGCACTGATACCGTAAAAGTAGCTAGGGTTGACGATTTTGTGAAAATCGACAAAACTGACCACGTAGCTTACAGCCTATGGCGCTGTTCCTAACAAACTAATGATTAACCGAACAAAGAAATCACTTTTCTATTCATTGGATAAAATAAACCGAGACTACAACTTGTTTAAATAGATGAAACGAAACTAACCCTAGACTCCTACGGGCCAGTTGACAAGAAAGCCCGTAAACTAATTTAATAAATAATGATTAAACTAATTAATTACTCAACTAATTAAATAAAGAGCTAAATAAACAATATTAATAATCATAATAATAATGTTGACTCGTACGATACGGTTATTTGACCACGCTTTGGATACAGCCTGAGAGAGGCCATCCTTCTTGCTCCAGCTTGCCCTATATTTGAAGATCCTTTTCCTTTGTTTGAAATCACAAGATGAGTGTCAAGTAGAAGTATGATATGGTATGAATCTGGAGCTAAAATAAGAATAAGCCTGGCACTTTAAAATCAGATCTCTATTCTCGGGATGCTGGACGTCTATCAAGTCTTTCCTCTATGCCACCTATCCCCTCTCTTCTATTCCACCAACTGTAGGGATAGCCCTCATATCGAATGTCAGACAAACTACACTTCATAACAAAATCATTTAGCGTCCAACAAGAATGAGCATCTCAAATAAGTATCACCAAATTGAGCCACCACCCCCAGAAAATTATTCACATCATTGGTTATTGGCGATCTCTAATATCGCCAAATTTAGCCACCATCGCCATGAAAAATCTTTTGAGACTTTCAATAGTGGTGCTTTAAACCTATGCGCACAGACTAGTTAATTGAATCAGTTGAGGCGTCACAGGCAAGCATGTGAAATGCTGATGTAATCTTTTGGAGAGATAACATACCCAATTTACTTGTTGCATTTCGCCTTTGTTTGGAAAAGGTCAGACGCGAGTTTATGCAGAAAAAGGGACGATTCATCCTGAACCCCCATTCGAAATAACTTGGGTGGATGAGTAGGTTGCGGGGAAAAATAATTTTAAAAAATTTCAGCATGGCTTTCAACGGTGTAGCGGTAAACAGTAAATGACGTGGGATTCCACGTTAACATGTTCCACTAGCTCTTGCTCTTCTGCAATGATGACGGTTGTTATCCTTTCGTATTCACCATCTGGGTCAACTTTAAGGAATGAGTACATCATCCAATTGTAAGAAATTATTTTGAGGTGAAGCGAGTGTAAAGAAGTGATAATAGTATAAAATTTGCGAGTTCAGCTAAAATAAGAAATTATGTATACTTATAGATGTGGGAATATAGCAGTTTGTACTATGAATGGTGGAATATCGTCGCTAGAATTCGCTCCTCGAAATAAAGTCGATGAAATATGCCTTTTGAAATATATTATTTGTAACATGCCATTTGGAATATAGTCGTTGGATTATGTCTGCTGGAATATAGTCATTGGATTATGCCCTTTAAGATATTCTCGTTGGAATATAGCTGTTGAAATATATCATAAGAATATTGACGTTGGAATATGACCGTGAAAATATAGCCGATAGAAAATGACAGTTTGAAAAATAAATTATTTTTGTACACAAATTATTTTAATATTATATTACTATATCTATATTATTTTTTGTCTATAATATTTTTTATAGTTTAGATTTAAATAATATAAAAATGTAATTATTTAATATAACTAAAAAATAATATAAGATGTCAAACCACCCTCTCTTCTCCCTCCCTTGTCACTCCAATATTTAACCACATACACCCCATCCCAGCAAAACTCACCTTTCTCTCTCTCTCTCTCTCTCTAAAAATCCTGTATTGTAGAATGGGGAGAGTCGGCGATATCATCCACGGCCTAACACCGGCGGCGATGATGGTCGTTACTCAGGCCACAATGGCCGGCGTCCACGTCTTCTACAAACTCGCTGGAAACATCGGGATGAGCTTGAAGGTCTTGATTGCTTATAGGTTCATTTTTGCTTCCGCTGTTATTGTTCCAATAGCTCTATTCCTTGAAAGGTTCGTGACAGTTCTCGCACCCTTTTTTCATTTTTATTTAATGTCCAACTGTACCCCCAAAAAGGCTATACGGCTCAGTTTAAGTATCCTCCTTCTGGTTGCAGGAAGACTAGGCCTAAACTGACGTGGACGGTGGTATCTTATGGTTTCACCAGCGGATTACTTGGGTAAGTAAAACGATTTTACCATACCATCATCTCTCGAACTACCAAAGTGTTGCTGTTAATGAATGAACGGATTGAACACTATCATCTCTCGAACTACCGAAGTGTCACAACTTTACCATACTCGGTCTTGCTTCGGTAACAAACAGTACTGTTTGGTACTGTTTGAAACAGTACTGTTTGTTACAAAACAATACTGTTTGTTACAAAACAGTACTGTTTTTTAGTCTGTACTGATCTCTTTGACACACAGTAATGTGTGTTAAGCAAGACTAGAAAACATTGAAGTGTGACGTAAAGTTGTGACACTAATGAGCTCTGAGGACTGATAAGTCCTATTTATTCTTTTTTTTTTTTTTGTTTACATTTGAAACTGTACCATTTTGTTTGTCACGATTTAAATATAACTTAAGGACTCTAATACTAATACTTTGTCATTAGTTGTTGTCATCTCCTTAAGTATGTTACTATTACACCCACTAATAGTGCTAAGCAACAGATGTCATTAGTTGTCATTTCTGTAAGTATTACACACACCAAAGATGCTCAGCATTATTATATATATGAACATAACAATCCAACGACTTAGTAATATATAAGGACAAACAACAAAAGGGGACAGTGTAACTCTTTTTTTTGGTAAAAGATAAGATTCATATATAGATAGTAATTTGGAGATTACAGGAGTACCACGATCGACAGGGACCCAAAAAGACACGATTCAAACATAAGCAAACTAGAAGCACAACTTAGAAAATTAAACAAGCTACAGACCATATACAGATAACATTAAACATATTTTACAGACTCGTTGGAATAAGACCTGAAGACAACAAACACTGAAACCAACTGTATGCTGTGTAACTCCAAATTGAAATAATAAAATACTACAATTGCTCTTGGAGGTTTTTTCAGGTGATAGTTATATATTCTTGTCATGAATTGAATTTTCCAAATCTCCGTCTGATATGTACCTGTATCGTTCCCACGTATTGCTACATATAAACTCACGTATTGCTACAGAAAAACTAAAACTAAGAATTACGGAAAACAAACTGAAATAACAGAAAAATAACTTATTATTTCATGATGAATAATACGAACTATTACAGTGCTTAAATAGAAAAACACTAACTCTAGCTAGACAACTTGACCTAATGGGCTCGGCCCGATCTACTAACTAAATAAATAAACATCTAATAATTTAAATAAACTAACTAACAAGTAATTATATAAATAATATTAATTATCTAATAATAATAATAATAATAATAATAGTGTTGACCCGGATCATAAGGTTGACCCGTATCAACTTCTCCGCGCTCGAAAAACACTTTGTCCTCAAGGTGGATGAGTGAAAAATATGTGTGACGTCTTGTAGCTCTTGCACACGTTTGCCCGGACAAATAGACGAAGGATGACCTTCGGAAAAGTACTTTGGAGATCGAATTCGGAAACAATGAGGCCGCAAACGGACTCAGGAGGTCGAAAAAACCTACGAATGAATCCGGTGAGCCAAAAAAATAGAGCCGCAACTCACAATTGAGCCAAAATTAGGAGTATGGCTCACTTGGAGCCAATTTGGAGCCGGTGGGTTGAGATGAGCCGATCGGAAGCTGCCAAGCCGCGTAGAATCCAGTGGCTCGATCCGAGCCGGAAGGAAGTTGTGCGAGCGACTGAGCCGTGGACGAGTCGGGGTCCCATTATCAGCTAGATCGAGCCGAATAGGAGCTACTCTCATCCCATCGGCCTTGAATGGAAAACGGCAAGTAGTCCTTGCGCTCCGACGACCGAACCCTACCCAGGAGATGCCCGTAGGTCGGAGGAGGGTGGTGGTGGTCCTCCAAGTATGCTACCAACATCAGCGTTCTGTCCCGACGGCTATATCCGATGACGACTTCTGCAGATAGCAAACCCAGTTTGCGATCCAGGTTCCGGCAGATTCTCCGGCGTTGCTTGCCAGTTCTGGTCCGTCGATTCGGCGATTGAGGAGGGCTTTAGGAATCTGACCGGGAGCTGAATTAACGGGAAGTTGCTGGCTTCTATCGGATTGACTAAAGCTATTGTGGAGTTGTCATCCTCGTCCTCTGTCGTAGCGTTACCCAGGTGCTGCTGTTGTGGGTTCTCTAGTGGCGGCAGTGAGGTCGTTGTCAATTGTTGTGACCCCAGCGGCGGCGACTGTGGCAAGCGGCCTTCGAATATCTGCTCCTGGATGCGACAGAACTCCTCAGTGGTCACCGCTCGGAAACGTCCCCCACTGGCTTTGATATCTTCCAAATATGTCGTGGCGAGATACCACTCGCTTGGAGATGTTCCAGCTCTGGCATGGTGGGATACTTAATTGTTTGATTCACTTGCCGGCAGAGTTCTTCGATGTCTTCGGGATCTTCGAGAATGAGAACGACGCAAGGGGTACCACCCGTGTCCGCCATTCGATAATGAAAGCACCAATTGATACGTACGAGTATCGTTCCCACGTATTGCTACGGAAAAACTAAAACTAAGAATTACGGAAAACGAACTGAAATAAAATAAAAATAACTTCTTATTCCATGATGAATAATACGAACTATTACAGTGCTTAAATAGAAAACACTAACCCTAGCTAGACAACTCAACCTAATGGGTCGGTTGGATCTACTAATTAAATAAATAAACATGTAATAATAACAAATTAAATAAACTAACTAACAAGTAATTATATAAATAATACTAATTATCTAATTTACGATAATAATAATAACTATAGTGTTGATCCGGATCATAAGGTTGACCCGTATCACCGTGAACCCCATTTCAATTTCAGCATCATTTGGATTAGAACAATGGTACATGTACCTAATAACTAGTCTGCCCTACTCTTTCTTCCTATGGTGGCTGGGCTCTGGGATTAAGGGCAGGGACGGAAAAGACCAAAATACTCCTGTGAGTATTTACAATTCCAAATTCTATCCCCTATGTCTCACAGAAACACCATCTACACCTCCACCACCAGCCACCATCAACTAACAGATTATTTACAAAAATGTTTCGGATTTGAACTAAATTATTACATCTCTTAACTAAAAATAGAGGTGGTGTAGAAAGAAGAACGGACGTTTTAGATCTAGAAAAATAGCACTGCCATTCCGCCTCCCCGTCAACGGCGCTGCCGCTTCCGCCGCCTACAAGACTTCGACACCTGTATAAAAAAGTAGTTCTTGACTCTAGATGAACAGATCTACACATGGATAAGTCAGAATCAGAAGAAGAAGAAGAAGAAGAAGAAGAAGAAGAAGAAGAAGAAGAAGAAGAAGAAGAAGAAGAAGAAGAAGAAGAAGAAGAAGAAGAAGAAGAAGAAGAAGAAGAAGAAGAGAGAGACAGATCTGACCTTGGTACCTTCGTCTTCCACCGTCGCAGCCATTCCTGACCGTCGCAGCCACTCCTCACTGGAGAAGAAGAAGAAGATGAAGAGCAATAGTCGGCGTCGTCCGCGTCTTTCATCTCCGCCATCCTCCTCGCCGTCGCAACCACTACTCACCGGATAAGAAGAAGAAGATGAAGAAGAAGAGCACGAGTCGGTGTCTTCTTCTTCTTCTTCTCCGCCATCCTCCTACCCGCCATCACCACCGTCGAATTCGCCGTCCTCTGCCTCTCTCTCTCTAACCCCTCTACCTCTCGTTCTCTCTGTTGTGTGGTTAGTGGTGTGAGGATGAGAGAAATGAGAGAGTTTGATGTTCGGTTAAGTCAATTAGGGTTGGGTTAGTGTAATGGGTTGGGTTAATTAGTGTTATGTTTGGCTAATTTGTTATATTGGCCCATTAATTTTGCCATTTGAATTTAGAAATAATAAAAAATGGGCCAATAATTTCAGAGGGGTAAATTGGTCTTTCTCCTTGTTTAAGATTACCCAATTTGAAAATGGAAAGAAAGAAGAGGGACGTCCTAAAAAAGAAATTAGGGAGAAAGAGCAAGGACGCAGCGGTTCTGAATTTTAGCACTTTCAAAAGCGCATATGTACCTAGGTTAAAAGATGCCTATGAAAAGTACGTGGGTGAAATGATGGTTCTTGTATAACATTTGCTAGCACATACTTCCTCCGTTCTCACTGGTTCTTCAAAATTTCTCTTTATGTATGTTCTTTCTGTTTCTTCAAAATTTCTATAAAAGGAAACTTCCTACAACAAAAATACTATCATATCCTTGATATAAAAGAAACCCCATTAAAGAATTTTTCTGCCAATTAAGATTCCACTATCTGCTTTAGAAACTTACCAGGGGCACTTCAGACTTTCTCTTACTTTTCTTAATAAAACAACTTCTCAATTTTTTGAAGAGCCAGAGGGAACGGAGGCTGTACATGTGATGCTCATGGAAAAGTAAATTCTAGACTAAGTAGCACCATCAGCTACAAGTTATCGCACTATACAAGCATAACCTTGGTACGAAAATTTTCATCGAATTGATGTGATGCCGTGATGGTTATTGATAGGTTTAACTGAATTAAATAATCTCTTTGTTCTTATCTTTGAGTCAAGTTGGTTCAATTTTTGCTCGTATTCTCAATTGCAGAGGGTCACTAGCTCAAAACATTTACGCGCAAAGCCTGGTTCTAACATCTGCTACATTTGTTGCGGCTATGATCAATCTCGTTCCGGCCGTCACTTTCATTTTAGCAATCGCCTTCAGGTAGACCTGAAATTTAAAATAGCCTCCTCAGTCTTTCTCACAATATTTCAATCTAAAGTTTGATTAATTTTGTCAAAATTCTGCAGAATGGAGAAGTTGGGATTGCATACAATGGTTGGGAAGGCTAAGGTGTTGGGTACATGTACGTGCATAGGTGGTGCAATGCTACTAACATTCTACAAAGGTGCAGAGGTCAACCTTTGGTCAACCAACATTGACCTTCTAAAAATGACTGCGAATAAGGATGGTCACGGCGCGTTGTCGCACCATGTAGCCGGTAATCACGGTCACTTGTTGGGAGTTTTATTGATTATTGGGTGTTGTTTCTCGAATTCAATGGGGTTAATTGTTCAGGTGAATTTTGTATTGAAACACTAACTTGTCTATTTCCCCAAAACTTTGCCGACATAGTCGTCCTCTATCTTTTTGCTTTCATCGATCCAGGCTAAGATGGTCAAGGAGTACCCTTGTCCGTACTCGAGCACCGCTTTGATGGTATCAATGGGAGCGCTACAGGCTAGTGTCTATGCGCTTTGCGCGGAGAAGGATTGGAGCCAATGGAAGCTCGGTTGGAACCTAAGACTCCTCATTGTTTCCTACTCGGTATGTACAAATATGGAAAGCACTAATTTTTTTCAATTCGGGGAACATGCTTTGATGTGCTTCTGATGCAGGGGATTGTGGCGTGCGGGTTTATGTTCACCGTCATGATGTGGTGTGTGCAAAAGAAAGGCCCTCTATTTGTATCAATATTCAACCCTCTGATGCTTGTGCTTGTAGCAATAGCAGGGTCATTATTATTGGAGGAACATCTTCATTTGGGAAGGTGCTTACACTTGATCTTGTCCTCTCTTCTCATTAATGAAGCCTTTTGTGTTTGAATGCAATTTTGTTGATTGATTTATTGCAGTGTGCTGGGAAGTGTGATCATAGTGTTGGGGCTGTATATGGTTTTATGGGGAAAAGGCAAAGAATTGAAGAAGATTCCGCGGTTGGTGCCATCAAAAGACGAGGAAGGATCCGAACCAATTGAGATCATGATAAGTTCGTCTTCTAAAGTAACCAAGAGTTTTAGCAATCATAGTGAGAGGTGTAGCGTTAACTCAGACGGTATTGTGATGTTGTTTGACGATGATGGGCTCGTGCTAGAAGAGACTAAAGAAAGCATATGCGAAAGCGAGGATCAAGAGCATAAGACAGATGAATCCAATTAAAATTAGAGTTATAATCGAGCTGTATCGTAGATGAATCTAGATATTTAGATGAATCTAAATATTCTAGTCTAGAGTTTTAGTGTATCGTAGATACTTTAATACTCGAATTATAAATGTATATTGATCTTTTTCAGGATTACTAGTAAAAACGAACTGTTTGTGCAATGTCTGGCCTAGTAGAATTCATAATGAACCTAAGACTTCTGATTAGTTGAGCATTATCTAATTGCTTAGTAGCCGAGCCATGATTTTTGGGGGATGCATGCTCACATCAACTGGTGTCTTTACTGGCTTGCTGTTAGTTTGGTCAAACTACTCGATAACTTTCTCGATATAGTGAGACTGAGTTAACGCATAAACATTTGGAGTTCTACAAGTTTTTAGGGTTTCCGAGAATAACAATCAAATGTTATGAAAAATAACTTTTTGTGGCACGTACTATTGTCTTGTTACTTCCAAATATTAACATGTCGTCTACATAGCGACGTATTAAGATGCATCCAC
This sequence comes from Linanthus parryae, assembly GCA_023055425.1. Lineage (NCBI taxonomy): Eukaryota > Viridiplantae > Streptophyta > Magnoliopsida > Ericales > Polemoniaceae > Linanthus > Linanthus parryae. The sequence continues at coordinate 24,776,282 of JALGPY010000002.1, read as the reverse complement.
CAATCACAATTTTTAGAATATACACATTTGTTTGTGCTAAAATCGTTTGTCGTCGTAAGTATGTTAAATTTTTCACGCCATTGTTCGGGAACCTTTTTTAATTCGTACAAGGATTTCTTGAGGCGAGAATATTTGTGTTCATTTCCAAGAACTCGAAACCTGCTGGTTGTTCCATGTAGATTTCTTCGTCTAATTCCCCGTTAAGAAATGATGACATCCATTTGATGGATTTCAAGATTAAAGATTGCTGCAATAGCGGTCAACATACAGATGGATATTATCCTAGTTACCGGACAATATGTAAAGAAGAAGTATATTCTTTTGTTTTCCTTACAATCCTTGGCGACCAGCCTTGCCTTGTATTTGTCAATGGATCCGCCGGGTTTCAATTTGCGCTGAAGACCCACTTCCATCCTCAGGGTTTGCAACCATGATGTAAGTCCACCAACTCCCACGTATTGTTGTGCAATATGGATTCTATCTCTCTCGTAACAGCTTCTTTTCAATAAGGAGCATCCACTACTAGAAACGGAGCTTTTTACAACGGTTTTTTTAAGGCGGAAAAATAAACCGTAGCTTATAAATTGAAATACTACGGTAATTAAATCCGTAGTAAAAGAATATTTTAACCGACGGGTCCCCGGAAACCGTAGGTTTTAATTATTTATTACATCGGTAATTGCTACACCGTAGCAGTTTTGTAGATTTAAACTATGATTTTTGTTGTAACCGTAGTTAATACCTTTACTTAATATATTTAAAAAAAATAGAGAGATTATGTTAGATTATCGCAAGCAGAGCGGTTCCAATTCCCCGTTCCTCTCAAAAAAATTCGCCATTCATCTCTAGGTCTTCAATCCAATCGGCGCGCACAGGGAGTCTCTCTGGTCTGCTTCTGTTGGACGGGTAAGTCTCTCTCTTGGAGTTAACGTCGTTGAACTCGCAATTTTAAGTTGATTTTGAAATTTACGTTTTGGTTCGTTCCTCTTTGCGGTCAAGCGGCCAGTCGTGGGTGGCATCGCCGGACTTCCTCGGAACTTCAATCCAATCGGCGCGAGGAACATCAATCCAGTCGTGGGTGACATCGCAGGTATGTCTTTTCTTCCTCTGCCTTATATGTCGTTGCTTCTTCTGCCCTCTTCTTCAATTGTCTTGTGTATTTTCATTATGTGATGTTGACTCTAGGTGTTGAAATTGGCTATTGCGAATTTATGCAATTGAATTTCATATTGGACTGAATGGAAAGTGTATCCCGAATTTCTGCAATTATCTTCTGTATTTTCATTACTATATAAACCCTAGGCGATTGAATTGTGCAGGTATACCTAGTTTGGGAGTAACATTGATGGAGAATATATTTAGGGTTTCAGGGGTTGTCCGATAGTTTGGTAATTGTGGGTTGCGTCCTGGGTTTAGGAAAAAAACAATTAGAAATTGTTGCTCTTGCGGCTGCGATCCTTTACGTATATTTTTGCTGTTGTTTTTGAACAAATGTTACTGTTGTGTTAAACTTTGAAGTTTTGTTAAACTTAGTATTTTGCTATTTGGACGAACACCGTTTCTGTAGTGCTTAATGCTTATAACTTAGTATTTTTCTTCACTATTCGTTCACTGATGTTTTAATCTTAGAATTTGAAGGTTCACATGTTTATTTTTGCTCCAGAATTTGGAAGTTATTATCAGATGATTGTCTAATTAGAATTTATCTTTATTTTTGTTGTAGTTTGGTTTGTTTCTGTTTTTGTTGTTTAACTTCAGTTGGAGCGAACAAGAACAGGTGAACTGGAATAGCAACATTAAAAAAATCATTTACGGCGGTTGCCAACCGCTGTTTTTAGCATTGTCTACGTTTCCAGAAATCAAAATCTTATTTTTTTTGCGACGGTTAAAACTGTCGCTTATAACTTTCCCTACGAAAAAATAAACTGTAGGTAATACTTTTTTACAGCGGTATAAGAACCGTAGTAAAACTATTTGCTACAGTACGCAGCTATCGGTAAAAAAATCCCAAAAAGACGGTAAAAAAACCGTAGTTTATATTTTAAAGCTACGGTAATTAATAAACCGTCGGTTATACACTTAAAACCGACAGATAATAAAACCATCGTTTATATCAGTATTTGCGACGGTTGCATCCGTCGTTTTTTTATAAGCGACGCCTTTCTTAAGGACTTAAGGACGGTATATGTAACCGTCGTATATTATGTAAACTACGGTTTTTAAGCTTTTTGCTATGGTTGAAATCGTCGTTTTTTCCAATTTTTCCAGTAGTGATCCACACTTGCCATTGCTTTCTTGTAGGAAGTAGGATTATTTTCAAGCATGAAGGTAAGGAAAGACATTTTGTACCTTGTGAGTTTGCGTTATCCAACGAAGAATAATGTTCTCGTTTCTACGGTATCCACACATTGGGATTGAGAACTGAGATCTCCTTCATACCTTGTGCTAGCAACTTTCAAGGAGGGATGAAGCAATCACGTAAAACGGAGTAACTGGCGCCGAGCCACCTAGTGGCCGACGGAAAGGGGCAGACGGGTAGGGGACACCTCTTGGTTCTCTCTCTCTCCTTGCTCTGTTATTTCACTCAATGACAACTCCTGTGAAATAATAGAGCTAGGACTCCCCTTTTATAAATAATAACTCCTTCTTATCAACAAACTTGCCCCAATACTAATCATGTCTATACACGGATCAATCCACTTTGCAACTTAGTCCAAATAACTTTGCATGTGGTTGTATTTTGATCATTGATCCATATAATTTTTAATTAGTCCTACTAATTAATATTTATGTCATGTTTAATCATTGCGGTGTGTGATCATATAGGTTACTATGAAGCTGGCAGTAAATTACAAACATTGAGCGGTGTCTAGCAACACATCAATGCTACCCAATTAATAGAAATAGTTAGTGATCCGACAAACCGTGTGCCCAATTAATGTTACCGTGTTGCATTATCCCTTTGTCTCTATATCCGGATTGGACACGAGACATAAATGTCACAATCGTATATCCAATTCATAGTTTCTCGACCCTCGAGATAGGCTTATCTGTACAGATAACATCAATATCTCATATTGATTTATCTGAGTATGGTCAGACATTCCATAAGCACTACCCCTCGAATGGTCGTGGATATTTTCTCCCATTATGTTGGAGGAACAAATTCTCTCTACGTCACTGCCATCTCTCAGCTTGCTTCTTATCATGTCTGATTCCAGCCTTTATTGCTACCCAGTTACGGTGTAGCGTTTGACGAGATCAAAACATGATATTCACAAATAAAGTATCTAGTGACTTCAAGTCTAATGACTACAACACCATTGTCACTACGAGAAGCACTTGTGACATTAACATAATTTATATGCAGTCTTCTCTTGGTGGGTCAATCTAGTATGTCATTACTCCTAATGCATACCCATGTGTTAGACTTGATATTTCCATATCAATCTACCCACATACTAGTCTATAGTGATCGTCCTATTAATCAATATACTGGACTAGAAATATTTAAGATAAACAACAATTTGGAATCTAAGGACTTCATTATATTAAGTATAAAAGACATTTTCCACCCTCCGACTATGGACAAAAGACATTTTGCCCCCTCATTTACGGAAAAATACATTTTGCACCCCTGTCAACGGATGGTGGGTGGACAGATACCACCCTTCTATTACAATCCGTTAGTGGAGCGGTGCAAACTGACTTTTTATGACCAATTTAACCTTACAAATTGTGGACAAATAACATTTTTTTTGTTTATTTTTTAATTCATCATGTTCTTGGTGTTCTTGAGCATCACCTCCACTACCACCAAATCCCCACCACCACCAACATCAACACCAACACCGCCAACAACAACAACAACAGCATGCTTGACCAACTACAAACTTGCACGACTGCCAACTCCAAATCACCTCCTGAAACTCCATCAACTCAAGTTCTACCTAAATCACCAACTCACTGTAAACTTACCTCCACCTACACCAAACTGCCACCATCAAACATACTACCTAATCCACCATTCTGCCTGACCTCCTACATCAACAACCCACCAACACCAACACCAGTACCAACAAAAATGAAGAAGAACTGTGTTGATTAGAATCGACAACTCAAAGCCATGATTTAATCCAGTCAAATTCCTAATCGGGGGAGAAATCATAATCATACTCAGCAAAAAGAAAAAAAATTAGGAACTTGGAAGAAAATGAAATACATGAAATCACTAATCAAAATCCCCAAACATGGAGTGAGTGAATTACGAAACGAACTAGGGCAGAAGCAGAGAGAGAGATTCAGAATCGCGATTTTATCGCTCCTGTAGATAGTGCTTTCTGAGCTGACAGATCTTGGCCACGTGGCAACCATCCAGCACACCATATTGTGCTCCACACACACTGGATCACCAGCCGAGCTGATCCATGTGGGGGCTGCGAGACAGAGCCCTCGCATACCACCGCACGGGACTTGTAGGGACTTAGTGGTTTGGAGGCTAGAGTAAGCCCTGTCGCGTCCGATCCAAGCCCGCACGCGACCTTTAGTAACTGTTTTGAGAGATCTATGGCACGAGCTCCATAAACCCGGTCAATCCGGTCAAACCCGGTCAACCTCGTAACGGTTCCGGTATTCGCGCACAACGTGCTGTAACGGTCCCTATATACTCGGACGAACGTGCCGTTATGGTTAAGATAATTAAGATGCCATCAATGGGCACATTAATCACACTACAACGGTCACGTTCTCTGCTATATATATGACGTTAACCTTTCCATACAAGGGAGAACACACTTGCCATACGCGGAAGCTCTGCCAAACCTCTGTCTCTCTCTCAGACATTACTACTGCCTTACTCTCTCCCTACACACAACCCCACTCTTCCTGTGCGATCTCTGATCCTCTACATACGGTGTACACGGAGGTCTCCTCGCCGGAATCTCTTGTGCACATTTTGGTGAACCCGACGTGAACTTACCAACAAAAGCAATCATGTCTCAGGAGGATGATATCAGCAACAGATCGCCTTCCACCGAAACCGCCTCGGGAGAGGAGACCCGCCGTACTCCTACCACTCCCGGCGAGACACCGACGCTAGAGTCCTTGGACGCCACTGTCCAAAGTCAGGCGAAAGCTCTCAAAGCTCAGTCTGCGCAACTAGAACGGATCTTGGCCGTTCTGGGCACCCTTGCGCCGAACCCTTCACCAGCCACCGCCGTCTCTCAAGGAGGAGGAGGCCCTACCGCTCCGGGATTGGGAGTGTCAACCACACCTCCCAACCCTAACCTGCAGACTCCTCCGGCGACTACGCAGCTGCCTTCGATTCAGGGGTCGACAGCTCAGATGTTGCCTCTCACTGCTCACACTCCTCAGCCTTCGGCTTTGGCATCTAACCCGACTCTGCAGTACCCCTTGCCTCCTCCAACGGCGATTTGGGGCAATGCGAGCAGCCAATATGTCCCTAATCCTCCGGCGGCATACGTGTCGCCTCCGCCTGCGGCAACCCCTCCTTCAGCTACCGAGGGAAGCATTCCAGAATGCATGACGTCTCTGCAGAAGCGTATGGACACTATTCTGGCTCACCAGTCATTCGCGGATACCATTATCCCGAAGTTAGACAACGATCCACCCATCCCGCGGGAGATCTATCTCATGCCCAACCCGGCGGGGTATAAGGCCCCTAAATGGGACAAGTTCGAGGATGTAAACGGGAACGCTCATGAGCATGTCATGCGTTTCATTGATGTCATGGGGCCATACGGAGCTGATCCCAAACTCCTGATGCGAGAGTTCCCAAAATCTTTAGGGAACGTAGCGTACAAGTGGTACCGAACGTTGGAAGCCGGATCCGTGAAGACTTGGGACGACATGGTCCAGAAGTTCTACACCAAGTTCTTCCAGATGGAAGAAAAGGTGACAATGATCCATCTCTCTCGGATGTATCAGAAGCGCGAGGAGGATGGGATTACTTTCATCAAGAAATTCAGGGCGAAGTCCTTGGAGTGCAAAGATCCAATGCTCGAGAGCCGGCTCGTAGAGATATGCCTGCAGTGCATGCGAGACGAATACAAAGGTATGCTCATCAATTTGCAAACACCTACGTTTTCAAAGCTAATTGAATGCACGAAGAACATCGAACCTATAGTCGAGAGGCAGAAAAATAAGAACGCTCCGGAGCGACCTTCGAGCGGCACCACCTACAAGATCGGGAGATTCAGTTACAAGAGGGGACGCGAAGCTGAGGTCAATACAGTTTCACCCCATAAGCAAGCGAAGGTTGTGAACTTCGATGTACCACCTTTGCCTTGCTCGGTAGAGGAGGCAAGCGACCTTTGCAGACACTGGCGCAAGGACGGTGTCCTGCCACCGCTCGAGAAGATACCCTCCAAGGAGATGGTGAGGGACCCTAAGTGGTGCGAGTACCACGGCAAGGTCATGCACCCCACAGCGGAATGTAAAAAGCTCAGGTTTACATTCGACCAGAAGATGAAGAACGGCGAGCTGATCGTCAGCGATCGCAGGAAGGATGTGCGCAACAATCCGCTTCCTGCCCATGCGGAGCAAGACTCAAAAGGCAAGGAGGTTGCCATGATCTAAATCGTCGACTTGGAGGAGGTCGCAGAGGATGGTCTACCCATCATCGCCGAGGTCCACGATGACGAGGACTACAGTATGGACACAGAAGACGAACGTGCCGATCGGATGAAGGGGTCGCACGGCTTTAGCAGATTCTTCGACGAGATGAACTTCTCCGAGAAGTGCCGGACAGATATGACGAAAGCAATCTTGAGAATAGCGGAGGACTACGAGGAGGATCTTGTAGTTTCCAACGGGAAAGTCATCAGGGCGTCTCGCTCTACAGAAAAGATTATGACCTTTTCTGCCAGCGACAAGAAGACAGATGCGAGCCACCAGAGGCCTCTGTACGTGACGGCCCTCATCAATGGCGTCGAGTTCAAACGAGCATTCGTCGATGGAGGAGCAGCGGTCAACGTCGTTTCGCTCCACACACTGAAGCTAGCAGGGATCCCCGAGTACAAGATCGTCAGGCGTCCATCTCCGCTGATGGGATTCGGAAGCGACTCTAGAATGACGATCGGATGGATCCGCCTGGGCGTTCAAATTGGCAAAATAAAGTGCTCAGCAAAGTTCTATGTCATAGACGCAAACACCACGTATCACATGATCATAGGTCGAGCCTGGATTCATCGCTTCGACGCGGTTCCTTCAACGACTCACCAGGTTATGAAAGCTATCTGGAACGACAGAGTAGTCGAGATACCGGCTTCAACGAATCCATTCAACTTGGATGAATCACATCTTAGCGAGGCAGTGTGGTTCACCGAGATGGCGGACGAGCAAACACCGGGACCATTCAACCCTACTCCTTTGCCTCTCTGGGAGGACATCAAGGACCAGTCACCTGCGGGAGTAATGGTGACAAGAGAAGATGCCAAAGAAAAGCCGCCTACACGCGAAGAGGCGCCGCGTATCGCATACCATCGGAAGAATGTGTATACTCTGAAGAGAATCGCAAAGCATGACCCCGAAGGCAAGGAGATAGAGAGCTTTTAAGCCAATGGGAAGAAATGCTATCGCATATGAAGGTGTGCGGGGATGTCCTCACACGGGCATGAGGATATCCCTGGGCAAATCAATCAAATCGAGCAAATTGCGCTGACGGAAAAGCCAACACAGGGCGCTCCAGACGAGAAACTCAAAGAAGCACCTGAATGCATGGAAGACAGGCCCAGACCACAAAAGCAAGAGCTAAAGGAAGTGTTCCTCAGCCCGAACGAGGAAAAGAAAAGGCCAGTCTTTCTAAGTGCGGACCTCACAAGCGAAGAGGAGCAAGGACTGCTACAGCTCCTAACTGAATACAAGGACGTGTTCGCATGGGAGTATGATGAGATGCCAGGACTTGATACAAGCATCACTATGCACCGCTTAGACATCATTCCAGGGTCTAAGCCGGTAAAGCAGAGCACAAGAAGCTTCAGGCCGGAGCTTAACGTGAAAATCAAGCAGGAGATTGTCAAACTCCTGGATGCCAAATTCATAGAGCCGAATCATCATCCCACATGGCTGGCCAACATCGTGCCAGTGGTGAAGAAGAACGGACAGCTCCGCATCTGCGTGGACTTCCGAGATCTCAATCGCTTCTGCCCCAAGGACGATTTTCCACTGCCCAACATCGATTTGCTTATCGATTCAACAGCAGGCCATCGCATGTTCAGTTTCATGGATGGCTTCAGCGGGTACAACCAGATCAAGATGGACCCCGAAGACGCGCGGAAAACTGCATTCATCACTCCGGTGGGGGTGTTCAACTACACGGTGATGCCGTTCGGTCTAAAAAACGCGGGTGCAACCTATCAGCGGGCCATGATGGCTCTGTTCCACGACATGATGCATAAAGAAGTGGAATTTTATGTGGATGACCTGGTGGTTAAATCCAAGCACGAAGCAGATCATCTCGCAGATCTACGGAAGGTGTTCAATAGATGTAGACGCTTTCAACTAAAGATGAATCCCATGAAATGCGCATTTGGGGTGACATCAGGGAAATTCTTGGGATGCGTAGTTCATCGCCAAGGAATCGAGCCTGACCCTGCGAAAGTATCAGCCATAACTAGCATGACGCCGCCCCATAACCAGAGTGCCTTAAAGACATTTTTAGGAAAGCTATCCTATCTGCGGAGGTTCATCCCAGCGATTGCCGAGATCACATGCTGTTTTAGTACTCTTCTCAAGAAGGATGTTGTGTACAACTGGGCTCCGGAGCACGAAGCTGCATTCGAAAAGCTGAAGGATCTGCTGACGTCCTCAAAAATAATGATCGCACCTCAACTGGGATCGCCGCTTCTGCTATATCTGACGTCAACAAGGAGATCCATAGGAGCACTCTTGGCCAGGAGTACGAAGGCCAGGAAAGGCCTATCTACTACATCTCTCGCATCGTGTAGCCTGCTGAATCAAGATTGGCGAAATGGTACATGACCATCTCTCAATATGATATCACATGCGTGAGACCGCGAGCGATCAAGTCGCAGGCGGTAGCGGATCTGTTGGCACAGTTCCCCGACAACAGCCACGAGCCCGTGATCGAAGAAGAGCTCGAAGGACCTGAAATCTATGCAATCGACGTGCCTTATTGGACGCTCCATTTCGACGGGTCGTCAACAAGAAAAGGCGGAGGCATTGGGATAGTCTTGACCAAACCAGATGGGGAGGTCATACAGATGTCCGCAAAGCTCGACTTTGCAGTCACCAACAACGAGGCAGAATATGAAGCCCTCATAGCGCGACTGCGCGCAGCAAAAGCTTTGGAAGTAAGCAATCTGACGGTCATGGGAGACTCCAAGTTGATCGTCAAACAAGCCTCGGGCGAGTACAGTTTGAAGGAGATTAACCTTATGTCTTACCGGACTCTAGTACAAAAGCTGGTGCAGCAATTCTGCGATGTGAGGTACGAGCACAAGCCCCGAGCAGACAACAGGCATGCAGACGCTTTGGCAACCTTGGGTTCTAAAGTCAGCACAGAAAAATGTCCCGCAAGGGTCTCCATCAAAGTGCGAACATCGTCGGCATTGACAGAAGACGTGTGCGACGACGAACACATGGATGACACGGACTGGAGAAAAGCAATCCTACAAGCTATTGCAGAAGGCACAAGCAGTGAAAGCTGGACACTCACAAAGGGATACTGCATACACGACAACACCCTTTACTACAAAGGCCCTGGTGGAATACTCATGCGATGTGTTTCCGAGCAAGAGGGACAATTGCTGCTGGAGAAGATTCACCAACATGCTTGCGGAGAAAGCGAGGTGTCAATCTATCGAAAGGCTCAGAGATATGACATTCATTGGCCAGACATGTCAACAGCCGCAGCCCTGATACAAGGGAAGTGCGAGAGTTGCGCACTAATCAAAGATTCTCTACTCATCGCTCTAACTGATGATGACATGGATTGGAGGAAGCCACTCTTTGATTTTCTCACCCAGGGCACCGTGCCCGAATCGAGAAAAGAAGCCGAGAAATTGAAGAGGAAAGCATCTCGATACGTAGTACAGGAAAACCTGCTCTGGCGAAGAGGTCATGAGGGAAACTTGCTGCGATGTCTAGACGGCAGATAAGCACAAGAAGTCATGGACCTTTCTCATCAAGTGGAACACCAAGGAGGTGCGAAATTATGCAGGCAGCTCCTCTCAATCGGATATTTCTGGCCCACGATGGAGGTTGATTGCCGCACCAAAGTGCGACGCTGCCAGGAGTGCCAATTCAAAGGAAACCTAGTGCACGCTCCCGCTGTGGATCTACATGCATTAGGGACGCCATGGCCATTTCACACATGGGCTCTGGACTTCATCGGTCCCATCCGACCAACGTCACACGGGAATCATTTTATTCTCACTGCAACTGAGCTATTCACCAAATGGGTGGAGGCAGCACCACTCAAGACGGCAAATGCGCTAGCTGTGGTCAACTTCGTTCAAGAAGATATCATATGCAGGTTCGGAATCCCAAACACCATTCTTTCAGATAATGGTACTCCATTTGTTAATCGCCAGGTAGCTGTGAAGTTAGCGGAGTACAATATCAGGCAGATATGTTCTACCCCTTATTACCCGAAGGGGAACGGACAAGCCGAAGCGACCAACAAAACACTGTTGAGGATTTTGAGCAAGATGGTCGCAGATGACCACAAGAAGTGGGCCGACTCTCTAAGCATAGCTCTGTGGGCTTACCGAACTTCTCCAAGGACACCCACGGGGGCCTCACCATTCCTACTATGTTATGGGGCCGAAGCCGTGGTACCTGCGGAGGTGAGAGTCAATTCGGCAAGGCTAGCCTTTCACGCACTCTACGAAAATCAACGTGATCATGATCTGGTCTTGCTGGAAGAAAAGCGAGAACAAGCGAAGAGGACCAACAAGCAGTATCAAGAAAGGATCGCTCGCGCTTACAATAAGACGGTCCAGCGAAGAGATTTCGCAGTCGGAGACTTGGTCCTGCGCGCATCTGACCACTGCATGCGAGAAGCGGCTCACCCAAAGTTCGCAGCCAATTGGGAAGGACCCTTCGAAGTCACAGAAGTCTTCGACAGTGGCTACTGCAGCATACGAAGGTTGCACGGCACGACCTCAACCCCGAGTTCAGTCAACATGCGCTGGATTAAGAAGTACTATCCCTGACTTCTCTCATTTCATGCGTTTTATTATAACGTCGCTTAATGTCTTGTATGGCTACGATTTACACAATCTCCTCTCCCATATGAGAGGATTGTAATCTCATCTCTCCCATATGAGAGCGTTATAATAAGAGAATTCTCCCAAATGAGAACTTCATATTTCTGAATTGTCAATTTTGCTTCATTTTAGTTTGTTATAACTGTTGACAATGGTTATCCGCCACAATATCAATCTGTATAACTGCGATCTTAATTGATCATCTAAGCCTATCTGTTACGATAGCGGCCTATGCAAATGCGATCTTAATTGATCATCTAAGCCTATCTGTTACGATAGCAGCCTATGCAAAATGATCTTAATTGATCTTCTCAAGCCTATCTGCTACGATAGCAACTCATGCGAAAAATGATCTTAATTGATCTTCTAAAGCCTATCTGCTACGATAGCAACTCATGCGAAAAACGATCTTAATTGATCTTCTAAAGCCTATCTGCTACGATAGCAACTCATGCGAAAAACGATCTTAATTGATCTTCTAAAGCCTATCTGCTACGATAGAAACTCATGCGAAAAAGGATCTTAATTGATCTTCTAAAGCCTATCTGCTACGATAGCAACTCATGCGAAAAACGATCTTAATTGATCTTCTAAAGTCTATCTGCTACGATAGCAACTCATGCAAAAACGATCTTAATTGATCTTCTAAAGCCTATCTGCTACGATAGCATCTCATGCAAAAAATGATCTTAATCGATCTTCTAAAGCCTATCTGCTATGATAGCAACTCATGCAAAATGATCTTAATTGATCTTCTAAAGCCTATCCGCTACGATAGCATCTCATGCGAAAAATGATCTTAAATGATCTTCCAAGCCCATCTGCGGTGACTGCAACATTATACAAATGCGATAGCAATATTGTGAAAAATGATCTTAAGTGATCTACAAAGGTCTATCTGATATAGCACTTGAATCTGAAAGCAAATCACAAGCCCATCTGCCAAGATGGCACAACTGCGCAAGCACGATCTCGAACGATCTAATAAAACATCTGCGAATTTATATGGCAGATAGCAAATGCGAAACATGTATACAACATTGTGCAAGGCGAGATATGCTGATACGTATGCGAATTTGTATTTTGTTGTAACCAAACAGCAAATAATACAAAAGCTATTTATCATTATGAGTCGACAAGACTTACAATTTATCTGTCTAGATAGCAGCTTACAAGCGAAAAAGCTCAAATCTAACTACACAGCCAACATGGCTTACAATACATTCGAAAAGTAGCTGACAAGCGAGAAGTAACACATCGAGGGAATCCTAACTGAGAAAGGATGAACCCACCGGTCCTAACACCGGTGTAGATACTGCTTTATGACATGGCTAATCTTAGCCACGTGGCGACCATCCAGCACACCATATTGTGCTCCACACACACAGGATCACCAGCCGAGCTGATCCATGTGGGGGCTGCGAGACAGAGCCCTCGCATACCACTGCACGGGACTTGTAGGGATTTGTGGTTTGGAGGCTAGGGTAAGCCCTGTCGCGTGCGAGCCAAGCCCGCGCGCGACCTTTAGTAACTGTTTTGAGAGATCTATGGCACGAGCTCCCTAGACCCGGTCAATCCGGTCAAACCCGGTCAACCTCGTAACGGTTCCGGTACTCGCGCACCACGTGCTCTAACGGTTCCTATATACTCGGACGAACGTGCCGTTACGGTTAAGCTAATTAAGCCGCCATTAATGGGCGCATTAACTACACTACAACGGCCACGTTCTCCAGTATATATATATCGTTACTCTTTCCATACAAAGAGAACAACACTGCCATACGCGGAAGCTCTGCCAAACCTCTGTCTCTCTCTCAGACATTGCTACTGACTTACTCTCTCCCTACACACACCCCTATTCTTCCTGTGCGATCTCTGATCCACTACGTACGGTGTACACGGAGGTCTCCCTGCCGGAATCTCTTGTGCACATTTTGGTGAACCCGACGTGAACTTACCAGCAAAAGCAACCATGTCTCAGGAGGACGATGTCAGCAACCGATCGCCTTCCGCCGAAACTCCCTCAGGAGAAGAAGTCCGCCGTACTCCGACGACACCCGGCGAGGCACCGACTTTAGAGTCTTTGGACACCACTGTCCAAAGTCAGGCAAAAACTCTCAAGTCTCAATCTGCGCAATTGGAGCGGATCTTGGCCATTCTGGGTACCCTTGCGCCAAATCCTCCACCAGGTACCGCCACCCCTCAGGGAGGAGGAACCCCTACTGCTCCAGGATTGGGAGTATCGGCCACGCCTCCCAACCCTCATCTGCAGACTCCACCGTCGGCCGCGCAGCTGCCTTCGATCCAAGGATCAACAGCGCAAATGCTACCCCCTGCCGCTCACGCCTCTCAGCCCACGGCTTTGGCGTCTAACCCAACTTTGCAGTACACTCTGCCTCCACCGGCGACCATATGGGGAAACGCGGGCAGTCAATACACTCCCAATCCTCCGGCGGCATATGTGTCGCCACCGCCTACGGCAACCCCTCCGCCAGTTACAGAGGGGAGCATTCCAGAATGCATGACGTCCTTGCAGAAGCGCGTGGACTCCATCTTGGCTCATCAGTCGCTCGCGGATACCATCATCCCGAAGCTAGACAACGACCCGCCCATTCCACGGGAGATCTATCTCATGCCTAACCCGGTGGGGTACAAGGCTCCCAAATGGGACAAGTTCGAAGACGTCAATGGAAACGCCCATGAGCATGTCATGCGTTTCATCGATGTCATGGGTCCATACGGAGCTGATCCCAAACTGCTGATGCGAGAGTTTCCAAAGACTCTTGGGAATGTAGCATACAAATGGTACCGGACGTTGGAGCCCGGATCCGTGAAGACCTGGGACGACATGGTCCAGAAGTTCTACACTAAGTTCTTCCAGATGGAGGAGAAGGTGACGATGATCCATCTCTCGCGGATGTATCAGAAACGCGAGGAGGATGGGATCACTTTCATCAAGAAATTCAGAGCGAAATCCTTAGAATGCAAGGACCCAATGCTCGAGAGTCGGCTCGTAGAGATATGCCTGCAGTGCATGCGAGACGAGTACAAGAGCATGCTAATCAATTTGCAAACGCCCACGTTCTCAAAGCTCATCGAGTGCACGATGAACATCGAGCCCATCGTCGAGAGACAGAGAAAGAAGAGCGCTCCAGAACGACCTGCGAGCGGCACCACCTACAAGATCGGCAGATTCGGCTACAAGCGAGGACGCGAAGCTGAGGTCAACGCGGTTTCGCCTCAGAAACAAGCAAAAGCCGGAAACTTCGACGCACCGCCTCTGCCATGCTCGGTGGAGGAAGCAAGCGATCTCTGTAGACAGTGGCGTAAAGACGGCATCCTGCCACCGCTAGAGCAAAAACCCTCCAAGGAGATGACGAGGGACCCCAAGTGGTGCGAATACCACGGCAAGGTCATGCACCCCACGGCCGAGTGCAAGAAGCTCAGATTCGCGTTCGACCAGAAGATGAAGAACGGCGAACTCATCGTCAGCGATCACCGGAAGGACGTGCGCAACAACCCACTGCCTGCTCATACAGATTCGGGCTCAAAGGGTAAGGAGGTCGCCATGATCTCAATAGTGGACTTGGAAGAAGTCGCAGAGGATGGTCTACCCATCATCGCTGAAGTCCATGAAGAGGAAGACTACAGCATGGACACGGAGGATGAGCGTGCCGACCGCATGAAAGGGTCGCACGGCTTCAACAAATTCTTCGACGAAATGAACTTCTCCGAAAAATGCCGATCGGATATGACAAAGGCAATCTTAAGGATAGCGGAGGACTACGAAGAGGAACTCGTAATCTCCAACGGGAAGGTCATCAGGGCGTCCCGTTCCACAGAAAAGATTATGACCTTTTCTGCCAGCGACAAGAAGACAGATGCGAGCCATCAGAGGCCCCTGTACGTGACCGCCATCATCAACGGCGTCGAATTCAAGCGAGCATTCGTCGATGGAGGAGCAGCGGTCAATGTTGTTCCACTCCACACACTGAAGCTAGCAGGGATCCCCGAGCACAAAGTGGTCAAACGTCCATCCCCGCTGGTGGGATCCGGAAGCGACTCTAGAATGACGATCGGATGGATCCGCCTCGGCGTTCAGATTGGTAAGATCAAGTGTTCGGCGAAGTTCTATGTCATAGATGCGAACACCACATATCACATGATCATCGGTCGAGCCTGGATTCATCGCTTCGATGCAATCCCTTCGACGGCTCACCAGGTGATGAAAGCCATCTGGAACGACAGGATTGTCGAGATACCGGCCTCAACTAACC
This sequence comes from Linanthus parryae, assembly GCA_023055425.1. Taxonomy (NCBI): domain Eukaryota; kingdom Viridiplantae; phylum Streptophyta; class Magnoliopsida; order Ericales; family Polemoniaceae; genus Linanthus; species Linanthus parryae. Next base: position 24,760,753 of record JALGPY010000002.1, on the reverse strand, counting down.
CGTTCAACTTGGACGAAGCACATCTCAGCGAGGCGGTGTGGTTCACCGAGATGGCGGACGAGCAAACACCCGGACCATTCAACCCTACTCCTTTACCTCTCCGGGAGGACATCAAGGACCAGTCACCTGCAGGCGTGATGGTGACAAGGGGAGACACCGAAGAAAAGCCGCCTACCCACGAAGAGGCGCCGCGCATCGCATATCATCGCAAGAGTGTCTACACTCTGAAGAGGATCGCAAAGTACGACCCCGAGGGCAAGGAGATAGAAAGCTTCTACGCCAACGGAAAGAAATGCTATCGCATATGAAGGTGCGCGGGGACGTCCTCACACGGGCATGAGGATGTCCCTGGGCAAATCAATCAAATCGAGCAAGTTGCGCTGACAAAAGAGCCAACACAGGTCGTTTCGGACGAGAAACTCAAAGAAGCACCCGAATGCATGGAAGACAGGCCGCGACCGCAAAAGCAAGAGCTAAAGGAAGTGTTCCTCAGCCCGAACGAGGAAAAGAAAAGGCCAGTCTTCCTGAGTGCGGACCTCACAAGCGACGAGGAACAAGGGCTGCTACAGCTTCTAACTGAATACAAGGACGTATTCGCATGGGAATACGATGAAATGCCAGGTCTGGACACGAGCATCACCATGCACCGTTTAGACATTATCCCAGGGTCTAAACCGGTCAAGCAAAGCACCAGAAGTTTCAGGCCAGAGCTCAACGTCAAGATCAAGCAGGAGATTGTCAAACTCCTAGACGCCAAGTTCATAGAGCCAAATCACCATCCCACATGGTTGGCCAACATCGTGCCGGTAGTGAAGAAGAACGGACAGCTCCGCATCTGCGTGGACTTCCGCGATCTCAATCGCTTCTGCCCTAAGGACGATTTCCCACTGCCTAACATCGACTTACTCATCGATTCGACGGCAGGCCATCGCATGTTCAGTTTCATGGACGGTTTCAGCGGATACAATCAAATCAAAATGGATCCCGAAGATGCGAGGAAAACTGCATTCATCACTCCCGTGGGGGTATTTAACTACACGGTAATGCCGTTCGGTCTTAAGAACGCAGGGGCAACCTATCAGCGGGCTATGATGGCCCTATTCCACGACATGATGCACAAAGAGGTGGAATTCTATGTGGATGACTTGGTAGTCAAATCCAAGCACGAAGCAGATCACCTTGCAGACCTGCGAAAGGTGTTCAACAGATGCAGAAGCTTTCAACTAAAAATGAACCCCATGAAATGCGCATTCGGCGTAACTTCGGGAAAGTTTTTGGGATGCGTGGTTCATCGCCAAGGGATCGAGCCTGACCCTGCGAAAGTGTCAGCCATCACCAGCATGACGCCACCTCACAACCAAAGCGCCTTGAAAACATTCTTGGGAAAATTGTCATATCTGCGGAGATTCATCCCAGCAATCGCCGAAATCACATGCTGTTTCAGCACTCTTCTCAAGAAGGACGCCGCGTACAACTGGGCTCCTGACCATGAAGCCGCATTCGAAAAGCTAAAGGAGATACTTACATCCCCAAAGATCATGATCGCGCCCCAACTGGGATCACCGCTGCTGCTATATCTTACATCAACAAGGAGATCTATAGGAGCACTTTTGGCTCAGGTGTATGAGGGCCAAGAGAGGCCTATCTATTACATCTCTCGCATCGTACAGCCTGCTGAGTCAAGGTACACAGACATCGAACGTCACTGCCTTGCCTTATTCTTTGTGATAGAGAAGTTGAGACACTATTTTGCATCGCACAAAGTAGTGGTGGTGACCAAAAGCGACCCCATAAGATACTTGCTAACTCACACTACTCCGGGCGGGAGATTGGCGAAATGGTACATGACCATCTCTCAATACGATATCACATGCGTGAAGCCAAGGGCGATCAAGTCGCAGGCGGTAGCAGATCTGCTGGCACAGTTTCCCGACAACAGCCACGAACCTGTGATCGAAGAAGAGCTCGAAGGCCCTGAAATCTACGCGATCGACGTGCCCTATTGGACCCTCCACTTCGACGGTTCGTCAACCAGAAAAGGTGGAGGCATTGGGATAGTCTTGACAAAGCCCGATGGGGAAGTCATACAGATGTCCGCGAAACTCAACTTCGCAGTCACGAACAACGAGGCGGAATACGAAGCTCTCATCGCGGGGCTCCGTGCAGCGAAAGCTCTGGAAGTAAGCAACTTAACAGTCATGGGAGACTCCAAGCTGATTGTTAAGCAAGCCTCGGGCGAGTATGGTCTGAAGGAAATCAACCTCCTGTCATACCGCACTCTAGTGCAAAAGCTGATGCAGCAATTCTGCGACGTGAAATACGAGCACAAGCCCCGAGCGGACAACAGGCATGCAGACGCCTTAGCAACTCTGGGATCTAAGGTCAGCATAGACAAATGCCCCGCGAGGATTTCCATCGAAGTGCGAACATCGTCGGCATTAACAGAAGATGCGTGCGACGACGAACACGTAGATGACGCAGATTGGCGAAAAACAATCCTGCAAGCTATTGCGAAAGGCACCAGCAGCGAGAGCTGGGCACTCACGAAAGGATACTGCATCCACGACAATACCCTTTACTACAAGGGTTCTGGAGGGATACTCATGCGATGTGTCTCCGAGCAAGAAGGACAACAGCTGTTAGAAAGGATTCACCAACACGCTTGCGGAGAAAGCGAGGTGTCAATCTACAGGAAAGCTCAGAGATATGGCATTCATTGGCCAGGCATGTCAACAGCTGCAGCCCTGATACAAGGGAAGTGCGAGAGTTGCGCACTAATCAAAGATTCTCTACTTGTCGCTCTAATCGATGACGATACAGACTGGAGGAAGCCATTGTTCGAATTCCTCACCCAGGGTACCGTACCCGAATCGAGAAAAGAGGCCGACAAATTGAGAAGGAAAGCTTCTCGATACGTGGTTCAGGAAAACCTGCTTTGGCGAAAAGGCCACGAGGGCAACTTGCTGCGATGCCTAGACGATAGGGAAGCACAAGAAGTCATGGACCTCTCTCATCAGGTGGAACACCAGGGAGGTGCGAAATTGTGCAGACAGCTCCTCTCAATCGGATACTTCTGGCCCACGATGGAAGCCGATTGCCGCACCAAGGTGCGACGCTGCCAAGAATGTCAATTCAAAGGGAACCTAGTGCACGCTCCCGCCGTGGATCTACATGCATTAGGGACGCCATGGCCATTTCACACATGGGCTTTGGATTTCATTGGCCCCATCCGACCAACGTCACATGGGAATCATTTCATTCTCACCGCAACTGAGCTGTTCACCAAATGGGTGGAAGCAATACCACTAAAGACGGCAAACGCGCTGGCTGTGGTCAACTTCATCCAGGAAAACATCGTATGCAGGTTCGGAATCCCGAATACTATTCTTTCAGATAACGGTACTCCTTTTGTTAATCGTCAGGTAGCCACGAAACTTGCGGAGTACAATATCAGGCAAATATGCTCTACTCCCTATTATCCAAAGGGAAACGGACAAGCCGAGGCGACTAACAAAACGCTGCTGAGAATTCTGAGCAAGATGGTCGCAGATGACCACAAGAAGTGGGCCGACTCTCTTAACATAGCTCTGTGGGCCTACAGGACCTCTCCAAGAACACCCACAGGGGCTTCGCCATTTCTATTATGTTATGGGGCCGAAGCTGTAGTACCTGCGGAGGTCAGAGTCAATTCGGCACGGCTGGCCTTCCATGCGCTCTATGAAAATCAACGCGATCACGATTTAGTCTTGCTAGAAGAAAAGCGAGAACAAGCCAAAAAGACTAACAAGCGGTATCAAGAAAGAATCGCTCGCGCCTACAACAAGACAGTTCAGCGGCGAGATTTCGCAGTTGGCGACCTGGTCTTGCGCGCGTCCGACCACTGCATGCGAGAAGCGACTCATCCGAAGTTCGCAGCCAACTGGGAAGGACCCTTCGAAGTCACAGAAGTCTTCGATAGTGGCTACTGCAGCATACGAAGGTTGCACGGCTCAGCCTCAACTCCGAGCTCAGTCAACATGCGCTGGATCAAGAAGTACTATCCTTGACTCCTCTTATTTCATACGTTTTATGATAACGTTGCTTAATATCTCATGTGGCTACGATTAATGCAATCTCCTCTCCCATATGAGAGGATTGTAATTCTACCTCTCCCATATGAGAGCAATGTAATAAAAGAATTCTCCCAAATGAGAAGTTCATATTTCTAGCCGCTTATATTGAGATCATTTTATTTAAATATCTCCGTTAACAATGATTCATTCGCTGCAAATAGCAATTCATGCAAATGTGATCTTAATTGATCATCAAAGCCTATCCCCGCGATAGCAACAAACACAAATGTGGTCTTAATTGATCATCAAAGCCTATCCCCGCGATAGCAGCAAACGCAAGCACGATCTTAATTGATCATCAAAAGCCTATCTCTACGATAGCAGCAAACATAAACGCGATCTTAACTGATCATCCAAGCCTATCTCATACGATAGCAAACGCGATCTCAAGCGATCATCAAAGCCTATCTCATACGATAGCAAACGCGATCTCAAGCGATCATCAAAGCCTATCTCATACGATAGCAAACGCGATCTCAATCGATCATCAAAGCCTATCTCGAACGATAGCAAACGCGATCTCAACCGATCATCAAAGCCTATCTCATACGATAGCAAACACGATCTCAATCGATCATCTAAAGCCTATCCTTTACGATAGCAGCTACACGCGACTGCGATCTTAAGTGATCATCTAAAGCCCATCTCCTACGATGGCAGCCAATGCAAATGCGATCTTAAGTGATCATCTAAAGCCCATCTCCTACGATGGCAGCAAATGCAAGTGCGATCTTAAGTGATCATCTAAAGCCCATCTCCTACGATGGCAGCAAATGCAAATGCGATCTTAAGTGATCATCTAAAGCCTATCCCCCACGGTAGCAATCAAATGCAAATGCGATCTTCAGTGATCATTAAAGCCTATTTCTCATGGTAGCAATCAAATGCAAATGCGATCTTAAGTGATCATTTAAAGCCTATCTCCCACGGTAGCAATCAAATGCAAATGCGATCTTCAGTGATCATTAAAGCCTATTTCTCATGGTAGCAATCAAACGCAAATGCGATCCTAAGTGATCATTAAAGCCTATCTCTTGCGATAGCAACCAAACGAAAATGCGATCTTAAATGATCATCCAAGGCCTATCCTTTGCGATAGCAGCGAAATACAAAATGATCTCAATCGATCATCTAAAGCCTATCTATAGAAGATAGCAGGTTCTACAGATGCGATCTTATAATGGTCTTCTTAAGCCTATCTATTACGATAGCAATTTCTACGCAAAGTAATTTTGGTTAATTACCCAAGCCCGCCTGTTATGATGGCAACGTACGTGCAGAATCATTTTATTAGATCTTCCAAAGATCTATCTGCTGTGATAGCAGTTTATGCGAGAAACGATCTCAAACAAAGCCTATCTTCTATGATAGCAATTTGCGTGGCTCAACGATCTTGATTAATCTCTGGAAAATTATCCGGAACGATGGCAACGTTGTGAACGTGATCTCATACGATTTACAACGACCAACTACAAGCCCATCCGTCAAGATGGCACAGCTGCTAAATTACGATCTTAAATGATCTAGCGAAACGTCTGCGAATTGACATCGCATATGAGAAATCATTATATGGAATTATGCAAGGCAAAACAAGCCGAAACGCATGCGAAATTGTATTTTGTTGCAAAGAACAGATAATACAAGAGCTATTTATCATTATGAGTCAAATGACTTACAATTTATCTATCTAGATAGCAGCTTACAAGCGAAAAGCTCGCATCTAACTACACAGCCAATATGGCTTACAATACATTCGAAAAATGGCTGATCAGCCAGCAGAGACACGGTACGGAAACCCGGACTGCAAAAAAATGAACCGCCCTGACTTCAAGCGTCGGCTACACGATGCCCAAATCTGTGGGTGACATCTGTAGCAAAGGGGATCTCGCTCTGAAAAGAGCCACATGAAGCCATACGCTCGACATTCCGCTATCTGACAAGACCGTTGTCAGATAGGCTCCCCATAACATTTGCCCAAGGAGCCACCGGTTCCGGTGATCTACAGGCAAGCAGAAGCTCCAAAGGGCAAGGGCTCCTTGTAGACGGGGATGAACGCGACGGTTCGTCACCCCGGGCTCACAAATATGAAAGTGACGGATTCTTCTTCATTACTGCTGAAGAAGAATCACGCCGTTCATTACGAGACGGTAGCACGGTCACTACGGCGCTGCACCTCGCCACGAGGCGGCCGGAAACATGACCTGCACACATAATACACGAAGAAATTTCTTCGAACACACATGAGGTATTATCTGCATCCTCTTTATGACGGTTATAAACGCCAGTGAGCCTCATAAAGTGGATCTTGGAAACTATTTCTATGGCACAAAGCGCAAACTCAGGATTCAAAGCCTGAAGTTGCCATGAATCAACGAAAAACAAGCGTTGAAGCCAGCAGTCGTAAAGACTCACGGCAAAGCACATGTTTGGGATGAAGAACCCAAATGACAAAGGCAGGGTTTATATAGGCCCTGTGGAGACTCTTCGGTTGCTTAAGATGAGTCAGCAAATTCAAAAAGAGGGTAAGTTCAATCACTTACGCCTTGAAAAGCGGTAACAATCAATTACCCTACTAAAGGCTACGACGATTCGGTTGCGTATCCTAATAAATGACGGATAGTCATGATTCGGATGGACTTCCCAACGGAAGCGTGCTTATCTGCCGAGAAATTAGCGCGAAAATCAAGCAAAGAATCAATTGCTGATGTCATAATTGGATATGCACAGAAAATGTCCAATCAAATCCCGAAAAGGGCAAAACGGGCAAACTCTTTGTTTGTTGTCAAAAAGAGGGAGGAGAAACCCTAGCAACATTACATTAATGTTTCAAAGCATTACATTAATGTCTCAGCCATTTTCCTTTCTTTTCAAAAAAAAAAAAAAAAACGAAAAGTCAAAACAAATTTTTGACTAAGGAGTCCTGGGGCTCGAACTGCTCGATCAGCCTCTCCACTTGTTGCACTTCTTGCTTTAGCTGCTCGCACTTGGCATTCATTTCGTCATACAGCTTCAAAGCTTCAGCAACCTTTTGCTTCTGCTGCTCCACCTTCTGCATCTCCGCTGCGAGATTCTGGTGCCCGAGATTCAAGGTTACAGCTGCGCGAATCAGTGTAACTCTGTCCTTGAGGAATTTCAAACCAAGTCTGCCTTGGACTTTGAGCACGAGATTTTGGCACATGCCACACAGCAATTCAGCACTCTGGGCCGAGATGGTCGCAGGTGTAGCCGCACACAGCTGTTCCAGTATCCAAATGGCTTCAGTAAGGAATAGCCTCCTGTCAAAAGGAACGATCTCCAGACACCTCACGAACGAGCGGGGGTATCTGAGGCGCATTCGAACCACCCAGTCGACATCGGTTTGCTTCAAACCTGAGACATCAAAAAAAGAGTTGTAAGGTCAGAATTCGCAAGCAAATAATACGACGTGCGAATGGTAAATCTCTACTTACCGGTGCCTTCCAGAATTTGGTGAATAGAGGGAATGCGAGTCACCGGGTTGTTCGAAGACTGCCCTCGCTCCATGGCTCTCCTATCAGCTGCGAGCTCCAACCTCTCATAGTCAGGAGGAAGAGTGTAGGCCGCACCAGCTGCGACTACGTTCCCAACCTGCGAGCCCCAAATGCTCCACGCAGGAATAGGTGCTTCCGGCTCAGTCATTGACGGAGGCACAGGAACAGCCGAAGTCGTTGGGCGAAAGACATTCTCAGGTGCGAAAACATTAGCATCACTTGTCCTTTCTTCCCCACCACCGGTACGGACACCTTCGTCCATCGGCACAGCATCAGCTTCGACATCATCGGAGAGCTCGATGACATCCTCGAGATGCTCACTTGCGTGTCCAGCAGCTGCGACGGGCTTCTCGGTATGGGAGCTCGAAATTGGAACATGGGATGCAGAAGGCTGACTTCTCTGCTCCAGCTCAGGTTTCTCAGCATGGCCTGCGATACCAAATGCGACAATATGAGGTAACTTGTGTTATAAGTTATTTCACTATCTTTGCTAAAGCTAAGAATAAGCACCTCCACGCGAAGGTGGGATTAAGGTATCCTCATCGTACACTAGGGACGTGGAACCGTGCCCTATCAGTGTATCTTCACTAAGCAAATCTTTAAGAGAAGCGTGACCTGGGACGCAAGTAAACCAGTCATGATTTTGCCTCAAGTGGCTACAGCCTAGCATGCGCGTATTACTCAAAACAATTACCTGAGGGTTCTCCGCATTTGCTTACCAACCAACGGCGAATGTCAGGCTTTGACACACCGTGCTTTAACGCACCCACAATTACATCTCTATAAGTAACTGCGAGATTGAAGATCTCACCTTTATCGCCACCTGCGATCTCTGCGAAGTCCGCTTGGACTTGCTCTAGCTCTGCTGTGTCCTCTTCAGGAACCTCATCTTCCTCCTCCACATGAGGAGCCACTTCTTCGGGAAGCTCGTCTTCCTCGCCAGTTGGACGCGCTAAGTCGTCAACATGCCGCTCCTCGAGGCTCCGCTGTTTCACAAGCTCGAGCTCCTCTTCCTCTCGCTGCCTTCTTCTCGCAGCAGCCTCCGCGGCTGTCTTCCGGGATTCAGCAAGAACATCCTCGCTTATGGGATCATCTGAAACGCCAGCATGGGCATTTCTCTTTTGCCTCTTGGCCACAAGGCCACCAATGGCTTCATCATCTTCACCTGCGAATATACAATTGGTTCAAAGAAAAGAACTGCATAGAAGTTATGATAAAGGACAAGAAAATGCGGCGGAAGTACCTCCTGACTCTTCCTCGCGCATCACAACTGTTCCTTCTTCTTCTCCATTACTTGCCTGGGGCTCCTGCCTCTCTTCCTCTTCCTCTTGGTTGAATGGAACGAAGGTCTCGACTGCGAGATCTTTTCGCACTTTGCTGGGCATACGACCCTTGCCCTTGTCCTTGACAGAATGGGACCTCGCTGGGGGCGAGACTGGAGCACTCCTAGGGGAAGAAATCGTAATTCCCTTTTGCCTAGGTCTTTTCGCTCTCGGCGCCGCAGTCGCTGGAGGGGACGGGTCATCTCTAGGAGGAGACGGAGCCGGAGGGTTGTCTATTAGCGAGTCAGCAAAAGTATTCATGGCTGCGCGAACCTTCGTTTCAACCTCGACATCCATCCTCCATGCTAACCGGTACGCCTCCCCCTTCCTTCTGGTGGCAACAATAGTGTCCACCAGCGCTTTGGAGCGATCACCAGCTGCGAACCTCCGCACATGGCACTGAATAATACAGAATGAAAGCATCAGTACAAGGAAATCAAAAAGCTTAAAGCACGCGAGGAAATTGCTTACCTCAGCAAACGCCTTGCTATATTTGACGACCTGCGTGTCACCTTTCCTGATGGCATCGACTTGTTCCTTCAGAATGAAATCAGGGCACAAATGATTCTCGCGGTCCAACAACGAGTAGCAACCGTACTCAGACTCGCTCAAACTGCAATTGGGACGAAACGGAAAAGAGTTTCTCTTGATCAAGGGGGCCCTTCCTGGCTGTGCCGCCGCCTCGGTCTCCCTCCTCGTTTGCTGGGCAAGCCAGTATGCGATCCAGTTCTGGGAACAACCACCCCTGCGAGTTCCCGCAGGCTGCTCAAAGGGAAGATTGCTCATAAGGACCGTCTTGCATTCCTTTGTCAGCAAGCGCTTGTAGCACCCTCTAACGATAGACTGGGGCCAGATTGATGGGGCCACCGCATCGAAACCAAACTGAGGAGAGACCCGAGTGGGGTCAACATCCACTGTAAGCCTTTCATATCGTGGCGCGAGCTCACGAATATGCTCTGCAAGTGCAGGAAGAGAACCTCGCAGACACCAGCAAAAGAACTCACGATAGCGCTCGTGGAAATGCGAGCCCTTCTCAAAGAGAAGGTCTTCTGACAAGACCATACCTTCGGAGGGGTATAGCTTCGGAAACCACCGCACATTCTCGATACGTGTGGCGTAAGGCCTGGCAGTGAACTCCCTTCGCTTGTCGCATATCAAGCTCCAAGTACACTTGGTGTTGCTTGCCCCGAACCATCTCGCAGCCCTTCCGCTGTTGAGCGCTTTCGTCTCGCCTGGGGGACACCACTTCTCAAGTGGGAGGGGAGTTGGAGCATAAGACGGCCAACGCTCGAAAACCCACATTGTCAAAAAGCTGATATTGACAAAGGTCAGAACATCGAGGCGGCCACGCGATTCCCTCATCGCCAGAACCAGCTGATCCAGCCTGTAATATAGCGTGCCCAAGACCAAGGGTCCAAGTGCAACTCTCTGGCCAAGAGCGAGCCTCACCGCAAGTGGCAGCACATGGTAGAAGACCCCATCATGGGGGTGACCATCAATCAGAAATCTCGACAGCCAAGCACAAAGAAAGGCGCAAAGGGTCAAATGATAACCCTTGCCCTCTACGTAATTCTCGGCCTCCGGGTCCTCGCTCAAAAGCTTCTTAGTAATGCTGCTGCTCGCATAGTCTCGGAAGAAGTACTGCAACCATTTGTTCCAGGTATTCTTCGCAGACGTATCAACCAGCTGCCAGTTCGGAAGAGGTTTCGTACTGGTCCACCGAGTGGAGATTTTCTTCACCTCTGCTAAGCACTCCTCCATCTGCGCGTACAAGGCTAATTCCGCAGATGTCCTTAAGTGACTCAAGGGGTCCACCTCGCCCATGGGGGAAAGCTCATACAGCATCTGAACGTCCTCGAGCGTGGGGGCAGCCTCGAACTCAGCAAAGTGAAACGTGTGAGTCGCAGGCGAATAGCGGGACAGAAGGTCTAGAAGCATGGACTGATCCAACTTCACGGCAGCACCCTTCATAGCACGAACAGCGAAGAAAATGCCGGCTTCATCAAGAGTTTCGGCGTAATTACCCAACACGTGGTCAGTCCACTCATCCATATAGTCCAACTTCTGGACAAACGCCTGAGTAGAAATCGCAGTGTATGGGAAGTGCCCGTTCTCGATTCCCAATCGAACCACATCCTCGGAGCCAACTAACTCGAGCAAGGCTGAGTTAACTGGGCGAGTCAGTGTTAACAACTGCTCAACGGGAACAGGATCAGGCATCCTCTTCGCCTTCACCCTCGCGTGGTAAAAATCTTTCCCACCCAGAAAGGGGGCTTTCCGCCACAGAGACTGCGGAAGCTCCGGCATCTCTTCATCTTCCTTAACGGGTCTGGTTACCCTTGTTTTGGCCATTCCTGCGAAAGGGCAAAAAAAAAAAAAAAAAGAAAAAAAAAAGGGGGGGAGAAATACCACACCAGTCAGTTTGAATTTTGAATTCGAGACTTATGCAAAGGAATGCAAACAGTTCCGGTGCCGATTTCAGAAATTGGATAATTGCAAGATCCAATATCGTCGAAAGAGTAAAGCGAAGCGGGATTAAAGATCAAAACCCCTTCACAGATTCCATGGGTTTACAGATTCAACGCAGTTCAAGGCAAACGCCGGTACTTTAAAATCAAAAAGTAAACGAGGCCAACCTTGTTTCCTTGAAGCCTGCTTGGATATGCACAGTTGAAGAATACGATTTGCAGTTCTGAACTGATGGTTAATGATCTGGATCTGCTCTCGAAGATCTCCGGGTACCATTCACTTTAAGAGAAAGAAGTGATGCTCTGCAATAATGGGATACAAGGTATTTATCCAAAAGAATGAGGGGTTGCGTCCCTTCAGTAGTCGAATCGCAACCGTCACCGTCGTGTCGCGCAATCACAGGACGGGCTGACGTCACGCCTAAAACCCTAAAGGTCAGATGGCACGACTCTAGGGGTTTTAGGTCATAATTATACGCACGGGGGCTGAATCTACCCGTATTTGAATTGGTGCGTGACGACGACGCGCATGTTGGTTTCCGCGCATGGAAGCCTATACAGCTACAAGCCTTCACGCGCAGAAAGGGGGCTAATGTAGATACTGCTTTATGACATGGCTAATCTTAGCCACGTGGCGACCATCCAGCACACCATATTGTGCTCCACACACACAGGATCACCAGCCGAGCTGATCCATGTGGGGGCTGCGAGACAGAGCCCTCGCATACCACTGCACGGGACTTGTAGGGATTTGTGGTTTGGAGGCTAGGGTAAGCCCTGTCGCGTGCGAGCCAAGCCCGCGCGCGACCTTTAGTAACTGTTTTGAGAGATCTATGGCACGAGCTCCCTAGACCCGGTCAATCCGGTCAAACCCGGTCAACCTCGTAACGGTTCCGGTACTCGCGCACCACGTGCTCTAACGGTTCCTATATACTCGGACGAACGTGCCGTTACGGTTAAGCTAATTAAGCCGCCATTAATGGGCGCATTAACTACACTACAACGGCCACGTTCTCCAGTATATATATATCGTTACTCTTTCCATACAAAGAGAACAACACTGCCATACGCGGAAGCTCTGCCAAACCTCTGTCTCTCTCTCAGACATTGCTACTGACTTACTCTCTCCCTACACACACCCCTATTCTTCCTGTGCGATCTCTGATCCACTACGTACGGTGTACACGGAGGTCTCCCTGCCGGAATCTCTTGTGCACAACCGGCTATGCAATACACAGATCTGCGGCCAAAGATCTATAGCAAAAGGGATGCTGCTGCGAAGAGATCAACTCGTCATTCGCTACGTCCCTAACGGCAAGATCTGGGTAACGGTACGTCCAAGACCCCAAGGGCTGACAAAGGCCTCTGTCTGATCAAGATATGCACCGGAGGAACCTCCTGTTCCGGCATATGCCGTCCTGCAAAACAGGGGAAGCAGTCATTCCTCTGGTGATGGGTTCCTTGTCATGATTGACAAGCGCATTGACAAGCCCTGTGAGTTCAAGAACGAAGAGGCAAGAAATCCTCCTCCAGGGATGCTGGAGGAGAATTCCGCCGTTCATTACGAGACGGTAGCACGGTCACTTCGGCGCTGCACCTCACCGGAAGGCGGCCGGAAACATGACCTGCAAACATAATACACGAAGAAAATTCTTCGAATACACATGAGATATCATCTCCACCTTCTTTATGATGGTTATAAAGAGCAATAAGCCTCATAAAGTGGATCTTGGAAACTATTTCTACAGCACAAAGCGCAAACTCAGATTCACAACTTGAAGTTGCCATGAATCAACGAAAGACAAGCGTTGAAGCCAGCAGTCGTAAGGACTCACGGCAAAGCACATTTTTGGGATGAAGAACCCAAATGGCAAAGACAGGGTTTATATAGACCTTGGGGAGACTCTTCAGTTGCTAAGATGAGTCAGCAGAATTCAAAAAGAGGGTAAGGTCAATCACTTACGCCTTGAAAAACGGTAACGATCAATTACCCTACTAAAGGCTACGACGATTCAGTTGCGTATCCTAATAAATGACGGATAGTCATGATTCGGATGGACTTCCCAACGAAAGCGTGCTTATCTTCCGCGAAATTAGCGCGAAAATCAAGCAGAATATCAATTGCTGATGTCATAATTGGATATGCACAGAGATATCCTATCAAATCCCGGAAAGGGCAAAACGGGCAAGTTGATTCTTGTTGTTAAAAAAAAGGGGGGAGAAACCCTAGCAACATTACATTAATGTTTCAAACATTACATTAATGTTCCAGCTATTTCCTTGCTATTTTTTTTAAAAAACAAAAAGTCAAAGCAAGTTCTTGATCAAGGAGTCATGGGGTGCGAACTGATGGCTCAGCTTCTCTACCTGCTCCACTTCTTGCTTCAATTGTTCGCACCTGGCATTCATCTCGTCATAAAGCTTCAGAGCTTTGTCAACCTTTTGCTTTTGCTGCTCCACCTTCTGCTTCTCAGCTGCGAGGTTTTGGTGGCCGAGCTTCAAAGTCACGGCTGCGCGAATCAGAGTAACTCTTTTCATAAGAAATCAGAAACCCAGTCTGCCATGAACTTTGGTGAGAAGATTTTGGCACATGCCACAAAGCAGTTCAGCACTCTGGACAGAAATGGTCGCAGGCGTGGCCGCAGATAGCTGCTCCAAAATCCAAATGGCTTCGGTAAGAAACAGCCTCCTGTCAAAGGGCCCTATCTCCAGAGATCTTGCGAACGATCGGGGGTAGGTGAGGCGCATCCGAACTAGCCAGTCCACATCAGTTTGCTTCAAACCTAAAGCAATGTTAAAGCTAAGTTATGCTATCAAATTCGCAAACGAATAATGCGAGATGCAAACAGCGAATCACTGCTTACCAGTTCCTTCAAGAATCTCACGAAGAGAAGGAATGCGCATTGCTGGAGTGGTTGAAGACTGCCCTTGATCCATGGCTCTCCTGTCAGCTGCGAGCTCTAACTCCTCATAGTTAGAAGGAAGAGTATAAGCCGCACCAGCTGCGACTGCATTCCCAACCTGCGAGCCCCAAAAGCTCCACGCAGGAAGAGGTGCTGCCGACTCAGTCATCGCCGGAGGCGAAGTGGCAACCGAAGATGCTTGGCGCGGGACGCTCTCAGATGCGGAAGCATCAACAGCATTTGTTCTTACTTCCTCAGCGCCAGTATGGACATCTTCCTCCATTAGCACAGCGTCAGCTTCAGCATCATCAGAAAGTTCGATGATGTCCTCAAGAGGCTCACCTGCGTATTCAGCAGTTGCGACGGGCTTCTCGGTATGGGAGCTCGGAATCGGAACGTAGGACGAAGAGGGCTGACTTCTCTGCTCCAGCACAGACTCCTCTGCATTGCCTGCGACACAAAATGCGATGGTATGAGGTAACTCGCATTGAATGTTATTTTACTATCTTTGCTAAAGCTAAGAGCAAGCACCTCCACGCGAAGGTGGGATTGATGTATCTTCTTCATACACTAAAGACGTGGAACCATGTCCTATTAGTGTGTCCTCATTAAGCAAGTCTTTAAAAGGAGCGTGACCTGGGATGCGAAGAAACCAGTCATGATTCTGTTTCAAGTTGCTCAGGTCTAGTACATGCATATCGCTCAAATGGTTACCTGAAGGTTCTCCGCACTTGCCTACTAGCCAACGGCGAATGTCAGCCTTTGACACACCATGCTTTAACGCACCCACAATAACATCTCTATAAGTTACTGCGAGATTGAAGATCTCACCTTTATCGCCGCCTGTAATTTCTTCAAAGTCTGCTTGGGCTTGCTCTAGGGCTGCTGCATCCTCTTCTGGAACCGCATCCTCCTCCTCAGCCTGAGGAGTCACTACTTCGGGGAGCACATCTTCCTCGTCAACTGGACGCACTAAGTCGTCAACATGCTGCTCTTCGAGGCTCCGCTGTCTCACGCGCTCGAGCTCCTCCTCTTCCCGCTGCCTTCTTCTTTCAGCAGCTTCCGCGGCTGTCTTCTGGGACTCAGCAAGAACGTCCTCGCTTATGGGATCGTCTGGAATGCCAGAATGGGTATCTCTCTTTTGTCTCTTGGCCAAGAGGCCACCGATGATCTCATCATCATCATCATCTGCGAAGATATGATTGGTTTAAGAAAGAATTGCAAAAGAATTACGATAATGGGAAAGGAAATGCGACGGAGGTACCTCCTGATTCTTCCTCATGCATCACCACTGTTCTTTCTTCTTCTTCATCACTCTCTCTGGGCTCCTGCCTCTCTCCTTCTTCCTCTTGGTTGAATGGAACGAAAGTCTCAACTGCGAGCTCTTTCCGCACTTTGCTGGGCATGCGACCTTTGCCTTTATCCTTGACAGAAAGGGACCTCGCCGAGGGAGAAGTTGGGGCACTTCTAGGGGAAGAAATCGTAATTCCCTTTTGCCTGGGTCTCTTCACTCTCGGCGCCGCAGTCGCTGGAGGGGACGGATCATCTCCGGGAGGAGACGAGGCCGGAGCATTGTCTATCAGCGAGTCAGCAAAAGCATTCATGACTGCGCGAATCTTGGTTTCGACCTCAGGGTCCATCCTCCATGCTAGCAGAAACGGCTGCTTTTGTCTTCTGGTGGCAACAATAGTGTTAACCAATGACTTGGAGCGATCACCAGATGCGAATCTCCGCACATGACACTACAGCAAACAGTACAGAATAAAGGCGTCAGCATAAGGAAATCAAGAAGCTTAACGCACACGGGAGAAATTGCTTACCTTAGCAAATGCCTCGCTATATCTGACGACATGCGTGTCGCCCTTCTTAACTGCGGCGACCTTCTCCTTCAGAATGACGTCAGGACACAAATGGTTCTCACGATCCAACAGTGAGTAGCAACCATATTCAGACTCGCTCAAGCTGCAATTGGGGCAAAACGGAAAGGAGTTTCTCTTGATCAAATGAGCTCTACTTGGCTGCGCGGCTGACTGCGTCTCAATCCTCGTTTGTTGGGCGACCCAGTATGCGAGCCAGTTCTGAGAACAACCACCCTCGCGGGTCCCTGCAGGCTGCTCAAAGGGAAGATTGTTCATGAATACTGTCTTGCACTCCTTTGTTAGCAAGCGCTTATAGCAACCTCTGATAATGGACTGGGGCCAGATTGATGGTGCCACTGCATCAAAGCCGAACTGGGGAGAAACTCGAGTGGGGTCAACATCCACGGTAATCCTCTCATACCTTGGCGCGAGCTCACGAATATGCTCTGCGAGGGCAGGAAGGGAACCTCGTAGACACCAGCAAAAGAACTCGCGATAGCGCTCATGGAAATGCGATCCCTCTTCGAAGAGGAGCTCTTCTGAGAAGACAACACCTTTAGAAGGGTACAGCCGTGGAAACCATCGCACGTTCTCAATGCGTGTGGCATAGGGCCTGGCAGTAAACTCTTTCCGTTTTTCGCATATCAAGCTCCAAACGCACTTGGTATTGTTCGCTCCGAACCACCTCGCAGCCCTGCCGCTGTTACGCTCTTCCGTCTCGCCCGAGGGACACCACTTGTCGGGTTTGAGAGCAGTTGGGGCATAGGATGGCCACCGCTCGAAAACCCACATTGTCAAAAAAGAAATATTGACAAAAGTCAGTACATCGAGGCGGCCACGCGACTCTTTCATGGCTAGAACCAGCTGATCAAGCCTATAGTACAGCGTACCCAAGACCAAGGGTCCGAGTGCGACTCTCTGGCCAAGGGCGAGCCTCACAGCAAGTGGCAAAACATGGTAGAAGACCCCATCATGCGGGTGACCGTCAATTAAGTACCTCGACAACCAGGCACAGAGTAAAGCACAAAGGGTCAAGTGATAGCCTTTACCCTCCACGTAATTCTCGGCCTCTGGGTTCTCACTCAGAAGCTTCTTGGTGATGCTACTGTTCGCATAGTCTCGAAAGAAGTACTGCAACCATTTGTTCCAGGTGTTCTTCGCAGACGTATCAACCAGCTGCCAGTTTGGAAGGGCCTTGGTAGTGGTCCACCGGGTGGAGATTTTCTTTACCTCCGATAGGCATTCCTCCATCTGCGTGTACAAAGCAATCTCCGCAGCCGTCCTCAAAGGACTCAAAGGGTCCACTTCACCCATGGGAGAAAGATCGTACAGCATATGCACGTCCTCGAGTGTGGGGGCAGCCTCGAACTCAGCAAAGTGGAATGTGTGAGTCGCAGGCGAGTAGCGGGAAAGAAGGTCTAGAAGCATGGACTGATCCAGCTTCACGGCAGCACCCTTCACAGCACGAACAGCGAAGTATACGCTGGCCTCATCGAGAGTCGCGGCATGATTGGTCAACACGTGGTCAATTCACTCATCCATGTAGTCCAATTTCTGGACAAAAGCTTGGGTAGAAATCGCAGTGTAGGGGAAGTACCCATTTTCGATTCCCAATCGAACCACATCCTCGGAGCCAATTAACTCGAGCAAGGCTGAGTTAACTGGGCGAGTAAGTGTTAGCAATCCCTCAATTGGGACAGGAGCAGGCATTCTCTTTGCCTTAACCCTCGCATGGTAGAAATCTTTGCCACCTAGATAGGGGGCTTTTCGCCACAAAGCCTGCGGAAGATCGGGTATCTCTTCGTCCTCCTTGGTGGGTTTGGTTCCTTTTGTCTTGGCCATCCCTGCAGAAGAGCAAGAAAAAGGGGGGAGAAATATGCTACTTCAGTTTGAATTTCGAGATTCAAGATCTATGAAAAGAAAGATGAACAGTTTCTGGTATCGATTTCAGAAATTAGGGGTTTGCATTATCAGGGATTTCAAAACCCTATCTAAGGTCCTTATTATTCAAGGATTAAGCTGCAATTGGGTCCAAAGCTTGAAGCTTCTTCACAAGTTTCAACAGATTATATGTTTTGGGTTTACAGATTCAACGCAGTTCAAGGCAAACACTGGTATCTTAAATCAAAATTGAACAAGGCCAACCTTGTTTTCGCGAAGCTTGCTTGGATATGCACAGTTGAAGAAGACGATTTGCAGTTCTAAACTGATGATTGATTATCTGAATCTGCTCTCGAAGATCTCCGGGTACCATTCACTTTAAGAGAAGGAAGTGATGCTTTGCAACAGTGGAGGATACAAAGTATTTATCCAAAAACAATGAAGGGTTGCGTCCTTTCAGTAGTCGAATCGCAACCGTCACCGTCGAATTGCGCAATCACAGGACAAGATGACGTCACGCCTAAAACCCTAAAAGCCAGACGGCACGACTCTAGGGGTTTTAGGTCATAATGGCATGCACGGGGGCTGAACTTACCCGTATTTGAATTGGTGCGTGGCGACGACGCGTATGTTGGTTTCCGCGCATGGAAGTCTATACAGCTATGAGTCTTCACGCGCAGAAAGGGGGCTAATGTAGATAGTGCTTTCTGAGCTGACAGATCTTGGCCACGTGGCAACCATCCAGCACACCATATTGTGCTCCACACACACTGGATCACCAGCCGAGCTGATCCATGTGGGGGCTGCGAGACAGAGCCCTCGCATACCACCGCACGGGACTTGTAGGGACTTAGTGGTTTGGAGGCTAGAGTAAGCCCTGTCGCGTGCGAGCCAAGCCCGCACGCGACCTTTAGTAACTGTTTTGAGAGATCTATGGCACGAGCTCCATAAACCCGGTCAATCCGGTCAAACCCGGTCAACCTCGTAACGGTTCCGGTATTCGCGCACAACGTGCTGTAACGGTCCCTATATACTCGGACGAACGTGCCGTTATGGTTAAGCTAATTAAGCCGCCATCAATAGGCGCATTAACCACACTACAACGGTCACGTTCTCTGCTATATATAGGACGTTAACCTTTCCATACAAGGGAGAACACACTTGCCATACGCGGAAGCTCTGCCAAACCTCTGTCTCTCTCTCAGACATTACTACTGCCTTACTCTCTCCCTACACACAACCCCACTCTTCCTGTGCGATCTCTGATCCTCTACATACGGTGTACACGGAGGTCTCCTCGCCGGAATCTCTTGTGCACAGCTCCTAACTACCATCCCAGCACCAAATACCATCAATTTGCTTCGTCTTCGTTATAAAATAAATCAATCGAATCACAGAGAAACGGAGGGAGAGAACGCGAAACTCGTGATTTCCGGCTGACATCCTCGCAACCCGTGATTCCCGGTTGATTCATCCCCAATCGTAGTTCTTCATCGAGCATCTCAGCCTCTGAATCGAGCAAGTCCCCCACAACCCAGTCCCCACCATGTCTCAGTGACGATGTGTACCCATTGTCGGAGAGGTTGACTTCCTTGGCGGTCCCAGTGTCGGAGAAGGAGAGAGATAAAGCATATCTGTGAGGAAGGGAGGGAGGCAGGAGATGGTGTGTGAGGAAGGGAAGAGAGAGAGAGAGAGAGAGAGAGAGAGAGAGAGAGAGGAAGAGATAAAGTTAGGGTTAGGAAATGAGGAGGAGAAGGAAGGAAAGGAAATTTATAGTGGGGTAAATTCGTAAATGTTAGGGGTCTTTTTGTATTTTTATTTCTCTGTTAGTCAACCGCTGGTTTTTAACTCCGACAGGGGACCAAAATATATTTTTCCATAAATGAGGAGGCAAAATGTCTTTTGTCCATAGTCGGAGGGTGGAAAATGTCTTTTACCCTTATATTAAATATCTCCGTAGATATTAAATGAATGTCTAGCCAAAAACAATGTTCATACTAAAATAAGATTGCCTTTAGGACATCTACTCCAACATTAACAATTTAATAACCAAATTTTCGTGAATATCATGTATTTTATTTATTAACCAAAAATTGATATGCACTACTATTCTAAGCATATCCAATAAAGATGCAATCAGATATTTCTTAGGCAGTGGTGTAGCCACTTGAGCGAAACATTCCCAAGCTCCTAGATTTTTGTAAAAGGGCGTTCGACCATTCCATAATTCATATGGAGTTTTATCAGCCTTTTCCTTGGGCATTCTATTAAGAATATAGTTGACACTTAATAACGCTTCCCCCACAAATTCTGGGGCCATCCAGAACTTAGAGGTAATGCGTTTAGCATTTCTTTAAGGTTCTAGTTTTTCTTTCGTCTACACCGTTTTGTTGAGGTGTGTAAGGCGCCGAATATTGGTGGATTATTCGTGCAAAAAACTCTGGGAAGAGAGAATCATATTCTCCACCTCTGTCACTATGTAGGATTTTTTTTTTCTGAGTTGGTTTCCTACCTCTGCTTTGTATTGCTTAAAAGCATCAAAAGTTTCATCTCGACTATGCAATAAGTAAACATAACAATATTGTGTACAACCGTCGATGAACGTAGTAAAAATAATTCTTTCCAAATTTTATTGGTACAAACTTTAAATCACATATATCAGTGTGAATTAATTCAAGAGGACTAGTCGTCCTTATCTCCGACTGAGACCAACCACCGCAGCTACATAAATTTGTGTAAATTCCTTAGCAGTCACCGACACCGCCATGACCACACCCACGACCACTTTCGTTGGTCGAGAAGAACGAAGGAGACAGTCGATTGGGTTAAGGATGGAGAGATGGAGGCTTAGTGGTGGGTTGGTGAAGGAGAGGGGCAGAGAGAGGGAGAGATGGAGGTGGGTTGGTGATGGAGACTTATGATGGTGATAGCAGTGGTTGGTGGTGGAGATTTTCGATGGTGATAGCAACTAGAGCTGGAGCTTGGAGGTGTGATGGAGATGGTGTCGGGTTTGGTTTGTATCTTTGAATCCGAGCCTTGAAGGGGGAATATGTATATGGATCGACGTTGATGAAGGGAGAAGAGAGATGATGATGGATGGACGAGTGAAAATTTGTATTTAACTCATACTCAAGGGGTAAAAATTGTCGTTTACCTAGGATGGAAATCGGGCGGGTTTGGCTCCGATTTCGACTAACCCGACCCGAACGGAGCCGGAACCCGCAAAACTCGAAACCCATCTCGACCCGATATGCACAATCCAAAACCCGTCCCATACCCGAAAAATGCATGCCCGATTACACGGGGCCCCGACCCGACCCTCAACCCGATGCTCTGTTTACTTCTGCTGTTGTTGAAGATTGATTCTCTTTTTCCTTACGTTGTTGTTGAGGATTGATGCTTTGTTTCTTTGAGAAGATTTGCACTGGAAACAAACGTATAGAGTCAAGAGGAGAGAGAGAGAGAGAATGGTTTTGGTGGGCAACAACCAGTATCAAACCCACCTCAGTTCTAGTTATCATAACGAAATCATATACACACAAAGGATCTCCATTAATTAGAGAGATAATAAGAGAGGGAGAGAAATTAGGAGTTGATTATCAACAATTATCAACTAGTGAATCGTGGGAAATAAATTATCCCGTAGGAGAGAGAGGGAGAGAGAGATAATAGGAACTTAATGGAGGAGAAAATTTAGGAACTGACATTTTAACAAGTCAATATTGAAAATTAATTATCAAATCATCTAAAAAAGAAAAGAAATAGATAAAAATGAAGTTACGAAAATTGTGTGTGTGTGAGAGAGAGAGAGGGAAGTTCGAGAGTGATTGAGAAGATCATAGGTTACAGACTGTGTGTGTGTGAGAGAGAGAGTTTAGGGAGAGAAGGACGGGTTGAGGAGAAAGAAACAGAGTGCTTATAGGATATGAGAATGGAAGGGAGGAGTTGGAAAAAAACAGAGCAAAAGAGGTCCATGATTTCGGGTAAGTTCGGGTACCCGTGGGACACTGCATACCCGAGGGGTTTTTATCCACCCGTACCCAAAACCGCCTGAACCCGCTTTTATATGTACCCGAGATAAACCAGAGCGGGTACGGGTAAGGGCGAAACCCGAAACTTATAACCGAACTGCCATCCTTACTTTTAACCTTTAACTATTTATATTTTTTGAGAACACCCTTTATTTATTTTGAAGAAAGTAAATATTTCATTAAACGCAGCCAGGGTGGTAGCTCAAGTGGTAGAGCGTTGGAAGCCCCTACATGATGTCCCTGGTTCAAACCCCGTTGACGACAAAACAATTTCTCAGAAAGTTCATTGAACAACTACTCTGGGCAAATAAATTAATCTATCTTTTGTAAATGATATCAGCCATAACAGGTTGAAGAAGATACTACCCAGTATTATCTTCGAAAGCCAGAGTGCTTTTGTTCCAGGGAGATTAATTTCAGATAATATCATCACAACTTTCGAGATTTTACACTCTATGAGAAAGAGGTTTAAGGGCAAAGAAGGTTACTTGGCTTTAAAAATGGACATTAGCAAGGCATATGACCGGGTGGAGTGGTCTTTCCTCACTAAAGTCCTTGCCAAGATGGGATTTGGTCCCAAATGGATTAATCTGGTGTACGATTGTATTTCTACGGCTTCTTTCGCTTTCTCTTTTAAGGGACACGTTGTAGGAAATATTGTACCCAAGCGGGGGCTTCGTCAGGGATGTCCCATCTCACCTTACTTTTTTTAGTTTTGTGGTGAAGTTCTTGCTTGTGCTCTCACACATTCTATGATTAGTGGATCTATTACATGTGTGGCTACGTCACGAGGTGGATCAAAAGTTTCGCACCTCTTTTTTGCGGACGACAGCGGGATTTTTGCTAAAGCTACCCCTACCGAAGTGCGATTCCTATCAACTTTATTACATGAATACGAGAGGGAGGCAAGACAGAAAATAAATCTCGAGAAATCATCCGCGGTTTTCTCCAATAATGTCTCCAAAGAATCTGGTGATCAACTTAGCGCTCTGTGTGGGATAAAGAAGTAGATGCTCCACGACCGCTACTTAGGCCTGCCTAAAGAAATGGATCGAAAAAGAATGATTAATTTCCATAATATCTCGGATAAAGTGCAGTTTAAAATGAATTGGTGGATAGAAAGGTACTTATGTCCAGCTGAGAAGGAAGTCTTGCTGAAATCTGTTATTGAAGCTATCCCCACTTATGCTGTGGGATGCTTCAAGCTCCCGGCAAACCTTTGTGAGAAATTGGAGAGGGATATGTCAAACTTCTGGTGGGGCTCCGACGACAGCAAAAGAAGAATCACCTGTGTAACACCCCTTGGTTCCCAGACTTTCCGTTCCGGACCGGAGAGCCCGGGTGAGTGCTACTATAATATGATATGGTGGAAATCGAGAACAAACACTGCCATAGAAATATATTACATATGATAAAAGTCTCACACATCGTCTTAAAATATTATTACATAAATTTAAAAGTCTAAGAATTCGATTACTAGGCGTGCTGATACAACTAGACGAGTCCGCGTTTTCCCCGTCCTAAACAAGCCTTCTCCATCTAGACCTGCGGTGGGAATTAAAACAGGAACCGCAGTTTCTAAAGTCAGCAATGAAATACTGAGTGAGTAACACCCAAGCATGTAAATCGGGAACGAGACATTTTAACTCAAGTAAAAATAATAAATGGACGAAGAGTAAATATTTCACAAGTATTTAACTTCAAATGGAAATACAGCGCAAGTAAAAGACAGTGTAATAGTAAGACATTTCCGAGTTCTCGTAAGTCTTCAGAAAATCTCCAATAATCATAATTAAATCCATATCCAATATCCAAACCATTTAATCTCAATATTTCCATATCCATTAATATCCAATATCCAAACCATAAAATCCATTAGTTGATACGGGGAAGAATAATCCATCACAAGCATCCAAGACCTTAAGTGCCGGCACCCCCCTAAGACTTCTTGCGGCCAGAGAGGTGAGTACATGGAGCGACCCGGCAGGTTGCGACCGGGTTAAAGTACACAGGCCGAGTGGACAAAGCCAACACGACAATAATAATCACTGGCCGAGTGGACGAAGCCAACACGACAATAATAATCACAGGCCGAGTGGCTAAAGCCAACACGACAATAAATTTCCCCGTACAACTCTTTCCACTTTACGTTATTACGCATTATTATTTTCACGTGTCAATTTCAAAGAAAATATCTCAACACAATCCAAATTTCAAGTAAAGCATGTATGTCATAAAACACATTTTGAGACAAATTATAAAATCATATTTCGACACGAAAGAAGTTGGGCGCACTATACTTGGCATGTTTACTCACCTTGATAACACGGCAAATATGACGTCGGCTTTCACAGGTAGACGTAACCTTCGTCTATAAACTCGTCACCTACAGTTATAATTTCTAAATCAATCACAAGTCCAAGTATGATTTTGTGAATGCTAAATTCCTAACAAGTCTCATTTTTCCCATAACCCCATTAATTTATAGAATACAATATTTATATAATAAACCGGCGACGTAAACCACAACTATATACCTATTTATTTATTTATTTATTTATTTATTTATTTATTTATTTTCCTCATAGAAAATCACTACTTATATAAATACTAGCTCTTTAAAATTATTAGGTAGGAAATCACATATTAAATTTATACACTCTCATAATTAGAAAATATTAATTTATCGTACAACACATTTATTTGTAAGTGACTACAAGGATTTAATTCCAATTAATTTAATTATAGCTAATTATTTATTGGAAAATATACATTCTATAAAAGAATTAGATTCACCAAAAATATTTATTCTAAGAAAATAAGTGTTTAGTCATACATAATTATAACTTTATATTGGAGAAATAATCTCTAGAATCTACAAATAATAATCAAGTTTTTATCTATTTATAAATAAAGGGGTTTTCTTAAAAGTTATTTTCCTATTTAACTTTCTAACTTATTTTGTGTTAGTAATATTAAGAAAATAACATATTTTACTCAAAACACTAGTTTTTAAGCATTTAGAAAATATTTATTTAACAACATATATTTTTAATTTGCTTATTTTCCAAGAGAATCAACCATATTGTATATTAAATAACTCCTACATAGTTTTAAATAGCCAATTTTTCTTTTACATAATTAAAATATTATTTAGAAATGTTAGGAAATAATTTTAATCTAAAAATAGCATTTTAAATTTTATGATTCATATGCAGTTTAGGTATTTAACAACTGGATTCCCCAAGTTTTGATAAAAGACACATAATAGCCTTTCCACCAACACTATCAGTTTTATATGTGGTAGATTCTACCCTTCAAGTTTCTGAAACTACACTTTAACCCCTATTTCAAGAACACCTAACACCCAATCGATCCAAGTTCGGATTTAGCCATTAAAATTGCAGTTTGATTATCAAAAACGAATCAGAGGAGGATTTAGAAGTTACCCACACCAAGAATCGCGAAAAACGGTTGAGAATTGGGTCCGATTGAGGTTGCCGTCGAGGTGGGTCGGCGATGATGAACGATTCCGGCGACTGAGGCGTTCTTGGCTTCGATTGGCAGCGGTTAAAGCTTCATCGGACCTCTGGGAGTTGATTAGGATCGATTCGGGGGATTGGGTATCGTCGGATAGCTCGGGTCGATCTTCTCGCCGGCGTTAATGGAGGTCGCCGGAGTTGTGGTGGCTCTGGACGGTTTCTGCAGTGGTTCACTGCTGTGGTGGCTTCCCTTTGGCTCGAAACAGGGAGGGGAGGGAAGAGAGAGTCGAAATAGAGGGAGAGCAGAGAGGTGCAGGTGGTGGTGGCGGTCGTTCTTGGCGTCGAGGACCTCGCCGGAGACGGCAGCGGCCCTGTGCCGCTGCTGCTTCTGCTGGGTTTTCGCCGGCTAATCCAGAGAGGAGAGAGAGAGACAGAGGGAGAGATCAGGGGTGGTGAGGGGGAGATTGATGTGGCTGGTGGTTGTGGCGTCACCGACGGGGAGGCAGCAACTTTGTCGCTGCTGCTGCTTCCTCTGTTTTTGTCGGGCAGAACAGGGGAGAGGGAGAGAGACTGAGAGAGACAGAGGGAGGCAGAGATGGAGGAGGATGTGGTGGTGGCAGTGATGGTCTTTCCGGTGATGGAGGTGGCGATGGTGTTGGTGGTGGTGACGGGGGAGAAGAGGGAGGCAGGGTGTGATTTTTGAAGGAGGAGTTGAAGAAGAAGACAAAGTCTTCTTGTTATTTGGGAAAATTTTCAGCAGGTAGTTTGTGTGTACTGGTGGAGAACCCTTCCTCAATTATTTTATTATTTCATTTATTTATTCCTTTTTATTTTGGTTTTTATTAATTAATTCACTTATATGTATTTACTCTTTAAGTATTTAACTCTCTTCAAACTACAACTTCCTCCCCGCTACATTAACTAGTATATCTCTTCTTAAACTACAAATACCTCCCTAATTCACATTTAATATTCACGAATTGCTAATAATCTACCCGTATAAAAGCGGGGTATTACATCCTTCCCCCCTTAAATAGAGCTTCGTCCTCGAAGCGCAAACCAACTAATCCACATAATACTAATATAAGACTTTATATGTATCACAACAGCCAATTCTCATAATATGATATGTAGGAACAGTCAACACACAATATATTAATTAAATTACTACTTGGTTCGATGTGGCACCAGGATTAAGGTCACGAAAACTAGAAGGTTACATTCCTCTCCCCCTTAGAGGAGTGACGTCCTCGGAACTCAGTTTACTTGTACAAAGAGGTTCGGATACTTGTTTCTCATTTCATCCTCTGCTTCCCAAGTAGCCTCTTCCGTGTGATGGTTCGTCCACAAAACTTTCACTAGCTTAACGCTCTTGGTACGCGTGTCTCTTGTCTTGGTATCGAGGATCTTGACAGGATGCTCTTCATATGTCAAAGACGGATCTAACTCAATCGGTTCGGGATCCAACACGTGAGATGGATCGGGTACATACTTCTTTAACTGCGACACATGAAAAACATTGTGTACTCATCCCAAATTCGAAGGTAGGTCTAGTCGGTACGCAACATCTCCAATTCTTTCCATAATGTCATATGGTCCGATGAACTTTGGGCTCAGCTTCCCTTTCTGATTGAATCTCGTTACTCCCGTCGTAGGCGAAACTTTAAGAAACGCCTTTTCACCCACTTTGAACTCCAATGGTCTCCTTTTCTGGTCTGCATAGGACTTATGTCTGTCTTGTGCTGCCTTCATTCTTTGCTGGATGAGTCGTACTTGATCTGTCATTTCCTCAATCATTTGTGGGCCTAACACCACTGTCTCGCTGATGTCACTCCAACATAGAGGCGTTCGACACTTCCTACCATACAAAGCTTCATGGGGGTGCCATGCCTATGCTGGCGTGGTAGCTGTTGTTGTAAGAGAACTCTATCAACGGCAACTTGTCAACCCATGATCCTTGGAAATCCATGACACTAGCCCTTAGCATGTCTTCCAGCGTCTGAATGGTCCTTTCTGTTTGTCCATCCGTGGCTGGGTGGAACGCTGTACTGAATCTTAGTTGAGTTCCCAACGCTTCTTGAAGAGCCTTCCAGAAATGTGAGAGGAAGTTAGGGTCCCTGTCTGAGATTATTGAACTTGGAACCCCATGGTATCTCACTATGTTCTTGATATACGCATCAGCTCTCTGCTCCATGTTCCATGTGTCCTTCATTGGAATGAACCTTGCTGTCTTGGTCAATCGGTCAACCACTACCCATATCTGATTGAGTCCATTCTTCGAAGTCGGCAAAGCAGTTACGAAATCCATAGAGATGGAATCCCACTTCCAAACTGGGACGTCCAATGGCTGAACTAAGCCTCCCATTCTCTTGTGCTCGAACTTCACCTTCTGACAGGTTAAGCATCGTGCTACAAACTCAGCTACTTCCTTCTTCATGTTGGGCCACAAAAAAGTCTTCTTCAAATCCTTGTAGAGTTTGTCACCTCCAGGATGAACAGAATAAGGTGTGTTGTGTGCTTCGCGCATTAGCTTTTCTTTGGTTTCTGCACATCTTTGCGGTACACACCACCTTCCCTTGTAGCGAATGCTTCCATCCTCGTGAATCTTGAAGTCTTTGGCTTCTCCTGCTGCAATCTTCTTCCTGATCCTTTCGAGCTTCACGTCTCCGGCTTGATTGCTTCTTATTTCCTCAATGAAGTCTGGAACAACTGTCATGCTTCCAAGTAGGCCCTGCACTGTTCCTTGTTCTACCACTTCAATTCCGAGCTTCTCGAACTCGTGGCATAGCCAGCTTGGCAAGGCTAACATGGTATTCACCGCATGCTCGACTTCCGACTTAACGCATCGGCGACCACATTTTCCTTTCCTTCGTGGTACTGAATACGCAAGTCATAGTCCTTGATAATCTCTAGCCATCTTCGTTGTCTGTTGTTCAGCTCTTTCTGAGTGAAGATATACTTCAGGCTTCTATGATCCGTATAGAGCTTGCAAACAGCCCCGTACAGATGATGTCTCCATATCTTCAGCTCGAAAACTATTGCTGCCAACTCCAAGTCATGTGTGGCATAGTTCTCTTCGTGGGGCTTCAATTGTCTTGAGGCGTAGGCAATTACCCTTCTTTCTTGCATGAGCACACATCCTAGCCCCTTCTTTGATGCATCGTTGTACACTTCAAACTCGCCAGAGTTGTTTGGTAGAGCTAATACTGGTGCCGTAGTCAGCTTTTCCTTTAGAGTCTGAAATGCTTCTTCACAGCTGTCGTCCCACTGATACTTCACCGCTTTCTTTGTTAGCGTAGTTAGTGGTCTAGCAATCTTGGAGAAATCCTTCACAAAGCGTCTATAGTAACCTGCTAAGCCAAGGAAACTCCTTATTTCAGACACGTTCTTCGGTGCTGGCCAGTCCTTAACTGCTGAGATCTTTCCTGGATCCACTGCTATCCCCTCCTTTGAAATGATGTGACCCATGAATGGAACACGATCCAACCATAACTCGCATTTAGACAGCTTGGCATACAGTTGTTCTTGCCTCAGAGTCTGCAACACTTCTCTAAGATGTTCTTCGTGGTCCTCGTTGCTTTTCGAGTACACAAGGATGTCATCGATAAAGACCACTACGAATCGATCCAGAAATGGCCTCATCACCCGGTTCATCAGATCCATAAACACTGCAAGTGCATTGGTCAGACCAAATGGCATCACTGTGAACTCATAATGGCCATATCTGGTTCTGAAGGCAGTCTTCGGAATATCCTTTTCGGCTACCCGAAGCTGATGATACCCTGACCTCAGATCAATCCTGGAGAAGACGCTGGCCCCTTGTAGTTGATCGAACAGATCGTCAATCCGGGGTAGAGGATACTTGTTCTTGATGGTTACGCTGTTTAATTCTCGATAGTCGATGCATAGCCTCAAACTCCCATCTTTCTTTTTCACGAAGAGCACTGGTGCTCCCCAGGGTGACACACTTGGTCGTATGTACCCTTTCTGTAGGAGTTCTTGCAGTTGATCCTTGAGCTCCTTTAATTCAGCTGGTGCCATCCGATACGGTGCCTTCGAGATAGGAGCGGTTCCAGGTACTAAGTCGATGGTAAACTCCACTTCTCGTTTGGGTGGCATCCCTGGAATCTCGTCTGGAAAGACATCGGGAAATTCTCTTACGACAGGTATTTCCTCCAGTAGATTTTCCTTCTTGGACACGTCCTGGATGTAGCACAGGTAAGCAGAGTTCCCCTTCCCCACTTGATTGACTATAGTCAAGGCTGACACTAGTCTGATGCGAGGTTCCCTTGTGATACCACGATAGGTGATCTTCTCCCCTTTGGGTCCTTTCAACCGAACTTTCTGATCGTAGCAGTCAATAACCGCTCAATACATCGCGAGCCAATCCATCCCTAGTATAACATCTATACCCCCAAGGTTAAACTTTATCAGGTTGGATGGCAGGATACTTGATAGGATTTCTAGCTCAACTCCTTCAAATATGGTGTCGCATACGGTTATTTGGCCAGTAGGGGTTGCTACGGGAATGGATATAGTGGATGACTTACTCAAACCCAGTTTATCAACAAATGATGATGATATGAACGAGTAAGATGCACCAGAATCAAATAATATAAATGCTGGTTGCTTGTGGATAAGGAATGTACCAGTGACAACTCCATGAGCAGCTTCTGCCTCGGTCTTTGTTATGACAGCAATCTTTCCGACATTGGCATTCTGGTTTCCAGGTCCTCCTGCTGCATTGTTGTTGACCGCAGCTCCAGCATTGTTGTTGCGGTTCTGGCCTCCATTCTGCCTGGTAGTTTGGCTGCCTTCCATAGCCATTACCTCCATTGTTTGGATGGTTGCCAAAGTTACCATATCCAATTTGCAAGTTCGCAGGTTGCTGGTTCACATACTGCTGGTTGTGCCCAAAATTGTTCCCATTTTGCTAGCGATTCCCCTGGTAGTTGTTCTGTTGCAGCCTAGGATAGTTTCCTCCTTGATTCACTTGCTGGTTTCCTGCTGGTGGTGCTCGACATTCGTAGGCTCGATGTCCCCTCCTACCACAATTGTTGCAGTTAACTGGGTTCCCCATGCAATCAACTCCGGGGTGGTTTCTCTGACACCTCTTACATATGTAGCGACGGACTCGCTGAGCTTCATGGTTCTGCTGATTGCCTCGGTACTGTCCCTGTTTACCTCCTCCATTGTTGGGCATGTACCTCTGGTTCCCCCTTGCTAAGTTGTTGTTACTTCCTCCTGCTTCTTCTATCTTCCATTTCTTGCGCCTTTCATCTTAGGCTGCCTGGACTCTCCAGATATCGGCGGCTCTGTCATAGACTTCATGAAGGGTAGGATAAGTTCTGCTTAGCAGAGACGTCTGTAGCCGCTCTTGCAGTCCATAGATGAATTTAGAGACTTTGGACTCTTCATCGGGAACCGTGTTGCCCGCAAGCCGCATCAGCTCCGTAAACTTCCGAAAATACTCGATTACCGAGTCACTTCCTTGTTGTAGGTTGTGGAATTCTTGTTGCTTGGTCATCTTCACGTGATGAGGATAAAAGCGGGTTCTGAGTGCAGCTTGGAGGGCTTCCCAGCCAAAGTTAGGCTGAGCCAAGAGGGTTCCTCGAGCATTTCTCCACCATAAATTTGCCTCACTTTTCAGATAAAACACCGCACAGTTGACCTTCCGATCCTCAGGGCATTCCACGTTCTCAAGGATCTTGTCCATCTCCATGATCCAATCTTCCAGCTCAACGGGATCTTCGTTTCCAGTGAAACTCGGTGGCTTCATGTCGGCCACTTGCTTGGCCCAGTTAACTCCTGCCCGAGATCCATTGCCCATCATTTGAGCCATTTGAGCAAAGAATTGCTCCATGTTGTTGTTGTTGTTTTGTTGTTGTTTTCTGCCATCGGTTCTTGTCGGACTCTCCTGGTGTAGTAGCGCAGGGGTCTATCAGTCATATTCCTACACTATCACCTATTGTATTATTCTCTAATTTATCACGGGCTTGAAATGAATCATCCAATAAATTACATGCTTGACAATTCATACAACACGCACATCACACATAAAAATATCATCTATCACAAGGCATGCAACATATAGTAATTCATTCTCATTCCTGCTTCCATAAATCAATCCTGGAATTGTAATCACCATACCATAATCCATAATTATATCTTCCTTTATGGAAATAATACTTGTCCAATAAACATCAATGAAAATTATCACATCCAATAAATCCAGATACTGTTAAGCATACATCGTGTCTCATAATGGAGAGAAAAGGACGTGGGTGGGTGGGACTAATAAAAGTAGGACTTACACAACCCATAACCCAATCGGCTTGTCCAATTTTAATTATATTTTCCTAATTTCATTTTAGGGTTGCCCTACAGGTTTTAATTTCCCTTTTTGGACAGCCCGCTCTGATACCACCTGTAACACCCCTTGGTTCCCAGACTTTCCGTTCCGGACCGGAGAGCCCGGGTGAGTGCTACTATAATATGATATGGTGGAAATCGAGAACAAACACTGTCATAGAAATATATTACATATGATAAAAGTTTCACACGTCGTCTTAAAATATTATTACATAAATTTAAAAGTCTAAGAGTTCGATTACTAGGCGTGCTGATACAACTAGATGAGTCCGCGTTTTCCCCGTCCTAAGCCAAGCCTTCTCCATCTAGACCTGCGGTGGGAATTAAAACAGGAACCGCAGTTTCTAAAGTCAGCAATGAAATACTGAATGAGTAACACCCAAGCACGTAAATCGGGAACGAGACATTATAACTCAAGTAAAAATAATAAATGGACGAAGAGTAAATATTTCACAAGTATTTAACTTCAAATGGAAATACAGCGGAAGTAAAAGACAGTGTAATAGTAAGACATTTCTGAGTTCTCGTAAGTCTTCAGAAAATCTCCAATAATCATAATTAAATCCATATCCAATATCCAAACCATTTAATCTCAATATTTCCATATCCATTAATATCCAATATCCAAACCATAAAATCCATTAGTTGATACGGGGAAGAATAATCCATCACAAGCATCCAAGACCTTAAGTGCCGGCACCCCCCTAAGACTTCTTGCGGCCAGAGAGGTGAGTACATGGAGCGACCCGGCAGGTTGCGACCGGGTTAAA
Organism: Linanthus parryae; assembly: GCA_023055425.1. Lineage (NCBI taxonomy): Eukaryota > Viridiplantae > Streptophyta > Magnoliopsida > Ericales > Polemoniaceae > Linanthus > Linanthus parryae. The sequence continues at coordinate 24,728,044 of JALGPY010000002.1, read as the reverse complement.
GTACACAGGCCGAGTGGACAAAGCCAACACGACAATAATAATCACAGGCCGAGTGGACGAAGCCAACACGACAATAATAATCACAGGCCGAGTGGCTACAGCCAACACGACAATAAGTTTTCCCCGTACAACTCTTTCCACTTTACGTTATTACGCATTATTATTTTCACGTGTCAATTTCAAAGAAAATATCTCAACACAATCCAAATTTCAAGTAAAGCATGTATGTCTAAAAACACATTTTGAGACAAATTATAAAATCATATTTCGACACGAAAGAAGCTGGGCGCACTAGACTTGGCATGTTTACTCACCTTGATAACACGGCAAATATGACGTCGGCTTTCACAGGTAGACGTAACCTTCGTCTATAAACTCGTCACCTACAATTATAATTTCTAAATCAATCACAAGTCCAAGTATGATTTTGTGAAATGCTAAATTCCTAACAAGTCTCATTTTTCCCATAACCCCATTAATTTATAGAATACAATATTTATATAATAAACCGTCGACGTAAACCACAACTATATACATATTTATTTATTTATTTATTTATTTATTTATTTATTTATTTATTTATTTTTTATTTATTATTTATTTTCCTCATAGAAAATCACTACTTATATAAATACTAGCTCTTTAAAATTATTAAGTAGGAAATCACATATTAAATTTATACACTCTCATAATTAGAAAATATTAATTTATCGTACAGCACATTTATTTGTAAGTGACTACAAGGATTTAATTCCAATTAATTTAATTATAGCTAATTATTTATTGGAAAATATACATTCTATAAAAGAATTAGATTCACCAAAAATATTTATTCTAAGAAAATAAATGTTTAGTCATACATAATTATAACTTTATTTTGGAGAAATAGTCTCTAGTATCTACAAATAATAATCAAGTTTTTATCAATTTATAAATAAAGGGGTTTTCTTAAAAGTTATTTTCCTATTTAACTTTCTAACTTATTTTGTGTTAGTAATATTAAGCAAATAACATATTTTACTCAAAACACTAGTTTATAAGCATTTAGAAAATATTTATTTAACAACATATATTTTTTATTTGCTTATTTTCCAAGAGAATCAACCATATTGTATATTAAATAACTCCTACATAGTTTTAAATAGCCAATTTTTCTTTTACATAATTAAAATATTATTTAGAAATGTTAGGAAATAATTTTAATCTAAAAATAGCATTTTAAATTTTATGATTCATATGCAGTTTAGGTATTTAACAACTGGATCCCCCAAGTTTTGATAAAAGACACATAATAGCCTTTCCACCAACACTAGCAGTTTTATATGTGGTAGATTCTACCCTTTAAGTTTCTGAAACTACACTTTAACCCCTATTTCAAGAACACCTAACACCCAATCGATCCAAGTTCGGATTTAGCCATTAAAATTGCAGTTTGATTATCAAAAACGAATCAGAGGAGGATTTAGAAGTTACCCACACCAAGAATCGCGAAAAACGGTTGAGAATTGGGTCCGATTGAGGTTGTCGTCGAGGTGGGTCGGCGATGATGAACGATTTCGGCGACTGAGGCATTCTTGGCTTCGATTGGCAGCGGTTAAAGCTTCATCGGACCTCTGGGAGTTGATTAGGATCGATTCGGGGGATTGGGTATCGTCGGATAGCTCGGGTCGATCTTCTCGTCGGCATTAATGGAGGTCGCCGGAGTTGTGGTGGCTCTGGGCGGTTTCTGCAGTGGTTCACTGCTGTGGTGGCTTCCCTTTGGCTCGAAACAGAGAGGGGAGGGAAGAGAGAGTCGAAATAGAGGGAGAGCAGAGAGGTGCAGGTGGTGGTTGCGGTCGTTCTTGGCGTCGGGGACCTCGCCGGAGACGGCAGCGGCCCTGTGCCGCTGCTGCTTCTGCTGGGTTTTCTCCGGCTAATCCAGAGAGGAGAGAGAGATACAGAGGGAGAGATCAGGGGCGGTGAGGGGGAGATTGATGTGGCTGGTGGTGGTGGCGTCACCGACGGGGAGGTAGCAGCTTTGCCGCTGCTGCTGCTTCCTCTGTTTTTGTCGGGCAGAACAGGGGAGAGGGAGAGAGACTGAGAGAGACAGAGGGAGGCAGAGATGGAGGAGGATGTGGTGGTGGCAGTGATGGTCTTGCCGGTGATGGAGGTGGCGATGGTGTTGGTGGTGGTGACGGGGGAGAAGAGGGAGGCAGGGTGTGATTTTTGAAGGAGGAGTTGAAGAAGAAGACAAAGTCTTCTTGTTATTTGGGAAAATTTTCAGCAGGTAGTTTGTGTGTACTGGTGGAGAACCCTTCCTCAATTATTTTATTATTTCATTTATTTATTCCTTTTTATTTTGGTTTTTATTAATTAATTCACTTATATGTATTTACTCTTTAAGTATTTAACTCTCTGCAAACTACAACTTCCTCCCCGCTACATTAACTAATATATCTCTTCTTAAACTACAAATACCTCCCTAATTCACATTTAATCTTCACGAATTGCTAATAATCTACCCGTATAAAAGCGGGGTATTACAACCTGGGTTAGCTGGGAAAGAATGAAGAACAACCGGTTAGATGGTGGTCTTTTGGTTTTCATCACCTAAAATATTTCAACACTGCGATGTTAGGCAAACATACTGGAGGATTCTTACGAAACCAGAAACAATGAACGCGAGAGTTCTTCGACATAAATACTTTCAAGACACATGTCTCTTAAATGCGGAGGCTAAACCAGGTTGCTCCTTTTTATGGCGGAGCATTATCTCTAGCAAAAAACTAGTTTTGAGTGGATGCATATGGAGATTGGGGAACGGAGAGAAATTGAATGCCTTTACCGATCCATGGATGTACAGGGAGGACTCTTTCAAACCGTTCACCCCAGCCCCTACTGATGGTCAACATATTATGGTCGCTGATTTGATTTCTGAGAACAAATCGTGGGATGAAAAAAAATACTCTTTTCTAGGCGGAAGATGTGTCAGAGATTCGTAGAATTACAATTCCAGAAATCCCATCAGCCGACCGATTAATTTGGCATTACTCATCAGATGGAAATTATTCGGTCAAATCAAGTTATTATTTGTTAAAGAGACAAGAAGATATGCTCAAGATCCAACAAAGGGGTTCTACTTCGGTCCCAACCCGAGATTGGTGAACATCTTTTTGGAGTCAAATAATCCCAAAAATATTGCTCTTCCCAACCTGGAGAGCCCTGGTTAAGGGGTTGCCGGTCCGTGCTAATCTTGCGTATAGAGGCATGATTGTTGATCAACAGTGTGCAATTTGCAAATCTAACATCGAAACAGAGTCTCAGCTGTTTCTTTTTTGTGATTTTGTGCGCAATTGTTGGAAGGCGGTTTTTGGAGACGACTTTGTGGACAGTTTCCACCCTCATCTTCAGATCTGGTGAGCTTCCACTTTTTCCAAAGCAGACAAACAACAAAGAACCCTCATGAGTTTGATGATGTGGAGATTGTGGCAGAACAGAAATGATTTAATCTTCAAGAATATTAGATCGAAGGTAGAAGATGTAATTGAAGACATTCAACGGTACCTGGCTGAGATCAAAGACCACATGCAGACTGATTTTTCTTCTCGGCCGGCTCAGACCAGTTGTTCCCCACATTTCTCCGGCGAGTTACCACCGGAGGGATGGTCAGTTATTAGCACCGACACCGCCTGGAACCTCAAAATGAGGACGACAGCAATTGGGGTGGAAATTCGTGATTGGAAAGGAATCTTCATTGCCGATGAGGCCAGAATGATCCCGTTCTCCGTCACAGCAAAGGTACCGGAAGCAGAAGCATTGAAAGAGGGTATCAAGCTAGCTATTCCAAGAAACTTGGATCAGATCTGGGTGGAGACTGATTCCTTCTCGGTAGTGAGAGAAATGAAAAGGCTGTTAATGGATGGAAAAACAAATGACCACACAGAGTTGGAGAGCCTTCTAGAGGATGCAAAGACGACCTCAAGAAGTAGAACCGACTACGTGGTGGCACATATTCCACGCAAGTGGAATAAGACAGCACACGCGTTTGCACAAGCAGCGATAAGACGAAATAATGTTGGTACTTGGGTTTTACACCCGCCTATTTTTTTATTTTTTATTTTTGAGGAAACCATTTCATTTAAGGGCCAAACAGGCCAAGCCTATCGTTCTCTATTACATCGTGAGCCCAATCTGGAAGTTGGGTATATAAACTGAATTGAGAGAACTGAAAGGATCTCTTTGCAAAAATGTCTGGTGCAACATTAGCTGTCCTGGACACGTGGCGAAGCTGGAGACATTCAATGCTTTTTCCTTTCCCGATACATCTTTCAACCACTTCTGCAATTTCTTCATTGCCGCCGAATCCTCTTCTCCGAGCTTCCCAACTATGGAGAAGATCAATCGCTAAGCTTAAATAGGACTCCAAGACTACTCTTCTACCTCTAGCGTTCGAGGCCATATCAATCCCTTTATTGATTCCCCTGAGTTCCAGCAGAGGAATCGCTGGGTCCGACTTGATTCTTTCGAAGCGGCCGGCGACGAAGTGGCCGGTCGAATCTCTGAGAACACATCCAGATCCAGCTAAGTTTTGGGTTTGTGAGTATGCTACATCCGTGTTTATCTTCACCCAACCCTCCGCCGGAGCTTCCCATCTGTCAGTCGCTGTGGTGGCCTCCGATGGCTTGTCCAGTTCACGGTGAACTCCAAAAACAGATAAGTAGAACTGGATCTTTTTAATTACTTCTTCTGTACAGAATTTTGTATTGTTAAATCTGCAATCGTTTCTCTTCCACCACAAACACCAAATAGCCACCGCCCATTTCTGCCTTATTTCTTCAGAAGAAACTGTAAAAATTGACTCAATCCATTGTTGCAGATTTGGGATCTGCAACTGTTGGTTCGGAATCCCCAAGATCTCCTCCCAAATTTTCCGTACTGCCACACATCGACAAACAAAGTGATCTGCTGTTTCCGGGACTTTATTGCAACTGGAGCACAACAATGGGACATTAATCCCCCTCTCCTTAAGCTTTGTGGCCATCGGCAAGGCATCATGCCATAGCTTCCAAGTCGGGTAAATTACCTTCTTCGGAACTTTCATCTTCCACATATTGGTGAACCACTGTCTGTGAATTCCTGTTGACGATTCTTGACCATCCCCCTGTTCTCGCAGGTACAATTTATAAGCCGAGGCTGTGGTGAAGGAACCATTCTGGGTTTCACTCCATTTAACCGTATCTGCCGCTTGGGTGTGTTCGTAAGAGGAATTGCCATTATGTCTCCTACATCAGGTTCCCACAAGTAAGTTCGAAGTCTCTTCTCACACCAATTCCCGTCTCTGATAAAGTGGTCGACTTTGAGGTTGGCAAAATCAGGGCTAGGCGTAACCACCTTTGAGATGTGCCCCCTTTGAACCCATTTATCTTTGTAAAGGTTAATTGACTTCCCAGATCTGATTTTCCATTCCAAGCCATTTCTTAGGAGATTTCTTCCTGCTAGGAGACTTCTGTAGGCAAAGGAGATCAGTTTCTTTGGTTGATGACGTAAAAAATCACCATTCTTGAAATACTTAGCCCGCAGGACTCTACTGAGTAAACTGGTTGGGTTTTTAACAATTCTACATGCCTGTTTGGAAAGGAGAGAGATATTGTACCCCTGGAAGTCCTTGAAGCCGAGACCTCCCAAATCTTTTGGCAATTTCAGAACATACCACCTCTGCCAGTGAAGCGAGCGCTTTGCTCCCTTACCTCCCCACGTGTCTGATGAGTCGCTCAATATCATGACAAATTCCAGCAGGCAATAAAAAACAGCTCATGGCATAATTCGGAATTGATTGGACCACTTCTTTTATAAGAATTTCTTTACCTGCTGCAGAGAGAGTCTTCTCCTTCCAACCTTTTAACTTTGCAATGATACTTTCTATGATTTTCTGAAAGGTGATCTTCTTCTTTCTTCCAAATGTTGTAGGTAAGCCAAGGTAATTGTTGTGGCTCGGAGCTGTGGGTATACCCCAACGAGAACTCAAGTTGTTGCTGGCGTCTTTGTTGACATTTTCCGAGAAAACAATAGCGGACTTTTGAATATTTATTTGTTGTCCTGATGCTTTTTCATAGGCCAGTAAAAGATTAAACAAACATGTAAATTCTGTGTCTGTAGCTTTTAAAAGATTAGGCTGTCATCGGCAAAAAATAGGTGAGACACAACAGGTCCCCCTCTTGACGTTGTAGCCCCGGATAATCTCTTCTCCACTACCGCCTTTTGAAGACTGCGATACAGCGTTTCACTGACTAACAGAAAGAGATATGGGTACAAGGGGCACCCCTGTCTCAACCCCCTACCAGGTATGATTTTTCCTTTAACGCTGCCATTGACTAGTACACTGAAAGTAGTAGAAGTTACACAATGCATAACCACCGCAGCCCATTTAGGACCAAATTCCATTCGTTCCAAAATAGCTCGAAGGAAACCCCTCTCAACACGATCGTAAGCTTTGCTCATATCGAGTTTGATTGCCGCAAAGCCTTCCTTGCCTTTCTTCATCTTCATAGAATGTAACAACTCATAAGTTGTTAGAATATTATCCGTAATTAATCTCCCCGGGACGAACGCACTTTGATTTTCAGAGATAAGATCATTTCAAATAATCTTTAAGCGATTGGCTAGACACTTAGTTACGATCTTGTAAATCGTCGTACACAGCAAAATGGGCCGAAAATCAGAAACTTTCCTCACCTGCTTTACTTATGGAATCAAAGCGATTAAAGTATGATTATAACTGGTAATGTCGCCGCCATCATTAAGGATCTGTAAGCAAACTTTAGTTACCTCATCACCAACTAGGTGCCACATCTTCTAATAAAAAAGGGCCGGAAAGCCATCCGAGCCCGGTGCCTTTTGACTGGGCATTGCTATAAGTGCTTCGTAAACTTCCAGTGCTTTAAAGGGTTGATCCAGTCTGAGCTTGCTATCCGCAGTGACGATACCTTCAACCGTGGCTAATAAAGGCTCCATATCCTCTGCCGAAGGAATGGAAGAGGTAAAGATATCTGAAAAATAATCTTCAATAATTTTTACGACTTCACCAGGGTCTTCAGCCCACTAACCCGAACAATCCTCAATGCCCCAATGCGATTACGTGCTCTTCTAATCGAAGACTTCCGATGGAAATATTTCGTGTTACGGTCACCGTTGTTTAGCCACAATTCACGTGATCGTTGACGCCACATGATCTCCTCTTGCCTAAGCAGGAGAGAGATTTGTTCCTTTACTTCTTTGGTTTCCCTAAGAACCTCGGTTGACTGTGGCCGAGATCCCAGGAACTCCAGTTGGTTTCGATGAGCCTTAAGCTTATTACGGACGCTTCCAAAGACATTTTTTTCCCATCTAAGTAGCTTGCTAGCCACATTCGCTAGTTTTGCCGAAACAGGGCGCGACTCATTGCTCCAGATAGCACTTATTTCTTGTTGACAAGACTCGTGGTCAAACCACATCGCTTCCAGCTGGAAGCGTTTGCTACCCGCTCTTCGGTTAGACTCACCCGGTTTCATATCAACTTCAATTGGGACATAATCGGATGTATCAACCACTAAGTGGTTCACTCTCGGCCTTCCAAACGATTCTACCCAATTACCGGTAACCATGCAGCGATCGATCCTTTCTCTAATTGATGCTTCATCCGGTTGGTTGTTTGTCCACGTAAACTGATTCCCGGTGAAACCCAAATCTCTCAACTCTAGTTTTTGAACAACTTTGCAGAAATCCTCTATTTGGCGTAAGGTGACTTCTCTCCCACCTTCTTTTTCGCTATTAGAAGATATTGCGTTGAAATCCCCGATCACCAACCACAGTAGAGTGTGTGGTTTTAGACGGGACAGTAAGTTCCACGAGTGCCAACGTTCACTCCTTACTGGATCTCCATAGAAACCAGTGAAAACCCACGGAGCTTGTGAGCCCTCGAACATAACAGTACCTTTAATAAAGAACCTCGTCTTGTGAATAAGCGGCAAACTTACCTCCCTGTCCCACATAAGGGCAAGGCCGCCACCCCGCTCATCGCTATCAACAAAGACTCCATTTGCATACCCACACCTGAGCTTGATTACTTCCATCTCTGTTTCATAAAGTCTAGTCTCCATTAAGAAAACTAGGTTGATTAAGAAAACTAGGTTGTACACCCGCTTGTTTGGGTTGTAACTGATTTGTATTCTGATGCTTTGGACCGTTTCAAGCCCATTCCGGTTTAATAAACCTCCTCTTTCAAAAAAAATAATAAAAAAAAATATCAGCCATAAATGTAAGTGGTGCATCTACCCTTGTGTGATTTGTCTCGCCACTAGAACTAGCCGATTTATATTTATTTCATGATGACAATTTGCGATTATTTCTGAAATTATCAGGGTTACTTTCGGCAAAGAGGCTATAATCTCTGACATCTGTGACCAGGTCATACCTGATGTCATTGCTGGCGTAAGAGTAGCTACCCATGTATATATACCCCATCGTCCCCCACCCAACTACGTACTTCTCTCAAAATTCACCTGATCTTTCTCAAAAAAATTAAAAAAACATCACCTCTTCACACACTCTCTCTGGAAAACCCTACTTTGTAAAATGGGAAGAGCCGGCGATATCATCCACGGCCTAACACCGGCGATGTTGATGGTCCTGACCCAGGCAGCGATGGCCGGCGCCAACGTATTCTACAAACTCGCCGGAAACATCGGAATGAGCTTGAACGTGTTGATTGCCTATAGGTTCATCTTCGCTTCCGCCATGATTGTTCCAATCGCTCTATTCCTTGAAAGGTTTCGCCATAACTTCTTCTTGCACCTCGTTTATTTTTAAATAATTACATTTTACACTCCCAAAAGGCTACGGCTCGTTATAAGTTGTCCTCCTTGTTGCAGGGAGACCAGGCCCAAAATGACGTGGAAGGTAGTGTTTCATGGTTTCCTTTGCGGATTACTTGGGTAAGTAATGCGATTTGATGAATGCATGCACAATTGAACTCCATTTTAGTATAATTATGTTCGTTTTTGGCAAACCCTTTTCTTGTTACTTGTTAAGGTCTCAATTCATTATTGGCAAACCCTTCAAAAACAAAAGAACACAAGTCTTTTTAACTTATGAAAAAACAAAAACAAAAACGTATTTGTTAGCCATGTTTTTTTAACCAGTTATTTTTCTTGTTTAAACAGGTCAATTCATGCTCTAAAAACATGCTGTTATGAAGTTAAATTAGTGGTATTAGGTATAGTGAAATCCCCATGTTGCTCTCGGAGTATTTCTTTGAGGTGATTATGATTTGTTTGCTATGATTTGAAGTTTCAAAATGGTGGTCGAACCGATTTAAATATGAATCTCATTCTGTTTTATTACAGGCAAATATGATGAGTATCATCCTCCAAACAATTAGGTTTGCAAATAATTAGGTTATGTATTACCAAATTATCTCTTTCTCGCTAACTTCGTGTAAATTCAGTACAAACTTTGAACTGTTATTTGAATTGCAGAGGGTCATTAGCTCAAAACATGTACGCACAAAGTGTGGTTTTAACATCTGCTACTTTTGTCGCCGCCATGATCAATCTTATTCCACCGATCACTTTCATTTTAGCAGTCTTCTTCGGGTAAATCTCAAATTACTTACATAGCCCAGATCTTTCTTGTATTTCATTATCGCAATTTTGATTTATATTACACAATTTTATTTTATTTTGACAGAATGGAGAAGCTAGGTTTAGGTACAATGGCAGGGAAGGCCAAGGTGTTGGGGACATCATTGTGCATAGGTGGTGCAATGCTATTAACCTTCTACAAAGGCCTCAAAATCAACCTCTGGTCAACCAACATTGACCTCCTAAAATTGACAGCGATCAAGGACGGGCAAGGGGCGCCGTCGCACCATGTAGCTGGTAATCATGGTCACATGTTGGGAGTTTTATTGATTATTGGATGTTGTTTCTCAACTTCAATAGGGTTAATTGTTCAGGTGAATTCGTAACGGAAGGCTAAAATATCGTTTTCCCAAAAACCCTATTTGATGATGTAGTTTTTCATACTTGCGTCGTTTTTGTTGATCCAGGCTAAGATGGTAAAGAACTACCCTTGTCCGTACTCAAACACTGCTTTGATGGTTACGATGGGAGCACTACAGGCAAGTGTTTATGCATTATCTGCGGAGAAAGATTGGAGCCAGTGGAAGCTAGAATGGAACCTCAGACTCCTCATTGTGTCTTACTCGGTACGTTACATGCATACGTAAAAGAACTGTAGACATATAACTATAGAGAATTGATAGATAACCGTCAATCAGTATTGATCTTACGGACATCGCGCACCGAAAAAGTTGATTTTACTGAAGTGCCTATTTTTTCAGGCTCGATGTAAGGTAAATCAATATTGCGTGGGGGTTATCTGTCAACCAAGTATCACACCGTCAGCAAACATATAGTCTGTTTAGGAATTACATGGCAAAAGTTCTATATGGAAACTCCCAATTCTGGCAAGTTGCTACATGTGTTGATGTGCTTGTGTGATGCAGGGGATTGTGGCTTCAGGGATGATGTTCACAGTCACGATGTGGTGTGTGCAAAAGAAAGGGCCGCTATACGTATCAATATTCAGCCCTTTGATGCTTGTGATGGTAGCAATCGCAGGGTCACTGCTATTAGAGGAGCAACTCTATTTGGGAAGGTGCATACACTGAATCATGTCCTCTCTCATAAATTATGCTTGTTGTGTTCAATGCTTGTGTTCAATGCAGTTTTCTTATTTTTTGGGCAAATGATTTAATAATACAGTGTTCTGGGAGGTGTGATCATAGTGTTGGGACTCTATGTAGTTTTATGGGGAAAAGGCAAAGAATTGAAGAAGATTTCACAGTTGGTGCCATCAAAGGGTGAAGAAGAAGAATCCAAACAATTAGAGATCATGATAGATTCGTCTAATAGAGCACGCAACAGTTTCAGCAATCATAGCGAGAGGTGTAGCGTTACTTCGGATGGCATTGTGATGGTGTTTAGCGGTGACGCGCTAGGACCAGAAGAAAATAGGGAAAGTAAGCACGAGGAAGAAGAACAAGAATACAAGGATGTTGAAGCTCAATAACTTCAATTGGTAGTAGGTTAGGAGGGCATTTTGGTAGGGTAGAAGGTTGTGGATTAAGTAGCACGTTCGTTCTTGTGTTTGTATATTAGTACAAACATTTGTGAATAAATTTCTTAGGGACAATATGAACTCTGTTCTTTTTCGAGGAAATCAGTGGAACTGTTTAAGCATACAAGTGTTTCATTGGAATGATTTACAAACATTGGTTAAAGGAACTAGATGAATCAGATGTCTGGAAGATGAAATCTCTGAAATGTTTGGTTCAGCCGTTGAACCGTTCTGAGGAATTTTTATTCCTAACTTTGGACCTCTTTTACGAGAAATGCTGCCTGCTAGTTGGTGTTGTTCTTACTCGTTATCGTTCCAACCATCGTTCTCTCAAATTTGGGTTTGCAAAAAATGAATTAAGGGGCTTATTTCCAGTTTAGCACCCAACTTGAACTTTAGCTGTATCACTCTAAAGGTGATTTCTTGTGATTTGATTGTAACAGAATGGTTCCATTAGCAACCACAGGGGAAAGAAAAATCTAGTTTTGTCTGGATGGGGTGATGAAGCTTTGCTGGCTGAAGATAGCATAAATCCTTACTATGTTTCAAGTTGTTATCAATCGTATAGTGAACAAACTCGGCAGAATTTGGTAAGATTTCTAGGTAGCTATCGTCTGTTTGTTGTTTTTTGTACATATTTTATAGTTTGGTGGTCTCGGGTTTAAATGCGTTGGGCAATATTCACCAATTTATTTAAGTGCGCGGGTCTCAGCCCATTTAAAGGTTGCGTATATGGGCGGGCAAATTGGCCGGGCTGTTTCTGACAACTCTGTGGCGATGCCCTATACAATCTCAGTGTGGTAGTGATGGGTAAAGAGAAAATACCAGCCAAGACAGGAACATCTGGTTCATTTCTCATTGAAGATATTAACTCATGCGACTCTACTTGCATGATGTCTCCTTCGACTGTACTAGGACCATTCTTCATCTCCAAGGATAGCATAGATGGTCCTCCTTCTCGAATTCCTTCATCCTGAGAATCTACTGTACAAAAACCATAAATTTAGCATTCATGCGATTTCGCGACACTGGTTATTATGAATGATTAGCAATCTTTGAAGTTTGTTTTAGTGTTGTCAGGCACCCCAATAGGCTGTGAGGAAATTAAAATAAAGGCATTTCAGTTACTAATTCACTTGATAGAGTTGCAAATTTAAAAATGCCAATAGAGTGCATTACAAAGACACGAAACTGGAAGCTTTAACTACACAAATCACATCAATGTTTGTTGGGTTAAAACTTATTACATGACTAAATTGTGATTTTTCTTTTCTTTTTTGGACATAAAATCCAGTTCCAGTTTTCTGTAAGGAAGGCAAGAGAATACCTGCTAAGAAAGAACCTTCATGGTCAACTCGGTGTACAAGTTCAACAAAAAAGCTGAAGCTTTAGACCGAGTCAACTTATCAGATGTTCATAAAATATAATCTCGAGTGACCATCAAGTTTTACTGACATTACAAGATTGTTTTGGATGGAAGCTCAGTCCTAATACAGAGATAATTTAACAATGGAAGCTATGACCTCACTTCTTTCTTGAACCAATCCTATGTTCTCAATGCTTGGGGTAGGGAAATAGGGATAATTGCTGCAAGTAGAAACAACAGCTTTCATCTCATAGTACACACAAGGAGCTCCGATGAAAGAAGAAAGAAACATATTATGAATAGTGCTGTGCCCTTGTCCTAGCCCTAGCCCCAGAAGGTGGAAACACGCACCGAAATGTTCACGAATAGTGTCTTGCACCAGAAGCCTTCTTCCCTGGCATTAAAAACACAATTGAGTCTGTGATAATGGAGAGTGGAGAAAGAGCGATCGCTGAGGATGCTCTCACAGAATGTGAATCAGAAGAGGATTCTGAGGATGAAGATCTATCATACACTGCAAAAATCTTCCAAAACAAGATGGTTGAGGTTCTGGATGAGATAGTTGAGGAATAGCCTCTTCAGAAAGAGGTGAGAACGAAAAGCAGCAATATGTGATTGGCGAATGATATTAGCCTGAGTCATGCAGTTGAGGATGCTTTTCAACAGATTCCAAATGACACAAACAATGTCCAGGCTCCAAAATTTCCCTAGCCCAGCTGATGTCGAATTTTTTTAGCGCAGCGTCAGTTAATGTCCAAATTTTTTAGCGCCAACTTGGGGCACTTTCAATAGTGAATGGAGCTAAATGTTAATTTTCATTCTGCATGTATCGTATTGTCTTTGAAAGGCTGATTCTTTGATATTGCCATGCTGACAGGAAAAGGAGAAGTAGAGAAAAGCCACATTGAGCAAGTCATCTTCCTTTCTTGTTACATCTGGTTAGCAGAACAGATCCTGTGGAAGGGTAGAATACTCCAATGGATCTGCAGAGATGCAAATTCTTGTGCAGATTGGACTGCTAGAAAAGCCCAAGACAGAACTGTCTAATGATTTGGCAAACTAATATACGATGTGGGCTTCACTCTTTAATTTTAGAAGATACATCTTTGTAGCCTAAATTGTAATGGGCCTAATTGTCTCTGTAGCCCATGTAGTAGTATTTGACTATTTGTAACTCTCCTCCCTTTTATATGAAATCTTAATCTTTGGACAAAAAAGAAAAAAAAAAAAAAATCAAAGTGATGCCTTTAGCAAGATTTTAGAGTCATGTTTGGATTTTAGAGTCTATTATTTTTTCAAAAGATATTAATAAATAATAAATAAATAGAATCCACCGAAGTACATTGTTGTTATGTTTTTCAGTAGCATTGGAAAAAAAATGACATTGTTGTTTTAAAAATAAAGGATAGCTGCGAAAACATGAAATAAACTCTAAACCTTGTTTTGATTGAAAAGTTGATTTTTTTAAATAGATTTGTTTAAAAATAGAGTTTTCAAGCATGTATTTGAACAAACACAATGCAGGCTGTAACATTCACAAACTACTAGCCCCTGGCTTCACCAATTTTAACATGCTAAGTGTCTAAGCATAGTTATCAAACCCGGTCCGACCCAGCTAGTGCGACCCGGCAAGGCCGACCGGTGACTTGGCGAACCGGACCCTGATAAGGTCCATGTCACTACTCGGTTCACATTTTCGCTTGACCCGGTCAATTTGTTAAAAAAAACAATTATTGACCTACCGATACAACTATTACCGGTTGGAAGTGACTCGGTTGATCAAAAATACGCAAATTAGCCCCGATTGATCAAATCATGCTTTGACTATTGTGAACCATCATTTTCAGTGCAATAGTCTGCAAATCACATAAGATCATCAACTAAATACCTCTAAACTGAGATCTACATGTCGAACCAACTTATTTTTTTGTCAAAACCAACCAACTTAACTACACATATCGAATGATACTTGCAATTTTTTTTTCTTTGAACGAGGGGATATAATACTTGCAGTTACTGAATGGGATGTCACCACAAATAAAAGAGAGAAAATAGAAAGATAAAAGAAATTGGACTTGATGGTCAAAATGTCCATACAAAATTCAAAGCTGGTGGGCGCAAGTCAGGATAAGATAAAGAACCATAAGTGAGTGCATGTGAGCTTTCTGTAACTTTTGGTCAAGCGTGATGTCTCCCCCACCAAGACCACCTCTCCCTATAAAAATGTAACAACACAACACAACACAACACAACAGCAGCATCAACAAATAGATCTACACCACAGGCACAGAGCAGAGATATAACAACAAGACCTATCTTGATGGCGATTCCATTGATGATGAAGAAGATGATGGTATTAGCAATGGTTCTCTTCATCATCTCATCTTCTCACATGGAGACCGTGAAGTCCGATGCTTTCGATTGCTACGACGCTTGCTCTACCGGCTGTGTCAATCGCGATGGTATATACTATATATGGTCCCTGATCTCCGTGTTTCCGTCATGAAATCTTGCAGTCTCGTCTTGCCAACTTGCTAATTTTTTATGAATGTTTACCCATATTGCATCGATACGATTTGTTTCAATTTATTCCACTAGTTCATTAATATCATCAAAATTGCTTTAATCTTTCAGATAGACTCAGGGCCAGGTGTGACCAGAAGTGCTCCATAAGATGCGGGCCAGGTAATTTTCTATCGGAGTACATTTCTTTCACAGGATCTGAGTTTTCGAAAAATAATTTATAACCACACGTGTTTAAAATTTCAAATTTGTTTCGTCTGAAAACTCACCAATTTTATGTTCTTTGCGTAGACGCTGCAGTTGCAGGACAAGCAAGCCCTTCGCTCACATGAGAAGCTGTGACACATGGAAGCTTATACGAGGATGTAATATTGTGTTTGTTTGGATAATAAGAGAGACATAAGCTAGATTGTCATCAAGATTTTCTTTTTGAGAAATTGTTTTTGTCGTCAACCGAGTCTGAACCCGGGACCTCATGCATGCATGGGCTTCCAATGCTCTGACCACTTGAACTACCACCTTAGCTGCTTGTCATCAAGAATTAAGATATTTCTTTAGATTCTATGTATGTAATTATGACTTTCTCTGAATGACAGTCTCGTACTTCCTAACTTTGTGTTCCAATATTGGTGGTGATCTGTGACGAAGTTACATAGAGTGGCGTGGGCTTACAGCCAATTTTATTCTCATTTTTTCTATATTTTGCAATTTAGGACATTTTGAATAAAATTTATGACCGTGTATGTGTGTGTGTGTAATTCTATATATATGTGTGTGTATGTATATATAGATATACATATATATATATATATATGTATATATATATATATATATATTTCTTTATGTTTCTTAGTAAGAATGGGGATGGCTCAATGATAGAGCGGTCGACTGTTAACTGATTGGTCGTCTTTTTTTCTGTGTTAAGTAAAAGGAACTCATATTCCAGTAAATAACGTAATCGTGGATAGAGAATAGGAATTCATTTTCCGAAAGATTCTGGCTTTCGTAGGTAGAGAATACTTAGGAGCGCGAGACAACTCATTACTTGTAAAATATGAGCAATATCAAATCTCGTCGAAAATTGATTTTACAGTATAGACGTTTATGAAAACACTGTAATTTTATTACTCAAAAAGTTGGGCCACAATACCCTTGTTCGATCCTGACTGCTGGTCTCTATAGAGCTTAGGAACCATTTTAATTGGTGGGCTGGCCCATTCGTCATTCATCCATATTTGTAATATGACAAATCATATGTAATATGGAACGAATACTCGGTATGAGGAAGAATGGCCCAACTAAAAGAGTAGAGATCTAAGACTGAATGGGCCAACATGGAACGATCATCATCATCATTTGTATTGTTTTACATGTTCCCCTCAAAGTTTGATACAAGCAGCGAGGGTGGTAGCTCAAATGGTAGAGCCTTGGAAGCCCCTAATGGGTTCAAACTCCGTTGACGATAACAAAACAATTTTCAAAAAAAAAATGATAAAAAAACACTTTCACCAATTATAGTTTCGGAAAGGACGCCTTTCACCCCCTCAGTGTGCCAAAATTCATGATATTTACACACCCCTAATTGTGATGCCGTTTGTCTAAGGTGGGGTCATACATAGTAGTTTCTGGAACAAATTTGGTTTCACCTAGACTATGTGTCTCAAGTTAAGAATAATCTTCCAGAGTACTTTTACGGTACATTTGGTTTCTCGGATTAGCCGATTTAGACTGGATTAGACTAGATTTTCTGTATATGATTGGATTGGATTAACTGAACTAAAATTTAATAATATGTTTGGTTTATGCAGTATTAATTCAACATTAAGGTACACATAATTCAATCTAGCTAATACCCTCTTGTAAAGGGGAACTAATTTAAGGTATTAATCACAATCTTTTCACTATTGAATACCGGTATTAAAATTAGTTCAGAACAACGGTATTAACTAATTCATTGACCATATTTAGTCAAATCTCAGCTAAGACAACTTTTCCTAAACTGAAAAACCCAATCGCAGCCTTAGATCGTGGGTGTTCCTTACTGTCAAAGTCCTCTCTTCTTTATAATACTGCAATTTGCAGACCTCTGCGTGGTTTTTAATTCAGAAGCAACCGCCTTAAGCTAATGGGTTTATCGAAATGGGGGGGCGAAAAGTTGGTCAAAGATGAACACAAAGCCTAGTTGGCGGTAAATAAGGATTAGACCGATACATGAATGCACAGGTAACATGGCAATTGGCAAAAGACTCTATCTGCTATATAAACTAAACTCAGCGTTAGAGTACTAGTACACTGTTCAATGGCAACTCCATTGATGATGAAGAAAATGTTGGTTTTAGCAATAGCTCTGATCTGCATCATCTCAGTCTTCTCAGATTGAAGCGGTGAAGACGCAAGAAATCCAATACGATTGCTGGGACATTTGCTCTACCTGGTGCGTCAGGGGTGGTATTGACTGTAGGGATCTCAATCTGTGTTTACGCTCGTTTTCTGTCTTACATTGTCATTACTACATATTTGCACAGTCGCTTTACTCGATGATATTGTTCACTCACAGTTAATTTCATTTATTTGCTTCATTTTCCAGTTATTCAGAGATGCGAAGATAAGTGCTCGATAATATGTGATTCAGGTAATTATCTTCCAAAACTTTTGACAATTAATTAATTCTGTATCGGAATATTGTCTGCTTGAAGTATACACGTGATCATTTCATCAAGTTATTGTGAGTGTGTTTTTTTTTTTTTTTTTACTGTGTAGATGATGCAGCTGTGGGCAAGAAACCCCTTGGCGGACCTACAGGGTCTTGGAGGAGGGGCATTCATGGCTCCCCATAGGTCCCTTGGTAGCTTATGTGAGGGAGAAATAATAATACTCCAATGTACTACTATGTCTCAACGACAAATTCATCTAGTGAAGATCTTTAATAATTTACAATATCTTTTTAGATATATAAACATTTTTCAATAATTTACAGTTACGCGTGTTTAATATTTCAAATATTTTATGTCTCAAAACTCGTAAGTTTCATGTTCTCAGTGTAGATGCTGCAATTGCAGGACAATAAGCCCTGACCCATGGGAGCTTATATGTGGATGTTATGTCATATTCTGTTTGGTTTTGTTTGGTTTGGAACACAAGAGACAAGTAGCTTGATCTTTATCAGCAATTATGATCTCTCTTGAGGTTATATGTCTGTAATTATGGTTTATTCCAAATATAAATTCTCTCACTTCATGAGTACTTTGTTCCTTTATATTGGTGTGATGCTACTAGAAAAAATGACCTGTGAACCTTGTGTTGGAACATATGATTTTGACCCTACTTCAAATCCGGGTTCGAGAAAGCTCACTTGAGAGTTTAAGTAAAACTATAAAAGTAAAGAGATTATTTCGTGATCTCACCCGTCAAAATTATTGATTGACGAATGAAAAATGAGACATTAATGGTTGGCGTCTCTCAATGTAAAGCACTTGCGCGTTTTACTTTGAATTGAAAAGTTATAACCTTTCAATTTGAAACAAACAATTGCAACTATTCGTGACAGGTGTCTTATCTCTATAAACACCAGCCTCTCCTCTCATTCTATCACTCCAATGATCATATTCTTATTCTCTCAATATCTCTCAAATATGTTTCGTTTGCTGTGTACTGTACACTGGTGCTACTGTACACTGGTGCTTTGTATACAATACGGTCAAACTAGAGGTTTTGTATACAATACGGTCAAACTAGAGGGGGTGAAAGTGTCCTTCAGTGAAACTAGAGGGGATGAAAGTGTCTTTTACCGTTTCTCCATCAGTTGCGGTCCTCAAGTATTGCAGCAACCAAGAGGTCATAATAACCCTTTTCACTTTCCCAAAATTGGAGCTGAGAGAAGAGGCTTTTCGCATCACCCATCCATTTGTAATATGATCATCATTTGCAACATGGAATGAATACTTGGTATTAATAGCGGTACGGGCCTATATCAAGCCCAAAGAAGCACTGCAGCTCAAGCCTAGTAAAAGAGTCAAGCCCAAGTCTTTTGCTAATCTCTCTTATTGTAAAGCCCATCTGTATAAGGGGCCAATATGAACCCTACCGTTAGTCCTTTCCTACCGTTAGCTTCTTCCCGTTAGTCTCTGCCGTTAATGTATTTATAGCCTTCTAGTTAAGTGAATTGGGGTTAATCCCTTTATCTTCGTGTATATACATCGCCGCTCTTTTCTCTCTGTTCATTATCTTCTACATTCTTCTCTGTAGTTCTTGAGTTTTCTTTCATGGTATCAGAGCTATGGCTCTCACTGCCACCTCAAATCCACCATACTCAACTCCAATACATCTCCTTTCCAATATACACAATCATTTACCTTTTAAGTTAGACGGATCTAACTTTGATATGTGGAAACATCATATTTCATCCATCTTTCGTACTCACAATTTGTTTGGCCATCTCGATGGCTCATCACCGTGCCCTCTCCAATACCTTACAGCCACCACAGGCGGTGATGCTTCGGTCAATCCAGAATACACCGCTTGGATCCTTCGCGATCAGGGAGTTCTTACTGTTCTTAACTCCACTCTGTCTACAGAAGCATTAACCCTAGTTATTGGGTGCAATGATTCCAGATCAGGTTGGGTCTCTTTGGAGAAGCGTTATGCATCTCCCTCTCGATCCAACATCTTACAGTTGAAGACCACTCTACAAACTTGAAAGAAAGGTAACTGGATCTATAGATTCATACATGCAGAGGTTAAAAACCATTCGAAATCAACTCGTTGTATCCTCTATTCTCACTGATGATGAAGACATGTTGTTGTATGCACTGAACGGTCTCCCTCCATAGTTCAGCTCGTTTCGATCCTCCCTGCGCACCAAATCTGAGCCCTTACCATTCGAAGAACTCCATGTGCTTCTTCATGCCGAGGAACAGATGCTTGAATCTCAAAACCCTAGCCCCGATCTAATGAACCCCACCATCTTCTACACTCCTCAGTCGTACAACCACCATGGCGGAGGTGGCGGCCGCCACAACAATGGTTCTCGCGGTTGTGGCCGTTTGGTTCCTCGTGGTGGTTACCGTTTCGACTCTCATCGAGGCGGACGGTTCGGATCCGGACACGGTAATGGTTCTGGATCAAGCTATGGGTCTGGTTCCGGGTACGGTTCAGGATCCGGTTATGGGTCTTGTTCAGGATATGGGTCCGGACCCGGTTATGGGTCTGGACACGGGTATGGTTCTGGATCTGGATCTCCTGCTTTCGGTTCGGGTCATGGCTCTTCGGATCGCCATAGTGGGTCAAGAGGTCGCTCTAGTTCGAGTCATTTTGGTCGTGTGGGTCGTCCAATTAATTTCCATATTTGTGGCAATGACTATCATT
Source organism: Linanthus parryae (assembly GCA_023055425.1). Lineage (NCBI taxonomy): Eukaryota > Viridiplantae > Streptophyta > Magnoliopsida > Ericales > Polemoniaceae > Linanthus > Linanthus parryae. The sequence continues at coordinate 24,707,655 of JALGPY010000002.1, read as the reverse complement.
CTGCGTTGGATTGTTACCATCGGATGGATTATGCATATCAAGGCGGCCTCCCACCTCAGCAACTCTCTGCCATGGCTGCCTCCTCCAATAACCTAGTTATTGCCTCTCCAGAAGTATGGCTCACGGATGCTGGTGCCACCAATCATATGACAGCTGATTTAAGCAACTTCACCATCACTCAACCATACAACGGACCAGATCATGTCACTGTTGGTAATGCATCCTCTCTCTCTCCATCCAAAACGCTGGTAATGCACTTCTTAATACTGCTCAACATTCATTTCAGCTGCATAACACTCTACATGTTCCTGACTTATCTGTCAACAATTTATGCTTAGATCATAATGTTACATTTATTTTTGACCAACATTTATCCTGCATCAAGGAAAAATCTACGGGCATAACTCTTTATCAGGGTCCTTCTCGAAATGGACTATACCCACTTTGTGCTTTCTCTCTACAAACTGGTCCACAAGGTCTACTAAGTCAACGAGTCAAGTTCAGTCTATGGCATTCCCTCCTTGGACACCCTTCAAACCCTATTTTATTTCAATGCATTCAATGTCATTTTCCTAAATCTGTTAAACTTCTTCTACTCTATGTGAATCATGATTGGCTGAAAAAATGTCTAGGTTACCTTATACTTTGTCTAGTACTGTTTCAGATTCTCCGCTTAAGTTACTGCATAGCGTTTGGGGACCTGATTCGGTTCAATCCTATCAAGGCTACAAGTACTATGTTTTATTCACTGATGACTACTCTCGTTACACTTGGCTTTTTCCTTTACGCTTAAAATCTTAAGTAGCTGCTGTTTTTGCTAAATACAAGCTCTTTATAGAAAAATTACTGGGATCTTGCATTAAAATTATTCGTTCAGATGGTAATGGTGAGTTTACTGGCTTTGTGTTTCAAAAATACTTTTAGATAGTGGTATTTCTCATCAGAAAAGCTGTCCCCATACTCCCCAACAAAACGGTGTGGCCGAGCGCGAGCACCGACACATTATTGAAACTGCTGTGACTCTATTACAATCTGCATCTTTACCTAAGATTTTCTGGTTTCACGCTGTAGCAACATCTACCTATTTAATAAACAGATTGCCAAGTAAAAATACTGCTCACAAGTCCCCCTATGAATTATTGTTTCACACTGCTCCTAGTTACTCACATCTCAAAGTTTTTGGTTGCGCATATTACCATTGTCTTAATCCATGTGTTACATCCAAATGGGATCCCAAAATAACTTAATGTGTTTTTTTGGAGTATGTAGAAGGTTACAAAGGTTACTTGTGTTTTGATAAACACAAAAATAAATACTTTATTAGTCGTGATGTTATATTCGATGAATTTACATTTCCATATGCTCAAAATTGTACTACTGCTGCCGCTCCCTCTCATGACTCACGTGTTTCTGATTTTCTTCTTTCAGGTGGCTCTCTTGATCCACACTGCCCCCCTAATCCCTCTTGTCCCTTAACGCATAACTCATATTCCGAGGGGCACACTGATCTCTCGCACTCTGCTGGATCCCCTGTGATTGGCACACCACCAGATGCTACACAAATAGAACAAATACATTCGCCTTCACAGCTCAGTTCCAGTCCTAGAATAACGGGTTCAGTGTCCCCAGTGATGATCCCCCCTCCTCCCTGTTCAAGGACATCCAATGCAACCCCGTAGTGTGAGTAAGAAAAAATTATCCTTTTCTGCTGCTGCTTCTATTATTCCCATAATTTGCTCTACTTCTTCACACACTCCACATGATTCAACTAGTTATGAAGAGGCTTCAAAATATTCGCAGTGGCAACAAGCAATGGCTGACGAATTTCAAAGCCTCTTAAAACAACAAACTTGGGAATTAGTAACACCATCACCCAATTCTAATATAATTGGAATAAGTGGGTGTTTATGACTAAGGTGGGGTTTGGTATGACTTATAAGCAGTTTATAAGTCAAATCTAGATTATAAGTTGAAAACAACTTATAGGCAGTGTTTGGTATGCAACTTATAAGCTGAACTTTTAGATTTGGACTTATATGCTCATAGTGTAAAACTGAACTTAAGAAAAAGTTGAGTTTTTGAATCTTTTCTTGAACTTTTGGACTTCACAACTTTTACACCAAAAACGCATATCTTTTTTCTTCATATTTTTTGCCATGAACTTTTTTGGCATAAACTTATAATACAACTTAAGTTGCAAATAAGTTATACCAAACTTACCCTAAATACAATCTAAATGGGATTGTTTCTCGCTACAAGGCTCGCCTTGTTGCCAAAGGGTTTCATCAAACCCCCGACGTTGATTACTCCGAAACATTTAGTCATGTTGCAACACACGCCATTGTTCGTTGTATTCTAGCCCTTACAGCGTCTTTTTCGTGGCTTTTACAGCAACTTGACGTTAAAACGCCTTTTTACATGTTTTTTTATGCGAGACAATTTTTATGAAACAACCCACTGGTTTTGTACACCCTCAATTTCCCAAACATGTATGCAAACTCAAGAAGTACATTTATGGGCTAAAACAAGCCCCTAGAGCTTGGTTTGAGCGTTTAACGACTTATTCGCTATCTTTCGGTTTTATTCCATCGTTTGCCGACTCTTCATTATTTATTCGTCATTCGAATAATCGCATTACTATACTGCTCCTATTTGTTGACGATATTATCGTCACCGGCAATGATCTTGCGTATATGTCAACGCTTGTTAGCCGTCTTCGTCTGAATTTCAGATGACTAATTTAGGCCTCCTTACCTATTTTTGGGGCTCCAAATCATCAGATCTACTGCTGGGATTCTTGTCACCGAAGAAAAATTTATTGGAGATTTACTTACGCGTTTCAATTTGGGCAATTGAAAGCCATGTCCTACCCCATTGGCTGCTGGTATAAAATACCATGTTCTTGATGGTTCTCCGCTCACTGACCCAACTGCCTATAGACAGTTTTCGGGTGGTTTACAATATCTGACTTTTAGTCGTCCGGATATTTCCTTCGTGGTGAACCACCTATGCCAATTTATGCACAATCCTACCTCTCTTCATCTTAGTGGTGCTAAAAGTTTACGCTACCTTCAAGGAACTAAAATCCACGAAATCTTTTATAAGCCCGATCATTTACCATTCCAAGTTTTTGCCGATGCGTATTGGGTCGGCAACCCAACAGACCGTCGATCAACTACTGGGTTAGTTGTCTTTCTTGGGCCCAATCCCATCCACTGGGCCTTCAAGAAACAGTCAACCGTGGCCCGATCCTCAACCGAAGCTGAGTACCGTGCACTTGCCAGCTGCTGCAGACATATCTTGGTTCAAATAAATTATTTGATGATTTAAAATTTCGCATTGACACTCCTCCCCTACTGTGGACTGATAATTACGCTGCTATTGCTCTAACGGCTAACCCCCTTTTTCACGCTCGTACCAAACATATCGAGCTTGACTATCACTATGTCCGCGAAAAAGCACTTCGAAAAGAACTGTCTATTTCTTTCATTTCAAGTGCAGATCAAGTTGCAGATGTCTTCACAAAGTCCCTTCCCTCGGCTCAATTTGAAGAACACAAGTCTAAACCGATGTGGTCGATGCTTCCCCATCCATTTAAGAGGACGTGATAGCGGTACAGGCCTATATCAAGCCCAAACAAGCAGTGCAGCTCAAACCAAGTAAAAGAATCAAGCCCAAGTCTTTTGCTAATCTCTCTTATTGTAAAGCCCATCTGTATAAGGGCCCAATATGAACCCTACTGTTAGTCCTTTCCTACCGTTAGCTTCTCCCTGTTAGTCTCTGCCGTTAATGTATTTATAGCCTTCTCTGTAGCGTTAGGATTAAGTGAATTGGGGTTAATCCCTTCATCTTCGTGTATATACACCGCCGCTCTTTTCTCTCTGTTCATCATCTTCTACATTCTTCTCTGCAGTTCTTGAGTTTCCTTTCAGGTATGAAGCAAAATGGCCCAACTAAAAGAGTAGAGATCTTGTCCGAATGGGCCAACATGGAATGATCATCATTTGTATTGTTTTACATGTTCTCCTCAAGTTTGATGCAAAAACACTTTCACCATTTCTAGTTTAGGAAAGGACACTTTCACGGGGACAAATTCAGGAATTCGTTGCAGTAGGGGTTAAATTGAAAAATTTAAACAAAATAAAGGTAAAATCTAAATTTTAAAAATTTGAGTGGAGGCTAAATGAGAGCTAAATTGAAAAATTGACAAAATAACGAAAAAAAATACGATTTCTAAAAGTTGAGTGGGGGCTATTGTTACCCCCTGGGTAACGATCGGGCACACTCACACACACGAACACGAAAAGTAAAAGAGATAAAAGGGAGAAACTGATATTATTCTTGATTGACTGAATAAAAATAGGGAGGAGTACATCACTTAAATAGATAAATACTGAACATAAACCTAACCCTAGACCTAACGGGCCAAGCCCGGATTATTAAATAGCCTAATAACATAACTAAATAATGATAAATAAAAAATAGACAAATACTGATACGGATACCGTATCAGCTATAGCCCCCACCAGTCCTATACTAGATCCGCCCTTGCTTTTCACCCCTCAGTGTGCCAAATTTCATGGCGTTTACACACCCCTAATTCTGATGCCGTTTGTCTAGGATGGGGTCATTGATAATAGTTTCTCGAACAAATTTGACCTAGACAATGTCTCTCAAGTTAAGAATAATTCTCCAGAGTACCTCTAAGTCTGGGGTATTCCTTACGGTCAAAGTCCTCTCCTTTATAATACTGCAATTCGCAGTCCTCTGTGTGGTTTTTAAGTGAGAAGCAACCCCCTTAAGCTGATGGCTTTATTGAAATGGGAGCGAAAGGTGGGTCAAAGATGAACACAAAGCCTAGTTTGCGCTAAATATGGATTAGACCAATAAATGAATGCACATGTAACATGGCCAAAAGACTCTCTCTATGTGCTATATAAACTAAACTCGGCGTCAGAGTAATAGTAATTTCTTTGCAATCTTAATACAACCATAACGTACACTGTTCAATGGCGACTCCAATATCGATGATGAAGAAAGTCTTGGTTTTAGCTATAGCCCTGATCTGCATCACCTCGTGTTCTCAGATTGAGGCGGCGAAGTCGCAGGAGATCCAATTCGATTGCTGGGACTATTGTTCTACCTGGTGCGTTGCGCGTGGTGGTGACTGTATGGATCTCACTAAGTGTTTACTTCTATTTTCTGTCTTATATATTGTCGTTGCTACAATATTGCTTTATTCAACGATGTTCTTTTCTCACTCACTTTCATTTATTTGTTTCACTTTTCAGTTAGACGTATGCAGAGATGTGAAGCAAAGTGTTCGATAATATGTGATTCAGGTAATTATCTTTCAACAGTACTTTTGACAATTGCTTAATTCTGTATTGTAATATCGTCTACTTGAAGTATACGCATGATCATTTCATCGTTCTCTTGTTTGTTTGTTTTTTTCTCTTTTTATGTTGTGTAGATGATGCAGTTGTGGGTAAACACCTCTTTGGCGGACCTACGGGGTCTTGGAGGAGGGGCATTCATGGCTCCCCCCATAGATCCCATGATATGTGAGGAAGAAATAATAATACTCCAACGTATGTCTCGACAAATTCATTATGGAAGATCTTTATCGACTTCAATTATTGAAATTAATGATTTAGATATCTTTTGACAAATATAAACATTTTACAATAATTTACGGCCACATGTGTTTAATATTTCAAATATTTGATGTCTCAAAACTCATAAATTTCATGTTCTTTGTGTAGATGTTGCAATTGCAAGACAAGGAAGCCCTTCGCTAACATGAGACGCCCTGACCCATGGAAGCTCATATATGTTGATGTAATGTAATATTCTGTTTAGTTTGGACCATAAGAGACCAATAGTTTTTTTTTTTTTTTTGAAACATAAGAGACCAATAGCTTGATCTTTATCAACAGTTATGATCTCTCTTTAGATTCAATGTCCATAATTATGGTTTATTCCAAATATAAATTCTCTCACTTCAAGAGTACTACTTTGTTTAATGTCCATAATTATGGTTCATTCCAAATATAAATTCTCTCACTTCAAGAATACTACTTTGTTTCTTTGCATTGGTGTGATGCTACTAGAACAATGACCCATGAACCTTGTGTTACTCTGTTCGTGCGTGCATTTTGGCCGATATTTCACTTCTCATGTCAATATATAATTTTTTTGCTTACAATGAACCGAAACGGCTTCTTGTAATGATTGTAGTGATGTTCTATGTACATAACAAAAGAAGTAAAACAACATTAATTGCCACTTCTATGGCAAAACAAAAAGAACAGGGATATATTGACAGACAGTGCAGCAAAAAAAGGCAAACATGCCTACAGAGGAAGAGAATTTTATTTTCTCTTTCAGAGTTTACATTTATTTCTTTAGTAAATTAAGTAATAGAAGATAAAGAATAAAGCATGAAGGACCAAAATGATGGAGTACTAAAAGATGAAAGACCAAAGCTGTTGAAGGAAGAGTCAAAGGATCTTATTGAAGTCAAAACCAAACTTGTGTTACCTGCATAAAATATATGGACCAAACTGGGCCGGCCCTATAGCTAGGCAGCCGAGGTGGCCGCCTTAGGCCCCCGGGCCGGCAGGGCCCGTGTACTAACTGTAATTTTTTTTAAAATATAGCTATAGTTCAGTTAATTATATAATTCAATGTAAACTTTTAATTAAGACTATCTGAGTTTAGTGGTAATAATTGTTTTTGCCACAAGTTTGATTCAAGTTCGAATCTCGTTGGTGACGAATGTGATTTTTTTTGTTTTTTTATCGGAAAATTTTATGGTTGCAGAACATTAATTAAAGCTAACATGAATCCCATAATTTATACATAATTATTAGAAGTCTACAAATATTTAATTTAACATACTATTTTACGTATATTTTTTCAACTTTGGAGTCCCAAAATCATTTCTCGCCTTAGGCCCCCAAGTGTCTTGGGCCGGCCCTGAGACTAAATTGTAACTTATGAGGCATCGTCATTTTTTATGTTTTGCCCTAAATCCCAGTCTCATGATTCAGACCATTGGATAATCTAGTATTTGTTCTCTCTTGTACTATGCACCTTTTATGGAAGAACACAGTGATTCTTCATCTTCTTCATTCACTCCTATTCTTTGCATTTTACCTAATACAGAAACCCTAGACTTCTGGTTCATTAAATCCTTGTTTGTGTACTTTCATTTTCAGCCTCTATGTCTCTCACCGCCGCTACAAATATGACATCTCAAACTTCAAATCCTCTTTTGTTTCTATCAAATATCAATTATATGGTCCCTTACAAACTTGATAACAGCAACTACATGCTCTGGAAGCACCAAATCTCCGTAGATTTTCGCACCTAATCCCTTTTTTGAGTATGTCGACAGTTCAGTGCCGCCGCCACCAGCTCAAATCACGGCGACTGATAGCTCAGTCGCTCCAAATCCGGCACATGTAAGCTGTATTATGTAAGACCAGGCGTTCGAACCCTAATCAACGCTACTCTATCTCAAGACGCCCTCATCCATGTCATAGGTCAAACGACTTCCTCCTCTAATTGGTCCATTCTGGAACGAAGTTATGCGTCCCTTACTCGTGCGAACATCCTTCAATTAAAATATGAGTTGCAAACTATCAAGAAGAGATATGATTGATGTTTATATGCAAAAATTGAAATCGATTCATGATAAGTTAGTTGTTGACTAGATGGCTGTTGATGATGAATACATGTTATTATTTATTCTCGTTGACCTTCCTATTGAATCCAACTCCTTTAGATCATATCTTTCGCACCCTTTTGGCACCTATTTCACTCGAAGAACTGCATGTGCTTTCAAAAGCTGAAGAAAAAATGATTGAGGCCTCCTCTATTTTGATATGAATGTTGCCTTTGCTTCCTTAAACACTGGATCTATCAAGTTCTCTAACTTCTCTGGTAATCAAGGTTATCGTGGACGTGGAGGTCGCACCTCTCATTCCAATGGTACTCCGAGAGCCAGCAGCAAATTTGTTGGTCGCTCTAGTGGTCGTTGTGACTCTACCAGAGGCCGATCTGGGTCTCACCGTGGTGGAGGTGGTCGATTTGAAAACCCTAGGGGCGTCACATAGGTCAAGGGTCACCAAATCATAGATATGGTAACAATAACTCTTCTATACTTTGTTAATTGCCAATTTGTAGTTTGGATTGTCATTCTCTTGTGGATTGTTGGCATCGTATGTACTATCCTAGCCACGATCACAAGCCCTCTTATCAACTTACTGCTTATGCTGCTAGCAGCTCTTCTGCGTCACCTCGACCTCAGTGTTGGTTATCAAAAATAGGAGCTACCAACCATATGACCACTTATGCTTGCAACCTATCTAGTATAGTCCTACTCGGGATATGCTCAAGTTTGTATTGTTAATAGGAAAATTCTCCTTATTACTCACTCCGGTAATGCCTTAATCACTACACTCAAACAAGCTTTCAAATTGTCTAATACCGTACGTGTTAGCTTAGCTGCAAATCTTCTTTTTGTGAATAAGTTGTGTGTTGAACATAACTATAAATTCATCTTTGATGTTTTTTTCCTTTTCAATGCAGGACAAGGATACGGGACAAATATTTTATCAGGAGTTGCGTTATAATGGTCTCTACACCATTCACTCAAATCCCTTCAAAGGGTCAAAATCTAAAGTTACGACTCATTTGGGTCAAAGAATCACTTCCCCTTTGTGGCATACCAGGCTTGGACATCCCACTAATATTATTTTAAATCAAATTTTACCTTCTTCTTCTTTTAGTGTTCCTGCTCCTATTTGCCAGTTTTATTTGCAAGGAAATGTCAAGATTACCTTTTAAATCATCTAGTTTTTTTTCTTCAAACGGTTGCTTCATCCTGATGTATGGGGTCCTGCTTCTATTAAGTCTTTAAATGTATTTTGATTTCATTTATGATTACTTTAAGTATGCATGGTCACAAATTAGATGTTGATGTCTTATTTCCTAAGTTCAAATTTCTAGTTGAAAATTCTCTGGGTCATCATACTAGTGTTATTTGATCAGATGGTGGTGGTGAATATGTTTACTATTTATATCACAAATTTTATCTGAAAATGGAATATCTCATCAAAATCGTGTCCTCACACTTCTCAACAAAGTGGAGTTACTGAAAGAAAACATAGACATATAGTGAAACCGCAATTACCTTGTTACAACAAGCTTCCTTGCCTAAGTTTATGTGGTTTCATGTTGTAAATATAGCAATTGTGAGTGTGCTACGAGAGAGTGAAAAATGAAAGGTTAAATGTGACAATCACCTCTTAGAGTATGGATAGACACAACTAAAGCATGTAAGTTTTCTTAAAGTTTAGGGCTTTGAGCAACTAGGGTGGTAGCTCAAGTGGTAGAGCATTGAAAACCCCTGCATGAGGACCCACGTTCAAACCCCGTTGACGACAAATACAGTTTTCCAAAAAAAAAGTTTGTTGCTTTGAAGGGGTAAAAGTGTCATTTATCAAGCTGGAAAGGGGTAAAAGTGTCTTTGTGTCAAACCTGAGGGGCTGTAATTGTCTTTTACCTCTTTTTCTTTTTTTGACTGCGAGATCGTGATGGTTGCTTACAGTTGAGTCTCGTTTTTCTCTAAACACATCAATGCTGAAATTTATATCCTCCTAGTATATATGATCGTGGTTTTCCATTGAGAAGCTACCACCCTAAGCCGATGGAGTTCATAAAATGGGAGTGAATGGTGGGTCAAAGGTAAACACAATGCCTAGTTGGCGCTAAGTAAGGATTAGATCATTAAATGAATGCACATGTTAACTCTTTGTAGTCTCTATCTGCTAGTATATAACCAAACTCAGAGTTAGAGTACTAGTCATTAGTAGTTTGCAATCTTAATACAACAACACCATTCTTCAATGACGACTCCATTGACGATGAAGAAAAGGTTGGTTTTAGCAATAGCTCTGATCTGCATCGTCTCATCCTCTCGGATTACGACGACCAAGTCGCAGGGGCCGCCATTCGATGATTGCATGGAATTTTGTCCTGGCACGTGCTACTTGGGTAAACATGTCAACGGTATGGATCTCGCTCTGCGTTTACGCCCATTTTGGGTCTTGTATGGTCGTTGCTACATATATGCACTATCGCTTTCACGAGTTCGGATCATCTGTATCCTTTGTGTGTATCCTTCCATGTATCATTACTATGATTGGTATATTTCATATTTTTTTATTCAACTTAATTGTTTCAATATTCTTTCAAATCGAATAAAAAAATATAAAATATACCAATCATAGTAAAGATACATGGAATGATACACACAAAGGATACAGAGGATCTCGACTCCCTTTCACTCAATAAAATTCTTTTCTCACTTGCACTTAATTTCATTTATTCGTTTCATTTTCCAGCTAGACAAGCGGAAAGATGTGTAGAGAAGTGCCGGATAATAATGTGTCTGGCAGGTATTTATCTTTCAACACTTTTGACCATTTATTCATTACGTTTCGAAATATTGTCTACTTGAAGTATGCGCATTAATTTCATCGCACTCTTGTTTTTTATTTTTTTCATTATGCTTTGTAGACGATGCAGATGCGAGCAAACAAGGCCTTAACGGACCTTAAGGGACTTGGAGGAGAGGCATTAATGGCTCCCCGTGATAGCTTATGTGAAGGAAAAATAATAATACTCCAGTGTATTTGGGTCAATAAGTTAACTTTTGTGAAGATCTTTACCGACAACAATGATCAACATTGCTAGTTAATGTAATGCTGCATAATATGTAACGGTTGTCAGAATTAACTAAGATTCAGTACTTAATTGTTCCACAGTGGTTTATGATTGAACAGATTGTTATGGTTGTGCTTCTTCGGCTCAAAACAGACACTATTTGATGACATACCACTCCGTCCCAGCTCTTTCTACCCAAACAGACTTTTGTCACTATTCACTTGGTCACTTTAACCTGTTGATTTGAATAGCAAACCGATTCAAATTTTCGATAATTTTTTGATGGTATTGTAGAGTAAAAGTTTCTCTATAATACGGTGAAAAAATTATCAAAAAATCGTATTATTTTGCTATCAAAATCACCCGGTCAAAGTGACCCAGATACGAGTCAAAAAGTCAGCATGGGTAGAAAGAGCTGGGACAGAGTGGTAGTAACTATCAATGATTTGGCATCAGTTCAAAATCAGAAAAGCCGGCTGAAATAATAATCCAGTCTTATGAAACGGTAACATCCGAAATGTACACAGGTGTGACTTTGTGAGAGACATGAGCCTAACCTACTGGACTTAAATGGCATTAGGTTTTATCAAATGGTATTATCAGGAGGGACATTTGTAACACTATTTATGCTACTACATCCCTCTCAATGATTATACTAGAGGTACCATGCACTAGAAATGTAGTTGCAATGGCTTATTCTCGGTAAAATCTGGCTTTATTTGTGAGGAAAATTAATCACAAAAAAAAATTACTAACTAATATTCAAAGACACATCCGTGGTATGTCAAACGACTACTGTTGTCACCACTACCCCTATAGGTTTTAGGAAAAAAATAAATAAATTTTTATTTGGTTATTTTCTTTAACTCACTCACCATATTTTTATTATAGATGTCAAAATGTGAGTGGAATAGAGTACCATATATAATTAGCTCTATGCGCACCTAAGAATTGCTGGGGGCGGGCAGGGGCTACGGACCCTCCAAAATTTTGTATTTGCATTATTACCCTCTTAAAATGTGAAGTGTTTCTAAGAAATTGTATTTAGTGTTGGCCTCTCAAAACTAAACTGAATCCAACTTTGTCCTTCCAATTTTTAATAATAGTTGTAATACTTAAGTATGTATTAGATGATTTGACTTCACAATTTTACGGGAAAGTAATTACAATCTCTTCATTGAAACTACATGAAATAATGATTACTATTATATTCTTTTTTCGAAATTAATAATATACACATACGAGAAGGAAGGGAAATACATTATAAATTCTTGTTTCACTTCATAAATCAGCCTCCTCTCCATTAAATTCCTGCATCCGCCACTGTACATGGCTAAGAATTTTCAATTGCTGACTTTTTTCTTTTATTTGACCTAGGCAACGTGTCTCTAAATAACAGTCAGAAAATAATCCTCACTAGTACTTCGAGATCGTGGATGTTGCTTAGAGTCAAGTCATGCATCTCTTCTCTTAAACACGTCAACACTGCAATTTGCAGGCATCTCTCTATATAGCGTGATTATTAATTGAGACTTGAGAGCCAACCTCCTTATATCGACAGGGTTTATAAAATGGGAGTGAAAGGTGGGTCAAAGGTCAAAACAAAGCCTAGTTGGCGCTAAGTAAGGATTAGACCAATAAACGAATGCACATGTAACTCTTCCTAGGGTGAGTTTGGGAATGGTTCTGCTGCCAGCACAGCTGCTTTCCGACAGCAGAAGCAGTTTTAGTGTGTTTGGTAAAAATAAAATTTCTGCTTTTCCGGACAGTTTCTGCTGTCCCACAGCAAATTTCAGGAAGCAAGGGGGAGATGTTTTTCTAGAAAGTGATTTTGATCAATTTATCTACAATCGATTTTGACCTTACATTTTTTTAAAATATCAATAGTTATCTTTCCAGAAATGACACGTGTCATATATTTTTGTCATTTTACCCTCTCACAGCAACTTCACAGTTGATTTTACCAAACACAAAATTACTATATCAATATTTCACAGCAGCTTCTACGTAATATTTACCAAACAACTTTTTATCAAGAATTCACAGCAGTTTTCTAGAGTGTTTTCACACAGCAGCTTTCTACCACCACCACAGCATTCCTAAACAAGCCCCTAGTCATGACCACAAGACTTTCTTATCTCTCTTTCCTATATCTAAACCACAGTATCGTTGTAATAATTAGTAGTCTGTACTCTTAAAAATACCACCATCACTGATGATGAAGAAAATGTTTGTTTCCGCGATCGCTCTCTGCATTATCTCATCCTCTCAGATGGAGATGGCGAAGTCGCAGGAGCGGCAATACGATTGCTGGGACTATTGTTCTACCTGGTGTGCCTTCAAGGGCGACTGTACGGATCAACTTCACTGTGTTTCGCGCCGATTTATGTTGTCTTATATGGTCGTTACTACATAGTATAGGCACAGTCGCTTTACTCAACCATATCATATTTTCTTACTTCACTTAATTTCATTTATTTGCTTCTTTTTTTCAGATAGACATGTATCGAGATGTGACAAAAAATGTGAAATAATATGTGAGCCAGGTAATATAAATTTATTTGTAACTCTAACATGTTTTTAACTTTTATGCATTTATTTTTATGGTGTTCTAATTCTTTTCTGTTACATGTTCTTGCATAGATGATCTAGTTGCGGGCAAGCAAGCCCTAGGCGGACCTACGGGCACTTGGAAGAGGGGCGTTGGCTCCTTACAGAAGCCATGATCGATTACAATATTGAGGATGAAATAATAAGAATAATGTGGTTGTGGAGATCTTAAATGGCGACCATCATTGATGGACATGTAATGCGTGTTGATAATAATTATCCGAATAAAATTAAAATTGTGTTAATAATTATCCGAATAAAATTAAAATTGTGTTCTTCATTGTTCCACTCCGGTCTGTGAGTAAATAGACTGTTGTGCTAGTTGTTATGCTTTAGTAATATGAAAGCAAACGATCCCGTGTCAAAAGCTAAAATTTTAGTCTTGGCCCCACTCTTGAAATACGTTTACTAGCGCTCTCTACTTAAGCAATACCTCATTCCTTTTTTTTTTTTTTTTTTTTTTTTTTTTTTTTTTTTTTTTGAAACAATACCTCATTCCAATATCAAAAGAATTTGAAAATTACTATTTGCGTTTCCATCAGGGTTGGTGTTTTGGCAGGAAGTACCCTAGGAGTACCAGTTGTGCACTCTAACCGCCACAAGAGCACCTCAAAGTGTTAACTGATTTCAGAGTCCGATGCTTTATTGATGGAAGGGGTTTTTACTAGGGAAGAGGTAGAAGAAAGTCTTCACCAGATGGGTCCTACAAAGTCTCCGGGTATTGACAGATTCCCAGCCCTTTTCTACCAGAAATATTGGAGCATATAGTCGGTGATGAGGTTAGTAGTTGTGTTCTCAATATTTTAAATGGCGAGATTAGTGCAACTGATGTCAATCATACAGTTATCACTTTAATCCCTAAAATCAAGTAGGCTATAAAACCATCGGATTTTCGTCCAATTAGTTTGTGTAATGTAATATATAAACTAGTTACGAAAACAATGGCTAATCGCTTCAAGAGGATTTTGCCAAAAAAACCATCTCTGAGGAGCATGGAGCTTTTGTTCCGGGACGACTCATAACGGATAACATCCTAATCGCCTTTGAGGTTCTACACTTTATGTGGACCCGGAAGAAAGGGAAAGAAGGTTATGTAGCCTTGAAGATTGACATCAGTAAGGCGTACGATAGAATAGAGTGGGGTTTTATTCGCGAAGTCTTTTCCCAAGTTGGGTTTCGGGCCAAAGTGGACCAACCTAGTTCTTGATTGTATTTCGACGGCAACGTTTCGTTCAGTTTTAAAGGCAGAGCCGTGAGGTTAGTTAAACCCGGTAGGGGATTGAGACAAGGCTGCGCCCTTTCGCCCTACTTATTTCTTATGTGCGGTGAGGTTCTCTCTCGCGCGCTCTCTCGATCAGTTAAAGTTGGTTTGTTGTCAGGGGTCACCGCATCGAGAGGGGGTCCGGTGATCTTCCACCTCTTCTTTGCGGATGACAGTTTAATTTTTACAAGAGCTAATACATCGGAGATTTCCTATCTCACTACTCTACTACAACACTAAGAAAAAGCTACTGGTCAAAAAATTAACTTGGACAAATCCGCATCGGTTTCTTCCCCAAATGTCAGCAAGGATGAGCAAATTCGCCTGAGTTTGATGTGTGGTACCAAGTTGGATAAATTGCACGATAAGTATCTTGGTCTGCCAACATCTGTGGGAAGAAACAAAATAGTCAATTTCCAACAGATTGTTGAGAAAGTTATGAACAAACTGAAGTTGTGGAAAGAAAGGGTTCTGTCTTTTGCTGAAAAAGAGGTACTCATCAAAGCTTGTATACAATCTATTCCCTGTTATGCAATGAGTTGTTTTTTACTACCACAGGAGCTATGCAACAAATTGGAAGCCATTATCACAAAATTTTATGATGGTTCCAAACCCATCCACTGGCTATCCAAAGATAAACTTCAACTTCCAAAATGCAAAGTGGGAATCGTTCTGCGAGATATCAGGAACTTCAATATTGCTCTGCTAGCTAAGCAATATTGTAGATTAATCAAAAATCCGGAGTCCCTGTTAGCTAGAGTTTTTAGAAGCAAATACTATTCACATACAGGGATTCGTGGGGCTAAAGTTGAATCCAGAGATTCTTTTGCCTGGAGAAGTATTATGGCAGTGAAGAAGCTTATTGATGGAGGTACGAGGTGGGTTTTAGGGAATGGCCAGAGGCTAAGGGCTTTTCACGACCCTTGGCTTCTCAGGCCTTATCTCTTCAAACCTTTTACCCCATGTCAACAAAATGAAAATAGAGTTGTTGCTGAGTTTATTGATGAAGAGACTCGTACCTAGGATCTTTGTAAGCTGAGGACTGCGTTCTGGGAGGAGGATGTGGTGGAGATTCAGCGGATTGTCGTCCCCAAAATAGATCTCCCAGACCAGCTGCGATGGCACTATGAAGAAGACGGGGAATATACAGTCAGATCAGGTTATAAAGTACTTCAACAACAAGCGGTC
Source organism: Linanthus parryae (assembly GCA_023055425.1). NCBI lineage: Eukaryota > Viridiplantae > Streptophyta > Magnoliopsida > Ericales > Polemoniaceae > Linanthus > Linanthus parryae. The sequence continues at coordinate 24,691,859 of JALGPY010000002.1, read as the reverse complement.
ACAAATGCAAGTACAAGTTCAGAAGACAGTAGCTTATCTTGGTGGAACGCCTTCTGGAGTCTTGATGTCCCCAAAAAGTTTCTCTTCCCTGTTTGGAGAGCTCTTCATCAAGGCCTACCTGTTAAAAAGAACTTGCTTATAAGGGGAGTTTTAACTGATGATAGATGTTGTTTCTGCAATATTTCAAAAGAGGATGAAACTCATCTTTTCATGAACTGTAGAGCTTCTAAGGAGATCTGGGAAGATGTCTTTGGCCATGACTTTGTTGAAACTTTGACAGGCTCTTTCAAAGGCTGGTTCCAGAGTACCTTTGCCAAGCTCCAAAAAAATGAAAAAGAAGTTCTAGTTAGTGTCATATGGGGGATCTGGTGGAGGAGAAACAAAGTAGTGCATGGTGATAACTCTTTAAAAGGGGTGTGTTATGTCAAACCACCTCACGAACGAAGAACGAATAAAAGAAGAACACGAGTATTTTACGTGGTTCGCTAGCAAAATATTTTCTAACTACCTCCACGGCGGAAAAGCACTCTTTATTCACTTAAGAGGAACAATTACAATGTTTTGCATACCTAAGAATGTGACTACTAGGTTCTTTATATAGTGTTAGGAAATCCCTAAAGTTTCCAAATCCGATTTGGAAACAAATTGTTTCCTAACTAATCCTCCACAGCCTTTGACTTCCAATGTTTCCTAGTCAAAGTTGGAAACAAAGAGTTTGGCAGCCTTTGACCAATTCAAGGCACCAACTCAACAAATATCCACCTTGACTTGAATTGTCTCGTCAATAGCAGCTGCTCCTCTTCTCTTAAACAAATCTACGTCTTCTCCGCTCCCAATTGTCTCTCGTCACAGAGACTCACTGGACCCCCACCGGGTCCGACATGGCCCCTAAGGGCCTCACTGGCTCAAGATGTTGAGCAATTCCTTGCTCTCCGGAACCGGCTTGGTGAACATATCCGCGGGGTTGTCAGCAGTCCCCACCTTCATCACCTTGATCCTGCTCTCGTTTCTCAGAAAATGATACCTGACGTCGATATGCTTGGTCCTTTCATGATGAACCTGGTCCTTAGTTAAGCAAATCGCACTCAAGCTATCACAGTAAACTATCGCCTGATCTTGAAGTAGCCCTAGATCATTGACCATTCCCTTAAGCCAAATTGCCTCCTTTGCTGCTTCTGTTAGAGCCATGTACTCCGCCTCCGTGGTGGACAAAGTCACCGTCGGCTGTAGCGTCGCCTTCTGTAGATACTGCTTTCTGAGCTGACAGATCTTGGCCACGTGGCAGCCATCCAGCACACCATATTGTGCTCCACACACACTGGATCACCAGCCGAGCTGATCCATGTGGGGGCTGCGAGACAGAGCCCTCGCATACCACTGCACGGGACTTGTAGGGACTTTGTGGTTTGGAGGCTAGAGTAAGCCCTGTCGCGTGCGAGCCAAGCCCGCACGCGACCTTTAGTAACTGTTTTGAGAGATTTATGGCACGAGCTCCATAAACCCGGTCAATCCGGTTAAACCTGGTTAACCTCGTAACGGTTCCGGTATTCGCGCACCACGTGCTGTAACGGTCCCTATATACTCGGACGAACGTGCCGTTATGGTTAAGCTAATTAAGCCGCCATCAATGGGCGCATTAACCACACTACAACGGTCATGTTCTTCAGTATATATAGATCGTCAACCTTTCCATACAAGGGAGAACACACTTGCCATACGCGGAAGCTCTGCCTGTTGGAATAGATGCCCTAGAGGCAATCGTAGATTTAGTATGAACAATGTTTTTTTTGGCTAGAATATTCATTTATTATTTATGGCGATATTTAATATAATGAAGTCCTTAGATAAATTGTGTTATTTATCTTAAATGTCCCTAGTCCATTATATTGATTAATAGGACAATCAAATATAGACTAGTATGTGGGTAGATTGATATGGAGATATCAAGTCTAACACATGGGTATGCATTAGGAGTAATGGCATACTGGATTGACCCACGACGAAAAGGATACATTAGATTATGTGAAGTCACAATCGCTTTTCGTAGTGCTAATATTATTGCAATCCTTGGACTTGAAGTCACTAGATACTCTAGTTGTGAAATATTGCGCTTTGATGTTATCAAACGTTACACCGTAACTGGGTAATCATAAAGGTGGCTATCGGGCGTGATAGGAAGCAAGCTTAGAGATCGTAGTGATGTAGATAGGATTTGTCCCTCCCACATAATGGGGGTAAATATCCACGGCCACTCGAGGGATGAGGCTTATTGAATGTCTGGCCAGACTCAGATAAATTAATATGGAGATATTAATGTTATCTGCAAGTATAAGCATATTCCCAAGATCGAGGAACTATGGATTGGATATACGAGTGTGACTATTTATGTCTCGTGTCCAATCCGGATATGGAGACAAAGGGATAATGCAATATGACATATTGGGCACAAAGGTTTGTCGGGATCACTGACTATTTCTATTGGTTGGGTTGCATGGATGTGTTGCTAGACACCGCTCCATGTTAGTAATAGTTACTACCAACTATATAGAAACCTATGGGGTCACACGTCAAATAGAGTAGAGCTAGATTTGGGATTAATTAATATGGATTAATTAATAGAAGGATCATTGTGCAACACCTTGCAAACTTAGTAGGACTAATTTGCAAGGAAGGGAATAGTTCTAGTCCTACTAGAACAAGAAAACTCTTTTATGGAAACAACAAGGAGTTGTTGGAGTATATAAAAGGGGGCTCTAGCTTCCTTCCCACATATGAGTTATTAGTCATAACACACAAAGAGTGGGAGAGAGCAAAAGAGAGAGCAAGACAAAAGCTAGGGCCGAAACCCTAGCCCCGTCCGCCCCTCTACCCGACGGCAAAAAGGGAGGCCGCCCCTCCTTTGTTGCTTTGTTGCTTTGTGCCTTTGATCTTCATCCCTCTTCCTCCAAGGTTCAAGCTAGCACTTGATTGAAGGAAGAATCTAGATCTCACCTCTAGACGTGGATCAACCGTAGAGACGAGGACATCATTCTTCGTGTGATCTCACAAACGAAAAGGTACACATCTTCTATGTCCTTAATCATGTTATGATGTCTCTTCCTGTGATCCTTGGTGGGCTTTGAGTAGGATTAATTTTTGTTATTCCGCTGCGTTACCTACGTCAAAACCCAACAGTGGTATCAGAGCCACAGGTCGTAGAGCATAACATGATATTATGTGTTTACGATTTCAGTTCATACATCGTATTATTGTTTATTACGCGAAAACTGAAAAATTGGCATAGTAGATGCAATATTGAATTTGATTCAATCAAACAAGACCCAATTTAACATTGGATGTTAGAATTGGTGAGTTTAATCACATAGGATGTGAATAATTGGGTTCTTGAAAAATTAGGGTTCATGGGCACATGATTGAAAAGGGGTTTTCAATTATGGAAACAAAATTATGGAAATAATTCCATAAGGAAACAACCTTGCTTGGGCAACAAGGAAGGAGGAAGGGGACTAGGGCCGAAACCCTAGCCGCCCGCCCCTCCCTTGGGAGCCAAGCAAGGCCGCGGCCCCCTTAGGCGTGCGGCGGTCCTAGGGTTCGGGCCACTTGTTGGCTTGGACCCTTTGGACCGTTGTGAAACCCTAGTTACCCAATTTCATTAAAATTAAACAAGCGCGTTAAAAATTGGTTTTTAACTGTATTATGTGCTTTATTGCATGGTGGATGGATATGGCCTAGGATTGTGGATGTTTATTGTTTTGTGGTTTGGTTTACGGCCTGCGAGCTGATCAAATTAATGTAATAATTAATTAAGTTTTACGGCCTGCGAGTCATTCTTTTTCTCCTCGACATGTGAGGCTTTTGTTATTTATTTATTCTAGATGTTAGGCTAGAATTAGAAATATTTAGATGATAGCCAAGAACATGGAGAAGAAGACCGGAGAACCAAAGGAGCCAAAAGACATCCCTAGGCGCGCAGCTATGGTGGAGCACATGGAGATGAGCTCGGCACTTTAGGGCAATTAGATATTATCATTGGCTTGATAATATCATTAGTCTAGAGGCCATATCCATGCCACGTTTTTTTTATTTTTGTGGATGTTTATTATTCATGCCTTGTTATTTATTTTGTGTGTATGGCGCTACAAGCAAAACGATAACAAGATAATAATAAACAAGGTTGGTCTTTTATTGTGGATAGCCCAATCCAAATAAGTAGACCATGTTGATAAAGATCAACCAAACGAATTAAAAGAAATCCCTCAATTAAATATTGCGTTTTGCCTTCTCTTGCCAAAACACCCTTCATGATCATGGACTATTAAAATTCGGGCTTGCCAAAGCAAGGCGATTTTAATTTTTCATGATGTGTTGCGGACGACGCAAGCTAGTAATGCGTGTATGTTGAAAACAAGAGGTTAGACGCAACTAGGCAAGAATCAATTGGATTGATGAGCTTAGAGGCATGACAATTAGGAGTTATCCAATTGGATAAAGAATAAAAGGAATTCATTCACCTAATTGGACCAAGAGTTGCATGTGATGCAATTGGAATGGTTCCTACCTAAATAACCAATTCTTGGGTGACTTGTCAAAGCAAGCTCAAGAAGAAGTGAAATAAGGATCTTGGACCCACTAGAAAGTATAAAGATATTTTCCGCTTTAATGGTGAGGGTTATTAAACCGAGAAAAATAGTGGGAGCTATTTTTGATGATCTAGCCATTGTTAAATATAGTCAAAATTGTTCAAAATACTAAAATTGCATATTTCTCGAATTCCAAATGGCAAACAACAACGCATCGAGTTCATCCCTACGATCTGTCCTTGAGAAGGATAAATTGTCTGGAACGAATTTCCTTGACTGGTACAGAAACTTGAGGATTGTCCTCAAGCAAGAAAAGAAGCTGTACGTCTTGGACACTCCAATTCCAGACCCACCACAAGATGAGTCTCTACTAGCGGAAGTAAGGGCACGTCAGAAACATATTGATGATTCTAATGACGTGACTTGCCTCATGCTTTGTACCATGACTGGTGAGCTTCAGAAGCAACACGAGAACATGGAAGCCTATGATATGATCAGACACTTGAAACAATTGTTTCAGGAACAGGCAAGGCATGAGCGCTATGAAGTGTCTAAAGCATTGTTCAAAAGTAGTCTTGCAGAGGGGAATCCAGTAGGCCCTCATGTACTCCGAATGATCGGGTACATAGAGAACCTTGAGAGACTGGGGTTCCCACTCGGCCAGGACTTGGCGACTGATCTCGTCTTGCAATCGTTGCCTGACAGTTATAATCAGTTCATTATGAACTATAATATGAATGAGATCAACAAGTCTTTACCAGACCTATTGAACATGCTAAAGACAGCTGAGCAAAGCATCAATAAAGGCAAGGGCAAAGCCATAATGATGGTGCACAAGAAGAAGGGCAAGTCAGTTGCATCTACTTCAAAAGGAAAACGCAAGAAAGTTGTGAAATCCAAGGATGCCCTAAAGCCTAGTGGAGGTGTGGCTAAAGGTGAATGTCACTACTGCAGCCAGCCGGGTCACTGGAGGAGGAATTGCCCTAAATATCTGGAGGATAAGAAGCTTGGAATAGTGATTCCACCACCACCAGGTATTTATGTTATAGACGTCAATCTTTCTATTTCATCATCCTGGGTATTGGATACCGGATGTGGTTCTCACATTTGTCGTAATGTGCAGGATTTGAAAAGAAGTGGAAGATTGCGAAAAGGGGAGATAGACTTGCGCGTCGGGAATGGAGCAAGGGTTGCTGCATTAGCTGTAGGCGTTTATGAGCTATCTTTGCCTTCTGGACTTATTTTAGAATTAGACAATTGCTTTTATGTGCCTGCTATGAGCAGAAACATTATTTCCGTTTCTTGTTTGGACGAGAAAGGTTTTTCTATTTCAATAAAGGACACGTGTTGCTCCATTTATTTTGATAGTATGCACTATTGTAGTGCGCATTTGTCTAATGGATTGTATATCCTTGATCTAAATAATCCAATCTATAACATAAATACTAAAAGGATTAAAACTAATGATTTAAATCCTACATATCTATGGCACTGTCGTTTAGGCCATATAAATGAGAAACGCATATCTAGACTCCATAAGGATGGACTTCTAGACTCATTTGATTTGGAATCATATGAGACATGTGAATCTTGTTTATTGGGAAAAATGACAAAGTCCCCTTTCAATAAGAAAGGCGAACGGACTAGTGAGTTATTGGCACTCATACATACTGATGTATGCGGACCATTCCCCACGCCTGCCAGAGGTGGTTATACCTACTTCATCACGTTTACTGATGATTTCAGTAGATATGGATTTGTATACCTTATGAAGGCCAAATCCGAATCCTTTGAATTGTTCAAAGAATTCAAGAGTGAAGTAGAGAAGCAACTTGGCAAGAGTATTAAAGCCCTACGATCGGATCGTGGAGGAGAATACTTAAGCCAAGAGTTTGATGAGTATCTTAGAGAGTGTGGGATAGTATCCCAGCTCACTCCACCCGGAACACCACAGTGGAATGGTGTATCTGAGAGGAGGAATCGCACTCTATTAGATATGGTGCGATCTATGATGTCTCAAACAGGTCTTCCGATATCCTTTTGGGGACATGCTCTAATGACTGCAGCTTTTACCATTAACCGTGTTCCATCCAAATCAGTCATGAAGACGCCATATGAGATATGGACTGGGAGGCGTCCCATAGTGTCGTTTATGAAGATTTGGGGCTGCGACGTCTATGTAAAGCGTTTACAAACAGACAAGCTCGGGCCTAAAGCGGATAAGTGTAAGTTTGTGGGATATCCTAAGGAAACTAAAGGATATTATTTCTATAACCCTACCGAGAACAAAGTGTTTGTTGCTCGGACCGGCGTGTTTCTAGAAAGAGAACTAGTCTCTAAAGAAGCAAGTGGGAGGGTTGTAGAACTTGAAGAAATTCATGAACCACAAACCACTGAACCAATAATGGAACATGAACAGGAACCACAAGAAGTTGTGGAAGAGCCTGTTCAGGTAACACAGGAACTCCGTAGATCAGGAAGAGTGCGTCATGAGCCAGAGAGGTATGGACTTCTCGTGACTGAGCCCGATGACGTACCACTCATGGATGATGAGCCTGCAAACTATGGAGAAGCCATGAATGGCCCAGATTCTAAGAAGTGGCTGGAAGCCATGAGATCCGAAATGGATTCCATGTACACCAACAAAGTATGGACTTTGGTGGAACCACCCGAAGGGGCTCGACCCATAGGGTGCAAGTGGGTCTTCAAGAAGAAGACCGACATGGATGGCAAGGTAGTTACCTATAAGGGGCGATTGGTGGCCAAAGGTTATAGACAGATTCATGGTATTGACTATGATGAGACCTTTTCACCAGTCGCCATGACTAAATCCATTCGAATCTTACTTGCTATTGCAGCATACTACGACTATGAGATTTGGCAAATGGATGTCAAAACAGCGTTCCTTTATGGGAACCTCCTTGAGGATGTGTACATGACACAACCAGAGGGTTTTGAGGATCCAGAGAATGCCAATAAAGTCTGTAAGCTGCAAAGATCCATTTATGGATTAAAGCAAGCTTCTAGGAGCTGGAATCGACGTTTTGATGACGCGGTCAAAGAGTTTGGCTTCATCAAGAACGAAGATGAGCCTTGTGTTTACAAGAAGGTTAGTGGGAGCTCTATAGTATTTCTGGTCTTGTATGTGGATGACATACTAATCATTGGCAATGATATTCCTACTCTGCAATCTGTTAAAGATTGGCTAGGAAAGTGCTTTGCAATGAAAGACTTAGGAGACGCAGCCTATATACTGGGTATAAAGATCTATAGAGATAGATCTAAAAGGTTGCTTGGCCTAAGTCAGAGTACATATATTGACAAGGTGTTGAAGAGGTTCAACATGCAAGATTCCAAGAAGGGATTCTTGCCCATGTCACATGGAGTCACTCTTTCCAGGAATGACTGTCCCTCCAACGAGATGGAGAAGGACCGCATGAGTAGGATACCCTATGCTTCGGCCATAGGATCCATCATGTACGCCATGCTATGTACTAGACCAGACGTATCATACGCATTGAGTATGGTGAGCAGATACCAGTCCAATCCGGGTGAGAGTCACTGGATTGCTGTCAAGAACATCCTAAAGTACTTGAGAAGAACTAAGGATGTGTTCTTGATATTTGGAGGGATGGAAGAGCTAAGTGTAAAGGGTTACACTGACGCAAGCTTCCAAACCGACAAGGATGATTACAGATCGCAGTCTGGATACGTGTTTTGCCTGAATGGAGGAGCTGTGAGCTGGAAGAGTTCCAAGCAAGGCACAGTTGCTGATTCTACAACAGAAGCTGAGTACATTGCTGCTGCGGAAGCAGCAAAAGAGGCAGTATGGATAAAGAAGTTTATCACTGAGCTCGGTGTGGTCCCTAGCATAGTGGATCCCGTAGAGTTGTACTGTGACAACTCTGGGGCAATCGCACAAGCAAAGGAACCAAGATCGCACCAAAAGTCAAAGCATGTACTTAGGAGATTCCATCTTATTCGTGATATGATCGATCGAGGAGATGTGAAGATATGCAAGATTCCGACAGGTGACAACGTGTCAGATCCGCTCACGAAACCTCTTGCGCAGCGAAAGCATGAAGGGCACGCCAGATCTATAGGCATACGAGATGCGCCAGATTGGCTCTAGTGCAAGTGGGAGACTGTTGGAATAGATGCCCTAGAGGCAATCGTAGATTTAGTATGAACAATGTTTTTTTTGGCTAGAATATTCATTTATTATTTATGGCGATATTTAATATAATGAAGTCCTTAGATAAATTGTGTTATTTATCTTAAATGTCCCTAGTCCATTATATTGATTAATAGGACAATCAAATATAGACTAGTATGTGGGTAGATTGATATGGAGATATCAAGTCTAACACATGGGTATGCATTAGGAGTAATGGCATACTGGATTGACCCACGACGAAAAGGATACATTAGATTATGTGAAGTCACAATCGCTTTTCGTAGTGCTAATATTATTGCAATCCTTGGACTTGAAGTCACTAGATACTCTAGTTGTGAAATATTGCGCTTTGATGTTATCAAACGTTACACCGTAACTGGGTAATCATAAAGGTGGCTATCGGGCGTGATAGGAAGCAAGCTTAGAGATCGTAGTGATGTAGATAGGATTTGTCCCTCCCACATAATGGGGGTAAATATCCACGGCCACTCGAGGGATGAGGCTTATTGAATGTATGGCCAGACTCAGATAAATTAATATGGAGATATTAATGTTATCTGCAAGTATAAGCATATTCCCAGGATCGAGGAACTATGGATTGGATATACGAGTGTGACTATTTATGTCTCGTGTCCAATCCGGATATGGAGACAAAGGGATAATGCAATATGACATATTGGGCACAAAGTTTTGTCGGGATCACTGACTATTTCTATTGGTTGGGTTGCATGGATGTGTTGCTAGACACCGCTCCATGTTAGTAATAGTTACTACCAACTATATAGAAACCTATGGGGTCACACGTCAAATAGAGTAGAGCTAGATTTGGGATTAATTAATATGGATTAATTAATAGAAGGATCATTGTGCAACACCTTGCAAACTTAGTAGGACTAATTTGCAAGGAAGGGAATAGTTCTAGTCCTACTAGAACAAGAAAACTCTTTTATGGAAACAACAAGGAGTTGTTGGAGTATATAAAAGGGGGCTCTAGCTTCCTTCCCACATATGAGTTATTAGTCATAACACACAAAGAGTGGGAGAGAGCAAAAGAGAGAGCAAGACAAAAGCTAGGGCCGAAACCCTAGCCCCGTCCGCCCCTCTACCCGACGGCAAAAAGGGAGGCCGCCCCTCCTTTGTTGCTTTGTTGCTTTGTGCCTTTGATCTTCATCCCTCTTCCTCCAAGGTTCAAGCTAGCACTTGATTGAAGGAAGAATCTAGATCTCACCTCTAGACGTGGATCAACCGTAGAGACGAGGACATCATTCTTCGTGTGATCTCACAAACGAAAAGGTACACATCTTCTATGTCCTTAATCATGTTATGATGTCTCTTCCTGTGATCCTTGGTGGGCTTTGAGTAGGATTAATTTTTGTTATTCCGCTGCGTTACCTACGTCAAAACCCAACACTGCCAAACCTCTGTCTCTCTCTCAGACATTGCTACTGCCTTACTCTCTCCCTACACACAACCCCTCTCTTCCTGTGCGATCCCTGATCCACTACATACGGTGTACACGGAGGTCTTCCCGCCGGAATCTCTTGTGCACATTTTGGTGAACCCGACGTGAAATTACCAACAAAAGCAACCATGTCTCAGGAGGATGATGTCAGCAACAGATCGCCTTCCATCGAAGCACCATCGGGAGACGAGACCCGCCGTACTCCTACGACTCCCGGCGAGACACCGACACTAGAGTCTTTGGACGCCACCGTTCAGAGTCAGGCGAAAGCTCTCAAGGCTCAGTCTGCGCAATTAGAACGGATCTTGGCCGTTCTGGGCACCCTTGCGCCAAATCCTTCATCAGCCACCGCTGTCCCTCAAGGAGGAGGAGCCCCTACTGCTCCAGGATTGGGAGCGTCAACCACACCTCCCAACCCCAATCTGCAGACTCCACCGGCGACTACGCAGCTGCCGTCGGTTCAAGGATCAACGGCTCAGATGTTGCCTCTTGCTGCTCACACTCCTCAGCCCTCAGCTTTGGCGTCTAACCCAACTCTGCAGTATCCTTTGCCTCCCCCAACGGCGATCTGGGGGAACACAGGTAGTCAGTATGCTCCCAACCCTTCGACGGCGTATGTGTCGCCCCCGCCGGCGGCAACCCCTCCGTCAACTACCGAGGGGAGCATTCCAGAATGCATGACGTCTTTGCAGAAGCGCGTGGACACTATTCTGGCTCATCAGTCATTCGCAGATACCATTATCCCGAAGTTAGACAACGATCCACCTATTCCACGAGAGATCTATCTCATGCCTAACCCGGCGGGGTACAAGGCTCCTAAATGGGATAAGTTCGAGGATGTCAATGGAAACGCTCATGAGCATGTCATGCGTTTCATTGATGTCATGGGTCCGTACAGAGCCGATCCCAAGCTGCTGATGCGAGAGTTCCCAAAATCTCTAGGGAACGTAGCATACAAATGGTACCGAACATTGGAAGCCGGATCCGTGAAGACTTGGGACGACATGGTCCAGAAGTTCTATACCAAGTTCTTCCAGATGGAAGAAAAGGTGACGATGATCCATCTCTCGCGGATGTATCAGAAGCGCGAAGAGGACGGAATCACTTTCATCAAGAAATTCAGGGCGAAATCCCTGGAGTGCAAAGATCCAATGCCCGAAAGCCGGCTGGTAGAGATATGCCTGCAGTGCATGCGATATGAATACAAAGGTATGCTCATCAATTTGCAAACACCTACGTTTTCAAAGCTAATCGAATATACGAAGAACATCGAGCCTATAGTCGAGAGACAGAAAAATAAGAGCGCTCCAGAACGACCTGCGAGCGGCACTACTTACAAGATCGGGAGATTTAGCTACAAGAGGGGACACGAAGCTGAGGTCAATACAGTTTCGCCCCAGAAGCAAGCGAAGGTTGCGAACTTCGATGTACCGCCTCTGCCATGCTCGGTAGAGGAAGCAAGCGACCTCTGCAGACAGTGGCGCAAGGACGGCGTCCTACCGCCACTCGAGAAGATACCCTCCAAGGAGATGGTGAGAGACCCTAAGTGGTGCGAGTACCACGGCAAGGTCATGCATCCCACGGCCGAGCGCAAGAAGCTCAGGTTCGCGTTCGATCAGAAGATGAAGAACGGCGAGCTTATCGTCAGCGATCACCAGAAGGATGTGCGCAACAACCCGCTTCCCGCGCATGCGGAGCAGGGCTCGAAGGGCAAAGAGGTCGCCATGATCTCGATCGTCGACTTGGAAGAAGTCGCAGAGGATGGTCTACCCATCGTTGCCGAGGTCCATGAAAACGAGGACTACAGCATGGACACGGAGGATGAACGTGCCGACCGGATGAAAGGGTCGCACGGCTTCAACAGATTCTTCGACGAGATGAACTTCTCCGAGAAGTGCCGGACTGATATGATGAAAGCGATCTTGAGAATAGCGGAGGACTACGAGGAGGACCTTGTAGTCTCCAACGGGAAAGTCATCAGGGCATCCCGCTCTACAGAAAAGATTATGACCTTTTCTGCCAGCGACAAGAAGACGGATGCGAGCCACCAAAGACCTCTGTACGTGACCGCCATCATCAATGGCGTCGAGTTCAAACGAGCGTTCGTCGATGGAGGAGCAGCGGCCAACGTCGTTTCACTCCACACACTGAAGCTAGCAGGGATCCCCGAGTACAAGATTGTCAGACGTCCATCCCCGCTGATGGGATTCGGAAGCGACTCTAGAATGACGATCGGTTGGATCCGCCTGGGCGTTCAGATTGGCAAAATCAAGTGCTCAGCGAAGTTCTATGTCATAGACGCGAACACCACATACCACATGATTATAGGTCGAGCCTGGATTCATCGCTTCGACGCAGTTCCTTCAACGGCTCACCAGGTTATGAAAGCTATCTGGAATGACAGAATAGTCGAGATACCGGCTTCGACGAATCCGTTCAACCAGGACGAAGCACATCTCAGCGAGGCGGTGTGGTTCACTGAGATGGCGGACGAGCAAACACCGGGACCATTCAACCCTACTCCTTTGCCCCTCTGGGAGGACATCAAGGACCAGTCGCCTGCGGGAGTAATGGTGACAAGGGAAGATGCCAAAGAAAAGCCGCCTACACGCGAAGAGGCGCCGCGTATCGCATATCATCGAAAGAACGTGTATACTCTGAAGAGAATCGCAAAGCATGACCCCGAGGGCAAGGAGATAGAGAGCTTCTACGCCAATGGGAAGAAATGCTATCGCATATGAAGGTGCGCGGGGATGTCCTCACGCGGGCATGGGGATATCCCTGGGCAAATCAATCAAATCGAGCAAATTGCGTTGACGGAAGAGCCAACACAGGGCGCTCCAGATGAGAAACTCAAAGAAGCACCTGAATGCATGGAAGACAGGCCCAGACCACAAAAGCAAGAGCTAAAGGAAGTGTTCCTCAGCCCGAACGAGGAAAAGAAAAGGCCAGTCTTTCTAAGTGCGGACCTCACAAGCGAAGAGGAACAAGGACTGCTACAACTCCTAACTGAATACAAGGATGTGTTCGCATGGGAGTATGATGAGATGCCAGGCCTGGACACAAGCATCACCATGCACCGTTTAGACATCATCCCAGGGTCTAAACCGGTCAAGCAGAGCACAAGAAGCTTCAGGCCAGAGCTTAACGTGAAAATCAAGCAGGAGATTGTCAAACTCCTAGATGCCAAGTTCATAGAGCCGAATCATCATCCCACATGGCTGGCCAACATCGTGCCAGTAGTGAAAAAGAACGGACAGCTCCGCATCTGCGTGGACTTCCGAGATCTCAATCGCTTCTGCCCCAAGGACGATTTCCCCCTGCCCAACATCGATTTGCTTATCGATTCAACAGCGGGCCATCGCATGTTCAGTTTCATGGACGGCTTCATCGGGTACAATCAAATCAAGATGGATCCCGAAGATGCGCGGAAAACTGCATTCATCACTCCGGTGGGGGTGTTCAACTACACGGTGATGCCGTTCGGTCTTAAGAACGCGGGCGCGACCTATCAGCGGGCCATGATGGCTCTATTCCACGACATGATGCACAAAGAGGTGGAATTCTATGTGGATGACCTAGTGGTTAAATCCAAGCACGAAGCGGACCACCTCGCAGATCTGCGAAAGGTGTTCAATAGATGCAGGCGCTTTCAGCTGAAGATGAATCCCATGAAATGCGCGTTCGGGGTGACATCAGGGAAATTCCTGGGATGCGTGGTTCATCGCCAAGGGATCGAGCCTGACCCTGCGAAAGTATCAGCTATCACCAGCATGACACCACCCCATAACCAAAGTACCCTGAAAACATTCTTGGGAAAGCTATCATATCTGCGAAGATTCATCCCAGCGATCGCAGAAATCACCTGCTGTTTTAGTGCTCTCCTCAAGAAGGACGCTGCGTACAACTGGGCCCCAGAGCACGAAGCCGCATTCGAAAAGCTGAAGGATTTGCTGACATCCTCGAAAATAATGATCGCGCCTCAATTGGGATCACCGCTTCTGCTATATTTGACATCAACAAGGAGATCTATAGGAGCGCTCTTGGCTCAGGAGTATGAAGGCCAAGAGAGGCCTATCTACTACATCTCTCGTATCGTGCAGCCTGCTGAATCAAGGTACACAGACATCGAACGTCATTGCCTTGCATTATTCTTTGTGATAGAGAAGTTGAAACACTATTTTGCATCACACAAAGTAGTAGTGGTCACCAAGAGCGACCCCATAAGATACTTGCTAACTCACACTACTCCTGGCGGGAGATTGGCGAAATGGTACATGACCATCTCTCAATATGATATCACATGCGTGCGACCGCGAGCGATTAAGTCGCAGGCGGTAGCGGATCTGTTGGCACAGTTCCCCGATAACAGCCACGAGCCCGTGATCGAGGAAGAGCTCGAAGGCCCTGAGATCTACGCAATCGACGTGCCCTATTGGACGCTCCACTTCGACGGCTCGTCCACAAGGAAAGGTGGAGGCATTGGGATAGTCTTGACCAAACCAGATGGGGAGGTCATACAGATGTCCGCAAAGCTCAACTTCGCAGTCACAAACAATGAAGCGGAGTACGAAGCTCTCATAGCGGGACTGCGCGCAGCAAAAGCTTTGGAAGTAAGCAACCTGACGGTCATGGGAGATTCCAAGTTGATCGTCAAGCAAGCCTCGGGCGAGTACGGTTTGAAGGAGATTAATCTTCTGTCTTACCGCACCTTAGTGCAAAAGCTGGTACAGCAGTTTTGCGATGTGAGGTACGAGCACAAGCCTCGAGCAGACAACAGGCACGCAGACGCTTTAGCAACCTTGGGATCTAAGGTCAGCACAGACAAATGTCCCGCAAGGATTTCAATTGAAGTGCGAACATCGTCGGCATTGACAGAAGATGCGTGCGACGACGAACACATGGATGACGCAGACTGGCGGAAAGCAATCCTGCAAGCTATTGCGGAAGGCACAAGCAGTGAAAGCTGGGCACTCACAAAAGGGTACTGCATACATGACAACACCCTTTATTACAAGGGTCCTGGCGGAATACTCATGCGAAGCGTCTCCGAACGAGAGGGAAAACTTTTGTTAGAAAAGATTCACCAACACGCTTGCGGAGAAAGCGAGGTGTCAATCTACACGAAGGCTCAGAGATGGCATTCATTGGCCAGACATGTCAACAGCCGCAGCCCTGATACAAGGAAAGTGCGAAAGTTGCGCACTAATCAAAGATTCTCTACTCATCGCCCTAACCGATGACGACACGGACTGGAGGAAGCCACTATTTGATTTCCTCACTCAGGGCACCGTGCCCGAGTCAAGAAAAGAAGCCGAAAAATTGAAAAGGAAAGCGTCTCGATATGTGGTACAGGAAAACCTACTTTGGCAAAGAGGTCATGAAGGAAACTTGCTGCGGTGTCTAGACGGCAGAGAAGCACAAGAAGTCATGGACCTTTCCCATCAGGTAGAGCATCAAGGAGATGCAAAATTATGCAGACAGCTCCTCTCAATCGGGTATTTCTGGCCCACGATGGAGGTCGATTGCCGTACCAAAGTGCGACGCTGCCAGGAGTGCCAATTCAAAGGGAACCTGGTGCACGCTCCCGCCGTGGATCTACATGCACTAGGGACGCCATGGCCATTTCACACATGGGCTCTGGACTTCATCGGTCCCATCCGACCTACGTCGCACGGGAACCATTTCATTCTCACCGCGACTGAGCTATTCACCAAGTGGGTGGAAGCAATACCACTAAAAACGGCAAATGCGCTGGCTGTGGTCAACTTCATCCAGGAAAGTATCATATGCAGGTTCGGAATCCCAAACACCATTCTTTCAGATAACGGTACTCCTTTTGTTAATCGCCAGGTAGCTGCGAAATTAGCGGAGTACAATATCAGACAGATTTGTTCTACCCCTTATTACCCAAAGGGAAATGGACAAGCCGAAGCGACCAACAAAACGCTGTTGAGAATTTTGAGCAAGATGGTCGCAGATGACCACAAGAAGTGGGCCGACTCTCTAAGCATAGCTCTGTGGGCCTACCGAACTTCTCCAAGGACACCCACGGGGGCCTCGCCATTTCTACTATGTTATGGGGCCGAAGCTGTAGTACCTGCGGAGGTTAGAGTCAATTCGGCAAGGTTGGCCTTCCATGCACTCTACGAAAATCAACGCGATCATGATTTAGTTTTGCTGGAGGAAAAGCGAGAACAAGCCAAAAGAACCAACAAGCGGTACCAGGAAAGAATCGCTCGCGCCTACAATAAGACGGTCCAGCGAAGAGATTTCGCAGTTGGAGACTTGGTCTTGCGCGCATCTGATCACTGTATGCGAGAAGCGACTCACCCGAAGTTCGCAGCCAATTGGGAAGGACCCTTCGAAGTCACAGAAGTCTTTGACAGTGGCTACTGCAGCATACGGAGGTTGCACGGCACAACCTCAACTCCGAGTTCAGTCAACATGCGCTGGATTAAGAAGTACTATCCCCGACTTCTCTCATTTCATGCGTTTTATTATAACGTCGCTTGATATCTTGTATGGCTACGATTTACACAATCTCCTCTCCCATATGAGAGAATTGTAATCCCATCTCTCCCATATGAGAGCGTTATAATAAAAGAATTCTCCCAAATGAGAAGTTCACATTTCTAGCTGTTTATGTTGCTTTATTCAGTTTGTTATTACTGTTAACAATGGTTTATCCGCCGCAATAGCAATCCGTACAACTGCGATCTTAATTGATCATCTAAGCCTATCTCTTACGATAGCAGCCTATGCAAATGCGATCTTAACTGATCATCTAAGCCTATCTCTTACGATAGCAGCCTGTGCAAGTGCGATCTTAATTGATCATCTAAGCCTATCTCTCACGATAGCAGCCTATGCAAATGCGATCTTAACTGATCATCTAAGCCTATCTCTTACGATAGCAGCCTGTGCAAGTGCGATCTTAATTGATCATCTAAGCCTATCTCTTACGATAGCAGCCTATGCAAATGCGATCTTAATTGATCATCTAAGCCTATCTCTTACGATAGCAGCCTATGCAAATGCGATCTTAATTGATCATCTAAGCCTATCTCTTACGATAGCAGCCTGTGCAAATGCGATCTTAATTGATCATCTAAGCCTATCTGTCACGATAGCAGCCTATGCAAATGCGATCTTAATTGATCATCTAAGCCTATCTGTCACGATAGCAGCCTATGCAAATGCGATCTTAATTGATCATAAAAGCCTATCTGTTACGATAGCAGCCTATACAAATGCGATCTTGATTGATCTTCTAAAGCCTATCTGTCACGATAGCAACACATACAAATGCAATCTTAATTGATCTTTCAAGCCTATCTGTTACGATAGCAATTCATGCGCAAAATGATCTTATTTGATCTTCTAAAAGCCTATCTATTGCGATGGCAGCTCATGCGAATGCTAAAAGATGATCCCGATCGATCTTCTAGTAAAGCCTATCTGCAACGATAGCAACTCGCACAATTTAACGATCTTAATTGATCTGCTAAAGACTATCTACTACGGTAGCAATATTGTGAAGATGATCTTAAATGATTCACAAAGGCCAATCACAAGACCATCTGCCAGGATGGCGTAGCTGCGAAAATATGATCTCAAACGATCTAATAAAACATCTGCGAATTCATATAGCATGTCGTAAATGCGAGACCGTTACGTAGCGTTATGCAAGGCGAAATATGCCGAAACGCATGCGAAGTTGTATTCTGTTGTAAAGAGACAGCAGATAATACAAAAGGCTATTTATCATTATGAGTCCAAAGACTTACAATTTATCTGTCTAGATAGCAGCTTACAAGCGAAAAAGCTCGAATCTAACTACGCAGCCAACATGGCTCACAATACATTCGGAAAGCATGAAGTAACACATCGCGGGAATCCTGACTGCAAAAGGATGAACCTAACGGTCCTAACACCGGCTATGCAATACACAGATCTACGACCAAAGATCTATAGCAAAAGGGATGCTGCTGCGAAGAGACCAGCTTGTCATTCGCTACGTCCCTAGCAGCGAGATCTGCGAAATGATACGTCCAAGACCCCAAGGGGTGACAAAAACCTCTGTCTGATCAAGATAGGCACCGGAGGAACTTCCTGTTCCGACATACGCTGTCCTGCAAAACAGGCGAAGCAGTCATTCCTCTGGTGATGGATTCCTTGTCATGATAGACAAGGGCATTGGCAAGCCCCCTGAGTTCAAGAACGAAGAGGCAAGAAATCCTCCTTCAGGGATGCTGGAGGAGAATTCCGACGTTCATTACGAGACGGTAGCACGGTCACTTCGGCGCTGCACCTCACCACGAGGCGGCCGGAAACATGACCTGCACACATAATACACGAAGAAATTTCTTCGAACACACATGAGATATTATCTGCATCTTCTTTATGATGGTTATAAAGAGCAATAAGCCTCATAAAGTGGATCTGGGAAACTATTTCTACAGCACAAAGCGCAAACTCAGGATTCACAACTTGAAGTTGCC
Organism: Linanthus parryae; assembly: GCA_023055425.1. Taxonomy (NCBI): domain Eukaryota; kingdom Viridiplantae; phylum Streptophyta; class Magnoliopsida; order Ericales; family Polemoniaceae; genus Linanthus; species Linanthus parryae. The sequence goes on along the minus strand of JALGPY010000002.1, from coordinate 24,673,136 downwards.
ATGAATCAACGAAAAATAAGCGTTGAAGCCAGCAGTCGTAAGGACTCACGGCAAAGCACATTTTTGGGATGAAGAACCCAAATAGCAAAGACAGGGTTTATATAGACCCTGTAGAGACTCTTCAGTTGCCAAAGAGGAGTCAGCAGAATTCGAAAAGATGGTAAGTTCAATCACTTACGCCTTGGAAAGTGGTAACAATCAATTACCCTACTAAAGGCTATGACGATTCAGTTGCGTATCCTAATAAATGACGGATGGTCATGATTCGGATGGACTTCCCAACAAAAGCGTGCTTATCCGCCGAGAAATTAGCGCGAAAATCAAGCAGAGTATCAATTGCTGATGTCATAATTGGATATGCACAGAGATATCCTATCAAATCCCGGGAAAGGGTAAAACGGGCAAATTCATTCTTGTTAAAAAAAAAAGGGGGAGAAACCCTAGCAACATTACATTAATGTTTCAAACATTACATTAATGTTTCAGCTATTTTCTTGCTATTTTTCAAAATTCGAAAAATCAAAGCAAATTCTTGATCAAGGAGTCTTGGGGCTCGAACTGATGGCTCAGCTTCTCTACTTGTTCCACTTCTTGATTCAATAGCTCGCACCTGACATTCATCTCATGATAGAGCTTCAGAGCTTCATCAACCTTTAGCTTTTGCTGCTCCACCTTCTGCTTCTCAGCTGCGAGATTCTGGTGGCCGAGTTTCAAAGTTACGGCTGCGCGAATCAGCGTGAATCTGTTCATAAGAAATTTGAAACCCAGTCTGCCTTGGACTTTGGTCACGAGATTTTGGCACATGCCACATAGCAATTCAGCACTTTGGACAGAAATGGTCGCAGGCTTAGCCGCAGACAGCTGCTCCAATATCCAAATGGCTTCAGTAAGGAACAACCTCCTGTCAAAGGGCCCTATCTCCAGAGATCTCACGAACGATTGCGGGTAGGTGAGGCGCATTCGAACCACCCAGTCTACATCGGTTTGCTTCAAACCTGAGGAGACGTCAAAATCAAGTTATGATGTCAAACTTGCAAGAAAATAATGCAAAATGCGAACAGTAAAGCTCTGCTTACCAGTTCCTTCCAGAATCTCATGAAGAGAAGGAATGCGCGCTACCGGGGTGGTCGAAGACTGTCCTCGCTCCATAGCTCTCCTATCAGCTGCGAGCTCCAATCTCTCGTAGTCAGGAGGAAGAGTGTAGGCCGCACCAGCTGCGACTGCATTCCCAACCTGCGAGCCCCAAAAGCTCCACGCAGGAATAGGTGCCTCTGACTCAGTCATCGCCGGAGGTGAAGGGACAGCCGAAGTCGCTTGGCGAAGGACGCTCTCAGATGCGAAAGCATTAGCAGCACTTGTCCTTACTTCCTCAGCACCGGTATGGACATCTTCATCCATCAGCACAGCATCTGCTTCAGCATCATCGGAAAGTTCGATGATGCCCTCGAGAGACTCACTTGCATGTTCAGCAGCCGCGACAGGCTTCTCGGTATGGGAGCTCGGAATCGGAACAGAGGACGCAGAAGGCTGACTTCTCTGCTCCAGCACAGGTTCCTCAGCATGACCTGCGACATTAAATGCGATGATATTAGGTAACTTGCGCTATAAGTCATTTTGCTATCTTTGCTAAAGCTAAGAGTAAGCACCTCCACGCGAAGGTGGGATTGAGGTATCTCCATCATACACTAAGGATGTGGAACCATGTCCTATTAGTGTTTCCTCACTAAGCAAGTCTTTAAGAGAAGCGTGACCTGGGATGCGAATAAACCAGTCATGATTCTGTCTCAAGTTGCTAAAGCCTAATACATGCGTATCACTCAAATAATTACCTGAGGGTTCTCCGCATTTGCCTACTAACCAACGGAGAATGTCAGCCTTTGACACACCATGCTTTAACGCACCCACAATAACATCTCTATAAGTTACTGCGAGATTGAAGATCTCACCTTTATCGCCGCGTGCGATTTCTTCAAAGTCCGCTTGGACTTGCTCCAAGGCTGCTGCATCCTCCTCTGGAACCTCATCTTCCTCCTCCGCATGAGGAGCCACTTCTTCGGGAAGCTCGTCTTCCTCGTCAACTGGACGCGCTAAGTCGTCAACATGCCGCTCTTCGAGGCTCCGCTGTTTCGCACGCTCGAGCTCCTCTTCTTCCCGCCGCCTTCTTCTTTCAGCAGCCTCCGCGGCTGTCTTCCGGGACTCAGCAAGAATGTCCTCGCTTATGGGATCATCTGGAATGCCAGAATGGGCATCTCTCTTTTGTCTCTTGGCCACAAGGCCACTAATGGTCTCATCATCATCATCTGCGAAGACACGATTGGTTTGAGAAAAGAAGTGCGAAGAAGTTACGATAACGGGAAAGGAAATGCGACGGAGGTACCTCCTGATTCTTCCTCATGCATCACAACTGTTGCTTCTTCTTCTTCATCACTTTCTTGGGGCTCCTGCCTCTCTTCCTCTTCCTCTTGATTGAATGGAACGAAAGTCTCAACTGCGAGCTCTTTCCGCACTTTGCTGGGCATGCGACCTTTGCCTTTGTCCTTGATAGAAAGGGACCTCACTGGAGGAGAAGCTGGAGCACTTCTAGGGGAAGAAATCGTAATTCCCTTTTGCCTAGGTCTCTTCACTCTCGGCGCCGCAGTCGCTGGAGGGGACGGGTCATCTCCAGGAGGAGATGGAGCTGGAGGATTGTCTATCAGCGAGTCAGCAAAAGCATTCATGACTGCGCGAATCTTTGTTTCGACCTCAGCGTCCATCCTCCATGCTAGCTGGAACGACTGATTTTGTCTTCTGGTGGCAACAATGGTGTTAACCAATGACTTGGAGCGATCACCAGATGCGAATCTCCGCACGTGACACTACAGCAAGCAGTACAGAACGAAGACATCAGCATAAGAAAATCAAAAGGCTTAACGCACACGAAGAAGTTGATTACCTCAGCAAATGCCTTGCTATATCTGACGACAAGCGTATCGCCCTTCTTAATTGCGGCGATCTGCTCCTTCAGAATGACATCAGGACACAAGTGGTTCTCGCGATCCAACAGTGAGTAGCAACCATACTCAGACTCGCTCAGACTGCAATTGGGGCGAAACGGAAAAGAGTTTCTTTTGATCAAGGGAGCTCTACTTGGCTGCGCGGCCGACTCCGTCTCAATCCTCGTTTGCTGGGCAATCCAGTATGCGAGCCAGTTTTGGGAACAACCACCCTCGCGGGTTCCCGCAGGCTGCTCAAAGGGAAGATTGTTCATAAAGACCGTCTTGCACTCCTTTGTTAGCAAGCGCTTATAGCACCCTCTGATAATGGATTGGGGCCAGATTGATGGGGCCACCGCATCAAAACCAAACTGAGGAGAAACTCGAGTGGGGTCAACGTCCACGGTAAACCTTTCATACTTTGGCGCGAGCTCGCGAATATGCTCTGCGAGGGCAGGAAGGGAACCTCGCAGACACCAGCAAAAGAACTCGCGGTAGCGCTCATGGAAATGCGGCCCCTCTTCGAAGAGAAGCTCTTCTGAGAAGGCAATACCTTTAGAGGGGTACAACTTTGGAAACCATCGCACGTTCTCAATGCGCGTGGCATAGGGCCTGGCTGTAAACTCCCTCCGTTTGTCGCATATCAAACTCCAAACGCACTTGGTGTTGCTTGCTCCGAACCATCTCGCAGCTCTTCCGCTGTTGCGCGCTTCCGTCTCGCCTGGGGGACACCACTTGTCAAGCTTAAGAGCAGTTGGAGCATAAGACGGCCATCGCTCGAAAACCCACATTGTCAAAAAGGAAATATTGACAAAGGTCAGTACATCGAGGCGGCCACGCGACTCCTTCATGGCTAGAACCAGCTGATCAAGCCTATAGTACAGCGTGCCCAAGACCAAGGGTCCGAGTGCGACTCTCTGGCTAAGGGCGAGCCTCACAGCAAGTGGCAACACATGGTAGAAGACTCCGTCATGGGGGTGACCATCAATCAGGTACCTCGACAGCCAAGCACAGATGAAAGCACAAAGGGTCAAATGATAGCCTTTACCCTCTACGTAATTCTCGGCCTCTGGGTCTTCACTCAGAAGTTTCTTAGTGATGCTGGTGTTCGCATAGTCTCGGAAGAAGTACTGCAACTATTTGTTCCAGGTATTCTTCGCGGACGTATCAACCAACTGCCAGTTCGGAAGAGGCTTTGTAGTGGTCCACCGGGTGGAGATTTTCTTTACCTCTGCTAGGCATTCCTCCATCTGCGTGTATATAGCAATCTCCGCAGATGTCCTCAAGGGACTCAAAGGGTCCACTTCGCCCATGGGGGAAAGCTCGTACAGCATTTGAACGTCCTCGAGTGTGGGGGCAGCCTCGAACTCAGCAAAATGGAACGTGTGAGTCGCAGGCGAGTAACGGGACAGAAGGTCTAGAAGCATGGATTGATCCAGCTTCACGGCAGCACCCTTCATAGCACGGATAGCAAAGTATACGCCGGCTTCATCAAGAGTCGCGGCGTGATGGTCCAACACGTGATCGATCCACTCATCCATATAGTCCAATTTCTGGACGAACGCCTGGGTAGAAATCGCAGTATATGGGAAGTGCCCGTTCTCGATTCCCAATCGAACCACATCCTCGGAACCAATCAACTCGAGCAAGGCTGAGTTAACTGGGCGAGTCAGCGTCAGCAATCGCTCAACTGGGACAGGATCAGGCATCCTCTTCGCCTTTACCCTCGCATGGTAGAAATCTTTGCCACCTAAAAAGGGGGCTTTTCGCCACAAGGCCTGCGGAAGGTCGGGTATCTCTTCATCTTCCTTGACGGGTTTGGTTACTCTTGTCTTGGCCATTCCTGCGGAAGAGCAAGAAAAAGGGGGGAGAAATACCACGCTTCAGTTTGAATTTTGAAATTCAAGATCTATGCAAAGGAAGACGAACAGTTCTGGTATCAATTTCAGAAATCAGGGAGTTGCAAGATCTCATATTGTTGAAGGATTAAAGCAAAAGTGGGTTCAAAGATCAAAGCCTCTTCACAAATTTCATGGGTTTACAGATTCAACGCAGTTCAAGGCAAACACTGGTATCTTAAATCAAAATTAAACGAGGCCAACCTTGTTTTCTTGAAGCCTGCTTGGATATGCACAGTTGAAGAATACGATTTGCAGTTCTGAACTGGTGATTGATTATCTGGATCTGCTCTCGAAGATCTCTGGGTACCATTCACTTTAAGAGAAAGAAGTGATGCTTTGCAATAATGGGAGATACAAAGTATTTATCCAAAACAATGAAGGGTTGCGTCCTTTCGGTAGTCGAATCGCAACCGTCACCGTCGAATCGCGCAATCATAGGATAAGCTGACGTCACGCCTAAAACCCTAAAGGCCAGACGGCACGACTCTAGGGGTTTTAGGTCATAATGACACGCACGGGGGCTGAACTTACCCGTATTTGAATTGGTGCGTGGCGGCGACGCGTATGTTGGTTTCCGCGCATGGAAGTCTATACAGCTATGAGTCTTCACGCGCAGAAAGGGGGCTAATGTAGATACTGCTTTCTGAGCTGACAGATCTTGGCCACGTGGCAGCCATCTTGCACACCATATTGTGCTCCACACACACTGGATCACCAGCCGAGCTGATCCATGTGGGGGCTGCGAGACAGAGCCCTCGCATACCACTGCACGGGACTTGTAGGGACTTTGTGGTTTGGAGGCTAGAGTAAGCCCTGTCGCGTGCGAGCCAAGCCCGCACGCGACCTTTAGTAACTGTTTTGAGAGATTTATGGCACGAGCTCCATAAACCCGGTCAATCCGGTCAAACCTGGTCAACCTCGTAACGGTTCCGGTATTCGCGCACCACGTGCTGTAACGGTCCCTATATACTCGGACGAACGTGCCGTTATGGTTAAGCTAATTAAGCCGCCATCAATGGGCGCATTAACCACACTACAACGGTCATGTTCTTCAGTATATATAGATCGTCAACCTTTCCATACAAGGGAGAACACACTTGCCATACGCGGAAGCTCTGCCAAACCTCTGTCTCTCTCTCAGACATTGCTACTGCCTTACTCTCTCCCTACACACAACCCCTCTCTTCCTGTGCGATCCCTGATCCACTACATACGGTGTACACGGAGGTCTTCCCGCCGGAATCTCTTGTGCACACCTTCCAACTCACAACAGATGCTCCGAGAGCAAATACGTAGCCTGTCATTGATCTTCTACTGTCAATATCCCCTGCATAGTCCGCATCCGAGAAACCAGCTACCAAGATGTTTTCACGTGACCCATAGCATAGGCCAATGTCTGACGTACCCTTAAGGTACCTGAATATGCGCTTCACCGCCTGCCAATGGTCCCTACCCGGATGAGCCATAAAACGACTAACCACACTAACAGCGAATGCTATGTCCGGTCGAGTGCAGACCATAGCATACATGAGACTTCCAACTGCGCTAAAATATGGAACCTTGGACATGTACTCCTTCTCCTCCTCAGTCTGAACGGTGTACATTCCTAGCTTGTTGTTAGTTTCCATAGGAGTATCTATAGCTTTAGCTGATAACATCCCGAATCTTGCCAAGATCTTCTTGATGTATCCCTGCTGTGATAAGAAAAGCTTCTTGTTCGTCCTATCTCTATAGATCTCAACTCCCAATATCTTCCGAGCAGCTCCCAGATCCTTCATCTCAAATTCCGCTCTAAGGGACCTCTTCAGTTCTCTGATGTCCTTGATATCCCGAGTTGCAATCAGAATATCATCCACATACAGAACTAGGTAAATACGTGATCCACCATGCAACTCTTTGTGGTACACGCATCAATCATACTCGCACTTGTGGTAACCAATCTTCAACATGAAGCTGTCAAACCTCTTGTACCATTGCCTCGGTGACTGCTTAATTCCGTAGAGAGATCTCTTCAGCTTGCACACGTGGTTCTCTCTTCTGGGAACTTGGAACCCCTCCGGTTGGCTCATGTATATTTCCTCCTCCAACTCTCCGTGCAGGAAAGCTGTCTTGACATCCAATTGCTCAAGCTCTAGGTCGTGGTGTGCCACTAAAGCTAGTAACACCCAGATAGAAGTATGTCTGACCACCGGTGAGAAGATCTCGTTGTATTCAACTCCCTCTTTCTGACTGAACCCTCTTGCAACTAGCCTTGCCTTATACTTGACGCCCTCTCCAGATGTAGTTCCTTCCTTTCTTCTGAAAACCCACTTGCAGCTGACTATCTTCCTTCCCGCTGGCAATTTAACAAGCTCCCGAGTCTAGTTCTTGCTAAGAGACTCCATCTCTTCTCCCATCGCGGCAATCCACTGTGCTGACTCAGAACTAGATATAGCGGCCTTGTAGGAGGATGGCTCGTCCTCTACCTCTTCCGCTACCTGTAATGCATATCCCACCATACCGTCATCTCTGTATCTCGCTGGAGGCTTTATGACTCTCCTTGGTCTTCCTTCAACAATACTTTGATGAACCGGTTCCTCTGGTGTAGACGCATCCTCACTATCAGACTCTTCTGCTTCTTCCTCTTCGGCTTCCGATGGCGGTGTAAGGATTTCGGAATCCTTCTGATCAATAGGATCCGACTCTCCCTCCACCTTTTTCTTTGCATCCCCAAGCTCCACCTCCACGGAGTTTTTCAACATATGAGACTCATCAAAGACTACACTTCTGCTAAGTATAATCTTGTTGTCTGCCCATATCTTGTATCTCTTCACACCTGTTCCGAAACCCATGAATACTCCCTTCTTAGATCTTGGTTCTAGTTTTCCATCATCAACGTGATAATAGGCAACACAACCAGATACTCTCAAATCCGATTAATCCACTGCATTACCGGTCCAGACTTCCATAGGAATCTTGCATCCTATACCTGTGTGCGGGCTCCGATTTATGAGATAGCATGCCATGGAAACTGCCTCTCCCCAGAAACCTCTAGAAAGACCTGCATTCGAAAGCATGCACCTTGCTTTCGTTAAAAGTGTTTGATTCATTCTCTCGGCTACTCCGTTCTGCTGCGGTGTGTGCCGAACGGTGCGATGGCGTGCTATTCCCTGATCCTTGCAGAATTCATCAAACTCTGATGAACAGAACTCTAAGCCGTTGTCCGTGCGCAGCCCCTTCACCTTTTTTCCCACCTGATTCTCTACTAGTGTCTTCCACTCCTTGAATCTTGCGAAGGCTTCACTCTTGTGCTTCATCACGAATATCCAAGTCATCCTGGGGTAGTCGTCTATGATGCTTAGGAAATACCTGTATCCTCCAATCGTCTCGACTCGAGATGGACCCCAACAATCCGAATGTATATAATCAAGAGTACCTTTCGTTCTATGAACCGCCTTAGGGAACTTGCTACGCTGTAGCTTCCCATACACGCAGTGCTCACAAAACCCTAGGCTCTTGGGCGCATGCCCGGTGAGATAGCCTTTCTTGTGAAGTTCCTGCATTCCACGTTCACTCCTATGACCGAGCCTCATATGCCACAGCTTGGTTAGATCAGCTTCCTTAATCTCGGCTGAGACAACTCCAGCAGAACCTGTGATCGTCGAACCTTGCAACATGTACAAAGTCCCGCTCTTGACTCCCTTGAGTATCACCTTAGAACCTTGCAGACTTGTAGATCTCCACCTTCACCTTTGAAACTGTATCCTTTGCTGTCGAGTAGACTCATGGAGATCAGATTCTTCTTAATAAGTGGTACATGTCTAACCTGCTCCAAGATACATAACTTCCCTTCATTCGTCTTCAATCTAACTGAGCCGCTCCCAATCACCTTACAGACGGTTCCGTTTGCCATGTAGACAGACCCTCCATCTGTTTGGTTGTACGTCGAGAATAGCTCCCTGTTAGAGCAAATATGATAGGAAGCTCCGAAATCCAGGACCCACGCATCTTGAGAGTGCGTGACAACATCCGCCATTAGAACGTAATCATCCTCGGACGAGTTACCATGTTCTGCTACGGCTGCGGATCCATTCTGCCCCCGTTGACCTCGTTTCGAGCAATGTCTCTTCTAGTGCCCCTTTTCCTTGCAAAAGGCACAGACATCCTTGGGTAACTTAGAACCTGAGAACTGCTTCTTCTTGTTCTTCTTACCCTTCTTGCTTCCCCCCGTTGCCATCAGTTCGGAAGCATGGTCCTCTATACCTGTGCCTGCACCCTTATGGCGCAGTTCCCTAGCATGGAGTGTCGATCTCACCTCCTCTAGGGATAAGTCGTCCTTGTTCACAATGAACGACTGCACGAAGTTCTCATATGATGGAGGTAACGAGATCAATAACAAAAGTGCAGCATCCTCATCCTCCACCTTCTCGCTAATATTACGCAAATCTAACAGAATTGTGTTCAATTGATCAAGATGGTCCTTGAGAGCCGTACCTTCGAGCATCCGCAGGGTGAAGAGCCTTTGCTTTATCATCAACTTGCTAGTGAGACTCTTTGTCATGTAGAGACTCTCCAACTTGAGCCAGAGCTTCGCTTCTTCCTTCTGATCTGCGATCTCGATGATCACGTCATCCGATAAGCACAGCATAATCGTTGCGTGTGCCTTCTCCTCCATCGCCTTGAACTCCGCTGATGCAACATTCATGCCTCCCTTGTCCGCGGTCAAAGGTGCCCACAAGCCCTGCGATTTGAGCAAAGCCTCCATCTTTATCTTCCACAGACTGAAGTTGTTCCCTCCTGTGAACCTGTCGATCTTCAACATCGATCCGGACATCGTTCTTGTTGGATCTTGAACTCTAGTCGCGTGCTCCACCTAGATCGCAAAACCCTAGCTTTGATTTCACCAAGTTGTGAAACCCTAGCTTTGCTCCGCCTTGATCTTGATCTTGAAACACCGCCAAACCCGAGCTCTGATACCAGTTTGTTATGTCAAACCACCTCACGAACGAAGAACGAAAAAAGAAGAACACGAGTATTTTACGTGGTTCGCTAGCAAAATATTTGCTAACTACCTCCACGGCGGAAAAGCACTCTTTATTCACTTAAGAGGAACAATTACAATGTTTTGCATACCTAATAATGTGACTACTAGGTTCTTTATATAGTGCTAGGAAATCCCTAAAGTTTCCAAATCCGATTTGGAAACAACTTGTTTCCTAACTAATCATCCACCACCTTTGACTTCCAATGTTTCCTAGTCAAAGTTGGAAACAAAGAGTTTGGCAGCCTTTGACCAATTCAAGGCACCAACTCAACAGGGTGAATGAGCTAATTACCATCATAGCAGAGATGAGATCTGATTTCAAGAATCAGAATTGTGAGGGAAAGGAAAGACAATCGGCTCAGAGCTGTCGGAATTCATCGGCGAAATGGAGCAAACCGCCTCCAGGGTGGCTAAAGGTTAACACGGATGCTACTTGGCACCACCGGAAACAGAAAGCTACCGCCGAAATCATCGTCCGTGACGAAAACAACATCTTCATGGCCGGTGAATGTTCAGAGCTAGCGTATGGGGACTCGACTAGATCTGCCAAAGCAAAAGCTCTCAAGAAGGGTGAAGAGCTCATCCGAAACATGCAACTCAATCCCGTCATTCTAGAGACGGATTCTTTGAGTGTTGTAAAGCTATGGAGGAAGATGAAAGAAAGGAGAGAGAGAGGACAGTTTCAAGAACTCTCTGAAACTGTTAGAGAGATAGAGCAATTGATGTTTTATCTCGAACGGGTAGATTACCAGCTGGTGCACACTTTCCGAAGAGGCAACAATTGTGCCCACGCGTTTGCCAAGAGGTGCCTGTTAGAAGACACTAGAGACTTTTGGTACCTTCAAGAGCCCGAATGGGCAATGGATGTAATAAATGATGACCTATTGGGTTCTCCCACTGACTAATAAATGGCTATTTATCTCAAAAAAAAAGTGTTACGAAGTGTCTCTCCAACAACTTTGCAAAAATAATGAAAAATCGCATAAAAATATATATAAACACTCTGTTGTATCTATAATAGTGTACATAGTGTACATATGTATATGGTTGTTAAGAAGCAATTGAACTTCTGTCTCCTGGGACTCGCTTGGGTAAAGAAAGTATAGGAAGAGGGGCATATGGGTATGTTATACCGGTTGTTTCATATCTCGTGTTTGGGTAGGGGATATAAGACAACTATAAGTTATCTCCCTTATCCTTCACATTGACTTTTGCCAAAAATCGTATAAGCAAGGACAAGAACTAAAGCGAATTTTTGGATCGCCCTTATACAATTAAGAAAAATATTACCCCAATGAACAATTTATCTTATACATATTATTATATATACATATATAATTGTATTTTATATTCCAGCTCATATTACGCTATAACTACACAATGAAGATTAGATACTTGTATCTTGTCTTATTCTAATGCTATCATACGCTACATCATATCCCATTAAATATTTTATAGCCCTCTTTCTTACACCTTACCCAAAGGAGGCTCTGAGGTGTACTTTACATGGATTTTAATGCTGAAGCAACCCCCTAAAGCTGATGGGTTTCATAAAATGGTAGTGAAAGGCAGGGGCGGAGGGACGATTACAAATAAATTGGGGCCTTTTTGTAAGTTTATGAAGGGGTAGAGTCTTTTTGTAATTTTACTTAGAGCAAAGTTGTATAATTTCTTAAAATAAAAATATATAAGTGTAGTTTTTCGAAACAAGAGTAGGGCACGTACCTTATGCAGTCACGTGCTGCCTCCGCCCCTGGTGAAAGGTGGATCAAATATGAACACAAGCCTAGTGGGGGTTTGCAGCATTAAATGAATGCACATGTAACATGGCCAGTATTTCCTCTATCTCCTTCTTATATAAACCAAAGTCAGAGGTAGTATCAGTATTAGTAAAGTAATTTTTTTGCACTCCTGAAACAACAACGCCATTGATGATGAAGAAAATTATGGTTTTAGCTATAGTCATCTTCATCATCTCAACATCTCAAGTCGAGATGGTGAAGTCAAATGAGGAATTTTCCGATTGCTGGGAGGACTGTTCTCGCGTATGTGCCGTAAACGTATCAGACGGTATAGATCTCTCTCTATTTTACGTGAATTTAGTGTCTTAAATTGTTCGTTCTCACCATTGCTTAACGTACTCAACTGTATCATTTTCTTCGTTGAGTTAATTTCAGTTATTTGTTCTTATTTTTCAGATAGGCTCGTGCGAAGGTGTCAAGAGAAGTGTTCGATAATATGTGGGCCAGGTAATTATCTACGACCACTTTCAGATTTACTTTTGTGTAATAATAAAAGAGATACCTCTAAGTTGATAAGAGAAAGGACAATGTAAGTGTTTGACGGTTAAAAGTTACATGCGTGTATTTTAACGCGCAATCTGTTTCTCTTTTATGTTCTTGCGTAGATGCTCAAGTTGCGGGACAAGCAAACCCTTAGCTCAGCTGAAATGACTTGGAGGAGGAGCATTGGCTCTCAAATGTGATAGTTTTATGTGAGGATGTAATAATTACGTGTTTATAATTCTACAAATTGACTTTTGGTGGTAATCTTTGATGGCACTCATGATCAACATTTCCATTTAATGTATGTTTGTCTGTAATAATTATCAGAATAAAATTATTAAAATTATGATTGATCGGTCGCAACACTTTATGAGTAAATAGGTTGGTTACAAACCTTGATGTACGGTGGTTTGGGTATCTTGATTATGTAACTGCAGTGGCGAAATGCTGCCTACCCATTTCGTCCCAAAAGAACCTAGTATTTCCTTTTTATTTTGCATGTTTACTACAATATAATTTTTTTATATTTCATTTGTACTTTGCCATAATATTTTTCAAAAATTTTATTTTGCAACTCTAGGAACTCAAAAACTTCTCACAAAATTCCGTGTAAAGTCAAATCAGGACATCTTTTTAGGACGGAAGCAGGGGCGGATCCAGGATTATGTTGGAGTGGGGGCTAAGATTAAATTTAGGTAAAAATATATGAACCAGTGGGGGCTAAAATGTACAATATAGAAATAGTAGGGGCTAATCTGTGGGGCCTGAGTCATAATTTATAATAAAATTAAAGGTAAAAATACAAAATTAAAAAATTGAGTGGGGGCTATAGCCCCCACCAGTCCCCATGTAGCTCCGCCCCTGGACGGAAGAAGTAAAAATAACTCTGCTCCGCCGGATAGATACTTCTTTCGGGGATGTGAATTCAGGACATAGTAGATGATTTTCGGTCTACTCAAACCTGAAACATGAGGGAGCTGAGGATTTAAAATTCTTTCAATCAACAACCTTTCAACAATTATCAAAAGATGGGGTGTGCGTTTTCTCACTAGTGTTAGTGATTAGTAAGGACTAATTAAATGAAATAGCTCAATGAACGATCAAATGAAAGTTTGATCAAGAATCTAGTTTTTCAAGTTGTTACACGATTTGGGTTTCATTATTTGGACGCAAATGTTTTGATAAGTAGTTAAATAACTTAGTTTGAACAAGACTCTTGTAAACAGCATCCCTTACTTCCTTCAAAATAATACTTTCGAATAAATAAGATTTTGAAACTTTTAAATTGACTTCATATCACTTCATATTTGACTACAATAATCCGTATAGTCCCAATGTTACGGAGTTACAGTTTGGAGTCGTGAGTTTGCCCTTTTTTAGGTTAATTTTACGGATGTTTTTATATATCTAACAAAGTTGTTTCTAGAAATACCGGTTTTTGTGTTTTTTCTCAGTTATTTTCCTTCTTTTTGTGTTTTCTCTAAGTTGTTTTCCTATTTCTCAAAAGGTACCAAACATGTTCCTCTTTGTAAAATGTACCAAACAGGCTGTAAATTGCCTCTTGAACATGGACTTTCTCTAGTACACAAAACCCTTCCTTTTTCTTTCCACTTTAATGAACTTGTAGGTTTTCTTTGGATACTCCTGTCTCCTTCTAAACTTTTGGAAAAGTTGGAACAATCAGGCTTTTAGAAAGTTTCTGTAGCTTTCTTCTTTTCGGCTTCATGAGATACTAGCCCAATAGGATTATTATGAAACAAGCCCAACTTAGGGCCCAAATAAAAATATAGTAGGAAAAAAAAGTTTGAAAAAAACAAACCGTTCATAGGTGACAAAAGATTACCACATTGTTCCCTTTCTTTCTCCGCATTCCGTCTTTTTGACTTGTATATGAGTTACTTGGACTAGGTGATTTTTTTTTTCAGAGGACTAGGTGATTCGGATAGCAAAAGATGAAACTTTTTCATAATTTTTTCACCGTATTATAGAGCAACATTTACTCTACAACACCATGAAAATATTTTTAAGAAATTATATCATATTGCTATCCAAATTATTGGGTCAAAGTGACCTGGTGAATAGTGGTAAAAGTCAATTTGGGGCAAAAGAGAAGGAACATACTAATACTTCCTTAATATATTACTACTTGTGTTTCTTCTCTATCACACCCTTTTGACTTTTGACTCGTATCTGAATCAATTTGACCGCGTGATTTGGATAGCAAAACGATGCGACTTTTAGATAATTTTTTGACTGTGTTATAGAGCAATTTTTACTCTACAACGCCATGAAAAAATTATAAAAAATTGCATCGTTTTGCTACACAAATCAGAGAGTCAAAGTGACCCAGTAAATAGTACCGGTGTAATAGAGAAGAAACGGGGGTAGTACTTCTTTTTTCTTAACTTAAAAAAAAAATCTTTTAGGCTTTGTTTGGGTTGGGGATGTAAAAGTAAAACAACGGGATATGATGTTCACGGGGATATGAGTTGATATGTGATTACTGAGTGATAATGCAGGATATAAAATTATGTTTTCCTGCGTTTGGTGAAGGAAGGGAAAATGTGAAGCCGAAAATGAGTCGGGAACTTAGGTTAGGGATAAGGTGGGTTTTGATATCTCCTCCCAAATCCCCCACCCAAACAAGTTATATAAAATGGAGGGGACATCAAATCGTGTGACCCTTCCATATCCCTTAACCCGAAGGGATTAATCAGGTGCATGTACCTTTTCTCTTCCAGAAATGAACAATAAGTCACTTCACTACAGTCCTATATTTTTTTTTGGTAAAAGGTAAGAAATATTATTAATAAGATAAAAGTACAGCCAGATCTTAAATACAACGAAATACGCCTGAAGGCCTTCATCGCCGAGACGGAGTACCTACAGTATAAAAGTAGGACCTAATCGTACTACAAGTTACAACAAAACCAAACAATACCAAACAAGAGTAAAACAAACACATGACTACCACACAGTGTTGGAGCCCACCATAAACACAGTAACCAAAAGATAGACTTGACTTTTCCCACCGCTTGGAGCTGAGTCGGTGGCGGTGCTGATAATCTCGATGAAGATTGGAAGCGGCGTTTGCAGTGGCAGAGGCAGCGGCTCCGGTGATGGCATCGGAGAACCAACAAAGCTTCAACAAACTCTTATTTGATTTGGCCTCAGAGAGAGGCTTGTCGCTTGAGAGTTCATCAACAAGAGAAAGCAAACATGATCCAATTTTTGATATGGCCTTAGAAAAGGCTTCAAAGCTCAGGGGATCAAAAACAAAGCAATAGTAATGGAAACAACTAAAAATAAAGTCACTGAAACCCCAACAACACTGCAAACAAATGATAACGATCTTGAAATAAAATTTGCGCACCGTGGGTGGAAGGGCTGCCAATCAAAGTAAAACAAACCCAGAAAATTGATAGACAAATATGCCAACAAAAATCTCTGCCATAACACCCAAATCAACCCAAGGAAAACACAACTTATGATCAAAACATGCCGGCGAAAAGATGTGATCTCAGTGGAGATCGAAGCTTAGGCGGCAACAAGCAATAGAAAGCGACTTTCTGTGAGGATGAAAGATAACCGCTTGAAAGAAAAGATCTCCAAGGAGATCGAAAGCTTAGGCGGTACATGAGAAAGCCGAAATGAAGAGACCAAAATCAGGAACAGGGGATCTTCTCCTAGTCGTAGATCGGAGGGTAGACGAAGCGTCGAGGCAGAGAGAGGAAGAAGATCCGACGGACGCCGCCGAAGCGCGCTGCCCGTCGGGGTTGGAAACTTGAACCAGCTTTTTCTCTCTCTAGGTCTAGTGAGAGGTCAGAAGGTGCCTGTAGTTTGTGGCTCCTACAGTCCTATCTAAATATTGTCCTTTTCGTTTGAACAAATATTGATTTCATGAGATAAAAATGAGAACACTTCAAATTAAAAAAAAAAAAAAACAGTCTTTAAATGTCTTCTATCTTGTCTTTTGAATGCTTGTTGAATATGACTTGAAGTCAAAGGCGGCTAAGGGATTTAGGAAACAAATTGGGGCGGCAAATTTTGGCAGTTTTCGGGATTTTTCCTTATCTGCTCTATAGTCGTTTTGGAATGTCTTGGGCACTAAGTCGGTCCTATATGTCTATATAAGGGACCTAGGTTGTGTCTAAACATTGTGGGTTGTCACTATGGCATTTGGCCATAGTGTGGATTGTATTCGTGGTGTTTCTCTCTAATAAACATGGGTTTTCGGGTCGTTGAGGTAGTTAGCTAATCACTAGTGAACCACGTTATATCGGGTGATTCTTGTGTTCTTGTTTTCAT
This sequence comes from Linanthus parryae, assembly GCA_023055425.1. NCBI lineage: Eukaryota > Viridiplantae > Streptophyta > Magnoliopsida > Ericales > Polemoniaceae > Linanthus > Linanthus parryae. Next base: position 24,656,647 of record JALGPY010000002.1, on the reverse strand, counting down.
CAATTCATCGTTCTCTAAGCTAGGTCCAGATCATAACAAACTGGTATTAGAGCTCGTTTCCGTAGGGGGTTTGTCATAACAAACTGGTATCAGAGCCAGATTCAGCGATTCAGGGGGAGCTCAGAGCTTAGGTTTCGGTGTTCCAAGATCAAGGTGGAGCTAAAGAGCCAGGTTTTCACAATCCGTGAAATTCATAGTTAGGGTTTCGCGATCAAGGTGGAGCACGCGTTCGGGGTTACGGATCAGGACAAGGAGCTGCAGAGAAGATGACCAGGAGAATGACCAAGATCGACAAGTTCACAAGGAGAGACAACCGCAGGTGGCGAATCAGGATACATGCTTTGTTGAAGCAGCAAGATCCGTGGTTGCCATGGACCTCTGAAAAAGGGGGCGCAGATACAACCACCGCTGAGTTCGAGGCTCAGCAAGAGGGGACGCGGCATAGGGCTGCATATGGGGGTTCAGACAGTGAGAGTTCCGGCGCGATGACGGCGGCCAAGGGAAGCTACGGTGACGTCTGTTCAAGCGGTAGAGAAAAGAGACACCGATGGACGAAGGATGAACTCAGGATCTGCAGGTTTGACTGCAGGTGGAGAGTACTTCGGAGGATGGTCTAGTTCTCTAGGCCCCAGTGGGGGGCAAGGAATCCGTGCTCTTGACGAGGAGGCGGATTTGGCATTGGGGAGTATCTGACGAGGGACACGACACGTGTGAGACGTGCAAGGGGCGCATATGAGGCGCGCAAGGGGGCGATATTGCAGGAATTCGGTGAGAATTGGAGCAATTTCTCAAAACGTTGCAGGAATTCAGCGGGAATTGGAGCAGCGTGTTTGGGGGTTTTGTTGTAGGGACTCAGTGGGAGTCGGAGCAACAAACGAATTTGTTGTAGGAAATCGGTGGGAGTTGGAACAACAAACATGGGATTCGATTGCAGGAACTCGGCCGTAGTTGGAGCATTGATAGGTTTCAATTGCAGGAACTAGACGAGAGTTGGAGCATCGTTGGAGGCGCTCGTTGCAGGAACTTGGCGAAGTTGGAGCAACTTGTGACGTGAGGGTTTCGCATACAGCTGCGAAACGTTTGGGGTTGATTATTGGAGAGAAGCATCGGTTCAGGTTCGGTTTGCTGAGATGAATCAAAACAAGGTGGAGATTTGTTGAATATGACTTGAAGTCAAAGGCGGCAAAAGTCAAAGGCGGCTAAGGGATTTAGGAAACAAATTGGGGCGGCAAATTTTGGCAGTTTCCGGGTTGTTTCCTTATCTGCTCTATAGTCGTTTTGGAATGTCTTGGGCACTAAGTCGGTCCTATATGTCTATATAAGGGACCTAGGTTGTGTCTAAACATTGTGGGTTGTCACTATGGCCTTTGGCCATAGTGTGGATTGTATTCGTGGTGTTTCTCTCTAATAAACATGGGTTTTTGGGTCGTGGAGGTAGCTAGCTAATCACTAGTGAACCACGTTATATCGGGTGATTCTTGTGTTCTTGTTTTCATCAATTCATCGTTCTCTAAGCTAGGTCCAGATCATAAGAAACTGGTATCAGAGCTCGTTTCTGCAGGGGGTTTGTCATAACAATGCTTTTATCTTGTCTTTTGACAACCTTGACCCAGTTCAAATTTAACAAAACCAAGTGTCTTACTCATCTAACAAGTGGGTGCATTAGAAGTCGTGCATCTGCTCACTGTTTGCACTGATCCCTCTTCTCCCCTTCGTACTTGAGCATATTCTTGCCTCGTAGCGAGCACTTTTGGCATCAGCATCAACATATCTAGCTTGAGCATCAGAACTCGCAAGAGATTGTGAAGATATCTAGCCATGGGCAAGCATCTCTGCAAGTTTTCAAATAATAGTCTTTCTTTTTTAACTTTGTCATTGTTTCTTTATTTTTGTCACATGGTCCATTACTTGTAACTGCCAAATGATCTTATGTACTTGGCTCGGTAGCCGAAGGCTGTCAAGACTCGCTGGAATCGCGATAGAGAAGGAGAGACAGCATGGTGATAGAGAGAAAGACTGCGAGAATCTGCAAAGGCTTCGAGGGCTTCCAACTTCCAAGGCACTTATGCCAATGAACGAGAGCAAACCAGAGAGGGGAGGAGAGCCCGTAAAAGTTTGTTTTCTTTTTCCACCTATTTCTGAATAGAAAAATAAATTTGTCTCCTCTTCATAACAAATTTACTTCCACTTTCATTTTCTTTCTTGTCGCAATGCAGCCTTCAACATACATAATGAAAGCTGTTAGAAATATCTTTTATTTCATTTTTTTTCCTGCGTCGTCAACTGGGTTTATGCATGGGCTTCCAACACTCTACCACTTGAACTACCCCCGTTAGCTGCTTATTCCCCATTTTCTAAGAACCAACGCAATGTAAAAGAAAATCTAGCCCCAAAAAACCCAAAAATTATTGCAATCCCAACGGAAGATAAAATTAATTTGAGAAAATTTAAAAACAATATCTTCTTTCTCAAATAGATAAATAAATAAATAATATTTTGTCATTTTAAATTATATTAAAGAATTAATCTCCCAACCGACGTGCCACGAGTGCCTCTATCTCTCTGTCTATCTCACCTGCTCGGCAGCTTCCTTTTAGTCAAACTCCCCTCAGAGAAAGTCAAACTGCCATGTTTGGGGGGTTGTTCATTGTTGTCTGCTTCGTATTCTGGTTTTTTTAGCTCACTCAATTGTTAGCATGTCGTTATCATTCTGCTTTCTTTTCTTGTTACTAGTAAATGTTTTCACATTTTCTCTCTGTGTTTATTATAATGCCCTCCTGCCAACACTTTCCTCTTTCTTGCTTTCGTTGAGCTGCAATTAATTGTGTTAGGTTGGAGTCCGAGAGAGACAAGAGAAAACAACACCAAGACGATGAAATGTCTGTGACCCACCTCTCCTTATCCGTTTCTCTCCCAATCTCTCTGTGAAAGTTGTAATCTTTTTCTGGGATTCATCACTGTACATACTTGAATCTGAGGTAACGGTCTCTGTTCTTGCTCTATCTGTTCTTCAAATCTTGTATGGTTTAGCAGTACTTTGCTTGTTTTGGAGATCCAGAAAAGGGTCAATTTTGAACTAGTTCTTGAATTTGAAAATAAGGGTTTTTTTGCCCTTTGTTTTGAGTCTTTTTTCAGGTAAGATGTCTTCAAATCTATCAACAAGAACAGAAATTTTACGATTCTGTTTTGTGGGTTTTGAAAAATTTCTGTAAAATCAATGAAAAGCAACGATCTTGGGTTAGTTTAATCGGTTTTGAATCTCTTGACCTAGGTGCATAAAGAAGCAAGCTTTTGCTTTTGTGATTGAGCAAATTGAATAGGGTTTACCTGAAAGATGTCAATGGAAGGGAGTTCTAGCTTCTGGGTTTGGATTCTTGCAGTACATGACTCATCTGCCCTAAAACAGGCTAACTTTTGGTAGATTTTTCTAGAATTGGGCATGTGGGTTTGGTTTTGGCATGAACAATCTTGTTTGGGGTATCTTTCATAGGTGGGTATATGTTGCCTTTAAAGTGTCTGCCCTTAGTTAGCTCTCATCCTTTTTTAGGTGAGCCAAACTGTGTAAAGTCAAAAGTCATTTGAAGTGCTGGTGAAGATAACCTTGATTGTCATGGGTTTTGAGTAGTTTTCAAGGGTCCTAATTGGGTCCTTATCTTTTTCCCTAGGATTCTTCTCCATTGTTGTTTGTTCCAATGTAGTCATGACTCATGAGGAGTAATCTAGGCCTAATTTGGTACGAGCAAGCTTATGATTGAAATTGATGAAGTGCTTGACACTCGTATTTGTATCTTTAAGCTAGGTTTTCATTCTTGTTTCAATAGTGACTAATGCAGGTTTCGTATACTTCATTGTTCAGAGCTCTACTTCTCCACTAGGATTATTTTGCCTTTATCGCATAGTACTTCATTAGTTCATAGAACTTCATGTAGTATATGACCTTATGACCTAGTAACTTGAGAATTTTCTAGTATATGACTTTATCTTATTCTTGTGGACTTCTTAAGGTCATGCGATAAAGCAAATACCGGTTTAGTTATGGTTTTAGGTTTTGTTAAGATTTCTAGCAATGGATCTGGTTGTTGGATCTAAGTATGATATGGGGGTTGAAAATAAGGGGTTAAGAATCTAATAAAGTTTTCTTTAACAAAAGTTGGTGACTTTCTTCACTTAAAGGTCCATGTGACCCTTTCTTTTTACTACCTTTCTTCTCTTTTCTTTTCCCTTTCTTTTTCTCTTTTCTCCTTTGTGCTGCCTCTTTTTTCTTTTGCTCTTTGCCTACTTAATCTCTGAGAAAGAAACCTTATTTGTCCCTTGTTCTTTCAGAGTCACAGTGGAATCTAATCTTTTGAAGGTATCTGAGGAAAGAGAGCTATAGCCTATAAGCATAACCCTAGAACCGATTCCGTTGTTTGGAAAATGTCGTTCCGAAGCATAATGCGCGATGTTAGAGACGGGTTCGGGAGCTTATCGAGGAGGAGTTTCGACGTCCGGTCACTGCATAGTCATCATCATCACCGCGGGAAGTCTCATGGTTCGGTTTATGAATTTGAGCAATCTCCGATCGTAGTTCAAAGTGGCCGTTGGGCTAATCTCCCGCCGGAGCTGCTTTGTGATGTGATCAAGAGGTTGGAGGAGAGTGAGAGCACTTGGCCTTCTAGGAAACATGTTATTGCCTGTGCTGCCGTGTGCCGCTCGTGGAGGAGTATGTGCAAGGAAATTGTCCAAAGCCCGGAGCTCTGTGGGAAGCTCACATTCCCAATCTCACTGAAACAGGTATTGCTCTTTTTTGGCTTATCAATGGGTATGTTTGGATGAGATAGATTATTGAATGTGTGGTTGACATCATGTGTATTTTGTCTCTCTTCCCCCTAAACCACACATTCAATAATCTATCTAATAAACCATCTCATCCAAACAAGGTCTATGTTTTAACTGGTGATCGTAGTGACAATAGCGATGTGATGGTTTTGGAGTGTGTCTATGGACGGTAGTTCAATTGTTCCAGTAAAATTTCAGTCCTTTGAATAGATTGCGGGTTCTGTTTGTTGCAGCCAGGGACTCGTGATGGGATGATTCAATGCTTCATAAGAAGGGACAAATCCAAACCAACATATCATCTTTTCCTGTGTCTTAGCCCTGGTAAACACAGTTTAAACGGTTCTAGCTCGTCAGTTGCGCGGAGTTGTAAATTTATCATATATTTTTTTCATGATTTGGTTTGTGCGCTTCTTGTGAATGCCTCAACTTATGTTGGAGTTCATATTGCAGCTTTACTAGTTGAGAATGGGAAGTTCCTTCTTTCTGCAAAGCGAACTCGGCGGACTACTTGCACCGAGTACGTTATCTCGATGGACGCTGAGAACATTTCGAGATCTAGCAGCACGTACATCGGGAAACTAAGGTAACAGGCTTAAGATTCTCTTGGGTGCTTGTTTCTGTTTTTCGTGGTTTAGCAAGTATTTGTTTTTGCATTGGGGCTGTTTGGATGAGCTAGATTACGTGAGCGGTTTAGCTAATAAGCTCCTTTAATCTTGGGTGTATGGATAAGGTTGATTGTTGGAATGTTTTTTTTTGTCAAATTCTCAATTCTTTTTATACAATCCGGAATTCTCCGAAAATAATCCGGAACTCCCTCCATAAAAATCCAAAATTTCCACCAGAAAGTCTGGAATCGCCCCCCCCCCCCCCCCCATAATTTTTAATTCCGGCAAAAAGTGCAGAATTCCTATGGATATAAATCTACCTCTCGATTTAATTGTGTCCTTACAGCCTCATTGTTTAGGCCTTCTAAGCCATGTCCTGTTTCGATTTAACCTTTCATGTCTCTTAACAAGTTTGAGTTGCGGTTTAACTAAAACTAAAGAGAACAGAATAGCCTACCTATACTTGGGACTTGGGAGTCATCTGAGAACATATTTGATCTGGTTAAAAGCCACTTTCACCCCCTCAAGTTTTATGCAAAGACACTTTCACCCCTTCCAGTTTGGAAAATGACACTTTGAACACTTCAGTGTACCCTATTTCAGGACACATACTCTCCCTAATTGTGACGTCATTAGTCTAGGGTGGGGGTCTATCAATGATGGTAGTAGTTTTGGGGGCAAATCTGCCCTCTGGGGTGAATGTGTACTTACCCAATTTAAAAGGGGGTGAAAGTGTCTTTGAGTCAAACCTGAGTGGGTGAAAGTCTCTTTTACCCCCACTTGATTTCAAATTTTCAACTGCTTGAACTGAGAGTGAAACAATCAACTGGCTTGATTTCAACTGGCTTGATTGTACCGTGTTTACTATGGTATAAACCTTGATTGAACTCTATTTATGTTTGTCAGGTCAAATTTTCTAGGTACGAAGTTCATCATATACGACACCCAACCTTCATGTAGTGGCGCCGCCGTGCCGCCGCCGGGGCGAAGTAGCCGTAGATTCTACTCCAAAAAGGTTTCCCCCAAAGTCCCGACAGGCAGCTACAACATAGCCCAAATCGCGTACGAGTTGAACGTGCTAGGAACTCGCGGGCCCCGCAAAATGCACTGTCAGATGCTGACGATCCCCGTCTCGTCCCTCGAAGCCGGCGGCACCGTCCCCGGCCAACCGGAGCTTCTCCCAAGCTCCCTCGAGGATTCTTTCCGGAGCATATCTTTCTCAAAGTCGCTCGATTACTCTACCGAGTTCAGTAGCTCACGGTTCAATGACATAAATGCCCCTTGCTTGGACGGGAAATCAAAACCCTTGGTTCTCAAAAACAAGGCGCCAAGATGGCACGAGCAGCTGCAGTGTTGGTGTCTGAACTTCCGAGGGCGGGTGACTGTTGCCTCCGTCAAGAACTTCCAGCTGATTGCCGCCACACAGCCGCCGCCTTCTGCCGGTCCCGGCGGGTCCCAGCCTGCCCAACCTGACCCGGATAAGGTGCTTCTACAGTTTGGTAAGGTTGGGAAAGACATGTTTACAATGGATTACAGGTACCCTCTCTCTGCTTTCCAGGCTTTCGCAATCTGCCTGAGCAGCTTCGACACGAAGCTGGCTTGTGAATAGTAAAATTCAAGTGTTTGTGTTGTTATATTTTCTTCTTTCTTTCTCATTTCATGCTGTTGTAGAAGAAAGAACTGTTGTTCTGGGGATGTTGAATGATGCCTTGTAGTGGCTTTTGAAGACTGTAGATGCATTGTAATGTCAAAGAAGTAACTTCTCAAAGATTAAATAACCTGGTTATGCAAGTTCAACTTTAACTTTAACTTTAACTTGGTGCCTGTCTAGAAACAACTCACAAAACACCAAATTCAGTGTTTGAAGAGATGTGTTTTAGCTAGAGCTGTCAAAGCTGCCCGGAATAACTGACTTTCTTGTAACCGTAACCGAGCCCGATACCAAACTGGGACCGAAATGGAAAAAAATCGGGCTAGGGCCGGTTGCACCTAACCCGGAACTGTGAACCGGCCCGATTTGAACTGAGCCCAACCAATAACCGAGCCCGGCCCGTAACCGCTTAGTGTGCCGAACAGAAGTGGTCCCTTTCCTACCACTTCTGAGTTGTGACTATCAAAAATTCGGGAGCCTGAATCGAACCGAACGGAACCGGTATAGCCGGTTACACGGGCCGGGCCGGTTTGAGGGTATGTTAAAGTTTCCGGGCCCGTTAACCTTAAATGAATAACCGGTAACCGAGTCCGGCTCGTAACCGTTCAGTTAATCGAACCAGAGTTTTTCGCTAATTAATTAACTGTTTGTGAAAACGACACTTAATTATTTAGGACATTACATATAATCCCACAAAATTTCTATTTTCTTCATTTGAACAAACTACAAACTGTTAAATGAGATGAAGCTTGGCTTATGTTGTAACAGAACTCCTGTTTCAGAGCTCTGTTACCAGTTTGTTATAACCTGGGTATTCGAGCAAGAACGACGTAAAGCGAAACAAGAACGAGACATATATTTAATGTGGTTCACTAACGAATTCGTAACGAACCCGCTAGCTAATCCACAGCCAGAACCAGATATTTTATTGAGAAGAGAACCCGATTACAATGCACGCCGTTGCCGCAACGGCCACGGCGGCGACCCGAAACACCCACCCGAACACACACTCACAAAAGCTCTCAAAGGAGCAAACAAATAAACCCCGTTGTGTGTGTCTTCCAAAAACATTCACATGCATGGCTATATATATAGTGCCAAGACAAAACAAGCCACCTCCTTTGTTTCCTAGTTTGATTAGGAAACAACTTTGCTTCCTAAAAGAGTTGTTTCCATAAGCCAAGCTTTTGACTTTTCTTCTTTGTTGCCTAAATTGATCCAAGTCAAATTCCTAACAAATCTCCACCTTGACTTGAATCATCTCAGCAACCCGAAACCAGAACCTGATGCTTCTCTTCTCAAACCTGAACCGGATGCGTCTCCCGGAAACCCGAAACGAGCACGCCTCCCCCAAACAGATATTTCGCAGCTGTATGCGAAACCCGAATCGCCAAACGTTGCTCCAACTACCATGCGTTCCTGCAACGAATGCGCCCGATGTGGTTGCACCTCCAGAAACAGAAACAAGTGCTCCACCCAGAACCAGACTCGAATACATTCACTGAGAAAGCAGGACCGAATGTATTCCAGATGCGCCCAATTGCGCCAGACAGATGCACCATGACAGAATGCCCAGTTGTCATCCATACCAGATGCACCGATGACGAGTGCCCAAATTGTCATGCCCGATGCGTCCCGTATGCCTCAGATGCGCCAGATGCTCGCCAGAAACAGATCGCGCCATATGCGAGCTCAGTGCGTGTCATGGTACACGCTGCAAAACCAGATGCACGCCAGAACAAATCGTGCATAATGCGCGCCATAACCAGAATCATATGCGCGTGCCAGAAATCTCACGCGCCAGATGCTCAATGTCGTTGCTCCAACTCCAACGAGTTCCTGCAACGCATGAGCCAGAACCAGATTCAATTCACACGCCAGATGCTCCACGCCGGAGCCGGATTGCGCCTGAACGTCAATCGCCATAACGCCAGATGCGCGTGAACCGCCTGATTCGTGCCAGTACTGAATGCGTGCTGGATTTGCCAGATCCCTTGCACGCCTAGTCAGATGCGCGCCAGATTGCTCCAACAGGAGCCCGGATAGCCCCCTGCACATGACTTCAGATGGTGGGTGTACCTGCTTCTCTCTCACGAACATATCGATCTTGATCGCCAAACCAGACATCGTTCTTGGCGGAATCTGGAAACCCAACTCCCGATTGCCTGCTCCACCTGAATCGCGAAACCCTAGCTTTGAGTTCCACCAAAACGTGAAACCCTAGCTCTTGGCTCCACCATGATCTTGGAACCATGGCTCTGATACCAGTTTGTTAAAACTGGTGATCTCCTGACCTGGCTCTGATACCAGTTTGTTATGACAGAACTCCTGTTTCAGAGCTCTGTTACCAGTTTGTTATAATGTGTGGGTATTCGAGCAAGAATGACAAAAGCAAAAAACAAGAACGAGACATATATTTAATGTGGTTCACTAACGAATTCGTAACGAACCCGCTAGCTAATCCACAGCCAGAACCAGATATTTTATTGAGAAGAGAACCCGATTACAATGCACGCCGTTGCCGCAACGGCCACGGCGGCGACCCGAAACACCCACCCGAACACACACTCACAAAATCTCTCAAAGGAGCAAACAAATAAACCCCGTTGTGTGTGTCTTCCAAAAACATTCACATGCATGGCTATATATATAGTGCCAAGACAAAACAAGCCACCTCCTTTGTTTCCTAGTTTGATTAGGAAACAACTTTGCTTCCTAAAAGAGTTGTTTCCATAAGCCAAGCTTTTGACTTTTCTTCTTTGTTGCCTAAATTGATCCAAGTCAAATTCCTAACAGCTTATATGGAAAAACTCTGTAGAAATAATGCTTATCGCCCTGCTTCCTGCTGCCTTGATCTATCTTCGTCGCGGTATTATCCTCTAAAATGATATCGGTACAGCCCTTTCTCCGGCCAATCGATTAACAACTCCCGATCTTCAATATAGCACAGTCTCTGCATTAAATTCGAACGAGTCGGATCAGGGAAAGGGTATCTGAATATGTACGGGAACTTAGTGAACGTCCAATCAAGGCCGACACAGTACTTCTCCGTCCACTTCCAATTATCGTAATTTTCGAGCAGCCAAATTATAATAACCTCGTAATAAACTGCGCATAACGACAATTTTCCTTCCATCTCCATAAGAGTCGTGTACTTGTGTTCAAGCCCATAATAAGGGCACTCATTCCCGGGATGAGGCTTAGCGCGGAAATTGTCTCCTTCGAGGCTTATGGTAAGGATAGAACCTTCGTAGGGAGCACTAATAGGATCTTGTTCATGTCGTTCTTCTGTCTTAGTCATCCAGTGTAGGAACCCGTTATATATTACTGAAGTGGGTACAACAGCTGACTGATAAGAAGTGGCAACTTGTCTCCATAACTTACTCTTTGAGCCGTATACGAAGATTCGATATCCAGAGCCGGCATCTTCTTCATCAGGGAAGAAAGTGATCCGATACTCAGTGGACGTATGGTGAAAGAACATCCCACAGAAGATTGATGGTACCGGTGGCTCTATAGCAACTTGTTCTTGTGTGACAGGGTTGCAGATGAAATATCTAAAGCCACGACCTTGAGTCATGAACACAGTTAGCCCATCACAGCTTCCGACTAGTGATGGTCCAATTGGGTAGTTTAGAACAACTTGTCCCAAATGCATTTTGCGTAATTTGTTATTCGTTCTGGGGAATTCGTCTGAGGCAAACAAAATTGGCTCCTGTTCTTTGTGACGCGAGAAAGAAATCTGCACGAGTAATCTTGGGCTCGTTCTCTGACTCTGAAGGTGGGTTTTAGCGAAATAAGGAGATGACGTTACGCCTAACCATTGCTTGCACACTCTTCGGCAATTTAGAATAGATTCTATTGGCAACCTTCGGAGGATATCGACAATGATGTCGTCGGGAAGATGTCTGGAGTAACCGTTCTGGTCGAAGAGCCAAATGAAGTTTTGAATTAAAAGCTGTGGAATCCGAGTCAAGTACAGGAGGACCATTGGAACTGCATAAGGAAAAAAAATGTGAGCAACATGTCAAATTGATAACATACTAAGGGCATAGTTTGAGAATGCTTGATGCTTCTATCTGCTGGCTTTCATACAACAAAACCAGTTCTTAGTGTGTTTGACAAAATAGTAACTTTTTAAACTTTTCGTACAAACGTACAGTTTTTGTTGTCTCAAAACAACTTTCACAATGCAGAGAGGGAGTTTTTTTTTCAACAAACAAACATATATTACATTATGTTACATGAAGTACAGTGTGATGTGGAAGACGCGTAGGTCATGAAGAACAAAACAGACAGCAGGATGGCTCCCTTTTTTACAAAGCCAATCCCAAAAGTAACTAACTAGCAGACTCATGGTCTGTGACAAAAGCAGGGAAACCAGTATATGAACACCCTGGGTTAGACTGACTAGATAGTAATGTAAAAGATAACAGTGGATCGTATTCCCAAAAGTGGCAGCGTCTATCATGGTGCTTCAGTTGCTGAAACGATACGTGAAGTTGGTTGCAGTAATATGTCATTTGCAAGTAGGCGATGAAGACTCGGTGGCACCGTCCATTGAGACATAAAAGCTTCAGAGAGTAGTTGGCCCTCCGCGGCCAGCTGATCGGCCACTTGATTGGCCTCGCGATAGATGCGCTGGACCCTCTAGTCCCCATGCAACTGAAGGATTTGCCTGCAATCTAACAAGAGATTGTGAATGTAGTGTGGAAAATGTGTTTCATGATGTAAAAGTTGAACCAGTGTTGAGGAGTCAAGTTCAATAATTAAGTGATTGTAATTTTTATAGTGGGCTAGTGATAATCCAAACCATAAAGCAAAACATTCTGTTTCTAAAACCGAAGAAAACTTAATGCGTGCTGAGAAACCAGAAATCCAAGTTCCGTCGTAGTCTCTGAAAAGGCCTCCACTACCCCCATCGTTGTATCGGAATTAACGGATCCGTCAGTGTTTAGTTTTATCGAACCAGGTGAGGGAGGATGCCAGTGGACGTGAATACAGACACGTTGCTGTGGTGGAAGGGCAGGTTGGAACAAGGTGAAGTTGTGTGCAGAGTTATATGTGTTATTGATTATAGTGAAAGTGTAGAATCTCGCATCCCGAAAAATTAAATTATTCCGAGCGACCCAGATGTTCCAAATGGTGTAACAAAAGAGAGTTGGCCAAAGTGTGTTGGAGGCAGTGAAAGAATTATGATGGGAAGTCTGTTGGCGGATCCAGTCGCGGTAGTCCAAGGTCGTCCAGAAGGTATCGTTGTGAGTAGGGAGGAGATGTTTCCATATAATAGACGTATAGTAACAGTCACGGAATAAATGAAGAAGAGTTTCTGTGTGGTCCTTACAAAGAGGGCAAGCCCGATCATGATTAGGGCCAAGATTAGTATTGACGGGTAGTCGCCCTTTGATTATACGCCAAATGAAACATTTGATTTTTGGGGCAGCTGGTAATTTCCAAATCCATTTGGTAGAATGAGGTTCTGTCGGAATAAAAGTTGAATAGGCCGCCTTAGTAGTGCAGTGTCCCTCGTGAGTTGACCAAATGAAAGCGTCTGGACGAGGGAAGCAAAGAGGGAGTTACACAATCATCACAATTGATGTTCCTCAATTTCCACCCTTTTTTCTATAGAAAATTACCTTTTGTAATACCAATTCAAAAAATAAGGCACACGCAAATCTGTGATACCCGGCCAGAATCAGGCCAAGCTAATAAGTTCGGTTTGGGTTATATTTCAAGTATAGTTGAGTGAGTTTGAATTGAACATTTTCCGACATGAACCTATTGAGTTGCCTAAATCACCTAAAACATAAATAAGAAAGAATATGATAATGATTTTTGCTATAATGATATAAACAAACTAGTTCAATATATGTATTTATACAACTATACTTATACTACTTTAATATCAATACGCCTATAAACACTATGTAAGTCCCTGTATCCCAAAATTCAACCTGTATACCTACCTTATTATCTCAAAAGACAGAATACCAAAGATAATTTGGATGATTTTATAGAATTGGTTGTGAATTTCATTGTTACCATTCCTGATGAGTGGAGGGCAGGTTGAAAAGAGAGAGGGAATGTGTACGTATCTTAGTACCTAGATGATGCGGCTGCGTCAAAGCTGAGAGAGAAAGAACCCTAGTAACAGTACATAAGTAGCAGAAGCTTTGTGTTAGTCAGTGACTTGAATTGAGTGAAATGACGCAAACAAAGTTAAAAGTCAAACTAAGCAAACAAGGAAATCACAGTGGAGAAAATTGTTTCCTAAGTTTCAATAGGAATGGTTTCCTTTGTTTTGGTAATCACCGCCACATGCATGTGGCCTATATAAAGGGCTTAGTGTGGGTTACAACAGCACAACACACAAAGTACAAACGGGTTAGTAGCTTTTGGGTGCCTTTGAGAGCTTCGGTAGTGTGTGTGCGGGTGGGTGTCGTGGCCGCTGTGGCCACGGCGTGCACTGTAATCGCGTTCTATTCTCAATAAAATATCTGGTTCTGGCAGTGGATTAGCTAGCGGGTTCGTTACGAATTCGTTAGTGAACCAAGTTAAATATTTGTCTCGTTCTTGTTTGCTTTACATCGTTCTTGCTCGAATACCCCCAGATTATAACAAACTGGTAACAGAGCTCTGAAACAAGAGTTATGTTACAACAAACTGGTATCAGAGCCGGGGTTCCGGGTGGAGCCAAGAGCTTGGGTTTCACGTTTTGGTGGTACTCAAAGCTAGGGTTTCACAATTCATGTGGAGCAGGCTATTGGTGGTTGGATTTCGAGATTCCGCCAAGAACGATGTCTGGTTTGGCAATCAAGATCGATATTTTCGAGAGAGAGAAGCATGTACACCCACCATCTGAAGTCCCAAGGAAGGGGCTATCCGGGCTCCGTTTGGAGCAATCAGGCGCACATCTGATTAGGCGTGCAAGAGATCTGGCACATCCAGCACGCATTCGGTACTGGCGCGAGTCTGGCGGTTCACCCGCATCTGGCGTTCTGACGATTGGCGTTCAGGCGCAATCTGGCTCCCGGCATGGAGCATCTGGCGCGTGAGATTTCTGGCACGCACATCTGGTGAGACAACCCTGGAACCTACGATACCTTGCTAGTGCAACCAAACGGAAATCCAAGTGCATTTATTGAAATAAAACCGGAGAAATCCTCCAACAATAGTCTTGAAAGAAATAAACATATGACATTGTCTACGTTCTCTAAAATAGAAACTCCTACTCAAATACTAAATGATTCCTAGCTTGCTCCTAGCTCCAGCTTACGTGTGCGCGTTCCCCCACTTTATTCATAACCTGCGGGTTTTCAAATAGCAATAGCCGACCGCAGAAAACGTTTATCAGTAAAAACTGAGTAAGCATACATCACAACATGTAAAACAGAGAGGGCTAACAGAAAAGAATAACCACATTTTAATCATTGCTTTGGTTGAGGCGTCGCCTACGAGCCCCAACAGGTACGATGTAAACAGAGAGGTCACGATGCAATAAATCCAATAATGGGGTACATTCTTGGGTATACCAATTTCTCCCCGGACGTTAGTAGATAGCCCTTCGCTATCCCGCCCTAACCATTCTAATGAGACCTTAAGTGTCGACACCCCTATACAGTCATGACCTAAACATGCATAGGTAGTACTCATAGATTCCACGATAAATAAAAAGGGTATGAACCCTAGGGAAATCACTCAATGGTGTTCCCGGCAGTAGCCTTCACGCACATCCTCTGTACATCATTCCCAATTCCATTATCATTCATTAATCCTTCCACATGCTTCACACGAGTACTATAAGTTCGAAATCCATATGCTTTTCGAAATAGTTTCACAGTATTGAAGTAACTCACACAAAACATCACACACATTTTGATAGTTGAAAGTGTTGTGCACATATACTTACTTGGAATGAGAGACAGTTCGTCACACGAAAGCAAACAACCTCCTAGTACTCGTAGTATGGATCCTCCACAAATTCACCGTCTATGATCTCGGTGTCTACAATAGCAAATATTTCCTAATTAACACTCAGTTCTCATGACAATAGTGCGTACAATCCTATATGCAATGTTTATAACCCCTTGTCCAAATCCCCCCGAAATACATTAGCTATAAGCATAAGTTTAGAATAATTTGATAAAGAGAATAATAATTCATAAATATAAAATCTGAAACCGAAATAAAGAATAGTCTAGAAAATTACTTAATTTCGTTTTATATAGATAAGTACCGGAATTAAACAACTATACATATTTGGAAAATATATATATATATATTCCTTTTACGAAAGCTCATGTATTCTTCTCTAAACTGGGTTGACCCAAAAAGTTACTGATTACTAAAAATGTTATTTTCTTTATGAAATTTGGAACTAAAAAAAATAATATATATGTATATATATATAAGAAAAGTAAAAATAAATAAATAATTGAATCAGTGTTACTACACTACAGATATCACTACTAAGCATAAAACACTTATTTTTACATAAATACTAATACTATGACAATATTATACTATTGCTAACATTGTTATATTATCACCACCACTACTAATACTACTACCACTACTATTATGTTAAAAACCACCACTACTAAGAGCATCTCCAACCCATTGCTTTTTCCCCCTCCCCTCACCTCCCCCTCCCCCTCCCCCTCCCCCCACGGGCCCACCATTTTCCCCCTCCCCCTCCCCCTCCCCTTCCGCCAAACTACTAATAGTCTCCAACCCATTTCTTTCCCCCCACCCAAAAAATTAATTTGTAATATATATTTAATGATTTAAAAATGAATTATTAATACCAAAAAAAGTAAATGAAAAATTATTTACCAATGTGTGTATATATATACACACACAGACATACACACAAAAAAATATGTTAATAATAATAACAATGATAAAAATACTAATAATAATTAAAATAATATTAACAAACAAAACTTTTATTCGAAAATATAACGATTACAAGTACGAAAAAGTCGTTATTACAAGAAATAAAATTAAACACTAAGACAAAAATGCAACGAGTATAGCGATAGGACACACAAATTGAAATAAACCAACCTAACAACGATCACAAGTTATTTCGGTAGTTGAAAGGATTAATTTTAAAAAAATAAGATAACGATGACTTTTCGTAAATATACTTTCCAACAATCGTGACTACATTATTAATTTTAAAAAATAAATAAAAAATATTAATCATAATAATAAAATACATAATATAATCACAAAATATTAGTATGTGTAATTAAAATTATCAAATATTCAATTAATTAATCATTCCATGTAGGGGGAGGGGGAGGGGATGTCCATGGGGAAATCCCCCCTAACCATCCCTCACCCAAGGCAAAATTTATTCCCATAGCACCCCCTCCCCTTCCCCCTCCCCCCATGGGGTTGGACATGAACCGTATTTTTATACGATTTTCCCCTTCCCCCTCCCCCTCCCCCCATGGGGTTGGAGATGCCCTAATACTACTACTACTATTATGTTAAAATATTATACAACAACTACTATTACTACCAGACCCACTCTTCACCTATATCCCCAAGTTCTATATTATCAGATTACAACTGAGACATCTACCAACTAATTTGACAAATAAGGAACATGGTGGAAAGTGAAGGCAAACAAATAGTGAATACCAAAACAGAGTATTTGGATGTTACGGAAAGAAGAACCAGAAAAGGAGGAAGGCGAGGTACACGGCGGCGTCACACGGGAAACGAGCAGCGGCGAAGAATTCGCCGGAGCTGGGTCGGCTCAAGGCGGGACGGCGACGGAAAGGGGACGGGGCTGGTTCGGCCTCGTCGGCTGGGCTTGCTTCGACAATTCGGGCAGAGAGAGAGGGAGAGCTTCGAGGGAGGAAGATATTTGGCGAAGAACAGAGGCATTCTCAGGTAGTTTATATAGGCGGAGAGTGGGAGAAATCCGAGAGGGAGGCGGAGTTCGCCGACGGTGATTTCGGGTGTGAATCGGGGTTTGATTTTGGGCGAGTTCAAGGTTTGAGAGAGAGAGAGAGAGAGTCGAATAAGTCTTATGAATCTGGACTTGAATCCGGCAGTGGTGGTGGCGTTTGGAGGAAGAAACGGAGAGGCGGTGTCGTTGTGGCGGAGAAATCGCCGGAGAAAACACATCTCCTGGTGAAGGAGGAGATTGGGGAAGATGAAGGGAGAATAATCTGGTGTGGCGGGTGTATGTGGCATCGCGGTGGTCGTTACATAAAATTAAATTAAAACGTGACGTTTTGGTCACGTTAAAAATGTTACACGACCCACAACTTTAATAACGAAAAACTTATCTAACTTTTATAATTTTTATAAAAATAGTATATAAAAACAAAAGTGCACTATTATTATTTATATTTTTTTTAAATATAATTATATATATATATTTATATATACATAAAAAATACAATATATAACTCACACTTTTATAACTCATACAAAAACAAAAATTATATAAAAACAAAAGTTCACTATTATTATTTTTCTTAACTTATAATTATATATGTATATATGTATAAAAATAATATATATAGCACCTGAAAATAAAGAAAACTACTTTTATAAATTCTATTAATGGCCCAAAATATTCAATAATTTCCTAAAAATACCCCCAAAATTACGGGGTATTACATCTGGTCCTGTTTATGACGCGCATTATGCACGAGTTTGTTCTGGCGTGCATCTGCTCTGGTTTTGGGGCGTGTACCATGACACGCATTCAGCTTGCATCTGGCGCGATCAGTTTACGGCGAACATCTGGCGCATCTGAGGCATACGGGGAGCATCTGGCATGCAAATTTGGGCACTCGTCATTGGTGCATCAATTTGGCGCAGTTGGGCGCAACTGGAATGTTATCCGTTCCTGTCTCAGTGAATACATTCGAGTCTGGTTCTGGGTGGAGCACTTGTTTCTGTTTCAGGAAGTGCAACCACATCGGGCGCATTCGTTGCATGGACGCATGGTAGTTGGAGCAACGATTTGGCGATTCGGGTTTCGCATTCAGCTGCTGAACATCTGTTTGGGGAGGCGTGCTCGTTTCTGGTTCTGGGAGACGCATCCGTTTCTGGATCGAGAAGAGGAACATCAGGTTTTGGTTCGGGTTGCTGAGGCGATTCAAGTCAAGGTGGAGATTTGTTAGTCAGTGACTTGAATTGAGTCAAAGGACGCAAACAAAGTTAAAAGTCAAACTAAGCAAACAAGGAAATCACAGTGGAGAAAATTGTTTCCTAAGTTTCAATAGGAACGGTTTCCTTTGTTTTGGTAATCACCGCCACATGCATGTGGCCTATATAAAGGGCTTAGTGTTGGTTACAACAGCACAACACACAAAGTACAAACGGGTTAGTAGCTTTTGAGAGCCTTTGAGAGCTTCAGTAGTGTGTGTGCGGGTTGGTGTTTCGGGTGGCCGCCGTGACCGTTGTGGCCACGGCGTTCATTGTAATCGGGTTCTCTTCTCAATAAAATATCTGGTTATGGCCGTGGATTAGCTAGCAGGTTCGTTACGAATTCGTTAGTGAACCACGTTAAGTATCTTTCTCGTTCTTGTTTGCTTTACATCGTTCTTGCTCGAATATCCCCAAGTTATAACAAACTGGTAACAGAGCTCTGAAACATGAGTTCTGTTACAACACTTTGCCTAATCTCTACTATTTAAAAGTTTATAGAGGGTGTAATGATGCCCAAGTTTCAAACACTAAATACCTAAAATACCTTTGAGTGAATAAGTAGAGTGAGTAGTTTTAAACTCCAGCTAGGACTCCTCCACGACTAAACTAGTTTCTGTCAAATGCACTTTCTTTGGTCTAAGGACGAAGGAGTGCCGCAAGACGTCGTTCTCTCCATCGCTGCCGCTAGACGAAAACTGAGGTAACCCTCTCTCTATATCTCACTCCCTCTCCCCTGTTCTTTCACTGATCACTTTTCTAAGGGGTCCATGATTATGCGCTGTTTTATGAATGCTCCTCACCGCAATCATCAAACCGCCAACTGCCTTGACACTGCATTTCGGATCGGCAAGCACCTGTGTAAAATAACTTGATTACCTTCATTAAGACGTTTCTAAGAGGATACGGAGAAATTGTTGACAATCTGGATTTTTTTTGAAGAATCCTTAGCATCAGACTCTGCTTTACACATCTTGGAGTGGTTAAATCAATATAAGAAGAGTATACATCTATATTTACAGTCCCCTTTTCTTCTAGCATCGATGATCATGATAGATTTATGTACCAGCAGGGGCGGAACCAGGATTTTATAATAGTGGGGGCTAAATTATAAAAAAATAATAACATAAGGTAAATTTTGATATTTGTAATATTGAGTGGGGCTGTGATCCAATTTATGTGAGGGCTAAGCTGAAAAATTTTAAAAATAAAAGGTAAAATTTTAAATTTTGAAAGTTGAGTGGGGGCTATAGCCCCCACTAATCTCTACTTGCATCCGCCAATGTGTACCGGGTAATTCCTATTTACATTCCAGATCATTGTCTGTTTTTGTATCTCCGGCTTGTGTAGATCTCACTCACTTTACCTATGGATTGTGAAGTACTCTGAGTTGAAAATTTAAGCTAGTCAGGTTACCACCTACCTTTAATATTGCTCATAAGCGGTAGATCGGAAAAGCATTGCAACAAAGCACACGGTGTATAACCCGTTGCAACAAAGCACCAACATACGTAACTAACTCACTTATGGATGAAAGTACAGAAATACCCTTATGTGGCTACCCCTCTTTTAACTTGAAGTACCAAAATACCCTCGGTTAGTTACCCTTCCGGTTTGAATTGAAGAGCCCGAGAATCGACCTAGTGGAGTCGGCTGTCGACTTCTCTACGTCGACAGCAGACCTGAACCAGTCGATAGTCGACATGCACGGTCGACATGCCAGAATTGTCTGTCGACCTAATCACGTCGACTCTCGACTTAGGTAGATCGACGGTTGACTTCTCTTGGTCGATTATCTACCTGTCTAGGTCAACCTTCGATATGTGTAGGTCGCCGGTCGACCTATATAGGTCGACGCAATTGAATCATCCTTAAAATTGATTTTTTTGACCTAGGACCCTAATTATGTTTGATTTTCTATAATTTCAGACTTGTCTACAGGACTCCAGGGCTGTCCTATCATGCTATGGGGAATGGAGATGTATACGTACGTTGGACAAAACACTATGGTGCCAAAAGGGTTTTGCCATCGGTGTTGGTATAAGTTACGACAGGCTAATCCGGGAGATTATGGGGCGGTTTCATTCGATGCTGCAATGAAAAGAGCTCGGTACATATGGAATGGAGATGTGATGATGGCATGTATATACGTTAGAAAAAACAAAAGACTATGGTCCCAAAAGGGTTTTGCCATCGGTGTCGGTATAAGTTACGACAGGCTAATCCGGGAGATTATGGGGCGGTTTCATTCGATGCTGCAATGAAAAGAGCCCGGTACGTATGGAATGGTGATGTGATGATGGCATTTATATACGTTGGAGAAAACAAAAGACAATGGTCCCAAAAGGGTTTTGCCATCCGTGTCGGTATAAGTTACGTTGAGAGACTGTCTGAATCTCAAACCGTAGTGAAGTTAATGGTTTGATTTGTTTGTAAGACTAATGGTGACGTTGTATGGATGTTTGATATGTTTGTAAGACTATTCGTGAAGTTGGATTGATGTTTTATTTGTTTGTTTCACGATTTCGTCACGTTTTGGTCATTCTGTCGACTTAGCATGTCTACGGTCGACTAGATCACATCGACAGTCGACATATCTTGTCCACTGTCGACTCGTATACATCGACTGTCGACATATACGGGACGACTGTCGACGTGTATGGGTCGACCGTAGACGTGTTTTGTCCGGAGTCGACCATGGACGTGTAGACGTCGACCGTCGACATGTTGTAGTCGAAAAAAACTGCAAAATTATGCCCAACCGGGCCAACCGCCTCCAACACCACGATTTGGGCCAACCGCCTGCAACACCACGGTTTGGCCCATACGTATATATATATATATTTATATATATATATATAAACCTTACTGCATGCAAACCGTGGTCTTGTCCTCCGTCTCTTCTCCAACGGCAAGCACACAAACTCGTCTCTTCTCCAACGCAAGCACACAAACTCGATATGGCCAATCCCCAACGGCAGGTATGTAATATTACAATATGCATGCTTTGTGATCGATGAATGTTGACGTACGTTAGCCTCTGTTACTCCGTCACAACTCGCTGGAGTTCGAACCATATCTAGGGTTTCTTAGTGACTCAGTTTTAGGGTAGAAACAGTGAATATGCAAGCTCATGAATGAGGCGAAACAGTGAATATGCAAGCTCACAAATGAGGCTACACGGTAGAAACAGTGGCTGTGGTGCCGGTGATTTTTGAATTTTTTATTCACCAACCCTCCCTCACAACTCACTGTTTCTACCATGATTTCTGAACTTTTTTGACCCAGTTAGTATATTTAGGGTTCGAACCATATCTAGGGTTTCTTAGTGACTCAGTTTTTGAGGGTTCAAACCATATTTAGGGTTCAAATAATATTTAGAGTTCAATGAATAAAGCGAATTCCTCATCTGGTCTGCAATAAACCCTAGGACGACTATAAACCCACGACTAGGAGAATAACAGTAGAGAAAAATTAGGGTTTGCATGTTGTTTTTGCATGTTGTTTTTCCTTCACACGTTC
The DNA here is from genome assembly GCA_023055425.1 of Linanthus parryae. Taxonomy (NCBI): domain Eukaryota; kingdom Viridiplantae; phylum Streptophyta; class Magnoliopsida; order Ericales; family Polemoniaceae; genus Linanthus; species Linanthus parryae. The sequence continues at coordinate 24,634,870 of JALGPY010000002.1, read as the reverse complement.
AGAACATTATATACCCTTCTCTATATTTTGTTCTATGTAGGTGGTGGCGGCAATAATGGATGCACATGCGGAAGAAAGTCGTAGAGTGGAATTCAATAGAATGAAAGCCCGTCGCGAAAGAAAGAAGCGCCCTATCGTAACTTGGACGAACACGAACATGGATGAAGTATGTAGCGTCATAGATGATAGAGATGATAAGAAGATAAACAAGAAGAAAAAGAAGAAGAAGGGAAAGAACAACACGGTTGCAGCCCCGCAGGAGACCGTTGAAGTTAAATTGGTTGCAGCCCAGCAGGAGACGGATGAAGTTAAATTGGTTGAAGCCAAGCAGGAGACCGATGAAGTTAAATTGGTCGAAGCCAAGCTGGAGACCGATGAAGTTAAATTGGTTGACAAGAAGATATTTTCATGTAATCGGGGTTACGATTTTTATTTGTCTGAGTGGACCGCATATAAAATAGATCACGGTAGTCGGACGTACAGAAACAAGCTGTCTGCACATACTAGAGGAATGATTAGAGCAATTCTCAGTGAATACGTACAATGCAGTGCAAACTGGGACGAACAACTGGAACGAGCACTAAAGAACCCTGAAAACTTCATCTTCAAGCGCCAAAAGGGCAGCTGGGACGTCCGTCATGATCCACACGTAGAAAAAGAAATTGACTTTGCATGTACAATATTGGCAGTGAACCTGAAGACTGACGATGCTTCTTCCATGCAGGGTCCGCCAGGAATGACAGGGTTGATCCATACCATCTTCAAGCATATTCTAAAGGGTGAAACCTATCCGGCTGACGTACAAGATTTGCACGACACTCTGAGCCACCACGATTCTGACCGGGTTATGAAATATCCGCCAATTTGCGTTGACCACTCGTCTATGTGGTCTGGGGAGGAGAGGATGGAAAAATTGTTACGAGTGTGCAGAGAATACCAAGCACAGAAGTATAAGCCCCCTAGTAATGGACAGGCTAGCTGGGAAGATTGCATGAAGAAGACTAACCCACTTGCAGGCACTACGGGTCATGCAACAACGGACTGGAGAGACCTAATCCCTCCAGGTAAGGCACCCCATGGCCACCCCCTCTATCGCGTACTGTGCTATAAGAGTTTACGGAAGAAACGGAAACCGATATTTTCGCAGTGGACCAAGGGCTATGATGACACCACCGTGTCCTTTTACTTGTTCGTTAGGAACGCGTATGAACATTTTCGGAAGCCCTGCGAAAACTACCTTAATCTCCCGGATGAAAAGGACTGGCTCGACGGGGAGTACATTGAGAGTCAAATCATTGGTTTGTTCCCACGTTATATGGTGGATCTGATGGCCAATGCGTACGATATGAATTTAATGTTTTCTAAGGTATGTTTCCCTCACCTCACCGATACGTACATACATGCTATATTTATAAATTCATTAAATTAATATATACATGTATCTATCTTGTTTTGTTGGTGCATGCAGTAACCGCCCGTGGAAGGAGTACGTGCAGCTAACTAGCATATGATCGGCGAATGATGAATTATAATAGTTTCGTTTTAGAGTTCATAGTTATTAATTAGTTGTTTTATTGCTGGATTCTTAAAGTTTATGAATTTGTTGGTCTTGGATTCTTTAATTTAATGAATTTATCGTTTTCTAAGGTATTGTCTGGGTGCTTTAATTTCAAAGACAGCAGGGACAGAAAAGCAACAATTTCTGGCTGTTTTGTCGACTTCCACAGGTCGGTCGTCGACAACCGTTGCATGGGTTACACAGAGAACATGTACAGAGTGCATTATTTTTTGCCTTGTTTGTCGACTTCCCAGTGTCGACAGTCGACAGTTCGTCGTCAAAAACGCAGAATTTTGTTCAATTTCATACCAATTTTGGTGTTTGTTCTTCGATTTCATACCAATTTTGGTGTTTGTTCTTCGATTTCATACCAATTTTGGTGTTTGTTCTTCAATTTCATACCAATTTCATAGAAATAGTTTCAAAAAAAGTATCAATTTCAAACAAATTTCTGGGTTCTTCGCCGAAGACGAAGAAATCTGGGTTCTTCGCCGGAGACGAAGAAGACGGGCCTGTGAAGAAGAAGAGTTGATCTTGGCTATCTTGCATGTGAAGAAGAAGAAGACACGACGAAGGTAACGACGAAGGTTGCCCCTGGGTTCGTCAATTTGTTTCACAGAAGGGAAGAGAGAGAGAAATTTTTCTTTATTTTCGGATTTTTGTTAAGCAAATCAAGTTTTTCGGAGAATTAAGTAGTATAATTACACTTATTACCCTTAAACACCAACTCCTTAATTGTTGGTGCTTCTCGGCAGTGGAAAACATTTCCACTGCCTTCTGGCCAATTCTTTCGATCTAACTATAGCATGCACGTCTAAAATCAATCTAGATACAAAATTATGTGTAACATAATAATTACCATCCTTATAGATGAAAGAACACTTGGGTATGGTTAGGATTTTACCATAGAATTGCAGAGAGAGAGAAGAGACGAAACGATGGAGACGAAGGCGTAAGAAACGAAGCAGTCGCTTAGGGTTTTCATTATCAAAGCAACGTGAAATACAAGCACTCCGACGGTCTCATTGTGAGCCGTTGGATCAGAACAAAAAATTAAGAATCTCTACTAATGCCCAGCGTATATGAAGGGCTTGCAATAACATCTAGCAGTAATTAGGGAGAGACAGCACAACTTCTGGAAAATACATAAAAGACCCCTCTTCCATCCTTCTCCGTTAGTTCTTGTTCAATCACACCCTTTTTCGTTAATAGCTACCATCAAACCGATGGTGGATTGCACACCATGAGTTTGTCTTTAAGTTCTTGAAAACGAGGAATAGGAAGTCCTTTTGTAAAGATGTCTGCAAGCTGATGGGAACTGCCAACAAAAGAAACAATTAGTTCTCGTCTTAGCGCCTTCTCTCAGACAAAAAGATAATCAATTTCTATATGCTTCGTTGGAGCGTGCATAATCGGATTGGCAGTCATTTTAACAGCAGAGGCATTATCACACCAAAGAGTTGGAGGAAATAAGATAGGGACATGAAGGTCTTGAAAGAGAAGTTTGATCCAATAAAGTTCTGCAACTCTAACTGCTAAAGCCTGATACTCAGCCTCTGTGGAAGAACGGACCACGTGGGCTGTTTCTTGGCGGCCCAATGAATTGGGTTGGGCCCAAGAAAAATAACAAAGCCCGAAGTGCTTATGCGATCTGTTGGGTTGCCGACCCAATCATCATCGGCAAAAGCTTGTATTGGGCCGGTTTGGGGGTTCCGCCTAGCAAAATAAAAGAGGCCATGAGTTGAAGACCCTTTGATAATCTTAAATTGCGATTGACTCCAATCAAATGCACATTAGTAGGATTGCGCATAATTGGCATAAGTGGTTTGTGGCAAAAGAGATGTCAGGTCTAGTAAACACCAAGTATTCCAAAGAACCCAATAACTGTCTAAAGATAGCAGGATCTTGTAATTGTTCACCATCAGTAGCATGAAATTTCCCAGAAGAGGAAAGAGGATTGGGATAAGGTTTGATGTGTGACATATTAAATTTTTGCAGCAAGTCTTGAACATATTTAGATTGGTGGATAAAAGCCTCTAGAAGATCTGATAATTTCTAAACCCAGAAAGTAATGAAGATCACCCAGATTGTTCATATCAAATTCAAAATGTAGGAATTTTACCAAATGAGGTATGTAACTGATGTCATTTCCAGTAAGAAGAATGTCATCAACATACAAGAGAAGCAGTGTGATACCACTGTGAGCTTTTCTAATAAAAAGTGAGAAATCTGCATTGGACTGTTTGAAAACAAGAGACAAAATGAATGAAGTAAATCTAGACATGTTCTTGGAGCTTGTTAAAAACCATCGATAGATTTGTGTAGTTGACACACAAAATGAGGTTTAGATTGGTCAACAAAACCCTGTGGTTGCTGCATAAAGACAGTTTCTTGTAATTGACCGTGTAGAAAGGTTTTTTTAACATCTAGTTGTTGTTGAGGCCAACTATAAGAAGCAGCAAGTGCAAGTACGGTTCTGACAGTGGCATGTTTAATGATTGGACTGAAAGTTTCATCAAAATCAACCCCAGGGGTTTGATGATAACCTTTAGCTACAAGTCTAGCTTTATATCTAGAAACACTACTATCAGTGTTAAATTTAGTTTTTAAATCCATTTGTTGCCAACAATGTTGGCATTTGTGGGGTGGGGGGGGGGGGTGGAACTAGGCTCCAAGTTTGTTGCTATATGAGGCTAAGATACTCATCAATCATGGCTTTTTGTCACTGTGAGTGTTTCTTAGCCTCAATGTATGAAGTAGGATCACAAGAAGAAACATTTAATGCAGTAATGTGTGCACATTGAAAACCAAAACCAAGCAGAGATTTAGAGATCTTATTCTTCTTTGCTGAAGATATAGGAGTGATGGGATCAGAAATACCACTTTTAACAGATTTGGTGGCAAGATCCAGAATCTTTTTCTTGAAGATTCCAGACTTGCTTCTTGTTCTCATGGGATGACCAGTGATTGTTGGTTGCACCACTGTCTCTTCTTGTGCCATACCATGATGTGGAGATGAAGTTTGGTATATACGTTCCGGAGAGTGTATCTGTTCTTGATTGAAACCTTCATCTCCATCTAGTTGCAACTCAGAAGAGAGAGAAGGAGCTGCATCAGACAAAGGGTCAGCATGGACAGGTATTTCATCATGTCCTGTAGAGGAGACAGAAGAAGAACAATCAGTAGGAGAAGCAATAAAGTTGTCTGAAGCAGCATTAATGTTGTCTAGAGAAGAAGAGACTGCAATTAATGTATCTGTGTAGGGAAATAAATGCTCAATAAATATCACATCTATACTAATGTAAATTTTTTGAGTTGGTTTGTGATAGCAAATATAACCCTTATAATTATCAGCATAGTCCAGAAAAATGCATTTAGTTGTACTAGCATCAAGTTTGGAGTGAGTGTAAGGTCTAAGATTTGGAAATCATGCACAACCAAAAACTCTAAGAAGAGTATAATCGGGTTTGTTACCAAACATAAGCTCATATGGAGATTTATTAGCAGTATTGGAGCTAGGCATTCTGTTAATGAGATACACAGCAGTAGCAATAGCATGAAACCATAAATAGTGTGGTAAATTTGCATGTTGTAACAATGTAATTGCAGTCTTTGAAATGTATATGCGTTTTCTTTATGAAACTCCATTTTTTTGTGGAGTGTGTGGACATGATTATTGATGAGTAATGCCATTATCTAGTAATAAATGTTGAAACACAAATGACATATATTCACCACCTCCATCTGACCTTAGAATTTTAATTTTGTGACCAATTAATTTTTTAACATGAAGTTTTAATTTAGGAAACATTGTAGCAACTTCAGACTTGTGAAAGAGAGGAAAAAGACATGTGTATCTGGTGTGATCATCAATAAACAGAACATAGAATCTATATCCATGTAAGGAATTAACATAAACGGGACCCCAAACATCAGAGTGTAGCAAATGTAAAGGTGTGTGTGTGACTGTGGTGGAATTAGAGTAAGGTAGTCTAGTAATTTTGCCTTTCAAACAAGATTCACACACAGCAGAAATAGAAGACAATTTATAAGTAGGACCAAATAACTGAAGCAAAATATTATTAGCTGGATATCCCAGTCTAGAATGTAACATGGGCACATTGATTTTACTACCCAAACAAGCTTTGGGAGATTGTGTAGAATTTTGAAAATGATAATTATAAATGGGATAATGTCCATGTTCACTCAGTCCTCGGTAGAGAGTTTTGCAAGTTTCCAGGTTCTGAATAGAGAAAGAAGTGGCACCAAAATTAAAACAACAATTGTGTTGTCTACACAATTGATAAACAGAAAGTAAATTGGTAGCAAGATTAGGTACATGTAGTGTATTAGGTAAAAGAAATGAATGAGATTTTGTGTTTAGATGAGCAGTACCACTGTGTGAGATAGAAGAAGTCTGACCATGACCCAAAGTCACATAATCAGAACAAGAATAGGTGTCAACCATAGACAAGTTTCTCATCTCAGCAGTCATGTGAATAGTTGCACCAGAATCAGAAAGCCAGTGAAAGTTTGTAATGTAAGTAAATAAACATGATCAAATACTCTAGAAGGGGGAGGGGGGTTGAATAGAGTATGGAAAATTTTGATCACAACAAGCCTTTTAAACTTTTAAGACGATGTGCAGTTGAAATCTCGAAGTTTTGAAAAAGATTTGAGAGGCTAGAGATATAACTACAACTAACAGAAGCTTCAAAGCTTTGAGATTGGAGAACCTCCAAAGCTTTGGACCTGTATGTTTTTCACTGAATAGAAGCAGTAATAAAAAGCAGTCAAGTAAAGAACATTACCACAAGGATTTTTACTGAGTTCAGTCACAATTGGACCTAGTCTCTGCCTGAGGGATTTGATCCCTCCAGGATTTCAACACACTTCTTATTAATCACCAGATGTATCCCTAGATCTCAAGCCTAAATGAGATACCTTACACTTATACAACTTGTGGTTCCAAACCTATCTAGTTAACAGCTACAAACTTTTGAAACAATAAGAACCTCTTGTTGTTCACTTGAACAATTAAACTACTAAGTTTGTGAGGTTGATAAATAAAAATGAATGAAACAATTCAGTACAAGTAGAAGAACTCAGAAAAAAGATAAGCTAATGAAGCTTTGAAGAGTTCTTCAGATTTGATGAATGATCTTCAATTCCTACAGTTGTTTATTGGCCTGATTGTTTGAGGATTTCTGTATCTTGATTTCCCACGTATGAAAACAATCTCAAATCTCTCCTTTTTTTAACAGCCTTTCACAGTCTCTTCTTATATTTGAAATTCAAACTCAACAACCTGCAACAACTTGAGATATTTAAGGAACTGACTTACAAATACTGCCTCCTGAGATGCTTCTTTCAACACCTATGTTTGGATAGCTTTTGAATTTATTTATGGAAGTTTGAACGACCAACAGTTCTGCACAATCTCATCAACAAAGATCAAACAAAAATCAGACAAATTAGCCAAACAAGATCTGATATGTTAGACAGTCAGTGCCTGCATAAACTCTGGTTGATTTTTCCTTAGATAGAATCCAATATAAATAGCCATATATGAATATGATTGTAAGACAAGATAAATAAAATGTTAAGAAGTTAGATTAACTCCCAATCCAATATTGAATCCATCAAACCAATCCTGCATATTGAAAACAGTTAAGCAATTCCGAGCATAAAGTCATTCTCAAAGCTTTGTATCTTTGACTACATCTCAAATCTTTGGAGCTTTGATCAACAACCCATTTAATGAATCCTGCAATCTGCAAAACTAATTCAATCATTAAAATTAGCTTAAAGATATTTGTTAAAGGCAATAATAAGTGATTGAATCATCATTCAATTCAATCTTCAAGCCTGCAAACACATAAACTGTTAAGAAATCTAGACAGTTAACAAAAGCAAACAGTATCTCAAAGCTTTGAAGTTTTGAGACTTATAACAGTTCGGATCCTTTTGGCTTTCATCATCTAAGATCAAACTCCTCCTTATAAACACATTCATGCTCAAGAGCTTGAACTATCAGCCAGTAATCTGGTGTAGAAGACCCAAAAGTAGAAGCATTATATGCAGTAAGTTAATTAGGAGGGGGGTTTTCCCTGATATGCATAATCCATTCTATACCAACAATCCACAGCAGAGTGATAATCTAGACCACAAATTTGACAATTAACATGAACAAACCCAGATTTGGGGTTGTGTCTACCAAAGGATTGACCTCGGTTGTGATTACCCCTGTGATTGCCTCGTCCTCTAGGTTTATAGTCAAACAGCCACTAGGGTTACAACCAGAACGTGAACCTGCACGACCATAGCCGCCACTATTGCGACCATAGCCACCGAGACCGTAGGGTGGTCCAGGACCAAGAACACCACGACCACGGCCACGACCACGGTGGGTCGAACCAGAAAATTCGGGAGAAGAGGAAAAGGTAGTTGGTGCAGACAGATCGGAAACTTGGGACTCATGCATGTGTTCTTCAGATTTAAGCAAGACATGTAGTTCTTCAAAACTAATAGATCCAGACCGATTGTTGCGAATAGTGGTGCGAAAACAATTATACTCGGGAGGGACACCATTTAGGGAATACAAAAGCTTATCTTCATCATCAATATTGACCATAGAAACAACAAGTTTATCACGAATAGATTTAAGCTTTTGCATGTACAGATCCACAGAATCAGAACGTTTCTTCAAGCTTTGCAACTCAGATTTCAATTGTAGAATATGAGACCGAGATAAGGATGCATACCTCCCTTCAAGAGTAAGCCAGGCGGCGTTAGAGTAGGTCTTACCAATTACATGAGATAGGGCTTCAGGCATGAGAGTAGCGTTTGTAATATCTCAGTTTTCCTACAATATAAAAGAAAGTAACGTTTTTCTAGCAAACAAAGATATAACATGCATTTTCATAGCATTTGATAATGGCTTATAGTAGTGTAAATATAGTATCAGTGATACTAGTGTAATTGTTGTTTTGAATAAATGTCCCTGCATTAGTAGATAATAGTTGTAAAAAATAGATAAATAAATATATGAAGTCATAAAGACACAATGAAGTAGCAAGAGAAATGGAAATTGATAACCTTCTACTCTTACTTTGGCTGTAAGTCTCCAGAGGAGGAGAAATGGAAATGGATTGTTATGAGTCCCATGTGACATAAGAAGTGTGGCCACACTTGATTGGATGAAGCCATGTGGAAACCATGTCATGGCTCTTGCCACAAACGTGAGAGTCTTGAGCAGCCCATATGAGGGCTTAGTTTTCCGGGACCCACAGTTCGAATGCGCGACATGTCGCGTAGTTCGTCGACTCGCAGACACTGGTTGTCCAGTATCAGGACACGTGTCCCTCTGCGTGTCTCGTCGACTTCCCCTATAAATATAACCCGACGTTTTAGTTAATTCTCATTCCATATTTCAATCAGACACTAGAGAGAGTTAGAGAGATTAGCAGAGGGAATTATCGATATCATATTCGGAGGTTCTGGAGGTTCTATATTATTATATTAGCAGCTTCGTCGGACCGAGGTAGGGAATCTTAACGTTACAGCCCTACCGTATTGCGTTGCCTGTTTATATGCTAGTTGTTGTACTGCTTAGATATATTCATTATAATTGTCGAATTGCCATTACTGTGTCGATGTTATACCTGATTATTCTGAATTTGTAAATTGATATATGATTCATGTGGAGATGCTGTCAAATTGTTATTTGAGTATTTGAATCATACAGAGTTGAAATTTCTCTTCGAATATGCTGTTGATATTCGTGACTATGCTGGATACATGATATCAACTGTGTTGATTGTTGATATGCTGTTAGCATGATGATATTGTCGATATTTTTGTTCATGCACGATTTTCATGTGAAATTAAATATGAAAGTGGAAAGATAAATGGACGGAGTTAGGGATTGTACATCCCTTGGGTCAAAGACCCTGATTGCACCCGAGGCCTGGTGCAGAAAGCACTGCCGGTTTGATGGCAGGTAGGTACTCCGCTCCTAGCTGAGAGCGCGTATGCGGAGGTAGGCTGACTCACTCCTAGCTGCGAGCGCGTATGTGAGCACCCCAGGTTTCACGAAGATAATATAATGATGTAAAACTGACATATGCATGACATAACATGATTATATTGAACTGTGATAGCATGCTGATGTGATATGTGTACCATGAAACAATACGTGCTTGGACTGTTGCCTTGATGTTCTTTACTGAACTTGCAGTAAGATCACCCTAACATTTTACAGGTGTAGATACTGCTTTATGACATGGCTAATCTTAGCCACGTGGCGACCATCCAGCACACCATATTGTGCTCCACACACACAGGATCACCAGCCGAGCTGATCCATGTGGGGGCTGCGAGACAGAGCCCTCGCATACCACTGCACGGGACTTGTAGGGATTTGTGGTTTGGAGGCTAGGGTAAGCCCTGTCGCGTGCGAGCCAAGCCCGCGCGCGACCTTTAGTAACTGTTTTGAGAGATCTATGGCACGAGCTCCCTAGACCCGGTCAATCCGGTCAAACCCGGTCAACCTCGTAACGGTTCCGGTACTCGCGCACCACGTGCTCTAACGGTTCCTATATACTCGGACGAACGTGCCGTTACGGTTAAGCTAATTAAGCCGCCATTAATGGGCGCATTAACTACACTACAACGGCCACGTTCTCCAGTATATATATATCGTTACTCTTTCCATACAAAGAGAACAACACTGCCATACGCGGAAGCTCTGCCAAACCTCTGTCTCTCTCTCAGACATTGCTACTGACTTACTCTCTCCCTACACACACCCCTATTCTTCCTGTGCGATCTCTGATCCACTACGTACGGTGTACACGGAGGTCTCCCTGCCGGAATCTCTTGTGCACATTTTGGTGAACCCGACGTGAACTTACCAGCAAAAGCAACCATGTCTCAGGAGGACGATGTCAGCAACCGATCGCCTTCCGCCGAAACTCCCTCAGGAGAAGAAGTCCGCCGTACTCCGACGACACCCGGCGAGGCACCGACTTTAGAGTCTTTGGACACCACTGTCCAAAGTCAGGCAAAAACTCTCAAGTCTCAATCTGCGCAATTGGAGCGGATCTTGGCCATTCTGGGTACCCTTGCGCCAAATCCTCCACCAGGTACCGCCACCCCTCAGGGAGGAGGAACCCCTACTGCTCCAGGATTGGGAGTATCGGCCACGCCTCCCAACCCTCATCTGCAGACTCCACCGTCGGCCGCGCAGCTGCCTTCGATCCAAGGATCAACAGCGCAAATGCTACCCCCTGCCGCTCACGCCTCTCAGCCCACGGCTTTGGCGTCTAACCCAACTTTGCAGTACACTCTGCCTCCACCGGCGACCATATGGGGAAACGCGGGCAGTCAATACGCTCCCAATCCTCCGGCGGCATATGTGTCGCCACCGCCTACGGCAACCCCTCCGCCAGCTACAGAGGGGAGCATTCCAGAATGCATGACGTCCTTGCAGAAGCGCGTGGACTCCATCTTGGCTCATCAGTCGCTCGCGGATACCATCATCCCGAAGCTAGACAACGACCCGCCCATTCCACGGGAGATCTATCTCATGCCTAACCCGATGGGGTACAAGGCTCCCAAATGGGACAAGTTCGAAGACGTCAATGGAAACGCCCATGAGCATGTCATGCGTTTCATCGATGTCATGGGTCCATACGGAGCTGATCCCAAACTGCTGATGCGAGAGTTTCCAAAGACTCTTGGGAATGTAGCATACAAATGGTACCGGACGTTGGAGCCCGGATCCGTGAAGACCTGGGACGACATGGTCCAGAAGTTCTACACTAAGTTCTTCCAGATGGAGGAGAAGGTGACGATGATCCATCTCTCGCGGATGTATCAGAAACGCGAGGAGGATGGGATCACTTTCATCAAGAAATTCAGAGCGAAATCCTTAGAATGCAAGGACCCAATGCTCGAGAGTCGGCTCGTAGAGATATGCCTGCAGTGCATGCGAGACGAGTACAAGAGCATGCTAATCAATTTGCAAACGCCCACGTTCTCAAAGCTCATCGAGTGCACGATGAACATCGAGCCCATCGTCGAGAGACAGAGAAAGAAGAGCGCTCCAGAACGACCTGCGAGCGGCACCACCTACAAGATCGGCAGATTCGGCTACAAGCGAGGACGCGAAGCTGAGGTCAACGCGGTTTCGCCTCAGAAACAAGCAAAAGCCGGAAACTTCGACGCACCGCCTCTGCCATGCTCGGTGGAGGAAGCAAGCGATCTCTGTAGACAGTGGCGTAAAGACGGCATCCTGCCACCGCTAGAGCAAAAACCCTCCAAGGAGATGACGAGGGACCCCAAGTGGTGCGAATACCACGGCAAGGTCATGCACCCCACGGCCGAGTGCAAGAAGCTCAGATTCGCGTTCGACCAGAAGATGAAGAACGGCGAACTCATCGTCAGCGATCACCGGAAGGACGTGCGCAACAACCCACTGCCTGCTCATACAGATTCGGGCTCAAAGGGTAAGGAGGTCGCCATGATCTCAATAGTGGACTTGGAAGAAGTCGCAGAGGATGGTCTACCCATCATCGCTGAAGTCCATGAAGAGGAAGACTACAGCATGGACACGGAGGATGAGCGTGCCGACCGCATGAAAGGGTCGCACGGCTTCAACAAATTCTTCGACGAAATGAACTTCTCCGAAAAATGCCGATCGGATATGACAAAGGCAATCTTAAGGATAGCGGAGGACTACGAAGAGGAACTCGTAATCTCCAACGGGAAGGTCATCAGGGCGTCCCGTTCCACAGAAAAGATTATGACCTTTTCTGCCAGCGACAAGAAGACAGATGCGAGCCATCAGAGGCCCCTGTACGTGACCGCCATCATCAACGGCGTCGAATTCAAGCGAGCATTCGTCGATGGAGGAGCAGCGGTCAATGTTGTTCCACTCCACACACTGAAGCTAGCAGGGATCCCCGAGCACAAAGTGGTCAAACGTCCATCCCCGCTGGTGGGATTCGGAAGCGACTCTAGAATGACGATCGGATGGATCCGCCTCGGCGTTCAGATTGGTAAGATCAAGTGTTCGGCGAAGTTCTATGTCATAGATGCGAACACCACATATCACATGATCATCGGTCGAGCCTGGATTCATCGCTTCGATGCAATCCCTTCGACGGCTCACCAGGTGATGAAAGCCATCTGGAACGACAGGATTGTCGAGATACCGGCCTCAACTAACCCGTTCAACTTGGACGAAGCACATCTCAGCGAGGCGGTGTGGTTCACCGAGATGGCGGACGAGCAAACACCCGGACCATTCAACCCTACTCCTTTACCTCTCTGGGAGGACATCAAGGACCAGTCACCTGCAGGCGTGATGGTGACAAGGGGAGACACCGAAGAAAAGCCGCCTACCCACGAAGAGGCGCCGCGCATCGCATATCATCGCAAGAGTGTCTACACTCTGAAGAGGATCGCAAAGTACGACCCCGAGGGCAAGGAGATAGAAAGCTTCTACGCCAACGGAAAGAAATGCTATCGCATATGAAGGTGCGCGGGGACGTCCTCACACGGGCATGAGGATGTCCCTGGGCAAATCAATCAAATCGAGCAAGTTGCGCTGACAAAAGAGCCAACACAGGTCGTTTCGGACGAGAAACTCAAAGAAGCACCCGAATGCATGGAAGACAGGCCGCGACCGCAAAAGCAAGAGCTAAAGGAAGTGTTCCTCAGCCCGAACGAGGAAAAGAAAAGGCCAGTCTTCCTGAGTGCGGACCTCACAAGCGACGAGGAACAAGGGCTGCTACAGCTTCTAACTGAATACAAGGACGTATTCGCATGGGAATACGATGAAATGCCAGGTCTGGACACGAGCATCACCATGCACCGTTTAGACATTATCCCAGGGTCTAAACCGGTCAAGCAAAGCACCAGAAGTTTCAGGCCAGAGCTCAACGTCAAGATCAAGCAGGAGATTGTCAAACTCCTAGACGCCAAGTTCATAGAGCCAAATCACCATCCCACATGGTTGGCCAACATCGTGCCGGTAGTGAAGAAGAACGGACAGCTCCGCATCTGCGTGGACTTCCGCGATCTCAATCGCTTCTGCCCTAAGGACGATTTCCCACTGCCTAACATCGACTTACTCATCGATTCGACGGCAGGCCATCGCATGTTCAGTTTCATGGACGGTTTCAGCGGATACAATCAAATCAAAATGGATCCCGAAGATGCGAGGAAAACTGCATTCATCACTCCCGTGGGGGTATTTAACTACACGGTAATGCCGTTCGGTCTTAAGAACGCAGGGGCAACCTATCAGCGGGCTATGATGGCCCTATTCCACGACATGATGCACAAAGAGGTGGAATTCTATGTGGATGACTTGGTAGTCAAATCCAAGCACGAAGCAGATCACCTTGCAGACCTGCGAAAGGTGTTCAACAGATGCAGAAGCTTTCAACTAAAAATGAACCCCATGAAATGCGCATTCGGCGTAACTTCGGGAAAGTTTTTGGGATGCGTGGTTCATCGCCAAGGGATCGAGCCTGACCCTGCGAAAGTGTCAGCCATCACCAGCATGACGCCACCTCACAACCAAAGCGCCTTGAAAACATTCTTGGGAAAATTGTCATATCTGCGGAGATTCATCCCAGCAATCGCCGAAATCACATGCTGTTTCAGCACTCTTCTCAAGAAGGACGCCGCGTACAACTGGGCTCCTGACCATGAAGCCGCATTCGAAAAGCTAAAGGAGATACTTACATCCCCAGAGATCATGATCGCGCCCCAACTGGGATCACCGCTGCTGCTATATCTTACATCAACAAGGAGATCTATAGGAGCACTTTTGGCTCAGGTGTATGAGGGCCAAGAGAGGCCTATCTATTACATCTCTCGCATCGTACAGCCTGCTGAGTCAAGTAGTGGTGGTGACCAAAAGCGACCCCATAAGATACTTGCTAACTCACACTACTCCGGGCGGGAGATTGGCGAAATGGTACATGACCATCTCTCAATACGATATCACATGCGTGAAGCCAAGGGCGATCAAGTCGCAGGCGGTAGCAGATCTGCTGGCACAGTTTCCCGACAACAGCCACGAACCTGTGATCGAAGAAGAGCTCGAAGGCCCTGAAATCTACGCGATCGACGTGCCCTATTGGACCCTCCACTTCGACGGTTCGTCAACCAGAAAAGGTGGAGGCATTGGGATAGTCTTGACAAAGCCCGATGGGGAAGTCATACAGATGTCCGCGAAACTCAACTTCGCAGTCACGAACAACGAGGCGGAATACGAAGCTCTCATCGCGGGGCTCCGTGCAGCGAAAGCTCTGGAAGTAAGCAACTTAACAGTCATGGGAGACTCCAAGCTGATTGTTAAGCAAGCCTCGGGCGAGTATGGTCTGAAGGAAATCAACCTCCTGTCATACCGCACTCTAGTGCAAAAGCTGATGCAGCAATTCTGCGACGTGAAATACGAGCACAAGCCCCGAGCGGACAACAGGCATGCAGACGCCTTAGCAACTCTGGGATCTAAGGTCAGCATAGACAAATGCCCCGCGAGGATTTCCATCGAAGTGCGAATATCGTCGGCATTAACAGAAGATGCGTGCGACGACGAACACGTAGATGACGCAGATTGGCGAAAAACAATCCTGCAAGCTATTGCGAAAGGCACCAGCAGCGAGAGCTGGGCACTCACGAAAGGATACTGCATCCACGACAATACCCTTTACTACAAGGGTCCTGGAGGGATACTCATGCGATGTGTCTCCGAGCAAGAGGGACAACAGCTGTTAGAAAGGATTCACCAACACGCTTGCGGAGAAAGCGAGGTGTCAATCTACAGGAAAGCTCAGAGATATGGCATTCATTGGCCAGGCATGTCAACAGCTGCAGCCCTGATACAAGGGAGGTGCGAGAGTTGCGCACTAATCAAAGATTCTCTACTTGTCGCTCTAATCGATGACGACACAGACTGGAAGAAGCCATTGTTCGAATTCCTCACCCAGGGTACCGTACCCGAATTGAGAAAAGAGGCCGACAAATTAAGAAGGAAAGCTTCTCGATACGTGGTTCAGGAAAACCTGCTTTGGCGAAAAGGCCACGAGGGCAACTTGCTGCGATGCCTAGACGATAGGGAAGCACAAGAAGTCATGGACCTCTCTCATCAGGTGGAACACCAGGGAGGTGCGAAATTGTGCAGACAGCTCCTCTCAATCGGATACTTCTGGCCCACGATGGAAGCCGATTGCCGCACCAAGGTGCGACGCTGCCAAGAATGTCAATTCAAAGGGAACCTAGTGCACGCTCCCGCCGTGGATCTACATGCATTAGGGACGCCATGGCCATTTCACACATGGGCTTTGGATTTCATTGGCCCCATCCGACCAACGTCACATGGGAATCATTTCATTCTCACCGCAACTGAGCTGTTCACCAAATGGGTGGAAGCAATACCACTAAAGACGGCAAACGCGCTGGCTGTGGTCAACTTCATCCAGGAAAACATCGTATGCAGGTTCGGAATCCCGAATACTATTCTTTCAGATAACGGTACTCCTTTTGTTAATCGTCAGGTAGCCACGAAACTTGCGGAGTACAATATCAGGCAAATATGCTCTACTCCCTATTATCCAAAGGGAAACGGACAAGCCGAGGCGACTAACAAAACGCTGCTGAGAATTCTGAGCAAGATGGTCGCAGATGACCACAAGAAGTGGGCCGACTCTCTTAACATAGCTCTGTGGGCCTACAGGACCTCTCCAAGAACACCCACAGGGGCTTCGCCATTTCTATTATGTTATGGGGCCGAAGCTGTAGTACCTGCGGAGGTCAGAGTCAATTCGGCACGGCTGGCCTTCCATGCGCTCTATGAAAATCAACGCGATCACGATTTAGTCTTGCTAGAAGAAAAGCGAGAACAAGCCAAAAAGACTAACAAGCGGTATCAAGAAAGAATCGCTCGCGCCTACAACAAGACAGTTCAGCGGCGAGATTTCGCAGTTGGCGACCTGGTCTTGCGCGCGTCCGACCACTGCATGCGAGAAGCGACTCATCCGAAGTTCGCAGCCAACTGGGAAGGACCCTTCGAAGTCACAGAAGTCTTCGATAGTGGCTACTGCAGCATACGAAGGTTGCACGGCTCAGCCTCAACTCCGAGCTCAGTCAACATGCGCTGGATCAAGAAGTACTATCCTTGACTCCTCTTATTTCATACGTTTTATGATAACGTTGCTTAATATCTCATGTGGCTACGATTAATGCAATCTCCTCTCCCATATGAGAGGATTGTAATTCTACCTCTCCCATATGAGAGCAATGTAATAAAAGAATTCTCCCAAATGAGAAGTTCATATTTCTAGCCGCTTATATTGAGATCATTTTATTTAAATATCTCCGTTAACAATGATTCATTCGCTGCAAATAGCAATTCATGCAAATGTGATCTTAATTGATCATCAAAGCCTATCCCCGCGATAGCAACAAACACAAATGTGGTCTTAATTGATCATCAAAGCCTATCCCCGCGATAGCAGCAAACGCAAGCACGATCTTAATTGATCATCAAAAGCCTATCTCTACGATAGCAGCAAACATAAACGCGATCTTAACTGATCATCCAAGCCTATCTCATACGATAGCAAACGCGATCTCAAGCGATCATCAAAGCCTATCTCATACGATAGCAAACGCGATCTCAAGCGATCATCAAAGCCTATCTCATACGATAGCAAACGCGATCTCAATCGATCATCAAAGCCTATCTCGAACGATAGCAAACGCGATCTCAACCGATCATCAAAGCCTATCTCATACGATAGCAAACACGATCTCAATCGATCATCTAAAGCCTATCCTTTACGATAGCAGCTACACGCGACTGCGATCTTAAGTGATCATCTAAAGCCCATCTCCTACGATGGCAGCCAATGCAAATGCGATCTTAAGTGATCATCTAAAGCCCATCTCCTACGATGGCAGCAAATGCAAGTGCGATCTTAAGTGATCATCTAAAGCCCATCTCCTACGATGGCAGCAAATGCAAATGCGATCTTAAGTGATCATCTAAAGCCTATCCCCCACGGTAGCAATCAAATGCAAATGCGATCTTCAGTGATCATTAAAGCCTATTTCTCATGGTAGCAATCAAATGCAAATGCGATCTTAAGTGATCATTTAAAGCCTATCTCCCACGGTAGCAATCAAATGCAAATGCGATCTTCAGTGATCATTAAAGCCTATTTCTCATGGTAGCAATCAAACGCAAATGCGATCCTAAGTGATCATTAAAGCCTATCTCTTGCGATAGCAACCAAACGAAAATGCGATCTTAAATGATCATCCAAGGCCTATCCTTTGCGATAGCAGCGAAATACAAAATGATCTCAATCGATCATCTAAAGCCTATCCTTTACGATAGCAGCTACACGCGACTGCGATCTTAAGTGATCATCTAAAGCCCATCTCCTACGATGGCAGCCAATGCAAATGCGATCTTAAGTGATCATCTAAAGCCCATCTCCTACGATGGCAGCAAATGCAAGTGCGATCTTAAGTGATCATCTAAAGCCCATCTCCTACGATGGCAGCAAATGCAAATGCGATCTTAAGTGATCATCTAAAGCCTATCCCCCACGGTAGCAATCAAATGCAAATGCGATCTTCAGTGATCATTAAAGCCTATTTCTCATGGTAGCAATCAAATGCAAATGCGATCTTAAGTGATCATTTAAAGCCTATCTCCCACGGTAGCAATCAAATGCAAATGCGATCTTCAGTGATCATTAAAGCCTATTTCTCATGGTAGCAATCAAACGCAAATGCGATCCTAAGTGATCATTAAAGCCTATCTCTTGCGATAGCAACCAAACGAAAATGCGATCTTAAATGATCATCCAAGGCCTATCCTTTGCGATAGCAGCGAAATACAAAATGATCTCAATCGATCATCTAAAGCCTATCTATAGAAGATAGCAGGTTCTACAGATGCGATCTTATAATGGTCTTCTTAAGCCTATCTATTACGATAGCAATTTCTACGCAAAGTAATTTTGGTTAATTACCCAAGCCCGCCTGTTATGATGGCAACGTACGTGCAGAATCATTTTATTAGATCTTCCAAAGATCTATCTGCTGTGATAGCAGTTTATGCGAGAAACGATCTCAAACAAAGCCTATCTTCTATGATAGCAATTTGCGTGGCTCAACGATCTTGATTAATCTCTGGAAAATTATCCGGAACGATGGCAACGTTGTGAACGTGATCTCATACGATTTACAACGACCAACTACAAGCCCATCCGTCAAGATGGCACAGCTGCTAAATTACGATCTTAAATGATCTAGCGAAACGTCTGCGAATTGACATCGCATATGAGAAATCATTATATGGAATTATGCAAGGCAAAACAAGCCGAAACGCATGCGAAATTGTATTTTGTTGCAAAGAACAGATAATACAAGAGCTATTTATCATTATGAGTCAAATGACTTACAATTTATCTATCTAGATAGCAGCTTACAAGCGAAAAGCTCGCATCTAACTACACAGCCAACATGGCTTACAATACATTCGAAAAATGGCTGATAAGCCAGAGATGCGCCAAGAGAACTCTCGACTAAGAAAAGAGAGAATCCACCGGTCCTGACACCGGCAGCACAGTACGCAGATCCGCGGCCAAAGATCTGTAGCAAGTAGGATGCATCTGCGAAGAGATTAACTCGCCATTTGCTACATCCTTAACGGCAAGAGCCGGGCGAATCCACGTCCAAAGATCTTAGGGTCCGACGAAACCCCTGTCTGATCAAGATATGTACCAGAGGAACCACCTGTTCCGGCATATGCCGTCGTGCAAAACAGGGGAAGCCGTCATTCCTCTGGTACTGGGCTCCTTGTCATGATAGACAAGGGCGTTGGCGAGCCTCCTGAGTTCAAGAACGAAGAGGCAGGAAACTCTCCTTCAGGGATGCTGGAGGAGAATCACGCCGTTCATTACGAGACGGTAGCACGGTCACTACGGCGCTGCACCTCGCCACGAGGCGGCCGGAAACATGACCTGCACACATAATACACGAAGAAATTTCTTCGAACACACATGAGGTATTATCTGCATCCTCTTTATGACGGTTATAAACGCCAGTGAGCCTCATAAAGTGGATCTTGGAAACTATTTCTATGGCACAAAGCGCAAACTCAGGATTCAAAGCCTGAAGTTGCCATGAATCAACGAAAAACAAGCGTTGAAGCCAGCAGTCGTAAAGACTCACGGCAAAGCACATGTTTGGGATGAAGAACCCAAATGACAAAGGCAGGGTTTATATAGGCCCTGTGGAGACTCTTCGGTTGCTTAAGATGAGTCAGCAAATTCAAAAAGAGGGTAAGTTCAATCACTTACGCCTTGAAAAGCGGTAACAATCAATTACCCTACTAAAGGCTACGACGATTCGGTTGCGTATCCTAATAAATGACGGATAGTCATGATTCGGATGGACTTCCCAACGGAAGCGTGCTTATCTGCCGAGAAATTAGCGCGAAAATCAAGCAAAGAATCAATTGCTGATGTCATAATTGGATATGCACAGAAAATGTCCAATCAAATCCCGAAAAGGGCAAAACGGGCAAACTCTTTGTTTGTTGTCAAAAAGAGGGAGGAGAAACCCTAGCAACATTACATTAATGTTTCAAAGCATTACATTAATGTCTCAGCCATTTTCCTTTCTTTTCAAAAAAAAAAAAAACGAAAAGTCAAAACAAATTTTTGACTAAGGAGTCCTGGGGCTCGAACTGCTCGATCAGCCTCTCCACTTGTTGCACTTCTTGCTTTAGCTGCTCGCACTTGGCATTCATTTCGTCATACAGCTTCAAAGCTTCAGCAACCTTTTGCTTCTGCTGCTCCACCTTCTGCATCTCCGCTGCGAGATTCTGGTGCCCGAGATTCAAGGTTACAGCTGCGCGAATCAGTGTAACTCTGTCCTTGAGGAATTTCAAACCAAGTCTGCCTTGGACTTTGAGCACGAGATTTTGGCACATGCCACACAGCAATTCAGCACTCTGGGCCGAGATGGTCGCAGGTGTAGCCGCACACAGCTGTTCCAGTATCCAAATGGCTTCAGTAAGGAATAGCCTCCTGTCAAAAGGAACGATCTCCAGACACCTCACGAACGAGCGGGGGTATCTGAGGCGCATTCGAACCACCCAGTCTACATCGGTTTGCTTCAAACCTGAGACATCAAAAAAAGAGTTGTAATGTCAGAACTCGCAAGCAAATAATACGACGTGCGAATGGTAAATCTCTACTTACCGGTGCCTTCCAGAATTTGGTGAATAGAGGGAATGCGAGTCACCGGGTTGTTCGAAGACTGCCCTCGCTCCATGGCTCTCCTATCAGCTGCGAGCTCCAACCTCTCATAGTCAGGAGGAAGAGTGTAGGCCGCACCAGCTGCGACTACGTTCCCAACCTGCGAGCCCCAAATGCTCCACGCAGGAATAGGTGCTTCCGGCTCAGTCATTGACGGAGGCACAGGAACAGCCGAAGTCGTTGGGCGAAAGACATTCTCAGGTGCGAAAACATTAGCATCACTTGTCCTTTCTTCCCCACCACCGGTACGGACACCTTCGTCCATCGGCACAGCATCAGCTTCGACATCATCGGAGAGCTCGATGACATCCTCGAGATGCTCACTTGCATGTCCAGCAGCTGCGACGGGCTTCTCGGTATGGGAGCTCGAAATTGGAACATGGGATGCAGAAGGCTGACTTCTCTGCTCCAGCTCAGGTTTCTCAGCATGGCCTGCGATACCAAATGCGACAATATGAGGTAACTTGTGTTATAAGTTATTTCACTATCTTTGCTAAAGCTAAGAATAAGCACCTCCACGCGAAGGTGGGATTAAGGTATCCTCATCGTACACTAGGGACGTGGAACCGTGCCCTATCAGTGTATCTTCACTAAGCAAATCTCTAAGAGAAGCGTGACCTGGGACGCAAGTAAACCAGTCATGATTTTGCCTCAAGTGTCTACAGCCTAGCATGCGCGTATTACTCAAAACAATTACCTGAGGGTTCTCCGCATTTGCTTACCAACCAACGGCGAATGTCAGGCTTTGACACACCGTGCTTTAACGCACCCACAATTACATCTCTATAAGTAACTGCGAGATTGAAGATCTCACCTTTATCGCCACCTGCGATCTCTGCGAAGTCCGCTTGGACTTGCTCTAGCTCTGCTGTGTCCTCTTCAGGAACCTCATCTTCCTCCTCCACATGAGGAGCCACTTCTTCGGGAAGCTCGTCTTCCTCGCCAGTTGGACGCGCTAAGTCGTCAACATGCCGCTCCTCGAGGCTCCGCTGTTTCACAAGCTCGAGCTCCTCTTCCTCTCGCTGCCTTCTTCTCGCAGCAGCCTCCGCGGCTGTCTTCCGGGATTCAGCAAGAACATCCTCGCTTATGGGATCATCTGAAACGCCAGCATGGGCATTTCTCTTTTGCCTCTTGGCCACAAGGCCACCAATGGCTTCATCATCTTCACCTGCGAATATACAATTGGTTCAAAGAAAAGAACTGCATAGAAGTTATGATAAAGGACAAGAAAATGCGGCGGAAGTACCTCCTGACTCTTCCTCGCGCATCACAACTGTTCCTTCTTCTTCTCCATTACTTGCCTGGGGCTCCTGCCTCTCTTCCTCTTCCTCTTGGTTGAATGGAACGAAGGTCTCGACTGCGAGATCTTTTCGCACTTTGCTGGGCATACGACCCTTGCCCTTGTCCTTGACAGAATGGGACCTCGCTGGGGGCGAGACTGGAGCACTCCTAGGGGAAGAAATCGTAATTCCCTTTTGCCTAGGTCTTTTCGCTCTCGGCGCCGCAGTCGCTGGAGGGGACGGGTCATCTCTAGGAGGAGACGGAGCCGGAGGGTTGTCTATTAGCGAGTCAGCAAAAGTATTCATGGCTGCGCGAACCTTCGTTTCAACCTCGGCATCCATCCTCCATGCTAACCGGTACGCCTCCCCCTTCCTTCTGGTGGCAACAATAGTGTCCACCAGCGCTTTGGAGCGATCACCAGCTGCGAACCTCCGCACATGGCACTGAATAATACAGAATGAAAGCATCAGTACAAGGAAATCAAAAAGCTTAAAGCACGCGAGGAAATTGCTTACCTCAGCAAACGCCTTGCTATATTTGACGACCTGCGTGTCACCTTTCCTGATGGCATCGACTTGTTCCTTCAGAATGAAATCAGGGCACAAATGATTCTCGCGGTCCAACAACGAGTAGCAACCGTACTCAGACTCGCTCAAACTGCAATTGGGACGAAACGGAAAAGAGTTTCTCTTGATCAAGGGGGCCCTTCCTGGCTGTGCCGCCGCCTCGGTCTCCCTCCTCGTTTGCTGGGCAAGCCAGTATGCGATCCAGTTCTGGGAACAACCACCCCTGCGAGTTCCCGCAGGCTGCTCAAAGGGAAGATTGCTCATAAGGACCGTCTTGCATTCCTTTGTCAGCAAGCGCTTGTAGCACCCTCTAACGATAGACTGGGGCCAGATTGATGGGGCCACCGCATCGAAACCAAACTGAGGAGAGACCCGAGTGGGGTCAACATCCACTGTAAGCCTTTCATATCGTGGCGCGAGCTCACGAATATGCTCTGCAAGTGCAGGAAGAGAACCTCGCAGACACCAGCAAAAGAACTCACGATAGCGCTCGTGGAAATGCGAGCCCTTCTCAAAGAGAAGGTCTTCTGACAAGACCATACCTTCGGAGGGGTATAGCTTCGGAAACCACCGCACATTCTCGATACGTGTGGCGTAAGGCCTGGCAGTGAACTCCCTTCGCTTGTCGCATATCAAGCTCCAAGTACACTTGGTGTTGCTTGCCCCGAACCATCTCGCAGCCCTTCCGCTGTTGAGCGCTTTCGTCTCGCCTGGGGGACACCACTTCTCAAGTGGGAGGGGAGTTGGAGCATAAGACGGCCAACGCTCGAAAACCCACATTGTCAAAAAGCTGATATTGACAAAGGTCAGAACATCGAGGCGGCCACGCGATTCCCTCATCGCCAGAACCAGCTGATCCAGCCTGTAATATAGCGTGCCCAAGACCAAGGGTCCAAGTGCAACTCTCTGGCCAAGAGCGAGCCTCACCGCAAGTGGCAGCACATGGTAGAAGACCCCATCATGGGGGTGACCATCAATCAGAAATCTCGACAGCCAAGCACAAAGAAAGGCGCAAAGGGTCAAATGATAACCCTTGCCCTCTACGTAATTCTCGGCCTCCGGGTCCTCGCTCAAAAGCTTCTTAGTAATGCTGCTGCTCGCATAGTCTCGGAAGAAGTACTGCAACCATTTGTTCCAGGTATTCTTCGCAGACGTATCAACCAGCTGCCAGTTCGGAAGAGGTTTCGTACTGGTCCACCGAGTGGAGATTTTCTTCACCTCTGCTAAGCACTCCTCCATCTGCGCGTACAAGGCTAATTCCGCAGATGTCCTTAAGTGACTCAAGGGGTCCACCTCGCCCATGGGGGAAAGCTCATACAGCATCTGAACGTCCTCGAGCGTGGGGGCAGCCTCGAACTCAGCAAAGTGAAACGTGTGAGTCGCAGGCGAATAGCGGGACAGAAGGTCTAGAAGCATGGACTGATCCAACTTCACGGCAGCACCCTTCATAGCACGAACAGCGAAGAAAATGCCGGCTTCATCAAGAGTTTCGGCGTAATTACCCAACACGTGGTCAGTCCACTCATCCATATAGTCCAACTTCTGGACAAACGCCTGAGTAGAAATCGCAGTGTATGGGAAGTGCCCGTTCTCGATTCCCAATCGAACCACATCCTCGGAGCCAACTAACTCGAGCAAGGCTGAGTTAACTGGGCGAGTCAGTGTTAACAACTGCTCAACGGGAACAGGATCAGGCATCCTCTTCGCCTTCACCCTCGCGTGGTAAAAATCTTTCCCACCCAGAAAGGGGGCTTTCCGCCACAGAGACTGCGGAAGCTCCGGCATCTCTTCATCTTCCTTAACGGGTCTGGTTACCCTTGTTTTGGCCATTCCTGCGAAAGGGCAAAAAAAAAAAAAAAAAAAAAAAAAAAGGGGGGGAGAAATACCACACCAGTCAGTTTGAATTTTGAATTCGAGACTTATGCAAAGGAATGCAAACAGTTCCGGTGCCGATTTCAGAAATTGGATAATTGCAAGATCCAATATCGTCGAAAGAGTAAAGCGAAGCGGGATTAAAGATCAAAACCCCTTCACAGATTCCATGGGTTTACAGATTCAACGCAGTTCAAGGCAAACGCCGGTACTTTAAAATCAAAAAGTAAACGAGGCCAACCTTGTTTCCTTGAAGCCTGCTTGGATATGCACAGTTGAAGAATACGATTTGCAGTTCTGAACTGATGGTTAATGATCTGGATCTGCTCTCGAAGATCTCCGGGTACCATTCACTTTAAGAGAAAGAAGTGATGCTCTGCAATAATGGGATACAAGGTATTTATCCAAAAGAATGAGGGGTTGCGTCCCTTCAGTAGTCGAATCGCAACCGTCACCGTCGTGTCGCGCAATCACAGGACGGGCTGACGTCACGCCTAAAACCCTAAAGGTCAGATGGCACGACTCTAGGGGTTTTAGGTCATAATTATACGCACGGGGGCTGAATCTACCCGTATTTGAATTGGTGCGTGACGACGACGCGCATGTTGGTTTCCGCGCATGGAAGCCTATACAGCTACAAGCCTTCACGCGCAGAAAGGGGGCTAATGTAGATACTGCTTTATGACATGGCTAATCTTAGCCACGTGGCGACCATCCAGCACACCATATTGTGCTCCACACACACAGGATCACCAGCCGAGCT
Organism: Linanthus parryae; assembly: GCA_023055425.1. Classification (NCBI taxonomy): domain Eukaryota; kingdom Viridiplantae; phylum Streptophyta; class Magnoliopsida; order Ericales; family Polemoniaceae; genus Linanthus; species Linanthus parryae. Next base: position 24,609,472 of record JALGPY010000002.1, on the reverse strand, counting down.
GATCCATGTGGGGGCTGCGAGACAGAGCCCTCGCATACCACTGCACGGGACTTGTAGGGATTTGTGGTTTGGAGGCTAGGGTAAGCCCTGTCGCGTGCGAGCCAAGCCCGCGCGCGACCTTTAGTAACTGTTTTGAGAGATCTATGGCACGAGCTCCCTAGACCCGGTCAATCCGGTCAAACCCGGTCAACCTCGTAACGGTTCCGGTACTCGCGCACCACGTGCTCTAACGGTTCCTATATACTCGGACGAACGTGCCGTTACGGTTAAGCTAATTAAGCCGCCATTAATGGGCGCATTAACTACACTACAACGGCCACGTTCTCCAGTATATATATATCGTTACTCTTTCCATACAAAGAGAACAACACTGCCATACGCGGAAGCTCTGCCAAACCTCTGTCTCTCTCTCAGACATTGCTACTGACTTACTCTCTCCCTACACACACCCCTATTCTTCCTGTGCGATCTCTGATCCACTACGTACGGTGTACACGGAGGTCTCCCTGCCGGAATCTCTTGTGCACAACAGGTAAAAATTATAATGGTGCTGATGGTTCGATCCCAGAGTTGTCTTAGCTGTTTGGAGTGCTAGCTTGTCTATAGCTTTTGAAACGAGTCTCAACTAGTTTTGTTTGTAATATAGTTGGGTTGGGAACCGTTAGTAGCTCTGACTACTATGTAACATATTTCAGTTTGTGTAATAAAAGTTTAAGTTGTTCTGTTCACCACTTGTTCGATCAGTTCCTTTAGTTTTATTTCAAAAAAAAAATCTCCCCAGTTTACGGGCGTGACAGCGTTGATGAGCGTCTGAAGAGCTTGATCTTGAGTGAACAAGTCACTATAAGCAGGATTGTGAATCGATCCATAAGGGACCTCGGAATCGAGGAGAGTAGCCTGTGGCGGAGGGGGATGTAGCCATAGAGATTCTGAGTACGGAAAATAGAAGAGAGCTGATGTCGCTATAAGACATAGTTGGTACTGTCGAGCTTAAAGGGCATAAGATTGTGAATATTTGGTAGGAGATAAAGGGGATTGAAAGAGGATTGAGCCAAGGTAGCCAACATGAGGCTCTGATACCATGAAAGAACACTTGGATCTGATTAGGGTTTCACTATAGAATTGCAGAGAGAGAGAAGAGACGAAACGATGGAGACGAAGGCGTAAGAAATGAAGCAGTCGCTTAGGGTTTTCATTATCAAAGCAGTGTTAAATACAAGCACTCCAACGGTCTCATTGTGAGTCGTTGGATCAAAACACAAGATTAACCATTTTTACTAATGCCCAGAACATATGAAGGGCTTGCAATAACATCTAGCATTAATTAGGGAGAGACAACACAACTTCTGGAAAATACATAAAAGACCCCTCTTCCATCCTTCTCCGGTAGTTCTTGTTCAATCACACCCTTTTCCATTAATAATAGAAGTTTGTATATGATAGTAGTACACACTAACATGAAGAAGAAACGAAAATGGGTTAGGCATGAAGAAACGAAAGTCAATTGTAACTAAACAGAATCAATTAAAAGTGTTAAGGCAAAATGAAGTGAACAATGATCAATGATTGTGTTAAATGATAAGTAATAAAACATTTCGCTGTTTATGCGGTTAAGCTTGAACTCCATACAAGCGGATTTGTGCGTGAGATGAATATCAAACGAATGGTTATATGAATCTCAAACTAGTGGTTATTTATCTTGTCTATAAATCACAGAAAGCGATTTGGTTTCAAATTGAAACCGCAGTGGTAAACAGTGGCGAACCTAAGGGGCGGCCCCTCCAAGAACATGAAGTTTCAAATAAACCCCGTGTAATTTGATGTATTCTATCACAATCACTACATCTTGGCTAAAGATGGCAACGAATCGGATTCGGGTCGAATCAAGCTAATCCAAATCCGACCAAGTCAGGTGTGATCCATATCCAATCCAGATCCGTTCATCATCGAGTTGGATCGGATTGGATCGGAGATATTCAATCCAAATCCAATCCACATATCCGATTTACCCGTGTTTGGATCCGATCCTGGACGGTTTGATGAAAAATGAAAAAAAAAACTCAAAATATTTGGGAAATATTCCAATTTTTGACATTTAACTTGCAACTAGTAAAAATTTTGCAAAAAAAACACGTAATTGTAAATTTACAAAATTTTGGGGCATATATTGTAAGACATTGATTGCATCGGATCGGATAGGGTCCCAACGGATATCACCTAAGATCCGAATCTCCGATCGGTTCCTCTATTCCTGATCCAAATCCGAACCACTTTATATCGAATTTGGACATGCTCCATACGGATGGGATCAGGCCGTATTGCAATCCCTCATTTTGGCCCCCACAAAATATCGAATTTACATTTTCTAATCCTTAAAATCTCAAATATTGACTTGAGTACTCCGATAATGTAGGCATATAGTAGAGCTTATTTTACATGGTGTATTTTTATTTTCCTCAAAAGCCATTAATTAGTTTCTTCCACCATCTCATGCATTAGCTAACACAGGGTGGATTTAAACTTATATTGTCCCAAACCGTTTGAATGATTTTGGCCAGGCATCCCGATATATTGACCAAGAGTAAAACATTTATGTTGCGTTTTGGAGTGTAAACCAAATAACTTGAATTCTAACCTTTAGTGCAGGAAACACTTGAGCTCATGCTTCATGATTTATTGAAAAAGATCACCCTAACAGTTAAGCTATGATATGAAACCATGCGAAGTGAATGATTTGTGCATAAACAAGTGCGGTCTTTGCCAAAAACTAGTTTTCTGCATTTTTCGTCTTTTGTCATGGAGCGTTTGGTGCTTGGCATTTTACATGTATCAACTTAAGTAGACAATTTGGGTTTCAGGCCATTGAAAAAGAAAGAATATCTTTTAGACCGAACGACATTATCTGGTAACTGTGTTATATTTTCTTCTCTTTTTCTTATTTAATGTCATATGTTGTAATAGACCTCCTGTTTAACAGAGCTCCTGTTTCAGAACTCTGATACCTGTTTGTTGTAACATGTGGGTAATCAAGCAAAAACGACTAAAGCAAAACAAGAACGAGACATATATTTAACGTGGTCCACTAACGAATTCGTAACGAACTCGCTAGCTACTCCACGGTTAGATCAGATATTTTATTGAGAAGAGAACCCGATTACAATGCACGCCGTGGCCACAACGGCCACGACGGCCACCCGAAACACCCACCCGACACACCCTCACAAAAGCTCTCAAAACACTAAGTGCTCTCTCAAAATGTCTCTGTGTGTGTTATTAGTAATAAAGGCATAGCCTTTATATACTACACATGCTGGCAAAGATTCCACCGCCTCACTCTGAGCATGGAAAATTGTTTCCAATTTAGTTCTGTTTTGACTTTCTTTGCCGACCCAAAGTCTTACCAAGTTGACTACAAGTCACCAAATCTAACAAATCTCCTGCTTGACTTGAATCAACTCAGCAAATTGAACCAAAACCAATGCTCCTCTCCTCAATCCCAGATATGGATGCTTCTCAAAGAACCAGATCGAGCATGCTTCCCCAAACAGATGTCCCGCGGCTGTATGCGAAATTCGAATCGCCAAATCGTTACTTTAACTACCATGCGTTCCTGCAACGAATGCGCCCGATGTGGTTGCACTTCCGGATACAAAAACAAGTTCTCCACCCAGAACCAGACTCGAATACATTCACTGATTGTGTAGGACCGAATGTATTCCCGATGCGCCCGATTGCGCCAGACAGATTAACCATGACAAGTTCCCAGATGTCATTCAGACCAGATGCACCAATGACGAGTGCCCAAATTGTCATGCCAGATGCGCCAGATGCTCGCCATAATCAAATCGCGCCAGATGTGAGCTCAATGCGTGTCATGGTACACGCCCCAAAACAGAACAGATGCACGCCAGAACTTGGATTAGATGTGCGTGCTTTAAATCTCACGCGCAGGATGCTCCATGTCGTTGCTCCAACTCCAACGAGTTCCTGCAACGCATGAGGCAGAACCAGATTAAATTCACACGCCAGATGCTCCACGCCAGGAGCCGGATTGCGCCTAAACGTCAATCGCCAGAATGCCAGATACGCGTGAATCGCCAGATTCGTGCCAGTACCAAATGCATGCTGGATTTGCCAGATCCCTTGCACGCCCAATCAGATGCGCGCCAGATTGCTCTGACAAGAGCCCGGATAGCCCCCACCATGGGGCTTCATATGGTAGGTGTACCTTCTTCTCTGTCTCCCGAACAGATCGATCTTGATCGCCAAACCTGACATCGTTCTTGGCGGAATCTCGAAACCCTACTCCCGATAGCCTGCTCCACCTGAATCGCGAAACCCTAGCTTTAAGTTCCACCCCGATCTTGGAACCTGGCTCTAATACAAGTTTGTTGTAACAGAACTCCTGTTTCAGAGCTCTGATACCAGTTTGTTGTAACAGAGCTCCTGTTTCAGAACTCTGATACCTGTTTTTTGTAACCTGTGGGCAATCGAGCAAGAACGACGAAAGCAAAACAAGAACGAGACAGATATTTCACGTGGTTCACTAACGAATTCGTAACGAACCCGCTATCTACTCCACGACCATAACCAGATATTTTATTGAGAAGAGAACCCGATTGCAATGCACGCCGTGGCCACAACGGCAACGACGGCCACCCGAAACACCCACCCGACACACCCTCACAAAAAGCTCTCAAAACACTAAGTGCTCTCTCAAAACGTCCCTCTGTGTGTGTTATTAGTAATAAAGGCATAGCCTTTATATACTACACATGCTGGCAAAGATTCCACCGCCTCACGCTGAGCATGGAAAATTGTTTCCAATTTAGTTTTGTTTTGACTTTCTTTGCCGACCCAAAATCTTACCAAGTTGACTACAAGTCACCAAATCTGACAAATCTCCAGCTTGAATTGTATCAACTCGGAAAATTGAACCACAACCAATGCTCCTCTCCTCAATCTAGATACGGATGCGTCTCCCAGAACCAGATCGAGCACGCTTCCCCAAACAGATAACCTGCGGCTGTATGCGAAATTCGAATCGCCAAATCGTTACTTTAAATACCATGCATTCCTGCAACGAATGTGCCCGATGTGGTTTCACTTCCGTATACGGAAACAAGTGCTCCACCCAGAACCAGACTCGAATACATTCACTGAGAATGTAGGGCCGAATGTATTCCCGATGCGCCCGATTGCACCAGACTGATGAACCATGACAAGTTCCCATATGTCATTCAGACCAGATGCACCAATGACGAGTGCCCAAATTGTCATGCCACATGCGCCCGTATGCCTCAGATGCGCCAGATGCTCGCCATAATCAGATCGCGCCAGGTGTGAGCTCAATGCGTGTCATGGTACACGCCCCAAAACAGAACAGATGCACGCCAGAACAAACTCGTGCATAATGCACGCCAGAACCAGGATTAGATGCGCGTGCCAGAAACCTCACGCACCAGATGCTCCATGTCGTTGGTCCAACTCCAACGAGTTCCTGCAACGCATGAGGCAGAACCAGATTAAATTCACACGCCAGATGCTCCACGCCGGGAGCCGGATTGCGCCTGAACGTCAATAGCCAGAATTCCTGATACGCGTGAATCGCCAGATTCGCGCTAGTACCGAATGCATGCTGGATTTGCCAGATCCCTTGAACGCCCAATTCAGATGCGCGTCAGATTGCTCTGACAAGAGCCTGGATAGCCCCCACCATGGGGCTTCATATGGTGGGCGTACCTGCTTCTCTCTCCTGAATAGATCGATCTTGATCGCCAAACCTGACATCGTTCTTGGCGGAATCTCGAAACCCTACTCCCGATAGCCTGCTCCACCTGAATCGTGAAACCCTAGCTTTAAGTTCCACCCCGATCTTGGAACCTGGCTCTGATACAAGTTTGTTGTAACAGAACTCCTGTTTCAGAGCTTTGATACCAGTTTGTTGTAACAGAGCTCCTGTTTCATAGCTCTGATACATGTTTGTTGTAACATGTGGGCAATCGAGCAAGAACGACGAAAGCAAAACAACAACGAGACAGACATTTCACGTGGTTCACTAACGAATTCGTAACGAACCCGCTAGCTACTCCACAACCATAACCATTTATTTTATTGAGAAGAGAACTCGATTGCAATGCACGTCGTGGCCACAACGGCCAAGATGGCCACCCGAAACACCCACCCGACACACACTCACAAAAAGCTCTCAAAACACTAAGTGCTCTTTCAAAACGTCCCTATGTGTGTTTTATTAGTAATACAGGTGTGCACAAGAGATTCCGGCGGGGAGACCTCCGTGTACACCGTATGTAGTGGATCAAGGATCGCACAGGAAGAGTGGGGTTGTGTGTAGGGAGAGAGTAAGGCAGTAGAAGTGTCTGAGAGAGAGACAGAGGTTTGGCAGAGCTTCCGCGTATATCAGTGTGTTCTTTTGTATGGAAAGGTTGACGATCTATATATACTGGAGAACGTGACCGTTGTAGTGTGGTTAATGCGCCCATTAATGGCGGCTTAATTAGCTTAACCATAACGGCACGTCCGTCAGAGTATATAGGGACCGTTAGAGCACGTGGTGCGCGAATACCGGAACCGTTACGAGGTTGACCGGGTTTGACCGGATTGACCGGGTTTATGGAGCTCGTGCCATAAATCTCTCAAAACAGTTACTAAAGGTCGCGTGCGGGTTCGGCTCGCACGCGACAGGGCTTACTCTAGCCTCCAAACCACTAAGTCCCTACAAGTCCCGTGCAGTGGTATGCGAGGGCTCTGTCTCGCAGCCCCCACATGGATCAGCTCGGCTGGTGATCCAGTGTGTATGGAGCACAATATGGTGTGCTGGATAGCTGCCACGTGGCCAAGATCTGTCAGCCCAGAAAGCAGTATCTACATTAGCCCCCTTTCTGCGCGTGAAGACTCATAGCCGTATAGACTTCCATGCGCGGAAACCAACATACGCGTCGCCGCCACGCACCAATTCAAATACGGGTAAGTTCAGCCCCCGTGCGTGTCATTATGACCTAAAACCCCTAGAGTCGTGCCGTCTGACCTTTAGGGTTTTAGGCGTGACGTCAGCTTGTCCTGTGATTGCGCGATTCGACGGTGACGGTTGCGATTCGACTATCGAAAGGACGCAACCCTTCATTGTTTTGGATAAATACCTTGTATCCCCCATTATTGCAAAGCATCACTTCTTTCTCATAAAGTGGATGGTACCCGGAGATCTTCGAGAGCAGATCCAGATAATCAATCACCAGTTCAGAACTGCAAATCGTATTCTTCAATTGTGCATATCCAAGCAGGCTTCAAGAAAACAAGGTTGGCCTCGTTTACTTTTGATTTAAGATACCAGTGTTTGCCTTGAACTGCGCTGAATCTGTAAACCCATGAAATTTGTGAAGAGGCTTTGATCTTTGAACCCGCTTTGTTTTAATCCTTCAACGATACGAGATCTTGCAACTCCCCAATTTCTGAAATCGATGCCAGAACTGGTCGTCTTCCTTTGCATAGATCTTGAATTTCAAAATTCAAACTGAAGTGTGGTATTTCTCCCCCCTTTTTCTTGCTTTTCCGCAGGAATGGCCAAGACAAGAGTAACCAGACCCGTCAAGGAAGATGAAGAGATGCCCGACCTTCCGCAGGCCTTGTGGCGAAAAGCCCCCTTTTTAGGCGGCAAAGATTTCTATCATGCGAGGGTAAAGGCGAAGAGGATGCCTGATCCTTTCCCAGTTGAGCGATTGCTGACGCTAACTCGCCCAGTTAACTCAGCCTTGCTCGAGTTGGTTGGTTCCGAGGATGTGGTTCGATTGAGAATCGAGAACGGCACTTCCCATATACTGCGATTTCTACCCAGGCGTTCGTCCAGAAATCGGACTATATGGATGAGTGGATCGACCACGTGTTGGATCATCACGCCGCGACTCTTGATGAAGCCGGCGTATACTTTGCTATCCGTGCTATGAAGGGTGCTGCCGTGAAGCTGGATCAATCCATGCTTCTAGACCTTCTGTCCCGTTACTCGCCTGCGACTCACACGTTCCATTTTGCTGAATTCGAGGCTGCCCCCACACTCGAGGACGTTCAAATGCTGTACGAGCTTTCCCCCATGGGCGAGGTGGACCCTCTGAGTCCCTTGAGGACATCTGCGGAGATTGCCTTGTACACGCAGATGGAGGAATGCCTAGCAGAGGTGAAGAAAATCTCTACTCGGTGGACCACTACGAAGCCTCTTCCGAACTGGCAGCTGGTTGATACATCCGCGAAGAATACCTGGAACAAATGGTTGCAGTACTTCTTTCGAGACTATGCGAACAGCAGCATTACTAAGAAACTTCTGAGTGAAGATCCGGAGGCCGAGAATTACGTAGAGGGCAAGGGTTATCACTTGACCCTTGGTGCTTTTCTCTGTGCCTGGCTGTCGAGGTACTTGATTGATGGTCACCCCCATGACGGAGTCTTCTACCATGTGTTGCCACTTGCTGTGAGGCTCGCTCTTGGCCAGAGAGTCGCACTCGGACCCTTGGTCTTGGGCACGCTGTACTATAGGCTTGATCAACTGGTTCTGGCTATGAGGGAGTCGCGTGGTCGCCTCGATGTACTGACTTTTGTCAATATTTCCTTTTTGACAATGTGGGTTTTCGAGCGCTGGCCGTCTTATGCTCCAACTGCTCTCCAACTTGACAAGTGGTGTCCCCCAGGCGAGACAGAAGCGCGCAACAGCGGAAGAGCTGCGAGATGGTTCGGAACAGGCAACACCAAGTGCGTTTGAAGTTTGATATGCGACAAACGGAAGGAGTTTACTGCCAGGCCCTATGCCACGCGCATTGAGAATGTGCGGTGGTTTCCGAAGCTGTACCCCTCTAAAGGCATGGTATTTTCAGAAGAGCTTCTCTTTGAAGGGGGACCTCATTTCCATGAGCGCTACCGCGAGTTCTTTTGCTGGTGTCTGCGAGGTTCCCTTCCTGCCCTTGCAGAGCATATTCGTGAGCTCGCGCCGAGGTATGAAAAGCTTACCGTGGACGTTGACCCCACTCGAGTTTCTCCTCAGTTTGGTTTTGATGCGGTGGCCCCATCAATCTGGCCCCAGTCCATTGTCAGAGGATGCTACAAGCGCTTGCTAACAAAGGAGTGCAAGACGGTTTTCATGAACAGTCTTCCTTTTGAGCAGCCTGCGGGAACCCGCGAGGGTGGTTGTTCCCAGAACTGGCTCGCATACTGGGTTGCCCAGCAAACGAGGATTGAGACGGAGTCGGCCGCGCAGCCAGGTAGATCTCCCTTGATCAAAAGGAACTCTTTTCCGTTTCGCCCCACTTGCAGTCTGAGCGAGTCTGAGTATGGTTGCTACTCACTGTGGGATCGTGAGAACCATTTGTGCCCTGATGTCATTCTGAAGGAGCAAGTCGCCGCAATTAAGAAGGGTGATACGCATGTCGTCAGATATAGCAAGGCATTTGCTGAGGTAAGCGATCTCTCCGCGTGCATTAAGCTTCTTGATTTCCTTATGCTGACATCTCTATTCTGTACGGTTGTAGTGTCATGTGCGGCGATTCGCATCTGGTGATCGCTCCAAGTCATTGGTTAACACCATTGTTGCCACCAGAAAACAAAGGCAGTCGTTCCGGCTAGCATGGAGGATGGAACCTGAGCTTGAAACAAAGATTCGCGCAGTCATGAATGCTTTTGCTGACTCGCTGATAGACAATCCTCCGGCTCCGTCTCCTTCTGGAGATGACCCGTCTCTTCCAGCGACTGCGGCGCCAAGAGTGAAGAGACCTAGGCAAAAGGGAATTACGATTCTTCCCCTAGGAATGCCCCAGCTTCTCCTCCAGTGAGGTCCCTTTCTATCAAGGACAAAGGCAAAGGTCGCATGCCCAGCAAAGTGCGGAAAGATCTCGCAGTTGAGACTTTCGTTCCATTCAATCAAGAGGAAGAGGAAGAGAGGCAGGAGCCCCAAGCAAGTGATGAAGAAGAAGAAGTAACAGTTGTGATGCATGAGGAAGAATCAGGAGGTACCTCCGTCGCATTTCCTTTCCCGTTATCGTAACTTCTTTGCACTTTTTTCTTTAAACCAATCGTGTATTCGCAGATGATGATGATGAAACCATTGGTGGCCTTGTGGCCAAGAGGCAAAAGAGAGATGCCCATTCTGGCATTCCAGATGATCCCATAAGCGAGGACGTTCTTGCTGAGTCCTGAAAGACAGCCGCGGAGGCTGCTGAAAGAAGAAGGCGGCGAGAGGAAGAGGAGCTCGAGCGTGTGAAACAGGAGCTCGAGCGTGTGAAACAGCGGAGCCTCGAAGAGCAGCATGTTGACGACTTAGTGCGTCCAGTTGGCGAGGAAGACGAGCTTCCCGAAGAAGTGGCTCCTCAAGCGGAGGAGGAAGATGAGGTTCCTGGAGAGGATGCAGCGGCCTTGGAGCAAGTCCAAGCAGACTTCGAAGAGATCGCGGGTGGCGATAAAGGTGAGATCTTCAATCTCGCAGTAACTTATAGAGATGTTATTGTGGGTGCGTTAAAGCATGGTGTGTCAAAGGCTGACATTCGCCGTTGGTTAGTAGGAAAATGCGGAGAGCCCTCAGGTAATTATTTGAGTGATACGCACGTACTAGGCTTTATCAACTTGAGGCAGAATCATGACTGGTTTATTCGCATCCCAGGTCACGCTTCTCTTAAAGACTTGCTTAGTGAGGACACACTGATAGGGCATGGTTCCACGTCCTTAGTGTATGATGAGGATACCTCAATCCCACCTTCGCGTGGAGGTGCTTACTCTTAGCTTTAGTAAAGATAGCAAAATAACTTATAGCGCAAGTTACCTCATATCATCGCATTTAATGTCTCAGGTCATGCTGAGGAACCTGAGCTGGAGCAGAGAAGTCAGCCTTCTGCGTCCTATGTTCCAATTCCGAGCTCCCATACCGAGAAGCCCGTCGCAGCTGCTGACCACGCGGGTGAGCCTCTCGAGGACATCATCGAACTTTCCGACGATGCTGGAGCTGATACTGTGCTGATGGATGAAGATGTCCATGCTAGCGCTGAGGAAGTAAGGACAAGTGCTGCTAATGTTCTCGCATCTGAGAGCGTCCTTCGCCAGGCGACTTCGGCTGTCCCTTCGCCTACGGCGGGGACTGAGCCAGAGGCACCTGTTCCTGCGTGGAGCATTTGGGGCTCGCAGGTTGGGAATGCAGTCGCAGCTGGTGCGGCCTACACTCTTCCTCCTGACTACGAGAGATTGGAGCTCGCAGCTGATAGGAGAGCTATGGAGCGAGGGCAATCTTCGAACAACCCGGCAGCCCGCATTCCTTCTCTTCATGAGATTCTGGAAGGAACTGGTAAGTAGAGCTTTACTGTTCGCACGTCGCATTATTTGCTTGCGAGTTTTGACATCGTAACTTATTTTTGAAATCACTTTAGGTTTGAAGCAAACCGATGTAGACTGGGTGGTTCGAATGCGCCTCACCTACCCCCGATCGTTTGTGAGATCTCTGGAGATCGGGCCTTTTGACAGGAGGCTGTTCCTTACTGAAGCCATTTGGATATTGGAGCAGCTGTCTGCGGCTACACCTGCGACCATTTCTGTCCAGAGTGCTGAATTGCTGTGCGGCATGTGCCAAAATCTCCTGATCAAAGTCCAGGGCAGACTGGGTTTCAAATTCCTCAAGAACAGAGTCACGCTGATTCGCGCAGCCGTGACTTTGAAACTCGGCCACCAGAATCTCGCAGCTGAGAAGCAGAAGGTGGAGCAGCAGAAGCAAAAGGTTGATGAAGCTCTGAAGCTGTATCATGAGATGAATGCTAGGTGCGAGCTACTGAAGCAAGAAGTGGAACAGGTAGAGAAGCTGAGCGAGCAGTTCGAGCCCCAAGACTCCTTGATCAAGCATTTGCTTTGATTTTCGAATTTTGAAAAAAATAGCAAGAAAATAGCTGGAACATTAATGTAATGTTTGAAACATTAATGTAATGTTGCTAGGGTTTCTCCCCCTTTTTTTTAACAACAACAATGCATTTTCCCGTTTTGCCCTTTTCCGGGATTTGATTGGATATTTCTGCGCATATCCAATTATGACATCAGCAATTGATACTCTGCTTGATTTTCGCGCTAATTTCTCGGCAGATAAGCACGCTTTCGTTGGGAAGTCCATCCGAATCATGACCATCCGTCATTTATTAGGATACGCAACTGAATCGTCGTAGCCTTTAGTAGGGTAATTGATTGTTACCGCTTTTCAAGGCGTAAGTGATTGAACTTACCCTCTTTTTGAACTCTGCTGACTCATCTTTGGCAACCGAAGAGTCTGTACAGGGTCTATATAAACCCTGTCCTTGCTATTTGGGTTCTTCATCCCAAAAATGTGTTTTGCCGTGAGTCCTTACGACTGCTGGCTTCAACGCTTATTTTTCGTTGATTCATGGCAACTCCAAGTTGTGAATCCTGAGTTTGCGCTTTGTGCTGTAGAAATAGTTTCCAAGATCCACTTTATGAGGCTTATTGCTCTTTATAACCATCATAAAGAAGATGCAGATAATATCTCATGTGTGTTCGAAGAAATTTCTTCGTGTATTATGTGTGCAGGTCATGTTTCCGGCCGCCTCGTGGTGAGGTGCAGCGCCGAAGTGACCGTGCTACCGTCTCGTAATGAACGGCGGAATTCTTCTTCAGCATCCCTGGAGAAGAATCCGTCACCTTCATGTTTGTGAGCTCGGGGTGGCGAACTGTCGCGTTCATCCCCGTCTACAAGGAGCCCTTGCCCTTTGGAGCTTCTGCTTGCCTGTAGATCGCCGGAACCGGTGGTTCCTTGGGCAAATGTTATGGGGTGCAGATCTGACAACGGTCTTGTCGAATACTGGGATCTTGGGCGTATGGCTTCATGTGGCTCTTTTAGAGCAAGATCCCCCCTGCTACAGATGTTCACCCGCAGATCTGCGTGTTGCGTAGCCGGTGTTGAAACCGGTGGGTTCATCCTTTTCTAGTCGGAATTCCCGTTGTGCGTTTCTGGCTTGTCAGCCACTTTTCGAATGTATTGTAAGCCATGTTGGCTGCGTAGTTAGATTCGAGCTTTTCGCTTGTAAGCTGCTATCTAGACAGATAAATTGTAAGTCATTTGACTCGTAATGATAAATAGCCTTTTGTATTATCTGCTGTCTCTTTACAACAAAATACAACTTCGCGTGCGTGTCGGCATATTTCGCCTTGCATAATGCTACGCAATGGTTTCGCATTTTGCGATCTGCTACATGAATTCGCAGATGCTTCGCTAGATCGTTCGAGATCATATTTTCGCAGCTATGCCATCCTGACAGATGGGCTTGTGGTTGGCCGTTGTGGATCATTTAAGATCATCTTCACAATGTTGCAAGTTGCTATCGTGGCAGATAGTCTTTAGTAGATCAATTGAGATCGTTAAATTGTGCGAGTTGCTATCGTTGCAGATAGGCTTTACTAGAAGATCGATCGGGATCATCTTTAGCATTCGCATGAGCTACTATCACAATAGATAGGCTTTGAGAAGATCAGATAAGATCATGCGCGCATGAATTGCTATCGTAACAGATAGGCTTTAAAGATCAATTAAGATTGCATTTGTATGTGTTGCTATCGTAACAGATAGGCTTTTATGATCAATTAAGATCGCATTTTTATAGGCTGCTATCGTAAGAGATAGGCTTTAAATGATCAATTAAGATCGCATTTGCACAGGCTGCTATCGTAAGAGATAGGCTTTAATGATCAATTAAGATCGCATTTGCATAGATTGCTATCGTAAGAGATAGGCTTAGATGATCAGTTAAGATCGCATTTGCATAGATTGCTATCGTAAGAGATAGGCTTAGATGATCAGTTAAGATCGCATTTGCATAGGCTGCTATCGTAAGAGATAGGCTTAGATGATCACTTAAGATCGCATAGGCTGCTATCGCGAGAGATAGGCTTAGAGGATCAATTAAGATCGCATAGGTTGCTATCGTAAGAGATAGGCTTAGATGATCAGTTAAGATCGCATTTGCATAGGCTGCTATCGTAAGAGATAGGCTTAGATGATCACTTAAGATCGCATAGGCTGCTATCGCGAGAGATAGGCTTAGAGGATCAATTAAGATCGCATAGGTTGCTATCGTAAGAGATAGGCTTAGATGATCAGTTAAGATCGCATAGGCTGCTATCGCGAGAGATAGGCTTAGATGATCACTTAAGATCGCATAGGCTGCTATCGCGAGAGATAGGCTTAGGTGACGATCGATTAAGACCGTATTTCGCATTTGCTGCTATCGTGAGAGATAGGCTTAGATGACGCTCGATAAAGACCGCAGCTGTACAGATTGCTATTGCGGCGAATAAACCATTGTTAACAGTAATAACAAACTGAAATAAAGTAAAATAGACACACAGAAATATGAGGTTTCTCATTTGGGAGAATTTTCTTTACATAATGCTCTCATATGGGAGATATGGGATTACAATCCTCTCATATGGGAGAGGAGATTGCGTAAATCGTAGCCACATGAGACATTAAGCAACGTTATAATAAAACGTATGAAATGAGAGAAGTCAGGGGTAGTACTTCTTAATCCAGCGCATGTTGACTGAACTCGGAGTTGAGGTCGTGCCGTGCAACCTGCGTATGCTGCAGTAGCCACTGTCAAAGACTTCTGTGACTTCGAAGGGTCCTTCCCAGTTGGCTGCGAACTTCGGGTGAGTCGCTTCTCGCATGCAGTGATCAGATGCGCGCAAGACCAAGTCTCCGACTGCGAAATCTCTTCGCTGGACCGTCTTATTGTAGGCGCGAGCGATTCTTTCCTGGTACCGCTTGTTGATTCTCTTGGCTTGTTCTCGCTTTTCCTCCAGCAAGACTAAGTCGTGATCGCGTTGATTTTCGTAGAGTGCATGGAAAGCCAGCCTTGCCGAGTTGACTCTAGCCTCCGCAGGTACTACAGCTTCGGCTCCATAACATAGTAGAAATGGCGAGGCCCCTGTGGGTGTCCTTGGAGAAGTTCGGTAAGCCCACAGAGCTATGCTTAGAGAGTCGGCCCACTTCTTGTGGTCATCTGCGACCATCTTGCTCAAAATTCTCAACAGCGTTTTGTTAGTCGCTTCAGCTTGTCCGTTTCCCTTTGGGTAATAAGGGGTAGAACATATATGTCTGATATTGTACTCCGCTAATTTCGCAGCTACCTGGCGATTAACAAAAGGAGTACCGTTATCTGAAAGAATGGTGTTTGGGATTCCGAACCTGCATATGATGCTTTCCTGGATGAAATTGACCACAGCCAGCGCATTTGCCGTCTTTAGCGGTATTGCTTCCACCCACTTGGTGAACAGTTCAGTTGCGGTGAGAATGAAATGATTCCCGTGCGACGTCGGTCGGATGGGACCGATGAAGTCCAGAGCCCATGTGTGAAATGGCCATGGTGTCCCTAGTGCATGTAGATCCACAGCGGGAGCGTGCACTAGGTTCCCTTTGAATTGGCATTCCTGGCAGCGTCGCACTTTGGTGCGGCAATCGACCTCCATCGTGGGCCAGAAATACCCGATTGAGAGGAGCTGCCTGCATAATTTCGCACCTCCTTGGTGTTCCACCTGATGAGAAAGGTCCATGACTTCTTGTGCTTCTCTGCCGTCTAGACATCGCAGCAAGTTGCCCTCGTGACCTCTTCGCCAAAGCAGGTTTTCCTGCACCACGTATCGAGACGCTTTCCTTTTCAATTTTTCGGCTTCTTTTCTTGACTCGGGTACGGTGCCCTGGGTGAGAAAATCAAATAGTGGCTTCCTCCAGTCTGTGTCGTCATCGGTTAGGGCGATGAGTAGAGAATCTTTGATTAGTGCGCAACTTTCGCACTTCCCTTGTATCAGGGCTGCGGCTGTTGACATGTCTGGCCAATGAATACCATATCTCTGAGCCTTTCTGTAGATTGACACCTCGCTTTCCCCGCAGGCGTGTTGGTGAATCTTTTCTAACAGCTGCTGTCCCTCTTGCTCGGAGACGCATCGCATGAGTATTCCCCCAGGACCCTTGTAGTAAAGGGTGTTGTCGTGGATGCAGTATCCTTTTGTGAGTGCCCAGCTTTCGCTGCTGGTGCCCTTCGCAATAGCTTGCAGGATTGGTTTCCGCCAGTCTGCGTCATTTATGTGTTCGTCGTCGCACGCATCTTCTGTCAATGCCGACGATGTTCGCACTTCGATTGAAATCCTTGCGGGGCATTTGTCTATGCTGAGCTTAGACCCCAATGTTGCTAAGGCGTCTGCGTGCCTGTTGTCTGCTCGGGGCTTGTGCTCGTACTTCACATCGCAGAATTGCTGCATCAGCTTCTGTACTAAGGTGCGATAAGACAGGAGGTTGATCTCCTTCAAACCATATTCGCCCGAGGCTTGCTTAACAATCAGCTTGGAATCTCCCATGACCGTTAAGTTGCTCACTTCCAAAGCTTTCGCCGCACGGAGCCCCACAATGAGAGCTTCGTATTCCGCTTCGTTGTTTGTGACTGCGAAGTTGAGCTTTGCGGACATCTGTATGACTTCCCCGTCTGGTTTTGTCAAGACTATCCCAATGCCTCTGCCTTTCTGGGTTGACGAACCGTCGAAGTGGAGAGTCCAATAGGGCACGTCGATTGCGTAGATTTCTTCGAGCTCTTATTCGATCACGGGTTCGTGGCTATTGTCGGGGAACTGTGCCAACAGATCCGCTACCGCCTGCGACTTGATCGCTCGCGGTCGTACGCATGTGATATCGTATTGGGAAATGGTCATGTACCATTTCGCCAGTCTCCCTCCCGGAGTAGTGTGAGTTAGCAAGTATCTTATGGGGTCGCTCTTGGTGACCACTACTACTTTGTGTGATGCAAAATAGTGTTTCAACTTTTCTATCACGAAGAATAAGGCAAGGCAATGACGTTCGATGTCTGTGTACCTTGATTCAGCAGGCTGCACGATGCGAGAAATGTAGTAGATAGGCCTCTCCTGGCTTTCGTACTCCTGAGCCAAGAGCGCTCCTATAGATCTCCTTGTTGATGTCAGATATAGCAGAAGCGGTGATCCCAGTTGAGGCGCGATCATTATCTTTGAGGACGTGAGTAAATCCTTCAGCTTTCCGAATGCGGCTTCGTGCTCCGGAGCCCAGTTGTACGTGGCGTCCTTCTTGAGAAGAGTTCTGAAACAACATGTGATTTCGGCAATTGCTGGGATGAATCTCCGCAGATTGGATAGCTTTCCTAAAAATGTCTTTAATGCACTCTTATTATGGGGTGGCGTCATGCCAGTGATAGCTGATACTTTCGCGGGGTCGGGCTCGATCCCTTGGCGATGAACCACGCATCCCAAGAATTTCCCTGATGTTACCCCGAACGCGCATTTCATGGGATTCATCTTCAGTTGAAAGCGCCTGCATCTATTGAACACCTTTCGCAGATCTGCGAGGTGGTCTGCTTTGTGCTTGGATTTAACCACCAGGTCATCC
Organism: Linanthus parryae; assembly: GCA_023055425.1. Taxonomy (NCBI): domain Eukaryota; kingdom Viridiplantae; phylum Streptophyta; class Magnoliopsida; order Ericales; family Polemoniaceae; genus Linanthus; species Linanthus parryae. The sequence goes on along the minus strand of JALGPY010000002.1, from coordinate 24,592,026 downwards.
ACATAGAATTCCACCTCTTTGTGCATCATGTCGTGGAATAGAGCCATCATGGCCCGCTGATAGGTCGCGCCCGCGTTCTTAAGACCGAACGGCATCACCGTGTAGTTGAATACCCCTACAGGAGTGATGAATGCTGTTTTCCGCGCATCTTCGGGATCCATCTTGACTTGGTTGTATCCGCTGAAGCCGTCCATGAAACTGAACATGCGATGACCCGCTGTTGAATCGATAAGCAAATCGATGTTGGGCAGTGGGAAATCGTCCTTAGGGCAGAAGCGATTGAGATCTCGGAAGTCCACGCAGATGCGGAGCTGTCCGTTCTTCTTCACCACTGGCACGATGTTGGCCAGCCATGTGGGATGATGATTCGGCTCTATGAACTTGGCATCTAGGAGTTTGATAATCTCCTGCTTGATCTTCACGTTAAGCTCTGGCCTGAAGCTTCTTGTGCTCTGCTTGACCGGTTTAGACCCGGGGATGATGTCTAAACGGTGCATGGTGATGCTTGTATCTAGACCTGGCATCTCATCATACTCCCATGCGAACACATCCTTGTATTCAGTTAGGAGCTGTAGCAGCCCTTGTTCTTCTTCGCTTGTGAGATCTGCGCTCAGGAAGACTGGCCTTTTCTTTTCCTCGTTCGGGCTGAGGAAGACTTCCTTTAGCTCTTGCTTTTGCGGTCTTGGCCTGTCTTCCATGCATTCAGGCGCTTCTTTGAGTTTCTCGTCTGGAGTGCCCTGTGTTGGCTCTTCCGTCAGCGCAATTTGCTCGATTTGATTGATTTGCCCAGGGATATCCCCATGCCCGCGTGAGGACATCCCCGCGCACCTTCATATGCGGTAGCATTTCTTCCCATTGGCATAGAAGCTCTCTATCTCCTTGCCCTCGGGGTCATGCTTTGCGATCCTCTTCAGAGTATACACGTTCTTTCGATGATATGCGATACGCGGCGCCTCTTCGCGTGTAGGCGGCTTTTCCTTGGCATCTTCCCTTGTCACCATTACCCCTGCAGGCGACTGGTCCTTGATGTCCTCCCAGAGAGGCAAAGGAGTAGGGTTGAATGGTCCGGGTGTTTGCTCATCTGCCATCTCAGTGAACCACACCGCCTCGCTGAGATGTGCTTCGTCCAAGTTGAACGGGTTTGTCGAAGCCGGTATCTCGACTATTCTGTCGTTCCAGATAGCTTTCATAACCTGGTGAGCCGTCGAAGGGACTGCGTCGAAGCGATGAATCCAGGCTCGACCTATAATCATGTGGTACGTGGTGTTCGCGTCTATGACATAGAACTTTGCCGAGCACTTGATTTTGCCAATCTGAACGCCCAGGCGGATCCACCCGATCGTCATTCTAGAGTCGCTTCCGAATCCCATGAGCGGAGATGGACGTCTGACGATCTTGTGTTCGGGAATCCCTGCTAGCTTCAGTGTGTGGAGCGAAACGACGTTGACCGCTGCTCCTCCATCGACGAACGCTCGTTTGAACTCGACGCCATTGATGATGGCGGTCACGTACAGAGGTCTCTGGTGGCTCGCATCCGTCTTCTTGTCGCTGGCAGAAAAGGTCATAATCTTTTCCGTAGAGCGGGATGCCCTGATGACTTTCCCGTTGGAGACTACAAGGTCCTCCTCGTAGTCCTCTGCTATTCTCAAAATCGCTTTCGTCATATCAGTCCGGCACTTCTCGGAGAAACTCATCTCGTCGAAGAATTTGTTGAAGCCATGCGACCCTTTCATGCGGTCGGCACGTTCATCCTCTGTGTCCATGCTATAGTCTTCGTCTTCGTGCACCTCGGCAACGATGGGCAGGCCATCCTCTGCGACTTCTTCCAAGTCGACGATCGAGATCATGGCGACCTCTTTGCCCTTCGAGCCCTGCTCCGCATGCGCGGGGAGCGGGTTATTGCGCACATCCTTCCGGTGATCGCTGACGATAAGCTCGCCATTCTTCATCTTCTGATCGAACGCGAACCTGAGTTTCTTGCACTCGGCCGTGGGATGCATGACCTTGCCGTGGTACTCGCACCACTTAGGGTCCCTCACCATCTCCTTTGAGGGCGTTTTCTCGAGCGGTGGCAGGACGCCGTCCTTGCGCCACTGTCTGCAGAGGTCACTTGCTTCCTCTACCGAGCATGGCAGAGGCGGTACATCGAAGTTCGCAACCTTCGCTTGTTTCTGGGGCGAAACTGTATTGACCTCAGCTTCGCGTCCCCTTTTGTAGCTAAACCTCCCGATCTTGTAAGTAGTGCCGCTCGCAGGTCGCTCTGGAGCGCTCTTCTTTTTCTGTCTCTCGACTATAGGCTCGATGTTCTTCGTGCATTCGATTAGCTTTTAAAACGTAGGTGTTTGCAAATTGATGAGCATACCTTTGTATTCATCTCGCATGCACTGCAGGCATATCTCTACCAGCCGGCTTTCGGGCATTGGGTCCTTGCACTCCAAGGATTTCGCTCTAAACTTCTTGATGAAGGTGATCCCATCCTCCTCGCGCTTCTGGTACATCCGCGAGAGATGAATCATTGTCACTTTTTCTTCCATTTGGAAGAACTTGGTATAGAACTTCTGGACCATGTCGTCCCAAGTCTTCACGGATCCGGCCTCCAATGTCCGGTACCATTTGTACGCCACGTTCCCTAGAGATTTTGGGAATTCTCGCATCAGCAGCTTGGGATCAGCTACGTACGGACCCATGACATCAATGAAACGCATGACATGCTCATGAGCGTTTCCATTGACATCCTCAAACTTATCCCATTTAGGAGCCTTGTACCCCGCCGGGTTAGGCATGAGATAGATCTCCAGTGGAATGGGTGGATCGTTGTCTAAATTTGGGATAATGGTATCCGCGAATGACTGATGAGCCAGAATAGTGTCCACGCGTTTCTGCAAAGACGTCATGCATTCTGGAATGCTCCCTTCGGTAGCTGACGGAGGGGTTGCCGTAGGCGGTGGCGACACATACGCCGCCGGAGGGTTGGGAGCATACTGACTACCCGCATTTCCACAATCATCGTTGGGGGAGGCAAAGGGTACTGCAGAGTTGGGTTGGACGCCAAAGCCGAGGGCTGAGGAGCGTGAGTAGCAGGAGGCAACATCTGTGCCGTTGATCCCTGAACCGAAGGCAGCTGCGTAGCCGACGGTGGAGTCTGCAGATGAGGGTTGGGAGGTGCGGTTGACACTCCCAATCCCGGAGCGGTAGGGGTTCCTCCTCCCTGAGAGATAGCGGCGGCTGGTGAAGGGTTTGGCGCAAGGGTACCCAGAACGGCCAAGATTTGTTCTAATTGCGCAGATTGAGCTTTGATAGCTTTCGCCTGACTTTGGACAGTGGCGTCCAAAGACTCTAACGTCGGTGTCTCGCCGGGAGTCGTTGGTGTACGGCGGGTCTCGTCTCCCGAGGGAGTTTCGGTAGAGGGCGATCGGTTGCTGACATCATCCTCCTGAGACATGGTTGCTTTTGTTGGTAAGTTCACGTCGGGTTCACCAAAATGTGCACAAGAGATTCCGGCGGGGAGACCTCCGTGTACACCGTATGTAGTGGATCAAGGATCGCACAGGAAGAGTGGGGTTGTGTGTAGGGAGAGAGTAAGGCAGTAGCAGTGTCTGAGAGAGAGACAGAGGTTTGGCAGAGCTTCCGCGTATATCAGTGTGTTCTTTTGTATGGAAAGGTTGACGATCTATATATACTGGAGAACGTGACCGTTGTAGTGTGGTTAATGCGCCCATTAATGGCGGCTTAATTAGCTTAACCATAACTGCACGTCCGTCCGAGTATATAGGGACCGTTAGAGCACGTCGTGCGCGAATACCGGAACCGTTACGAGGTTGACCGGGTTTGACCGGATTGACCGGGTTTATGGAGCTCGTGCCATAAATCTCTCAAAACAGTTACTAAAGGTCGCGTGCGGGTTCGGCTCGCACGCGACAGGGCTTACTCTAGCCTCCAAACCACTAAGTCCCTACAAGTCCCGTGCAGTGGTATGCGAGGGCTCTGTCTCGCAGCCCCCACATGGATCAGCTCGGCTGGTGATCCAGTGTGTATGGAGCACAATATGGTGTGCTGGATAGCTGCCACGTGGCCAAGATCTGTCAGCCCAGAAAGCAGTATCTACAACAGGCATAGCCTTTATATACTACACATGCTGGCAAAGATTCCACCGCCTCACTCTGAGCATGGAAAATTGTTTCCAATTTAGTTCTGTTTTGACTTTCTTTCCCGACCCAAAGTCTTACCAAGTTGACTACAAGTCACCAAATCTGACAAATCTCCAGCTTGACTTGAATCAACTCAGCAAATTGAACCAGAACCAATGCTCCTCTCCTCAATCCAGATACGGATGCGTCTCCCAGAACCAGATCTAGACGCTTCCCCAAACAGATGTCCCGCATCTGTATGCGAAATTCGAATCGCCAAATCGTTACTCTAACTACCATGTGTTCCTGCAACGAATGTGCCCGATGTGGTTGCAATTCCGAATACAGAAACAAGTGCTCCACCCAGAACCAGACTTGAATACATTCACTGAGAAAGATGGACTGAATGTATTCCCGATGCGCCCAATTGCGCTAGATAGATGAACCATGACAAGTTCCCAGATGTCATTCAGACCAGATGCACCAATGACGAGTGACCAAATTGTCATGCCAGATGCGCCCCGTATGCCTCAGATGCGCCAGATGCTCGCCAGAATCAGATCGCGCCAGGTGCGAGCTCAATGCGTGACATGGTACACACCCCAAAATAGAACAGATGCACGCCAGAACAAACTCATGCATAATGCACGCCATAACCAGGATTAGATGCGCGTGCCAGAAATATCACGCACAAGATTCTCCACGGCGTTGCTCCAACTCCAACGAGTTTCTGCAACGCATGAGGCAGAACCAGATTAAATTCACACGCCAGATGCTCCACGCCGAGAGCCGGAGTGCGCCTGAACGTCAATTTCCAGAATGCCAGATACGCGTGAATAGCCAGATTCACGCCAGTACCGAATGCATGCTGGATTTGCCAGATCCCTTGCACGCCCAATCAGATGCGCGCCAGATTGCTCTGACAAGAGCCCGGATAGCCCCCACCATAGGGCTTCATATGGTGGGTGTACCTCCTTCTCTCTCCCGAACAGATCGATCTTGATCGCCAAACCAGACATCCTTCTTGGTGGAATCTCAAAACCCTACTCCCGATAGCCTGCTCCACCTGAATCGCGAAACCCTAGCTTTAAGTTCCACCCCGATCTTGGAACCTGGCTCAGATACAAGTTTGTTGTAAGAGAACTCCTGTTTCAGAGCTCAGATACCAGTTTGTTGTAACAGAGCTCCTGTTTCAGAGCTCTGATACCTGTTTGTTGTAACATGTGGGCATTCGAGCAAGAACGACGAAAGCAAAACAAGAACGAGACAGATATTTCACGTGGTTCACTAACGAATTCGTAACGAACCCGCTAGCTACTCCACGACCAGAACCAGATACTTTATTGAGAAGAAAACCCGATTGTGATGCACGTCGTGGCCACAACGGCCACGACGGCCACCCGAAACACCCACTCGTATCATCGTTAGGTAATTAGTCAGTCAAAGTGACCTCCCCATTGTGAATTTGAATATTTTAACAGAACATACAAAGTAGTAGTATGTTTTAGAACTGCGTGTTTAGGGTAAGAAAATATTCTCAACACATCTGTTTAAAAACTGGATTTCAAAATAAGCATTACATTTCATAATAAAAAAACATATATTTTTATAATTTTAGTAACTAAGAACTGTTGAATGAGATGAAATTAGTCTTATACGGAAATACACGGTAGAAATAACTCGCGTCGCCGTGCTTCTTGATGCCTCGATCAATTTGCATCACGGTACCGTTCTTTAGATTACATCGGAACAGCCCCATCTCAGGTCAATCGATCACCAACTCGCGACCTCCGATATAGCAGACACTTGGGTGCGGGGATCAGGGAAATGTGACCTGAATATGTACGGGAACTTTCTCACTGTCCAATCCAGTCTGACACGATACCTCGTTTTCCAAGTCAAATTATCGTGATCTTGGAGCAACCAAATGTAAATATATTTTCAATAAATTGCACATAACGATAACCGTCCTTGAATCTCCATAAGAGTCATGTGCTCGTGTTGAAGCCGACTACGACACTCCTTCCACGGATGAGGCATAGTGCGGAAGTTGTCTTCTTCAAGGCTTATGGTGAGTATAGAACTGTTGCAGGGGATCATGTTGATGACGCTCCTATGGTTTTGTCATCCAGTGCAGAAACCCGTTAAATATTATTGAACTGGATAAAACTGCAGAATAATAAGGAGAAGTCGAAACTTGTCTCCATAACTTGCTCTTTGAGCCGTATACGAAGATTGGATATCCAGAGTCGGCGCATTCTTCTACCGAAGAGTTAATGGTCCTATATTCATTCAACTTATGGTGAAAGAAGATCCCACAAAACGTTGACGGTACCGGTGGCTCTACAACATCTCCAATGGGACATGTAAACATCAGTTATGTTGGGAGTGACTTGAAGATGAAGATACTCAAAGGATCACGAAGAAGTGAAGCCTAGGAGTGTCTTCGTACGAAGACAAAGTGTCTTCGCACGAAGACAAGACTTAGCCAAAATTCGCTGGAGTCCAAAAGGGTCTTCTTGAAACAAGATGATGTATCTATTTAAGAAGGTCTTTGTACGAAGACATTTGTCTTTGCACGAAGATATCGGGTCTTCGCACAAAGACATCGGGTCTTCGCACGAATACAATCCGAGAAAAGTATAATAAGGATGATAATGTTTCCTAATTGTATCGGAGCGGTTTTGGGGGCTATAAAAGGATCCTTTGGAGTCCTATGAACGTATGTAAGACATTGTGATCGTTCCTCTTCGTTGAATAAATGTCTTTCTTCCCCGTGGATGTAGTTAGCTTGATTTGAGCTAGTGAACCACGTTAAACTTGCGTTTTGCATCTTTCTTTGACTATTCGTGAGGTGAATGATCGTTTGAATTGCATAACAAGTTATCTTATAAAAGAGATGGTGAAAAATTTGTCTCTAATTAGGGCTCTCTATTCCGTTATTTATTACAACGGATAGTTATCATGCTCTCTATGCTCTAAATCTCTCTTCTTTTCAGATTTCAATTATTTCTTTTATTTAATTCTCATCTACAACTACCTTTTAGCTAACGTTTACATAGTAGCATTGAGGATCGTATAACTTTTTTTATATAGTGAAAATAAAGAATGACATTTTTAATTAAAATATACATAATTTTTAACTAGTAGCATTGGAAATGCTTCCATCCAAATTACAAATCTAAAGCCATGATACCGCGGGATGAACACAATTAGCCCATCACGGCTTCCAACTAACAATGGCCCAGACGGTTTATTGTACTTAGATCAACTCGGCCAATATGCATTTTACCTAACGAGAACTTGTATCTAGTACTTCTGGGGCCTTCTTTGAAAGCGAACAAAACTAGCTCGCTCCCTGTGTGGAGCAAGAAAGAAATCTGCACGAGCATTCTAGGGGTTGTTCTCTGGAGGTGCGTTTTAGCGAAGTGAGGAGATGAAGTTGCAGCTTGCACACTCTTCGGCATTTTAAGATAGATTCTGCCGGCAATGTGCTGAGGATCTCGACGATGACGTTGTCCGGAAGATGTCTAGTGTAACCGTTCTGGTGTAAAAGCGAAGTAATATTCTGAATCAAGCGCTGAAGGGCCATGGTAACTGCAGAAAAAAAAAAAAAAAAAAGATGTGTACAGCAAGGAGTCAAAATTGGTTGCAAACTAGTTGAACAAGTGTATTTATACAACAACACTACTTTCATATCAATACACTTGTAACACTCTATAGACTCTCAAAACTTCAATCCCTGTACCTAGCTTATTATCTCAAAAGATAGAATACTAAAAAGATTTTTGATGATTTTATAGAATTGGTTGTGAATTTCGTAGTTACTGATGAGTGGAGGGCAGGTTGAAGAGGCTCGCAGGCAGGGTGAACGACCCCAATTAGTTCAAATTGAAATATCTTATGATAGATTGTTGGAATGCACTACATGATTTCTAAAAACACAATCTTATCGATTTAATTTTATAAGATAATGAGATATTGTTTATATTTTCAAAAACCCGATTTATCTCATTAAATGTGATGTATTAATCTTTTTATTCAAAAAATTAAATCCCTATCAATACATTATCTAAATTTGTTTCAAGATAGCAAATATAAGTGACATTTTAATTTATAAGTGCCCTACGAGCACAAGTCATTTGCTAGTATTTACATATATATTATGTTTTGCAAGTTATTTACCACTTTTTGTATTATTAATTTATTATGTTACTCTTGTTCCTCAATATATATATATATATATATATATATATATATATATATATATATATTATGTTTTGCTCTTATTCTCCGTGCAAAACCAAAGTTTACCGTTTTAGCTTCGTCAAAGAGAGAGGGGATGTAATTCCAAAAAAAATTATTCTCCGTGCAAAACCGAAGTTTACCATTTTTTGCTTCGTCAAAGAGAGAGGGGATGTAATTCCAAAAAAGAGAGAGAGAGGGAATGTGTACGTACCTGGATGATGCAGCTGCGTCAAAGCTGAGAGAGAAAGAACCCCTGGGAATAATATTGTAAGTAGAAAAAGTTTCGTCTAATCATATCAAGTTTAGAAACATATTAGAGAATCGTAAAACTACAATGTCGCGTAAAATTTATTTCGCCACCTTTAATATCTTGATCTAAAGATAACCCTCGTAATTAGCATGTTCTTTTTATAATTTGTAGTTGTTGGAAATATGCCTTGAATAGGCTCTGAGAAGCATGACTAGGAATTGGCGGCGAAGCGGGGCAGAAACGGACCAAACGGAGGAGCACGAGACAAAGAAGAACAAGCAGTGGCAACAGGGTGTTCGTGCGAAAAGCACGGGCTTTCGTGCGAAGAGGAATTTTCTTCGTGCGAATTAAGAGAATCCAGAAGGCGGTTAGAATGTTTCCTTTTCGGGTTAAGCTCGGTTTTTTTTATTTCTTGGGTACCAAGTCGGTACCCTAGGCCTATATAAGGACATAGGGTCGTGGCTTACTGGTGTGGGTTGTATTCGTGAGTTTCTCTTACTAGAATCAGAATTTTCGGGTCGTAGAGATAGCTAGTACATCGCTAGTGAACCAGGTTATATCATGTGCGTTCTTGTATTCTTGTTTCATCGATTTCATCGTCCTCTAAGCTCTGCTCATATCATAACAGTAACTACAAAAGTATTATGTGTGTAATGCAGAGAACAATATTGGACATGAGAGTAATTAGCGTGTAAATAAGTTGAGCCTCGGGTATTCGGTCTATGTCAACAGTGAGCTCGGTTAGAGCTCTATATTGGAGGACCGGACTCGGGTCGTGAAAGTTATAATGTGTTCAAGTTCACATTGGACTCGACTTGTAAATAAGCTAGGTTGAATTTACCCGTGCTTGGGTCGTCCGGACTCCCTACGGGAAATTGCAAGCTTAGTTGGAGCTCTATTTGGGAGGGCCAGGCTCGGGTCGTGAAATTATGACGTGTTCAAGCTCACATGGGGTTTGGCTTGAGAAAATATAGCATGTTGTCTTCCTAGACTCGGCTCAGTAGCAGTGTGAATGAGTAAGCTAGTCAGGTTAGAGAACACCTCCCTTTTTTATGGATTCTCTAATAATAGCATGCATGCCAAGATTAATCTACAAACAAAATTATGTGTAACATAGTAATTATCATTGTTATAAAAGACGACATGTGTATGTATATTGTTATGATCTGAAATGAGGAAGAGAACAGTAATAAAATAAAAGAACAGGATCACACCATATCGTGGTTCACTAACGATGAACTAGCTGCCTCCACGATCCCAAAATCCCGATTTTATTGAGAGAAATGAATACAATACAATCTCCCATTGCTTAGACACAACATAGGTCCCTTATATAGACATATATGACTTACTTAGTGCCCATGATATCTCAAAACAATCATAAAACAGATAAGAAAACAATCCAGAAATTGCCAGCCCAGACACAGGTCTTGTGCAGTAGGTCTTGCTACCTGACACATGTGCTATGGGACATGTGCAGTAGGTCATGCGACCTGACACAGACCCTGTGGGACCTACTTTTTCCCCGAACTTGCTGCAGCCTTTTTCCTTGTCGTATGTTAATCTGTCGCTTTATCTTACTTCGTCTCTAACTACTCGCCGAGCCGTTAAGTATAGTCAAAGCACCTCAATTCATGATAATAGTACACACTAACATGAGGAACAAACTAAAATGGGTTGGGCAAGAAGAAGCTCAGGTCAAATATAACTCAACAGATTGAAAGTGAAAGGCAAAAGAAAGTCAACAATGATAATGGTTGTGTTAAATATTAAGTAATAAACAATTTCGCATTTTATGCGGTTTAACTTCAACTCTATACAAGCGGATTTGTGCATTATAAGAATCTCAAAGGGGTTGCTACATGAATCTCAAACTAGTGGTTATATTTTTATATAATCAAAGAAAGCGATTTTTATATAATCATTGAAGATTTGTCTATCTTCTGCTGATATCCTCTCTGAAGTTAGAGCAAAACTTGTTTTGTTTGAAGAAGTTCATTTCAATTGGATCCGCAGAAGCGCAAACAAAGTTGCACATGAGCTAGCGGCAAGAGCAAAAGGAAGCCTTTTTTCGCAGCAATGGTTAGGAAATAACCCAAGTTGGATTGAGAATGATCTTTAGCCGATGTATTGGGTGTTTCTTAGTTTTCTATGAAATTTTTCTCTAAAAAAAAATAGTGGTCAACAGTAGCAGTGTGGCGGCAAGGGCCGCAACCCTTCCAAGATCATGAAATTTCCAATAAAACCCCATGTAATTTGATGTATTCTAACACAATCGCTACTCTTTTTTTTTCTTACAAAATATTAAAATTACATTTTCTAATCCTTGAAATCTATAATATCGACTTGAATACTCTCATAGTATAATGTATTTTGGCCCCTGCTACATCAAATTCCCACATGGTAGAGTTTATTTTGCATCGTGTATTTTTATTTTCTTCAAAAGCCATTTATTAGTTTCTTCCACCATCTCATGCATAAGCTAACACACGGTGGATTTGAACTTCTATTGTTCCGAACCGTTGAAATACTTTGGTCAGGCATCCCAATATATTGAGCAAGAGTAAAACATTTATTTTCCTTTTTGGTGTGTAAACCAAATAACTTAAATTCTCAACTTCAGTGCATGAAATACTTGAGCTCATGCTTTCATGATTTCCTGAAATCACCCTAACAGTTAAGTTGTGATATGTAACCATGCCAAGTGAATGATTTGTGCATAAACAAGTGCAGTCTTTGCCAAATACTAGTTTTCTGCATTTTTCGTCTTTTGTCATGGAGCTCTCGGTGCTTGGCATTTGTAACTTGAAAGGCCATGTCCAAAAAACTAGTCATTTTGATTTTCCCTATTGCAGTTGAGAGACCGAAATATTTCTCATGATTGGAAAAAACTTGCACGCCGAGAGCTGGCTCAAGGCATTAGATGACTGGCATCGGTAGAGAAACAATAGCAAATTTAGATAGGTTTTTCGGGTATTGATTCTTACAAAGCAAAATATTATTCTTACAAAGTCATTAACTTCATTTGTGTAGTTATTGACCAATGAAGTTGTACGAAAGAAGTTAGTGACTTTGTAAGAATAACTTTTTGCTTTCTAAGAATCACTACCCTTAGCTTTTAGCCTGATGGGCCTTTATGTTCTTGTAAAACTTGTTGAAAGTTGTAATCTGTGTAGCTCCCATTTCTCTTAGATGAGTCACACCACTCACACATATGGGGAATACATTCATACTTGCAGTAGAGCCATATCTTCTCTCTGAAAGCCGCTATGAAACCTCCCATACGCAGCGGTTTATTGACGTCGATCCGAACTCTAACCCTCATATAGTCTCTCTCTTCGCTGTTAGCACTCAATCATCTTTGTCTAAAAGCTCCAACATTCCGTGAATTGTTGTTTTGCTGTTTCTCTCGAGTAGAGCTCTCAGAGACAAAAATTCTCATAATTTTTCATATTGAATAAATCAAAGTCTTATGTTCAGAAAATAATAATAACTCTAAGATGTACTATCATTCTCATAATTTTTCATATTGAATGAATCAAATTAGTAGGGATTGTTACCACAAATTTCCGCATAGATGATAATCATGATATGTCTCATTACGCTACAATTCCTGATTGGTCTAAAATTGTATTACCTCCGTTTCTTCTCTATCACACCGCTTGGAATTTTATCACTATTTACTGTGTCACGTTGACCCGGTAATTTGAGTAGCAAAATGATGTAATTTTTTGATAATTTTTTCATGGTATTGTAGAGTAAAAGTTGTTCCATAACACAGTGAAAAAATTATCAAAATATCGCATCGTTTTGCTATTTCAATCACTCGGTCAAAGTGTTTTCAAATAAAAATAACCTAGTCAAAGTTACTCAAATACGAGTCAAAAAATCAAACCGATGCGATAGAAAAGAAACGGATGTAGTATTTGATTCGGATCTTCTGTGTTTGAAGGCCCAAGTTTAGTGAAATATTATTTTCCTCAAAAAAGTTAAGTGAAAATTATTCTTTAGAAAAAAGTGAATTAAAGTTGATCCGATCTGTATTGGTCATCATCATCCTCTCTCTCTATTTGCGGGTATGTCTCTCTGTCTCGAATTTTTGTCTGACCAAAGGCGTGCTTGGTGCAACTCTCTCTGTTTCTCTCTCTCTCTCTTTCTCTAGCGCTTTCATTCCCCTTTCAGATAACACCATGTTCATGAATGTTTCAACAGATCCTTTCCTCTTCGTCATCGTCATGATATAAAGGTATTGAATCCTCTCTATCTGATCTTCCTTGTTGACTAATATTCATCTCATGTCCAATTCCTTGAATTTAAATCTCTTCCATTTGGGTTCCTCTCTTTTGCTCCATTTCAGAATGTAATCAGCCATCAATCGATTTTTTGAAGGTGGGTATCGTTTGAATTCGTTCATCTTGAGGTTAATTTTGATGGGTTTCGGTTGAATCGTGAGAAATCATTGGGTTTTGGTTTGAAGAAAGATTGCATGTGGTTGATGTTGTTGTTGCTGCTGCTAATGATGATGATTAACCCTATTAGTAAATTGATTGTTGCTGATGAATTGCTTCGCTTGAATTGATAATTGATATAATCAATCACCGGATGATTGCAATTTCTTGCTTGATTTTGCCATGTTATTGTGAATTTCTAATAGAAGCCCTAATTGGTGGTTTCATTTCTTCATACCTCATGGAGGTTTTCTAAGTATTGCAATGTTTTCTGTGTTCAATTGGTTCAGTGACCGACCTGGTACGAATTACCGGCGAACTACTGTGTGACAATGCCTTTTACAGAACATCATCACGGCCCAGCTATACCCTTCCCCTCGTTTCGCCGCTCGATTCTAACCATCAGAAACGATCACTCTTCTGATGATTCCGATGCCCGCGACTCTGACCTCGAATCGTTCCAGAGACAGGTGAACGAACGGTTCCACGATCTTTCATCCGCTACAGCAGACGAATTCCTTTCCGCAAAATGGATGCTTCAACTGTTGGATACTTTTATTGGGTGTCAAGAAGACTTCAGGGTTGTTTTGTGCAACAACAGAGGGAGGCTATCGAAGCCTCCGTTGGATAGGCTCATCACAGATTTCTTTGAGAAGAGTGTCAAGGCTCTCGATATATGCAATGCAGCTCGAGATGGGATTGAGAAGATCCGTCAATGGCAGAAGCACTCAGAGATTGTATTGTGTGCGTTGGATTCTCAGAAGAAGATCATCAGCGAAGGGCAGTTCCGTCGTGCAAAGAGGGCTTTGATGGATTTGTCGCTCGTAATGTTGGACGAGAAGGAGAAGGACGGGTCGGCACTTTCGCAACGGAACCGCTCGTTCGGGTCTCAGTCAACAGGCAAGTATCACCCCCAAACATCGCCCTATGTTCGCACTCTTTTGAGTTTTTTCTTGTTTGCCAATTACATAGAACATCATATAAATCCTCATGTTAGCATGGTCCGAACACCTGAACTTCATGCAGGGGCTTTCAAATGCTCTACATCTGCGCCCAACACCCATTTCCTTTTTTTTACCATTGATAATGGTTCAATATATCAAGTAGAATGGTGTGGCAGTTTTGATAATGATGCGTCAATTTCTCTTGCAGGGAAGGAGCACCATCACCGTATCATGTCATTTCAAAACCGGTCTCTCTCGTGCAGCGTGTCGCGGACGTGGTCGGCATCCAAACAGCTTCAATACATTGCGAGCAGTCTGGCCTCGCCTCGCGGGAACGAAATCACCGCCACCAGCGGGCTTGCAGTGCCCGTTTACACAATGAGTTGCGTCGTCATGTTCGTTCTATGGGCTCTTGTTGCTGCAATCCCTTGTCAAGACCGGAGCATTCAGGTTCATTTCTCGATTCCAAGACAATACTCGTGGAGCTCGCCGCTACTCTCTCTTCAAGATAGGATACTGGAGGAAGCCAAGAACCCGAACCGACGTCATTCGAGTGGGTTGTTGAAGGAAATTGTCGTAATTGAGAAGTCTGTTCGTCGGTTGACAGATTTGATGGATTCGGTTCATTTCCCGATACAGGAAGAACAGAAGGAAGAAGTTGATAAAGGACGGGATGAGTTTTCGTCGGCTTTTGCTACTTGCAAGGACGAGATGGATCAGCTGGAACGAGAAGTGAGGGAAGTGTTTCGTAAGATCATGAGTTTCCGAATTGAGGGTCTTGATTTATTGAACCGGGCGAGCAATACAGGGTGAAACGAATTTAACCAAAGTACTATTATATCTCTTGTTCATATTTACTATTTGCTACACCTGGGGAAGAAGACTGTGCAGGCTTTGCAGGATCAGAGATTATCAAGTACACGAGAGTATAAATGGCAAGCAATTCTTTTCTTCTTTCTTGTATTTATCGTAAACTTGTCTATTTCGTACAGAATCGTGTGTTGTGTAGTCTTGGTTTTGATATCAGAACGGCTATTGTGTTGGCTCTCTATACTTCATCTTCTTTCGGTTTTTGTACTGGATAAGCTATATACTTCATGTTCCAATTATTACTCTTTTGTTTCCTACTTTACTTCATTGTGCAAATAATACTCCCTTGCAGCATTATACAATTTCATGAAGTGATCATAGGTTAATTCTAAATTCTTGAACATTTCAAGACTTGTGTTGGCAGCTACATGTTGGCAGAGCATTAAGTTTCAGGCACATCAAACTGCGGTGTAGCTGGCAACACAAGACTTGAAACTTGCGGGTTTGCTCTTTCAGCAAGTAGCAAGATCTAGAAACCATGATTTCAGTCATAGGCGTACTAGGCTTAAACCTAGAGTTAGGGATACAACTTGGACGGGATGAACCCGACCAGGATTAAAATAGGGCTCGGACACATGTTTTTTAGTAATATCTACGGGCTTGGACATAAATTCGCAGTCCGAGTTGCGTGTCCAAATTCACAGTCCGAGTTGCAATTAAGGTCGTGTTTGGACAATTTTATAGGACAGGACATGTCAACGTCCATGATATACACATGAAGCCTCTCTCATTGGTCCGTAGGTTGGAGGTCAGAATAGTTACACAGAGAAACCTCTCTCTATGAAGACGATACTGGCACATCATGCTCTTGGTTAGATAATTATGGATTGATCTCAACCGGATCAACCAGAGATGTAAATATGTAATGGTAAGTTAAACCCTGATACCTCCACAGAGACCTAGCCTTTGGCAACCCAAAGGGAGAAGAAGTTCACTTCCATCAGCCCAGTTTACCCTGGGCTGGACTTGCTCTAGCTACGGCACTTGGCTACACATTCCACTCAATTTGATCCACTCCTTTCACATTTGGTCTACTATTTATATAATATGACCGAATTTTACCAAGGCGATGCCTAATTAGTCTCAGGGCGTATAGGATTAAGTCAAAATGGTATACTGAGGGAATTCACTTCTAACCGACGAGACTTAAGGCTGTAAACAGTTCGGTACGGTCTGGTTTGCACCGAAATCAGAATCAATCCGTAATTCACGGTTTAGCCGAACCTGAACCGAACATTTATAAATTGCTTGGTTCGGTTCGGTTCGATTCGCCAAAAAATGGTTCGGTTTTGGTTCGACCCGCAACTAACCGGATTTTTTTATAATTGAAACTTAGTCATGAAAACTTGAAAAACTCGCAAGTTTACTTAAAACCACACAAGGAGCTCAAAAGTACCAAACATTCCAACAATATGCGGAGCATCTAGCAGCAATCAAAGTAATCATACTGGTTACTCTGTTGTTCCAAAAAGTGAGAACATTTCACAAGCATGTTAAAAACAACCTTAACATTATGTGACAAAAATCTTAATTAACTAATTATATAAAGTAATTAGTAATTATATTAACATAACCAACCTAAGCGGTTTAGCAAGTTTATAAAAAACTAGGACCTAAACTGAACCGTTTGATTTCTGTTTGAAAACCTACGTACCTTAACCGAACAGCAATTCTTTCTGAGCCAAACAAATTGGCATGGATCGGTCCAATTTGCAATTTGGGCGGTTTAACTCCCTAATGCCTATTGCTAAATAGTACTTCTTGAAAAATATCAAAATTGTACTACTACTATTTTATCCGAGCGAACAGTGTCTTGTCTGTTACCATGTCTTAATGGGTGGAAACAGCAACACTAGAGTGCCTTGCCCCAGTACCCTAAAGCCTCTTATCTCTTACCCGAGCCTCAACGGGTGAACTAGTTGGTCTTGGGTCTTCTCAACCCCCAAAAAACTCAAAAGCAAGGTCCTCCACCACACCAATTTATAAACGCTCGACCAGCCCAACACCAGAACTGCCTATTGCAGTTTGCAGAGTAGATCAGACAATTCTCAGGTACAAAATACAGATAAGCATAGATAGCAAAAGAGTCAACTGTTACATCCACAGGGCTGTTTGTTAAGTACGGAATCATAAAAACATTTAAGTACAGACCGCGCAAATTAAAAAGTTCAGACTTCTTAGAAACATAGATATGCAAATTACGGAGTTACGAAACCACTGAAGACGACGACGATGCTTAAATACCACACCTACCTCAAGTTCTTCTCGGAAGCATTTTGGCGATTCTTCACAGGTGAACGCTAGCTGCCTCCTACACTACAGTTACCCACCTCAGGAACACCATGGCCAGACTTCACTTTCTCTTGTTACTTTAGACTCTTTATGAAGCTCTCTTCCTCTCTTTCATAGACGACAAACGACAACACCAGTTTCTTCCATCTTTATTTCGAGCACGGACCGAAGGACGCTACCATGACATGGAATTAACTCGTCGAAGGCGTCGAAGTGGCTTACGTTTCTCTGCAACTGGAAATGGTTCTTCATCAGCTGCAGGAGGGTAGAAAATATAGCATTAACATGGAATTAACTCGGCGAAGGTGTCGAAGTGGCTTACGTTTCTCTGTAACTGGAATGATGTTCTCCATCAGCTGCAAGAGGGTAGAAAATATAGCATTAGAACGCCAATTCAAGTGACACAAAAAAGTTCATACTGAACATTGTGAAAAAAGTTCAAAACAGATCAGAAGTCCAAAGTTGACTAAAAGTCCAAAAAAATGTTGACATCGCCAATGCCAGCCTTTTTACATCAACCTCTTATGATGGGTATAAATGCCAATGCAATGATGCACACAAAGCAAGTTTATGATTCATATTTTTTAATTCAAGCATCATCAGAAAGAGCTAACAGTAGCAAGAGAGAAGGGTAAGGAAGACAAATTAAGCGAAAGCAAGTTTTAACATTTTTACTGGGCTGCCTAAATCTATGTAGCTAATCTACTAGAAGGTAAATCTTGATGCAGAAATCTCCTTTAAGTGGCAGATATACAAAGAGTCATCCACACGATTTTATGGAATTGCACCAAAGAAACACATGTTATTTATTGCGTCTACAATGGGCTAATTCCAAAATCACAAACAGAGATCTAGGTAAAATAATTGTAGAAAATGTACCTAGATAATCTTCTACGTTTAGAAACAAGACAATTTCTTTAACCAACATAAAATTCTACGTTCATGGAAACTACTTACTGCATATCTTGGAACTAAATACTCGATTCTTCACCATAGAGAAATAATTATCAAGACAAGGAGCTGTAAGATGTTAGATCATACCTGCTTGTACCTCAGTTTAGTGCGCTCGGCCTGCAATCAAAGACATTCTTTCAGAAGTTTGAATCAAGTACTGAAGCGAAATATAAAAGTTGCATTTTCCGAGAAGACAATGGCAATATGCTCCCAACATTTTGTGATATAATTATTTCAACTTCCTAAAATAACCTAGGCGTCCGCGACAAACAGAACGCGGCAGAGTGCGGCAAACATAAACATAACTGGGAAAATTGTCGAATGCGACAAACAGTTTCCACATTGCTGAAAAATTAAGGATTACGACAGAACTGAAACCGTTATGGAATGCGACAAACAGCTTCCGCATAGCTGAAAAGCTGCAGAATCTCGACAAACGAATTCCACGGAGCTAAAATAGTTATCGTATGCGACAAAACAGTCTCGAAACACCAGGAAATGTTGCCGAATGCGACAAATTACCGAATGCGAAAACCCTAATAAATTCAATTAGAAAAGAGGAGTAGCAAAACGATATCCAGAGTTCAGATTCATGCTACAGGAAAATACAAGGGCACGTCTGAATCGGAACAACCATTACTCATACTAATAACTACTTCAGTATCTACACATGAAAGCTAGTAGATGCACAAATCTTTTTCAAGGACTCTTGAAATAATTTTGAACATTTTTCGAAAAAAAAAACAAAATGCAGAAAAAATTGCAACATAAACATGCAGAGCATCATATGATCCAGTTTCAGAAAACGAGCTGTTAATTTAGTTCCAAGAGCGGTAGCAATAGTAAGGAAATCTATTCTTAGACACAAAACAAAGAACAAGACAATTTCAAAGACTCTTGAAATAATTTCCCGACTGGAGATTGGAGAATCTGTAAAAACTAAAAATAAATCGACAAATTTTCAAAATGCAGCAGAAATTGCAACATACACATGCAGATCATCATTCGATCCAGTTTCAGAAAACTAGCTGAAAAATAATCATTTAAGGTTTGTTAATTCAGTTCCAAGAACAGTAGCACAAATAAATAAATAAAACATGTGGAATTTTTTTTCTGGGGAATTGTCAGAGAATTAGAAGACTTAATCATTAATATACCTCTTCCCTCAGCAGCATAGCCTTCTCTTCCTCCAACTTCACCAGCATTGTTTCCAGCTCACTAGTGTAAGCCTGAACAGAGAAAAATCACAACACATGAACTCATTAAATAACAATCAATTGAGTGCAATTATGAGATGTAAAATTGATTACTAACCTGTTTGCGTTCTCTGGACCTCGCAGCCGACTCCCGATTTTTGATCATCCGCCTGTGTTTCTGCTGCGAAACCCTATCCATCGCCGCCTCATCCGTCGCCGTAACCCTCTTCGCCCTCCTCCGTATGAATAATCCTCCTCCGCCGCCGCCGCCGACGCCGCCGCTTCCGCTAGCGACGGAAGACAGAGGGAGGACTCCGTCGCCAAAAACCACCGGATCGACGCCAAAACCCCCATGACCAGCGTTCAACGGCTGAAAGAGACCAGGGACCTGAAATTGAACGGAACTAGCTACCGGATCGGCGTTGAATTCGAGCCCCGGCGTCGGCATCACCGGCATCTCCACCTCCTCCGCCGTCACAACGCCGGCCTTGGCCAGAAATGCCTCCAGAGTCATCCCTGGCTCGTGCCGCTGTTCCGGTTCCGGCTGTTCCGGCTGTTCCGTATCCATCTCGTTCCAGGCCCCGAAGCTCAAGCTCCCCTGCCTCGAAATCGGCATTCCGCCGTCAGCAGAGGCGGAAGCGTCAGGAAATGCGCGGGCGACGGCGCCGTCGGCGTACATGTTTTTGAGGATTTCGTCCATGCTTCTGCTGCGATCACAGCTGGCTCCGGCACCGGAGGAGTCGAGGAATTGAATAGTAGGATCCGGATTCGATGTTGACGCCATAGGGCGAATTTCTAGGGTTTCACTTCAGAGATTGAGTCGTCAAATTATTACTCTATCTCTGAATTCTAGGGACTTCGTTTCAGAGTCGAAACAAACCAGTAGAGATATCACTGAGAGAATAAAGGGGCAGAGCAGTTGAAACTGGAGGCACAGGGGGAGGTCTTTTTTGTCTTTTTGTCACATTGTGTCTTGGCTACTTGTCAAATTTCATGTGCATTCACTTGCATGGCTTTTCCGCGTGGAGGGTATTTTCGTCATTGTGGCGGCTCTCAATGGATACTGCTCGAGGTATGATATCCCCAGAGCTCAAGAGATATGGCAGTGTGTGAATTGGGGGGTTATTGGGATCGGTGAAGTGACGATAGCAGTTCGGCGTTGTATTAAAAGTGACTTAAATTTAAGTTGGCTTATTTCTTTAGTGGGCTTTGTAGTTGTTTGTTACCAGTACTTCCATTTGGCAGAAGGCGGAAGCAAGGTTTGAGAAACCAGGTCTTCTTCCTCTAATCCCATCATTTATTAGTTACCAAATGTGTTTGGAAGTAGAACATATGATTGTGACATTAATTACGCCGGTTATTTAATCTCTAATTCTCTATATTTCACGGACTCCAATCATTCCATTTCTAGTAAAACAGTGCATATAATTATGGTACTTCTACTTAAAGGTAATGCACATTTATCTTGTTTTTAAGGACTTGCCATATTTTCTCAACAAAAAAAGGATATAGCCATATAGACTCTTAATGCTTGTTTGGGAACGCCTATTTTAATCTAGTTTTGATACTACTAGATAGAGAGACATACTACTCTGTCTCTGCTTTTTGTTCCTAATTTCCTTTTTAGTCTGTCTCTCCTCTTTGTTCCCATTGCCACTTTTGATAACCTTAAACAGTTGAGATGACAATTGTACCCTCCTCAATAATACCCCAGCCGCCTCTTCTCATTCCCAACCCTACCCACTCAAACCTTATCCTCTCACCTCACATAACAACTCACAACTCACAAAACGTCTTACAGAGATAAAGAGTGGGAGAGAGATAGAGAGGCGGGAGCAGACTTCGACGGGCTGAGAAGACTTTGACGGCGACGACTATGATGACGACAACCGAAGAAGAAGACTTCGACGGTGACGATGGAGGCCCTAGCGGCTTCGACGACGACGGAAAGGGTGGATGCTTCTCGATCGGTTTAGATTTTCAGATATGCACCCCGTCTCTCTCTTGACGCCGGACGGAGGACGGTGAGGACGCCGAACGGAGAACGGTGAGGACGCCGGACGGAGGACGACGGCGGAGGCGACCCAGGTGAGTACAGATCTGCTCCCTCTCTCTCTCTCGATCGATTCTTCTTCTTCTTCGCAGGGATAGGCAGATTTGGGCGACGGTGGTTAAGAGAATGAAGATTCCGGCTCCGATCTGCGGCGGCAGAAGACTAGGACGAGGACTGTTTTGATCTGTTGGTGATTTTAGATCGATTCTTCATCTTCTTTTTCTTCTTCTTCTTCTTCTTCTTCTTCTTCTTCTTCTTCTTTTGGTCTGTTGGTAATTTTAGATCTGATGTTGTAAAAAATGATTTTAGATCAGATTTGTTTTGATCTATTGGTGGTTTTGATGTTTTTGTGGCTATTGATGGGGTTGGCTGGTTGTGGTGGTGGCAGTGGCGGTGGTATTACTGTTAGGAGAGGTGGTGGTGGTTGTGTATGGTGGTGGTGTGGTTGATGGGGACTGGTGGTGGAGTGGTAGACGGTGGTTTTTATTTGCATACAAGAGGATAGAATTTAAATTACAAAATAGTCCTGGGGTATTTTAGACTTTCTCCCTCTCCCGTTGTTCCATGAGCCCAGCCCATGGGAACATAGAGGAGAGACGGAGTGGTAGTATATAGTGCTCCGAAGTTCTCGGAGGCTAACGCGAGAGAGAAAGACGGCGATCGGCTAATAGTGAGATGGCCACGATTGTGGAGAAGAAGAATCTAGACTTCACCCCAAAAGAGAACTAGACGGTTTACCTCGACGAAGGTTACTGCGATCAGGCAGATCAAAAACTTCCAATTTTGCTTGATTGGAATGTTTGCATCGGAGGACCCAGTTAATGCTAGAGCTATGAGGAATATGTT
Organism: Linanthus parryae; assembly: GCA_023055425.1. Classification (NCBI taxonomy): domain Eukaryota; kingdom Viridiplantae; phylum Streptophyta; class Magnoliopsida; order Ericales; family Polemoniaceae; genus Linanthus; species Linanthus parryae. The sequence continues at coordinate 24,569,798 of JALGPY010000002.1, read as the reverse complement.
TATGCGGATTTGGAAAGATGGTGAGCCGATATGTATTTTGGAGGTCTACTTCAACACCTTCATGTTCTGTTTTCTAGATCAAGCTTATATGGAGAGGGTCGCGGCATGAGGCCCTTGGATTTTCAACTGGAAAGTACTATTGCTAAAACCATGAGCGTTGGGAGACCATATCCAGGATGGGGCTTTCGGGGGTATTGAGGTTTGGTTGCATGTGACTGGGCTCCCAATCCAGCTTGTCAGGGAGGAAACAGGGAAAAGATGGCATCTATGGTGGGGGAGATCGCTGATTAGGACATTAGAATTCACAGTGAAGGCGAATGAAACTTGTGAGAATTATAGACTTCCTTCCCGTAATGGAACCCCTAACGAGAGGAGTACATGGAGGGAGAGGATCTTGGTCGACTTTCTCTACGAAAGAATCTCAAGTATATATTTTTGGCGTGGAAGCATAACACATGAAGGCAAACATTATTCAGAAGTATCTACAGAAATTAAAGAAACCTTCATGGAGGGCTACAGGGACTGGATGCTCTTTCATCCGTCCCCAAACGACGGCCAATGGAAATGCCAAATGGAAAAAACTCAAGCCAACCCCACTAGAGAGGATGGCTCGGGGGATAAAGGGGATTAAAAGAAGGGAGGCGAGGAAGACACTACCAGTTTTAAAAACGAAGTAGGGGCACTTGACGAACTCAGTCCAAATGGACGTGAGTACACATATGACAGTCTACAAGACCGCACTTGAAGGATTCAGTCCAGAACTCGCCGAACGTTATTACGGAAATAACTGATGTCGAGGAGGAGGATCTGCAAAACAAATAGCCACAAAAATTGGAGTCTTTTGTTGCACTGGTGGCCGATGCATTTACAACCCCCATAGCTGATTCGGTTAAGGACCGAATAAATTCTTTAAACCGTAACTTTGACAGAACCATATTCGGAAGTCTCAAGGCGCAGGCAAGGAATAAGGTGAAGGGGGCAATGTACCATAAAGAGTTGGAACAAGCTAAGAGGAAAGGATCCACAACACATTATAGCCACCCCCCCCAAGCAAACAAGTATTTGTTAGAGGCTTTTAGCATCAAGAAAATGAAGGAAACTAAACTTTAATGAGAATAGCACTACAATGTTACTTCAAGAACAACGACCAGGTGGTGAGCACCTCTAAAGCTCTTACTACATATTCGGTGGTGGCTACTAAGCAGCACCACCATCCACAAAAAATCTCCTCAGCTAGAACGTACAAGGGCTTGGGAATCCTTGTATGCTCCTAGATCTTTGCAAAGAAGTGAAGAGTCAAGTTCCCATAATTGAGGACAAACGGGTGGAAAGGCTACAATCAAACTTAACTTCCAGAACCTATTCCACGTCAGCAGTGTGGGACTTAGTGGAGGTTTGTCGCTTATGTGGTCTAATCATGTTCGAATCAAGATTATTAAGTTTTTCAGGTTTCATGTTTCAGGATGGGTAAGCAATGAAAGAGGAGAAGAAGAATGGCTTCTTAAAGGGTTTTATGGTGACCCTGCAGCTAGTCAGAGACACAAGTCTCGGGAGTTGCTTTTCAGAAGCAAACTAGCTCTAATACGCCCTTGATGCGTTATTGGAGACTTTAATATTATTAATTCAGTCACTGAAAAAGAAGGTGGTCGTGATGTTAGATACAACCATATTGAACTCTTCTTACAAGTAATCGATAAATGTGACATGCAAGATCTAAGGTATATGTTTGTTCCTTTCACATGGTCTAATCGTCACAGTGAAGGTAGTATTATCGAATAGCGTCTTCACAGAGCTCTAGCTAATATGGAATGGAAGGATAAGCTCTACAGGGCCCAAGTTTTCCACTATGTCCTCTCTAATTCGGACCATGTGGGACTCTTACTCCACATTCGCAAAGGTACGACTTTTTCTAAACGCCCGAGAATATTTCAATTTGAGATAGTTTGGACCTCACATCTCAATTGAGAAGTAACATTGAAGATATCCTAACCCAGTATAGCAACGTTGATAAAAAATTTAAGGGAGTGACCTTGTATCTTAAAACTTGGGAAAGATCATATTTTTGCATTGAAAAGAGAAAATTGGGGAATTAAACATGCAACTGGTGACTCTTTGGAATCAACCACAAATTAAGAAAAACATCCAAGCACAATGTAATACCCAATAAGAACTCAATAAAGTACCTGGTCAAGAGGAAATATTGTGGCGACAAAGAAGTCGAGCTCTTTGGCTCCAACAAGGGGATAAGAACGTGAGTTTGTTCACAAGAAGGCATCATCAGACGAACAAGGGACCGACTTGCAGGATTTCGGAGAGGTGGTGGAGTATTGATCGACGGTGAGGCCAGCATTATTAATCACCCCAAGATCACATCAAGGAGATTCTAAGTCCCAAAATCCTTTGGTGAGCCAGATTCAAACCATTACCAGAACGGTCCCAAAGATGATTCCCGGAGATGTTCATGCTACGATGGAACAACCCTATACCTCTGTGGAGCTTCTTTTCTATATCAAAGGTATTCATCCTTTGCAAGCTCCAGAAATGATCAGGTTCCCTCTACCTTAAGTTATGGGGTATTGTAGGCCCTAATGTTACCCAACTTTGCTTATGTGTGCTTAATGTAGGGGCTAGCCTTAGTAGCCTTAACTAGACTCTGATTACTCTAATTCCAAATACAATATCTCACCTCACAGAGCTAGAAAATCTACCATAAGACCCCAGACTAGAGGTCTAGTTATAAGGAGGATTGGTAAAGTCTCCCTTTTCATAAGTGAATCTAGTATTCACGACCCGCAAGGTGCTGAGATTTGGAATCCTCTATACAAGGCTGGTAAGATTGTGATGGTTATGGATGGTTGTGGGTTCTCTGAGTTGTAAGGAACATTAAATTCTCCTTCTTTGTCGTTTCATCTTACTTCTTGAACATTCATCTGCACATCCTTTATGTGTTGATTCAAGTAGGATCTGCTTTTATTAACTTTCCTCTTTGATTCATTCTCACAATTCAGCCTTATGTTATCATAATTCTTGAGTATGAAAAGATTCATGTTCATACTCATAATCGACAATCCAAAAATATAATGGTAGCATAATTCATGAACATGAACAAATAGCTAATAACATTTTTACTCGTAGTCCACACAATATCATCTCCACAATAATTTCTTAATATCTACTTTACATGTCTAAACAGACTTTAAGTCATTTCCGAAGGAAAATCCAATGTATTATTGCTACCAATGGGTTAGATATATGGGCTTGTGGACATTTTCATGTTGATGAAAACAGAGTCACAGATCGAGAGGGTAACGAATCGGCCAAATCGAAGAAAAACAGAGCTTAAGCAAAATAGTCACAAGTTAAAATCAAAACAAAGCCACCGATTGACACCCACTTCGAGTAACAGATCGAAATCAACTTTAAGTCACAAATCAAAAACTGCCGAAGCAAGAAAAATATCGTCCGATGCAAAATAAAAAAAGGAAATCAAGAACTCACCTTAGCAGCAGCTTTCCGATGCGAATCCGACCACCAGCGCTATCGATCGTACGTCTTAACGCTGGAACAAATATCTCGCCAAGTCGTCTCCCTCTCTAGATCGAAGGGGGCGGCTTGTATTCGAATCGCCAATGGATGTGTCTGAAAGAAACAATAGGGTTTCATTAGATTATATAAGGGACATGTTTGGGAATTAAATTTTTTGCTTAAGGGTATTTTAGTCAACAATGGGACCTCCTCTTATTCCCTCTTCCCCTTATCTGATGTATACCACCCCTAGGTGGTATAAGAATGAAGGCAAAAAAATAGGGAAGGATGAGGGGATGATATGATTTCCCCTCCTTATATCTTCACCCAAACACGGGATAAGATAACGAGGTGATATCATATCTTATCCGACCTCCTTATCCACTACCCAAACGAGGCCTTAACTCATGAATAGTTCAAGCACTCTTATACTACCTCTATTTCACCAGGCTTATCATACTGCGTTATTTACTTGTTCACTTTTGACCTGGTGATTTGGTTAGAAAATCGATGTTAGCCAAATCACCAGGTCAAAGTGAACCACAAAAGTCAAAGTAGGAAAAATCTGGTGGAACGAAAGTAGTACCATATATATCTCGCCTCGTTCCAAAATCTCTTTACAAAATATGAGACATGAAATTGTGATTTGAAGATTTGAAGATGGACGAATTTGAATTCACTGCGAAAGTAATGTACCATAAAGAGTTGGAACAAGCTAAGAGGAAAGGATCCACAACACACTTTAGCCCCCCCCCCCCCCCCCCCCGCCTCCAACAAAACAAGTATTTGTTAGAGAATTCTAGCATCAAGAAAAGGAAGGAAACTAAACTTTTATAAGAGTAGCACTACACTGTTAATTCAGGAACAACGACCAGGTTGAGATCACATCTATAGCTCTTACTACATATACGGTGGTGCCTGCTGAGCAGCATCGCCAGCCACAATGAATCTTCTCAGCTAGAACGTACAAGGGCTTTGGAATCCTTGTATGTTCCCAGTTCTTCGCGAAGAAGTGAAGATTCAAGTTCCCGAAATTGTTTTTCTTATTGAGAGGCGTGTTGAGGGAAAAAATGGAAAGGCTACAATAGAAACTTAACTTCCAGAACGAATTCCACGTCAGCAGTGTGGGACTTAGTGGAGGTTTGTCCCTTATGTGTTCTAATCATGTTAGACTCAAAATTATTGATTTTTCCAGATTTCATGTTTTAGGATGGGTATGCAGTGAAAGAGGAGAAGAAGAATGGCTTCTTACAGGATTTTATGGTGACCCTGCAGCTAGTCAGAGACACAAGTATTGGGAGCTACTTGTCAGAAGCAAACCAACTCCAATACGCCCCTATTGCTACTAATTGAGTCACTGAAAAAGAAGGTGGTCGTGATGTTAGATACAACCACATTGAACCCTTCTTACAAGCGATCGATAAATGTGACATGCGAGATCTAAGGTATATGTTTGTTCCTTTCACTTGGTTTAATCGTCACAGTGAAGGTAGTATTATCAAATAGCATCTTGACAGAGCTCTAGCTAATAGGTAATGGAAGGATAAGCTCAACGGGCCCAAGTTTCCCATTGTATCCTATTTAGTTCGGACCATGTGGGACTCTAACTCCACATTCGCAAAAGGTACAACCTTTTCTAAACGCCCAGGAATATTTCAGTTTGGTTCAGTTTTGACCTCACATCCGAATTGTAGAAATAAGAATGAAGATAGCCTAAACCAGTATAGCAGTGTTGATCACAAACTTGAGGGAGTTGCCTTGTATCTTAAAGCTTGGGAAAGATCATATTTTTGCATTGTAAGGAGAAAATTCGGGGATTAAACATGCAGTTGTAGACTATTTGGAATCAACCACAAAGTAGGAACAACATACAAGCACAATGTACTACCCAAGAAGAGCTCAATAAAGTATCTGGTCAAGAAGAAAAATTGTGGCGACAAAGAATTCGAGCTCTTTGGCTTCAACAAGGGGATAAGAACATGAGTTTTTTCACGAGGCATCATCAAAAGAACATGAGTTTGGGAATTAAAAAGTTTAGTTGAGGGTATTTTAGTCAACAATGGGACCCCTTTTGTAATGAAGAAAAATAATTAAGAAAGGATGAGGGATGATATAATTTCCCCTCCTTATACCTTCCCCCAAACACGGGATAAGATAAGGAGGGGATATCATATCTTATCCGACCTCCTTATCCGCTACCCTAACGAGTCCTTAACTCATGAATAGTTCAAGCACTCTAAATTATACTATCTCTGTTTCGCCAGGCTTATCATACTGCATTATTTACTTGTTCACTTTGACATGGTGATTTGGTTAGCAAAACGATGTTAACCAAATCAACGGGTCAAAGTGAACCTCAAAAGTCAAAGTAGGACAAATCTGGTGGAACGGAAGTAGTACCATAAATATCTCACCTCGTTTCAAACTCTCTTTACCAAATATGAGACAGGCAGTTGTCATTTGAGGATTTGAAGATGGACTAATTTGAAGTAACTCCCAAAGTAATGACATGAACCAACTTGTAACAGTTACCGTCCGATGAGTTCATATTTTCTAATCTCAACCATTGGTGCTTTATTTGTATTTGTTCTTTAGTCTTTATAAGTTTAATGTCGTTTTACTTACCACATGATTAGCTATATGCCAAGAATAAAAGTTCTCGCCAGTCAAAATTGAGTTACCAGAACATTACCAGGAGTGTCACCGTGATGCATATAAAATAGAGACTGCGGATCAATTGTCTCCAGAGAACTACCAGAAACACCTGTAAAATCACTGTAAATTGATATCTTCACAACTGATAAACCAGATCTAAAATCAGTTTCACCAAAGATAATAACAAACACCAATCTAAACAACAGAAGAAGTATCAGGTTTTAGTTAGTCACGTTGTAAGTAAAACGACATCATACTTATAAGGACTACATAATAAATACAAGTAAAGAACCAATGGTTGAGATTAGAAGATACGAACCAATCGGACGGTAATTGTTATAAGCTAGTTCATGTCATCAAATTTCTCGATTCTCTATTAGGGTTGCACATAATTGCTTCAACCCCAACACACGCCATTTTTCTCTTTGTTCGATCAACCTTACTCCTTTGCTCTGCACAAATCTCACATATTTATCTATCTCAATTCTCGTTTGCTCAAAGACATTGGTGTTGTTTGGATGAGAGGAAATCAAAAGGTAGATGATTGGTCAAAACTTTCATAATGTTTTGAGAAAAATGATCAAAATTGTACCTAAGATCCTGACATCTCGAAAAATCTGAAATTTGACAGAATTAGGGTTATTTTGGAGAATTTTGAATTATTTTTTTGAGAACTCCGGATAATTTGGGAGAAATCCTGGATTGTAAAAAGACTAATTATAATGGAATAAAAAAAATTATATTAATCTACCGCATCCAAATAATACCGATTAAAATGATGTTTTAAAACTCAATCACTCATTTACTTTAGCTCACTCAAAAGGTTTCTAGTTGGTTAATGCATGTTTGACGAATTCAGTTCAGTTCGCTTCTTTCTATTATCGTAATATAAGTATTTATGCCATCAATCCCTTACTCTATACTGAATCAACACAAGTAACTATCAAAGCACAAATGCCCTAGTATGTATTTATTTCAATGACAACCATGCATCTATTCCATCGCGTAGTTATGAAAATGCAGCACCTCACTTATCCACTGCATCATTTTAGTGTTTACACATCACACTGTTCATGTTGTACAAAGAATCATTAACAAATCCCTTAGTTGGTGTTAAGTGATAACCATATGTGCAAGCTTATTAATTAACATCTTAACCACCACTTTCCACCATTTTCAACCCCCAATTTCACCGCAACCATGGAATCACCGCCGCGCCAACACCATCTACACAAACCCCATCAACATCACCATCAAACTAGTTTATGCCCTTAGAACTAAACTAAAATAGAAGAAAAAGAAAAAAGATAAAACTAATCTGAGGGTGGGTTTTAAATAGGACTACAACTCGGGTGGGCTGGGCGGGTTGACACCCTTGTCCAAGCCCAAACCCGAGTTCTGTCGGGGTTGCCCAAGCCCAGCCCAGCCCGTCCACGCCCAAATTCGAACAAACCAATTCAGGTTCGGGTTGAATTTGGATTAGCTAATTAAACTGAATAAACTAACTTAATTATTACTTCAACTCAATATTGTCCCCTTAAGGTTAAGTTAACAGCTTACATATAAAAATAGATACCGAATGTAGACACTTCAATTTTTGTATCTAAGTGTCTACATTCGGTATCTACATTCGGTATCATGTTGAGATTCGCAAACGCCATCACCGCCTCCGACACCTACTATGAAGTCCTCTCCGGCAATTCCTTCACCTTCTTCGCTCCGCCGGACTCCAATCTCAACATGACCGCCGCACCGCCGGAATACATGTCAACTCTTCGTTACCACATCGTTCCTCGCCGTCTCTCCGTTCGTGATTTCCAGAGGCTCGCCTCCTCCGGTGCGAATCTGAGTACTCTGGTGGAGAATCAGGACGTTTTTGTTCAGATTCGTCCGTTTTCGGAGATGATCACCGTCGAAGGAGTCGATGTTGTGATTCCTGGTTTGTTCTATAGTCGGAACCTCGCTGTTCATGGATTGGGAGGTATTCTTCGATTCTGTTCTCACATCCGTCCTTATTTTGGAGTTTCTCCGCCGTTGAATCCATCAGAGGCGTCAAATAGCCTTCCTCCGGTTACTGATTCACACGATGATCAAGTCTCTCCGGCGCCGGAACTCGGTGGCCAAACGGCGGATTTCGGCAACTCCGTAACACATCCGCCGTCAGAGGCTCTGAATAACCTTCATCCATCTTCTGGAGTTTCGCCGTCGTTGCCTCAACCAGAGGCTTCGAATAGCCTTCCTCCGCCTCCTGATTCACAGGACAACCGAGTCTCTCCGCCGCCGGAAATCGTTGACCAAACGGCAAATTTCGGCGACTACATAACAATTCCGCCGTCACAGAATGATTTGGTCGCTAATCGAGGCTCTTCGTCTCCGGCAATCGATGACTCGATTACGCCTCCGCCGTCTGAGGCTCCGTTTCACCTTCATCAGCCGACGGATCTGTACGGTAACGGAGTCTCTCTGCCTCCGGAGACGAGTGACGAGCGCGATAGTCATTTCGGCAACTCTCCAGCACCGTCAATTGTGCCGCCGCCGCTAATTTCTCCCGATTACCGTTCAATTGAGCCGACGACGGTGTCTACAGAGCCGAAATATGCTACTACAATCGAACAGGCTCCACCTGTTGGCTCTCCCTTACAGATTAGCCCTTCAATTGGACTTCCACCGAGTATATCCGTCGCTTCGCCACTGGTTGGATCTCTGCCTCCAGCTCCTCCGCCGTCAATCGGCAGAGTTCTTGTGTCTAACGGTGGAAATCCAATACCGTTCCCAGCATTTCCAGAAATTATTGAAGATCCCAGTGTGTACGAGAGAATCCTTTAGAGAGGACTCAATATACACCAAGAGCAGAGGATAAAAACACATGAAGGGTAGGGTTGTGTGTAGGGAGAGAGTAAGGCAATAGTACTGTATGAGAGAGAGACATAATTTTGGAAGAGCTTCCGCGTATCTCTGGTGATTCGCCCTTGTATGGAAGGGTTAACGATCCTATATATAACGGAGAATGTGACCGTTGTAGTGGGTTAATGCGCCCATTAATGGCGGCTTAATTAGCGTAACCACAACGGCACGTTCGTTCGCGTATATAGGGACCGTCACGCACGTTAACCGCGTATATCGGAACCGTTATGAGGTTGACCGGGTTTATGGAGCTCGTGCCATAAATCTCTCAAAGCAGTTACTAAAGGTCGCGCGCGAGCTTGGTTGTCGCTCGCACGCGACAGGACTTACTCTAGCCTCCAAACCACTAAGTCCCTACAAGTCCCGTGTGGTGGTATGCGAGGGCCCTGTCTCGCAGCCCCCGCGTGGATCAGCGCGGGTGGTGATCCAGTGTGTGTGGAGCACAGCTAGGTGTGCTGGATGATCGCCACGTGGCTAAGATCTGCCTGTCTAGAAAGCACTATCTACATTACCCCCCTTTCGGCGCGTGAAGACACTCAGCCAGATAGGCTTCAATGAGCAGGAACCAATGCACGCGTCGCTGCCACGCACCAATTCAAATACACGCAAAATCAGCCCCCGTGCGTGTCATTATGAACCATAATCCCTAGAGTCGTGCCGTCTGTTCTTTTAGGGTGTTAGGCGTGACGTCAGTGCGCGATTCGACGGTGACGGTTGCCATTCGACTACTGAAAGGACGCGACTCCTCATTTTTCTTGAATAAGTACTCTATGCCCTCCATTGTTACGAAGCATCACTTCTCTCTCTAAAGTGAATGGTACCCGGAAGCCTTCAAGAACAGATTCAAGTAATCAATCATCAGTTCTTCCTTGTCAATCGTCTCCTTCAACTTGCTTCACCAAAAAAAGGTTGGCTTTGCTCAATTCCATTAATGTACTCAAGTATTCTTTGAACTGTCTTGGATCTGTAAACCCATATTTATTCGGGATATGTCGTTCATTGAGAACTGCAAAAGAGGCCCTTTTCTTAAACCCAGAACCGATCGAATTACCAGATTGTGACGATTTTGAATGTAGAATTTCTGAAATTCTGAGCAATATAGACAAATTCTGAGCTTCTAAACCCAGAATTGACCCCGGACTGTTCATCTTCTCTTGACAAAAACATAATTGCTTCCTGAAATTCAAACTGAAAGTGCGTGTATTCCCCCCCCCCCTTTTTCTTGCTCCTCTGCAGGAATGGCCAAGACAAAAGGATCCAAACCCCTTAAAGAGGCTGAAGAAATACCTGATCTTCCCCAGACCTTGTGGCGAAAATCCCCCTATTTGGGTGGAAAAGATTTCTATCATGCTAGAGTTAAGGTGGAGAATCTACCGACTCCTGTTTCCTCCGGAGAATTGCGGACATTGACCCCGCCTGTCAATGCAGCCATGCTAGAGTTAATTGACTCCAAGGATGTGATTAGGTTAGGAGTTGAAAATGGATTTTCCCCCATACTGCAATTTCTACCCAGGCGTTTGTCCAAAAATTAGACTTCATGGATGAGTGAATCGACCATGTATTGACCCACCATGCCATCGCTTTGGACAATGCTGGTATTTATTTCGCAGTTCGTGCTATGAATTGTGCTGCCGTGAAGTTGGATCAGTCCATGCTTCTAAACCTTCTTTCTCGCTATTCACCTGCGACTCACACCTTCCACTTTGCTGAGTTCGAGGCTGCTCCCACTTTGGAGGATGTGCACGTGTTGTATGACCTTTCTCCCATTGGTGAAGTGGATCCTCTGAGCCCTTTGAGGACTGATCCAGAACTTGCTCTATACAAGCAGATGGAGGAATGCTTGTCCGAGGTAAAGAAAATCTCCACTCTTTGGACATCTGCGAAAGTTCTTCCTGACTGGCAGCTTGTTGATACTTCTGTGAAGAACACCTGGGGAAAATGGGTGAAATACTTCTTTCGCGACTATGCGAATAGTAGTATCACCAAGAAACTTCTGTACAAGAACTCAAATGCGAAAAATTATGTAAATGGGAAAGGGTACCATCTAACCTTGTGTGGCTTCCTCTGTGCCTGGCTGTCAAGGTACCTGATCGATGGTCACCCTCATGATGGGGTTTTTTATCATGTCCTCCCTCTTGCTGTCAAGTTGGCCCTCGGCCAGAGAGTCGCACTTGGGCCTCTGGTCTTGGGCACTTCATATCACATATTGGACCAACTGGTAGTGGGGCCCAAGAAATGGTGTGTCCCAGGTGCGGAGAATGAACTTTCCAGTGGGAGAGCTGCTCGATGGTTTAGAAACAATCCTCCCAAGTGCACCTAGAGCCTAATATGCGATGACCGGAGCAAGTTTACGGCTAGGCCCTATGACACGCGTATTGAGAATGTGCGATGGTTCCCGAAGCTGTATCCCACCAAATCTCTTGCTTTTTCAGAAGAGCTCCTTTTCGAAGGTCATGAGCGCTTTCATGAGCGCTATCACGAATTCTTCTGCTGGTGTTTAAGGGGTTCTCTCCCTGCTCTTGCTGAGTATGTTCCTGAACTTACTCCCAGGTATGAAACGATCACAGTCGACGTTGATCCAACTCGCGTTTCTCCCCAGTTTGGCTTTGATGCAGTGGCGCCTTCCGTTTGGCCAAGATCAATCGTAAGAGGCTGCTACAAGCGACTGTTGTCGGGCGAGTGCCAAACGATCTTCCGGAGAAACTTGCCCTTCGTTCAACCTTCAGGTGGCCGTGTAGGTCGCCTCTCCAAAAATTGGGTTGCTTACTGGACTACTCAGCAGGCCAGGTTTGAGACACAGTCGGCTCCTCAGCCCAGCAGATCTCCTACAATCAAGAGGAATGCCTTTCTGTTCCATCCTAATTGCAGCTTGGATGACTCCCAATATGGCTTCTACTCCTTGTTGGATCTTGACAATCACTTGTGCCCATCCACCATTCTTGAGGAGAAGATGAGCGATGTTAGGGATGGTGCTTCGCATGTTATTAAGTACATCGAAGATTTTGCCAAGGTAAACAATTCCCTTTATGCATGTGTGCACAAGAGATTCCGGCGGGGAGACCTCCGTGTACATCGTATGTAGAGGATCAGAGATCGCACAGGAAGAGTTGGGTTGTGTGTAGGGAGAGAGTAAGGCAGTAGTAATGTCTGAGAGAGAGACAGAGGTTTGGCAGAGCTTCCGCGTATGGAAAGTGTGTTCTCCTTTGTATGGAAAGGTTAACGTCCTATATATAGCAGGGAACGCAACCGTTGTAGTGTGGTAATTGCGCCCATTAATGGCGGCTTAATTAGCTTAACCACAACGGCACGTTCGTCCTCATATATAGGGACCGTTACAGCACGTTGTGCGCGAATACCGGAACCGTTACGAGGTTGACCGGGTTTGACCGGATTGACCGGGTTTATGGAGCTCGTGCCATAAATCTCCCAAAGCAGTTACTAAAGGTCGCGTGCGGGCTTGGCTCGCACGCGACAGGGCTTACTCTAGCCTCCAAACCACTAAGTGTAATACCCCGTATTTAAGTTAGGGGTTATTTGGTCATTTTAAGAAAACATTTGAAAATTTCAAGAAATTTAATTTCAAACTTATTAATGACATTTCTTAGTTTTAACGTATAAGTGAGTCATTTCATATCTATGATGATATATACATTTTTAATTTGGGGGTTATTTAGTAATTTCGAGAAATATTTGAAAATTTTAAGAAATTTATATTTCAAACTCATTCTTGACTTCTTCTTACCCTTCAAGTATAAGGGTGTCATTGGGCATCTATGATTATATAGAATTTCGTTTTGATTAGTTTTAGAACCTTGGATAATACTATACAAAATTTATTTTATATATTTGAGAGATACTTGTAGTTTTCTAAAAGTGAATTTTGACATTTATATACAAAGTGGTTTATTTGAAATTATTTGGGAATTTTCTAATTTATGAAAATTAACTTTTTTTTGTATTACCTATAAATTGGAAATTATATTTTCACCATCTTTACTCTTAGATTTTATACTTCAACACCATCCATTAACTCATGTAATTGATACTTTCACCCAAGTACTTACCCCAATATTTTGGTCAATACCAATAAAATAATGCCTCTTCATGACTACTCATATACATACACACACACACATCCCTCAATAATTCACTACTACCTACCATCTTGTATGTGAATCTTCTTGTGGAATTCTTCACCACCAACCCCCACCATCAACCTCATTTCAATCACCCTCATTTCATTTCACTTTCTCTCTTCAAGAACACTCAAAAGCTCCATTCTCTCTCCAAAAAACTCCATTCCCGGATTGGAGTGTTGACCTCACAAAAACACCTCCAAAACATCATTTTTCACCTTCAAATTCATGAAAAACTCAAGTCCAAGGTCATACTATGCATGGGGGGAGCTATTTTCTTCATCTTCATCATGATTTTAAGCTCCTCAAGGTCTTGTAAGCATCTCTTTTCTATTTTCATTTGTGTGATGTTAGTTTCATCATCATCTTCTTCATCATCACATTCCTCTTACATCAAAATTCCCTCCATTGAAGGGGTTTTCAAGCTCTCATGGACTTCAAGCTTCTCCAAGCACCATCATTTTCCCAAATTTCTCTCTTAAGGCTCATTTGTAAGCTTTCATTCCTCTTTAAATTTGTGCATTTTGATGTTACTTTCATCATAATGATAGAAAACTTCTTGATCTTTGCTTGCATGTGTGTCTAGAACATGAATTAGAGACTTTAAACTTGTTTTTTTTCAAATTCTTCACATGATTCCCCCAATTTCTTGTTTGATCTCTTTTTGTATGTCTAACTTGTTGTATTTGAGTATAAAAACATATTTCTCAAGTTGCATGTATGATGGAAGTGGATTGATCATGTTTTGAGTGTTCTTGGTGAAAATTGCATGTCTTTACAATCTGACCAGTTTATGAAAAACATATATTATCTCTAAATTTTGTCTCTGTAGAATTTTTAACTCTTTCATATTCTGAAACTAGACTCAGAGAGGGTCATTTTGAAAGAAAATTCAACTCCATATCCTTTTTGGTTAGGGAGATATGCTCATTCTAAGTTGCATGTTTTCTGAAACTCTGTTTTTGGACAAGTTTTACCATTTTTGTTAAAAATCTCATTTCCAGAAACTTATGGCACCCAATCTTTCTTGTGATGAAACTAGACACATAAGGGATTCATTCTGGAGAATATGGGCATTTTTCCTATTCTTCAAGTAGTAGTAATTGTTCTTCAAAGTTTAAACTTTCTTCCAAACTTGTCTCTGCATAGCAGTGTTTGTTATTTTTGTAACTTGAGTTTCATAATATCTATGCATGATTTTCTTGGTGTTTCTGAAATTAGACACATGTAGCTTCATCATACATTAATTTCAAGATTTTAGGAGATGATTTGATATGGTAAATATGGCTCCAAAGTCAGAGCTACAATTCTGTCCAGAATTGTAGTTTCACATTTTTTTAGAAAACTTGAATTTTTGAACTTCTGGGTGTTTTGTTGGAATTATTTTGATAATTAAACATCTTTATATGTTCATTAGTGACATATAGGACTATGTGACATGTAGGTTTTCATTGTTATTATGCAAGTGTAAATTGGTTATAACGAGTACGTCATACGTGTGATTGTAGACATCGACCCGGTAGGAGAGAGCGGTTGTCGTCGGAGTGCTAGGCTTAGTTTCTTGCTTTTGATTGTGCTTCATCTTAGTGGTAAGTACATATGTACGACCTTTACATATCAAAATGTGCGTATGTGTTCGATGTTTCAAATGAATGCTTGTTATATGAAAAAGTATGAGAATGCATGTTTTCCACTCGAATGTTGTTAAACTATTTTGTTCATCTCCTTTGAGAACTCTCAGAAATTACTTGTGAAACGTTGATATTCTGATTCTGGTTATGTGAAAGAGAAGACATAAAATACCTCTAATAGACTTAGGACGATGTACAGAGTACTGTTATTAATGGGAGGCGTCAAGCGATCCTCCATTTTCTTATGGCTAAGACCATGGAAGCAATGCTTCTTATTATTGGATAGAACGTCAATGTTCAAAAATCCGCCCCCGATGAGCCAAAATGTATCAAGATATTGAGGTCAAGGGGTTTATAGAGATATAGAGTGCTACTTATACTTGTAAGGGTCACTACGGTATAGGGGTGTCGACACTTAAGGCCTTTTAGCTAATGTTATGAGCGGTGTTGACGAATGGGCTCCCTTAACGCTCGGGTGAAATAGGGTTTGATAGACCCTAGAAGGAACCCTTAGTGATTATTTCGTGATCCCTCTGTCTACATCGATCCTGCTGGTGGCTCTAGACATGCCTCAGCTAAACTTAACGGTTAAATTGGAATTGAAAGAAAGTTTGATTACTCTATTGATGTTGTATGTGGCTCTTGATTGCCTAATCTAATCAAATGATTTGAAAAGCTTTGGCTACTTGTGATTTAATATCATTATCAGGTCAAATGGACTTGTTTACAGTCGATATTCTACTTGTTTAAGAATATGTTGACTACTTGTGGTTTATAAATGTTTTAAAGATAATGGTTCTCGCTACGCGGTTACTCATAAATGTTCCGAATTGTTCCAACTCTTTTTCTAATTGATTTTCAAATCTCTTTATTTGCTTCAACTCATGCTTCCGTGCCACTCGTTGCTTTACATGTCGTAGTATGTATTTACTCAGTTTTTACTGATTATTTCTTCAAAACTGCGTCGGCATTTGCCATTTTAAAACCGCAGGTCGTCAATCAAAGAGGGGGATGGGAACGCTGGAACGAGACGAAGAAGTATAGCTTAACTTAGATCACTTAGTAGATCACACACAAATGTTATGTTTTATATTGTACTTATTATTGAAATTTTGTTATGTACTTAAACCGAAATGTAAATTTAATAGTTAATAATCTACTTTTGGTTGTCGATTGTCTCTTTCACCCTGAACCGAGATCCCGGGACGTTGCACTAAGTCCCTACAAGTCCCGTGCAGTGGTATGCGAGGGCTCTGTCTCGCAGCCCCCACATGGATCAGCTCGGCTGGTGATCCAGTGTGTGTGGAGCACAATATGGTGTGCTGGATGGTTGCCATGTGGTCAAGATCTGTCAGCTCAGAAAGCACTATCTACATTAGCACTATCTAGACTTCCATGCGCGGAAACCAACATACGCGTCGCCGCCACGCACCAATTCAAATACGGGTAAGTTCAGCCCCCGTGCGTGCCATTATGACCTAAAACCCCTAGAGTCGTGCCGTCTGGCCTTTAGGGTTTTAGGCGTGACGTCAGCTTGTCCTGTGATTGCGCGATTCGACGGTGACGGTTGCGATTCGACTACTGAAAGGACGCAACCCTTCATTGTTTTTGGATAAATACTTTGTATCCTCCATTGTTGCAAAGCATCACTTCTTTCTCTTTAAAGTGAATGGTACCTGGAGATCTTCGAGAGCAGATTCAGATAATCAATCACCAGTTCAGAACTGCAAATCGTCTTCTCCAACTGTGCATATCCAAGCAGGCTTCGCGAAAACAAGGTTGGCCTTGTTCAATTTCGATTTAAAACACCAGCGTATGCCTTTGAACTGTGTTGGATCTGCAAACCCATATTATCTGTTGAAACTTGTGAAGAAGCTTTGATCTTTGAACCCACTTTTGCTTTAATCCTTCAATAATAAGAACTTCGGATGTGGGGTTTTGAAATTACTGATAATGCAACCCTCTAATTTCTGAAATTGATACCAGAAACTGTTCATCTTTCTTTCCCATAGACCTTGAGTCTCGAAATTCAAATTGAAGTGTAGCATCTTTCTCCCCCTTTTTTCTTGCTCTTCCGCAGGAATGGCCAAGACAAAAGGAACCAGACCCACCAAGGAGGACGAAGAGATACCCGATCTTCCGCAGGCTTTGTGGCGAAAAGCCCCCTATCTAGGTGGCAAAGATTTCTACCACGCGAGGGTTAAGGCGAAGAAGATGCCTGCTCCTGTCCCTAATGAGGGATTGCTAACACTGACTCCCCCGGTTAACTCAGCCCTGCTCGAGTTAATTGGCTCCGAAGATGTAGTTCGATTGGGAATCGAAAACGGGTACTTCCCCTACACTGCGATTTCTACCCAAGCTTTTGTCCAGAAATTGGACTACATGGATGAGTGGATTGACCACGTGTTGACCAATCATGTTGCGACTCTTGATGAAGCCGGCGTATACTTCGCTGTTCGTGCTATGAAGGGTGCTGCCGTGAAGCTGGACCAGTCCATGCTTCTAGACCTTCTTTCCCGCTACTCGCCTGCGACTCACACATTCCACTTTGCTGAGTTCGAGGCTGCCCCTACACTCGAGGACGTGCATATGCTGTACGATCTTTCTCCCATGGGTGAAGTGGACCCTTTGAGTCCTTTGAGGACGGCTGCGGAGATTGCTTTGTACACGCAGATGGAGGAATGCCTATCGGAGGTAAAGAAAATCTCCACCCGGTGGACCACTACCAAGGCCCTTCCAAACTGGCAGTTGGTTGATACGTATGCGAAGAACACCTGGAACAAATGGTTGCAGTACTTCTTTCGAGACTATGCGAACAGCAGCATCACTAAGAAGCTTCTGAGTGAGAACCCAGAGGCGGAGAATTACGTGGAGGGTAAAGGCTATCACTTGACCCTTTGTGCTTTCCTCTGTGCATGGTTGTCAAGGTACTTAATTGACGGTCACCCACATGATGGGGTCTTTTACCACGTTCTGCCGCTTGCTGTGAGGCTCGCCCTCGGCCAGAGAGTCGCACTCGGAACCTTGGTCTTGGGTACGCTGTACTATAGGCTTGATCAGCTGGTTCTGGCCATGAAAGAGTCGCGTGGTCGCCTCGATATACTGACTTTCGTCAACATTTCCTTTTTGACGATGTGGGTCTTCGAGCGATGGCCATCCCATGCTCCAACTGCTCTTAAACCCGACAAGTGGTGTCCCCCAGGCGAGACGGAGAAGCGTAACAGTGGCAGGGCTGCGAGGTGGTTCGGAGCGAACAATACCAAGTGCGCTTGGAGTTTGATCTGTGACAAGCGGCGAGAGTTCACTGCCAGGCCCTATGCCACGTGCATCGAGAACGTGCGATGGTTTCCAAAGTTGTACCCCTCTAAGGGTGTTGTCTTCTCAGAAGAGCTTCTCTTCGAAGAGGGATCGCATTTCCATGAGCGCTATCGCGAGTTCTTTTGCTGGTGTCTACGAGGTTCCCTTCCTTCCCTCGCGGAGTATATTCGTGAGCTCACGCCAAGGTATGAGAGGATTACCGTGGATGTTGACCCCACTCGAGTTTCTCCCCAGTTCGGCTTTGATGCAGTGGCACCATCAATCTGGCCCCAGTCCATTATCAGAGGTTGCTATAAGCGCTTGCTAACAAAGGAGTGCAAGACAGTCTTCATGAACAATCTTCCCTTTGAGCAGCCTGCAGGTACCCGCGAGGGTGGTTGTTCCCAGAACTGGCTCGCATACTGGGTCGCCCAGCAAACGAGGATTGAGACGCAGTCGGCCGCTCAGCCAAGTAGAGCTCCCTTGATCAAGAGAAATTCTTTTCCGTTTCGCCCCAATTGCAGTCTGAGCGAGTCTGAGTATGGTTGCTACTCATTGTTGGATCATGAGAACCATTTGTGCCCTGACGTCATTCTGAAGGAAAATATCGCCGCAGTTAAGAAGGGCGACACGCATGTCGTCAGATATAGTGAGGCATTTGCTAAGGTAAGCAATTTTTCCGCGTGCGTTAGGCTTCTTGATTTCCCTATGCTGACGCCTTTATTCTGTACTGTTTGCTGTAGTGTCATGTGCGGAGATTCGCATCTGGTGATCGTTCCAAGTCATTGGTTAACACCATTGTTGCCACTAGAAGGCAAAAACGGTCGTTCCTGCTAGCATGGAGGATGGACTCTGAGGTCGAAACCAGGATTCGCGCAGTCATGAACGCTTTTGCTGATTCGCTGATAGACAATGCTCCGGCCTTGTCTCCTCCCAGAGATGATCCGTCCCCTCCAGCGACTGTGGCGCCGAGAGCGAAGAGACCCGGGCAAAAGGGAATTACAAATTCTTCCCCCAGAAGTGCTCCAACTTCTCCTCCGGCGAGGTCCCTTTCTGTCAAGGATAAAGGCAAAGGTCGCATGCCCAGCAAAGTGCGGAAAGAGCTCGCAGTTGAGACTTTCGTTCCATTCAACCAGGAGGAAGAAGGAGAGAGGCAGGAGCCCAGAGAAAGTGATGAAGAAGAAGAAGAAAGAACAGTGGTGATGCATGAGGAAGAATCAGGAGGTACCTCCGTCGCGTTTCCTTTCTCATTATCGTAATTCTTTTGCAATTCTTTCTTAAACCAATCATTTCTTCGCAGATGATGATGATGATGAGATCGGTGGCCTTTTGGCCAAGAGACAAAAGAGAGATACCCATTCTGGCATTCCAGACGATCCCATAAGCGAGGACGTTCTTGCTGAGTCCAGGAAGACAACCGCGGAAGCTGCTGAAAGAAGAAGGCAGCGGGAAGAGGAGGAGCTCGAGCGTGTGAGACAGCGGAGCCTCGAAGAGCAACATGTTGACGACTTAGTGCGTCCAGTTGACGAGGAAGATGTGCTTCCCGAAGTAGTGACTCCTCAGGCGGAGGAGGAGGATGCGGTTCTAGAAGAGGATGCAGCAGCCCTGGAGCAAGCCCAAGCAGACTTTGAAGAAGTCGCAGGCGGCGATAAAGGTGAGATCTTCAATCTCGCAGTAACTTATAGAGATGTTATTGTGGGTGCGTTAAAGCATGGTGTGTCAAAGGCTGACATTCGCCGTTGGCTAGTAGGCAAGTGCGGAGAACCTTCAGGTAATCATTTGAGCGATATGCATGTACTAGACCTTAGCAACTTGAAACAGAAACATGACTGGTTTCTTCGCGTCCCAGGTCACGCTCATTTTAAGGACCTGCTTAATGAGGACACACTAATAGGGCATGGTTCCACGTCTTTAGTGTATGACGAAGATACTTCAATCCCACCTTCGCGTGGAGGTGCTTGCTCTTAGCTTTAGTAAAGATAGTAAAATAACTTATAATACGAGTTACTTCATACTATCGCATTTAATATCGCAGGCAATGCTGAGGAACCTGCGCTGGAGCAAAGAAGTCAGCCTTCTGCGTCCTATGTTCCGATTCCGAGTTCCCATACCGAGAAGCCCGTCGCAGCTGCTGAATACGCAGGAGAGCCTCTTGAGGACATCATCGAACTTTCTGATGATGCTGAAGCTGATGCTATGCTAATGGAGGAAGATGCCCATACTGGCGCTGAGGAAGTAAGAATAAGTGCTGCTGATGCTTCCGCATCTGAGAGTGTCCCTCGCCAAGCGACTTCGGCTGTCACTTCGCCTCCGGCGATGACTGAGTCAGCGGCACCTATTCCTACGTGGAGCTTTTGGGGCTCGCAGGTTGGGAATGCAGTCGCAGCTGGTACGGCCTATACTCTTCCTTCTGACTACGAGGGGTTAGAGCTCGCAGCTGACAGGAGAGCTATGGAGCGAGGACAGTCTTCGACCACTCCGGCAATGCGCATCCCTTCTCTTCGTGAGATTCTGGAAGGAACTGGTAAGTAGAGATTTGCTGTTTCCATCTCGCATTATTCACTTGCGAGTTTGACATCATAACTTAGCTTTGACATTGCTTTAGGTTTGAAGCAAACTGATGTAGACTGGGTGGTTCGGATGCGCCTCACCTACCCCCAATCATTTGTGAGATCTCTGGAGATAGGGCCCTTCGACAGGAGGCTGTTTCTTACTAAAGCCATTTGGATTTTGGAGCAGCTGTCTGCGGCTACGCCTGCGACCATTTCTGTCCAGAGTGCTGAATTGCTTTGTGGCATGTGCCAAAATCTCCTGACCAAAGTTCAAGGCAGGCTGGGTTTCAGATTTCTTATGAAAAGAGTTACTCTGATTCGCGCAGCCGTAACTTTGAAGCTCGGCCACCAGAACCTCGCAGCCGAGAAACAAAAGGTGGAGCAGCAAAAGCAAAAGGTTGACGAAGCTCTGAAGCTCTATCATGAGATGAATGCCAAGTGCGAGCAACTGAAACAAGAAGTGGAGCAGGTAGAGAAGCTGAGCCATCGGTTCGCGCCCCATGACTCCTTGATCAAGAATTTGCTTTGACTTTTTGAAAAATAGCAAGGGAATTTGCTGAAACATTAATGTAATGTTTGAAACATTAATGTAATGTTGCTAGGGTTTCTCCCCCCTTTTTTTAACAACAAGAATCGACTTGCCCGTTTTGCCCTTTCCGGGATTTAATAGGATATCTCTGTGCATATCCAATTATGATATCAGCAATTGATACTCTGCTTGATTTTCGCGCTAATTTCTCGGAAGATAAGCACGCTTTCCTTGGGAAGTCCATCCGAATCATGACCATCCGTCATTAATTAGGATACGCAACCGAATCGTCGTAGCCTTTAGTAGGGTAATTGATCGTTACCGCTTTTCAAGGCGTAAGTGATTGACCTTACCCTCTTTTCAAATTCTGCTGACTCATCTTTGGCAACCGAAGAGTCTTCACAGGGTCTATATAAACCCTGTCTTTGCCATTTGGGTTCTTCATCCCAAAAATGTGCTTTGGCGTGAGTCCTTACGACTGCTGGCTTCAACGCTTGCTTTTCGTTGATTCATGGGAACTTCAAGTTGTGAATCCTGAGTTTGCGCTTTGTGCTATAGAAATAATTTCCAAGATCCGCTTTATGAGGCTTATTGCTCTTTATAACCATCATCAAGAAGATGGAGATGATATCTCATGTGTGTTCGAAGAATTTTCTTCGTGTATTATGTTTGCAGGTCATGTTTCCGGCCGCCTCCCGGTGAGGTGCAGCGCCGAAGTGACCGTGCTACCGTCTCGTAATGAACGGCGGAATTCTCCTCCAGCAACCCTGGAGGAGAACTTATTGTCCCCACGTTCGTGAGCTCAGGGTGGCGAACCACTGCGTTCATCCCCGTCTACAAGGATCCCTTGCCCTTTGGAGCTTCTACTTGCCTGTTGAACGCCGGAACCGGTGGTTCCTCAGGCACATCTCATGGGGTGTTGATCTGACAAGGGCCTTGTCAAATACTGGGATCTTGAACGTATGGCTTCATGTGGCTCTCTGGAGCAAGATCCCACTTGCGACAGATGTTCGGTCGCAGATCTGTGTATCGCACTGACGGTGTTAGGACCGTTGGGTTCATCCTTTTCAGTCAGGATTCCCGTGGTGTGTCTCTGCTGGCTTGTCAGCTACTTTTCGAATGTATTGTAAGCCATGTTGGCTGTGTAGTTAGATATGAGCTTTTTCGCTTGTAAGCTGCTATCTAGACAGATAAATTGTAAGTCTTTTCGACTCATAATGATAAATAGCCTTTTGTATTATCTGCTGTTTTGTTACAACAAAATACAATTTCTCATGTGTTTCGGCCTATTTCGCCTTGCATAATGCTATGTACACGTTTCGCACTTGCTATATGCCATATGAATTCGCAGATGTTTCACTAGATCGTTCGAGATCGTATTTTCGCAGCTGTGCCATCTTGGCAGATGGGCTTGTGATTTGCTTTCAGATTCACGTGCTATCATATCAGATAGACCTTTGTAGATCACTTAAGATCGGTTTTCACAATATTGCTATCGCATTTGTATAATGTTGCGATCACCGCAGATAGGCTTGGAAGATCATTTAAGATCATTTTTCGCATGAGTTGCTATCGTAGCAGATAGGCTTTAGTAGATCAATTAAGATCGTTTTTCGCATGAGTTGCTATCGTAGCAGATAGGCTTTAGAAGATCAATTAAGATAGTTTTTCGCATGAGTTGCTATCGTAGCAGATAGGCTTTAGAAGATCAATTAAGATCATTTTGCATAGGCTGCTATCGTGACAGATAGGCTTAGAGGATCAATTAAGATCGCATTTGCATAGGCTGCTATCGTAACAGATAGGCTTAGATGATCAATTAAGATCGCATTTCGCATGAGCTGCTATCGTGACAGATAGGCTTAGATGATCAATTAAGATCGCATTTCGCATGAGCTGCTATCGTGACAGATAGGCTTAGATGATCAATTAAGATCGCATTTCGCATGAGCTGCTATCGTGACAGATAGGCTTAGATGATCAATTAAGATCGCATTTCGCGTGAGCTGCTATCGTGACAGATAGGCTTAGATGATCAATTAAGATCGCATTTCGCATGAGCTGCTATCGTGATAGATAGGCTTAGTTGATCAATTAAGATCGCATTTCGCATGAGCTGCTATCGTGACAGATAGGCTTAGATGATCAATTAAGATCGCATTTCGCATGAGCTGCTATCGTGACAGATAGGCTTAGATGATCAATTAAGATCGCATTTCGCATGAGCTGCTATCGTGGCAGATAGGCTTAGATGATCAATTAAGATCGCATTTCGCAGATTGATATTGTAGCGGATAACCCATTGTTAACAGTTATAACAAACTAAAATGAAGCAAAATTGACATCCAGAAATATGAAGTTTCTCATTTGGGAGAATTCTCTTATTATAACGCTCTCATATGGGAGAGATGAGATTACAATCCTCTCATATGGGAGAGGAGATTGTGTAAATCGTAGCCATACAAGACATTAAGCGACGTTATAATAAAACGCATGAAATGAGAGAAGTCAGGGATAGTACTTCTTAATCCAGCGCATGTTGACTGAACTCGGGGTTGAGGTTGTTCCGTGCAACCTTCGTATGCTGCAGTAGCCACTGTCAAAGACTTATGTGACTTCGAAGGGTCCTTCCCAATTGGCTGCGAACTTTGGGTGAGTCGCTTCTCGCATACAGTGGTCAGATGCGCGCAGGACCAAGTCTCCAACTGCGAAATCTCTTCGCTGGACCGTCTTATTGTAAGCGCGAGCGATCCTTTCTTGATACCGCTTATTGGTCCTCTTCGCTTGTTCTCGCTTTTCCTCCAGCAAGACTAAGTCATGATCACGTTGATTTTCATAGAGTGCGTGGAAGGCCAATCTTGCCGAATTGACTCTCACCTCCGCAGGTACCACGGCCTCGGCCCCATAACATAGTAGGAATGGTGAGGCCCCCGTGGGTGTCCTTGGAGAAGTTCGGTAAGCCCACAGAGCTATGCTTAGAGAGTCGGCCCACTTCTTGTGGTCATCTGCGACCATCTTGCTCAAAATCCTCAACAGCGTTTTGTTGGTCGCTTCGGCTTGTCCGTTCCCCTTCGGGTAATAAGGGGTAGAACATATCTGCCTGATATTGTACTCCGCTAACTTCGCAGCTACCTGGCGATTAACAAAGGGAGTACCGTTATCTGAAAGAATGGTGTTTGGGATTCCAAACCTGCATATGATGTTTTCTTGAATGAAGTTGACCACAGCTAGCGCATTTGCCGTCTTCAGTGGTATTGCCTCCACCCATTTGGTGAATAGCTCAGTTGCAGTGAGAATAAAATGATTACCGTGTGACGTTGGTCGGATGGGACCGATGAAGTCCAGAGCCCATGTGTGAAATGGCCATGGCGTCCCTAATGCATGTAGATCCACGGCGGGAGCGTGCACTAGGTTTCCTTTGAATTGGCACTCCTGGCAGCGTCGCACTTTGGTGCGGCAATCAACCTCCATCGTGGGCCAGAAATATCCAATTGAGAGGAGCTGCCTGCATAATTTCGCACCTCCTTGGTGTTCCACCTGACGAGAAAGGTCCATGACTTCTTGTGCTTCTCTGCCGTCTAGACATCGCAGCAAGTTGCCCTCGTGACCTCTTCGCCAAAGCAGGTTTTCCTGTACTACGTACCGAGATGCTTTCCTCTTCAATTTCTCGGCTTCTTTTCTCGATTCGGGCACGGTGCCCTGGGTGAGAAAATCAAAGAGTGGCTTCCTCCAATCCGTGTCATCATCAGTTAGAGCGATGAGTAGAGAATCTTTGATTAGTGCGCAACTCTCGCACTTCCCTTGTATCAGGGCCGCGGCTGTTGACATGTCTGGCCAATGAATGCCATATCTCTGAGCCTTCCGGTAGATTGACACCTCACTTTCTCCGCAAGCATGTTGGTGAATATTTTCTAACAACAGTTGTCCCTCTCGCTCGGAGACGCATCGCATGAGTATTCCGCCGGGACCCTTGTAGTAGAGGGTGTTATCATGTATGCAGTACCCCTTGGTGAGTGCCCAGCTTTCACTGCTTGTGCCTTCTGCGATAGCTTGTAAGATTGCTTTTCTCCAGTTCGTGTCCTCCATGTGTTCGCTGTCGAACGCATCTTCTGTCAATGCTGACGACGTTTGCACTTCGATGGGGATCTTTGCGGGACATTTGTCTGTACTGACCTTAGATCCCAAGGTTGCCAAAGCATCTGCATGCCTGTTGTCTGCTCGGGGCTTGTGCTCGTACCTCACATCGCAGAATTGCTGTACCAGCTTTTGTACTAGAGTCCGATAAGACAGAAGGTTAATCTCCTTCAAACCGTACTCACCCGAGGCTTTCTTGACGATCAACTTGGAGTCTCCCATGACCGTCAGATTACTTACTTCCAAAGCTCTCGCCGCACGGAGCCCCGCAATGAGAGCCTCATATTCTGCTTCATTGTTTGTGACTGCGAAGTTGAGCTTGGCGGACATCTGTATGACCTCCCCATCCGGCTTGGTCAAGACTATCCCAATGCCTCCGCCTTTCCTTGTTGACGAGCCGTCGAAGTGGAGCGTCCAATAGGGCACGTCGATTGCATAGATTTCAGGGCCTTCGAGCTCTTCTTCGATCACGGGCTCGTGGCTGTTGTCGGGGAACTGTTCCAACAGATCCGCTACCGCCTGCGACTTGATCGCTCGCGGTCTCACGCATGTGATATCATATTGAGAGATGGTCATGTACCATTTCGCCAATCTCCCGCCAGGAGTAGTGTGAGTTAGCAGATATCGTATGGGATCGCTCTTGGTGACCACAACCACTTTGTGTGATGCAAAATAGTGTTTCAACTTCTCTATCACAAAGAACAAGGCAAGGCAATGACGTTCGATGTCTGTGTACCTTGATTCAGCAGGCTGCACAATGCGAGAGATGTAGTAGATAGGCCTCTCTTGGCCTTCGTACTCCTGAGCCAAGAGTGCTCCTATGGATCTCCTTGTGGACGTCAGATATAACAGAAGGGGTGATCCCAGTTGAGGTGCGATCATTATTTTGGAAGACGTCAGCAGATCCTTCAGCTTTTTGAACGCAGCTTCGTGCTCTGGAGTCCAGCTGTATACGGCGTCTTTCTTGAGAAGAGCACTAAAACAGCAGGTGATTTCTGCAATCGCTGGGATAAATCTTCGCAGATATGATAGCTTTCCCAAGAATGTTTTCAAGGCACTTTGGTTATGGGGCTGCGTCATGCCAGTTATGGCTGATACTTTCGCAGGGTCAGGCTCGATTCCTTGGCGATGAACTACGCATCCCAAGAACTTCCCTGATGTTACCCCAAATGCGCATTTCATGGGATTCATCTTCAGCTGAAAGCGTCTACATCTATTGAATATCTTCCGTAGATCTGCGAGGTGATCTTCTTCCTGCTTGGATTTAACCACCAGGTCGTCCACATAAAATTCCACTTCTTTGTGCATCATGTCGTGGAATAGGGCCATCATGGCCCGCTGATAGGTCGCACCTGCGTTTTTGAGACCGAACGGCATCACTGTGTAGTTGAACACCCCCACCGGAGTGATGAATGCAGTTTTCCGAGCGTCTTCAGGGTCCATCTTGATCTGGTTGTACCCGCTGAAGCCGTCCATGAAACTGAACATGCGATGGCCTGCTGTTGTATCGATAAGCAAATCGATGTTAGGCAGTGGAAAATCCTCCTTGGGGCAGAAACGATTGAGATCTCGGAAGTCCACGCAGATGCGAAGCTGTCCGTTCTTCTTCAGCACTGGCACGATGTTGGCCAGCCATGTGGGATGATGATTCGGTTCTATGAACTTGGCATCCAGGAGTTTGACAATCTCCTGTTTGATTTTCACGTTAAGCTCCGGCCTGAAGCTTCTTGTGCTCTGCTTTACCGGCTTAGACCCTGGAATGATGTCTAAGCGGTGCATAGTGATGCTTGTATCCAGTCCCGGCATCTCATCATACTCCCATGCGAACACGTCCTTGTATTCAGTTAGGAGCTGTAGCAGTCCTTGCTCTTCCTCGCTTGCGAGGTCCGCACTTAGAAAAACTGGTCTTTTCTTTTCCTCGTTCGGGCTGAGGAACACTTCCTTTAGCTCTTGCTTTTGTGATCTGGGCCTATCTTCCATGCATTCAGGTGCTTCTTTGAGCTTCTCGTCTGGAGTGCTCTGCATTGGCTCTTTCATTACCGCGATCTGCTCGATTTGATTGATTTGCTCAGGGATATTCCCATGCCCGTGTGAGGACATCCCCGCGCACCTTCATATGTGATAGCACTTCTTCCCATTGGCGTAGAAGCTCTCTATCTCCTTGCCTTCGGGGTCATGCTTTGCAATTCGCTTCAGTGTATACACATTCTTTCGATGGTATGCGATACGCGGCGCCTCTTCGCGTGTAGGCGGCTTTTCTTTGGCATCTTCTCTTGTCACCATTACTCCCGCAGGTGACTGGTCCTTGATGTCCTCCCAGAGAGGCAAAGGAGTAGGGTTGAATGGTCCCGGTGTTTGCTCGTCCGCCATCTCGGTGAACCACACTGCCTCGCTAAGATGTGCTTCATCCAAGTTGAATGGATTCGTTGAAGCCGGTATCTCGACTATTCTGTCGTTCCAGATAGCTTTCATAACCTGGTGAGCCGTTGAAGGAACTGCGTCGAAGCGATGAATCCAGGCTCGACCTATGATCATGTGATACGTGGTGTTTGCGTCTATGACATAGAACTTTGCTGAGAACTTGATTTTGCCAATTTGAACGCCCAGGCGGATCCATCCGATCGTCATTCTAGAGTCGCTTCCGAATCCCATCAGCGGAGATGGGCGCCTGACGATCTTGTGCTCGGGGATCCCTGCTAGCTTCAGTGTGTGGAGCGAAACGACGTTGACCGCTGCTCCTCCATCGACGAATGCTCGTTTGAACTCGACGACGTTGATGATGGCTGTCACGTACAGAGGCCTCTGGTGGCTCGCATCTGTCTTCTTGTCGCTGGCAGAAAAGGTCATAATCTTTTCTGTAGAGCGAGACGCCCTGATGACTTTCCCGTTGGAGACTACAAGATCCTCCTCGTAGTCCTCTGCTATCCTTAAGATCGCTTTCGTCATTTCTGTCCGGCATTTCTCCGAGAAATTCATCTCGTCGAAGAATCTGCTGAAGCCGTGCGACCCTTTCATCCGGTCGGCACGCTCATCCTCTGTGTCCGTGCTGTAGTCTTCGTCTTCATGGACCTCGGCAATGATGGGTAGACCATCCTCTGCGACTTCTTCCAAGTCTACAATCGAGATCATGGCGACCTCTTTGCCTTTCGAGCCTTGCTCCGCATGAGCAGGAAGTGGATTGTTGCGCACATCCTTCCTGTGATCGCTGACGATCAGCTCGCCGTTCTTCATCTTCTGGTCGAATGCAAACCTGAGCTTCTTACATTCCGCTGTGGGGTGCATGACCTTGCCGTGGTACTCGC
The DNA here is from genome assembly GCA_023055425.1 of Linanthus parryae. Lineage (NCBI taxonomy): Eukaryota > Viridiplantae > Streptophyta > Magnoliopsida > Ericales > Polemoniaceae > Linanthus > Linanthus parryae. The sequence continues at coordinate 24,541,133 of JALGPY010000002.1, read as the reverse complement.
ACCACTTAGGGTCCCTCACCATCTCCTTGGAGGGTATCTTCTCGAGCGGCGGTAGGACACCGTCCTTGCGCCACTGCCTGCAGAGGTCGCTTGCCTCCTCTACCGAGCATGGCAGGGGTGGTACGTCGAAGTTCACAACCTTCGCTTGCTTCTGGGGTGAAACTGTATTGACCTCAGCTTCGCGTCCCCTCTTGTAACTGAATCTCCCGATCTTGTAGGTGGTGCCGCTCGAAGATCGCTCCTGAGCGTTCTTCTTTTTCTGCCTCTCGACTATAGGCTCGATGTTCTTCGTGCATTCAATTAGCTTTGAAAACGTAGGTGTTTGCAAATTGATGAGCATACCTTTGTATTCATCTCGCATGCACTGCAGGCATATCTCTACGAGCCGGCTTTCGAGCATTGGATCTTTGCACTCCAAGGACTTCGCCCTGAATTTCTTGATGAAAGTGATCCCGTCCTCCTCGCGCTTCTGATACATCCGCGAGAGATGGATCATCGTCACCTTTTCTTCCATCTGGAAGAACTTGGTGTAGAACTTCTGGACCATGTCGTCCCAAGTCTTCACGGATCCGGCTTCCAACGTTCGGTACCATTTGTACGCTACATTCCCTAGAGATTTCGGGAACTCTCGCATCAGTAATTTGGGATCGGCTCCGTATGGCCCCATGACATCAATGAAACGCATGACATGCTCATGAGCGTTTCCGTTGACATCCTCGAACTTGTCCCATTTAGGAGCCTTGTACCCCGCCGGGTTAGGCATGAGATAGATCTCTCGTGGAATGGGTGGATCGTTGTCTAGCTTCGGGATAATGGTATCCGCAAATGACTGGTGAGCCAGAATAGTGTCCATGCGCTTCTGCAGAGACGTCATGCATTATGGAATGCTTCCCTCGGTAGCTGAAGGAGGGGTTGCCGCAGGCGGAGGCGACACATACGCCGCCGAAGGATTGGGGACATATTGACTACTCGCATTGCCCCAGATCGCCGTTGGTGGAGGAAAGGGGTACTGCAAAGTCGGGTTGGATGCCAAAGCCGAAGGCTGAGGAGTGTGAGCAGTGAGAGGCAACATCTGAGCTGTTGACCCCTGAATCGAAGGCAGTTGCGTAGTCGCCGGTGGAGTCTGCAGATTAGGGTTGGGAGGTGTGGTTGACACTCCCTGTCCCGGAGCGGTAGGGGCTCCTCCTCCTTGAGGGACGGCGGTGGCTGATGAAGGATTTGGCGCAAGGGTGCCCAGAACGGCCAAGATCCGTTCTAGTTGCGCAGACTGAGCTTTGAGAGCTTTCGCCTGACTTTGGACAGTGGCATCCAAGGACTCTAGCGTCGGTGTCTCGCCAGGAGTGGTAGGAGTACGGCGGGTCTCCTCTCCCGAGGCGGTTTCGGTGGAAGGCGATCAGTTGCTGATATCATCCTCCTGAGACATGGTTGCTTTTGTTGGTAAGTTCACGTCGGGTTCACCAAAATGTGCACAAGAGATTCCGGCGGGGAGACCTCCGTGTACACCGTATGTAGAGGATCAGAGATCGCACAGGAAGAGTTGGGTTGTGTGTAGGGAGAGAGTAAGGCAGTAGTAATGTCTGAGAGAGAGACAGAGGTTTGGCAGAGCTTCCGCGTATGGCAAGTGTGTTCTCCTTTGTATGGAAAGGTTAACGTCCTATATATAGCAGGGAACGCGACCGTTTTAGTGTGGTAAATGCGCCCATTAATGGCGGCTTAATTAGCTTAACCACAATGGCACGCTCGTCCTCATATATAGGGACCGTTACAGCACGTTGTGCGCGAATACCGGAACCGTTACGAGGTTGACCGGGTTTGACCGGATTGACCGGGTTTATGGAGCTCGTGCCATAAATCTCTCAAAGCAGTTACTAAAGGTCGCGTGCGGGCTTGGCTCGCACGCGACAGGGCTTACTCTAGCCTCCAAACCACTAAGTCCCTACAAGTCCCGTGCAGTGGTATGCGAGGGCTCTGTCTCGCAGCCCCCACATGGATCAGCTCGGCTGGTGATCCAGTGTGTGTGGAGCACAATATGGTGTGCTGGATGGTTGCCACGTGGCCAAGATCTGTCAGCTCAGAAAGCACTATCTACAGCATGCTAAGCTCCCTTTTCTTGTTATATTGAAGCTTATTCCCCATTTTCTGTCTTAGTGCTATCTGCGGAGGTTCGCATCTGGAGAGCGCTCTAAATCGCTGATCAACTCCATCGTCACCGCGAGAAGGCAGGGCGAGAAAATTCTTTTAACAAAGGGAATGGCTCCCCAAGTAGAGGCTCGGATTCGCGAGGTAATGGATGCGTTCGCTGACTCGCTGATAGACAATACCCCGACTCTGTCTCCTCCCAGGAATGCTCCGTCTCCTCCAGCAGATGTTGCCCCGAGGGCCAAAAGACAAAAGCAGAAGGGTGTTGCAATCTCCTCCCCTCCTAAGAGTGCTCCAACTTCATCCCCTGCAAAGTCTCTTGCTTCTAAGGACAAAGGAAAAGGTCGCATGCCAAGCAAAGTGCGGAAAGAGCTCGCAGTTGAGACTTTTGTTCCTTTTGGCCAGGAGGAAGATGAGGATGAGAGGAGAGAAGGGAGAGGAAGAGATGATGATGAAGAAGAAAGAGTCAAATGCGAAGGAGAAGAAGAAAGAGGTCTCAAACAAACTTATCTTCTTCGTACTTTAGCTCTTGCAATAATTGTTGAACAGTTTGTTCTTTTGCAGGTGATGATACATAAACCATCGGCGGCCTTCTGGCCAAGAAAAAGAAGAAAACTAAGGGTTCTCACTTTGGCGTTTCCAGCGAAGACATAGACGAAGATATCCTTGCTGAGTCTGAAAGAACGGCTGCAGAAGCCGCAGAGAGAAGAAGGAAGCGAGAAGAAGATGAGATCGAGCTCATAAAGAGGAGAAGTTTGGAAGAACAGCATGTTGATGACTTGGTGGAGCAATTTGATGATTTAGATGTGGCGGCTTTGGAACAAGCTCAAGAAGACTTTGAGGAAATCGCATGTGGCAAACAAGGTGAGATTTTTAACCTTGATGTGACTTACCAAGAAGTGATTACTGGTGCGTTAAAGCATGGCTTATCAAAAGTTGATATTCGCCGATGGCTAGTAGGCAAGTGTGGTGAACTCTCAAGTAATCATTCAAGCAATGTTTGTAAATCAGGCTTAGTAACCCAGTCATCATCGTAACGAGTTTCTTCGCACCCCAGGTCACGCTCACCTTAAAGATGTGCTTAATGAAGATACCCTAGTAGGATATGGTGTCGCATCTTTAACATATGATGAAGGTGCTGCGATCCCACCTAAGTGTGGAGGTGCCCGCTTTTGATCTATCAAAATAACAAAACACTGTAATACAAGTTACCTCACTATTTTTCTGTCCTGTATTGCAGGCGATGCTGAAGAGGATGTGCCGGAGCGAAGGAGTCAGCCTGCTACATCTTATGCTCCAGAGCGAAGCCCTTACGTTGAGAAGCCTGTCGCAGCTACTAAGTATGCAGGAGAGCCTTTGGAGGATATCATTTAGGTATCTGATGATATCGAAGCTGACAGTGTGCTAAGAGAGGAAGACGCTGATGCTGCAGTTGAGGAAATGGAAACAGATGGTGCTGGAGATGAAGTTCATGAAAATGAACAAGTCATGGAAGACACAGCATCGCATGCAAATGTTGATGTCCAAATGAATGCTCCCGAGCCACAAGAGCCCCTCGCAGCCGAAGAAGTTTCTGGTCAAGCAACAGCTGCCACTATTGTTGTTCCTTCAACAGAGGTAGAGCTTCTAGAGGTTCCCCAAGCATGGAGTTTTTGGAGTTCGCAAGTTGGAGCTGCTGTCGCGCCTGTTACGGCCTATACTCTTCCCTCCAACTATGATGAGCTCGAGCTCGCAGCTGACAAACGAGCAATGGAGCGAGGACAGACTTCAGCTTTCCCAGCAATGCGCATTCCCTCTTTGCGTGAAATCCTTGAAGGGACTGGTATGTTATCATTCTTCGTATTCTACATCCTTGTTTTAAAGCTTTCACGCTCTAAACTTGAATTGACTTGATCAGGAATGAAGCAAGGTGATGTGGACTGGCTGGTTCAGATGCGCCTCTCATACCCCTGGTCATTCGCGAGATCTCTGGAGATAGAGCCATATGACAGGAGGCTTTTCTTGACTGAAGCCATCTGAATTCTGGAGCAACTGTCTGTGGCCACTCCTGCGACCATTTCTCCTCACAGTGCACAACTGCTTTTTAGCACATGCAAAGGGCTTCAAGCTAAATTTCAAGGCAAGCTGGGCTTCGGGTATCTCCTCAACAGGATCACCAAAATTCTCGCAGCTGTGAGTTTGAAGCACGGCTACCACAACCTCGCATCTGAAAGGCGGAAGGTAGAGGAACAAAGGCAGAAGGCTGAAGAAGCTGTCAACCTCTTTCATGCAATGAACGCCAAGTATGAACAGCTGAAGCGAGAAGTGGACCAAGCAAGTGAGATGTCGCTCTCGTTTTCTCCAGAGGACCCTTTGATCAAGCATTTGTTTTTTAAACAAAAATATTCATTTAGAACGAAATATTATTGTAATGTGTTTCTCCCCCATTTTTTATCTGGAACTCTATGTCCCGTTTTTCCCTTTTGAGGATTTGCACAAATATCATGATGCGTATCAATTATGACGTCACATAGTGACGTATCTGCCTTGATTTTCGCGCTAATGATTAATTAGATAAGCATGGTTTCCTTGGGAAGCCCATCCTTATTATGACCTTCTGTCATTAATTAGGGCGTGCCACCGAATCGTCATAGCCTTTAGTAGGGTAATTGAATTTTACCTCTTTTGAGACGTAAGTAATTGATTCTTACCCATTTTCCAAGCTTTGCTGACTCAGCTAGGGAACTGAAGAGTCCCCCTAAGGTCTATATAAACCCTGCCTCTTTCTGCTTGGGTTCTTCATCCCAAAATGTGGCTTGCCATGAGTCCTTACGACTGCTGGCCTCATTGCTTGTCTTTTGTTGAGTCATGGCAATTTCAAGTTGTGAAATCTGAGTTTGTGCCTTGTGCCATAGAAATAGCTTGCAAGATCTTCTTTATAAATCTTACTGTTCTTCTTGATTGCTTTGAAGAAGATATAGACAATACCTCATGCTTCTACGAAGATTCTTCTTCGTCTATTATGTTTGCAGGTCGTATCTCCGGCTGCCTTCCGGCGAGGTGCAGTTCCATACTGACCTTTTTACCGACTCGTAATGAATGGAGTGTTTCTCCTCTAGCTTTCCTGGAGGAGAACTATTTGCCTCCACGTTCTTGAACAAGGTGTGACGAGCCATGGCGCTCGTCTCTTTGGACAATAAGCTTTCTTCCCCAGGAGCTTCTCTCCACTTGTTCTTCACCGCCGCATCCGCCTGGACATGGGGTTCATCTGGCACATCTCTTGGGAAGAAGACCAGTCAAGAGCCTTGTTCAGATATAGGACCTCGACGATAGCGTCACATAGCTTTTGTTAGCATTTGTAGGCCGATCATTTTATAGTAAGAATTTTCTTAGTATGAGCTTTTTCCTGTAAGCTGCTATTTAGACAGATAAGTTGTAAGTCATTTTGACTGTTAATGAAACGTGCTTTAGCTCACTATGAACTTTCGCTTGTAAGCTGCTATCTAGACAGATAAATTGTAAGTCATTTTGACTGTTAATGAAATGCACTTTAGTATTTGCTGTTCTTGTTTGATACAACAAATTGTAATATCGCATGCGTGTTGGCTATAAAACAAGTTATATTTCTTTCGCCTTTTCATTTGGATGTTCGCCTGAATAATTCTTTATTTCAAGCTTGATAAATTTTGCATTCGCACAGGGCGTTGGTGCTATAGCTTGCTATCTAAACAGGTAGGCTTGCAGACCAGTTAAGATCGTGATTAAATATTATTACTATCTGAGCAAATAGACTTGGCTCGCACAAAGGCGTTTATCATAATTGCTGCTATCTAAGCAGATAGGCTTTTGGATCAGTTAAGATCATATATCACGGCTGCTATCTAGGCGGATAGGCTTTTAGATCACTTAAGATCGTTTTTGAACATTGCGGCAGATAGGCTTTGGATCGCATAGGATCATACATTATGGCTTCTATCTAGGCAGATAGGCTTTTAGATCACTTAAGATCGCATTTGAACATTGCTGCTATCTCGGCAGATAGGCTTTGGATCGCATAAGATCGCGTGTTATGGCTGCTATCTTGGCAGATAGGCTTTTGTTGTAAATAAGTAGAGAAGTAAATAGATGATAAGAGACGACTAAGGTAATAAAATTCTTCTCATATGGGAGAATTCTTTTATTAAAAGCACCCTCATATGGGAGAGGCAAGATTACAAGTTCCTCATATGGGAGGAAACGACGCATGAATTTATCAGAGTACTTAGACATACATTTCAATAGACATTTGAATCCGATGTATGTAAAGAGAGAGTTTTAAGGATAATACTTTTTAATCCAGCGCATATTGATCGGACTTGGGATTGTGGCAGTCCCATGAAGCCTCTGTATTGTGTAGTAACCACTGTCAAATACTTGTTTAACTTCGAACGGTCCCTCCCAGTTAGCTGCGAACTTTGGATGGGCTGCCTCCCGCATGCAATGATCTGAAGCGCGCAAAACCAAGTCCCTGACCGCGAAATCTCGATGTTGGACTGTTTTGTTGTATGCGCGAGTGATCCTCTCCTTGTACCGCTTGTTAGCCCGCTTAGCTTGCTCTCGCTTCTCCTCCAACAAGATCAAGTCGTGGTCGCGTTGATTGTCATATAATGCATGAAAGGCCAGTCTCGCAGAGTTGATTTTCACCTCCGCCGGTACAACAGCTCCAGCTCCATAGCATAGAAGGAACGGGGAGACTCCTGTGGGAGTCCTCGGCGAAGTTCGATATGCCCATAATGCAATGTTCAAAGAATCGGCCCATTTCTTGTGATCGTCTGCGACCATCTTGCTCAGAATTCTTAGTAGTGTCTTGTTGGTTGCTTCTGCTTGACCATTCCCTTTCGGATAATAAGGAGTGGAACAGACCTGCCTTATGTTGTACACTGCTAGTTTTGCGGCTACTTGTCGGTTTACAAAGGGCGTGCCATTATCCGAAATGATTGTGTTGGGGATTCCGAACCTGTATATGACTTGAACGAAATTCACCACTGCGAGCGCATTAGCTGTCTTGAGCGGTATTGCCTCTACCCACTTAGTAAACAACTCTGTCGCAGTCAGGATGAACTGGTTCCCATGTGAGGCCGGTCGAATGGGGCCAACAAAATCTAGAGCCCAAGTGTGGAATGGCCATGGCGTACCTAATGCGTGTAGGTCTACGGCAGGGGCATGTACGAGGTTGCCCTTAAATTGACATTCCTGGCATCTCCTTACTTTGGTGCGACAATCCGCCTCCATTGTGGGCCAAAAATAACTAACTGTGAGGAGTTGTCTGCATAGCTTCGCGCCCCCTTGATGCTCTACTTGGTGAGATAGATCCATCACCTCTTGCGCTTCTTTTTTATCTAGGCATCGAAGTAAATTACCCTCATGACCCCTTCGCCAGAGTAAGTTTTCCTGTACCACATATCGAGCCGCCTTTCTTTTCAGTTTCTCGGCTTCTTTCCTTTGCTCAGGCTCGATTCCTTCTGTGAGAAAATCGAAGAGTGGCTTTCTCCAGTCCGTGTCATCATCGACCAAAGTGATTGTTAGAGAATCCATGATCAATGCGCAGCTTTCACAATTCCCTTAAATTATCGCAGCAGCCGTTGACATGTCCGGCCAATGAATTCCATATCTTTGGGCTTTTCGATAGATCGACACCTCACCTTCTCCACACGTGTGCTGGTGAATTTTTTCCAATAACACTTGCCCCTCCTTCTGCGAGATGCATCGCATGAGTATTCCTCCTGGGCCTTTGTAGTAGAGGGCGTTATCATGTATGCAGTATCCCTTAGTGGATGCCCAGTTCTCTTTACTCGTCCCCTCAGCAATTGCATGCAATATCGGTTTTCTCCAATCTCCGGCATCCATGAACTCATCCTCGCATGCCTTGCAGACATATTTCCACAAGCCTTCCCTCAAGCACTTCGTCTCTGCACTCCAAGGATCTGGCCCTGAATTTCTTGATGAATGTGACTCCATCTTCCTCGCGCTTCTGGTACATACGAGAGAGATGAATCATTGTAACCTTCTCTTCCACCTGGAAGAATTTGGTGCAGAACTTTTGAGCCATGTCGTCCCAAGTTTTAACAGATCCGGCCTCCAACGTTCTATACCACTCCAGTCCCCTGAGGGTAATTGCACCATTGCTGGTGGGGTTTGGGAATTAGGGTTAGGTGGTGTGGGTACCACTCCAGTCCCCTGAGTGGTAGAGGCTCCCCCTCCCTAAGAGACGGCAGTGCCCGCTGTAGGATTCAGAGCAAGGGTTCCCAGGATGGCCATTATACGTTCCATCTGTGCGGATTGAGCCTGTAGGGCCTTTCCTTGATTCTGGATGGTGGCGTTTAGAGCCTCCAATGTCGGAGTCCCACTGGCGGCCGCAGAGACGTGACGGGTCTCCTCTCCTGAGGTTGTCTCCGTGGAGGGTGATCTGTTACTGACGTCATCTTCGTGAGACATGGTTGCTTGCAGTGGTAAGTTTCACGTCGGGTTCACCAAATGTGTACGAGAGAATCCTTTAGAGAGGACTCAATATACACCAAGAGCAGAGGATAAGAACACAGGAAGGGTAGGGTTGTGTGTAGGGAGAGAGTAAGGCAATAGTACTGTATGAGAGAGAGAAAGAATTTTGGCAGAGATTCCGTGTATCTCTGGTGATTCGCCCTTGTATGGAAGGGTTAACGATCCTATATATAACGGAGAATGTGACCGTTGTAGTGGGCTAATTAGCTTAACCACAACGGCACGTTCGTCCGCGTATATAAGGACCGTTACGCACGTTAACCGCGTATATCGGAACCGTTATGAGTTATGAGGTTGACCGGGTTTATGGAGCTCGTGCCATAAATCTCTCAAAGCAGTTACTAAAGGTCGCGCGCGAGCATGGTTGTCGCTCGCACGCGACAGGACTTACTCTAGCTTCCAAACCACTAAGTCCCTACAAGTCCCGTGTGGTGGTATGCGAGGGCCCTGTCTCGCAGCCCCCGCGTGGATCAGCGCGGGTGGTGATCCAGTGTGTGTGGAGCACAACTAGGTGTGCTGGATGATCGCCACGTGGCTAAGATCTGCCTGTCTAGAAATCACTATCTACACCCAGCAAAACTCAGCCATGGATCGGCGGATTTTTTCCAGTGACTAACGGTGGAGATCCAATACCAATCCCAGAATTTCCTGAAATTGTTGAAGATTCAAGCAATGGTCAGACATGGAAGCGGCAGCTGAGGGAGACGGCGGCGAGTGGAATCGCCGCGGCGGAGACGCCGATGACGTGGCAAGGCGATCACAGAGATGTTGTTGTTGACTATCCAGTGAGCGTGACACCATTAGGCCACGTCAGTTTCCAGCAATACGCATCATCTGGTCCCACTTGTGCCCGCTTGAAGGCGTCGTTGTAAACTCTATTGATGCTAATGCTAGTTTGCAGAGTAGATCAGACAATTCTCAGGTACAAAATACAGATAAGCATAGATAGCAAAAAGAGTCAACTGTTACATCCACAGGGCTGTTTGTTAAGTACGGAATCATAAAAACATATAAGTACAGACCGGGCAAATTAAAAAAGTTCAGACTTCTTAGAAACATAGATATGCAAATTACGGAGTTACGAAACCACGGGAGATGATGATGATGCTTAAATACCACAACCTACCTTATGTTCTTCTAGGAAGCATTTTTGTTGATTTTGGCGATTCTTCACAGGTGAAGGCTAGCTGCCTCCTACACTACAGTTACCCACCTCAGGAACACCATGGCCAGACTTCTCTTTCTTTTAGTTACTTCAGACTCTTTATGAAGCTCTCTTTCTCTCTTCACAGACGACAAAAGACAACACCAGTTTCTTCCATCTTTATTTTTGAGCACGGACCGAACAGACGCTACCATCACATGGAATTAACTCGTTGAAGGCGTCGAGGTGGCTTACGCTTCACTGTAATTGGAATAATGTACTCCATCAGCTGCAGGAGGGTAGAAAATATAGCATTAGAACGCCAATTCAAAATCCAAAAGCTGGCACAGAAAAGTTCACAGTAGATGCTGTGAAAAAGTTCAAAACATATCAGAAGTCCAAAGTTGACTAAAAGTCGTTTGCAGTTAAAACAGAGCATAAACTCCAATGCCAATGCCAAGAGTAACCATTCTTTCATTGAGCATAAAATCCAGCCCCGAAATGCGTTAAGGCCTATAATGATCCTCATATGTCTAACAAAATTCAGATTCATAGCCCTGATCCAGATGCATAAACAAATCGTCCAAGCTTTTTGACTGTATCTCATCACGATCACAGTTTTAGACTCTGCAACTGACACATAACCTACCAAATCTTCCGGCATTTTACATTTTGCTTTTCTATCTACAATTTTCTCTTGTTATACAGCTAGTCCCTGGCCTGTAAAGCATAATTGTGTCGGCACATAAAAAAGCCCCTTAGTTCTTCTTCAAATACTTTCTCTGTTTTTTCTCTTGGTTCCTACTTTGACTTTTCCCAATCACTTTGACCTTATGATTTGATTAACAAAACAATTCAAGAATTTGGTAATCATTTCAAGGCGTTGTAGATTAAACTTTGCTCTACAACAGCATGATAATATTACAAGATTATTGCATCGTTTTGCTAACCAATTCACCCGGTCAAAGTGACCCGGTGAATAGTAAAGCAGAAAGCAAGAGTAGAAACAGAGGAAGTAGTGAGTACTACTGGTTTACACCAATGTAGTGATGCACAGAAAGCAAGTGTATGATTCATATTCTTTATTTCAAGCATCATCAGAAAGACCTCCGTAGCAAGAGAGAACGGTAAGGAAGACTACGCAATACGTTGACACTGGTAATTCGTTGTCCAAAAATGACTCAGGTGGCATATTCACTCTATCCACAACACGGCCAAAGAACACAAATAGGTTAACACATCCTGTCAGCAACATCTATTTGCCCCTCATTTTTCAAATAATACATCAACTACTATTGTAAGTGACACACGAAAATGTCAGGCATAGGGAGGAAGAAGGCTAAAATCAATTTTACTTTCAAATGACAAGGCAAAAACATTGAATGAATACTTTGAGCATGCAAGAACAGATCGAGTACATTTCCCTTTTGCAGGGGACATGTACTTGCTATGAAGGAATATTTGACCACGAAAAGAAACCTCGTGGAGAAGTTTTTCACTGGAATCCACCATTCTTCTGGATTTTCAATATCCATGATGAAGTTCATGAAAGTCAATCATATGATACAATGGGAGAGTGAATCTTGAAGCAGAACTTCTCTGTAATTACTGTATACCTTGGCATTTACCATATGAAGATCTTCTATTCGACGACTAATAAAATGCTTCGCAACTTAAAGAAGACAGGACCATTCCTAACAATGCAAACTAATCTGCAAGAAGGTAAATTTTAACATTTTTACTGGGCCGACTCAATCTATGCAGCTAATCTACAAGAGGGTACATTTTAAATGCAGAAACCTCCTTTAAGCGATAGATATACAACGAGACATCCATACGATTCTATGGAATCGCACCAAAGAAACACATATTTTTTATTGCAGCTGCAATGGGCCGATTCCAAAATCACAAACAGAGATCTAGGCAAAATGATTGCCGAAATTTACCTTAGATAATCTTCTATGTTTAGGAACTAAATACTCGATTCTTCACCATAGAGAAATAATTATCAAGAACGTTAATACACTCAGACATGGAGCTGTAAGATGTTTGATCATACCTGCTTGTACCTCAGTTTAGTTCTCTCAGCCTGCAATCAAAGACAATTTTTCAGAAGTCTGAACAAAGTACTGAAGCGAAATATAAAATTTTCATATTCCGAGAAGACAACAATGCAAATGTATGGTACACACTCCAGCATTGGCAATATGCTCACAACATTCTTTGATATTATTAATTCAACTTCCCAAAATAACCTAGGCGTCTACGACAATAAGAATGCGATAGAGTGCGACAAACACTTTAAACATAGCTGGGAATGTCATCGAATGCGACAAACAGATTCCACATTGTTTAAATCATAAAGAACGCGACAGAACGGTATCCAAATATCTGGAACCGTTATGGAATGCGACAAACAGCTTCCGCAAAGCTGAAAAAGGTACTGAATTGGACAAACGAATTCCACAGAACTAAAATAGTTATGGTATGCGACAAAACGGTTTTGAAATAGCAAAAATGTTGCCGAATGCGACAAGTTACCGAATGCGACAAACCCTAACAAGTTCAATTAGAAAAAAGGAGTAGCAAAACGATATTCAGAGTTCAGTTTCATGCTACGGGAAAGTAGCAGGGCACGTCTGAATCGGAACAAGCATTACGTATACTAATAACTAGTAGCTGCACACAAAAGCTAGTAGATGCACATATCCTTTTCAAAGACTCTTAAGATAATTTCTTAACTGGACATTGCAGAATCTGGAAAAACGCTTAAACAATTTTTGATAAATTTTCAAAATGCAGCAAAAATTGCAACACAAACATGCAGAGCATCATACAGCCCTGTTTCAGAAAACTAGCTAAAAATTGTTCATTTAATAATTGTTAATTCAGTTACAAGAACAGTTGCACTAATAAAAAACACATTCATCCCTACCCACAACACACACACACACACACACAAAAAAAAAAAAAAAGTAAATTAATAGTCAGAGAATTGTGTTCAGGGGAATTGTCAGAGAACTAGAAGACTTAATTATGGATATACCTCTTCCCTCAGCAGCATAGCCTTCTCTTCCTCCAACTTCACCACCATTGCTTCCAGCTCACTAGTGTAAGCCTGAAACAGCAAAACATCACAACACATGAACTCATTAAATCAACAATCAATTACATAAATGTGTCGGATAAGTTGCAATTAAGCGATTCAATCATTAATCACTAGTACCTGTTTGCGCTCTCTTGACCTCGCAGCCGACTCGCGGTTTTTGATCATCCGCCTGTGTTTCTGCTGCGAAACCCTATCCATCGCCGCCTCATCCGTCGCCGTAACCCTCTTCGCCCTCCTCCTCACGAATAGTGCTCCTCCTCCGCCACCGCCGCCGACGCCGCCGCTTCCGCTAGCGACGGAAGACAGAGGGAGGACTCCGTCAGCAAAAACCACTGGATCGACGCCAAAACCCCCATGCCCAGCGTTCAACGGCTGAAAAAGACCAGGGACCTGAAATTGAACGGAACTAGCTACCGGATCGGCGTTGAATTCGAGCCCCGGCGTCGGCATCACCGGCATCTCCACCTCCTCCGCCGTAATAACGCCGGCCTTGGCCAGAAAGGCCTCCAGAGTCATCCCTGGCTCATGCTGCTGTTCCTGTTCCGGATGTTCCGGATGTTCCGTCTCGTTCCAGGCCCTGAAACTCAAGCTCCCCTGCCTCGAAATCGGCATTCCGTTGCCGCCGCTGGCGGCGGAAGCGTCAGGAAATGCGCGGGCGACGGCGCCGTCGGCATACATGTTTTTGAGGATTTCGTCCATGCTTCTGCTGCGATCACAGCTGGCTCCGGCACCGGAGGAGTCGAGGAATTGAATAGTAGGATCCGGATTCGATGTTGACGCCATAGAGCGAATTTCTAGGGTTTCACTTCAGAGATTGAGTCGTCAAATTATTGTTTCTCTCTCTTTATCTCTATCTCTGAATTCTAGGGACTTCGTTTCAGAGTCGAAACAAACCAGTAGAGATATCACTGAGAGAATAAAGGGGCAGAGCAGTTGAAACTGGAGGCACAGGGGGAGGTCTTTTTTGTCTTTTTGTCACATTGTGTCTTGGCTACTTGTCAAATTTCATGTGCATTCACTTGCATGGCTTTTCCGCGTGGAGGGTATTTTCGTCATTGTGGCGGCTCTCAATGGAAACTGCTTGAGGTATGATATCCCCAGAGCTCAAGAGATATGGCAGTGTGTAAATGGGGGGTTATTGGGATCGGTGAAGTGACGATAGCAGTTCGGCGTTGTATTAAAAGTGACTTAAATTAAGTTGGCTTATTTCTTTAGTGGGCTTTGTAGTTGTTTTTACTTCCATTCAGAAGGCCGAGGCAAGCTTTGAGAAACCAGGTCTTCTTCCTTCTAATCCCATCATTTATTAGTTACCAAATGTGTTTGGAAGTCGAACTTATGATTGTGACATTAACTACGCGGATTATTTAATCTCTAATTCTCTATATTTAACGAAATTCCATTCTTAGACATAATTAATGGTAATTTTACTCAAGGGAATGTACATTTTCTTGTATTTAAAGACTTGCCCTATTTTTCATTACAAAAAGGACTTGCCATATAGACTCTTAATGCTTGTTTGGGAAGGCCTTTTTTAATCTAGTTTTGATACTACTAGATAGAGAGACATAGTATATAGTGCTCCGAAGTTCTCGGAGGCTAACACGAGGGAGAAAGACGGCGATCGCCTAATAGTGAGATGGTCACGACTCTGGAGAAGAAGATTTCGAACTTCACCCCAAAAGAGAACTAGACGGTTTATCTCGACGAAGATTACTGCGATCAGGCAGATCAAAAACTTCCAGTTTTGCTTGATTGGAATGTTTGCATCGGAGGAGCCAGTTAATGCCAGAGCTATGAGGAATATGTTTATGCGGATTTTGATTGATGGAGAGCCGATATGGATTTTGGAGGTCGACTTCAACACCTTCATGTTCTGTTTTCCAGATCAAGCTTATATGGAGAGGGTCGCGGCATGAGGCCCTTAATTCTTCAATAGGAAGGTACTGTTGCTAAAACCATGAGCGCTAGGAGACCAGATCAAGGATGCGGCTTTCGAGGTTATTGAGGTTTAGTTGCAAGTGATTGGACTTCCAATTCAGCTTGTCAGCGAGGAAACAGGGGAAAAGATGGCATCCATGGTGGGGGAGATCACTGATTAGGACAATAGAATTCACAGTGAAGGCAAAGAAAAATATTTGAGGATTATAGTCTTCCTTCCCGTCATGGAACCCCTTCTGAGAGGTGTACATGTAGGGGAAGATCTTGGTCGACTTCCTCTACAAAAGAATTCCAAGTATATATTTTTGGTGTGGAAGCATAACACATGAAGGAAAACATTATTCGGAAGCATCTACAGAAATCAAAAAAACCTTCATGGAGGGCTACAAGGACTGGATGCTCAAGCCAACCCCACTGGAGAGGATGGCTCTCGGGATAAAGGGGATCAAAATAAGGGAGGCGAGGAAGACACTACCACTTTTACAAACGAAGGAGGGGAACTTAACGGACTCAATCCAAATGGACGTGAGTACACATATGACAGTCTACAAGACCCCACAAAAATTGAGGTGGAGGAGGAGGATCTGCAAAACAAACAGCCAAAAAAATTGGAGTCTTTTGCTGCATTGGTGGCCGATGCATTTACAGCCCCCTAGGTGATTCGGTAAAGGACCGAAAGAATTCTTTAAACCGCAACTTTGACAGAACCAGATTAGGGAGTCTCAAGGAGCAGGAAAGGAATTAGGTGAAGGGGGAAATGTACCATAAAGAGTTGGAACAAGCTAAGAGAAAAGGATCCACAACACACTTTAGTCCCCCCCCCCCTTCCAACCAAACAAGTATTTGTTAGAGCTTTTTAGCATCAAGAAAAGGAAGGAAACTAAACTTTAATGAGAATAGCACTACACTGTTACTTCAGGAACAATGACCAGGTTGAGAGCACCTCTATAGCTCTTACTACATATTCTGTGGTGGCTACTGAGCAGCACCGCCAGCAAAAATGAATCTCCTCATTTAGAACGCACAAGGGCTTGGGGATCCTTGGATGTTCTTAGATCTTCGCGAAGAGGTGAAGAGTCAAGTTCCCAAAATTGTTTTTCTTATTGAGATGCGTGTTGAGGAAAAAAATGGAAAGGCTACAATAGAAACTTAACTCTCATAACGAATTTCACGCCAGCAGTGTTGGACTTACTGGAGGTTTGTCGCTTATGTGGTCTAATCATGTTACAATCAAGATTTTTAATTTTTTCAGATTTCATGTTTCAAGATGGGTATGCAATGAAAAAGGAGAAGAAGAATGGCTTCCTACAAGGTTTTATGGTGACCCTGCAGCTATTCAGAGACACAAGTCTTGGGAGTTGCTTGTCAGAAGCAAACCAGCTCCATTACACACAGCCATATTGAACTCTTCTTACAAGCAATCGATAAATGTGGCATGCGAGATCTAAGGTATACGTTTGTTCCTTTTACATGGTCTAATCGTCACAGTGAAGGTAGTATTATCGAAGAGCGTCTTGACACAGCTCTAGCTAATATGGAATGGAAGGATAAGCTCGACTGGGCCCAAGTTTTCCATTGTGTCCTCTCTAATTCGGACCATGTGGGACTCTTACTCCACATTCGAAAAATGTACGACTTTTTCTAAACGCGCAAGAATATTTCCGTTTGAGTCAGTTTGGACCTCACATCCAAGTTGTAGAAGTAAGATTGGAGATAACCTAAAAACCAGCATAGCGGTGTTGATCAAAAACTTGAGGGAGTGGCATTGTATCTTAAAACTTGGGAAAGATCATATTTTTATATTGTAAGGAGAAAAGTGAGGAATTAAACATGCAGCTGGAGACTCTTTGGAATCAACCATGAAGTAGGAAAAACATACAAGCACAATGTTATATCCAAGAAGAGCTCAATAAAGTACCTAGTCAAGAAGAAAATTTGTGGCGACAAAGAAGTCTAGCTCTTTGGCTCCAACTAGGGGATAAGAACATGAGTTTTTCCACAAGAAGGCACCATCAAAAGACCAAGGAACCAGATTGCAAGATTTCTTAGAGGTGGTGGATTATTGATCGACAGTGGAGCCGGCATTATTAATCACCTCCTGGATCACATCGGGGAGGTTTCTAAGTCCCAAAAGTCTCCGGTGAGCCAGATTCAAACCATTACCAGAGCGGTCCCAAGGAATCCCCGGAGATGTTCGTGCTACGATGGAACAACCCTATACCTATGTGGATGTTCTTTTCTATCTCAAACGTTATGCATCCTTTGAAAGCTCCAGGTACGTTCGGGTTCCCTCTACCATAAGTTATGGGGTACTGTAGGCCCTAATGTTAACCAACTTTACTTATATGTGCTTAATGAAGGGTCTTGCCTTAGTAGCCTTAACTAGACTCTGATTACTTTGCTTCCAAATGCACCACACCGACCTCTCAGAGCTAGAAAATATACTATAAGACCCCAGACTTAAGGTCTGGTTTGTTAGGGAGGATTGGTAAAGCCTCCCTATTCATAACTGAATCTAGCATTCACGACCCGCTAGGTTGTGAGATTTGGAAACCTCTATACAAGACTGGTAAGGTTATGATGGTTATGGATGGTTGTAAATTCTATGATTTATAAGTAACATTTAATTCTCATTATTTGTCGTTTCATCTTACTTCTTGAATATTCATCTGCACATCCTTTATGTACTGATTCAAGTAGGTTATGCTTTTATTAACTTACCTCTTTAATTCACTATCACAGTTCAGCCTTATGTTATTATAATTCTTGAGCATGAACAGATTCATGTTCACATAATCCACAATCCAATCTTATGTTAGCATAATTCTTGAAAATGAACACATAGCTTGTAACATTTTACTCATAGTCAACAATATCATATCCACAATAATTCCTTAATATCAACTTTACAATTCTAAACTAACTTTATGACACTCCCGAAGAAAAATCCACTGTATAATTGCTTCCAATGGGTTAGATATTTAGGTTTGTGGCCAATTTTAATTTTAATGGAAACAGAGTCACGGATCGAGAGGGTCACAAATCGAAGAAAAAACAGAGCTTATGCAAAAATAATCACAATTTAAAATCAAAACAGAGCCACTGATTGACACCCACTTTGAGTCACAGATCGAAATCCACTTTGAGTCATAAATCAAAAACTACCAAAGCAAGAAAAATATCGTCTGATGCAAAATCGAAAAAGGAAATCAAGAACTCACCCTAACATCAACTTGTCGATGTGAATCCGACCACCAATGCTATCAATCGTACGTCCTAACGCCGGATCAAATCTCTCCCAACTCATCTCTCTATCTAAATCGAAGGGGGCGGCTTGTATATCCAAATCGCCAGTGGATGTGTCTGAAAGAAAAATAGGGTTTCGGGTAGGGGTGTTCATAAACCGGAAAAACCGGACCGCACCAAACCGAACCGTACATAAAACGATGGTTCAACAACTTTTTTTCTTAAAGAACGGTTTTATTATTCTGAAAACCGAACCGGGCACCAACCGACCGACAAAATCGAAAAAACCGCACCGCACCGAGAAATTTTTTAATACAAATTTTATTATTTTGCATACAACCTCTCATGGTTTGACTCACTCCTCACAGTTTGAGTTTAACACCTTAAATCGTACAACCACATCATAGGCCTAATTTACTAAACAAATTTCTTTTTCTCTCAAAGAGAAGAGAAGTATGGGACAACTATTTCTTCTAAATGTTGAGTTTATCTTAGTTTTTTTAGATGTATTCGGTAAAGTAACAAAGATATAAGTAAAACAGTCTTTTCTTATAGTTAGTTTACTATGTTTCGAAGTTAGGAATTAATACATAATATAATGGGTTTCAAACCGAATGGTTTAACCGGAATTTTTGGTGTGGTTTTTTAATTTCTAAGTCTCAAACCAAAGATATTTCGGTTTCAAAAATATTGAAACCGAACATTTCGGTTTAGGTGTATCATATCCTTTAAAACCGACCAAACCGGACCGTGAACATCCCTAGTTTCAAGAGATTATATTAGGGACATGTTTGGGAATTAAAAATTTTGGTTGAGGGTATTTTAGTCAACAATGGGACCCCCTCTTATCCCCTTTCCCCCTTATATGATGTATACCACCCCTAGGTTGTATAAGAATGAAGGCCAAAAAATTAGGAAAGGATGAGGGGATGATATAATTCCCCGCCTTATACCTTCACCCAAACACAGGATTAGATAAGGAGAGGATATCATATATTATCCGCTCTCCTTATCCGCTACCCAAACGAGGCCTTAATATCATGAATAGTTCAAGCAATCTAAATTATACTACCTATGTTCTGCCTGGCTTATCCTATTGCATTATTTACTTGTTCACTTTGACCCGGTGATTTGGTTAGCAAAACGATGTTAACCAAACCACCAGGTCAAAGTGAATCTCAAACGTTAAAGTAAGACAAATCTGGTGGAACAGAAGTAGTACCGTATATATCTCGCCTCGTTCCGAATTCTCTTTACAAAATATGAGTCACGCAATTGTCAATTGAAGATTTGAAGATGGACTTATTTGAAGTCACTGCCAAGTAATGACATGAACCAACTTGTAGAAGTTATCGTTCGATTAGTTCATATCTTCTAATCTCAACCATTGGTGCTTCATTTGTATTTGTTCTCTAGTTTTTATAAGTACAATGTCGTTTTACTTATCACAAGATTAGCTATATGTCAAGAATAAAAGTTCTCACCACTCAAAATTTGTGTTACCAGAACATTATTAGGACTGTCACCGTAATGCAGATAAAACAGAGACTGCGGTTGTAACACCCCCAAAACGGCCAAGCCGGAAACCCGGGGATGTCACTCCGTACCCGAGATTAAACCCGGATACAAGGAGATTTTATAACAGAATATCCAATCCAAAAACCATAAAATAATTAATTAAAATTTTAAAACTTGTCTCGCCACAAATATGGGCATTATTCCAATCTAAAATTCAACTACTAAATAAAATAATTCTAGATGTGAAATTTAAATTTACTAAAGTGATGTGTCTCGATTTCCCCCGAAAGCCATGCTTCCACCTAAACCTGTGGTGCAGAAACAAAAGAAACACCACAGTTTCCAAAGTCAGCGGAAAATACTGAGTAAGCAACACCCAAGTATGTAAACAGATTATGAAGCAGTTTAAAAACGGCACATGAGTTTGAAGAGTAAAGTATTTGAGTAAGAGTATAAGTATGAAATAAGAATTCACAAATCTTTTCCTTTATCACTTCACTTGTGGGGAAACATTCCCAAACTTCCTCATTTGTCCAATCGAGACTTCCAATTCTCAATCATAAAGGTCCATCATTCAGAAAACATATATTACCATGTTGACACGGGGAAGATCTACTAATAACTGGCTACCAGACCATAAGTGTCGACACCCCGCCTAAGACTTCTTGCGGCCAGAGAGGTAAGTACTGGAGCGAACTCGGGGCGGTTGCGACCGAGCAAAATAATATAAAGGGGTCGAGAGACGTAGTCCACATCAACCAAAGCTCAAAATATTGATCCCCGGTACAACTATTCCACTTTACGTCTTTACGTTTTATTAATTTATCATGTGATATTTGTGATAGAATTACCTTTATAAAATCAGTAAGCTTTCTCAAATAAACAGTTCAAGTAGATATTCAAATTTTGAGACAATAAATCACAAAAGCAGTTTGACACGAAAGAAGGTATGGGCGCTAGGCCTGGCATGATTACTTACCTCAACTAATAGCAATCACAGCAAATCAATCGTAGTATTCGACGTATCCTTTGTCGGAGAATTTGTTTCCTACAATTCGTTAATATTCTAATCAATTATCGCTAACACACAAATACAAACAAGTCCTATATGCAATGCAAGTGTAATCCCCGTATTATATCTCCAAACTTTAATAATAATAATTCTACTGTTAAAACGTGATTTATAGGACTATTGTTTACTATCGTAAAACATAGCTTATAATATTATCTAATTTAAATTCTTCTTTTATTACTATAAAACATAACCCAATAATATTTTTTTTTCGAAATATTAACTTTTAAACAAGAAAATAAACTTCCTAAATAAATAATTCACAAGTGTTTTAATAAGGCTTTCAAACCCTCAAAACTTCTCTTTCAAATTTTGAGTGTAGAGTAGTAAAAAAAATAGTTGCTAGCTATGAGACTAGAACCCCAGACCAACCCAATACTAACAGTCACTTTAACCACTGGGCCACTGCTCACTCTTATGTTTTCTACCCTGATAGTATTCTTATAACTCTAACAGTTAACTAAATGCTTAATAAAAAAAATAAAAGAAACAAACAAAAGAAGAAAAGGACTACAGACGGGTTTGCTCTCTTTCTTAGCCGAACAGAGAACGACGACAATGGTGACGGGTGGCTCGCCACAAATATGGGCATTATTCCAATCTAAAATTCAACTACTAAATAAATTAATTCTAGATGTGAAATTTAAATTTACTAAAGTGATGTGTCTCGATTTCCCCCGAAAGCCATGCTTCCACCTAAACCTGTGGCGCAGAAACAAAAGAAACACCACAGTTTCCAAAGTCAGCGGAAAATACTGACTAAGCAACACCCAAGCATGTAAACAGATTATGAAGCAGTTTAAAAACGGCACATGAGTTTGAAGAGTAAAGTATTTGAGTAAGAGTATAAGTATGAAATAAGAATTCACAAATCTTTTCCTTTATCACTTCACTTGTGGGGAAACATTCCCAAACTTCCTCATTTGTCCAATCGGGAATTCCAATTCTCAATCATAAAGGTCCATCATTCAAAAAACATATATTACCATGTTGACACGGGGAAGATCTACTAATAACTGGCTACCAGACCATAAGTGTCGACACCCCCCTAAGACTTCTTGCGGCTAGAGAGGTAAGTACTGGAGCGAACTCGGGGCGGTTGCGACCGAGCAAAATAATATAAAGGGGTCGAGAGACGTAGTCCACATCAACCAAAGCTCAAAATATTGATCCCCGGTACAACTATTCCACTTTACGTCTTTACGTTTTATTAATTTATCATGTGATAGTTGTGATAGAATCACCTTTATAAAATCAGTAAGCTTTCTCAAATAAACAGTTCAAGTAGATATTCAAATTTTGAGACAATAAATCACAAAAGCAGTTTGACACGAAAGAAGGTATGGGCGCTAGGCCTGGCATGATTACTTACCTCAACAAATAGCAATCACAGCAAATCAATCAAAGTATTCGACGTATCCTTCGTCGGAGAATTTGTTTCCTACAATTCGATAATATTCTAATTAATTCTCGCTAACACACAAATACAAACAAGTCATATATGCAATGCAAGTGTAATCCCCGTATTATATCCCCAAAATTTAATAATAATAATTCTATTGTTAAAACGTGATTTATAGGACTATTGTTTACTATCGTAAAACATAGCTTATAATATTATCTAATTTAAATTCTTCTTTTATTACTATAAAACATAACCCAAAAATATTATTTTTTTTTCGAAATATTAACTTTTAAACAAGAAAATAAACTTCCTAAATAAATAATTCACAAGTGTTTTAATAAGGCTTTCAAACCCTCAAAACTTCTCTTTCAAATTTTGAGTGTAGAGTAGTAAAAAAATTAGTTGCTAGCTATGAGACTCGAACCCCAGACCAACCCAATACTAATAGTCACTTTAACCACTGGGCCACTGCTCACTCTTATGTTTTCAAACCAGATAGTATTCTTATAACTCTAACAGTTAACTAAATGCTTAATAAAAAAATAAAAGAAACAAACAAAAGAAGAAAAGGACTACAGACGGGTTTGCTCTCTTTTTTACCCGAACAGACCACGAAGAGAACGACGACGATGGTGACGGGTGGCTCGCCACAAATATGGGCATTATTCCAATCTAAAATTCAACTACTAAATAAAATAATTCTAGATGTGAAATTTAAATTTACTAAAGTGATGTGTCTCGATTTCCCCCGAAAGCCATGCTTCCACCTAAACCTGTGGTGTAGAAACAAAAGAAACACCACAGTTTCCAAAGTCAGCGGAAAATACTGAGTAAGCAACACCCAAGCATGTAAACAGATTATGAAGCGGTTTAAAAACGGCACATGAGTTTGAAGAGTAAAGTATTTGAGTAAGAGTATAAGTATGAAATAAAAATTCACAAATCTTTTCCTTTATCACTTCACTTGTGGGGAAACATTCCCAAACTTCCTCATTTGTCCAATCGGGACTTCCAATTCTCAATCATAAAGGTCCATCATTCAGAAAACATATATTACCATGTTGACACGGGGAAAATCTACTAATAACTGGCTACCAGATCATAAGTGTCGAGACCCCCCTAAGACTTCTTGCGGCCATAGAGGTAAGTACTGGAGCGAACTCGGGGGGTTGCGACCGAGCAAAATAATATAAAGGGGTCGAGAGACGTAGTCCACATCAACCAAAGCTAAAAATATTGATCCCCGGTACAACTATTCCACTTTACGTCTTTACGTTTTATTAATTTATCATGTGATAGTTGTGATAGAATCTCCTTTATAAGATCAGTAAGCTTTCTCAAATAAACAGTTCAAGTAGATATTCAAATTTTGAGACAATAAATCACAAAAGCAGTTTGACACGAAAGAAGGTATGGGCGCTAGGCCTGGCATGATTACTTACCTCAACAAGTAGATATTCGAAAAATGTACGAATTTTTCTAAACGCGCAAGAATATTTCCGTTTGAGTCAGTTTGGACCTCACATCCAAGTTGTAGAAGTAAGATTGAAGATAACCTAAAAACCAGCATAGCGGTGTTGATCAAAAACTTGAGGGAGTGGCATTGTATCTTAAAACTTGGGAAAGATCATATTTTTATATTGTAAGGAGAAAAGTGAGGAATTAAACATGCAGCTGGAGACTCTTTGGAATCAACCATAAAGTAGGAAAAACATACAAGCACAATGTTATACCCAAGAAGAGCTGAATAAAGTACCTAGTCAAGAAGAAAATTTGTGGCGACAAAGAAGTCGAGCTCTTTGGCTCCAACTAGGGGATAAGAACATGAGTTTTTCCACAAGAAGGCACCATCAAAAGACCAAGGAACCAGATTGCAGGATTTCTGAGAGGTGGTGGATTATTGATCGACAGTGGAGCCGGCATTATTAATCACCTCCTGGATCACATCGAGGAGGTTTCTAAGTCCCAAAAGTCTCCGGTGAGCCAGATTCAAACCATTACCAGAGCGGTCCCAAGGAATCCCCGGAGATGTTCGTGCTACGATGGAACAACCCTATACCTATGTGGATGTTCTTTTCTGTCTCAAACGTTATGCATCATTTGAAAGCTACAGGTACGTTCGGGTTCCCTCTACCATAAGTTATGGGGTACTGTAGGCCCTAATGTTACCCAACTTTAGTTATATGTGCTTAATGAAGGGGCTTGCCTTAGTAGCCTTAACTAGACTCTGATTACTCTGCTTCCAAATGCACCACACCGACCTCTCAGAGCTAGAAAATATAATATAAGACCCCAGACTTAAGGTCTAGTTTGTTATGGAGGATTGGTAAAGCCTCCCTATTCGTAACTGAATCTAGCATTCACGACCCGCTAGGTTGTGAGATTTGGAAACCTCTATACAAGACTGGTAAGTTTATGATGGTTATGGATGGTTGTAAATTCTATGATTTATAAGTAACATTTAATTCTCATTATTTGTCGTTTCATCTTACTTCTTGAATATTCATCTGCACATCCTTTATGTACTGATTCAAGTAGGTTATGCTTTTATTAACTTACCTCTTTAATTCACTATCACAGTTCAGCCTTATGTTATTATAATTCTTGAGCATGAACAGATTCATGTTCACATAATCCACAATCCAATCTTATGTTAGCATAATTCTTGAAAATGAACAAATAGCTTGTAACATTTTACTCATAGTCAACAATATCATATCCACAATAATTCCTTAATATCAACTTTACAATTCCAAACTAACTTTATGACACTCCCGAAGAAAAATCCACTTTATAATTGCTTCCAATGGGTTAGATATTTAGGTTTGTGGCCAATTTTAATTTTAATGGAAACAGAGTCACGGATCGAGAGGGTCACAAATCGAAGAAAAAACATAGCTTATGCAAAAATAATCACAAATTAAAATCAAAACAGAGCCACTGATTGACACCCACTTTGAGTCACAGATCGAAATCCACTTTGAGTCATAAATCAAAAACTACCAAAGCAAGAAAAATATCGTCTGATGCAAAATCGAAAAAGGAAATCAAGAACTCACCCTAACAGCAACTTGTCGATGTGAATCCGACCACCAATGCTATCAATCGTACGTCCTAACGCCGGACCAAATCTCCTCCAACTCATCTCTCTATCTAAATCGAAGGGGGCGGCTTGTATATCCAAATCGCCAGTGGATGTGTCTGAAAGAAAAATAGGGTTTCGGGTAGGGGTGTTCATAAACCAGCAAAACCGGACCGCACCAAACCGAACCGTACATAAAACGATGGTTCAACAACTTTTTTTTCTTAAAGAACGGTTTTATTATTCTGAAAACCGAACCGGGCACCAACCGACCGACAAAATCGAAAAAACCGCACCGCACCGAGAAATTTTTTTAATACAAATTTTATTATTTTGCATACAACCTCTCATGGTTTGACTCACTCCTCACAGTTTGAGTTTAACACCTTAAATCGTACAACCACACCATAGTCCTAATTTACTAAACAAATTTCTTTTTCTCTCAAAGAGAAGAGAAGTATGGGACAACTATTTCTTCTAAATGTTGAGTTTATCTTAGTTTTTTTAGATGTATTCGGTAAAGTAACAAAGATATAAGTAAAACAGTCTTTTTCTTATAGTTAGTTTACTATGTTTCGAAGTTAGGAATTAATACATAATATAATGGGTTTCAAACCGAATGGTTTAACCGGAATTTTTGGTGTGGTTTTTTAATTTCTAAGTCTCAAACCAAAGATATTTCGGTTTCAAAAATATTGAAACCGAACATTTTGATTTAGGTGTATCATATCCTTTAAAACCGACCAAACCGGACCGTGAACATCCCTAGTTTCAAGAGATTATATTAGGGACATGTTTGGGAATTAAAAAGTTTGGTTGAGGGTATTTTAGTCAACAATGGGACCCCCTCTTATCCCCTTCCCCCCTTCTATGATGTATACCACCCCTAGGTTGTATAAGAATGAAGGCCAAAATATTAGGAAAGGATGAGGGGATGATATAATTCCCCACCTTATACCTTCACCCAAACACAGGATTAGATAAGGAGAGGATATCATATATTATCCGCTCTCCTTATCCGCTACCCAAACGAGGCCTTAATATCATGAATAGTTCAAGCAATCTAAATTATACTACCTCTGTTCTGCCGGGCTTATCCTATTGCATTATTTACTTGTTTACTTTGACCCGGTGATTTGGTTAGCAAAACGATGTTAACCAAAACACAAGGTCAAAGTGAATCTCAAACGTTAAAGTAAGACAAATCTGGTGGAACAGAAGTAGTACCGTATATATCTCGCCTCGTTCCGAATTCTCTTTACAAAATATGAGTCAGGCAATTGTCAATTGAAGATTTGAAGATGGACTTATTTGAAGTCACTGCCAAGTAATGACATGAACCAACTTGTAGAAGTTATCGTTCGATTAGTTCATATCTTCTAATCTCAACCATAGGTTCTTCATTTGTATTTGTTCTCTAGTTTTTATAAGTACAATGTCGTTTTACTTATCACAAGATTAGCTATATGTCAAGAATAAAAGTTCTCACCACTCAAAATTTGTGTTACCAGAACATTATTAGGACTGTCACCGTAATGCAGATAAAACATAGACTGCGGTTGTAACACCCCCAAAACGGCCAAGCCGGAAGCCCGGGGATGTCACTCCGTACCCGAGATTAAACCCGGATACAAGGAGATTTTATAACAGAATATCCAATCCAAAAACCATAAAATAATTAATTAAAATTTTAAAACTTGTCTCGCCACAAATATGGGCATTATTCCAATCTAAAATTCAACTACTAAATAAAATAATTCTAGATGTGAAATTTAAATTTACTAAAGTGATGTGTCTCGATTTCCCCCGAAAGCCATGCTTCCACCTAAACCTGTGGTGCAGAAACAAAAGAAACACCACAGTTTCCAAAGTCAGCGGAAAATACTGAGTAAGCAACACCCAAGCATGTAAACAGATTATGAAGCAGTTTAAAAACGGCACATGAGTTTGAAGAGTAAAGTATTTGAGTAAGAGTATAAGTATGAAATAAGAATTCACAAATCTTTTCCTTTATCACTTCACTTGTGGGGAAACATTCCCAAACTTCCTCATTTGTCCAATCGGGACTTCCAATTCTCAATCATAAAGGTCCATCATTCAAAAAACATATATTACCATGTTGACACGGGGAAGATCTACTAATAACTGGCTACCAGACCATAAGTGTCGACACCCCCCTAAGACTTCTTGCGGCAAGAGAGGTAAGTACTGGAGCAAACTCGGGGCGGTTGCGACCGAGCAAAATAATATAAAGGGGTCGAGAGACGTAGTCCACATCAACCAAAGCTCAAAATATTGATCCCCGGTACAACTATTCAGCTTTACGTCTTTACGTTTTATTAATTTATCATGTGATAGTTGTGATAGAATTACCTTTATAAAATCAGTAAGCTTTCTCAAATAAACAGTTCAAGTAGATATTCAAATTTTGAGACAATAAATCACAAAAGCAGTTTGACACGAAAGAAGGTATGGGCGCTAGGCCTGGCATGATTACTTACCTCACCAAATAGCAATCACAGCAAATCAATCGTATTATTCGACGTATCCTTCGTCTGAGAATTTGTTTCCTACAATTCGATAATATTCTAATCAATTATCGCTAACACACAAATACAAACAAGTCTTATATGCAATGCAAGTGTAATCCCCGTATTATATCCCCAAACTTTAATAATAATAATTCTATTGTTAAAATGTGATTTATAGGACTATTGTTTACTATCGTAAAACATAGCTTATAATATTATCTAATTTAAATTCTTCTTTTATTACTATAAAACATAACCCAATAATATTATATTTTTTTTTCGAACTCAAAACTTCTCTTTCAAATTTTGAGTGTAGAGTAGTAAAAAAAAATAGTTGCTAGCTATGAGACTCGAATCCCAGACCAACCCAATACTAACAGTCACTTTAACCACTGGGCCACTGCTCACTCTTATGTTTTCTACCCAGATAGTATTCTTATAACTCTAACAGTTAACTAAATGCTTAATAAAAAAATAAAAGAAACAAACAAAAGAAGAAAATGACTACAGACGGGTTTGCTCTCTTTCTTACCCGAACAGAGCACGAAGAGAACGACGACGATGGTGACGGGTGGCTCGCCACGAATATGGGCATTATTCCAATCTAAAATTCAACTACTAAATAAAATAATTCTAGATGTGAAATTTAAATTTACTAAACTGATGTGTCTCGATTTCCCCCGAAAGCCATGCTTCCACCTAAACCTGTGGCGCAGAAACAAAAGAAACACCACAGTTTCCAAAGTCAGCGGAAAATACTGAGTAAGCAACACCTAAGCATGTAAACCGATTATGAAGCGGTTTAAAAACGGCACATGAGTTTGAAGAGTAAAGTATTTGAGTAAGAGTATAAGTATGAAATAAGAATTCACAAATCTTTTCCTTTATCACTTCACTTGTGGGGAAACATTCCCAAACTTCCTCATTTGTCCAATCGAGACTTCCAATTCTCAATCATAAAGGTCCATCATTCAGAAAACATATATTACCATGTTGACACGGGGAAGATCTACTAATAACTGGCTACCAGACCATAAGTGTCGACACCCCCCTAAGACTTCTTGCGGCCAGAGAGGTAAGTACTGGAGCGAACTCGGGGCGGTTGCGACCGAGCAAAATAATACAAAGGGGTCGAGAGACGTAGTCCACATCAACCAAAGCTAAAAATATTGATCCCCGGTACAACTATTCCACTTTACGTCTTAACGTTTTATTAATTTATCATGTGATAGTCGTGATAGAATCACCTTTATAAAATCAGTAAGCTTTCTCAAATAAACAGTTCAAGTAGATATTCAAATTTTGAGACAATAAATCACAAAAGCAGTTTGACACGAAAGAAGGTATGGGCGCTAGGCCTGGCATGATTACTTACCTCAACAAATAGCAATCACAGCAAATCAATCGTAGTATTCGACGTATCCTTCGTCGGAGAATTTGTTTCCTACAATTCGATAATATTCTAATCAATTATCGCTAACACACAAATACAGACAAGTCCTATATGCAATGCAAGTGTAATCCCCGTATTATATCCCCAAAATTTAATAATAATAATTCTATTGTTAAAACGTGATTTATAGGACTATTGTTTACTATCGTAAAACATAGCTTATAGTATTATCTAATTTAAATTCTTCTTTTATTACTATAAAACATAACCCAATAATATTATTTTTTTTTCGAAATATTAACTTTTAAACAAGAAAATAAACTTCCTAAATAAATAATTCACAAGTGTTATAATAAGACTTTCAAACCCTCAAAACTTCTCTTTCAAATTTTGAGTGTAGAGTAGTAAAAAATATAGTTGCTAGCTATGAGACTCGAACCCAAGACCAACCCAATACTAATAGTCACTTTAACCACTGGGCCACTGCTCACTCTTATGTTTTCAACCCAGATAGTATTCTTATAACTCTAACAGTTAACTAAATGCTTAATATAAAAAAAATAAAAGAAACAAACAAAAGAAGAAAAGGACTACAGACGGGTTTGCTCTCTTTTTTACCCGAACAGAGCACGAAGAGAACGACGACGATGGTGACGGGTGGCTCGCCACAAATATGGGCATTATTCCAATCTAAAATTCAACTACTAAATAAAATAATTCTAGATGTAAAATTTAAATTTACTAAAGTGATGTGTCTCGATTTCCCCCGAAAGCCATGCTTCCACCTAAACCTGTGGTGCAGAAACAAAAGAAACACCACAGTTTCCAAAGTCAGCGGAAAATACTGACTAAGCAACACCCAAGCATGTAAACAGATTATGAAGCGGTTTAAAAACGGCACATGAGTTTGAAGAGTAAAGTATTTGAGTAAGAGTATAAGTATGAAATAAGAATTCACAAATCTTTTCCTTTATCACTTCACTTGTGGGGAAACATTCCCAAACTTCCTCATTTGTCCAATCGGGACTTCCAATTCTCAATCATAAATGTCCATCATTCAGAAAACATATATTACCATGTTGACACGGGGAAGATCTACTAATAACTGGCTACCAGGCCATAAGTGTCGACACCCCGCCTAAGACTTCTTGCGGCCAGAGAGGTAAGTACTGGAGCAAACTCGGGGCGGTTGCGACCGAGCAAAATAATATAAAGGGGTCGAGAGACGTAGTCCACATCAACCAAAGCTCAAAATATTGATCCCCGGTACAACTATTCAGCTTTACGTCTTTACGTTTTATTAATTTATCATGTGATAGTTGTGATAGAATCACCTTTATAAAATCATTAAGCTTTCTCAAATAAACAGTTCAAGTAGATATTCAAATTTTGAGACAATAAATCACAAAAGCAGTTTGACACGAAAGAAGGTATGGGTGCTAGGCCTGGCATGATTACTTACCTCAACAAATAGCAATCACAGCAAATCAATCGTAGTATTCGACGTATCCTTCGTCGGAGAATTTGTTTCCTACAATTCGATAATATTCTAATCAATTATCGCTAACACACAAATACAAACAAGTCCTATATGCAAGTGTAATCCCCGTATTATATCCCCAAATTTTAATAATAATAATTCTATTGTTAAAACGTGATTTATAGGACTATTGTTTACCTTCGTAAAACATAGCTTATAATATTATCTAATTTAAATTCTTCTTTTATTACTATAAAACATAACCCCATAATATTATTTTTTTTTCGAAATATTAACTTTTAAACAAGAAAATAAACTTCCTAAATAAATAATTCACAAGTGTTTTAATAAGGCTTTCAAACCCTCAAAACTTCTCTCTTAAATTTTGAGTGTAGAGTAGTAAAAAATAT
This sequence comes from Linanthus parryae, assembly GCA_023055425.1. NCBI lineage: Eukaryota > Viridiplantae > Streptophyta > Magnoliopsida > Ericales > Polemoniaceae > Linanthus > Linanthus parryae. Next base: position 24,510,150 of record JALGPY010000002.1, on the reverse strand, counting down.
AGTTGCTAGCTATGAGACTCGAACCCCATACCAACCCAATAATAACAGTCACGTTAACCACTGGGCCACTGCCCACTCTTATGTTTTTTACCCAGATAGTATTCTTATAACTCTAACAGTTAACTAAATGCTTAATAAAAAAAATAAAAGAAACAAACAAAAGAAGAAAAGGACTACAGACGGGTTTTCTCTCTTTCTTACCCGAACAGAGCACGAAGAGAACGACGACGATGGTGACGGGTGGCTCGCGGTGGTGGCGAAGGAAGAGGCCGACGGTGGAGCGGCGACGACGGCGACGGGGGAAGACGCCGGAGACGGTGGCGGCGTCGGACGGGGCGGTCACGGTCGGGTTCGGTTCTCCAGACCCGGCGGGGTTTGTGCTTGGCGATTCGAACGGGAGAGAGAGCGAGAGAGGGAGATCTTTGTGGTGGGTTTTTATGTGGGTTTCGTTTCTGATATCACAAGGTATTTATAAGCTTTGATTTGAACAATCCGGCGAAGAGGAGGATTCCTCCGGCTTGATTTTTTATTCCGAATTGGTTCACTATTTTGGGCGAAATCGATTTCTTGGTGCTAAATACTCGATCTTTGTCGAATAGGGAGTGTATTGGGACGGAAATTGGGAGATTTTGGCGGCGAATTTTGTTGGTGGTGTTTGGGTCGGAGAAGGAGAAGAAAGGACATCTCCTGTTGCAACCAGGAGAGGAAGAAGATGATGATAATGTGTGAAAGACACTTTCACCCCCCTTAGTTAGTTAAAAGACACTTTTTACCCCCCAGAATTATATTAACTGCATTATTTAAGTTATGAAAAAGACACTAAAGCCCCCTAAAGCTTGTTACAATAGAAATTAACTTTTAAATAATTAAACTAATACTCATAGCTTATACTAACATTATTTTAACACCTAATATGGTTATAAAATACCCGTTTTAATAAACTAAAACTTAATATTTGTTAAAAATACCCGTTTCTAAATAACGGGGTATTTCATCCTTTCCCCCTTAAAGAAAACTTCGTCCTCGAAGTTTAAACCAAATTCTAAACAACATTAAGGTATGAGTCTCCACTCTAGGGTAAAACTAATAATGACTACTAAATGCAAACCTAATGTCATGTACGATATGCAATATGCTATAAGGGTAACTTAAAATAACGTATCTAAAAACCGAAGGATTACATCCTCTCCCCCTTAGATGAGTGACGTCCTCGGAACTCAAAATACCTCGTCAAAAAGGTGGGGATACTTCTTTTTCATGTCATCCTCTGCTTCACATGTTGCCTCTCAAAGGTGTGGTCTATTTAGCCATAATTCTACACTATAACCTATTGTATCATTCATACAATATCCTAAAAGTATAAATAAAAAAATAATAATAAAATACATTACATGTCATATAATGAGCAACTAATCAAGTAGTATAAGGCATTGATCATCAAACAATTAGTTTCACATAACAACCCTATCCAAGACTACCCGAATTCCCAACGGCTTGTCAAATTTTAAATTCTTTCCCTATGTCCATTTTAAATTTCCCTACAGGTTTTAGATTTCCCTTTTGGATAACCTGGCTCTGATACCAATTGTAACACCCCCAAAACGGCCAAGCCGGAAGCCCGGGGATGTCACTCCGTACCCGAGATTAAACCCGGATACAAGGAGATTTTATAAAAGAATATCCAATCCAAAAACCATAAAATAATTAATTAAAATTTTAAAACTTGTCTCGTTACAAATATGGGCATTATTCCAATCTAAAATTCAACTACTAAATAAAATAATTCTAGATGTGAAATTTAAATTTACTAAAGTGATGTGTCTCGATTTCCCCCGAAAGCCATGCTTCCACCTAAACCTGTGGCGCAGAAACAAAAGAAACACCACAGTTTCCAAAGTCAGCGGAAAATAATGAGTAAGCAACACCCAAGCATGTAAACAGATTATGAAGCAGTTTAAAAACGGCACATGAGTTTGAAGAGTAAAGTATTTGAGTAAGAGTATAAGTATGAAATAAGAATTCACAAATATTTTCCTTTATCACTTCACTTGTGGGGAAACATTCCCAAACTTCCTCATTTGTCCAATCGGGACTTCCAATTCTCAATCATAAAAGTCTATCATTCAGAAAACATATATTACCATGTTGACACGGGGAAGATCTACTAATAACTGGCTACCAGACCATAAGTGTCGACACCCTCCTAAGACTTCTTGCGGCCAGAGAGGTAAGTACTGGAGCGAACTCGGGGCGGTTGCGACCGAGCAAATAATATAAAGGGGTCGAGAGACGTAGTCCACATCAACCAAAGCTCAAAATATTGATCCCCGGTACAACTATTTCACTTTACGTCTTTACGTTTTATTAATTTATCATGTGATAGTTGTGATAGAATCACCTTTATAAAATCAGTAAGCTTTCTCAAATAAACAGTTCAAGTAGATATTCAAATTTTGAGACAATAAATCACAAAAGCAGTTTGACACGAAAGAAGGTATGGGCGCTAGGCCTGGCATGATTACTTATCTCAACAAATAGCAATCACAGCAAATCAATCGTAGTATTTGACGTATCCTTCGTCGGAGAATTTGTTTCCTACAATTCGATAATATTCTAATCAATTATCGCTAACACACAAATACAAACAAGTCCTATATGCAATGCAAGTGTAATCCCCGTATTATATCCCCAAACTTTAATAATAATAATTCTATTGTTAAAACGTGATTTATAGGACTATTGTTTACTATCGTAAAACATAGCTTTTAATATTATCTAATTTAAATTCTTCTTTTATTACTATAAAACATAACCCAATAATATTATTTTTTTTTCGAAATATTAACTTTTAAACAAGAAAAAAAACTTCCTAAATAAATAATTCACAAGTGTTTTAATAATGCTTTCAAACCCTCAAAACTTCTCTTTCAAATTTTGAGTATAGAGTAGTAAAAAAAATAGTTGCTAGCTATGAGACTCGAACCCCAGACCAATCCAATACTAAAAGTCACTTTAACCACTGGGCCACTGCCCACTCTTATGTTTTGTACCCAGATAGTATTCTTATAACTCTAACAGTTAACTAAATGCTTAATAAAAAAAATAAAAGAAACAAACAAAAGAAGAAAAGGACTACAGACGGGTTTGCTCTCTTTCTTACCCGAACAGAGCACGAAAGAGAACGACGACGATGGTGACGGGTGGCTCGCGGTGGTGGCGAAGGAGGAGGCCGACGGTGGAGCGGCGGCGACGGCGACGGGGGAAGACGCCGGAGACGGTGGCGGCGTCGGACGGGGCGGTCACTGTCGGGTTCGGTTCTCCGGACCCGGCGGGGTTTGTGCTTGGCGATTCGAACGGGAGAGAGAGCGAGAGAGGGAGATCTTTGTGGTGGGTTTTTATGTGGGTTTCGTTTCTAATATCACAAGGTATTTATAGGCTTTGATTTGAACAATCCGGCGAAGAGGAGGATTCCTCCGGGTTGATTTTTTATTCCGAATTGGTTCACTATTTTGGGCGAAATCGATTTCTTGGTGCTAAATACTCGATCTTTGTCGAATAAAGGTGTTTTGGGACGGAAATTGGGAGATTTTGGCGGCGAATTTGTGTTGGTGGTGTTTGGGTCGGAGAAGGAGAAGAAAGGACATATCCTGTTGCAACCAGGAGAGGAAGAAGATGATGATAATGTGTGAAAGACACTTTCACCCCCCTTAGTTAGTTAAAAGACACTTTTTACCCCCCAGAATTATATTAACTGCATTATTTAAGTTACGAAAAAGACACTAAAGCCCCCTAAAGCTTGTTACAATAGAAATTAACTTTTAAATAATTAAACTAATACCCATAGCTTATACCAACATTATTTTTAACACCTAATATGGTTATAAAATACCCGTTTTAATAAACTAAAACTTAATATTTGTTAAAAATACCCGTTTCTAAATAACGGGGTATTTCAGCGGTTCAATTGTCGCCAGAGAACTACGAGAAATACCGCAAAATCATTGTGAATTGACATCTTCACAACTGAGAAACCAGATCTAAAATCAGCTTCACCAGAGACAATATCAAACACCAATCTAAACAACAGAAGAAGTCTCAGGTTTCAGTTAATTGCGATGTAAGTAAAACGACATCATACTTATAAGGACTACAGAATAAATACAAGTAAAGCACGAATGAGTGATATTAGAAGATATGAACTAATCGGTGGTAACTGTTATAAGCTGGTTCATGTCATCGAATTTCTCAATTTCTTTATCAAGCTGCACATAATTGCTTCAACCCCAAGGCGTGTCCATTTATCTCTTTGTTCGATCAATCTTACTCCTCTGCTCCGCACAAATCTCTCACATTTATCTTTCTCTCAAATCCCACTTGCTCAAAGACATTGGTGTTGGTTGGATGAGAGAAAATCAAGAGGTAGATGATTGGTCAAAAATTTCATAATGTTTGAGAAAAATGATCAAAACTCTACCTAAAATCCTGACATCCTGAAAAATCCGGAATTTGACAGAATTCCGGTTATTTTGGGAAACGCAAGATAATTTGGGAGAGCTCACTGATTATAAGAAGATAAATTTTGAATGGAATAAATAAATTATAATAATACTGATTAAATGAACTTTCTTAAACTCGACAACTATTTACTTCAGCTCATTCAGAAGGTTTATAGTTGGTTAATGCATGGGTGACAAATTCAGTTCCGTTAGCTTCTTTCCATTATCGTAATATAAGTATTTCTGCCATCAATCCCTTACTCTATATTGATTCAACACAAGTAACTATCAAAGTACAAATACCCTAAAATGTATTTATTTCATTGACAACCATGCATCTATTCCATCGCGTGGTTATGAAAATGCAACACCTCACTTATCCTACTGCATCTTTTTAGTTTTTACACATCACCAGAACTGCCTATTGCAGTTTGCAGAGTAGATCACACAATTCTCAGTTACAAAACACAGATAAGCATAGATAGCAAAAGAGTCAACTGTTACATCCACAGAGCTGTTTGTTAAGTACGGAATCATAAAAACATTTAAGTACAGACCGGGCAAATTAAAAAAGTTCAGACTTCTTAGAAACATAGATATGCAAATTACGGAGTTACGAAACCACGGGAGATGATGATGATGCTTAAATACCACAACCTACCTCGAGTTCTTCTAGGAATCATTTTTGTTGATTTTGGCGATTCTTCACAGGTGAAGGCTAAGCTGCCGCCTACACTACAGTTACCCACCTCAGGAACACCATGGCCAGATTTCACTTTCTCTTGTTACTTTAGACTCTTTATGAAGCTCTCTTTCATAGACGACAAACGACAACACCAGTTTCTTCCATCTTTATTTCGAGCACGGACCGAAGGACGCTACCATGACATGGAATTAACTCGTTGAAGGCGTCGAGGTGGCTTACGCTTCTCTGTAATTGGAATAATGTACTCCATCAGCTGCAGGAGGGTAGAAAATATAGCATTAGAACGACAGTTCAAAATCCAAAAGCTGGCACAGAAAAGTTCATAGTCAATGCTGTGAAAAAGTTCAAAACATATCAGAAGTCCAAAGTTGACTAAAAGTCGTTTGCAGTTAAAACAGAGCATAAACTCCAATGCCAATGCCAAGAGTTACCATTCTTTCATTGAGCATAAAATCCAGCCCCGAAATGTGTTAAGGCCTCTAATGATCCTCATATGTCTAACAAAATTCAGATTCATAGCCCTAATCCAGATGCTTAAACAAATCCTCCAAGTTTTTTGACTGTATCTCATCACGATCACAGTTTTAGACTCTGCAACTGACACTTAACCTACCAAATCTTCCGGCATTTTACATTTTGCTTTTCTATCTACAATTTTCTCTTGTTATACAGCTAGTCCCTGGCCTGTAAAGCATAATTGTGCGACACTCGCACATAAAAAAGCCCCTTAGTTCTTCTTCAAATACTTTCTCTGTTTTTTCTCTTGGTTCCTACTTTGACTTTTCCGAATCACTTTGACCCCATGATTTGATTAACAAAACAATTCAAGAATTTGTAGTCTTTTCAAGGTGTTGTAGAGTAAACTTTTCTCTACAACACCATAAAAAGATTACGAAACTCTTGCATCATTTTGCTAACAAAATCACCGGGTCAAAGTGAATAGTAAAGTAGAAAGCATGAGTAAAAACAGAGGAAGTAGTGAGTACTCCTACTGGTTTTACACCAAATTTCTTATGATGGATATAAATGCCAGTGCAGTACTGCACAAAATCAAGTGTATGATTCATTTCTCTAATTCAAGCATCATCAGAAAGAGCTGACAGTAGCAAGAGCGAAGGATAAGGAAGACTACGCGATACTTCGACTCTGGTAATACATGATCCAAAGATAGCTCAGGTGGCATATTCACTCGTTCCACAACTCAGCCAAAGAACACAATAGAGTTCTGTGACTCACTGGGACTACTTATAAGAGGTCACCATTGCATTTTCAGTAGGTATTAAGTTCATCAAAGTGAATCATGTATGATACAATGGGAAAGTAAATGTTGGATACTTTAAGCATTTACCATATGAAGATGTTCTATTCTACGACTAGTAATATGCTTTGCAACTTAAAGAAGACAGGACCATTCCTAATGACTTCTCCTGCCTCTGCTCCCAGTGCACAAAAGTTTTAACATTTTTACCGGGCCGACTCAATCTATGCTGCTAATCTACAAGAAGGTAAATTTTGATGCAGAATTCTCCTTTTAGTGGCAGATATACAACGAGTCATCCATGCGTTTATATGGAATTGCACCAAGAACACATTTTTTATTGCAGCTACAATTGGCCAATTCCAAAATCACAACCACAGATCTGGGCAAAATAATTGCAGAAATTTACCTTAGATAATCATCTATATAGGTTTAGGAACTAAATACTCGATTCTTCACCATAGAGAAATAATTATCAAGAACGTTAATACACTCAGACATGAAGCTGTAAGATGTTAGATCATACCTGCTTGTACCTCAGTTTAGTTCTCTCAGCCTGCAATCAAAGACAATTTTTCAGAAGTTTGAACAAAGTACTGAAGCGAAATATAAAATTTTCCTATTCCGAGAAGACAAGAATGCAAGCGTATGGTACACAATCCAGCATGGGCAATACGCTCACAACATTCTTTGATATTATTGATTCAACTTCCCAAAAATACCTAGGCGTCTACGACAAACCGAATGCGACAAACAGTTTAAACATAGCTGGGAATGTCATCGAATGCGACAAACAGATTCCACATTGTTGAAATCATAAAGAACACGACAGAACCGTATCCAAATATCTGGAACCGTTATGGAATGCGACAAACAGCTTCCGCAAAGCTGAAAAAGGTACTGAATTCGGCAAACGAATTCCACAGAACTAAAATAGTTATGGTATGCGACAAAACGGTTTTGAAATAGCAAAAATGTTGCCGAATCCGACAAGTTACCGAATGCGACAAACCCTAACAAGTTCAACTAGATAAGGAGTAGCAAAACGATGTCCAGAGTTCAGATTCATGCTATGGGAAAGTACAAGGGCACGTCTGATTTTATTTTATTTTTAGGAAAAGGGCACGTCAGAATCGGAACAACCGTTGCTCATACTAATAACTAGTAGCTGCATGCGAAAGCTAGTAGATGAATATATCCTTTTCAAAGACTCTTGAAATAATTCCCTGACTGGAGATTGCAGAATCTAGAAAAACTAACAATTTTCGAAAAAAAATTAAAATGCAGCAAAAATTGAAAATAAACATGCAGCGCATCATACAATCCTGTTTCAGAAAACTAGCTGCAAATTATTCATTTAAGTCAAAAACACTTGAAATAATTCCCTGACTGGAGATTGCAGAATCTGGAAAAACCAACTTTTTTGGATAAATTTTCAAAATGCAGCAAAAATTGCAACACAAACATACAGAGCATCATACAATCCTGTTTCAGAGAACTAGCTGCAAATTATTCTTTTAAGGTTTGCTAATACAGTTCCAAAAACAGTAGCAGTAATAAATAAATCCAATCTCACACACAAAAAAACAACAAAGAAAATTAACTGTCAGGGAATTAGAATTTTAAATTATTGATATACCTCTTCCCTCAGCAGCATAGCCTTCTCTTCCTCCAACTTCACCACCATTGCTTCCAGCTCGCTAGTGTAAGCCTGAAACAGCAAAAAATCACAACACATGAAACTCATTAAATCAACAATCAATTACATAAATGTGTTGGATAAGTTGCAATTAAGAGATGCAAAAATTAATTACTAGTACCTGTTTGCGTTCTCTGGACCTCGCAGCCGATTCACGATTTTTGATCATCCGCCTGTGTTTCTGCTGCGAAACCCTATCCATCGCCGCCTCGTCCGTCGCCGTAACCCTCTTCGCCCTCCTCCTCACGAATAGTGCTCCTCCGCCGCCGACGCCGCCGCTTCCGCTAGCGACGGAAGACAGAGGGAGCACTCCGTCAGCAAAAACCACCGGATCGACGCCAAAACCCCCATGCCCAGCGTTCAACGGCTGAAAAAGACCAGGGACCTGAAATTGAACGGAACTAGCTACCGGATCGGCGTTGAATTCGAGCCCCGGCGTCGGCATCACCGGCATCTCCACCTCCTCCGCCGTGACAACGCCGGCCTTGGCCAGAAAAGCCTCTAGAGTCATCCCTGGCTCGTGCCGCTGTTCCTGTTCCGCCTGTTCCGTCTGTTCCGTCTCGTTCCAGGCTCCGAAGCTCAAGCTCCCCTGCCTCGAAATCGGCATTCCGCCGCCAGCAGAGGCGGAAGCGTCAGGAAATGCGCGGGCGACGGCGCCGTCGGCGTACATGTTTTTGAGGATTTCGTCCATGCTTCTGCTGCGATCACAGCTGGCTCCGGCACCGGAGGAGTCGAGGAATTGAATAGTAGGATCCGGATTCGATGTTGACGCCATAGAGCGATTTTCTAGGGTTTCACTTCAGAGATTGAGTCGTCAAATTATTACTCTCTCTATCTTTATCTCTGAATTCTAGGGACTTCGTTTCAGAGTCGAAACAAACCAGTAGAGATATCACTGAGAGAATAAAGGGGCAGAGCAGTTGAAACTGGAGGCACAGGGGGAGGTCTTTTTTGTCTTTTTGTCTCGTTGTGTCTGCCTACTTGTCAAATTTCATGTGCATTTACTTGCATGGCTATTCCGCGTGGAGGGTATTTTGGTCTTGTGGTGGCTCTCAATGGAAACTGCTTGAGGTATGTTATCCCCAGAGCTGAAGAGATATGGCAGAGTGTGAATTGGGGGTTACTGAGATCGGTGATGTGACGATAGCAGTTCGGCGTTGTATTAAAAGTGACTTAAATTTAAGTTGGCTTATTTCTTTAGTGGGCTTTTATAGTTGTTTGTGCTTCCATTTGGTAGAAGGCGGAAGCAAGGTTTGAGAAACCAGGTCTTCTTCCTCTAATCCCATCATTTATTAGTTACCAAATGTGTTTGGAAGTCGAACTTATGATTGTGACATTAATAACGCCGGTTATTTAATCTCTAATTCTCTATATTTCACGGACTCCGGAATCATTCCATTTCTAGTAAAACAGTGCATATAATTATGGTACTTTACTTAAAGGTAATGCACATTTTTCTTGTTTTTAAGGACTTGCCATATTTTCTCAACAAAAAAGGACATAGCCATATACTCTTAATGCTTGTTTGGGAACGCCTATGTTAATCTAGTTTTGATACTACTAGATAGAGAGACATACCACTCCGTCTCTGCTCTTTGTTCTCAATTTTCTTTTTAGTTCGTCTCTCCTTTTTGTTCTCATTGTCATTTTTAGTAACCTTAAACAGTTGAGATGACAATTTTACCCTCCTCAATAATACCCCAGCCGCCTCTTCTCATACCCACTCAAACCTTATCTTCTCACCTCACATAACAACTCACAACTCACAAAATGCCTTACAGAGAGAAAGAGAGGGAGAGAGATAGAGAGACGGGAGAAGACTTCGACGGGCTGAGAAGACTTCGACGGCGACGACTATGATGACGACGGCCGAAGAAGAAGACTTCGATGGCGACGATGGAGGCCCTGGCGACTTCGACGGCGACGGAAAGGGTGGATGCTTCTCGATCGGTTTAGATTTTCAGATATGCACCCCGTCTCTCTCTTGACGCCGGACGGAGGACGGTGAGGACGCCGAACGGAGAACGGTGAGGACGCCGGACGGAGGACGACGGCGGAGGCGACCCAGGTGAGTACAGATCTTCTCCCTCTCTCTCTCTCGATCGATTCTTCTTCTTCTTCGCAGGGATAGGCAGATTTGGGCGACGGTGGTTAAGAGAATGAAGATTCCGGCTCCGATCTGCGGCGGCAGAAGACTAGGACGAGGACTGTTTTGATATGTTGGTGATTTTAGATCGATTCTTCATCTTCTTCTTCTTCTTCTTTTGATCTGTTGGTAATTTTAGATCTGATGTTGTAAAAAATGATTTTAGATCAGATTTGTTTTGATCTATCGGTGGTTTTGATGTTTCTGTGGCTATTGATGGGGTTGGCTGGTTGTGGTGGTGGCAGTGGCGGTGGTATTACTGTTAGGAGAGGTGGTGGTGGTTGTGTATGGTGGTGGTGTGGTTGATGGGGACTGGTGGTGGAGTGGTAGACGGTGGTTTTTATTTGCATACAAGAGGATAGAATTTAAATTACAAAATAGTCCTGGGGTATTTTAGACTTTCTCCCTCTCCCCTTGTTCCATGAGCCCAGCCCATGGGAACATAGAGGAGAGACGGAGTGGTAGTATATAGTGCTCCGAAGTTCTCGGAGGCTAACGCGAGGGAGAAAGACGGCGATCGGCTAATACTGAGATGGCCACGATTGTGGAGAAGAAGAATCTAGACTTCACCCCAAAAGAGAACTAGACGGTTTACCTCGACGAAGGTTACTGCGATCAGGCAGATCAAAAACTTCCAATTTTGCTTGATTGGAATGTTTGCATCGGAGGACCCAGTTAATGCTAGAGCTATGAGGAATATGTTTATGCGAAGTTGGAAAGATGGTGAGCCGATATGTATTTCGGAGGTCTACTTCAACACCTTCATGTTCTGTTTTCTAGATCAAGCTTATATGGAGAGGGTCGCGGCATGAGGCCCTTGGATTTTCAACTGGAAAGTACTATTGCTAAAACCATGAGCGTTGGGAGATCATATCCAGGATGGGGCTTTCGGGGGTATTGAGGTTTGGTTGCATGTGACTGGGCTCCCAATCCAGCTTGTCAGGGAGGAAACAGGGAAAAGATGGCATCCATGGTGGGGGAGATCGCTGATTAGGACATTAGAATTCACAGTGAAGGCGAATGAAACTTGTGAGAATTATAGACTTCCTCCCCGTAATGGAACCCCTTACGAGAGGAGTACATAGAGGGAGAGGATCTTGGTCGACTTTCTCTACGAAAGAATCTCAAGTATATATTTTTGGCGTGGAAGCATAACACATGAAGGCAAACATTATTCAGAAGTATCTACAGAAATTAAAGAAACCTTCATGGAGGGCTACAGGGGCTGGATGCTCTTTCATCCGTCCCCAAACGACGGCCAATGGAAATGCCAAAGGGAAAAAACTCAAGCCAACCCCACTGGAGAGGATGGCTCGGGGGATAAAGGGGATTAAAAGAAGGGAGGCGAGGAAGACACTACCAGTTTTAAAAACGAAGTAGGGGCACTTGACGAACTCAGTCCAAATGGACGTGAGTACACATATGACAGTCTACAAGACCGCACTTGAAGGATTCAGTCCAGAACTCGCCGAACGTTATTACGGAAATAACTGATGTCGAGGAGGAGGATCTGCAAAACAAACAGCCACAAAAATTGGAGTCTTTTGTTGCACTGGTGGCCGATGCATTTACAACCCCCATAGCTGATTCGGTTAAGGACCGAATAAATTCTTTAAACCGTAACTTTGACAGAACCATATTCGGAAGTCTCAAGGCGCAGGTGTAGATAGTGCTTTCTGAGCTGACAGATCTTGACCACGTGGCAACCATCCAGCACACCATATTGTGCTCCACACACACTGGATCACCAGCCGAGCTGATCCATGTGGGGGCTGCGAGACAGAGCCCTCGCATACCACTGCACGGGACTTGTAGGGACTTTGTGGTTTGGAGGCTAGAGTAAGCCCTGTCGCGTGCGAGCCAAGCCCGCGCGCGACCTTTAGTAACTGTTTTGAGAGATTTATGGCACGAGCTCCATAAACCCGGTCAATCCGGTCAAACCCGGTCAACCTCGTAACGGTTCCGGTATTCGCGCACCACGTGCTGTAACGGTCCCTATATACTCGTACGAACGTGCCGTTATGGTTAAGCTAATTAAGCCGCCATCAATGGGCGCATTAACCACACTACAACGGTCACGTTCTCCGCTATATATAGGACGTTACCCTTTCCATAAAAAGGAGGAACACACTAGCCATACGCGGAAGCTCTGCCAAACCTCTGTCTCTCTCTCAGACATTGCTACTGACTTACTCTCTCCCTACACACAACCCCACTCTTCCTGTGCGATCCTCGATCCTCTACATACGGTGTACACGGAGGTCTCCCCGCCGGAATCTCTTGTGCACAGCAGGCAAGGAATAAGGTGAAGGGGGCAATGTACCATAAAGAGTTGGAACAAGCTAAGAGGAAAGGATCCACAACACATTATAGCCAAGCAAACAAGTATTTGTTAGAGGCTTTTAGCATCAAGAAAATGAAGGAAACTAAACTTTAACGAGAATAGCACTACAATGTTACTTCAAGAACAACGACCAGGTGGTGAGCACCTCTAAAGCTCTTACTACATATTCGGTGGTGGCTACTAAGCAGCACCACCATCCACAAAAAATCTCCTCAGCTAGAACGTACAAGGGCTTGGGAATCCTTGTATGCTCCTAGATCTTTGCAAAGAAGTGAAGAGTCAAGTTCCCATAATTGCGGACAAACGGGTGGAAAGGCTACAATCAAACTTAACTTCCAGAACCAATTCCACGTCAGCAGTGTGGGACTTAGTGGAGGTTTGTCGCTTATGTGGTATAATCATGTTAGAATCAAGATTATTAAGTTTTTCAGATTTCATGTTTCAGGATGGGTAAGCAATGAAAGAGGAGAAGAAGAATGGCTTCTTAAAGGGTTTTATGGTGACCCTGCAGCTAGTCAGAGACACAAGTCTCGGGAGTTGCTTTTCAGAAGCAAACTAGCTCTAATACGCCCTTGATGCGTTATTGGGGACTTTAATATTATTAATTCAGTCACTGAAAAAGAAGGTGGTCGTGATGTTAGATACAACCATATTGAACCCTTCTTACAAGTAATCGATAAATGTGACATGCAAGATCTAAGGTATATGTTTGTTCCTTTCACATGGTCTAATCGTCACAGTGAAGGTAGTATTATCGAATAGCGTCTTGACAGAGCTCTAGCTAATATGGAATGGAAGGATAAGCTCTACAGGGCCCAAGTTTTCCGCTATGTCCTCTCTAATTCGGACCATGTGGGACTCTTACTCCACATTCGCAAAGGTACGACTTTTTCTAAACGCCCGAGAATATTTCAATTTGAGATAGTTTGGACCTCACATCTCAATTGAGAAGTAACATTGAAGATATCCTAACCCAGTATAGCAACGTTGATCAAAAATTTAAGGGAGTGACCTTGTATCTTAAAACTTGGGAAAGATCATATTTTTGCATTGAAAAGAGAAAATTGGGGAATTAAACATGCAACTGGTGACTCTTTGGAATCAACCACAAATTAGGAAAAACATCCAAGCACAATGTAATACCCAATAAGAACTCAATAAAGTACCTGGTCAAGAAGAAATATTGTGGCGACAAAGAAGTCGAGCTCTTTGGCTCCAACAAGGGGATAAGAACGCGAGTTTGTTCACAAGAAGGCATCATCAGACGAACAAGGGACCGACTTGCAGGATTTCGGAGAGGTGGTGGAGTATTGATCGACGGTGAGGCCAGCATTATTAATCACCCCAAGATCACATCAAGGAGATTCTAAGTCCCAAAATCCTTTGGTGAGCCAGATTCAAAGCATTACCAGAACGGTCCCAAAGATGATTCCCGGAGATGTTCATACTATGATGGAACAACCCTATACCTCTGTGGAGCTTCTTTTCTATATCAAAGGTATCCATCCTTTGCAAGCTCCAGAAACGATCACGTTCCCTCTACCTTAAGTTATGGGGTATTGTAGGCCCTAATGTTACCCAGCTTTGCTTATGTGTGCTTAATGAAGGGGCTAGCCTTAGTAGCCTTAACTAGACTCTGATTACTCTAATTCCAAATACAACACCTCACCTCACAGAGCTAGAAAATCTACCATAAGACCCCAGACTAGAGGTCTAGTTATAAGGAGGATTAATAAAGTCTCCCTTTTCATAAGTGAATCTAGTATTCACGACCCGCTAGGTGCTGAGATTTGGAATCCTCTATACAAGGCTGGTAAGATTGTGATGGTTATGGATGGTTGTGGGTTCTCTGAGTTGTAAGGAACGTTAAATTCTCCTTCTTTGTCGTTTCATCTTACTTCTTGAACATTCATTTGCACATCCTTTATGTGTTGATTCAAGTAGGATCTGCTTTTATTAACTTTCCTCTTTGATTCATTCTCACAATTCAGCCTTATGTTATCATAATTCTTGAGTATGAAAAGATTCATGTTCATACTCATAATCGACAATCCAAAAATATAATGGTAGCATAATTCATGAACATGAACAAATAGCTAATAAAATTTTTACTCGTAGTCCACACAATATCATCTCCACAATAATTTCTTAATATCAACTTTACATGTCTAAACAGACTTTAAGTCATTTCCGAAGGAAAATCCAATGTATTATTGCTACCAATGGGTTAGATATATGGGCTTGTGGACATTTTAATGTTGATGAAAACAGAGTCACAGATCGAGAGGGTAACGAATCGGCCAAATCGAAGAAAAACAGAGCTTAAGCAAAATAGTCACAAGTTAAAATCAAAACAAAGCCACCGATTGACACCCACTTCGAGTCACAGATCGAAATCAACTTTAAGTCACAAATCAAAAACTGCCGAAGCAAGAAAAATATCGTCCGACGCAAAATAAAAAAAAGGAAATCAAGAACTCACCTTAGCAGCAGCTTTCCGATGCGAATCCGACCACCAACGCTATCGATCGTACGTCTTAACGCCGGAACAAATATCTCGCCAAGTCGTCTCCCTCTCTAGATCGAAGGGGGCGGCTTGTATTCGAATCGCCAATGGATGTTTCTGAAAGAAACAATAGGGTTTCATTAGATTATATAAGGGACATGTTTGGGAATTAAATTTTTTGATTAAGGGTATTTTAGTCAACAATGGGACCTCCTCTTATTCCCTCTTCCCCTTATCTGATGTATACCACCCCTAGGTGGTATAAGAATGAAGGCAAAAAAATAGGGAAGGATGAGGGGATGATATGATTTCCCCTCCTTATATCTTCACCCAAACACGGGATAAGATAACGAGGTGATATCATATCTTATCTGACCTCCTTATCCACTACCCAAACGAGGCCTTAACTCATGAATAGTTCAAGCACTCTTATACTACCTCTATTTCACCAGGCTTATCATACTGCGTTATTTACTTGTTCACTTTTGACCTGGTGATTTGGTTAGAAAATCGATGTTAGCCAAATCACCAGGTCAAAGTGAACCACAAAAGTCAAAGTAGGAAAAATCTGGTGGAACGAAAGTAGTACCATATATATCTCGCCTCGTTCCAAAATCTCTTTACAAAATATGAGACATGAAATTGTGATTTGAAGATTTGAAGATGGACTAATTTGAATTCACTGCGAAAGTAATGTACCATAAAGAGTTGGAACAAGCTAAGAGGAAAGGATCCACAGCACACTTTAGCCCCCCCCCCTCTCCAACAAAACAAGTATTTGTTAGAGGTTTCTAGCATCAAGAAAAGGAAGGAAACTAAACTTTTATAAGAGTAGCACTACACTGTTAATTCAGGAACAACGACCAGGTTGAGATCACATCTATAGCTCTTACTACATATACGGTGGTGCCTGCTGAGCAGCATCGCCAGCCACAATGAATCTCCTCAGCTAGAACGTACAAGGGCTTGGGAATCCTTGTATGTTCCCAGTTCTTCGAAGAAGTGAAGATTCAAGTTCCCGAAATTGTTTTTCTTATTGAGACGCGTGTTGAGGGAAAAAATGGAAAGGCTACAATAGAAACTTAACTTCCAGAACGAATTCCACGTCAGCAGTGTGGGACTTAGTGGAGGTTTGTCCCTTATGTGTTCTAATCATGTTAGAGTCAAAATTATTGATTTTTCCAGATTTCATGTTTTAGGATGGGTATGCAGTGAAAGAGGAGAAGAAGAATGGCTTCTTACAGGATTTTATGGTGACCCTGCAGCTAGTCAGAGACACAAGTATTGGGAGCTACTTGTCAGAAGCAAACCAACTCCAATACGCCCCTAATGCATTATTAGGAACTTTATTGCTACTAATTCAGTCACTGAAAAAGAAGGTGGTCGTGATGTTAGATACAACCACATTGAACCCTTCTTACAAGCGATCGATAAATGTGACATGCGAGATCTAAGGTATATGTTTGTTCCTTTCACTTGGTCTAATCGTCACAGTGAAGGTACTATTATCAAATAGCATCTTGACAGAGCTCTAGCTAATAGGTAATGGAAGGATAAGCTCAACAGGCCCAAGTTTCCCATTGTATCCTATTTAATTCGGACCATGTGGGACTCTAACTCCACATTCGCAAAAGGTACAACCTTTTCTAAACGCCCATGAATATTTCAGTTTGGTTCAGTTTTGACCTCACATCCGAATTGTAGAAATAAGAATGAAGATAGCCTAAACCAGTATAGCAGTGTTGATCACAAACTTGAGGGAGTTGCCTTGTATCTTAAAGCTTGGGAAATATCATATTTTTGCATTGTAAGGAGAAAAGTCGGGGATTAAACATGCAGCTGTAGACTATTTGGAATCAACCACAAAGTAGGAACAACATACAAGCACAATGTACTACCCAAGAAGAGCTCAATAAAGTATCTGGTGAAGAAGAAAAATTGTGGCGACAAAGAATTCGAGCTCTTTGGCTTCAACAAGGGGATAGGAACATGAGTTTTTTCACAAGGCATCATCAAAAGAACATGAGTTTGGGAATTAAAAAGTTTAGTTGAGGGTATTTTAGTCAACAATGGGACCCCTTTTGTAATGAAGAAAAATAATTAAGAAAGGATGAGGGATGATATAATTTCTCCTCCTTATACCTTCCCCCAAACACGGGATAAGATAAGGAGGGGATATCATATCTTATCCGACCTCCTTATCCGCTACCCTAACGAGGCCTTAACTCATGAATAGTTCAAGCACTCTAAATTATACTATCTATGTTTCGCCAGGCTTATCATACTGCATTATTTACTTGTTCACTTTGACATGGTGATTTGGTTAGCAAAACGATGTTAACCAAATCACCGGGTCAAAGTGAACCTCAAAAGTCAAAGTAGGACAAATCTGGTGGAACGGAAGTAGTACCATAAATATCTCACCTCGTTTCAAACTCTCTTTACCAAATATGAGACAGGCAGTTGTCATTTGAGGATTTGAAGATGGACTAATTTGAAGTAACTCCCAAAGTAATGACATGAACCAACTTGTACCAGTTACCGTCCGATTAGTTCATATTTTCTAATCTCAACCATTGGTGCTTTATTTGTATTTGTTCTTTAGTCTTTATAAGTTTAATGTCGTTTTACTTACCACATGATTAGCTATATGCCAAGAATAAAAGTTCTCGCCAGTCAAAATTGAGTTACCAGAACATTACCAGGAGTGTCACCGTGATGCATATAAAATAGAGACTGCGGATCAATTGTCTCCAGAGAACACTGTAAATTGATATCTTCACAACTGATAAACCAGATCTAAAATCAGTTTCACCAAAGACAATAACAAACACCAATCTAAACAACAGAAGAAGTCTCAGGTTTTAGTTAATCACGTTGTAAGTAAAACGACATCATACTTATAAGGACTACATAATAAATACAAGTAAAGAACCAATGGTTGAGATTAGAAGATACGAACCAATCGGACGGTAATTGTTATAAGCTAGTTCATGTCATCAAATTTCTCGATTCTCTATTAGGGTTGCACATAATTGCTTCAACCCCAACACACGCCATTTTTCTCTTTGTTCGATCAACCTTACTCCTTTGCTCTGCACAAATCTCACATATTTATCTATCTCAATTCTCGTTTGCTCAAAGACATTGGTGTTGTTTGGATGAGAGGAAATCAAGAGAGGTAGATGATTGGTCAAAACTTTCATAATGTTTTGAGAAAAATGATCAAAATTGTACCTAAGATCCTGACATCTCGAAAAATCTGAAATTTGACGGAATTAGGGTTATTTTGGAGAATTTTGAATTATTTTTTTGAGAACTCCGGATAATTTGGGAGAAATCCTGGATTGTAAAAAGACTAATTATAATGGAATAAAAAAATTATATTAATCTACCGCATCCAAATAATACCGATTAAAATGATGTTTTAAAACTCAATCACTCATTTACTTTAGCTCACTCAAAAGGTTTCTAGTTGGTAATGCATGTTTGACGAATTCAGTTCAGTTCGCTTCTTTCTATTATCGTAATATAAGTATTTATGCCATCAATCCCTTACTCTATACTGAATCAACACAAGTAACTATCAAAGCACAAATGCCCTAAAATGTATTTATTTCAATGACAACCATGCATCTATTCCATCGCGTAGTTATGAAAATGCAGCACCTCACTTATCCACTGCATCATTTTAGTGTTTACACATCACACTGTTCATGTTGTACAAAGAATCATTAACAAATCCCTTAAGTGGTGTTAAGTGATAACCATATGTGCAAGCTTATTAATTAACATCTTAACCACCACTTTCCACCATTTTCAACCCCCAATTTCACCGCAACCATGGAATCACCGCCGCGCCAACACCATCTACACAAACCCCATCAACATCACCATCAAACTAGTTTATGCCCTTAGAACTAAACTAAAACAGAAGAAAAAGAAAAAAAGATAAAACTAATCTGAGGGTGGGTTTTAAATAGGACTACAACTCGGGTGGGCTGGGCGGGTTGACACCCTTGTCCAAGCCCAAACCCGAGTTATGTCGGGGTTGCCCAAGCCCAGCCCAGCCCGTCCACGCCCAAATTCGAACAAACCAATTCAGGTTCGGGTTGAATTCGGATTAGCTAATTAAACTGAATAAACTAACTTAATTATTACTTCAACTCAATATTGTCCCCTTAAGGTTAAGTTAACAACTTACATATAAAAATAGATACCGAATGTAGACACTTCAATTTTTGTATCTAAGTTTCTCAATATATATATATATATTTTTTTATCTAAGGCTAAAGGTCATGAATATATATTGTTAGAGTGAATTAAAAATTATCCATTTATACAAGAGAATACTAAATATTTCGTCAAAAACAATCAATTAGTTAAGAACATAAACATAGGTAAAAATATCACTAATATGCTAAATAATAATTTCCGAATATAACATTTGTAGACAAATCGGGCAATTCAGGCTAGCCCATTTTCAATATTTGTACCAAATCCCGACCCTAATTGTAATTCGGTTGAGAATTTTTTCCCGAGCCCGTCCAAATTACTCAAAACATGTGCCCAAGCCCGACTTTAATCCGGGCTGAGTCCGGATTGGTCAGGGTCAGCCCGGTCCAAATTGATCCCTAGTTTTAAAGGTGATTGGGCCAATTAGAACGAAGTTGGGCCTACAGTCGTGGCACTGTCGTAAATAAACGGAAAAGCGTAACAACTTCGTTACAAGTTGCAACCAGAACCCATTCACGTTCACCATTCAGTTCAGATGAGTTGAAAAACCTCCCGCCTAAAAGTTTCTGAAACAGAGCACACACAGAGCTCATCTTCCTCCTTCAATGGCGTCCAATATCCGTACACTTTCCGGAAAAGTATTCATTCTGGTGGTCCTCATCGCCCTCATCTCTCTCTCCGGCTCAGTCTCCGCCGTGTCGGAGGGAGAACTATCTTCGATGCTCACAGTTCTGAGAGCCAGAGGCTACCGCCTCTTCGCAAACGCCATCACCGCCTCCGACGCCTACTATGACGTCCTCTCCGGCAATTCCTTCACCTTCTTCGCTCCGCCAGACTCCAATCTCAACATGACCGCCGCAGCGCCGGAATACATGTCAACTCTTCGTTACCACATCGTTCCTCGCCGTCTCTCCGTTCGTGATTTCCAGAGGCTCGCCTCCTCCGGTGCGAATCTGAGTACTCTGGTGGAGAATCAGGACGTTTTTGTTCAGATTCGTCCGTTTTCGGAGATGATCACCGTCGAAGGAGTCGATGTTGTGATTCCTGGTTTGTTCTATAGTCGGAACCTCGCTGTTCATGGATTGGGAGGTATTCTTCGATTCTGTTCTCAGACCCGTCCTTATTTTGGAGTTTCTCCGCCGTTGAATCCATCAGAGGCGTCAAATAGCCTTCCTCCGGTTACTGATTCACACGATGATCAAGTCTCTCCGGCGCCGGAACTCGGTGGCCAAACGGCGGATTCCGGCAACTCCGTAACACATCCGCCGTCAGAGGCTCTGAATAACCTTCATCCATCTTCTGGAGTTTCGCCGTCGTTGCCTCAACCAGAGGCTTCGAATAGCCTTCCTCCGCCTCCTGATTCACAGGACAACCGAGTCTCTCCGCCGCCGGAAATCGTTGACCAAACGGCAGATTTCGGCGACTACATAATAATTCTGCCGTCACAGAATGATTTGGTCGCTAATCGAGGCTCTTCGTCTCCGGCAATCGATGACTCGATTACGCCTCTGCCGTCTGAGGCTCCGTTTCGCCTTCATCAGCCGACGGATCTGTACGGTAACGGAGTCTCTCTGCCTCCGGAGACGAGTGACGAGCGCGATAGTCATTTCGGCAACTCTCGAGCACCGTCAATTGTGCCGCCGCCGCTAATTTCTCCCGATTACCGTTCAATTGAGCCGACGACGGTGTCTACAGAGCTGAAATCTGCTACTACAATCGAACAGGCTCCACCTGTTGGCTCTCCCTTACAGATTAGCCCTTCAATTGGACTTCCACCGAGTATATCCGTCGCTTCGCCACTGGTTGGATCTCTGCCTCCAGCTCCTCCGCCGTCAATCGGCAGAGTTCTTGTGTCTAACGGTGGAAATCCAATACCGTTCCCAACATTTTCAGAAATTATTGAAGATCCCAGTGTGTACGAGAGAATCCTTTAGAGAGGACTCAATATACACCAAGAGCAGAGGATAAGAACACATGAAGGGTAGGGTTGTGTGTAGGGAGAGAGTAAGGCAATAGTACTGTATGAGAGAGAGACATAATTTTGGCAGAGCTTCCGCGTATCTCTGGTGATTCGCCCTTGTATGGAAGGGTTAACGATCCTATATATAACGGAGAATTTGACCGTTGTAGTGGGTTAATGCGCCCATTAATGGCGGCTTAATTAGCTTAACCACAACGGCACGTTCGTCCGCGTATATAGGGACCGTTACGCACGTTAACCGCGTATATCGGAACCATTATGAGGTTGACCGGGTTTATGGAGCTCGTGCCATAAATCTCTCAAAGCAGTTACTAAAGGTCGCGCGCGAGCTTGGTTGTCGCTCGCACGCGAAAGGACTTACTCTAGCCTCCAAACCACTAAGTCCCTACAAGTCCCGTGTGGTGGTATGCGAGGGCCCTGTCTCGCAGCCCCCGCGTGGATCAGCGCGGGTGGTGATCCAGTGTGTGTGGAGCACAGCTAGGTGTGCTGGATGATCGCCACGTGGCTAAGATCTGCCTGTCTAGAAAGCACTATCTACATTAGCCCCCTTTCTGCGCGTGAAGACACTCTGCCGGATAGGCTTCAATGAGCAGGAACCAATGCACGCGTCGCTGCCACGCACCAATTCAAATATACGCAAAATCAGCCCCCGTGCGTGTCATTATGACCTAGAATCCCTAGAGTCGTGCCGTCTGTTCTTTTAGGGTTTTAGGCGTGACGTCAGTGCGCGATTCGACGGTGACGGTTGCCATTCGACTACTGAAAGGACGCTACTCCTCATTGTTCTGGAATAAGTACTCTATGCCCTCCATTGTTACGAAGCATCACTTCTCTCTCTAAAGTGAATGGTACCCGGAAGCCTTCAAGAACAGATTCAAGTAATCAATCATCAGTTCTTCCTTGTCAATCGTCTCCTTCAACTTGCTTCACCAAAAAAAGGTTGGCTTTGCTCAATTCCATTAATGTAATCAAGTATTCTTTGAACTGTCTTGGATCTGTAAACCCATAGTTATTCGGGATATGTCGTTCATTGAGAACTGCAAAAGAGGCCATTTTCTTAAACCCAGAACCGATCGAATTACCAGATTGTGACGATTTTGAATGTAGAATTTCTGAAATTCTAAGCAATATAGACAAATTCTGAGCTTCTAAACCCAGAATTGACCCCGGACTGTTCATCTTCTCTTGACAAAAACATAATTGCTTCCTGAAATTCAAACTGAAAGTGCGTGTATTTCTCCCCCCCCCCTTTTTCTTGCTCCTCTGCAGGAATGGCCAAGACAAAAGGATCCAAACCCCTTAAAGAGGCCGAAGAAATACCTGATCTTCCCCAGACCTTGTGGCGAAAATCCCCCTATTTGGGTGGAAAAGATTTCTATCATGCTAGAGTTAAGGTGAAGAATCTACCGGCTCCTGTTTCCTCCGGAGAATTGCGGACATTGACCCCGCCTGTCAATGCAGCCATGCTAGAGTTAATTGACTCCAAGGATGTGATTAGGTTAGGAGTTGAAAATGGATTTTCCCCCATACTGCAATTTCTACCCAGGCATTTTTCCAAAAATTAGACTTCATGGATGAGTGAATCGACCATGTATTGACCCACCATGCCATCGCTTTGGACAATGCTGGTATTTATTTCGCAGTTCGTGCTATGAATTGTGCTGCCGTGAAGTTGGATCTGTCCATGCTTCTAAATCTTCTTTCTCACTATTCACCTGCGACTCACACCTTCCAGTTTGCTGAGTTCGAGGCTGCTCCCACTTTGGAGGATGTGCACGTGTTGTATGACCTTTCTCCCATTGGTGAAGTGGATCCTCTGAGCCCTTTGAGTACTGATCCAGAACTTGCTCTATACAAGCAGATGGAGGAATGCTTGTCCGAGGTAAAGAAAATCTCCACTCGTTGGACATCTGCGAAAGTTCTTCCTGACTGGAAGCTTGTTGATACTTCTGTGAAGAACACCTGGGGAAAATGGGTGCAATACTTCTTTCGCGACTATGCGAATAGTAGTATCACCAAGAAACTTCTGTACAAGAACTCAAATGCGAAAAATTATGTAAATGGGAAAGGGTACCATCTAACCTTGTGTGGCTTCCTCTGTGCCTGGCTGTCAAGGTACCTGATCGATGGTCACCCTCATGATGGGGTTTTTTATCATGTCCTCCCTCTTGCTGTCAAGTTGGCCCTCGGCCAGAGAGTCGCACTTGGGCCTCTGGTCTTGGGCACTTCATATCACATATTGGACCAACTGGTAGTGGGGCCCAAGAAATGGTGTGTCCCAGGTGCGGAGAATGAACTTTCCAGTGGGAGAGCTGCTCGATGGTTTAGAACCAATCCTCCCAAGTGCACCTAGAGCCTAATATGCGATGACCGGAGCAATTTTACGGCTAGGCCCTATGACACGCGTATTGAGAATGTGCGATGGTTCCCGAAGCTGTATCCCACCAAATCTCTTGCTTTTTCAGAAGAGCTCCTTTTCGAAGGTCATGAGCGCTTTCATGAGCGCTATCACGAA
Source organism: Linanthus parryae (assembly GCA_023055425.1). Classification (NCBI taxonomy): domain Eukaryota; kingdom Viridiplantae; phylum Streptophyta; class Magnoliopsida; order Ericales; family Polemoniaceae; genus Linanthus; species Linanthus parryae. The sequence goes on along the minus strand of JALGPY010000002.1, from coordinate 24,486,263 downwards.
TTCTTCTGCTGGTGTTTAAGGGGTTCTCTCCCTGCTCTTGCTGAGTGTGTTCCTGAACTTACTCCCAGGTATGAAACGATCACAGTCGACGTTGATCCAACTCGCGTTTCTCCCCAGTTTGGCTTTGATGCAGTGGCGCCTTCCGTTTGGCCTAGATCAATCGTAAGAGGCTGCTACAAGCGAATGTTGTCGGGCGAGTGCCAAACGATCTTCCGGAGAAACTTGCCCTTCGTTCAACCTTCAGGTGGCCGTGTAGGTCGCCTCTCCAAAAATTGGGTTGCTGACTGGAGTACTCAGCAGGCCAGGTTTGAGACACAGTCGGCTCCTCAGCCCAGCAGATCTCCTACAATCAAGAGGAATACCTTTCCGTTCTGTCCTAATTGCATCTTGGATGACTCCCAGTATGGCTTCTACTCCTTGTTGGATCTTGACAATCACTTGTGCCCATCCACCATTCTTGAGGAGAAGATGACCGCTGTTAGGGATGGTGCTTCGCATGTTATTAAGTACATCGAAGATTTTGCCAAGGTAAACAATTCCCTTTATGCATGCTAAGCTCCCTTTTCTTGTTATATTGAAGCTTATTCCCCATTTTCTGTCTTAGTGCTATCTGCGGAGGTTCGCATCTGGAGAGCGCTCTAAATCGCTGATCAACTCCATCGTCACCGCGAGAAGGCAGGGCGAGAAATTCTTTTAACAAAGGGAATGGCTCCCCAAGTAGAGGCTCGGATTCGCGAGGTAATGGATGCGTTCGCTGACTCGCTGATAGACAATACCCCGACTCTGTCTCCTCCCAGGAATGCTCCGTCTCCTCCAGCAGATGTTGCCCCGAGGGCCAAAAGACAAAAGCAGAAGGGTGTTGCAATCTCCTCCCCTCCTAAGAGTGCTCCAACTTCATCCCCTGCGAAGTCTCTTGCTTCTAAGGACAAAGGCAAAGGTCGCATGCCAAGCAAAGTGCGGAAAGAGCTCGCAGTTGAGACTTTTGTTCCTTTTGGTCAGGAGGAAGATGAGGATGAGAGGAGAGAATGGAGAGGAAGAGATGATGATGAAGAAGAAAGAGTCAAATGCGAAGGAGAAGAAGAAAGAGGTCTCAAACAAACTTATCTTCTTCGTACTTTAGCTCTTGCAATAATTGTTGAACAGTTTGTTCTTTTGCAGGTGATGATACATAAACCATCGGCGGCCTTCTGGCCAAGAAAAAGAAGAAAACCAAGGGTTCTCACTCTGGCGTTTCCAGCGAAGACATGGACGAAGATATCCTTGCTGAGTCTGAAAGAACGGCTGCAGAAGCCGCAGAGAGAAGGAGGAAGCGAGAAGAAGATGAGATCGAGCTCATAAAGAGGAGAAGTTTGGAAGAACAGCATGTTGATGACTTGGTGGAGCAATTTGATGATTTAGATGTGGCGGCTTTGGAACAAGCTCAAGAAGACTTTGAGGAAATCGCAGGTGGCAAACAAGGTGAGATTTTTAACCTTGATGTGACTTACCAAGAAGTGATTACTGGTGCGTTAAAGCATGGCTTATCAAAAGTTGATATTCGCCGATGGCTAGTAGGCAAGTGTGGTGAACCCTCAAGTAATCATTCAAGCAATGTTTGTAAATCAGGCTTAGTAACCCAGTCATCATCGTAACGAGTTTCTTCGCACCCCAGGTCACGCTCACCTTAAAGATGTGCTTAATGAAGATACCCTAGTAGGATATGGTGTCGCATCTTTAACATATGATGAAGGTGCTGCGATCCCACCTAAGTGTGGAGGTGCCCGCTTTTGATCTATCAAAATAACAAAACACTGTAATACAAGTTACCTCACTATTTTTCTGTCCTGTATCGCAGGCGATGCTGAAGAGGATGTGCCGGAGCGAAGGAGTCAGCCTGCTACATCTTATGGTCCAGAGCGAAGCCCTTACGTTGAGAAGCCTGTCGCAGCTACTAAGTATGCAGGAGAGCCTTTGGAGGATATCATTGAGGTATCTGATGATATCGAAGCTGACAGCATGCTAAGAGAGGAAGACGCTGATGCTGCAGTTGAGGAAATGGAAACAGATGGTGCTGGAGATGAAGTTCATGAAAATGAACAAATCATGGAAGACACAACATCGCATGCAAATGTTGATGTCCAAATGAATGCTCCCGAGCCACAAGAGCCCCTCGCAGCCGAAGAAGTTCCTGGTCAAGCAACAGCTGCCACTATTGTTGTTCCTTCAACAGAGGTAGAGCTTCTAGAGGTTCCCCAAGCATGGAGTTTTTGGAGTTCGCAAGTTGGAGCTGCTGTCGCGCCTGTTACAGCCTATACTCTTCCCTCCAACTATGATGAGCTCGAGCTCGCAGCTGACAGACGAGCAATGGAGCGAGGACAGACTTCAGCTTTCCCAGCAATGCGCATTCCCTCTTTGCGTGAAATCCTTGAAGGGACTGGTATGTTATCATTCTTCGTATTCTACATCCTTGTTTTAAAGCTTTCACGCTCTAAACTTGAATTGACTTGATCAGGAATGAAGCAAGCTGATGTGGACTGGCTGGTTCAGATGCGCCTCTCATACCCCTGGTCATTCGCGAGATCTCTGGAGATAGAGCCATATGACAGGAGGCTTTTCTTGACTGAAGCCATCTGAATTTTGGAGCAACTGTCTGTGGCCGCAGCTGCTTTTTAGCACATGCAAAGGGCTTCAAGCTAAATTTCAAGGCAAGCTGGGCTTCGGGTATCTCCTCAACAGGATCACCAAAATTCTCGCAGCTGTGAGTTTGAAGCGCGGCTACCACAACCTCGCATTTGAAAGACGGAAGGTAGAGGAACAAAGGCAGAAGGCTGAAGAAGCTGTCAACCTCTTTCATGCGATGAACGCCAAGTATGAACAGCTCAAGCGAGAAGTGGACCAAGCAAGTGAGATGTCGCTCTCGTTTTCTCCAGAGGACCCTTTGATCAAGGATTTGTTTTAGAAACAAAAATATTCGTTTAGAACGAAATATTATTGTAATGTGTTTCTCCCCCATTTTTTTATCTGGAACTCTATGTCCCGTTTTGCCCTTTTGAGGATTTGCACAAATATCATGATGCGTATCAATTATGACGTCACATAGTGACGTATCTTTCTTGATTTTTGCGCTAATGATTAATTAGATAAGCATGGTTTCCTTGGGAAGCCCATCCTTATTATGACCTTCTGTCATTAATTAGGGCGTGCCACCGAATCGTCATAGCCTTTAGTAGGGTAATTGAATTTTACCTCTTTTGAGACGTAAGTAATTGATTCTTACCCGTTTTCCAAGCTTTGCTGACTCAGCTAGGGAACTGAAGAGTCCCCCTAAGGTCTATATAAACCCTGCCTCTTTCTGCTTGGGTTCTTCATCCCAAAATGTGGCTTGCCATGAGTCCTTACGACTGCTGGCCTTGTGCACGAGAGATTCCGGCGGGGAGACCTCCGTGTGCACCGTGTGTAGTGGATCAAGGATCGCACAGGAAGAGTGGGGTTGTGTGTAGGGAGAGAGTAAGGCAGTAGCAATGTCTGAGAGAGAGACAGAGGTTTGGCAGAGCTTCCGCGTATGGCAGTGTGTTCTCCTTTGTATGGAAAGGTTGACGATCTATATATACTGGAGAACGTGACCGTTGTAGTGTGGTTAATGCGCCCATTGATGGCGGCTTAATTAGCTTAACCATAACGGCACGTTCGTCCGAGTATATAGGGACCGTTACAGCACGTGGTGCACGAATACCGGAACCGTTACGAGGTTGACCGGGTTTGACCGGATTGACCGGGTTTATGGAGGTCGTGCCATAAATCTCTCAAAACAGTTACTAAAGGTCGCGCGCGGGCTTGGCTCGCACGCGACAGGGCTTACTCTAGCCTCCAAACCACAAAGTCCCTACAAGTCCCGTGCGGTGGTATGCGAGGGCTCTGTCTCGCAGCCCCCACATGGATCAGCTCGGCTGGTGATCCAGTGTGTATGGAGCACAATATGGTGTGCTGGATGGCTGCCATGTGGCCAAGATCTGTCATGTCAGAAAGCAGTATCTACATTAGCCCCCTTTCTGCGCGTGAAGACTCATAGCCGTATAGACTTCCATGCGCGGAAACCAACATACGCGTCGCCGCCACGCACCAATTCAAATACGGGTAAGTTCAGCCCCCGTGCGTGTCATTATGACCTAAAACCCCTAGAGTCGTGCCGTCTGACCTTTAGGGTTTTAGACGTGACGTCAGCTTGTCCTGTGATTGCGCGATTCGACGGTGACGGTTGCGATTCGACTATCGAAAGGACGCAACCCTTCATTGTTTTGGATAAATACCTTGTATCCCCCATTGTTGCAAAGCATCACTTCTTTCTCTTAAAGTGAATGGTACCCGGAGATCTTCGAGAGCAGATCCAGATAATCAATCACCAGTTCAGAACTGCGAATCGTATTCTTCAATTGTGCATATCCAAGCAGGCTTCAAGGAAACAAGGTTGGCCTCGTTTACTTTTGATTTAAGATACCAGTGTTTGCCTTGAACTGCGTTGAATCCGTAAACCCATGAAATTTGTGAAGAGGCTTTGATCTTTGAACCCGTTTTGCTTTAATCCTTCAACAATACGAGATCTTGCAATTCCCCAATTTTTTGAAATCGATACCGGAACTGTTCGTCTTCCTTTGCATAGATCTTTGAATTTCAAAATTCAAACTGAAGCGTGGTATTTCTCCCCCCTTTTTCTTGCTCTTCCGCAGGAATGGCCAAGACAAGAGTAACCAGACCCGTCAAAGAAGATGAAGAGATACCCGACCTTCCGCAGGCCTTGTGGCGAAAAGCCCCCTTTTTGGGCGGCAAAGATTTCTATCATGCGAGGGTAAAGGCGAAGAGGATGCCTGATCCTGTTCCAGTTGAGCGATTGCTGACGCTGACTCGCCCGGTTAACTCAGCCTTGCTCGAGTTGGTTGGTTCCGAGGATGTAGTTCGATTGGGGATCGAGAACGGGCACTTCCCATATACCGCGATTTCTACTCAGGCGTTTGTCCAGAAATTGGACTATATGGATGAGTGGATTGACCACGTGTTGGATCATCACGCCGTGACTCTTAATGAAGCCGGCGTATACTTTGCTATCCATGCTATGAAGGGTGCTGCCGTGAAGTTGGATCAGTCCATGCTTCTAGACCTTCTGTCCCGTTACTCGCTTGCGACTCATACGTTCCATTTTGCTGAGTTCGAGGCTGCTCCCACGCTCGAGGACGTTCAGATGCTGTACGAGCTTTCCCCCATGGGCGAAGTGGACCCTCTGAGTCCCTTGAGGACATCTGCGGAGATTGCCTTGTACACGCAGATGGAGGAATGCCTAGCAGAGGTGAAGAAAATCTCCACTCGGTGGACTACTACGAAGCCTCTTCCGAACTGGCAGTTGGTCGATACGTCTGCGAAGAATACCTGGAACAAATGGTTGCAGTACTTCTTCCGAGACTATGCGAACAGCAGCATCACTAAGAAACTTCTGGGTGAGGACCCGGAGGCCGAGAATTACGTAGAGGGCAAAGGCTATCATTTGACCCTTTGTGCTTTTCTCTGTGCTTGGCTGTCGAGGTATCTAATTGATGGTCACCCCCATGACGGAGTCTTCTACCATGTGTTGCCACTTGCTGTGAGGCTCGCTCTTGGCCAGAGGGTCGCACTCGGACCCTTGGTCTTGGGCACGCTGTACTATAGGCTTGATCAGCTGGTTCTAGCTATGAGGGAGTCGCGTGGCCGCCTCGATGTGCTGACTTTTGTCAATATTTCCTTTTTGACAATGTGGGTTTTCGAGCGCTGGCCATCTTATGCTCCAACTGCTCTCCAACTTGACAAGTGGTGTCCCCCAGGCGAGACAGAAGCGCGCAACAGCGGAAGAGCTGCGAGATGGTTCGGAACAGGCAACACCAAGTGCGTTTGGAGTTTGATATGCGACAAACGGAAGGAGTTTACTGCCAGGCCCTATGCCACGCGCATTGAGAACGTGCGATGGTTCCCAAAGCTGTACCCCTCTAAAGGCATGGTCTTCTCAGAAGAGCTTCTCTTTGAAGGGAGACCTCATTTTCATGAGCGCTACCGCGAGTTCTTTTGCTGGTGTCTGCGAGGTTCCCTTCCTGCCCTTGCAGAGCATATTCGTGAGCTCGCGCCGAGGTATGAAAAGCTTACCGTGGACGTTGACCCCACTCGAGTTTCTCCTCAGTTTGGTTTTGATGCGGTGGCCCCATCAATCTGGCCCCAGTCCATTGTCAGAGGATGCTACAAGTGCTTGCTAACAAAGGAGTGCAAGACGGTTTTCATGAACAATCTTCCTTTTGAGCAGCCTGCGGGAACCCGTGAGGGTGGTTGTTCTCAGAACTGGCTCGCATACTAGGTTGCCCAGCAAACGAGGATTGAGACGGAATCGGCCGCGCAGCCAAGTAGATCTCCCTTGATCAAAAGGAACTCTTTTCCGTTTCGCCCCACTTGCAGTCTGAGCGAGTCTGAGTATGGTTGCTACTCACTGTGGGATCGTGAGAACCATTTGTGCCCTGATGTCATTCTGAAGGAGCAAGTCGCCGCAATTAAGAAGGGCGATACGCATGTCGTCAGATATAGCAAGGCATTTGCTGAGGTAAGCGATTTCTCCGCGTGCATTAAGCTTCTTGATTTCCTTATGCTGACATCTTTATTCTTTTCGGTTGTAGTGTCATGTGCGGCGATTCGCATCTGGTGATCGCTCCAAGTCATTGGTCAACGCCATCGTTGTCACCAGGAGACAAGGGAAGTCGTTCCGGCTATCGTGGAGGATGGAACCTGAGCTCGAAATGAAGATTCGCGCAGTCATGAATGCTTTTGCTGACTCGCTGATAGACAATCCTCCGGCTCCGTCCCCATCTGGAGATGACCCGTCTCCTCCAGCGACTGCGGCGCCAAGAGTGAAGAGACCTAGGCAAAAGGGAATTACGATTTCTTCCCCTAGGAATGCCCCAGCTTCTCCTCCAGTGAGGTCCCTTTCTATCAAGGACAAAGGCAAAGGTCGCATGCCCAGCAAAGTGCGGAAAGATCTCGCAGTTGAGACTTTTGTTCCATTCAATCAAGAGGAAGAGGAAGAGAGGCAGGAGCCCCAAGCAAGTGATGAAGAAGAAGCAACAGTTGTGATGCATGAGGAAGAATCGGGAGGTACCTCCGTCGCATTTCCTTTCCCGTTATCGTAACTGCTTTGCACTTCTTTTCTTTAAACCAATTGGGTATTCGCAGATGATGATGATGAAACCATTGGTGGCCTTGTGGCCAAGAGACAAAAGAGAGATGTTCATTCTGGCATTCCGGATGAGCCCATAAGCGAGGACGTTCTTGCTGAGTCCCGGAAGACAGTCGCGGAGGCTGCTGAAAGAAGAAGGCGGCGAGAGGAAGAGGAGCTCGAGCGCCTGAAACAGCGGAGTCTCGAAGAGCAGCATGTTGACGACTTAGTGCGTCCAGTTGGCGAGGAAGACGAGCTTCCCGAAGAAGTGGCTCCTCATGCGGAAGAGGAAGATGAGGTTCCCGGAGAGGATGCAGCGGCCTTGGAGCAAGTCCAGGCAGACTTCGAAGAGATCGCAGGTGGCGATAAAGGTGAGATCTTCAACCTCGCAATAACTTATAGAGATGTTATTGTGGGTGCGTTAAAGCATGGTGTGTCAAAGGCTGACATTCGCCGTTGGTTAGTAGGCAAATGCGGAGAACCCTCAGGTAACTATTTGAGTGATACGCACGTACTAGGCTTTAGCAACTTAAGGCAGAATCATGACTGGTTTATTCGCATCCCAGGTCACGCTTCTCTTAAAGACTTGCTTAGTGAGGACACACTGATAGGGCATGGTTCCACGTCCTTAGTGTATGATGAGGATACCTCAATCCCACCTTCGCGAGGAGGTGCTTTCTCTTAGCTTTAGCAAAGATAGCAAAATAACTTATAACGCAAGTTACCTCATGTCATCGCATTTAATGTCGCAGGTTATGCTGAGGAACCTGAGCTGGAGCAGAGAAGTCAGCCTTCTGCGTCCTATGTTCCAATTCCGAGCTCCCATACCGAGAAGCCCGTCGCAGCTGCTGACCACGCGGGTGAGCCTCTTGAGGACATCATCGAGCTTTCCGACGATGCTGGAGCTGACACTGTGCTGATGGATGAAGATGTCCATGCTAGTGCTGAGGAAGTAAGGACGAGTGCTGCTAATGTTCTCGCGTCTGAGAGCGTCCTTCGTCAAGCGGCTTCGGCTGTTCCTTCGCCCCCGGCGATGACTGAGCCAGAGGCACCTATTCCTGCGTGGAGCATTTGGGGCTCGCAGGTTGGGAATGCAGTCGCAGCTGGTGCGGCCTACACTCTTCCTCCCGACTACGAGAGATTGGAGCTCGCAGCTGATAGGAGGGCCATGGAGCGAAGGCAATCTTCGAACAACCCGGCAGCCCGCATTCCTTCTCTTCATGAGATCTTGGAAGGAACTGGTAAGTAGAGCTTTACTGTTCGCTCGTCGCATTATTCGCTTGCGAGTTTTGACATCATTACTTATTTTTGACGTCTCTTCAGGTTTGAAGCAAACCGATGTAGACTGGGTGGTTCGGATGCGCCTCACCTACCCCCGATCGTTTGTGAGATCTCTCGAGATCGGGCCTTTTGACAGGAGGCTGTTCCTTACTGAAGCCATTTGGATATTGGAGCAGCTGTCTGCGGCTACACCTGCGACCATTTCTGTCCAGAGTGCTGAATTGCTGTGCGGCATGTGCCAAAATCTCGTGACCAAAGTCCAAGGCAGAATGGGCTTCAAATTTCTCAAGGACAGAGTCACGCTGATTCGTGCAGCCATAACTTTGAAACTCGGCCACCAGAACCTCGCAGCTGAGATGCAGAAGGTGGAGCAGCAGAAGCAAAAGGTTGATGAAGCTCTGAAGCTGTATCATGAGATGAATGCCAGGTGCGAGCTACTGAAGCAAGAAGTGGAACAGGTAGAGAAGCTGAGCGAGCAGTTCGCGCCCCAAGACTCCTTAATCAAGAATTTGCTTTGATTTTTCGAATTTTGCAAAAATAGCAAGAAAAATAGCTGAAACATTAATGTAATGTCTTGAACATTAATGTAATGTTGCTAGGGTTTCTCCCCCTTTTTTTTTTAACAACAATGAAATTTCCCGTTTTGCCCTTTCCGGGATTTGATAGGATATCTCTGTGCATATCCAATTATGACATCAGCAATTGATACTCTGCTTGATTTTTGCGCTAATTTCTCGTAAGATAAGCACGCTTTCCTTGGGAAGTCCATCCGAATCATGACCATCCGTCATTAATTAGGATACGCAACAGAATCGTCGTAGCCTTTAGTAGGGTAATTGATCGTTATCGCTTTTCAAGGCGTAAGTGATTGACCTTACCCTCTTTTCAAATTCTGCCGACTCATCTTAGCAATTGAAGAGTCTCCACAAGGTCTATATAAACCTTGTCTTTGCCATTTGGGTTCTTCATCCCAAAAATGTGCTTTGCCGTGAGTCCTTACGACTGCTGGCTTCAACGCTTGTTTTTCGTTGATTCATGGCAACTCCAAGTTGTGAATCCTGAGTTTGCGCTTTGTGCTATAGAAATAGTTTCCAAGATCCGCTTTATGAGGCTTATTGCTCTTTATAACCATCGTAAAGAAGATGGAGATGATATCTCATGTGTGTTCTAAGAATTTTCTTCGTGTATTATGTTTGCAGGTCATGTTTCCGGCCGCCTCTCGGTGAGGTGCAGCGCCGTAGTGACCGTGCTACCGGTTCGTAATGAACGGCGGAATTCTCCTCCAGCATCCCTGGAGGAGGATTTCTTGCCTCTTCGTTCTTGAACTCAGGAGGCTCGTCAATGCCCTTGTCTATCAGGACAAGGAACCCAGTACCAGAGGAATGACTGCTTCCCCTGTTTCTCACGACGGCATACGCCGGAACAGGTGGTTCCTCTGGTACATATCTTGATCATACAGAGGCCTTTGTCAGCTCCCGGGGTCTTGGACGTACCGTCACCCAGATCTTGCTGCTAGGGACGTAGCGAATGACGAGTTGATCTCTTCGCAGAAGAATCTCACTTGCTACAGATCTTTGGCCCCAGATCTGCGTATCGCATAGCCGGTGTTAGGACCGTTGGGTTCATCCTTTTCTAGTCGGAATTCCCGTAGTGTGTTTCTGGCTTGTCAGCCACTTTTCGAATGTATTGTAAGCCATGTTGGCTGCGTAGTTAGATTCGAGCTTTTCGCTTGTAAGCTGCTATCTAGACAGATAAATTGTAAGTCATTTGACTCGTAATGATAAATAGCTTTTTGAATTATCTGCTGTCTCTTTACAACAAAATACAATTTCGCATGCGTTTCGGCATATTTCTCCTTGCATAATGCTATGTAATTGTTTCGCATCTGCGATATATTGATTCGCGGGTGTTTCGCTAGATCGTTCGAGATCGTATCTTCGCAGCTGTGCCATCCCGGCAGATGGGCTTGTGGTTGGCCTTTGTGGATCATTTAAGATCATTTTCACGACATTGCTATCGTAGTAGATAGTCTTTAGCAGATCAATTAAGATCGTTAAGTGGTGCGAATTGCTATCATGGCAGATAGGCTTTATCAGAGAATCGATTGAGATCATTTCTCACATAAACTGCTATCGCAACAGATAGACTTTTAGAAGATCTAATAAGATCATTTTGCGCATGCGTTGCCATCGTAACAGATAGGCTTGGGCGATCAACTAAAATCGCTTTGCATATAAGTTGCTATCGTAACAGATAGGCTTAGATGATTAACTAAAATCACTTTGCATATAAGTTGCTATCGTAGCAGATAGGCATGGGTGGTCAATTAAGATCGCATTTAGACAGGCTTCTATCGTAAGAGATAGGCTTATATGATCAATTAAGATCGCATTTGTACAGGCTGCTATCGTAAGAGATAGGCTTATATGATCAGTTAAGATCGCATTCGCACAGGCTGCTATCGTAAGAGATAGGCTTAAAGGATCAATTATGATCGCATAGGTTGCTATCATAACAGATAGGCTTTTATGATCAATTAAGATCGCACTTGTATAGGCTGCTATCGTAACAGATAGGCTTAGATGATCACTTAAGATCGCATTTGCATTGGCTGCTATCGTGAGAGATAGGCTTAGATGATCACTTAAGATCGCAGATAGGCTTAGATGATCACTTAAGATCGCATTTTCATTTGCTGCTATCGTGAGAGATAGGCTTAGATGATCACTTAAGATCGCATTTGCGTTTGCTGCTATCGTGAGAGATAGGCTTAGATGATCACTTAAGATCGCATTGCATTGGCTGCTATCTTTAGAGATAGGCTTAGATGATCACTTAAGATCGCATTTGCATTGATTGCTATGGCGGCGAATAAACCATTGTTAACAGTAATAACAAACTGAATAGAGCAACATAAACAGCTAGAAATGTGAACTTCTCATTTGGGAGAATTCTTTTATTACAACGCTCTCATATGGGAGAGATGAGATTACAATCCTCTCATATGGGAGAGGAGATTGCGTAAATCGTAGCCACATGAGACATTAAACAACGTTATCATAGAACGTATGAAATGAGAGAAGTCAGAGATAGTACTTCTTGATCCAACGCATGTTGACTGAACTCGGAGTTGAGGTTGTGCCGTGCAACCTTCGTATGCTGCAGTAGCCACTATCGAAGACTTCTGTGACTTCGAAGGGTCCTTCCCATTTAGCTGCGAACTTTGGGTGAGTTGCTTCTCGCATACAGTGGTCAGATGCGCGCAAGACCAAGTCTCCGACTGCGAAATCTCTTCGCTGGACTGTCTTGTTGTAGGCGCGAGCGATTCTTTCCTGGTACCGTTTGTTGGTCCTTTTGGCTTGTTCTCGCTTTTCTTCCAGCAAGACTAAGTCATGATCGCGTTGATTTTCATAGAGTGCATGGAAGGCCAGCCTTGCCGAATTGACTCTAACCTCCGCAGGTACTACAGCTTCGGCTCCATAACATAGTAGAAATGGTGAGGCCCCTGTGGGTGTCCTCGGAGAAGTTCGGTAAGCCCACAGAGCTATGCTTAGAGAGTCGGCCCACTTCTTGTGGTCATCTGCGACCATTTTGCTCAAAATTCTCAACAGCGTTTTGTTAGTCGCTTCAGCTTGTCCGTTTCCCTTTGGGTAATAAGGGGTAGAACATATCTGCCTGATATTGTACTCTGCTAATTTCGCAGCTACCTGGCGATTAACAAAAGGAGTACCGTTATCTGAAAGAATGGTATTTGGGATTCCGAACCTGCATATGATGCTTTCCTGGATGAAATTGATCACAGCCAGCGCATTTGCCGTCTTTAGCGGTATTGCTTCCACCCACTTGGTGAACAGCTCAGTTGCGGTGAGAATGAACTGATTCCCGTGCGACGTCGGTCGAATGGGACCGATGAAGTCCAGTGCCCATGTGTGAAATGGCCATGGCGTCCCTAGCGCATGTAGATCCACAGCGGGAGCGTGCACTAGGTTCCCTTTGAATTGGCATTCCTGGCAGCGTCGTACTTTGGTGCGGCAATCGACCTCCATCGTTGGCCAGAAATATCCGATTGAGAGGAGCTGTCTGCATAATTTCGCACCTCCTTGGTGTTCCACCTGATGAGAAAGGTCCATGACTTCTTGTGCTTCTCTGTCGTCTAGACATCGCAGCAAGTTGCCCTCGTGACCTCTTCGCCAAAGTAGGTTTTCCTGTACCACATATCGAGACGCTTTCCTTTTCAATTTTTTGGCTTCCTTTCTCGATTCGGGCACGGTGCCCAGGGTGAGGAAATCGAACAGTGGCTTCCTCCAGTCCGTGTCGTCATCGGTTAGGGCGACGAGTAGAGAATCTTTGATTAGTGCGCAACTTTCGCACTTCCCTTGTATCAGGGCTGCAACTGTTGACATGTCTGGCCAATGAATGCCATATCTCTGAGCCTTTCTGTAGATTGACACCTCGCTTTCTCCGCAAGCGTGTTGGTGAATCTTTTCTAACAGCTGTTGTCCCTCTTGCTCTGAGACACATCGCATGAGTATTCCTCCAGGGCCCTTGTAATAAAGGGTGTTGTCGTGGATGCAGTATCCTTTTGTGAGTGCCCAGCTTTCGCTGCTAGTGCCTTTCGCAATAGCTTGCAGGATTGCTTTCCGCCAGTCTGCGTCATCCATGTGTTTGTCGTCGCACGCGTCTTCTGTCAATGCCGACGACGTTCGCACTTCGATGGAAATCCTTGCGGGGCATTTGTCTATGCTGACCTTAGATCCCAAGGTTGCTAAGGCGTCTGCGTGCCTGTTGTCTGCTCGGGGCTTGTGCTCGTACTTCACATCGCAGAATTGTTGCATCAGCTTCTGTACTAAGGTGCGATAAGACAGGAGGTTGATCTCCTTCAAACCATATTCGCCCGAGGCTTGCTTAACAATCAGCTTGGAATCTCCCATGACTGTTAAGTTGCTCACTTCCAAAGCTTTCGCCGCACGGAGCCCCACAATGAGAGCCTCATATTCCGCTTCGTTGTTTGTGACTGCGAAGTTGAGCTTTGCGGACATCTGTATGACTTCCCCATCTGGCTTTGTCAAGACTATCCCAATGCCTCCGCCTTTCCGGGTTGACGAACCGTCGAAGTGGAGAGTCCAATAGGGCACATCGATTGCGTAGATTTCAGGGCCTTCGAGCTCTTCTTCGATCACGGGCTCGTGGCTGTTATCGGGGAACTGTGCCAACAGATCTGCTACCGCCTGCGACTTGATCGCTCGTGGTCGCACGCATGTGATATCGTATTGGGAAATGGTCATGTACCATTTCGCCAGTCTTCTTCCCAGAGTAGTGTGAGTTAGCAAGTATCTTATGGGGTCGCTCTTGGTGACCACTACTACTTTGTGTGATGCAAAATAGTGCTTCAACTTTTCTATCACAAAGAATAAGGCAAGGCAATGACGTTCGATGTCTGTGTACCTCGATTCAGCAGGCTGCACGATGCGAGAGATGTAGTAGATAGGCCTCTCTTGGCCTTCATACTCTTGAGCCAAGAGCGCTCCTATAGATCTCCTTGTAGATGTCAGGTATAGCAGAAGCGGTGATCCCAGTTGAGGCGCGATCATTATCTTTGAGGACGTGAGTAAATCCTTCAGCTTTCCGAATGCGGCTTCGTGCTCCGGAGCCCAGTTGTACGCGGCGTCCTTCTTGAGAAGAGTGCTGAAACAGCATGTGATTTCGGCAATTGCTGGAATGAATCTCCGCAGATAGGATAGCTTTCCTAAAAATGTCTTCAATGCACTCTGATTATGGGGCGGCGTCATGCCAGTGATAGCTGATACTTTCGCGGGGTCGGGCTCTATCCCTTGGCGATGAACCACGCATCCCAAGAATTTCCCTGATGTCACCCCGAACGCGCATTTCATGGGATTCATCTTCAGTTGAAAGCGCCTGCATCTATTGAACACCTTTCGCAGATCTGCGAGGTGGTCTGCTTCGTGCTTGGATTTAACCACCAGGTCATCCACATAGAATTCCACCTCTTTGTGCATCATGTCGTGGAATAGAGCCATCATGGCCCGCTGATAGGTCGCGCCCGCGTTCTTAAGGCCGAACGGCATCACCGTGTAGTTGAATACCCCTACAGGAGTGATGAATGCTGTTTTCCGCGCATCTTCGGGATCCATCTTGATTTGGTTGTATCCGCTGAAGCCGTCCATGAAACTGAACATGCGATGACCCGCTGTCGAATCGATAAGCAAATCGATGTTGGGCAGTGGGAAATCGTCCTTAGGGCAGAAGCGATTGAGATCTCGGAAGTCCACGCAGATGCGGAGCTGTCCGTTCTTCTTCACCACTGGCACGATGTTGGCCAGCCATGTGGGATGATGATTCGGCTCTATGAACTTGGCATCTAGGAGTTTGACAATCTCCTGCTTGATCTTCACGTTAAGCTCTGGCCTGAAGCTCTTCGTGCTCTGCTTGACCGGTTTAGACCCGGGGATGATGTCTAAACGGTGCATGGTGATGCTTGTATCCAGACCTGGCATTTCATCATACTCCCATGCGAACACATCCTTGTATTCAGTTAGGAGCTGTAGCAGCCCTTGTTCTTCTTCGCTTGTGAGATCCGCGCTCAGGAAGACTGGCCTTTTCTTTTCCTCGTTCGGGCTGAGGAACACTTCCTTTAGCTCTTGCTTTTGCGGTCTTGGCCTGTCTTCCATGCATTCAGGCGCTTCTTTGAGTTTCTCGTCTGGAGTGCCTTGTGTTGGCTCTTCTGTCAGCGCAATTTGCTCGATTTGATTGATTTGCCCAGGGATATCCCCATGCCCGCGTGAGGACATCCCCGCGCACCTTCATATGCGGTAGCATTTCTTCCCATTGGCGTAGAAGCTCTCTATCTCCTTGCCCTCGGGGTCATGCTTTGCGATACTCTTCAGAGTATACACGCTCTTTCGATGATATGCGATACGCGGCGCCTCTTCGCGTGTAGGCGGCTTTTCCTTGGCATCTTCCCTCGTCACCATTACCCCTGCAGGCGAATGGTCCTTGATGTCCTCCCAGAGAGGCAAAGGAGTAGGGTTGAATGGTCCGGGTGTTTGCTCATCTGCCATTTCAGTGAACCACACCGCCTCGCTGAGATGTGCTTCTTCCAAGTTGAACGGGTTTGTCGAAGCCGGTATCTCGACTATTCTGTCGTTCCAGATGGCTTTCATAACCTGGTGAGCCGTCGAAGGGACTGCGTCGAAGCGATGAATCCAGGCTCGACCTATAATCATGTGATATGTGGTGTTCGCGTCTATGACATAGAACTTTGCTGAGCACTTGATTTTGCCAATCTGAACGCCCAGGCGGATCCATCCGATCGTCATTCTAGAGTTGCTCCCGAATCCCACCAGCGGAGATGGACGCCTGACTACCTTATGTTCGGGGATCCCTGCTAGCTTCAGTGTGTGGAGCGGAACGACGTTGACCGCTGCTCCTCCATCGACGAACGCTCGTTTGAACTCGACGCCATTGATGATGGCGGTCACGTACAGAGGTCTCTGGTGGCTCGCATCCGTCTTCTTGTCGCTGGCGGAAAAGGACATAATCTTTTCCGTAGAGCGGGATGCCCTGGTGACTTTCCCGTTGGAGACTACAAGGTCCTCCTCGTAGTCCTCTGCTATTCTCAAAATCGCTTTCGTCATATCAGTCCGGCACTTCTCGGAGAAATTCATCTCGTCGAAGAATTTGTTGAAGCCATGCGACCCTTTCATGCGGTCGGCACGTTCATCCTCTGTGTCCATGCTATAGTCTTCATCTTCATGGACCTCGGCGACGATGGGCAGACCATCGTCTGCGACTTCTTCCAAGTCGACGATCGAGATCATGGCGACCTCTTTGCCCTTCGAGCCCGGTTCCGCATGCGCGGGAAGCGGGTTGTTGCGCACGTCCTTCCGGTGATCGCTGACGATGAGCTCGCCGTTCTTCATCTTCTGATCGAACGCGAACCTGAGTTTCTTGCACTCGGCGGTGGGATGCATGACCTTGCCGTGGTATTCGCACCACTTAGGGTCCCTCACCGTCTCCTTGGAGGGTGTTTTCTCGAGCGGTGGCAGGACG
The DNA here is from genome assembly GCA_023055425.1 of Linanthus parryae. Lineage (NCBI taxonomy): Eukaryota > Viridiplantae > Streptophyta > Magnoliopsida > Ericales > Polemoniaceae > Linanthus > Linanthus parryae. The sequence goes on along the minus strand of JALGPY010000002.1, from coordinate 24,469,717 downwards.
CCGTCCTTGCGCCACTGTCTGCAGAGGTCACTCGCTTCCTCTACCGAGCATGGCAGAGGCGGTACATCGAAGTTCGCAACCTTCGCTTGTTTCTGGGGTGAAACTGTATTGACCTCAGCTTCGCGTCCCCGCTTGTAGCTAAACCTCCCGATCTTGTAGGTAGTGCCGCTCGCAGGTCGCTCTGGAGCGCTCTTCTTTTTCTGTCTCTCGACTATAGGCTCGATGTTCTTCGTGCATTCGATTAGCTTTGAAAACGTAGGTGTTTGCAAATTGATTAGCATACCTTTGTATTCATCTCGCATGCACTGCAGGCATATCTCTACAAGCCGGCTTTCGGGCATCGGATCTTTGCACTCCAAGGATTTCGCCCTGAATTTCTTGATGAAAGTGATTCCGTCCTCTTCGCGCTTCTGGTACATCCGCGAGAGATGGATCATCGTCACCTTTTCTTCCATCTGGAAGAACTTGGTATAGAACTTCTGGACCATGTCGTCCCAAGTCTTTACGGATCCGGCCTCCAATGTTCGGTACCATTTGTATGCTACGTTCCCAAGAGACTTTGGGAACTCTCGCATCAGCAGTTTAGGATCAGCTCCATATGGACCCATGACATCAATGAAACGCATGACATGCTCATGAGCGTTTCCGTTGACGTCCTCGAACTTATCCCATTTAGGGGCCTTGTACCCCGCCGGGTTAGGCATGAGATAGATTTCTCGTGGAATGGGTGGATCGTTGTCTAGCTTTGGGATAATGGTATCCGCGAATGACTGATGAGCCAGAATAGTGTCCACGCGCTTCTGCAACGACGTCATGCATTCCGGAATGCTCCCCTTGGTAGTTGACGCAGGGGTTGTCGTAGGCGGTGGCGACGCATACGCCGCCGGAGGGTTGGGAGCATACTGACTGCCCGCATTTCCCCAGATCATCGTTGGGGGAGGTAAAGGGTACTGCAGAGTTGGGTTGGACGCCAAAGCCGAGGGCTGAGGAGCGTGAGCGGCAGGAGGCAGCATCTGTGCCGTTGACCCCTGAACCGAAGGCAGCTGCGTAGCCGACGGTGGAGTCTGCAGATGAGGGTTGGGAGGTGCGGTTGACACTCCCAATCCTGGAGCGGTAGGGGTTCCTCCCTGAGAGATAGCGGCGGCTGGTGGAGGGTTTGGCGCAAGGGTACCCAGAACAGCCAAGATTTGTTCTAATTGCGCAGATTGAGCCTTGAGAGCTTTCGCCTGACTTTGGACAGTGGCATCCAAAGACTCTAACGTCGGTGCCTCGCCGGGGGTCGTTGGAGTACGGCGGGTCTCGTCTCCCGAGGGAGTTTCGGTGGAAGGCGATCGGTTACTGACATCATCCTCCTGAGACATGGTTGCTTTTGTTGGTAAGTTCACGTCGGGTTCACCAAAATGTGCACGAGAGATTCCGGCGGGGAGACCTCCGTGTGCACCGTGTGTAGTGGATCAAGGATCGCACAGGAAGAGTGGGGTTGTGTGTAGGGAGAGAGTAAGGCAGTAGCAATGTCTGAGAGAGAGACAGAGGTTTGGCAGAGCTTCCGCGTATGGCAGTGTGTTCTCCTTTGTATGGAAAGGTTGACGATCTATATATACTGGAGAACGTGACCGTTGTAGTGTGGTTAATGCGCCCATTGATGGCGGCTTAATTAGCTTAACCATAACGGCACGTTCGTCCGAGTATATAGGGACCGTTACAGCACGTGGTGCGCGAATACCGGAACCGTTACGAGGTTGACCGGGTTTGACCGGATTGACCGGGTTTATGGAGCTCGTGCCATAAATCTCTCAAAACAGTTACTAAAGGTCGCGCGCGGGCTTGGCTCGCACGCGACAGGGCTTACTCTAGCCTCCAAACCACAAAGTCCCTACAAGTCCCGTGCGGTGGTATGCGAGGGCTCTGTATCGCAGCCCCCACATGGATCAGCTCGGCTGGTGATCCAGTGTGTATGGAGCACAATATGGTGTGCTGGATGGCTGCCACGTGGCCAAGATCTGTCATGTCAGAAAGCAGTATCTACAGGCCTCATTGCTTGTCTTTTGTTGAGTCATGGCAGTTTCCAGTTGTGAAATCTGAGTTTGTGCCTTGTGCCATAGAAATAGGTTTCAAGATCTTCTTTATAAATCTTACTGTTCTTCTTGATTGCTTTGAAGAAGATATAGACAATACCTCATGCTTCTATGAAGATTCTTCTTCGTCTATTATGTTTGCAGGTCGTATCTCCGGCTGCCTTCCGGCGAGGTGCAGTTCCATACTGACCTTTTTACCGACTCGTAATGAATGGAGTGTTTCTCCTCTAGCTTTCCTAGAGGAGAACTATTTGCCTCCACGTTCTTGAACAAGGTGTGACGAGCCATGGCGCTCGTCTCTTTGGACAATAAGCTTTCTGCCCCAGGAGCTTTTCTCCACTTGTTCTTCACCGCCGCATCTGCCTGGACATGGGGTTCATCTGGCACATCTCTTGGGAAGAAGACCAGTCAAGAGCCTTGTTCAGATATAGGACCTCGACGATAGCGTCACATAGCTTTTGTTAGCATTTGTAGGCCGATCATTTTATAGTAAGAATTTTCTTAGTATGAGCTTTTGCCTGTAAGCTGCTATTTAGACAGATAAGTTGTAAGTCATTTTGACTGTTAATGAAACGTGCTTTAGCTCAGTATGAACTTTCTCTTGTAAGCTGCTATATAGACAGATATATTGTAAGTCATTTTGACTGTTAATGAAATGCACTTTAGTATTTGCTGTTCTTGTTTGATACAACAAATTGTAATATTGCATGCGTGTTGGCTATAAAACAAGTTATATTTCTTTCGCCTTTTCATTTGGATGTTCACCTGAATAATTCTTTATTTCAAGCTTGATAAATTTTGCATTCGCACAGGGCGTTGCTGCTATAGCTTGCTATCTAAACAGGTAGGCTTGCAGACCAGTTAAGATCGTGATTAAATATTATTACTATCTGAGCAAATAGGCTTGGCTCGCACAAAGGCGTTTATCATAATTGCTGCTATCTAAGCAGATAGGCTTTTGGATCAGTTAAGATCATATATCACAGCTGCTATCTAGGCAGATAGGCTTTTAGATCACTTAAGATCGTTTTTGAACATTGCGGCAGATAGGCTTTGGATCGCATAGGATCATACATTATGGCTTCTATCTAGGCAGATAGGCTTTTAGATCACTTAAGATCGCATTCGAACATTGCTGCTATCTCGGCAGATAGGCTTTGGATCGCATAAGATCGCGTGTTATGGCTGCTATCTTGGCAGATAGGCTTTTGTTGTAAATAAGTAGATAAGTAAATAGATGATAAGAGACAACTAAGGTAATAAAATTCTTCTCATATGGGAGAATTCTATTATTAAAAGCACCCTCATATGGGAGAGGCAAGATTACAAGTTCCTCATATGGGAGGAAACGACGCATGAATCTATCAGAGTACCTAGACATACATTTCAATAGACATTTGAATCCGTTGTATGTAAAAAGAGAGTTTTAAGGATAATACTTTTTAATCCAGCGCATATTGATCGGACTTGGGATTGTGGCAGTCCCATGAAGCCTCTGTATTGTGCAGTAACCACTGTCAAATACTTCTTTAACTTCGAACGGTCCCTCCCAGTTAGCTGCGAACTTTGGATGGGCTGCCTCCCGCATGCAATGATCTGAAGCGCGCAAAACCAAGTCCCTGACCGCGAAATCTCGATGTTGGACTGTTTTGTTGTATGCGCGAGCGATCCTCTCCTTGTACCGCTTGTTAGCCCGCTTAGCTTGCTCTCGCTTCTCCTCCAACAAGATCAAGTCGTGGTCGCGTTGATTGTCATATAATGCATGAAAGGCCAATCTCGCAGAGTTGATTTTCACCTCCGCCGGTACAACAGCTCCAGCTCCATAGCATAGAAGGAACGGGGAGACTCCTGTGGGAGTCCTCGGCGAAGTTCGATATGCCCATAATGCAATGTTCAAAGAATCGGCCCATTTCTTGTGATCGTCTGCGACCATCTTGCTCAGAATTCTTAGTAGTGTCTTGTTGGTTGCTTCTCCTTGACCATTCCCTTTCGGATAATAAGGAGTGGAACAGACCTGCCTTATGTTGTACACTGCTAGTTTTGCGGCTACTTGTCGATTTACAAAGGGCGTGCCATTATCCGAAATGATTGTGTTGGGGATTCCGAACCTGTATATGACTTGAACGAAATTCACCACTGCGAGCGCATTAGCTGTCTTGAGCGGTATTGCCTCTACCCACTTAGTAAACAACTCTGTCGCAGTCAGGATGAACTGGTTCCCATGTGAGGCCGGTCGAATGGGGCCAACAAAATCTAGAGCCCAAGTGTGGAATGGCCATGGCGTACCTAATGCGTGTAGGTCTACGGCAGGGGCATGTACGAGGTTGCCCTTAAATTGACATTCCTGGCATCTCCTTACTTTGGTGCGACAATCCGCCTCCATTGTGGGCCAAAAATAACTAACTGTGAGGAGTTGTCTGCATAGCTTCGCGCCCCCTTGATGCTCTACTTGGTGAGATAGATCCATCACCTCTTGCGCTTCTTTGTTATCTAGGCATCGAAGTAAATTACCCTCATGACCCCTTCGCCAGAGTACGTTTTCCTGTACCACATATCGAGCCGCCTTTCTTTTCAGTTTCTCGGCTTCTTTCCTTTGCTCAGGCTCGATTCCTTCTGTGAGAAAATCGAAGAGTGGCTTTCTCCAGTCCGTGTCATCATCGACCAAAGTGATTGTTAGAGAATCCTTGATCAATGCGCAACTTTCACAATTCCCTTAAATTATCGCAGCAGCCGTTGACATGTCCGGCCAATGAATTCCATATCTTTGGGCTTTTCGATAGATCGACACCTCACCTTCTCCACACGTGTGCTGGTGAATTTTTTCCAATAACACTTGCCCCTCCTTCTGCGAGACGCATCGCATGAGTATTCCTCCTGGGCCTTTGTAGTAGAGGGCGTTATCATGTATGCAGTATCCCTTAGTGGATGCCCAGTTCTCTTTACTCGTCCCCTCAGCAATTGCATGCAATATCGGTTTTCCAATCTCCGACATCCATGAACTCATCCTCGCATGCCTTGCAGACATATTTCCACAAGCCTTCCCTCAAGCACTTCGTCTCTGCACTCCAAGGATCTGGCCCTGAATTTCTTGATGAATGTGACTCCATCTTCCTCGCGCTTCTGGTACATACGAGAGAGATGAATCATTGTAACCTTCTCTTCCACCTGGAAGAATTTGGTGCAGAACTTTTGAACCATGTCGTCCCAAGTTTTAACAGATCCGGCCTCCAACGTTCTATACCACTCAAGTCCCCTGAGGGTAATTGCACCATTGCTGGTGGGGTTTGGGAATTAGGGTTAGGTGGTGTGGGTACTACTCCAGTCCCCTGAGTGGTAGAGGCTCCCCCTCCCTAAGAGACGGCAGTGCCCGCTGTAGGATTCAGAGCAAGGGTTCCCAGGATGGCCATTATACGTTCCATCTGTGCGGATTGAGCCTGAAGGGCCTTTCCCTGATTCTGGATGGTGGCGTTTAGAGCCTCCAATGTCGGAGTCCCACTGGAGGCCGCAGAGACGTGACGGGTCTCCTCTCCTGAGGTTGTCTCCGTGGAGGGTGATCTGTTACTGACGTCATCTTCGTGAGACATGGTTGCTTGCAGTGGTAAGTTTCACGTCGGGTTCACCAAATGTGTACGAGAGAATCTTTTAGAGAGGGACTCAATATACACCAAGAGCAGAGGATAAGAACACAGGAAGGGTAGGGTTGTGTGTAGGGAGAGAGTAAGGCAATAGTACTGTATGAGAGAGAGACAGAATTTTGGCAGAGCTTCCGCGTATCTCTGGTGATTCGCCCTTGTATGGAAGGGTTAACGATCCTATATATAACAGAGAATGTGACCGTTGTAGTGGGTTAATGCGCCCATTAATGGCGGCTTAATTAGCTTAACCACAACGGCACGTTCGTCCGCGTATATAAGGACCGTTACGCACGTTAACCGCGTATATCGGAACCGTTATGAGGTTGACCGGGTTTATGGAGCTCGTGCCATAAATCTCTCAAAGCAGTTACTAAAGGTCGCGCGCGAGCTTGGTTGTCGCTCGCACGCGACAGGACTTACTCTAGCCTCCAAACCACTAAGTCCCTACAAGTCCCGTGTGGTGGTATGCGAGGGCCCTGTCTCGCAGCCCCCGCGTGGATCAGCGCGGGTGGTGATCCAGTGTGTGGAGCACAGCTAGGTGTGCTGGATGATCGCCACGTGGCTAAGATCTGCCTGTCTAGAAATCACTATCTACACCCAGCAAAACTCAGCCATGGATCGGCGGATTTTTTCCAGTGACTAACGGTGGAGATCCAATACCGATCCCAGAATTTCCTGAAATTGTTGAAGATTCAAGCAATGGTCAGACATGGAAGCGGCAACTGAGGGAGACGGCGGCGAGTGGAATCGCCGCGGCGGAGACGCCGATGACGTGGCAAGGCGATCACAGAGATGTTGTTGTTGACTATCCAGTGAGCGTGACACCATTAGGCCACGTCAGTTTCCAGCAATACGCATCATCTGGTCCCACTCGTGCCCGCTTGAAGGCGTCGTTGTAAACTCTATTGATGCTAATGCTAGTTTGCAGAGTAGATCAGACAATTCTCAGGTACAAAATACAGATAAGCATAGATAGCAAAAAGAGTCAACTGTTACATCTACAGGGCTGTTTGTTAAGTACGGAATCATAAAAACATCTAAGTACAGACCGGGCAAATTAAAAAAGTTCAGACTTCTTAGAAACATAGATATGCAAATTACGGAGTTACGAAACCACGGAGATGGTGATGATGCTTAAATACCACAACCTACCTTAAGTTCTTCTAGGAAGCATTTTTGTTGATTTTGGCGATTCTTCACAGGTGAAGGCTAGCTGCCTCCTACACTACAGGTTACCCACCTCAGGAACACCATGGCCAGACTTCTCTTTCTTTTAGTTACTTCAGACTCTTTATGAAGCTCTCTTTCTCTCTTCACAGACGACAAAAGACAACACCAGTTTCTTCCATCTTTATTTTTGAGCACGGACCGAACAGACGCTACCATCACATGGAATTAACTCGTTGAAGGCGTCGAGGTGGCTTACGCTTCACTGTAATTGGAATAATGTACTCCATCAGCTGCAGGAGGGTAGAAAATATAGCATTAGAACGCCAATTCAAAATCCAAAAGCTGGCACAGAAAAGTTCACAGTGGATGCTGTGAAAAAGTTCAAAACATATCAGAAGTCCAAAGTAGACTAAAAGTCGTTTGCAGTTAAAACAGAGCATAAACTCCAATGCCAATGCCAATGCCAATGCCAAGAGTAACCATTCTTTCATTGAGCATAAAATCCAGCCCCGAAATGCGTTAAGGCCTATAATGATCCTCATATGTCTAACGAAATTCAGATTCATAGCCCTGATCCAGATGCATAAACAAATCGTCCAAGCTTTTTGACTGTATCTCATCACGATCACAGTTTTAGACTCTGCAACTGACACATAACCTACCAAATCTTCCGGCATTTTACATTTTGCTTTTCTATCTACAATTTTCTCTTGTTATACAGCTAGTCCCTGGCCTGTAAAGCATAATTGTGTCGGCACATAAAAAAGCCCCTTAGTTCTTCTTCAAATACTTTCTCTGTTTTTTCTCTTGGTTCCTACTTTGACTTTTCCCAATCACTTTGACCTTATGATTTGATTAACAAAACAATTTAAGAATTTGGTAATCATTTCAAGGCGTTGTAGATTAAACTTTGCTCTACAACAGCATGATAATATTACAAGATTATTGCATCGTTTTGCTAACCAATTCACCCGGTCAAAGTGACCCGGTGAATAGTAAAGCAAAAAGCAAGAGTAGAAACAGAGGAAGTAGTGAGTACTCCTACTGGTTTTACACCAATGTAGTGATGCACAGAAAGCAAGTGTATGATACATATTCTTTATTTCAAGCATCATCAGAAAGACCTCCGTAGCAAGAGAGAACGGTAAGGAAGACTACGCAATACGTTGACACTGGTAATTCGTTGTCCAAAAATGACTCAGGTGGCATATTCACTCTATCCACAACACGGCCAAAGAACACAAATAGGTTAACACATCCTGTCAGCAACATCTATTTGCCCCTCATTTTTCAAATAATACATCAACTACTATTGTAAGTGACACACGAAAATGTCAGGCATAGGGAGGAAGAAGGCTAAAATCAATTTTACTTTCAAATGACAAGGCAAAAACATTGAATGAATACTTTGAGCATGCAAGAACAGAGTACATTTCCCTTTTGCAGGGGACATGTACTTGCTATGAAGGAATATTTGACCACGAAAAGAAACCTCGTGGAGAAGTTTTTCACTGGAATCCACCATTCTTCTGGATTTTCAATATGCATGATGAAGTTCATGAAAGTCAATCATATGATACAATGGGAGAGTGAATCTTGAAGCAGAACTTCTCTGTAATTACTCTATACCTTGGCATTTACCATATGAAGATCTTCTATTCCACGACTAATAAAATGCTTCGCAACTTAAAGAAGACAGGACCATTCCTAACAATGCAAACTAATCTGCAAGAAGGTAAATTTTAACATTTTTACTGGGCCGACTCAATCTATGCAGCTAATCTACAAGAGGGTAAATTTTAAATGCAGAAACCTCCTTTAAGCGTACAACGAGACATCCATATGATTCTATGGAATCGCACCAAAGAAACACGCATATTCTTTATTGCAGCTACAATGGGCCGATTCCAAAATCACAACCAGAGATCTAGGCAAAATAATTGCAGAAATTTACCTTAAATAATCTTTTATGTTTAGGAACTAAATACTAGATTCTTCACCATAGAGAAATAATTATCAAGAAAGTTAATACACTCAGACATGGAGCTATAAGATGTTAGATCATACCTGCTTGTACCTCAGTTTAGTTCTCTCAGCCTGCAATCAAAGACAATTTTTCAGAAGTTTGAACAAAGTACTGAAGCGAAATATAAAATTTTCATATTCCGAGAAGACAATGCAAATGTATGGTACACACTCCAGCATTGGCAATATGCTCACAACATTCTGTGATATATTTAATTCAACTTCCCAAAATAACCTAGGCGTCTACGACAATAAGAATGCGATAGAGTGCGACAAACACTTTAAACATAGCTAGGAATGTCATCGAATGGGACAAACAAATTCCACATTGTTGAAATATTAAAGAGCACGACAGAGCGGTATCCACGTAGCTGGAACCGTTATGGAATGCGACAAACAGCTTCCGCAAAGCTGAAAAAGCTAATGAATTCGACAAACGAATTCCACAGAACTAAAATAGTTATGGTATGCGACAACAGTATCGAATAGCAAAAAATATTGCCGAATGCGACAAGTTACCGAATGCGACAAACCCTAACAAGTTCAACTAGATAAAAAGGCGTAGCAAAACGATATTCAGAGTTCAGTTTAATGCTATGGGAAAGTACAAGGGCACGTCTGAATCAGAACAACCATTACATATACTAATAACTAGTAGCTGCACACGAAAGCTACTAGATGCACAAATCCTTTTCAAAGACTCTTGAAATAATTTTGAACACTTTTCGAAAAAAATTCAAAATGCAGAAAAATGGCAACATAAACATGCAGAGCATCATACGATCCAGTTTCAGAAAACTTAGTAGTAGCAGTTAATTCAGTTCCAAGAACGGTAGCAATAGTAAGGAAGTCTATTTCAAAGACTCCTGAAATAATTTCCTCAGCAGAATCTTGAAAAACTCATTTTTTGGAAAAAATAAAAAAATGGAGCAAAATTGCATACATAAACATGCAGAGCATCATACAATCCTGTTTCAGAAAACTAGCTGCAAATTATTCATTTAAGGTTTGTCAATTCAACAGTAGCAGTAATAAATAAATCCATTCTCACACACGAAACAACAAATAAAAATTAACTGTCAGGGAATTAGATTTTTTTTTTTTTTTTTTGAGAAATAGGGAATTAGAATTTTTAATTATGGATATACCTCTTCCCTCAGCAGCATAGCCTTCTCTTCCTCCAACTTCACCACCATTGCTTCCAGCTCACTAGTGTAAGCCTGAAACACCAAAAAATCACAACACATGAACTCATTAAATCAACAATCAATTACATAAATGTGTTGGATAAGTTGCAATTAAGAGATGCAAAAATTAATTACTAGTACCTGTTTGCGTTCCCTGGACCTCGCAGCCGATTCGCGAATTTTGATCATACGCCTGTGTTTCTGCTGCGAAACCCTGTCCATCGCCGCTTCATCCGTCGCCGTAACCCTCTTCGCCCTCCGCCTCACGAATAGTGCTCCTCCGCCGCCGACGCCGCTTCCGCTAGCGACGGAAGACAGAGGGAGCACTCCGTCAGCATAAACCACTGGATCGACGCCAAAACCCCCATGCCCAGCGTGCACCGGCTGGAAAAGGCCAGGCACCTGAAATTGAACGGAACTAGCCACCGGATCGGCGTTGAATTCGAGCCCCGGCGTCGGCATCACCGGCATCTCCACCTCCTCCGCCGTCACAACGCCGGCCTTGGCTAGAAAAGCCTCCAGAGTCATCCCTGGCTCATGCCGCTGTTCCTGTTCCGTCTGTTCCGTCTCGTTCCAGGCTCCGAAACTCAAGCTCCCCTGCCTCGAATCGGCATTCCGCAGTCAGCAGAGGCGGAAGCGTCAGGAAATGCGCGGGCGACGGCGCCGTCGGCGTACATGTTTTTGAGGATTTCGTCCATGCTTCTGCTGCGATCACAGCTGCTGGCTCCGGCACCGGAGGAGTCGAGGAATTGAATAGTAGGATCCGGATTCGATGTTGACGCCATAGAGCGAATTTCTAGGGTTTCACTTCAGAGATTGAGTCGTCAAATTATTGTTTCTCTCTCTTTATCTCTATCTCTGAATTCTAGGGACTTCGTTTCAGAGTCGAAACAAACCAGTAGAGATATCACTGAGAGAATAAAGGGGCAGAGCAGTTGAAACTGGAGGCACAGGGGGAGGTCTTTTTTGTCTTTTTGTCACATTGTGTCTTGGCTACTTGTCAAATTTCATGTGCATTCACTTGCATGGCTTTTCCGCGTGGAGGGTATTTTCGTCATTGTGGCGGCTCTCAATGGATACTGCTCGAGGTATGATATCCCCAGAGCTCAAGAGATATGGCAGTGTGTGAATTGGGGGGTTATTGGGATCGGTGAAGTGACGATAGCAGTTCGGCGTTGTATTAAAAGTGACTTAAATTTAAGTTGGCTTATTTCTTTAGTGGGCTTTGTAGTTGTTTGTTACCAGTACTTCCATTTGGCAGAAGGCGGAAGCAAGGTTTGAGAAACCAGGTCTTCTTCCTCTAATCCCATCATTTATTAGTTACCAAATGTGTTTGGAAGTAGAACATATGATTGTGACATTAATTACGCCGGTTATTTAATCTCTAATTCTCTATATTTCACGGACTCCAATCATTCCATTTCTAGTAAAACAGTGCATATAATTATGGTACTTCTACTTAAAGGTAATGCACATTTATCTTGTTTTTAAGGACTTGCCATATTTTCTCAACAAAAAAAGGATATAGCCATATAGACTCTTAATGCTTGTTTGGGAACGCCTATTTTAATCTAGTTTTGATACTACTAGATAGAGAGACATACTACTCTGTCTCTGCTTTTTGTTCCTAATTTCCTTTTTAGTCTGTCTCTCCTCTTTGTTCCCATTGCCACTTTTGATAACCTTAAACAGTTGAGATGACAATTGTACCCTCCTCAATAATACCCCAGCCGCCTCTTCTCATTCCCAACCCTACCCACTCAAACCTTATCCTCTCACCTCACATAACAACTCACAACTCACAAAACGTCTTACAGAGATAAAGAGTGGGAGAGAGATAGAGAGGCGGGAGCAGACTTCGACGGGCTGAGAAGACTTTGACGGCGACGACTATGATGACGACAACCGAAGAAGAAGACTTCGACGGTGACGATGGAGGCCCTAGCGGCTTCGACGACGACGGAAAGGGTGGATGCTTCTCGATCGGTTTAGATTTTCAGATATGCACCCCGTCTCTCTCTTGACGCCGGACGGAGGACGGTGAGGACGCCGAACGGAGAACGGTGAGGACGCCGGACGGAGGACGACGGCGGAGGCGACCCAGGTGAGTACAGATCTGCTCCCTCTCTCTCTCTCGATCGATTCTTCTTCTTCTTCGCAGGGATAGGCAGATTTGGGCGACGGTGGTTAAGAGAATGAAGATTCCGGCTCCGATCTGCGGCGGCAGAAGACTAGGACGAGGACTGTTTTGATCTGTTGGTGATTTTAGATCGATTCTTCATCTTCTTTTTCTTCTTCTTCTTCTTCTTCTTCTTCTTCTTCTTCTTTTGGTCTGTTGGTAATTTTAGATCTGATGTTGTAAAAAATGATTTTAGATCAGATTTGTTTTGATCTATTGGTGGTTTTGATGTTTTTGTGGCTATTGATGGGGTTGGCTGGTTGTGGTGGTGGCAGTGGCGGTGGTATTACTGTTAGGAGAGGTGGTGGTGGTTGTGTATGGTGGTGGTGTGGTTGATGGGGACTGGTGGTGGAGTGGTAGACGGTGGTTTTTATTTGCATACAAGAGGATAGAATTTAAATTACAAAATAGTCCTGGGGTATTTTAGACTTTCTCCCTCTCCCGTTGTTCCATGAGCCCAGCCCATGGGAACATAGAGGAGAGACGGAGTGGTAGTATATAGTGCTCCGAAGTTCTCGGAGGCTAACGCGAGAGAGAAAGACGGCGATCGGCTAATAGTGAGATGGCCACGATTGTGGAGAAGAAGAATCTAGACTTCACCCCAAAAGAGAACTAGACGGTTTACCTCGACGAAGGTTACTGCGATCAGGCAGATCAAAAACTTCCAATTTTGCTTGATTGGAATGTTTGCATCGGAGGACCCAGTTAATGCTAGAGCTATGAGGAATATGTTTATGCGGATTTGGAAAGATGGTGAGCCGATATGTATTTTGGAGGTCTACTTCAACACCTTCATGTTCTGTTTTCTAGATCAAGCTTATATGGAGAGGGTCGCGGCATGAGGCCCTTGGATTTTCAACTGGAAAGTACTATTGCTAAAACCATGAGCGTTGGGAGACCATATCCAGGATGGGGCTTTCGGGGGTATTGAGGTTTGGTTGCATGTGACTGGGCTCCCAATCCAGCTTGTCAGGGAGGAAACAGGGAAAAGATGGCATCTATGGTGGGGGAGATCGCTGATTAGGACATTAGAATTCACAGTGAAGGCGAATGAAACTTGTGAGAATTATAGACTTCCTTCCCGTAATGGAACCCCTAACGAGAGGAGTACATGGAGGGAGAGGATCTTGGTCGACTTTCTCTACGAAAGAATCTCAAGTATATATTTTTGGCGTGGAAGCATAACACATGAAGGCAAACATTATTCAGAAGTATCTACAGAAATTAAAGAAACCTTCATGGAGGGCTACAGGGACTGGATGCTCTTTCATCCGTCCCCAAACGACGGCCAATGGAAATGCCAAATGGAAAAAACTCAAGCCAACCCCACTAGAGAGGATGGCTCGGGGGATAAAGGGGATTAAAAGAAGGGAGGCGAGGAAGACACTACCAGTTTTAAAAACGAAGTAGGGGCACTTGACGAACTCAGTCCAAATGGACGTGAGTACACATATGACAGTCTACAAGACCGCACTTGAAGGATTCAGTCCAGAACTCGCCGAACGTTATTACGGAAATAACTGATGTCGAGGAGGAGGATCTGCAAAACAAATAGCCACAAAAATTGGAGTCTTTTGTTGCACTGGTGGCCGATGCATTTACAACCCCCATAGCTGATTCGGTTAAGGACCGAATAAATTCTTTAAACCGTAACTTTGACAGAACCATATTCGGAAGTCTCAAGGCGCAGGCAAGGAATAAGGTGAAGGGGGCAATGTACCATAAAGAGTTGGAACAAGCTAAGAGGAAAGGATCCACAACACATTATAGCCACCCCCCCCAAGCAAACAAGTATTTGTTAGAGGCTTTTAGCATCAAGAAAATGAAGGAAACTAAACTTTAATGAGAATAGCACTACAATGTTACTTCAAGAACAACGACCAGGTGGTGAGCACCTCTAAAGCTCTTACTACATATTCGGTGGTGGCTACTAAGCAGCACCACCATCCACAAAAAATCTCCTCAGCTAGAACGTACAAGGGCTTGGGAATCCTTGTATGCTCCTAGATCTTTGCAAAGAAGTGAAGAGTCAAGTTCCCATAATTGAGGACAAACGGGTGGAAAGGCTACAATCAAACTTAACTTCCAGAACCTATTCCACGTCAGCAGTGTGGGACTTAGTGGAGGTTTGTCGCTTATGTGGTCTAATCATGTTCGAATCAAGATTATTAAGTTTTTCAGGTTTCATGTTTCAGGATGGGTAAGCAATGAAAGAGGAGAAGAAGAATGGCTTCTTAAAGGGTTTTATGGTGACCCTGCAGCTAGTCAGAGACACAAGTCTCGGGAGTTGCTTTTCAGAAGCAAACTAGCTCTAATACGCCCTTGATGCGTTATTGGAGACTTTAATATTATTAATTCAGTCACTGAAAAAGAAGGTGGTCGTGATGTTAGATACAACCATATTGAACTCTTCTTACAAGTAATCGATAAATGTGACATGCAAGATCTAAGGTATATGTTTGTTCCTTTCACATGGTCTAATCGTCACAGTGAAGGTAGTATTATCGAATAGCGTCTTCACAGAGCTCTAGCTAATATGGAATGGAAGGATAAGCTCTACAGGGCCCAAGTTTTCCACTATGTCCTCTCTAATTCGGACCATGTGGGACTCTTACTCCACATTCGCAAAGGTACGACTTTTTCTAAACGCCCGAGAATATTTCAATTTGAGATAGTTTGGACCTCACATCTCAATTGAGAAGTAACATTGAAGATATCCTAACCCAGTATAGCAACGTTGATAAAAAATTTAAGGGAGTGACCTTGTATCTTAAAACTTGGGAAAGATCATATTTTTGCATTGAAAAGAGAAAATTGGGGAATTAAACATGCAACTGGTGACTCTTTGGAATCAACCACAAATTAAGAAAAACATCCAAGCACAATGTAATACCCAATAAGAACTCAATAAAGTACCTGGTCAAGAGGAAATATTGTGGCGACAAAGAAGTCGAGCTCTTTGGCTCCAACAAGGGGATAAGAACGTGAGTTTGTTCACAAGAAGGCATCATCAGACGAACAAGGGACCGACTTGCAGGATTTCGGAGAGGTGGTGGAGTATTGATCGACGGTGAGGCCAGCATTATTAATCACCCCAAGATCACATCAAGGAGATTCTAAGTCCCAAAATCCTTTGGTGAGCCAGATTCAAACCATTACCAGAACGGTCCCAAAGATGATTCCCGGAGATGTTCATGCTACGATGGAACAACCCTATACCTCTGTGGAGCTTCTTTTCTATATCAAAGGTATTCATCCTTTGCAAGCTCCAGAAATGATCAGGTTCCCTCTACCTTAAGTTATGGGGTATTGTAGGCCCTAATGTTACCCAACTTTGCTTATGTGTGCTTAATGTAGGGGCTAGCCTTAGTAGCCTTAACTAGACTCTGATTACTCTAATTCCAAATACAATATCTCACCTCACAGAGCTAGAAAATCTACCATAAGACCCCAGACTAGAGGTCTAGTTATAAGGAGGATTGGTAAAGTCTCCCTTTTCATAAGTGAATCTAGTATTCACGACCCGCAAGGTGCTGAGATTTGGAATCCTCTATACAAGGCTGGTAAGATTGTGATGGTTATGGATGGTTGTGGGTTCTCTGAGTTGTAAGGAACATTAAATTCTCCTTCTTTGTCGTTTCATCTTACTTCTTGAACATTCATCTGCACATCCTTTATGTGTTGATTCAAGTAGGATCTGCTTTTATTAACTTTCCTCTTTGATTCATTCTCACAATTCAGCCTTATGTTATCATAATTCTTGAGTATGAAAAGAATCATGTTCATACTCATAATCGACAATCCAAAAATATAATGGTAGCATAATTCATGAACATGAACAAATAGCTAATAACATTTTTACTCGTAGTCCACACAATATCATCTCCACAATAATTTCTTAATATCAACTTTACATGTCTAAACAGACTTTAAGTCATTTCCGAAGGAAAATCCAATGTATTATTGCTACCAATGGGTTAGATATATGGGCTTGTGGACATTTTAATGTTGATGAAAACAGAGTCACGGATCGAGAGGGTAACGAATCGGCCAAATCGAAGAAAAACAGAGCTTAAGCAAAATAGTCGCAAGTTAAATCAAAACAAAGCCACCGATTGACACCCACTTCGAGTCACAGATCGAAATCAACTTTAAGTCACAAATCAAAAACTGCCGAAGCAAGAAAAATATAGTCCGATGCAAAATAAAAAAAGGAAATCAAGAACTCACCTTAGCAGCAGCTTTCCGATGCGAATCCGACCACCAACGCTATCGATCGTACGTCTTAACACCGGAACAAATATCTCGCCAAGTCGTCTCCCTCTCTAGATCGAAGGGGGCGGCTTGTATTCGAATCGCCAATGGATGTGTCTGAAAGAAACAATAGGGTTTCATTAGATTATATAAGGGACATGTTTGGGAATTAAATTTTTTGCTTAAGGGTATTTTAGTCAACAATGGGACCTCCTCTTATTCCCTATTCCCCTTATCTGATGTATACCACCCCTAGGTGGTATAAGAATGAAGGCAAAAAAATAGGGAAGGATGAGGGGATGATATGATTTCCCCTCCTTATATCTTCACCCAAACACGGGATAAGATAACGAGGTGATATCATATCTTATCCGACCTCCTTATCCACTACCCAAACGAGGCCTTAACTCATGAATAGTTCAACCACTCTTATACTACCTCTATTTCACCAGGCTTATCATACTGCGTTATTTACTTGTTCACTTTTGACCTGGTGATTTGGTTAGAAAATCGATGTTAGCCAAATCACCAGGTCAAAGTGAACCACAAAAGTCAAAGTAGGAAAAATCTGGTGGAACGAAAGTAGTACCATATATATCTCGCCTCGTTCCAAAATGTCTTTACAAAATATGAGATATGAAATTGTGATTGGAAGATTTGAAGATGGACTAATTTGAATTCACTGCGAAAGTAATGTACCATTAAGAGTTGGAACAAGCTAAGAGGAAAGGATCCACAACACACTTTAGCCCCCCCCCCCCCCCTCCAACAAAACAAGTATTTGTTAGAGGTTTCTAGCATCAAGAAAAGGAAGGAAACTAAACTTTTATAAGAGTAACACTACACTGTTAATTCAGGAACAACGACCAGGTTGAGATCACATCTATAGCTCTTACTACATATACGGTGGTGCCTGCTGAGCAGCATCGCCAGCCACAATGAATCTCCTCAGCTAGAACGTACAAGGGCTTGGGAATCCTTGTATGTTCCCAGTTCTTCGCGAAGAAGTGAAGATTCAAGTTCCCGAAATTGTTTTTCTTATTGAGACGCGTGTTGAGGGAAAAAATGGAAAGGATACAATAGAAACTTAACTTCCAGAACGAATTCCACGTCAGCAGTGTGGGACTTAGTGGAGGTTTATCCCTTATGTGTTCTAATCATGTTAGAGTCAAAATTATTGATTTTTCCAGATTTCATGTTTTAGGATGGGTATGCAGTGAAAGAGGAGAAGAAGAATGGCTTCTTACAGGATTTTATGGTGACCCTGCAGCTAGTCAGAGACACAAGTATTGGGAGCTACTTGTCAGAAGCAAACCAACTCCAATACGCCCCTAATGCATTATTAGGAACTTTATTGCTACTAATTCAGTCACTGAAAAAGAAGATGGTCGTGATGTTAGATACAACCACATTGAACCCTTCTTACAAGCGATCGATAAATGTGACATGCGAGATCTAAGGTATATGTTTGTTCCTTTCACTTGGTCTAATCGTCACAGTGAAGGTAGTATTATCAAATAGCATCTTGATAGAGCTCTAGCTAATAGGTAATGGAAGGATAAGCTCAACGGGCCCAAGTTTCCCATTGTATCCTATTTGATTCGGACCATGTGGGACTCTAACTCCACATTCGCAAAAGGTACAACCTTTTCTAAACGCCCAGGAATATTTCAGTTTGGTTCAGTTTTGACCTCACATCCAAATTGTAGAAATAAGAATGAAGATAGCCTAAACCAGCATAGCAGTGTTGATCACAAACTTGAGGGAGTTGCCTTGTATCTTAAAGCTTGGGAAAGATCATATTTTTGCATTGTAAGGAGAAAAGTCGGGGATTAAACATGCAGATGTAGACTATTTGGAATCAACCGCAAAGTAGGAACAACATACAAGCACAATGTACTACCCAAGAAGAGCTCAATAAAGTATTTGGTCAAGAAGAAAAATTGTGGCGACAAAGAATTCGAGCTCTTTGGCTTCAACAAGGGGATAAGAACATGAGTTTTTTCACAAGGCATCATCAAAAGAACATGAGTTTGGGAATTAAAAAGTTTAGTTGAGGGTATTTTAGTCAACAATGGGACCCCTTTTGTAATGAAGAAAAATAATTAAGAAAGGATGAGGGATGATATAATTTCCCCTCCTTATACCTTCCCCCAAACACGGGATAAGATAAGGAAGGGATATCATATCTTATCCGACCTCCTTATCCGCTACCCTAACGAGGCCTTAACTCATGAATAGTTCAAGCACTCTAAATTATACTATCTCTGTTTCGCCAGGCTTATCATACTGCATTATTTACTTGTTCACTTTGACATGGTGATTTGGTTAGCAAAATGATGTTAACCAAATCACCGGGTCAAAGTGAACCTCAAAAGTCAAAATAGGACAAATCTGGTGGAACGGAAGTAGTACCATAAATATCTCACCTCGTTTCAAACTCTCTTTACCAAATATGAGACAGGCAGTTGTCATTTGAGGATTTGAAGATGGACTAATTTGAAGTAACTCCCAAAGTAATGACATGAACCAACTTGTAACAGTTACCGTCCGATTAGTTCATATTTTCTAATCTCAACCATTGGTGCTTTATTTGTATTTGTTCTTTCGTCTTTATAAGTTTAATGTCGTTTTACTTACCACATGATTAGCTATATGCCAAGAATAAAAGTTCTCGCTAGTCAAAATTGAGTTACCAGAACATTACCAGGAGTGTCACCGTGATGCATATAAAATAGAGACTGCGGATCAATTGTCTCCAGAGAACTACCAGAAACACCTGTAAAATCACTGTAAATTGATATCTTCACAACTGATAAACCAGATCTAAAATCAGTTTCACCAAAGACAATAACAAACACCAATCTAAACAACAGATGAAGTCTCAGGTTTTAGTTAATCACGTTGTAAGTAAAACGACATCATACTTATAAGGACTACATAATAAATACAAGTAAAGAACCAATGGTTGAGATTAGAAGATACGAACCAATCGGACGGTAATTGTTATAAGCTAGTTCATGTCATCAAATTTCTCGATTTCTCTATTAGGGTTGCACATAATTGCTTCAACCCGAACACACGCCATTTTTCTCTTTGTTCGATCAACCTTACTCCTTTGCTCTGCACAAATCTCACATATTTATCTATCTCAATTCTCGTTTGCTCAAAGACATTGGTGTTGTTTGGATGAGAGGAAATCAAGAGGTAGATGATTGGTCAAAACTTTCATAATGTTTTGAGAAAAATGATCAAAATTGTACCTAAAATCCTGACATCTCGAAAAATCTGAAATTTGACGAAATTAGGGTTATTTTGGAGAATTTTGAATTATTTTTTTGAGAACTCCGGATAATTTGGGAGAAATCCTGGATTGTAAAAAGACTAATTATAATGGAATAAAAAAAAATTATATTAATCTACCGCATCCAAATAATACCGATTAAAATAATGTTTTAAAACTCAATCACTCATTTACTTTAGCTCACTCAAAAGGTTTCTAGTTGGTTAATGCATGTTTGACGAATTCAGTTCAGTTCGCTTCTTTCTATTATCGTAATATAAGTATTTATGCCATCAATCCTTTACTCTATACTGAATCAACACAAGTAACTATCAAAGCACAAATGCCCTAAAATGTATTTATTTCCATGACAACCATGCATCTATTCCATCGCGTAGTTATGAAAATGCAGCACCTCACTTATCCACTGCATCATTTTAGTGTTTACACATCACACTGTTCATGTTGTACAAAGAATCATTAACAAATCCCTTAAGTGGTGTTAAGTGATAACCATATGTGCAAGCTTATTAATTAACATCTTAACCACCACTTTCCACCATTTTCAACCCCCAATTTCACCGCAACCATGGAATCACCGCCGCGCCAACACCATCTACACAAACCCCATCAACATCACCATCAAACTAGTTTATGCCCTTAGAACTAAACTAAAACAGAAGAAAAAGAAAAAAAGATAAAACTAATCTGAGGGTGGGTTTTAAATAGGACTACAACTCGGGTGGGCTGGGCGGGTTGACACCCTTGTCCAAGCCCAAACCCGAGTTCTGTCGGGGTTTCCCAAGCCCAGCCCAGTCCGTCCACGCCCAAATTCGAACAAACTAATTCAGGTTCGGGTTGAATTCGGATTAGCTAATTAAACTGAATAAACTAACTTAATTATTACTTCAACTCAATATTGTCCCCTTAAGTTTAAGTTAACAACTTACATATAAAAATAGATACCGAATGTAGACACTTCAATTTTTTTATCTAAGTTTCTCAATATATATATAAATATATATATATTTATCTAAGGCTAAAGGTCATGAATATATATTGTTAGAGTGAATTAAGAATTATCCATTTATACAAGAGAATACTAAATATTTCGTGAAAAAAATCAATTAGTTAAGAACATAAACATAGGTAAAAATATCACTAATATGTTGAATAATAATTTCCGAATATAACATTTTTAGACAAATCGGGCAATTCAGGCTAGCCCGTTTTCAATATTTATACCAAATCCCGACCCTAATTGTAATTCGGTTGAGAATTTTTTCACGAGCCCGTCCAAATTACTCAAAACATGTGCCCAAGCCCGAATTTAATCCGGGCTGGGTCCGGATTGGTCGGGGTCAGCCCGTCCAAATTGACCCCTAGTTTTAAAGGTGATTGGGCCAATTAGAACGAAGTTGGGCCTACAGTCGTGGCACTGTCGTAAATAAACGGAAAAGCGTAACAACTTCGTTACAAGTTGCAACCAGAACCCATTCACGTTCACCATTCAGTTCAGATGAGTTGAAAAACCTCCCGCCTAAAAGTTTCTAAAACAGGGCACACACAGAGCTCATCTTCCTCCTTCAATGGCGTCCAATATCCGTACACTTTCCGGAAAAGTATTCATTCTCGTGGTCCTCATCGCCCTCATCTCTCTCTCCGGCTCAGTCTCCGCAGTGTCGGAGGGAGAACTATCTTCGATGCTCACAGTTCTGAGAGCCAGAGGCTACCGCCTCTTCGCAAACGCCATCACCGCCTCCGACGCCTACTATGACGTCCTCTCCGGCAATTCCTTCACCTTCTTCGCTCCGCCGGACTCCAATCTCAACATGACCGCCGCAGCGCCGGAGTACATGTCAACTATTCGTTACCACATCGTTCCTCGCCGTCTCTCCGTTCGTGATTTCCAGAGGCTCGCCTCCTCCGGTGCGAATCTGAGTACTCTGGTGGAGAATCAGGACGTTTTTGTTCAGATTCGTCCGTTTTCGGAGATGATCACCGTCGAAGGAGTCGATGTTGTGATTCCTGGTTTGTTCTATAGTCGGAACCTCGCTGTTCATGGATTGGGAGGTATTCTTCGATTCTGTTCTCAGATCCGTCCTTATTTTGGAGTTTCTCCGCCGTTGAATCCATCAGAGGCGTCAAATAGCCTTCCTCCGGTTACTGATTCACACGATGATCAAGTCTCTCCGGCGCCGGAACTCGGTGGCCAAACGGCGGATTCCGGCAACTCCGTAACACATCCGCCGTCAGAGGCTCTGAATAACCTTCATCCATCTTCTGGAGTTTCGCCGTCGTTGCCTCAACCAGAGGCTTCGAATAGCCTTCCTCCGCCTCCTGATTCACAGGACAACCGAGTCTCTCCGCCGCCGGAAATCGTTGACCAAACGGCAGATTTCGGCGACCACGTAACAATTCCGCCGTCACCATAATGATTTGGTCGCTAATCGAGGCTCTTCGTCTCCGGCAATCGATGACTCGATTACGCCTCCGCCGTCTGAGGCTCCGTTTCACCTTCATCAGCCGACGGATCTGTACGGTAACGGAGTCTCTCTGCCTCCGGAGACGAGTGACGAGCGCGATAGTCATTTCGACAACTCTCCAGCACCGTCAATTGTGCCGCCGCCGCTAATTTCTCCCGATTACCGTTCAATTGAGCCGACGACGGTGTCTATAGAGCCGAAATCTGCTACTACAATCGAACAGGCTCCACCTGTTGGCTCTCCCTTACAGATTAGCCCTTCAATTGGACTTCCACCGAGTATATCCGTCGCTTCTCCACTGGTTGGATCTCTGCCTCCAGCTCCTCCGCCGTCAATCGGCAGAGTTCTTGTGTCTAACGGTGGAAATCCAATACCGTTCCCAGCATTTCCAGAATTTATTGAAGATCCCAGTGTGTACGAGAGAATCCTTTAGAGAGGACTCAATATACACCAAGAGCAGAGGATAAGAACACATGAAGGGTAGGGTTGTCTGTAGGGAGAGAGTAAGGCAATAGTACTGTATGAGAGAGAGACATAATTTTGGCAGAGCTTCCGCGTATCTCTGGTGATTCGCCCTTGTATGGAAGGGTTAACGATCCTATATATAACGGAGAATGTGACCGTTGTAGTGGGTTAATGCGCCCATTAATGGCGGCTTAATTAGCTTAACCACAACGGCACGTTCGTCCGCGTATATAAGGACCGTTACGCACGTTAACCGCGTATATCGGAACCGTTATGAGGTTGAACGGGTTTATGGAGCTCGTGCCATAAATCTCTCAAAGCAGTTACTAAAGGTCGCGCGCGAGCTTGGTTGTCGCTCGCACGCGACAGGACTTACTCTAGCCTCCAAACCACTATGTCCCTACAAGTCCTGTGTGGTGGTATGCGAGGGCCCTGTCTCGCAGCCCCCGCGTGGATCAGCGCGGGTGGTGATCCAGTGTGTGTGGAGCACAGCTAGGTGTGCTGGATGATCGCCACGTGGCTAAGATCTGCCTGACTAGAAAGCACTATCTACATTAGCCCCCTTTCTGCGCGTGAAGACACTCAGCCGGATAGGCTTCAATGAGCAGGAACCAATGCACGCGTCGCTGCCACGCACCAATTCAAATACACGCAAAATCAGCCCCCGTGCGTGTCATTATGACCTAGAATCCCTAGAGTCGTGCCGTCTGTTCTTTTAGGGTTTTAGGCGTGACGTCAGTGCGCGATTCGACGGTGACTGTTGCCATTCGACTACTGAAAGGACGCGACTCCTCATTGTTCTTGAATAAGTACTCTATGCCCTCCATTGTTACGAAGCATCACTTCTCTCTCTAAAGTGAATGGTACCCGGAAGCCTTCAAGAACAGATTCAAGTAATCAATCATCAGTTCTTCCTTGTCAATCGTCTCCTTCAACTTGCTTCACCAAAACAAGGTTGGCTTTGCTCAATTCCATTAATGTACTCAAGTATTCTTTGAACTGTCTTGGATCTGTAAACCCATAGTTATTCGGGATATGTCGTTCATTGAGAACTGCAAAAGAGGCCCTTTTCTTAAACCCAGAACCGATCGAATTACCAGATTGTGACGATTTTGAATGTAGAATTTCTGAAATTCTGAGCAATATAGACAAATTTTGAGCTTCTAAACCCAGAATTGACCCCGGACTGTTCATCTTCTCTTGACAAAAACATAATTGCTTCCTGAAATTCAAACTGAAAGTGCGTGTATTTCTCCCCCCCCCCTTTTTCTTGCTCCTCTGCAGGAATGGCGAAGACAAAAGGATCAAAATCACTTAAAGAGGCCGAAGAAATACCTGATCTTCCCCAGACCTTGTGGCGAAAATCCCCCTATTTGGGTGGAAAAGATTTCTATCATGCTAGAGTTAAGGTTAAGAATCTACCGGCTCCTGTTTCCTTCGGAGAATTGCGGACATTGACCCCGCCTGTCAATGCAGCCATGCTAGAGTTAATTGACTCCAAGGATGTGATTAGGTTAGGAGTTGAAAATGGATTTTCCCCCATACTGCAATTTCTACCCAGGCATTTGTCCAAAAATTAGACTTCATGGATGAGTGAATCGACCATGTACTGACCCACCATGCCATCGCTTTGGACAATGCTGGTATTTATTTCGCAGTTCGTTCTATGAATTGTGCTTCCGTGAAGTTGGATCCGTCCATGCTTCTAAACCTTCTTTCTCGCTATTCACCTGCGACTCACACCTTCCACTTTGCTGAGTTCGAGGCTGCTCCCACTTTGGAGGATGTGCACGTGTTGTATGACCTTTCTCCCATTGGTGAAGTGGATCCTCTGAGCCCTTTGAGGACTGATCCAGAACTTGCTCTATACAAGCAGATGGAGGAATGCTTGTCCGAGGTAAAGAAAATCTCCACTCGTTGGACTCCTGCGAAAGTTCTTCTTGACTGGCAGCTTGTTGATACTTCTGTGAAGAACACCTGGGGAAAATGGGTGCAATACTTCTTTCGCGACTATGCGAATAGTAGTATCACCAAGAAACTTCTATACAAGAACCCAAATGCGAAAAATTATGTAAATGGGAAAGGGTACCATCTAACCTTGTGCGGCTTCCTCTGTGCCTGGCTGTCAAGGTACCTGATCGATGGTCACCCTCATGATGGGGTTTTTTATCATGTCATCCCTCTTGTTGTCAAGTTGACCCTCGGCCAGAGAGTCGCACTTGGTCCTCTGGTCTTGGGCA
Organism: Linanthus parryae; assembly: GCA_023055425.1. NCBI lineage: Eukaryota > Viridiplantae > Streptophyta > Magnoliopsida > Ericales > Polemoniaceae > Linanthus > Linanthus parryae. The sequence goes on along the minus strand of JALGPY010000002.1, from coordinate 24,444,718 downwards.
CTTTATATCACATATTGGACCAATTGGTAGTGGCGATCAAGGACTCTCGCGGTCGTCTTGATGTGCTGACTTATGTTAACATCGCATTCCTGACCATGTGGTTTTTGAGCGATGGCCCTCCTATGCTCCTGTTCCTTCTAGGCCCAAGAAATGGTGTGCCCCAGGTGCGGAGAATGAACTTTCCAGTGGGAGAGCTGCTCGATGGTTTAGAACCAATCCTCACAAGTGCACCTAGAGCCTAATATGCGATGACCGGAGCAAGTTTACGGCTAGGCTCTATGACACGCGTATTGAGAATGTGCGATGGTTCCCGAAGCTGTATCCCACCAAATCTCTTGCTTTTTCAGAAGAGCTCCTTTTCGAAGGTCATGAGTGCTTTCATGAGCGCTATCACGAATTCTTCTGCTGGTGTTTAAGAGGTTCTCTCCCTGCTCTTGCTGAGTATGTTCCTGAACTTACTCCCAGGTATGAAACGATCACAGTCGACGTTGATCCAACTCGCGTTTCTCCCCAGTTTGGCTTTGATGCAATGGCGCCTTCCTTTTGGACTAGATCAATCGTAAGAGGCTGCTACAAGCGACTGTTGTCGGGCGAGTGCCAAACGATCTTCCGGAGAAACTTGCCCTTCGTTCAACCTTCAGGTGGCCGTGTAGGTCGCCTCTCCAAAAATTGGGTTGCTTACTGGACTACTCCGCGTGGAGGGTATTTTCGTCATTGTGGCGGCTCTCAATGGATACTGCTCGAGGTATGATATCCCCAGAGCTCAAGAGATATGGCAGTGTGTGAATTGGGGGGTTATTGGGATCGGTGAAGTGACGATAGCAGTTCGGCGTTGTATTAAAAGTGACTTAAATTTAAGTTGGCTTATTTCTTTAGTGGGCTTTGTAGTTGTTTTTACTTCCATTCAGAAGGCGGAGGCAAGCTTTGAGAAACCAGGTCTTCTTCCTTCTAATCCCATCATTTATTAGTTACCAAATGTGTTTGGAAGTCGAACTTATGATTGTGACATTAACTACGCGGATTATTTAATCTCTAATTCTCTATATTTAACGAAATTCCATTCTTAGACATAATTAATGGTAATTTTACTCAAGGGAATGTACATTTTCTTGTATTTAAAGACTTGCCCTATTTTTCATTACAAAAAAGGACTTGCCATATAGACTCTTAATGCTTGTTTGGGAAGGCCTTTTTTAATCTAGTTTTGATACTACTAGATAGAGAGACATAGTATATAGTGCTCCGAAGTTCTCGGAGGCTAACACGAGGGAGAAAGACGGCGATCGCCTAATAGTGAGATGGTCACGACTCTGGAGAAGAAGATTTCGAACTTCACCCCAAAAGAGAACTAGACGGTTTATCTCGACGAAGATTACTGCGATCAGGCAGATCAAAAACTTCCAGTTTTGCTTGATTGGAATGTTTGCATCGGAGGAGCCAGTTAATGCCAGAGCTATGAGGAATATGTTTATGCGGATTTCGATTGATGGAGAGCCGATATGGATTTTGGAGGTCGACTTCAACACCTTCATGTTCTGTTTTCCAGATCAAGCTTATATGGAGAGGGTCGCGGCATGAGGCCCTTAATTCTTCAATAGGAAGGTACTGTTGCTTAAACCATGAGCGCTGGGAGACCAGATCAAGGATGCGGCTTTCGAGGTTATTGAGGTTTAGTTGCAAGTGATTGGACTTCCAATTCAGCTTGTCAGCGAGGAAACAGGGGAAAAGATGGCATCCATGGTGGGGGAGATCACTGATTAGGACAATAGAATTCACAGTGAAGGCAAAGAAAAATATTTGAGGATTATAGTCTTCCTTCCCGTCATGGAACCCCTTCTGAGAGGTGTACATGTAGGGGAAGATCTTGGTCGACTTCCTCTACAAAAGAATTCCAAGTATATATTTTTGGTGTGGAAGCATAACACATGAAGGCAAACATTATTCGGAAGCATCTACAGAAATCAAAAAAACCTTCATGGAGGGCTACAAGGACTGGATGCTCAAGCCAACCCCACTGGAGAGGATGGCTCTCGGGATAAAGGGGATCAAAATAAGGGAGGCGAGGAAGACACTACCACTTTTACAAACGAAGGAGGGGAACTTAACGGACTCAATCCAAATGGACGTGAGTACACATATGACAGTCTACAAGACCCCACAAAAATTGAGGTGGAGGAGGAGGATCTGCAAAACAAACAGCCAAAAAAATTGGAGTCTTTTGCTGCATTGGTGGCCGATGCATTTACAGCCCCCTAGGTGATTCGGTAAAGGACCGAAAGAATTATTTAAACCGCAACTTTGACAGAACCAGATTAGGGAGTCTCAAGGAGCAGGAAAGGAATTAGGTGAAGGGGGAAATGTACCATAAAGAGTTGGAACAAGCTAAGAGAAAAGGATCCACAACACACTTTAGTCCCCTCCTTCCAACCAAACAAGTATTTGTTAGAGGTTTTTAGCATCAAGAAAAGGAAGGAAACTAAACTTTAATGAGAATAGCACTACACTGTTACTTCAGGAACAATGACCAGGTTGAGAGCACCTCTATAGCTCTTACTACATATTTTGTGGTGGCTACTGAGCAGCACCGCCAGCAAAAATGAATCTCCTCATTTAGAACGCACAAGGGCTTGGGGATCCTTGGATGTTCTTAGATCTTCGCGAAGAGGTGAAGAGTCAAGTTCCCAAAATTGTTTTTCTTATTGAGATGCGTGTTGAGGAAAAAAATGGAAAGGCTACAATAGAAACTTAACTCTCATAACGAATTTCACGCCAGCAGTGTTGGACTTACTGGAGGTTTGTCGCTTATGTGGTCTAATCATGTTACAATCAAGATTTTTAATTTTTTCAGATTTCATGTTTCAAGATGGGTATGCAATGAAAAAGGAGAAGAAGAATGGCTTCTTACAAGGTTTTATGGTGACCCTGCAGCTATTCAGAGACACAAGTCTTGGGAGTTGCTTGTCAGAAGCAAACCAGCTCCATTACACACAGCCATATTGAACTCTTCTTACAAGCAATCGATAAATGTGGCATGCGAGATCTAAGTTATACGTTTGTTCCTTTTACATGGTCTAATCGTCACAGTGAAGGTAGTATTATCGAAGAGCGTCTTGACACAGCTCTAGCTAATATGGAATGGAAGGATAAGCTCGACTGGGCCCAAGTTTTCCATTGTGTCCTCTCTAATTCGGACCATGTGGGACTCTTACTCCACATTCGAAAAATGTACGACTTTTTCTAAACGCGCAAGAATATTTCCGTTTGAGTCAGTTTGGACCTCACATCCAAGTTGTAGAAGTAAGATTGGAGATAACCTAAAAACCAGCATAGCGGTGTTGATCAAAAACTTGAGGGAGTGGCATTGTATCTTAAAACTTGGGAAAGATCATATTTTTATATTGTAAGGAGAAAAGTGAGGAATTAAACATGCAGCTGGAGACTCTTTGGAATCAACCATAAAGTAGGAAAAACATACAAGCACAATGTTATACCCAAGAAGAGCTCAATAAAGTACCTAGTCAAGAAGAAAATTTGTGGCGACAAAGAAGTCTAGCTCTTTGGCTCCAACTAGGGGATAAGAACATGAGTTTTTCCACAAGAAGGCACCATCAAAAGACCAAGGAACCAGATTGCAGGATTTCTGAGAGGTGGTGGATTATTGATCGACAGGGGAGCCGGCATTATTAATCACCTCTGGGATCACATCGAGGAGGTTTCTAAGTCCCAAAAGTCTCCGGTGAGCCAGATTCAAACCATTACCAGAGCGGTCCCAAGGAATCCCCGGAGATGTTCGTGCTACGATGGAACAACTAGGGATGGCAATATGGTCTGATCCGATCTGTGATCCGAGCGATCCGGGCCGAATGGATCGGATCCGAATCCGATCCAATTGAAAATGGATCGGATTTGGATCTGGAAAGCCAGATCCGATCGGATTTGGATCTGGATTTGGATCTAAGGGCAGATCCACCGGGTTCCGACCCGATCCGATTCGACTTATATGTGTGCTTTACAAATATGTTCATATTACCTCCCCACTTTCACTTCCAAGAAGAATACATTAGTAATTCCAACCTACAAAGCTATTTCTGTTGTGTTTTAGGCTTCATAACTTGCGAACCTGCCTTAGCGTATGAACTACTGTTTATTTCTTATGTTATTTTTTTTGTATTTTATTGCAAACCCAAGCCGGATCCGATCTGAATCCGATCCGACCACGTATTATATGGATCTACGGATCGGATTTGGATTAGCTGGATGAAACCCGATCCGATCTGATCCGAATCCGGTGATGATCCGAACGGGTCTGGATCGGATCTGGATCGGATCTGGATCCCATTTCTCCTAGTCGGATCTGGATCGGATATAGCTTGATCCGATCCAGATCTGACCCGTTGCCATCCCTAGGAACAACCCTATACCTATGTGGATGTTCTTTTCTATCTCAAACGTTATGCATCCTTTGAAAGCTCCAGGTACGTTCGGGTTCCCTCTACCATAAGTTATGGGGTACTGTAGGCCCTAATGTTACCCAACTTTACTTATATGTTCTTAATGAAGGGGCTTGCCTTAGTAGCCTTAACTAGACTCTGATTACTCTGCTTCCAAATGCACCACACCGACCTCTCAGAGCTAGAAAATATACTATAAGACCCCAGACTTAAGGTCTAGTTTGTTAGGGAGGATTGGTAAAGCCTCCCTATTCATAACTGAATCTAGCATTCACGACCCGCTAGGTTGTGAGATTTGGAAACCTCTATACAAGACTGGTAAGGTTATGATGGTTATGGATGGTTGTAACTTCTATGATTTATAAGTAACATTTAATTCTCATTATTTGTCGTTTCATCTTACTTCTTGAATATTCATCTGCACATCCTTTATGTACTGATTCAAGTAGGTTATGCTTTTATTAACTTACCTCTTTAATTCACTATCACAGTTCAGCCTTATGTTATTATAATTCTTGAGCATGAACAGATTCATGTTCACATAATCCACAATCCAATCTTATGTTAGCATAATTCTTGAAAATGAACAAATAGCTTGTAACATTTTACTCATAGTCAACAATATCATATCCACAATAATTCCTTAATATCAACTTTACAATTCTAAACTTACTTTATGACACTCCCGAAGAAAAATCCACTGTATAATTGCTTCCAATGGGTTAGATATTTAGGTTTGTGGCCAATTTTAATTTTAATGGAAACAGAGTCACGGATCGAGAGGGTCACAAATCGAAGAAAAAACAGAGCTTATGCAAAAATAATCACAAATTAAAATCAAAACAGAGCCACTGATTGACACCCACTTTGAGTCACAGATCGAAATCCACTTTGAGTCACAGATCGAAATCCACCAAAGGAAGAAAAATATCGTCTGATGCAAAATCGAAAAAGGAAATCAAGAACTCACCCTAACAGCAACTTGTCGATGTGAATCCGACCACCAATGCTATCAATCGTACGTCCTAACGCCGGATCAAATCTCTCCCAACTCATCTCTCTATCTAAATCGAAGGGGGCGGCTTGTATATCCAAATCGCCAGTGGATGTGTCTGAAAGAAAAATAGGGTTTCGGGTAGGGGTGTTCATAAACCGGCAAAACCGGACCGCACCAAACCGAACCGTACATAAAACGATGGTTCAACAACTTTTTTTCTTAAAGAACGGTTTTATTATTCTGAAAACCGAACCGGGCACCAACCGACCGACAAAATCGAAAAAACCGCACCGCACCGAGAAATTTTTTAATACAAATTTTATTATTTTGCATACAACCTCTCATGGTTTGACTCACTCCTCACAGTTTGAGTTTAACACCTTAAATCGTACAACCACATCATAGTCCTAATTTACTAAACAAATTTCTTTTTCTCTCAAAGAGAAGAGAAGTATGGGACAACTATTTCTTCTAAATGTTGAGTTTATCTTAGTTTTTTTAGATGTATTCGGTAAAGTAACAAAGATATAAGTAAAACAGTCTTTTCTTATAGTTAGTTTACTATGTTTCGAAGTTAGGAATTAATACATAATATAATGGGTTTCAAACCGAATGGTTTAACCGGAATTTTTGGTGTGGTTTTTTAATTTCTAAGTCTCAAACCAAAGATATTTCGGTTTCAAAAATATTGAAACCGAACATTTCGGTTTAGGTGTATCATATCCTTTAAAACCGACCAAACCGGACCGTGAACATCCCTAGTTTCAAGAGATTATATTAGGGACATGTTTGGGAATTAAAAAGTTTGGTTGAGGGTATTTTAGTCAACAATGGGACCCCCTCTTATCCCCTTCCCCCCTTATATGATGTATACCACCCCTAGGTTGTATAAGAATGAAGGCCAAAAAATTAGGAAAGGATGAGGGGATGATATAATTCCCCACCTTATACGTTCACCCAAACACAGGATTAGATAAGGAGAGGATATCATATATTATCCGCTCTCCTTATCCGCTACCCAAACGAGTCCTTAATATCATGAATAGTTCAAGCAATCTAAATTATAGTACCTCTGTTCTGCCAGGCTTATCCTATTGCATTATTTACTTGTTCACTTTGACCCGGTGATTTGGTTAGCAAAACGATGTTAACCAAACCACCAGGTCAAAGTGAATCTCAAACGTTAAAGTAAGACAAATCTGGTGGAACAGAAGTAGTACCGTATATATCTCGCCTCGTTCCGAATTCTCTTTACAAAATATGAGTCAGGCAATTGTCAATTGAAGATTTGAAGATGGACTTATTTGAAGTCACTGCCAAGTAATGACATGAACCAACATGTAGAAGTTATCGTTCGATTAGTTCATATCTTCTAATCTCAACCATTGGTGCTTCATTTGTATTTGTTCTCTAGTTTTTATAAGTACAATGTCGTTTTACTTATCACAAGATTAGCTATATGTCAAGAATAAAAGTTCTCGCCACTCAAAATTTGTGTTACCAGAACATTATTAGGACTGTCACCGTAATGCAGATAAAACAGAGACTGCGGTTGTAACACCCCCAAAACGGCCAAGCCGGAAACCCGGGGATGTCACTCCGTACCCGAGATTAAACCCGGATACAAGGAGATTTTATAACAGAATAACCAATCCAAAAACCATAAAATAATTAATTAAAATTTTAAAACTTGTCTCGCCACAAATATGGGCATTATTCCAATCTAAAATTCAACTACTAAATAAAATAATTCTAGATGTGAAATTTAAATTTACTAAAGTGATGTGTCTCGATTTCCCCCGAAAGCCATGCTTCCACCTAAACTGTGGTGCAGAAACAAAAGAAACACCACAGTTTCCAAAGTCAGCGGAAAATACTGAGTAAGCAACACCCAAGCATGTAAACAGATTATGAAGCAGTTTAAAAACGGCACATGAGTTTGAAGAGTAAAGTATTTGAGTAAGAGTATAAGTATGAAATAAGAATTCACAAATCTTTTCCTTTATCACTTCTTTTGTGGGGAAACATTCCCAAACTTCCTCATTTGTCCAATCGGGACTTCCAATTCTCAATCATAAAGGTCCATCATTCAGAAAACATATATTACCATGTTGACACGGGGAAGATCTACTAATAACTGGCTACCAGACCATAAGTGTCGACACCCCGCCTAAGACTTCTTGCGGCCAGAGAGGTAAGTACTGGAGCGAACTCGGGGCGGTTGCGACCGAGCAAAATAATATAAAGGGGTCGAGAGACGTAGTCCACATCAACCAAAGCTCAAAATATTGATCCCCGGTACAACTATTCCACTTTACGTCTTTACGTTTTATTAATTTATCATGTGATAGTTGTGATAGAATTACTTTTATAAAATCAGTAAGCTTTCTCAAATAAACAGTTCAAGTAGATATTCAAATTTTGAGACAATAAATCACAAAAGCAGTTTGACACGAAAGAAGGTATGGGCGCTAGGCCTGGCATGATTACTTACCTCAACAAATAGCAATCACAGCAAATCAATCGTAGTATTCGACGTATCCTTCGTCGGAGAATTTGTTTCCTACAATTCGTTAATATTCTAATCAATTATCGCTAACACACAAATACAAACAAGTCCTATATGCAATGCAAGTGTAATCCCCGTATTATATCCCCAAACTTTAATAATAATAATTCTATTGTTAAAACGTAATTTATAGGACTATTGTTTACTATCGTAAAACATAGCTTATAATATTATCTAATTTAAATTCTTCTTTTATTACTATAAAACATAACCCAATAATATTTTTTTTTCGAAATATTAACTTTTAAACAAGAAAATAAACTTCCTAAATAAATAATTCACAAGTGTTTTAATAAGGCTTTCAAACCTTCAAAACTTCTCTTTCAAATTTTGAGTGTAGAGTAGTAAAAAAAAAATAGTTGCTAGCTATGAGACTAGAACCCCAGAACAACCCAATACTAACAGTCACTTTAACCACTGGGCCACTGCTCACTCTTATGTTTTCTACCCTGATAGTATTCTTATAACTCTAACAGTTAACTAAATGCTTAATAAAAAAAATAAAAGAAACAAACAAAAGAAGAAAAGGACTACAGACGGGTTTGCTCTCTTTCTTAGCCGAACAGAGCACGAAGAGAACGACGACGATGGTGACGGGTGGCTCGCCACAAATATGGGCATTATTCCAATCTAAAATTCAACTACTAAATAAAATAATTCTAGATGTGAAATTTAAATTTACTAAAGTGATGTGTCTCGATTTCCCCCGAAAGCCATGCTTCCACCTAAACCTGTGGCGCAGAAACAAAAGAAACACCACAGTTTCCAAAGTCAGCGGAAAATACTGAGTAAGCAACACCCAAGCATGTAAACAGATTATGAAGCAGTTTAAAAACGGCACATGAGTTTGAAGAGTAAAGTATTTGAGTAAGAGTATAAGGATGAAATAAGAATTCACAAATCTTTTCCTTTATCACTTCACTTGTGGGGAAACATTCCCAAACTTCCTCATTTGTCCAATCGGGAATTCCAATTCTCAATCATAAAGGTCCATCATTCAGAAAACATATATTACCATGTTGACACGGGGAAGATCTACTAATAACTGGCTACCAGACCATAAGTGTCGACACCCCCCTAAGACTTCTTGCGGCCAGAGAGGTAAGTACTGGAGCGAACTCGGGGCGGTTGCGACCGAGCAAAATAATATAAATGGGTCGAGAGACGTAGTCCACATCAACCAAAGCTCAAAATATTGATCCCCGGTACAACTATTCCACTTTACGTCTTTACATTTTATTAATTTATCATGTGATAGTTGTGATAGAATCACCTTTATAAAATCAGTAAGCTTTCTCAAATAAACAGTTCAAGTAGATATTCAAATTTTGAGACAATAAATCACAAAAGCAGTTTGACACGAAAGAAGGTATGGGCGCTAGGCCTGGCATGATGACTTACCTCAACAAATAGCAATCACAGCAAATCAATCGTAGTATTCGACGTATCCTTCGTCGGAGAATTTGATTCCTACAATTCGATAATATTCTAATCAATTATCGCTAACACACAAATACAAACAAGTCCTATATGCAATGCAAGTGTAATCCCCGTATTATATCCCCTAACTTTAATAATAATAATTCTATTGTTAAAACGTGATTTATAGGACTATTGTTTACTATCGTAAAACATAGCTTATAGTATTATCTAATTTAAATTCTTCTTTTATTACTATAAAACATAACCCAATAATATTATTTTTTTTTTTCGAAATATTAACTTTTAAACAAGAAAATAAACTTCCTAAATAAATAATTCACAAGTGTTTTAATAATGCTTTCAAACCCTCAAAACTTCTCTTTCAAATTTTGAGTATAGAGTAGTAAACAAAAATAGTTGCTATCTATGAGACTCGAACCCCAGACCAATCCAATACTAAAAGTCACTTTAACCACTGGGCCAGTGCCCACTCTTATGTTTTCTACCCAGATAGTATTCTTATAACTCTAACAGTTAACTAAATGCTTAATAAAAAAAATAAAAGAAACAAACAAAAGAAGAAAAGGACTACAGACGGGTTTGCTCTCTTTCTTACCCGAACAGAGCACGAAAGAGAACGACGACGATGGTGACGGGTGGCTCGCGGTGGTGGCGAAGGAGGAGGCCGACGGTGGAGCGGCGGCGACGGCGACGGGGGAAGACGCCGGAGACGGTGGCGGCGTCGGACGGGGCGGTCACTGTCGGGTTCGGTTCTCCGGACCCGGCGGGGTTTGTGCTTGGCGATTCGAACGGGAGAGAGAGCGAGAGAGGGAGATCTTTGTGGTGGGTTTTTATGTGGGTTTCGTTTCTGATATCACAAGGTATTTATAGGCTTTGATTTGAACAATCCGGCGAAGAGGAGGATTCCTCCAGGTTGATTTTTTATTCCGAATTGGTTCACTATTTTGGGCGAAATCGATTTCTTGGTGCTAAATACTCGATCTTTGTCGAATAAAGGTGTTTTGGGACGGAAATTGGGAGATTTTGGCGGCGAATTTGTGTTGGTGGTGTTTGGGTCGGAGAAGGAGAAGAAAGAACATATCCTGTTGCAACCAGGAGAGGAAGAAGATGATGATAATGTGTGAAAGACACTTTCACCCCCCTTAGTTAGTTAAAAGACACTTTTTACCCCCCAGAATTATATTAACTGCATTATTTAAGTTACGAAAAAGACACTAAAGCCCCCTAAAGCTTGTTACAATAGAAATTAACTTTTAAATAATTAAACTAATACCCATAGCTTATACTAACATTATTTTTAACACCTAATATGGTTATAAAATACCCGTTTTAATAAACTAAAACTTAATATTTGTTAAAAATACCCGTTTATAAATAACGGGGTATTTCAGCGGTTCAATTGTCGCCAGAGAACTACGAGAAATACCGCAAAATCATTGTGAATTGACATCTTCACAACTGAGAAACCAGATCTAAAATCAGCTTCACCAGAGACAATATCAAACACCAATCTAAACAACAGAAGAAGTCTCAGGTTTCAGTTAATTGCGATGTAAGTAAAACGACATCATACTTATAAAGACTACAGAATAAATACAAGTAAAGCACGAATGAGTGATATTAGAAGATATGAACTAATCGGTGGTAACTGTTATAAGCTGGTTCATGTCATCGAATTTCTCAATTTCTTTATCAAGCTGCACATAATTGCTTCAACCCCAAGGCGTGTCCATTTATCTCTTTGTTCGATCAATCTTACTCCTCTGCTCCGCACAAATCTCTCACATTTATCTTTCTCTCAAATCCCACTTGCTCAAAGACATTGGTGTTGGTTGGATGAGAGAAAATCAAGAGGTAGATGATTGGTCAAAAATTTCATAATGTTTGAGAAAAATGATCAAAACTCTACCTAAAATTCTGACATCCTGAAAAATCCGGAATTTGACAGAATTCCGGTTATTTTGGGAAACGCAAGATAATTTGGGAGAGCTCACTGATTATAAGAAGATAAATTTTGAATGAAATAAATAAATTATAATAATACTGATTAAATGAACTTTCTTAAACTCGACAACTATTTACTTCAGCTCATTCAGAAGGTTTATAGTTGGTTAATGCATGGGTGACGAATTCAGTTCCGTTAGCTTCTTTCCATTATCGTAATATAAGTATTTCTGCCATCAATCCCTTACTCTATATTGATTCAACACAAGTAACTATCAAAGTACAAATACCCTAAAATGTATTTATTTCAGTGACAACCATGCATCTATTCCATCGCGTGGTTATGAAAATGCAACACCTCACTTATCCTACTGCATCTTTTTAGTTTTTACACATCACCAGAACTGCCTATTGCAGTTTGCAGAGTAGATCAGACAATTCTCAGGTACAAAACACAGATAAGCATAGATAGCAAAAGAGTCAACTGTTACATCCACAGGGCTGTTTGTTAAGTACGGAATCATAAAAACATTTAAGTACAGACCGGGCAAATTAAAAAAGTTCAGACTTCTTAGAAACATAGATATGCAAATTACGGAGTTACGAAACCTCGGGAGATGATGATGATGCTTAAATACCACAACCTACCTCGAGTTCTTCTAGGAATCATTTTTGTTGATTTTGGCGATTCTTCACAGGTGAAGGCTAAGCTGCCTCCTACACTACAGTTACCCACCTCAGGAACACCATGGCCAGATTTCACTTTCTCTTGTTACTTTAGACTCTTTATGAAGCTCTCTTTCATAGACGACAAACGACAACACCATTTTCTTCCATCTTTATTTCGAGCACGGACCGAAGGACGCTACCATGACATGGAATTAACTCGTTGAAGGCGTCGAGGTGGCTTACGCTTCTCTGTAATTGGAATAATGTACTCCATCAGCTGCAGGAGGGTAGAAAATATAGCATTAGAACGACAGTTCAAAATCCAAAAGCTGGCACAGAAAAGTTCATAGTCAATGCTGTGAAAAAGTTCAAAACATATCAGAAGTCCAAAGTTGACTAAAAGTCGTTTGCAGTTAAAACAGAGCATAAACTCCAATGCCAATGCCAAGAGTTACCATTCTTTCATTGAGCATAAAATCCAGCCCCGAAATGTGTTAAGGCCTCTAATGATCCTCATATGTCTAACAAAATTCAGATTCATAGCCCTAATCCAGATGCTTAAACAAATCCTCCAAGCTTTTTGACTGTATCTCATCACGATCACAGTTTTAGACTCTGCAACTGACACTTAACCTACCAAATCTTCCGTCATTTTACATTTTGCTTTTCTATCTACAATTTTCTCTTGTTATACAGCTAGTCCCTTGCCTGTAAAGCATAATTGTGCGACACTCGCACATAAAAAAGCCCCTTAGTTCTTCTTCAAATACTTTCTCTGTTTTTTCTCTTGGTTCCTACTTTGACTTTTCCGAATCACTTTGACCCCATGATTTGATTAACAAAACAATTCAAGAATTTGTAGTCTTTTCACGGTGTTGTAGAGTAAACTTTTCTCTACAACACCATAAAAAGATTACGAAACTCTTGCATCATTTTGCTAACAAAATCACCGGGTCAAAGTGAATAGTAAAGTAGAAAGCATGAGTAAAAACAGAGGAAGTAGTGAGTACTCTTACTGGTTTTACACCAAATTTCTTATGATGGATATAAATGCCAGTGCAGTACTGCACAAAATCAAGTGTATGATTCATTTCTCTAATTCAAGCATCATCAGAAAGAGCTGACAGTAGCAAGAGCGAAGGATAAGGAAGACTACGCGATACTTCGACTCTGGTAATACATGATCCAATGATAGCTCAGGTGGCATATTCACTCGTTCCACAACTCAGCCAAAGAACACAATAGAGTTCTGTGACTCACTGGGACTACTTATAAGAGGTCACCATTGCATTTTCAGTAGGTATTAAGTTCATCAAAGTGAATCATGTATGATACAATGGGAAAGTAAATGTTGGATACTTTAAGCATTTACCATATGAAGATGTTCTATTCTACGACTAGTAATATGCTTTGCAACTTAAAGAAGACAGGACCATTCCTAATGACTTCCCCTGCCTCTGCTCCCAGTGCACAAAAGTTTTAACATTTTTACTGGGCCGACTCAATCTATGAAGCTAATCTACGAGAAGGTAAATTTTGATGCAGAAATCTCCTTTTAGTGGCAGATATACAACGAGTCATCCACGCGTTTATATGGAATTGCACCAAGAACACATATTTTATTGCAGCTACAATGGGCCAATTCCAAAAATCACAAACAGAGATCTAGGTAAATAATTGCAGAAATTTACCTTAGATAATCTTCTATGTTTAGGAACTAAATACTCGATTCTTCACCATAGAGAAATAATTATCAAGAACGTTAATACACTCAGACATGAAGCTGTAAGATGTTAGATCATACCTGCTTGTACCTCAGTTTAGTTCTCTCAGCCTGCAATCAAAGACAATTTTTCAGAAGTTTGAACAAAGTACTGAAGCGAAATATAAAAGTTTCCTATTCCGAGAAGACAACAATGCAAATGTATGGTACACACTCCAGCACTGGCAATATTAATTCAACTTCCCAAAATAACGTAGGCGTCTGCGACAAACAGAATGCGACAGAGTGCGACAAACTGTTTAAACATAGCTGGGAAAGTCATCGAATGGGACAAACAGTTTCCACATTGCTGAAATATTAAGCATTATGACATAACGGTTTCCACATAGCTGGAACCGTTATGGAATGCGACAAACAGCTTCTGCAAAGCTGAAAAAGCTACTGAATTCGACAAACGAATTCCACAGAACTAAAATAGTTATGGTATGCGACAAATCAGTTTCGAAATAGCCAAAAATGTTGCCGAATCCGACAAGTTACCGAATGCGACAAACCCTAACAAATTCAATTAGAAAAGAGGAGTAGCAAAATGATATCCAGAGTTCAGATTCATGCTACAGGAAAATACAAGGGCACGTTTGAATCAGAACAACCATTACATATACTAATAACTAGTAGCAGCACACGAAAGCTAGTAGATGCACAAATCCTTTTCAAAGACTCTTGAAATAATTTTGAACACTTTTCGAAAAAAAATCAAAATGCAGAAAAAATGGCAACATAAACATGCAGAGCATCATATGATCCAGTTTCAGAAAACTAGTAGTAGCAGTTAATTCAGTTCCAAGAACGGTAGCAATGTCTATTCCTACACACAAAACAATAATGAACAAGACAATTTCAAAGACTCCTGAAATAATTTCCTCAGCAGAATCTAGAAAAACTATCATTTTTTGAAATAAAAAATAAAAAATGTAGCAAAATTGCATACATAAACATGCAGAGCATCATACAATCCTGTTTCAGAAAACTAGCTGCAAATTATTCATTTAAGGTTTGTCAATTCAACAGTAGCAGTAATAAATAAATCCATTCTCACACACGAAACAACAAATAAAAATTAACTGTCAGGGAATTAGATTTTTTTTTTTATTTTTTTTTTGAGAAATAGGGAATTAGAATTTTTAATTATGGATATACCTCTTCCCTCAGCAGCATAGCCTTCTCTTCCTCCAACTTCACCACCATTGCTTCCAGCTCACTAGTGTAAGCCTGAAACAGCATAAAATCACAACACATGAACTCATTAAATAAACAATCAATTACATAAATGTGTCGGATAAGTTGCAACTAAGAGATGCAAAAATTAATTACTAGTACCTGTTTGCGTTCTCTGGACCTCGCAGCCGATTCGCGATTTTTGATCATCCGCCTGTGTTTCTGCTGCGAAACCCTATCCATCGCCGCCTCATCCGTCGCCGTAACCCTCTTCGCCCTCCTCCGTATAAATAATCCTCCTCCGCCGCCTGTGTTCCGGATATTCCGTCTCGTTCCAGGCTCCGAAACTCAAGCTCCCCTGCCTCGAAATCGGCATTCCGCCGTCAGCAGAGGCGGAAGAGTCCGGAAATGCGCGGGCGACGGCGCCGTCGGCGTACATGTTTTTGAGGATTTCGTCCATGCTTCTGCTGCGATCACAGCTGGCTCCGGCACCGGAGGAGTCGAGGAATTGAATAGTAGAATTTCTAGGGTTTCACTTCAGAGATTGAGTCGTCAAATTATTACTCTCTCTCACTATCTCTGAATTCTAGGGACTTCGTTTCAGAGTCGCAACAAACCAGTAGAGATATCACTGAGAGAATAAAGGGGTAGAGCAGTTGAAACTGGAGGCACAGGAGGTCTTTTTTGTCTTTTTGTCTCATTGTGTCTTGCCTACTTGTCAAATTTCATGTGCATTTACTTGCATGGCTATTCCGCGTGGAGGGTATTTTCGTCATTGTGGGTGCTCTCAATGGAAACTGCTTGAGGTATGATATCCCCAGAGCTCAAGAGATATGGCAGAGTGTGAATTGGGGGTTTATCGGGATCGGTGAAGTGACGATAGCAGTTCGGCGTTGTATTAAAAGTGACTTAAATTTTAAGTTGGCTTATTTCTTTAGTGGGCTTTTTGTACTTGTTTGGGCTTCCATTTGGCAGAAGGCGGAAGCAAGGTTTGTGAAACCAGGTCTTCTTCCTCTGATCCCATCATTTATTAGTTACCAAATGGGTTAGGAAGAGGAATATATGATTGTGACATTAATTACGCCGTTTATTTAATCTCTAATTCTCTATATTTCACGGACTCCGGAATCATTCCATTTCTAGTAAAACAGTGCATATAATTATGGTACTTCTACTTAAAGGTAATGCACATTTTTCTTGTTTTTAAGGACTTGCCATATTTTCTCAACAAAAAAGGACAGCCATATACTCTTAATGCTTGTTTGGGAACACCTATGTTAATCTAGTTTTGATACTACTAGATAGAGAGACATACCACTCCGTCTCTGCTCTTTGTTCTCAATTTTCTTTTTGGTTCGTCTCTCCTCTTTGTTCTCATTGTCATTTTTAGTACCCTTAAACAGTTGAGATGACAATTTTACCCTCCTCAATAATACCCCAGCCGCCTCTTCTCATACCCACTCAAACCTTATCTTCTCACCTCACATAACAACTCACAACTCACAAAATGCCTTACCGAGAGAAAGAGAGGGAGAGAGATAGAGAGACGGGAGAAGACTTCGACGGGCTGAGAAGACTTCGACGGCGACGACTACGATGACGACGGCCGAAGAAGAAGACTTCGATGGCGACGATGGAGGCCCTGGCTACTTCGAAGGCGACGGAAAGGGTGGATGCTTCTCGATCGGTTTAGATTTTCAGATATGCACCCAGTCCCTCTCTTGACGCCGGACAGAGGACGGTGAGGACGGAGGACGGCGGCAGAGGCGACCCAGGTGAGTAAAGATCTGCTCCCTCTCTCTCTATCGAACGATTCTTCTTCTTCTTCTTCTTACTCGCATGGAGAGGCAGATTTGGGCGACGGTGGTGAAGAAAATGAAGATTCCGGCTCTGATCTGCGGCGGCAGAAGACGAGGACTGTTTTGATCTGTCGGTGATCTTAGATCGATTCTTCTTCTTCCTTTGATTTGTTGGTGATTTTAGATCTGATGTTGTAAAAATGATTTTTGATCAGATTTGTTTTGATCTATTGGTGGTTTTGATGTTTCTGTGGCTATTGATGGGGTTGGCTGGTTGTGGTGGTGGCAGTGGCGGTGGTCTTACTGTTAGGAGAGGTGGTGGTGGTTGTGTATGGTGGTGGTGTAGTTGATGGCTACTGGTGGTGGAGTGGTTGACGGTGGGTTTTTTTTTTTTGAAAACAAAAGGATAGAATTTAAATTACAAAATAGCCCTTGGGTATTTTGGACATTCTCCCTCTCCCCTTGTTCCATGAGCCCAGCCGCCATGGGAACATAGAGGAGAGAAAGAGTGGTAGTATATAGTGCTTCGAAGTTCTCGGAGGCTAACGCGAGAGAGAAAGACGGCGATCGGCTAATAGTGAGATGGCCACGACTGTGGAGAAGAAGAATCTGGACTTCACCCCAAAAGAGAACTAGACGGTTTACCTCGACGAAGATTACTGCGATCAGGCATATCAAAAACTTCCAGTTTTGCTTGATTGGAATGTTTGCATCGGAGGACCCAGTTAACGCTAGAGCTATGAGGAATATGTTTATGCGGATTTGGAAAGATGGAGAGCCGATATGTATTTTGGAGGTCGACTTCAACACCTTCATGTTCTGTTTTCCAGATCAAGCTTATATGGAGAGGGTCGCGGCATGAGGCCCTTGGATTTTCAACAGGAAGGTACTATTGCTAAAACCATGAGCGTTGGGAGACCATATCAAGGATGCGGATTTCGGGGGGTATTGAGGTTTGGTTGCATGTGATTGGGCTCCCAATCCAGCTTTTCAGGGAGGATACAGGGAAAAAGATGGCATCCATGGTGGGGGAGATCGCTGATTAGGACATTAGAATTCACACTGAAGGCGAAGGAAACTATGTGAGGATTATAGACTTCCTTCCCGTAATGGAACCCATTAGGAGAGGAGTACATGTAGGGAGAGGATCTTGGTCGACTTCCTCTACGAAAGAATCTCAAGTATATATTTTTGGCGTGGAAGCATAACACATGAAGGCAAACATTATTTGAAAGTATCTAAATAAATTAAAGAAACATTCATGGAGGGCTACAGGGACTGGATGCTCTAAATCGCTGATCAACTCCATCCTCACCGCGAGAAGGCAGGGCGAGAAAATTCTTTTAACAAAGGGAATGGCTCCCCAAGTAGAGGCTCGGATTCGCGAGGTAATGGATGTGTTCGCTGACTCGCTGATAGACAATACGTCGACTCTGTCTCCTCCCAGGAATGCTCCGTCTCCTCCAGCAGATGTTGCCCCGAGGGCCAAAAGACAAAAGCAGGAGGGTGTTGCAATCTCCTCCCCTCCTAAGAGTGCTCCAACTTCATCCCCTGCGAAGTCTCTTGCTTCTAAGGACAAAGGAAAAGGTCGCATGCCAAGCAAAGTGCGGAAAGAGCTCGCAGTTGAGACTTTTGTTCCTTTTGGTCAGGAGGAAGATGAGGATGAGAGGAGAGAAGGGAGAGGAAGAGATGATGATGAAGAAGAAATAGTCAAATGCGAAGGAGAAGAAGAAAGAGGTCTCAAACAAACTTATCTTCTTCGTACTTTAGCTCTTGCAATAATTGTTGAACAATTTGTTCTTTTGCAGGTGATGATACATAAACCATCGGCGGCCTTCTGGCCAAGAAAAAGAAGAAAACCAATGGTTCTCACTCTGGCGTTTCCAGCGAAGACATAGACGAAGATATCCTTGCTGAGTCTGAAAGAACGGCTGCAGAAGCCGCAGAGAGAAGGAGGAAGCGAGAAGAAGATGAGATCGAGCTCATAAAGAGGAGAAGTTTGGAAGAACAGCATGTTGATGACTTGGTGGAGCAATTTGATGATTTAGATGTGGCGGCTTTGGAACAAGCTCAAGAAGACTTTGAGGAAATCGCAGGTGGCAAACAAGGTGAGATTTTTAACCTTGATGTGACTTACCAAGAAGTGATTACTGGTGCGTTAAAGCATGGCTTATCAAAAGTTGATATTCGCCGATGGCTAGTAGGCAAGTGTGGTGAACCCTCAGGTAATCATTCAAGCAATGTTTGTAAATCAGGCTTAGTAACCCAGTCATCATCGTAACGAGTTTCTTCGCACCCCAGGTCACGCTCACCTTAAAGATGTGCTTAATGAAGATACCCAAGTAGGATATGGTGTCGCATCTTTAACATATGATGAAGGTGCTGCGATCCCACCTAAGTGTGGAGGTGCCCGCTTTTGATCTATCAAAATAACAAAACACTGTAATACAAGTTACCTCACTATTTTTCTGTCCTGTATCGCAGGCGATGCTGAAGAGGATGTGCCGGAGCGAAGGATTCAGCCTGCTACATCTTATGCTCCAGAGCGAAGCCCTTACGTTGAGAAGCCTGTCGCAGCTACTAAGTATGAAGGAGAGCCTTTGGAGGATATCATTGAGGTATCTGATGATATCGAAGCTGACACCGTGCTAAGAGAGGAAGACGCTGATGCTGCAGTTGAGGAAATGGAAACAGATGGTGCTGGAGATGAAGTTCATGAAAATAAACAAGTCATGGAAGACACAGCATCGCATGCAAATGTTGATGTCCAAATGAATGCTCCCGAGCCACAAGAGCCCCTCGCAGCCGAAGAAGTTCCTGGTCAAGCAACAGCTGCCACTATTGTTGTTCCTTCAACAGAGGTAGAGCTTGTAGAGGTTCCCCAAGCATGGAGTTTTTGGAGTTCGCAAGTTGGAGCTGCTGTCGCGCCTGTTACGGCCTATACTCTTCCCTCCAACTATGATGAGCTCGAGTTCGCAGCTGAGAGACGAGCAATGGAGCGAGGACAGACTTCAGCTTTCCCAGCAATGCGCATTCCCTCTTTGCGTGAAATCCTTGAAGGGACTGGTATGTTATCATTCTTCGTATTCTACATCCTTGTTTTAAAGCTTTCACGCTCTAAACTTGAATTGACTTGATCAGGAATGAAGCAAGCTGATGTGGACTGGCTGGTTCAGATGCGCCTCTCATACCCCTGGTCATTCGCGAGATCTCTGGAGATAGAGCCATATGACAGGAGGCTTTTCTTGACTGAAGCCATCTGAATTCTGGAGCAAGTGTCTGTGTCCACTCCTGCGACCATTTCTCCTCACAGTGCACAACTGCTTTTTAGCACATGCAAAGGGCTTCAAGCTAAATTTCAAGGCAAGCTGGGCTTCGGGTATCTCCTCAATAGGATCACCGAAATTCTCGCAGCTGTGAGTTTGAAGCGCGGCTACCTTAACCTCGCATCTGAAAGGCGGAAGGTAGAGGAACAAAGGCAGAAGGCTGAAGAAGCTGTCAACCTCTTTCATGCGATGAACGCCAAGTATTAACAGCTGAAGCGAGAAGTGGACCAAGCAAGAGAGATGTCGCTCTCGTTTTCTCCAGAGGACCCTTTGATCAAGGATTTTTTTTAGAAACAAAAATATTCGTTTAGAACGAAATATTATTGTAATGTGTTTCTCCCCCATTTTTTTATCTGGAAATCTATGTCACGTTTTGCCCTTTTGAGAATTTTCACAAATATCATGATGCGTATCAATTATGACGTCACATAGTGACGTATCTGCCTTGATTTTTGCGCTAATGATTAATTAGATAAGCATGGTTTCCTTGGGAAGCCCATCCTTATTATGACCTTCTGTCATTAATTAGGGCGTGCCACCGAATCGTCATAGCCTTTAGTAGGGTAATTGAATTTTACCTCTTTTGAGACGTAAGTAATTGATTCTTACCCGTTTTCCAAGTTTTGCTGACTCAGCTAGGGAACTGAAGAGTCTCCCTAAGGTCTATATAAACCCTGCCGCTTTATGCTTGGGTTCGTCATCCCAAAATGTGGCTTGCCATGAGTCCTTACGACTGCTGGCCTCATTGCTTGTCTTTTGTTGAGTCATGGCAATTTCCAGTTGTGAAATCTGAGTTTGTGCATTGTGCCATAGAAATAGGTTGCAAGATCTTCTTTATAAATCTTACTGTTCTTCTTGATTGCTTTGAAGAAGATATAGACAATACCTCATGCTTCTACGAAGATTCTTCTTTGTCTATTATGTTTGCAGGTCGTATCTCCGGCTGCCTTCCGGCGAGGTGCAGTTCCATACTGACCTTTTTACCGACTTGTAATGAATGGAGTGTTTCTCCTCTAGCTTTCCTGGAGGAGAACAATTTACCTCCACGTTCTTGAACAAGGTGTGACGAGCCATGGCGCTCGTCTCTTTGGACAATAAGCTTTCTGCCCCAGGAGCTTTTCTCCACTTGTTCTTCACCGCCGCATCCGCCTGGACATGGGGTTCATCTGGCACATCTCTTGGAAGAAGACCAGTCAAGAGCCTTGTTCAGATATAGGACCTCGACGATAGCGTCACATAGCTTTTGTTAGCATTTGTAGGCCGATCATTTTATAGTAAGAATTTTCTTAGTATGAGCTTTTGCCTGTAAGCTGCTATTTAGACAGATAAGTTGTAAGTCATTTTGACTGTTAATGAAACGTGCTTTAGCTCAGTATGAACTTTCGCTTGTAAGATGCTATCTAGACAGATAAATTGTAAGTCATTTTGACTGTTAATGAAATGCACTTTAGTATTTGCTGTTCTTGTTTGATACAACAAATTGTAATATCGCATGCGTGTTGGCTATAAAACAAGTTATATTTCTTTCGCCTTTTCATTTGGATGTTCGCCTGAATAATTCTTTATTTCAAGCTTGATAAATTTTGCATTCGCACAGGGCGTTGCTGCTATAGCTTGCTATCTAAACAGGTAGGCTTGCAGACCAGTTAAGATCGTGATTAAATATTATTACTATCTGAGCAAATAGGCTTGGCTCGCACAAAGGCGTTTATCATAATTGCTCCTATCTAAGCAGATAGGCTTTTGGATCAGTTAAGATCATATATCACGGCTGCTATCTAGGCAGATAGGCTTTTAGATCACTTAAGATCGTTTTTGAACATTGCGGCAGATAGGCTTTGGATCGCATAGGATCATACATTATGGCTTCTATCTAGGCAGATAGGCTTTTAGATCACTTAAGATCGCATTTGAACATTGCTGCTATCTCGGCAGATAGGCTTTGGATCGCATAAGATCGCGTGTTATGGCTGCTATCTTGGTAGATAGAATTTTGTTGTAAATAAGTAGAGAAGTAAATAGATGATAAGAGACGACTAAGGTAATAAAATTCTTCTCATATGGGAGAATTCTTTTATTAAAAGCACCATCATATGGGAAAGGCAAGATTACAAGTTCCTCATATGGGAGGAAACGACGCATGAATCTATCAGAGTACTTAGACATACATTTCAATAGACATTTGAATCCGATGTATGTAAAAGAGAGAGTTTTAAGGATAATACTTTTTAATCCAGCACATATTGATCGGACTTGGGATTGTGGCAGTCCCATGAAGCCTCTGTATTGTGCAGTAACCACTGTCAAATACTTCTTTAACTTTGAACGGTCCCTCCCAGTTAGCTGCGAACTTTGGATGGGCTGCCTCCCGCATGCAATGATATGAAGCGCGCAAGACCAAGTCCTTGACCGCGAAATCTCGATGTTGGACTGTTTTGTTGTATGCGCGAGCGATCCTCTCCTTGTACCGCTTGTTAGCCCGCTTAGCTTGCTCTCGCTTCTCCTCCAACAAGATCAAGTCGTGGTCGCGTTGATTGTCATATAATGCATGAAAGGCCAATCTCGCAGAGTTGATTTTCACCTCCGCCGGTACAACAGCTCAAGCTCCATAGCATAGAAGGAACGGGGAGACTCCTGTGGGAGTCCTCGACGAAGTTCGATATGACCATAATGCAATGTTCAAAGAATCGGCCCATTTCTTGTGATCGTCTGCGACCATCTTGCTCAGAATTCTTAGTAGTGTCTTGTTGGTTGCTTCTGCTTGACCATTCCCTTTCGGATAATAAGGAGTGGAACAGACCTGCCTTATGTTGTACACTGCTAGTTTTGCGGCTACTTGTCGGTTTACAAAGGGCGTGCCATTATCCGAAAGGATTGTGTTGGGCATTCCGAACCTGTATATGACTTGAACGAAATTCACCACTGCGAGCGCATTAGCTGTCTTGAGCGGTATTGCCTCTACCCACTTAGTAAACAACTCAGTCGTAGTCAGGATGAACTGGTTCCCATGTGAGGCCGGTCGAATGGGGCCAACAAAATCTAGAGCCCAAGTGTGGAATGGCCATGGCGTACCTAATGCGTGTAGGTCTACGGCAGGAGCATGTACGAGGTTGCCCTTAAATTTACATTCCTGGCATCTCCTTACTTTGGTGCGACAATCCGCCTCCATTGTGGGCCAAAAATAACTAACTGTGAGGAGTTGTTTGCATAGCTTCGCGCCCCCTTGATGCTCTACTTGGTGAGATAGATCCATCACCTCATGCGCTTATTTGTTATCTAGGCATCGAAGTAAATTATCCTCATGACCCCTTCGCCAGAGTACGTTTTCCTGTACCACATATCGAGCTGCCTTTCTTTTCAGTTTCTCGGCTTCTTTCATTTTCTCAGGCTCGATTCCTTTTGTGAGAAAATCGAAGAGTGGCTTTCTCCAGTCCGTGTCATCATCGACCAAAGTGATTGTTAGAGAATCCTTGATCAATGCGCAGCTTTCACAATTCCCTTAAATTATCGCAGCAGCCGTTGACATGTCCGGCCAATGAATTCCATATCTTTGGGCTTTTCGATAGATCGACACCTCACCTTCTCCACACGTGTGCTGGTGAATTTTTTCCAATAACACTTCTCCCTCCTTCTGCGAGACGCATCGCATGAGTATTCCTCCTGGGCCTTTGTAGTAGAGGGCGTTATCATGTGCAGTATCCCTTAGTGGATGCCCAGTTCTCTTTACTCGTCCCCTCAGCAATTGCATGCAATATCGATTTCTCCAATCTCCAGCATCCATGAACTCATCCTCGCATGCCTCGTAGACATATTCTCACAAGCCTTCCCTCAAGCACTTCGTCTCTGCACTCCAAGGATCTGGCCCTGAATTTCTTGATGAATGTGACTCCATCTTCCTCGCGCTTCTGGTACATACGAGAGAGATGAATCATTGTAACCAACTCTTCCACCTGGAAGAATTTGGTGTAGAACTTTTGAACCATGTCGTCCCAAGTTTTAACAGATCCGGCCTCCAACGTTCTATACCACTCCAGTCCTCTGAGGGTAATTGCACCACTGCTGGTGGGGTTTGGGAATTAGGGTTAGGTGGTGTGGGTACCACTCCAGTCCCCTGAGTGGTAGAGGCTCCCCCTCCCTAAGAGACGGCAGTGCCCGCTGTAGGATTCGGAGCGAGGGTTCCCAGGATGGCCATTATACGTTCCATCTGTGCGGATTGAGCCTGAAGGGCCTTTCCCTGATTCTGGATGGTGGCGTTTAGAGCCTCCAATGTCGGAGTCCCACTGGCGGCCGCAGAGACGTGACGGGTCTCCTCTCCTGAGGTTGTCTCCGTGGAGGGTGATCTGTTACTGACGTCATCTTCGTGAGACATGGTTGCTTGCAGTGGTAAGTTTCACGTCAGGTTCACCAAATGTGTACGAGAGAATCCATTAGAGAGGACTCGATATACACCAAGAGCAGAGGATAAGAACACAGGAAGGGTAGGGTTGTGTGTAGGGAGAGAGTAAGGCAATAGTACTGTATGAGAGAGAGACAAAATTTTGGCAGAGCTTCCGCGTATCTCTGGTGATTCGCCTTTGTATGGAAGGTTTAACGATCCTATATATAAGGGAGAATGTGACCGTTGTAGTGGGTTAATGCGCCCATTGGCGGCTTAATTAGCTTAACCACAACGGCACGTTCGTCCGCGCATATAGGGACCGTTCCGCACGTTAACCGCGTATATCGGAACCGTTATGAGATTGACCGGGTTTATGGAGCTCGTGCCATAAATCTCTCAAAGCAGTTACTAAAGGTCGCGCGCGAGCTTGGTTGTCGCTCGCACGCGACAGGACTTACTCTAGCCTCCAAACCACTAAGTCCCTACAAGTCCCGTGTGGTGGTATGCGAGGGCCCTGTCTCGCAGGCCCCGCGTGGATCAGCGCGGGTGGTGATCCAGTGTGTGTGGAACACAGCTAGGTGTGCTGGATGATCGCCACGTGGCTAAGATCTGCCTGTCTAGAAAGCACTATCTACACCCAGCAAAACTCAGCCATGGATCGGCGGATTTTTTCCAGTGACTAACGGTGGAGATCCAATACCGATCCCAGAATTTCCTGAAATTGTTGAAGATTCAAGCAATGGTCAGACATGGAAGCGGCAGCTGAGGGAGACGGCGGCGAGTGGAATCGCCGCGGCGGAGACGCCGATGACGTGGCAAGGCGATCACAGAGATGTTGTTGTTGACTGTCCAGTGAGCGTGACACCATTAGGCCACGTCAGTTACGCATCATCTGGTCCCACTTGTGCCCGCTTGAAGGCGTCGTTGTAAACTCTATTGATGCTAATGCTAGTTTGCAGAGTAGGTCAGACAATTCTCAGGTACAAAATACAGATAAGCATAGATAGCAAAAAGAGTCAACTGTTACATCCACAGGGCTGTTTGTTAAGTACGGAATCATAAAAACATTTAAGTACAGACCGGGCAAATTAAAAAAGTTCAGACTTCTTAGAAACATAGATATGCAAATTACGGAGTTACGAAACCACGGGAGATGATGATGATGCTTAAATACCACAACCTACCTTAAGTTTTTCTAGGAAGCATTTTTGTTGATTTTGGCGATTCTTCACAGGTGAAGGCTAGCTGCCTCCTACACTACAGTTACCCCACCTCAGGAACACCATGGCCAGACTTCTCTTTCTTTTAGTTACTTCAGACTCTTTATGAAGCTCTCTTTCTCTCTTCACAGACGACAAAAGACAACACCAGTTTCTTCCATCTTTATTTTTGAGCACGGACCGAACAGACGCTACCATCACATGGAATTAACTCGTTGAAGGCGTCGAGGTGGCTTACGCTTCACTGTAATTGGAATAATGTACTCCATCAGCTGCAGGAGGGTAGAAAATATAGCATTAGAACGCCAATTCAAAATCCAAAAGCTGGCACAGAAAAGTTCACAGTGAATGCTGTGAAAAAGTTCAAAACATATCAGAAGTCCAAAGTTGACTAAAAATCGTTTGCAGTTAAAACAGAGCATAAACTCCAATGCCAATGCCAAGAGTAACCATTCTTTCATTGAGCATAAAATCCAGCCCCGAAATGGGTTAAGGCCTATAATGATCCTCACATGTCTAACAAAATTCAGATTCATAGCCCTAATCTAGATGCATAAACAAATCGTCCAAGCTTTTTGACTGTATCTCATCACGATCACAGTTTTAGACTCTGCAACTGACACATAACCTACCAAATCTTCCGGCATTTTACATTTTGCTTTTCTATCTACAATTTTCTCTTGTTATACAGCTAGTCCCTGGCCTGTAAAGCATAATTGTGTCGGCACATAAAAAAGCCCCTTAGTTCTTCTTCAAATACTTTCTCTGTTTTTTCTCTTGGTTCCTACTTTGACTTTTCCCAATCACTTTGACCTTATGATTTGATTAACAAAACAATTCAAGAATTTGGTAATCATTTCAAGGCGTTGTAGATTAAACTTTGCTCTACAACAGCATGATAATATTACAAGATTATTGCATCGTTTTGCTAACCAATTCACCCGGTCAAAGTGACCCAGTGAATAGTAAAGCAGAAAGCAAGAGTAGAAACAGAGGAAGTAGTGAGTACTACTGGTTTTACACCAATGTAGTGATGCACAGAAAGCAAGTGTATGATACATATTCTTTATCAGAAAGACCTCCGTAGCAAGAGAGAACGGTAAGGAAGACTACGCAATACGTTGACACTGGTAATTCGTTGTCCAAAAATGACTCAGGTGGCATATTCACTCTATCCACAACACGGCCAAAGAACACAAAAGAGGTTAACACATCCTGTCAGCAACATCTATTTGCCCCTCATTTTTCAAACAATACATCAACTACTATTGTAAGTGACACACGAAAAGGTCAGGCATAGGGAGGAAGAAGCCTTAAATCAATTTTACTTTCAAATGACAAGGCAAAAACATTGTGTTATGATATATGTCCCACATCGCTTTAGCATATAGGTTACCCATTGTATAGTTTATATATATAGGACCCTTTGTCAATTGTTTAATCCAAGTTCAATATACAATATTTTGCTTCCGCTTCCAATTCTAACACATTGAATGAATACTTTGAGCATGCAAGAACAGAGTACATTTCCCTTTTGCAGGGGACATGAACTTCCTATGAAGGAATATGCAAACCAATTTACATGCAGGTAAATTTTAACATTGTTACTGGGCCGACTCAATCTATGCAGCTAATCTACAAGAAGGTAAATTTTGATGCAGAAATCACCTTTAAGTGGCAGATATACAACGAATCATCCACACGTTTTTATGGAATTGCACCAAGAAACACATATTTTTTTTATTGCAGCTACAATTGGCCAATTCCGAAATCACAACCAGAGATCTAGGCAAAATAATTGCAGAAATTTACCTTAGATAATCTTCTATGTTTAGGAACTACATACTCGATTCTTCAGCATAGAGAAATAATTTGACGTTAATACATTCAGACATGGAGCTGTAAGATGTTAGATCATACCTGCTTGTACCTCAGTTTAGTTCTCTCAGCCTGCAATCAAAGACAATTTTTCAGAAGTTTGAACAAAGTACTGAAGCGAAATATAAAATTTTCATATTCCGAGAAGACAATGCAAATGTATGGTACACACTCCAGCATTGGCAATATGCTCACAACATTCTGTGATATATTTAATTCAACTTCCCAAAATAACCTAGGCGTCTACGACAATAAGAATCCGATAGAGTGCGACAAACACTTTAAACATAGCTAGGAATGTCATCGAATGCGACAAACAAATTCCACATTGTTGAAATATTAAAGAACACGACAGAGCGGTATCCACGTAGCTGGAACCGTTATGGAATGCGACAAACAGCTTCCGCAAAGCTGAAAAAGCTAATGAATTCGACAAACGAATTCCACAGAACTAAAATAGTTATGGTATGCGACAACAGTATCGAATAGCAAAAAATGTTGCCGAATGCGACAAGTTACCGAATGCGACAAACCCTAACAAATTCAATTAGAAAAGAGGAGTAGCAAAATGATATCCAGAGTTCAGATTCATGCTACAGGAAAATACAAGGGCACGTTTGAATCAGAACAACCATTACATATACTAATAACTAGTAGCAGCACACGAAAGCTAGTAGATGCACAAATCCTTTTCAAAGACTCTTGAAATAATTTTGAACACTTTTCGAAAAAAAATCAAAATGCAGAAAAAAATGGCAACATAAACATGCAGAGCATCATATGATCCAGTTTCAGAAAACTAGTAGTAGCAGTTAATTCAGTTCCAAGAACGGTAGCAATGTCTATTCCTACACACAAAACAATAATGAACAAGACAATTTCAAAGACTCCTGAAATAATTTCCTCAGCAGAATCTAGAAAAACTATCATTTTTTGAAATAAAAAATAAAAAATGCAGCAAAATTGCATACATAAACATGCAGAGCATCATACAATCCTGTTTCGGAAAACTAGCTGCAAATTATTAATTTAAGGTTTGTCAATTCAACAGTAGCAGTAATAAATAAATCCATTCTCACACACGAAACAACAAAAAAAAATTAACTGTCAGGGAATTAGATTTTTTTTTATTTTTTTTTTTGAGAAATAGGGAATTAGATTTTTTTTTTTATTTTTTTTTTGAGAAATAGTGTAAGCCTGAAACAGCATAAAATCACAACACATGAACTCATTAAATAAACAATCAATTACATAAATGTGTCGGATAAGTTGCAACTAAGAGATGCAAAAATTAATTACTAGTACCTGTTTGCGTTCTCTGGACCTCGCAGCCGATTCGCGATTTTTGATCATCCGCCTGTGCTTCTGCTGCGAAACCCTATCCATCGCCGCCTCATCCGTCGCCGTAACCCTCTTCGCCCTCCTCCGTATAAATAATCATCCTCCGCCGCCGCCGCCGCCGACGCCGCCGCCGCCGCCGCCGCCGCTTCCGCTAGCGACGCCAAAACCCCCATGCCCAGCGTTCAACGGCTGAAAAAGACCAGGGACCTGAAATTGAACGGAACTAGCTACCGGATCGGCGTTGAATTCGAGCCCCGGCGTCGGCATCACCGGCATCTCCACCTCCTCCGCCGTCACAACGCCGGCCTTGGCCAGGAAGGCCTCCAGAGTCATCCCTGGCTCGTGCCGCTGTTCTTGTTCCGCCTGTTCCGTCTCGTTCCAGGCACCGAAACTCAAGCTCCCCTGCCTCGAAATCGGCATTCCGCCGCCAGCAGAGGCGGAAGCATCAGGAAATGCGCGGGCGACGGCGCCGTCGGCGTACATGTTCTTGAGGATTTCGTCCATGCTTCTGCTGCGATCACAGCTGGCTCCGGCACCGGAGGAGTCGAGGAATTGAATAGTAGGATCCGGATTCGATG
The DNA here is from genome assembly GCA_023055425.1 of Linanthus parryae. NCBI lineage: Eukaryota > Viridiplantae > Streptophyta > Magnoliopsida > Ericales > Polemoniaceae > Linanthus > Linanthus parryae. The sequence goes on along the minus strand of JALGPY010000002.1, from coordinate 24,415,184 downwards.
TTGACGCCATAGAGCGATTTTCTAGGGTTTCACTTCAGAGATTGAGTCGTCAAATTATTACTCTCTCTATCTCTATCTCTGAATTCCAGGGACTTCGTTTCAGAGTCGAAACAAACCAGTAGAGAGAGAGTCGTAGAGAGAATAAAGGGCAGTTGAAACTGGAGGCACAGGGGGAGGTTTTTTTTTGTTTTTTGTCACATTGTGTCTTGCCTACTTGTCAAATTTCATGTGCATTCACTTGCATGGCTTTTCCGCGTGGAGGGTATTTTCGTCATTGTGGCGGCTCTCAATGGAAACTGCTTGAGGTATGATATCCCCAGAGCTCAAGAGATATGGCAGTGTGTGAATTGGGGGGTTATTGGGATCGGTGATGTGACGATAGCAGTTCGGCGTTGTATTAAAAGTGACTTAAATTTAAGTTGGCTTATTTCTTTAGTGGGCTTTGTAGTTGTTTTTACTTTCATTCAGAAGGCGGAGGCAAGCTTTGAGAAACCAGGTCTTCTTCCTTCTTATCCCATCATTTATTAGTTACCAAATGTGTTTGGAAGTCGAACTTATGATTGTGACATTAACTACGCGGATTATTTAATCTCTAATTCTCTATATTTAACGGAATTCCATTCTTAGACATAATTAATGGTAATTTTACTCAAGGGAATGTACATTTTCTTGTATTTAAAGACTTGTCATATTTTTCATAACAAAAAAAGGACTTGCCATATAGACTCTTAATGCTTGTTTGGGAAGGCCTATTTTAATCTAGTTTTGATACTACTAGATAGAGAGACAAAGTATATAGTGCTCCGAAGTTCTCGGAGGCTAACACGAGGGAGAAAGACGGCGATCGCCTAATAGTGAGATGGTCACGACTCTGGAGAAGAAGATTTCGAACTTCACCCCAAAAGAGAACTAGACGGTTTATCTCGACGAAGATTACTGCGATCAGGCAGATAAAAACTTCCAGTTTTGCTTGATTGGAATGTTTGCATCGGAGGAGCCAGTTAATGCCAGAGCTATGAGGAATATGTTTATGCGGATTTCGATTGATGGAGAGCCGATATGGATTTTGGAGGTCGACTTCAACACCTTCATGTTCTGTTTTCCAGATCAAGCTTATATGGAGAGGGTCGCGGCATGAGGCACTCAATTCTTCAATAGGAAGGTTGTAACACCCCTAATTCCCGAGAGAGTTCTTAGTGCAATATCAAGACTTTGGGGGCTAATTTGTAAATAGTTTGTCACGGCTTTAAAGTGGGCATTTTGGAGTTTTAGCGAAATTTGGACGTTGTTAGAATGATTTTGAAGCACTAGAAATGTTTGGGGTGGTTGTGCAATTCTCTGAAATTAAGTAGAAGCTCTAATTCTAGTTGTATCCAAAAGTTTAGAAAAAATACACTTTCACCCCCCTTGCATGAGAGCCACTTGGCAATATCATTTTGACACCTCAATAGTGAGGTGGTAGCTAATGAACTACCTTCTCCTCCACCAGCAGATCATGGAGAGAAACTATCTCCCTTTCCTCATCATCTCTCATCATCTTCTTCATTCATCTCCACCATGAAACCACCACCTCCACCAAGGAAATACCACCAAACAACCACCAAATCCCGACCTGCTACCACCTGGAGTAGCCCTCACCACAAGGATCAAAACGCCCCAAACAGATCGGGATTTCATCAAGAATCGAGTGAGAAATTCGGGTTTGAAGGTAAGAACCCTAGTTCGGTTTTTCGTCGATTTCTCCCTCCTCGTTGCAACCCATCACAATTAACACACATATTCTTGTTCCTTGTGTCGAGGCGAACCTGGGAAGCACAAGTATGCCCTGCAAATCGCCAGATTTTGCTCCAGCCACCGTGCCGCCGCCGCCAAACCTCCATGGCCGACCAAAAATGGTAACTCCTTCATTTCTCCACCAAATTTGGTGTTCCTTACATCAATGTGATCCCCATGACCTTAGAAATGCATTAGAAGCATCAAAACCTGCCCAGATTTTGGTTAGGTTCGAGTTTTGTTTCATTTTTCACTCTTGGTTCGTTTTTCCGTCATGCATAAACAGCCCCTGTTCAAATGATCATATCTCTCTCGTTTTTAATCCGTTTTGAGCGATTCAGGACTTTCTGGAAACCTCAGACAATTGGCTACAACTTTCATGTTTTAAGTTTTGTCAAATTCGGTCTCTAAACCACCTAAAAATCGAATTGAAGTTGCTGTGTTCGTGCTTGTTCATGCTGAGTTTTTCCCACCAGCATTTTTGACCCAACTTTGGATCTCTGTATCTCCCTCGTTTTTGGTCCGTTTTGAATGATCTTTACCTTTCTGGAATCCTTGGAGAATTGGCTACAACTTTTGTGTTGATTTCTTGGTCCAATTTTAACTCTAAACCCTCTGATTTTGGCTCCAAAGTTGCTGTGATGTTGATGTTCTTCACTAGCAAAAACTCAGAATTTTCTAAGTATAGAATCCTATGGTGAAACACCCATTTTCTAACCCTTGTATCTTCTTCAAAGCTTAATGAAACTTAGATCTGTTTTCTCCTATGTGTAGCTGGTATATAATACTTCAAATCATCATCTCTGGGTCATGTTCAAATTTATAACGGATTGCTCACAAAACGAGCCTAAAGTTGCTAGGTTGAACTCGTGAAGCACTATCGAATTTTTCTAAGTATTAAATCGTAATTTTCATCCAACTTTGGCTAGCGATATTTCTTTGAATACTTGGAGTTCTTAGGATTTCAACTATGTTCTGGAAAGCTTGGAATACCCTCTTCAATACCCCACCTTCATATTTCCCAAACTCTCCCTCATTTTACCACAAATCAGCTCCAAAGTTGACTAGTTGAGATGATTTCACCCTATCTTTGACTTTCAATTTTCTCCCTCTAAATGACATTTATGGCCTTAGCGTTCTTCACGAAACTTGCTCGTATTCATATTCTGAGTCTAAATATCAAGTTTGACCAAGTTTGACTTTTCGCAAACCCTAGTTTGACTGAACTGTATAGGAGGGGCAAAATAGTAATTTCACTTAAACTTTGAATTGAGATTGGTTTAGTAACTTGGAGTTTGTCAACATGTCTTGTATGCGTATTTGGAGTACTCGTATGTGATTTTGGGCTAGTGTTAACCAAGTCAATAGTTGGGGTCTTTTTGCAATTTTACCAAACTTTAGGGGCCTAAGTGCAATTTATTGAAAGTTGTAGATTTCGTTGCTAAGTCATATGGAAGAGTTTGAAGTTAATTCTCGCATGTTTTCGGGCCAATATGAGTATAATTTGGGATCTAGGAAGTTTCAGACACTGTACTAAACGGTTTTGGAGTATCAGGGGCATTTTGGTCAAGTTAGCTTGCATGACCCGCATTCCATTGCATTTTTGCATAAAACCCCATATAGAGGGTAAATGCTAATAGACTGTATACCTCTGTATATCCAGCCGACGTTAAGGATCGTTCGAAGTAGACGTATGTATTGTGTTGCTGCATTTACCGTAAGACCCGGAACCAATATGGGACGAGAGTTGTAGGAGTGCTAGCTTTGCTTTGCGCCATTCATGGCTTAGAGGTAAGTACATATGTACGACCTTTTCATATCAAAAATGTGCGTACGTGTTTGATGCTTCAAATGAATACTTGATATATGAAAAAGTATGAGAATGCATGTTTTCCACTCGAATGTTGTTAAAATATTTTATTCATCTCCTTTGAGAACTCTCAAATATTACTTTGTGAAATTTTGATATTCTGATTCTGGTTATGTGAAAGAGAAGAAATAAAATACCTCTAATAGACTTAGGACGATGTACAGAGTACTGTTATTAATGGGAGGCGTCAAGCGATCCTCCATTTTCTTATGGCTAAGACCATTGAAGCAATGCTTCTTATTATTGGATAGAACGTCAATGTTCACAAATCCGCCCCCGATGAGCCAAAATGTATCAAGATATTGAGGCCAAGGGTTTTATAGAGCTATAGAGTGCTACTTATACTTGTAAGGGTCACTACGGTATAGGGGTGTCGACACTTAAGGCCTTTTAGCTAATGTTGTGAGCGGGGTTGACGAATGGGCTCCCTTAACGCTCGGGTGAAATAGGGTTTGATAGACCCTAGAAGGAACCCTTAGTGATTATTTCGTGATCCCTCTGTTTACATCGATCCTGCTGGTGGCTCTTGACACGCCTCAGCAAAATTAAACTGTTGATTGAAGTCGAATTTTTATAAATTGACTACTCATTAATGTTGTTTGTGGCTCTTGATATGCCCTAATCGATTGAAATGAATTGTAAATCCTGGCTACTCATGAACTACTATCGTTATCGTTTCAAATGAACTTGTTTACTCTGGATATTTTACCAACTACTCGTGGTTTCTCAACTGTTATTAAATTGAGAGGTTTTTGTTACTCGGTTACTTCAAGTTGATCCAAATTCTCCAATATGATAGTTTTACTGCTTAAATCTTCTGATTTGTTTCAACTCATGCTTCCGTGCCACTCGCTGCTTTACATGTCGTAGTGTGTACTTACTCAGTTTTTACTGATCAATTTCTTCAAAACTGCGTCGGCATTTGCCATTTTAAAACCGCAGGTCGTCAGTCAAGTTTGGGGAATGGGAACGAGGATCGAGACGAAGAAGTATAGCTTAAGTCGGATCACTTAGTAGATCACAACACATTTTTTTTTTCTTTATCCAAATTGTACTCATTTTTTTTGAGATATTTGTTGTATACATTAAATAAGATGTAATCTTAATAGTCAATTTTCTACTTTTGGTTAGCGATAGTCGGATTAACCCTGAACCAAGATCCCGGGTTGTTTCAGATGGTATCAGAGCATCGGTTCTCCGGTTAAAGTGACTTTTCGATTTCCATTAGTAGAGAATAAGAAAGATAAAACGTTTTCAAAATTTAAAATTGATTAGGATAACCCAATTTGGCAATAAGAAGTAAACAAGCCGTCGAGGAGTTTGGGTACTTATGTATTATGAAACTCGACTTGTACCGTATATGTTGATTAAATATTAATGACTATTTGAGATGTTCATGCAAAGTTTACTTGCCTATTTACAGGCGCAATATTTATGTGACATGCCTATTTATATCGAATTGTTTGTCGTAGTTGTATGATGCGTATCTTTGGCTCTTTATTTTTGTAAGTAATTATTCGACGAGAGAGTAACAACGTTGTGACTTAGAAGACCCCGAGACCATTCTTTCGCACCTACGAGTGACGGACCTTAAAACATTAGTTTGAATTTTGTTTATTTTGAGTTAATTTGACATGGTTCTTTCCCAAATTAGAAAGTTTTGAAAATAAAGTATTTATTAAAAAAAATTGTTTCTGAAAATTATTGACGTTTCGAGCTACCAAATGCCAAGTGATATGGACCACTTTGTTTAACAGCCCGCTGGCGCGACTCTTAGTACGACGGTACTATAAGTTGTACCCGCTGTGTAGGCTAAGTTGGAACATTAGAAACACATGTGAGTTGTGATGGAGAGACACGTGTGTGACAACACATAGTGTTCTTTTCCCCCTCGTATGCGTTGAAAACTTGATATCATTGGTGTATCTAATCCTATACAGGTAAAAAAAAAAAAAACACAATTTCTTTATCGCGGATAAGCAAAGCAAAATGACATGTTAGTTTCGATCAAAGTATTTCTCTAAATATTTCGATACTTGTTAAATGCTATGAAATTTTCGAATTGCTTTGTAAACGTGATAAGTTGCATTTTGGTCTAACATTTCAAAATTCAGTGCGAACTTTTACTTGAGTTAATTTTATACGAAACCCTATTGTGATGCGAGTCTAGGCTGGATAGTAATATAGACTCATAATAGACCCCGTCCTGCGGAGAGTAAGAATGAGAAATTTCTTTTAGTTAAGGTGTTTCAAGGAAGCCATCTTTTGGGAGAAGAACATTCGACGAGAGCGATTTATGTGCTTCTCTGGCTAAGTCAAATAGACTGAGTCACTGTGCTGCATTTTATATATGTGGGTAAGTATAGTGTGAGATCTTCGGGGACGAAGATTCTTTTAAGGTGGGTAGATTGTAACACCCCTAATTCCCGAGAGAGTTCTTAGTGCAATATCAAGACTTTGGGGGCTAATTTGTAAATAGTTTGTCACGGCTTTAAAGTGGGCATTTTGGAGTTTTAGCGAAATTTGGACGTTGTTAGAATGATTTTGAAGCACTAGAAATGTTTGGGGTGGTTGTGCAATTCTCTGAAATTAAGTAGAAGCTCTAATTCTAGTTGTATCCAAAAGTTTAGAAAAAATACACTTTCACCCCCCTTGCATGAGAGCCACTTGGCAATATCATTTTGACACCTCAATAGTGAGGTGGTAGCTAATGAACTACCTTCTCCTCCACCAGCAGATCATGGAGAGAAACTATCTCCCTCTTCCTCATCATCTCTCATCATCTTCTTCATTCATCTCCACCATGAAACCACCACCTCCACCAAGGAAATACCACCAAACAACCACCAAATCCCGACCTGCTACCACCTGGAGTAGCCCTCACCACAAGGATCAAAACGCCCCAAACAGATCGGGATTTCATCAAGAATCGAGTGAGAAATTCGGGTTTGAAGGTAAGAACCCTAGTTCGGTTTTTCGTCGATTTCTCCCTCCTCGTTGCAACCCATCACAATTAACACACATATTCTTGTTCCTTGTGTCGAGGCGAACCTGGGAAGCACAAGTATGCCCTGCAAATCGCCAGATTTTGCTCCAGCCACCGTGCCGCCGCCGCCAAACCTCCATGGCCGACCAAAAATGGTAACTCCTTCATTTCTCCACCAAATTTGGTGTTACTTACATCAATGTGATCCCCATGACCTTAGGAATGCATTAGAAGCATCAAAACCTGCCCAGATTTTGGTTAGGTTCGAGTTTTGTTTCATTTTTCACTCTTGGTTCGTTTTTCCGTCATGCATAAACAGCCCCTGTTCAAATGATCATATCTCTCTCGTTTTTAATCCGTTTTGAGCGATTCAGGACTTTCTGGAAACCTCAGACAATTGGCTACAACTTTCATGTCTTAAGTTTTGTCAAATTCGGTCTCTAAACCACCTAAAAATCGAATTGAAGTTGCTGTGTTCGTGCTTGTTCATGCTGAGTTTTTCCCACCAGCATTTTTGACCCAACTTTGGATCTCTGTATCTCCCTCGTTTTTGGTCCGTTTTGAATGATCTTTACCTTTCTGGAATCCTTGGAGAATTGGCTACAACTTTTGTGTTGATTTCTTGGTCCAATTTTAACTCTAAACCCTCTGATTTTGGCTCCAAAGTTGCTGTGATGTTGATGTTCTTCACTAGCAAAAACTCAGAATTTTCTAAGTATAGAATCCTATGGTGAAACACCCATTTTCTAACCCTTGTATCTTCTTCAAAGCTTAATGAAACTTAGATCTGTTTTCTCCTATGTGTAGCTGGTATATAATACTTCAAATCATCATCTCTGGGTCATGTTCAAATTTATAACGGATTGCTCACAAAACGAGCCTAAAGTTGCTAGGTTGAACTCGTGAAGCACTATCGAATTTTTCTAAGTATTGAATCGTAATTTTCATCCAACTTTGGCTAGCGATATTTCTTTGAATACTTGGAGTTCTTAGGAGTTCAACTATGTTCTGGAAAGCTTGGAATACCCTCTTCAATACCCCACCTTCATATTTCCCAAACTCTCCCTCATTTTACCACAAATCAGCTCCAAAGTTGACTAGTTGAGATGATTTCACCCTATCTTTGACTTTCAATTTTCTCCCTCTAAATGACATTTATGGCCTTAGCGTTCTTCACGAAACTTGCTCGTATTCATATTCTGAGTCTAAATATCAAGTTTGACCAAGTTTGACTTTTCGCAAACCCTAGTTTGACTGAACTGTATAGGAGGGGCAAAATAGTAATTTCACTTAAACTTTGAATTGAGATTGGTTTAGTAACTTGGAGTTTGTCAACATGTCTTGTATGCGTATTTGGAGTACTCGTATGTGATTTTGGGCTAGTGTTAACCAAGTCAATAGTTGGGGTCTTTTTGCAATTTTACCAAACTTTAGGGGCCTAAGTGCAATTTATTGAAAGTTGTAGATTTCGTTGCTAAGTCATATGGAAGAGTTTGAAGTAAATTCTCGCATGTTTTCGGGCCAATATGAGTATAATTTGGGATCTAGGAAGTTTCAGACACTGTACTAAACGGTTTTGGAGTATCAGGGGCATTTTGGTCAAGTTAGCTTGCATGACCCGCATTCCATTGCATTTTTGCATAAAACCCCATATAGAGGGTAAATGCTAATAGACTGTATACCTGTGTATATCCAGCCGACGTTAAGGATCGTTCGAAGTAGACGTATGTATTGTGTTGCTGCATTTACCGTAAGACCCGGAACCAATATGGGACGAGAGTTGTAGGAGTGCTAGCTTTGCTTTGCGCCATTCATGGCTTAGAGGTAAGTACATATGTACGACCTTTTCATATCAAAAATGTGCGTACGTGTTTGATGCTTCAAATGAATACTTGATATATGAAAAAGTATGAGAATGCATGTTTTCCACTCGAATGTTGTTAAAATATTTTATTCATCTCCTTTGAGAACTCTCAAATATTACTTTGTGAAATTTTGATATTCTGATTCTGGTTATGTGAAAGAGAAGAAATAAAATACCTCTAATAGACTTAGGACGATGTACAGAGTACTGTTATTAATGGGAGGCGTCAAGCGATCCTCCATTTTCTTATGGCTAAGACCATTGAAGCAATGCTTCTTATTATTGGATAGAACGTCAATGTTCACAAATCCGCCCCCGATGAGCCAAAATGTATCAAGATATTGAGGCCAAGGGTTTTATAGAGCTATAGAGTGCTACTTATACTTGTAAGGGTCACTACGGTATAGGGGTGTCGACACTTAAGGCCTTTTAGCTAATGTTGTGAGCGGGGTTGACGAATGGGCTCCCTTAACGCTCGGGTGAAATAGGGTTTGATAGACCCTAGAAGGAACCCTTAGTGATTATTTCGTGATCCCTCTGTTTACATCGATCCTGCTGGTGGCTCTTGACACGCCTCAGCAAAATTAAACTGTTGATTGAAGTCGAATTTTTATAAATTGACTACTCATTAATGTTGTTTGTGGCTCTTGATATGCCCTAATCGATTGAAATGAATTGTAAATCCTGGCTACTCATGAACTACTATCGTTATCGTTTCAAATGAACTTGTTTACTCTGGATATTTTACCAACTACTCGTGGTTTCTCAACTGTTATTAAATTGAGAGGTTTTTGTTACTCGGTTACTTCAAGTTGATCCAAATTCTCCAATATGATAGTTTTACTGCTTAAATCTTCTGATTTGTTTCAACTCATGCTTCCGTGCCACTCGCTGCTTTACATGTCGTAGTGTGTACTTACTCAGTTTTTACTGATCAATTTCTTCAAAACTGCGTCGGCATTTGCCATTTTAAAACCGCAGGTCGTCATTCAAGTTTGGGGAATGGGAACGAGGATCGAGACGAAGAAGTATAGCTTAAGTCGGATCACTTAGTAGATCACAACACATTTTTTTTTTCTTTATCCAAATTGTACTCATTTTTTTTGAGATATTTGTTGTATACATTAAATAAGATGTAATCTTAATAGTCAATTTTCTACTTTTGGTTATCGATAGTCGCATTAACCCTGAACCAAGATCCCGGGTTGTTTCAGATGGTATCAGAGCATCGGTTCTCCGGTTAAAGTGACTTTTCGATTTCCATTAGTAGAGAATAAGAAAGATAAAACGTTTTCAAAATTTAAAATTGATTAGGATAACCCAATTTGGCAATAAGAAGTAAACAAGCCGTCGAGGAGTTTGGGTACTTATGTATTATGAAACTCGACTTGTACCGTATATGTTGATTAAATATTAATGACTATTTGAGATGTTCATGCAAAGTTTACTTGCCTATTTACAGGCGCAATATTTATGTGACATGCCTATTTATATCGAATTGTTTGTCGTAGTTGTATGATGCGTATCTTTGGCTCTTTATTTTTGTAAGTAATTATTCGACGAGAGAGTAACAACGTTGTGACTTAGAAGACCCCGAGACCATTCTTTCGCACCTACGAGTGACGGACCTTAAAACATTAGTTTGAATTTTGTTTATTTTGAGTTAATTTGACATGGTTCTTTCCCAAATTAGAAAGTTTTGAAAATAAAGTATTTATTAAAAAAATTGTTTCTGAAAATTATTGACGTTTCGAGCTACCAAATGCCAAGTGATATGGACCACTTTGTTTATCAGTCCGCTGGCGCGACTCTTAGTACGACGGTACTATAAGTTGTACCCGCTGTGTAGGCTAAGTTGGAACATTAGAAACACATGTGAGTTGTGATGGAGAGACACGTGTGTGACGACACATAGTGTTCTTTTCCCCCTCGTATGCGTTGAAAACTTGATATCATTGGTGTATCTAATCCTATACAGGTAAAAAAAAAAACACAATTTCTTTATTGCGGATAAGCAAAGCAAAATGACATGTTAGTTTCGATCAAAGTATTTCTCTAAATATTTCGATACTTGTTAAATGCTATGAAATTTTCGAATTGCTTTGTAAACGTGATAAGTTGCATTTTGGTCTAACATTTCAAAATTCAGTGCGAACTTTTACTTGAGTTAATTTTATACGAAACCCTATTGTGATGCGAGTCTAGGCTGGATAGTAATATAGACTCATAATAGACCCCGTCCTGCGGAGAGTAAGAATGAGAAATTTCTTTTAGTTAAGGTGTTTCAAGGAAGCCATCTTTTGGGAGAAGAACATTCGACGAGAGCGATTTATGTGCTTCTCTGGCTAAGTCAAATAGACTGAGTCACTGTGCTGCATTTTATATATGTGGGTAAGTATAGTGTGAGATCTTCGGGGACGAAGATTCTTTTAAGGTGGGTAGATTGTAACACCCCTAATTCCCGAGAGAGTTCTTAGTGCAATATCAAGACTTTGGGGGCTAATTTGTAAATAGTTTGTCACGGCTTTAAAGTGGGCATTTTGGAGTTTTAGCGAAATTTGGACGTTGTTAGAATGATTTTGAAGCACTAGAAATGTTTGGGGTGGTTGTGCAATTCTCTGAAATTAAGTAGAAGCTCTAATTCTAGTTGTATCCAAAAGTTTAGAAAAAATACACTTTCACCCCCCTTGCATGAGAGCCACTTGGCAATATCATTTTGACACCTCAATAGTGAGGTGGTAGCTAATGAACTACCTTCTCCTCCACCAGCAGATCATGGAGAGAAACTATCTCCCTCTTCCTCATCATCTCTCATCATCTTCTTCATTCATCTCCACCATGAAACCACCACCTCCACCAAGGAAATACCACCAAACAACCACCAAATCCCGACCTGCTACTACCTGGAGTAGCCCTCACCACAAGGATCAAAACGCCCCAAACAGATCGGGATTTCATCAAGAATCGAGTGAGAAATTCGGGTTTGAAGGTAAGAACCCTAGTTCGGTTTTTCGTCGATTTCTCCCTCCTCGTTGCAACCCATCACAATTAACACACATATTCTTGTTCCTTGTGTCGAGGCGAACCTGGGAAGCACAAGTATGCCCTGCAAATCGCCAGATTTTGCTCCAGCCACCGTGCCGCCGCCGCCAAACCTCCATGGCCGACCAAAAATGGTAACTCCTTCATTTCTCCACCAAATTTGGTGTTACTTACATCAATGTGATCCCCATGACCTTAGGAATGCATTAGAAGCATCAAAACCTGCCCAGATTTTGGTTAGGTTCGAGTTTTGTTTCATTTTTCACTCTTGGTTCGTTTTTCCGTCATGCATAAACAGCCCCTGTTCAAATGATCATATCTCTCTCGTTTTTAATCCGTTTTGAGCGATTCAGAACTTTCTGGAAACCTCAGACAATTGGCTACAACTTTCATGTCTTAAGTTTTGTCAAATTCGGTCTCTAAACCACCTAAAAATCGAATTGAAGTTGCTGTGTTCGTGCTTGTTCATGCTGAGTTTTTCCCACCAGCATTTTTGACCCAACTTTGGATCTCTGTATCTCCCTCGTTTTTGGTCCGTTTTGAATGATCTTTACCTTTCTGGAATCCTTGGAGAATTGGCTACAACTTTTGTGTTGATTTCTTGGTCCAATTTTAACTCTAAACCCTCTGATTTTGGCTCCAAAGTTGCTGTGATGTTGATGTTCTTCACTAGCAAAAACTCAGAATTTTCTAAGTATAGAATCCTATGGTGAAACACCCATTTTCTAACCCTTGTATCTTCTTCAAAGCTTAATGAAACTTAGATCTGTTTTCTCCTATGTGTAGCTGGTATATAATACTTCAAATCATCATCTCTGGGTCATGTTCAAATTTATAACGGATTGCTCACAAAACGAGCCTAAAGTTGCTAGGTTGAACTCGTGAAGCACTATCGAATTTTTCTAAGTATTGAATCGTAATTTTCATCCAACTTTGGCTAGCGATATTTCTTTGAATACTTGGAGTTCTTAGGAGTTCAACTATGTTCTGGAAAGCTTGGAATACCCTCTTCAATACCCCACCTTCATATTTCCCAAACTCTCCCTCATTTTACCACAAATCAGCTCCAAAGTTGACTAGTTGAGATGATTTCACCCTATCTTTGACTTTCAATTTTCTCCCTCTAAATGACATTTATGGCCTTAGCGTTCTTCACGAAACTTGCTCGTATTCATATTCTGAGTCTAAATATCAAGTTTGACCAAGTTTGACTTTTCGCAAACCCTAGTTTGACTGAACTGTATAGGAGGGGCAAAATAGTAATTTCACTTAAACTTTGAATTGAGATTGGTTTAGTAACTTGGAGTTTGTCAACATGTCTTGTATGCGTATTTGGAGTACTCGTATGTGATTTTGGGCTAGTGTTAACCAAGTCAATAGTTGGGGTCTTTTTGCAATTTTACCAAACTTTAGGGGCCTAAGTGCAATTTATTGAAAGTTGTAGATTTCGTTGCTAAGTCATATGGAAGAGTTTGAAGTAAATTCTCGCATGTTTTCGGGCCAATATGAGTATAATTTGGGATCTAGGAAGTTTCAGACACTGTACTAAACGGTTTTGGAGTATCAGGGGCATTTTGGTCAAGTTAGCTTGCATGACCCGCATTCCATTGCATTTTTGCATAAAACCCCATATAGAGGGTAAATGCTAATAGACTGTATACCTCTGTATATCCAGCCGACGTTAAGGATCGTTCGAAGTAGACGTATGTATTGTGTTGCTGCATTTACCGTAAGACCCGGAACCAATATGGGACGAGAGTTGTAGGAGTGCTAGCTTTGCTTTGCGCCATTCATGGCTTAGAGGTAAGTACATATGTACGACCTTTTCATATCAAAAATGTGCGTACGTGTTTGATGCTTCAAATGAATACTTGATATATGAAAAAGTATGAGAATGCATGTTTTCCACTCGAATGTTGTTAAAATATTTTATTCATCTCCTTTGAGAACTCTCAAATATTACTTTGTGAAATTTTGATATTCTGATTCTGGTTATGTGAAAGAGAAGAAATAAAATACCTCTAATAGACTTAGGACGATGTACAGAGTACTGTTATTAATGGGAGGCGTCAAGCGATCCTCCATTTTCTTATGGCTAAGACCATTGAAGCAATGCTTCTTATTATTGGATAGAACGTCAATGTTCACAAATCCGCCCCCGATGAGCCAAAATGTATCAAGATATTGAGGCCAAGGGTTTTATAGAGCTATAGAGTGCTACTTATACTTGTAAGGGTCACTACGGTATAGGGGTGTCGACACTTAAGGCCTTTTAGCTAATGTTGTGAGCGGGGTTGACGAATGGGCTCCCTTAACGCTCGGGTGAAATAGGGTTTGATAGACCCTAGAAGGAACCCTTAGTGATTATTTCGTGATCCCTCTGTTTACATCGATCTTGCTGGTGGCTCTTGACACGCCTCAGCAAAATTAAACTGTTGATTGAAGTCAAATTTTTATAAATTGACTACTCATTAATGTTGTTTGTGGCTCTTGATATGCCCTAATCGATTGAAATGAATTGTAAATCCTGGCTACTCATGAACTACTATCGTTATCGTTTCAAATGAACTTGTTTACTCTGGATATTTTACCAACTACTCGTGGTTTCTCAACTGTTATTAAATTGAGAGGTTTTTGTTACTCGGTTACTTCAAGTTGATCCAAATTCTCCAATATGATAGTTTTACTGCTTAAATCTTCTGATTTGTTTCAACTCATGCTTCCGTGCCACTCGCTGCTTTACATGTCGTAGTGTGTACTTACTCAGTTTTTACTGATCAATTTCTTCAAAACTGCGTCGGCATTTGCCATTTTAAAACCGCAGGTCGTCAGTCAAGTTTGGGGAATGGGAACGAGGATCGAGACGAAGAAGTATAGCTTAAGTCGGATCACTTAGTAGATCACAACACATTTTTTTTTCTTTATCCAAATTGTACTCATTTTTTTTGAGATATTTGTTGTATACATTAAATAAGATGTAATCTTAATAGTCAATTTTCTACTTTTGGTTATCGATAGTCGCATTAACCCTGAACCAAGATCCCGGGTTGTTTCAGATGGTATCAGAGCATCGGTTCTCCGGTTAAAGTGACTTTTCGATTTCCATTAGTAGAGAATAAGAAAGATAAAACGTTTTCAAAATTTAAAATTGATTAGGATAACCCAATTTGGCAATAAGAAGTAAACAAGCCGTCGAGGAGTTTGGGTACTTATGTATTATGAAACTCGACTTGTACCGTATATGTTGATTAAATATTAATGACTATTTGAGATGTTCATGCAAAGTTTACTTGCCTATTTACAGGCGCAATATTTATGTGACATGCCTATTTATATCGAATTGTTTGTCGTAGTTGTATGATGCGTATCTTTGGCCCTTTATTTTTGTAAGTAATTATTCGACGAGAGAGTAACAACGTTGTGACTTAGAAGACCCCGAGACCATTCTTTCGCACCTACGAGTGACGGACCTTAAAACATTAGTTTGAATTTTGTTTATTTTGAGTTAATTTGACATGGTTCTTTCCCAAATTAGAAAGTTTTGAAAATAAAGTATTTATTAAAAAAAATTGTTTCTGAAAATTATTGACGTTTCGAGCTACCAAATGCCAAGTGATATGGACCAGTTTGTTTATCAGTCCGCTGGCGCGACTCTTAGTACGACGGTACTATAAGTTGTACCCGCTGTGTAGGCTAAGTTGGAACATTAGAAACACATGTGAGTTGTGATGGAGAGACACGTGTGTGACGACACATAGTGTTCTTTTCCCCCTCGTATGCGTTGAAAACTTGATATCATTGGTGTATCTAATCCTATACAGGTAAAAAAAAAAAAAAACACAATTTCTTTATTGCGGATAAGCAAAGCAAAATGACATGTTAGTTTCGATCAAAGTATTTCTCTAAATATTTCGATACTTGTTAAATGCTATGAAATTTTCGAATTGCTTTGTAAACGTGATAAGTTGCATTTTGGTCTAACATTTCAAAATTCAGTGCGAACTTTTACTTGAGTTAATTTTATACGAAACCCTATTGTGATGCGAGTCTAGGCTGGATAGTAATATAGACTCATAATAGACCCCGTCCTGCGGAGAGTAAGAATGAGAAATTTCTTTTAGTTAAGGTGTTTCAAGGAAGCCATCTTTTGGGAGAAGAACATTCGACGAGAGCGATTTATGTGCTTCTCTGGCTAAGTCAAATAGACTGAGTCACTGTGCTGCATTTTATATATGTGGGTAAGTATAGTGTGAGATCTTCGGGGACGAAGATTCTTTTAAGGTGGGTAGATTGTAACACCCCTAATTCCCGAGAGAGTTCTTAGTGCAATATCAAGACTTTGGGGGCTAATTTGTAAATAGTTTGTCACGGCTTTAGTGGGCATTTTGGAGTTTTAGCGAAATTTGGACGTTGTTAGAATGATTTTGAAGCACTAGAAATGTTTGGGGTGGTTTTGCAATTCTCTGAAATTAAGTAGAAGCTCTAATTCTAGTTGTATCCAAAAGTTTAGAAAAAATACACTTTCACCCCCCTTGCATGAGAGCCACTTGGCAATATCCTTTTGACACCTCAATAGTGAGGTGGTAGCTAATGAACTACCTTCTCCTCCACCAGCAGATCATGGAGAGAAACTATCTCCCTCTTCCTCATCATCTCTCATCATCTTCTTCATTCATCTCCACCATGAAACCACCACCTCCACCAAGGAAATACCACCAAACAACCACCAAATCCCGACCTGCTACCATCTGGAGTAGCCCTCACCACAAGGATCAAAACGCCCCAAACAGATCGGGATTTCATCAAGAATCGAGTGAGAAATTCGGGTTTGAAGGTAAGAACCCTAGTTCGGTTTTTCGTCGATTTCTCCCTCCTCGTTGCAACCCATCACAATTAACACACATATTCTTGTTCCTTGTGTCGAGGCGAACCTGGGAAGCACAAGTATGCCCTGCAAATCGCCAGATTTTGCTCCAGCCACCGTGCCGCCGCCGCCAAACCTCCATGGCCGACCAAAAATGGTAACTCCTTCATTTCTCCACCAAATTCGGTGTTCCTTACATCAATGTGATCCCCATGACCTTAGGAATGCATTAGAAGCATCAAAACCTGCCCAGATTTTGGTTAGGTTCGAGTTTTGTTTCATTTTTCACTCTTGGTTCGTTTTTCCGTCATGCATAAACAGCCCCTGTTCAAATGATCATATCTCTCTAGTTTTTAATCCGTTTTGAGCGATTCAGGACTTTCTGGAAACCTCAGACAATTGGCTACAACTTTCATGTTTTAAGTTTTGTCAAATTCGGTCTCTAAACCACCTAAAAATCGAATTGAAGTTGCTGTGTTCGTGCTTGTTCATGCTGAGTTTTTCCCACCAGCATTTTTGACCCAACTTTGGATCTCTGTATCTCCCTCGTTTTTGGTCCGTTTTGAATGATCTTTACCTTTCTGGAATCCTTGGAGAATTGGCTACAACTTTTGTGTTGATTTCTTGGTCCAATTTTAACTCTAAACCCTCTGATTTTGGCTCCAAAGTTGCTGTGATGTTGATGTTCTTCACTAGCAAAAACTCAGAATTTTCTAAGTATAGAATCCTATGGTGAAACACCCATTTTCTAACCCTTGTATCTTCTTCAAAGCTTAATGAAACTTAGATCTGTTTTCTCCTATGTGTAGCTGGTATATAATACTTCAAATCATCATCTCTGGGTCATGTTCAAATTTATAACGGATTGCTCACAAAACGAGCCTAAAGTTGCTAGGTTGAACTCGTGAAGCACTATCGAATTTTTCTAAGTATTGAATCGTAATTTTCATCCAACTTTGGCTAGCGATATTTCTTTGAATACTTGGAGTTCTTAGGAGTTCAACTATGTTCTGGAAAGCTTGGAATACCCTCTTCAATACCCCACCTTCATATTTCCCAAACTCCCCCTCATTTTACCACAAATCAGCTCCAAAGTTGACTGGTTGAGATGATTTCACCCTATCTTTGACTTTCAATTTTCTCCCTCTAAATGACATTTATGGCCTTAGCGTTCTTCACGAAACTTGCTCGTATTCATATTCTGAGTCTAAATATCAAGTTTGACCAAGTTTGACTTTTCGCAAACCCTAGTTTGACTGAACTGTATAGGAGGGGCAAAATAGTAATTTCACTTAAACTTTGAATTGAGATTGGTTTAGTAACTTGGAGTTTGTCAACATGTCTTGTATGCGTATTTGGAGTACTCGTATGTGATTTTGGGCTAGTGTTAACCAAGTCAATAGTTGGGGTCTTTTTGCAATTTTACCAAACTTTAGGGGCCTAAGTGCAATTTATTGAAAGTTGTAGATTTCGTTGCTAAGTCATATGGAAGAGTTTGAAGTTAATTCTCGCATGTTTTCGGGCCAATATGAGTATAATTTGGGATCTAGGAAGTTTCAGACACTGTACTAAACGGTTTTGGAGTATCAGGGGCATTTTGGTCAAGTTAGCTTGCATGACCCGCATTCCATTGCATTTTTGCATAAAACCCCATATAGAGGGTAAATGCTAATAGACTGTATACCTCTGTATATCCAGCCGACGTTAAGGATCGTTCGAAGTAGACGTATGTATTGTGTTGCTGCATTTACCGTAAGACCCGGAACCAATATGGGACGAGAGTTGTAGGAGTGCTAGCTTTGCGCCATTCATGGCTTAGAGGTAAGTAAATATGTACGACCTTTTCATATCAAAAATGTGCGTACGTGTTTGATGCTTCAAATGAATACTTGATATATGAAAAAGTATGAGAATGCATGTTTTCCACTCGAATGTTGTTAAAATATTTTATTCATCTCCTTTGAGAACTCTCAAATATTACTTTGTGAAATTTTGATATTCTGATTCTGGTTATGTGAAAGAGAAGAAATAAAATACCTCTAATAGACTTAGGACGATGTACAGAGTACTGTTATTAATGGGAGGCGTCAAGCGATCCTCCATTTTCTTATGGCTAAGACCATTGAAGCAATGCTTCTTATTATTGGATAGAACGTCAATGTTCACAAATCCGCCCCCGATGAGCCAAAATGTATCAAGATATTGAGGCCAAGGGTTTTATAGAGCTATAGAGTGCTACTTATACTTGTAAGGGTCACTACGGTATAGGGGTGTCGACACTTAAGGCCTTTTAGCTAATGTTGTGAGCGGGGTTGACGAATGGGCTCCCTTAACGCTCGGGTGAAATAGGGTTTGATAGACCCTAGAAGGAACCCTTAGTGATTATTTCGTGATCCCTCTGTTTACATCGATCCTGCTGGTGGCTCTTGACACGCCTCAGCAAAATTAAACTGTTGATTGAAGTCGAATTTTTATAAATTGACTACTCATTAATGTTGTTTGTGGCTCTTGATATGCCCTAATCGATTGAAATGAATTGTAAATCCTGGCTACTCATGAACTACTATCGTTATCGTTTCAAATGAACTTGTTTACTCTGGATATTTTACCAACTACTCGTGGTTTCTCAACTGTTATTAAATTGAGAGGTTTTTGTTACTCGGTTACTTCAAGTTGATCCAAATTCTCCAATATGATAGTTTTACTGCTTAAATCTTCTGATTTGTTTCAACTCATGCTTCCGTGCCACTCGCTGCTTTACATGTCGTAGTGTGTACTTACTCAGTTTTTACTGATCAATTTCTTCAAAACTGCGTCGGCATTTGCCATTTTAAAACCGCAGGTCGTCAGTCAAGTTTGGGGAATGGGAACGAGGATCGAGACGAAGAAGTATAGCTTAAGTCGGATCACTTAGTAGATCACAACACATTTTTTTTTTCTTTATCCAAATTGTACTCATTTTTTTTGAGATATTTGTTGTATACATTAAATAAGATGTAATCTTAATAGTCAATTTTCTACTTTTGGTTATCGATAGTCACACTAACCCTGAACCAAGATCCCGGGTTGTTTCAAAGGTACTGTTGCTAAAACCATGAGCGCTGGGAGACCAGATCAAGGATGCGGCTTTCGAGGTTATTGAGGTTTAGTTGCAAGTGATTGGACTTCCAATTCAGCTTGTCAGCGAGGAAACAGGGGAAAAGATGGCATCCATGGTGGGGGAGATCACTGATTAGGACAATAGAATTCACAGTGAAGGCAAAGAAAAATATTTGAGGATTATAGTCTTCCTTCCCGTCATGGAACCCCTTCTGAGAGGTGTACATGTAGGGGAAGATCTTGGTCGACTTCCTCTACAAAAGAATTCCAAGTATATATTTTTGGTGTGGAAGCATAACACATGAAGGCAAACATTATTCGGAAGCATCTACAGAAATCAAAGAAACCTTCATGGAGGGCTACAAGGACTGGATGCTCAAGCCAACCCCACTGGAGAGGATGGCTCTCGGGATAAAGGGGATCAAAATAAGGGAGGCGTGGAAGACACTACCACTTTTACAAACGAAGGAGGGGAACTTAACGGACTCAATCAAAATGGACGTGAGTACACATATGACAGTCTACAAGACCCCACAAAAATTGAGGTGGAGGAGGAGGATCTGCAAAACAAACAGGCAAAAAAATTGGAGTCTTTTGCTGCATTGGTGTCCGATGCATTTACAGCCCCCTAGGTGATTCGGTAAAGGACCGAAAGAATTCTTTAAACCGCAACTTTGACAGAACCAGATTAGGGAGTCTCAAGGAGCAGGAAAGAAATTAGGTGAAGGGGGAAATGTACCATAAAGAGTTGGAACAAGCTAAGAGAAAAGGATCCACAACACACTTTAGTCCCCCCCCCTTTCCAACCAAACAAGTATTTGTTAGAGGTTTTTAGCATCAAGAAAAGGAAGGAAACTAAACTTTAATGAGAATAGCACTACACTGTTACTTCAGGAACAATGACCAGGTTGAGAGCACCTCTATAGCTCTTACTACATATTCTGTGGTGGCTACTGAGCAGCACCGCCAGCAAAAATGAATCTCCTCATTTAGAACGCACAAGGGCTTGGGGATCCTTGGATGTTCTTAGATCTTCGCGAAGAGGTGAAGAGTCAAGTTCCCAAAATTATTTTTATTATTGAGATGCGTGTTGAGGAAAAAAATGGAAAGGCTACAATAGAAACTTAACTCTCATAATGAATTTCACGCCAACAGTGTTGGACTTACTGGAGGTTTGTCGCTTATGTGGTCTAATCATGTTAGAATTAAGATTTTTAATTTTTTCAGATTTCATGTTTCAAGATGGGTATGCAATGAAAGAGGAGAATAAGAATGGCTTCTTACAGGGTTTTATGGTGACCCTGCAGCTATTCAGAGACACAAGTTTGGGAGTTGCTTGTCAGAAGCAAACCAGCTCCATTACACACAGCCATATTGAACTCTTCTTACAAGCAATCGATAAATGTGGCATGCGAGATATAAGGTATACGTTTGTTCCTTTTACATGGTCTAATCGTCACAGTGAAGGTAGTATTATCGAAGAGCGTCTTGACACAGCTCTAGCTAATATGGAATGGAAGGATAAGCTCGACTGGGCCCAAGTTTTCCATTGTGTCCTCTCTAATTCGGACCATGTGGGACTCTTACTCCACATTCGAAAAATGTACGAATTTTTCTAAACGCGCAAGAATATTTCCGTTTGAGTCAGTTTGGACCTCACATCCAAGTTGTAGAAGTAAGATTGGAGATAACCTAAAAACCAGCATAGCGGTGTTGATCAAAAACTTGAGGGAGTGGCATTGTATCTTAAAACTTGGGAAAGATCATATTTTTATATTGTAAGGAGAAAAGTGAGGAATTAAACATGCAGCTGGAGACTCTTTGGAATCAACCATAAAGTAGGAAAAACATACAAGCACAATGTTATACCCAAGAAGAGCTCAATAAAGTACCTAGTCAAGAAGAAAATTTGTGGCGACAAAGAAGTCGAGCTCTTTGGCTCCAACTAGGGGATAAGAACATGAGTTTTTCCACAAGAAGGCACCATCAAAAGAACAAGGAACCAGATTGCAGGATTTCTGAGAGGTGGTGGATTATTGATCGACAGTGGAGCCGGCATTATTAATCACCTCCTGGATCACATCGAGGAGGTTTCTAAGTCCCAAAAGTCTCCGGTGAGCCAGATTCAAACCATTACCAGAGCGGTCCCAAGGAATCCCCAGAGATGTTCGTGCTACGATGGAACAACCATATACCTATGTGGACGTTCTTTTCTATCTCAAACGTTATGCATCCTTTGAAAGCTCCAGGTACGTTCGGGTTCCCTCTACCGTAATTTATGGGGTACTGTAGGCCCTAATGTTACCCAACTTTACTTATATGTGCTTAATGAAGGGGCTTGCCTTAGTAGCCTTAACTAGACTCTGATTACTCTGCTTCCAAATGCACCACACCGACCTCTCAGAGCTAGAAAATATACTATAAGACCCCAGACTTAAGGTCTAGTTTGTTAGGGAGGATTGGTAAAGCCTCCCTATTCGTAACTGAATCTAGCATTCACGACCCGCTAGGTTGTGAGATTTGGAAACCTCTATACAAGACTGGTAAGGTTATGATGGTTATGGATGGTTGTAAATTCTATGATTTATAAGTAACATTTAATTCTCATTATTTGTCGTTTCATCTTACTTCTTGAATATTCATCTGCACATCCTTTATGTACTGATTCAAGTAGGTTATGCTTTTATTAACTTACCTCTTTAATTCACTATCACAGTTCAGCCTTATGTTATTATAATTCTTGAGCATGAACAGATTCATGTTCACATAATCCACAATCCAATCTTATGTTAGCATAATTCTTGAAAATGAACAAATAGCTTGTAACATTTTACTCATAGTCAACAATATCATATCCACAATAATTCCTTAATACCAACTTTACAATTCTAAACTAACTTTATGACACTCCCGAAGAAAAATCCACTGTATAATTGCTTCCAATGGGTTAGATATTTAGGTTTGTGGCCAATTTTAATTTTAATGAAAACAGAGTCACGGATCGAGAGGGTCACAAATCGAAGAAAAAACAGAGCTTATGCAAAAATAATCACAAATTAAAATCAAAACAGAGCCACTGATTGACACCCACTTTGAGTCACAGATCGAAATCTACTTTGAGTCATAAATCAAAAACTACCAAAGCAAGAAAAATATCGTCTGATGCAAAATCGAAAAAGGAAATCAAGAACTCACCCTAACAGCAACTTGCCGATGCGAATCCGACCACCAATGCTATCAATCGTACGTCCTAATGCCGGACCAAATCTCTCCCAACTTATCTCTCTATCTAAATCGAAGGGGGCGGCTTGTATATCCAAATCGCCAGTGGATGTGTCTAAAAGAAAAATAGGGTTTCGGGTAGGGGTGTTCATAAACCGGCAAAACCGGACCGCACCAAACCGAACCGTACATAAAACGATGGTTCAACAACTTTTTTTCTTAAAGAACGATTTTATTATTCTGAAAACCGAACCGGGCACCAACCGACCGACAAAATCGAAAAAACCGCACCGCACCGAGAAATTTTTTTAATACAAATTTTATTATTTTGCATACAACCTCTCATGGTTTGACTCACTCCTCACAGTTTGAGTTTAACACCTTAAATCGTACAACCACACCATAGTCCTAATTTACTAAACAAATTTCTTTTACTCTCAAAGAGAAGAGAAGTATGGGACAACTATTTCTTTTAAATGTTGAGTTTATCTTTGTTTTTTTAGATGTATTCGGTAAAGTAACAAAGATATAAGTAAAACAGTCTTTTTCTTATAGTTAGTTTACTATGTTTCGAAGTTAGGAATTAATACATAATATAATGGGTTTCAAACCGAATGGTTTAACCGGAATTTTTGGTGTGGTTTTTTAATTTCTAAGTCTCAAACCAAAGATATTTCGGTTTCAAGAATATTGAAACCGAACATTTCGGTTTAGGTGTATCATATCCTTTAAAACCGACCAAACCGGACCGTGAACATCCCTAGTTTCAAGAGATTATATTAGGGACATGTTTGGGAATTAAAAAGTTTGGTTGAGGGTATTTTAGTCAACAATGGGACCCCCTCTTATCCCCTTCCCCCCTTATATGATGTATACCACCCCTAGTATGTATAAGAATGAAGGCCAAAAAATTAGGAAAGGATGAGGGGATGACATAATTTCCCCCACCTTATACCTTCACCCAAACACAGGATTAGATAAGGAGAGGATATCATATATTATCCGCTCTCCTTATCCGCTACCCAAACGAGGCCTTAATATCATGAATAGTTCAAGCAATCTAAATTATACTACCTCTGTTCTGCCAGGCTTATCCTATTGCATTATTTACTTGTTCACTTTGACCTGGTGATTTGGTTAGCAAAACGATGTTAACCAAAACACCAGGTCAAAGTGAATCTCAAACGTCAAAGTAAGACAAATCTGGTGGAACAGAAGTAGTACCGTATATATCTCGCCTCGTTCCGAATTCTCTTTACAAAATATGAGTCAGGAAATTATCAATTGAAGATTTGAAGATGGACTTATTTGAAGTCACTGCCAAGTAATGTCATGAACCAACTTGTGGAAGTTACCGTTCGATTAGTTCATATCTTCTAATCTCAACCATTGGTGCTTCATTTGTATTTGTTCTCTAGTTTTTATAAGTACAATGTCCTTTTACTTATCACAAGATTAGCTATATGTCAAGAATAAAAGTTCTCGCCACTCAAAATTTGTGTTACCAGAACATTATTAGGACTGTCACCGTAAAGCAGATAAAACAGAGACTGCGGTTGTAACACCCCCAAAACGGCCAAGCCGGAAACCCGGGGATGTCACTCCGTACCCGAGATTAAACCCGGATACAAGGAGATTTTATAACAGAATATCCAATCCAAAAACCATAAAATAATTAATTAAAATTTTAAAACTTGTCTCGCCACAAATATGGGCATTATTCCAATCTAAAATTCAACTACTAAATAAAATAATTCTATATGTGAAATTTAAATTTACTAAAGTGATGTGTCTCGATTTCCCCCGAAAGCCATGCTTCCACCTAAACCTGTGGTGCAGAAACAAAAGAAACACCACAGATTCCAAAGTCAGCGGAAAATACTGAGTAAGTAACACCCAAGCATGTAAACAGATTATGAAACAGTTTAAAAACGGCACATGAGTTTGAAGAGTAAAGTATTTGAGTAAGAGTATAAGTATGAAATAAGAATTCACAAATCTTTTCCTTTATCACTTCACTTAGGGGGAAACATTCCCAAACTTCCTCATTTGTCCAATCGGGACTTCCAATTCTCAATCATAAAGGTCCATCATTCAGAAAACATATATTACAATGTTGACACGGGGAAGATCTACTAATAACTGGCTACCAGACCATAAGTGTCGACACCCCCCTAAGACTTCTTGCGGCCAGAGAGGTAAGTACTGGAGCGAACTCGGGGCGGTTGCGACCGAGCAAAATAATATAAAGGGGTCGAGAGACGTAGTCCACATCAACCAAAGCTCAAAATATTGATCCCCGGTACAACTATTCCACTTTACGTCTTTACGTTTTATTAATTTATCATGTGATAGTTGTGATAGAATCACCTTTATAAAATCAGTAAGCTTTCTCAAATAAACAGTTCAAGTAGATATTCAAATTTTGAGACAATAAATCACAAAAGCAGTTTGACACGAAAGAAGGTATGGGCGCTAGGCCTGGCATGATTACTTACCTCAACAAATAGCAATCACAGCAAATCAATCGTAGTATTCGACGTATCCTTCGTCGGAGAATTTGTTTCCTACAATTCGATAATATTCTAATCAATTATCGCTAACACACAAATACAAACAAGTCCTATATGCAATGCAAGTGTAATCCCCGTATTATATCCCCAAACTTTAATAATAATAATTCTATTGTTAAAACGTGATTTATAGGACTATTGTTTACTATCGTAAAACATAGCTTATAATATTATCTAATTTAAATTATTCTTTTATTACTATAAAACATAACTTAGTAATATTATTTTTTGTCCGAAATATTAACTTTTAAACAAGAAAATAAACTTCCTAAATAAATAATTCACAAGTGTTTTAATAAGGCTTTCAAACCCTCAAAACTTCTCTTTCAAATTTTGAGTGTAGAGTAGTAAAAAAAAAATAGTTGCTAGCTATGAGACTCGAACCCCAGACCAACACAATAGTAACAGTCACTATAACCACTGGGCCACTGCCCACTCTTATGTTTTCTACCCAGATAGTATTCTCATAACTCTAACAGTTAACTAAATGCTTAATAAAAAAAAAATAAAAGATACAAACAAAAGAAGAAAAGGACTACAGACGGGTTTGCTCTCTTTCTTACCCGAACAGAGCACGAAGAGAACGACGACGATGGTGACGGGTGGCTCGCGGTGGTGGCGAAGGAGGAGGCCGACGGTGGAGCGGCGGGGACGGCGGCGGGGGAAGACGTCGGAGACGCTGGCGGCGTCGGACGGGGCGGTCACGGTCGGGTTCGGTTCTCCGGACCCGGCGGGGTTTGTGCTTGGCGATTCGAACGGGAGAGAGAGCGAGAGAGGGAGATCTTTGTGGTGGGTTTTGATGTGGGTTTCGTTTCTGATATCACAAGGTATTTATAGGCTTTGATTCGAACAATCCGGCGAAGAGGAGGATTCCTCCGGGTTGATTTTTTTATTCCGAATCGGTTCACTATTTTGGGCGAAATCGATTTCTTGGTGCTAAATACTCGATCTTTGTCGAATAGCGAGTGTATTGGGACGGAAATTGGGAGATTTTGGCGGCGAATTTGTGTTGGTGGTGTTTGGGTCGGAGAGGGAGAAGAAAGGACATCTCCTGTTGCAACCAGGAGAGGAAGAAGATGATGATAATGTGTGAAAGACACTTTCACCCCCCTTAGTTAGTTAAAAGACATTTTTTACCCCCCATAATTATATTAACTGCATTATTTATGTTACGAAAAAGACACTAAAGCCCCCTAAAGCTTGTTACAATAGAACATAACTTTTAAATAATTAAACTAATACCCATAGCTTATACAAACATTATTTTAACACCTAATATGGTTATAAAATACCCGTTTTAATAAACTAAAACTTAATATTTGTTAAAAATACTTGTTTCTAAATAACGGGGTATTTCATCCTTTCCCCCTTAAAGAAAATTTCGTCCTCGAAGTTTAAACCTAATTCTAAACAACATTAAGGTATGATTCTCCACTCAAGGGTATAACTACTAATGACTACTAAATGCAAACCTAATGTCATGTACGATATGCAATATACTATAAGGGTAACTTAAAATAACGTATCTAAAAACCGAAGGATTACATCCTCTCCCCCTTAGAGGAGTGACGTCCTCGGAACTCAAAATACCTCGTCAAAAAGGTGGGGATACTTCTTTTTCATGTCATCCTCCGCTTCACATGTTGCCTCTCAAAGGTGTGGTCTATTAGCCATAATTCTACACTATAACCTATTTTATCATTCATACAATATCCTAAAAGTATAAATAAAAAAAAAAAAATAATAATAATACATTACATGTCATATAATGAGCAACTAATCAAGTAGTATAAGGCATTGATCATCAAACAATTAGTTTCACATAACAGCCCTATCCAAGACTACCCAAATTCCCAACGGCTTGTCAAATTTTAAATTCTTTCCCTATGTCCATTTTAAATTTCCCTACAGGTTTTAGATTTTCCTTTTGGATAACCTGGCTCTGATACCAACTGTAACACCCCCAAAACGGCCAAGCCGGAAGCCCGGGGATGTCACTCCGTACCCGAGATTAAACCCGGATACAAGGAGATTTTATAACAGAATATCCAATCCGAAAACCATAAAATAATTAAATAAAATTTTAAAACTTGTCTCGCCACAAATATGGGCATTATTCCAATCTAAAATTCAACTACTAAATAAAATAATTCTAGATGTGAAATTTAAATTTACTAAAGTGATGTGTCTCGATTTCCCCCGAAAGTCATGCTTCCACCTAAACCTGTGGTGCAGAAATAAAAGAAACACCACAGTTTCCAAAGTCAGCGGAAAATACTGAGTAAGTAACACCCAAGCATGTAAACAGATTATGAAGCAGTTTAAAAACGACACATGATTTTGAAGAGTAAAGTATTTGAGTAAGAGTATAAGTATGAAATAATAATTCACAAATCTTTTCCTTTATCACTTCACTTGTGGGGAAACATTCCCAAACTTCCTCATTTGTCCAATCGGGACTTCCAATTCTCAATCATAAAAGTCCATCATTCAGAAAACATATATTACCATGTTGACACGGGGAAGATCTACTAATAACTGGCTACCAGACCATAAGTGTCGACACCCCCCTAAGAGTTCTTGCGGCCAGAGAGGTAAGTACTGGAGCGAACTCGGGGCGGTTGCGACCGAGCAAAATAATATAAAGGGGTCGAGAGACGTAGTCCACATCAACCAAAGCTCAAAATATTGATCCCCGGTACAACTATTCCACTTTACGTATTTACGTTTTATTAATTTATCATGTGATAGTTGTGATAGAATCACCTTTATAAAATCAGTAAGCTTTCTCAAATAAACAGTTCAAGTAGATATTCAAATTTTGAGACAATAAATCACAAAAGCAGTTTGACACGAAAGAAGGTATGGGCGCTAGGCCTGGCATGATTACTTACCTCAACAAATAGCGATCACAGCAAATCAATCGTAGTATTCGACGTATCCTTCGTCGGAGAATTTGTTTCCTACAATTCGATAATATTCTAATCAATTATCGCTAACACACAAATACAAACAAGTCATATATGCAATGCAAGTGTAATCCCCGTATTATATCCCCAAACTTTAATAATAATAATTCTATTGTTAAAACATGATTTATAGGACTATTGTTTACTAATCGTAAAACATAGCTTATAATATTATCTAATTTAAATTATTCTTTTATTACTATAAAACATAACCCAATAATATTATTATTTTTTCCGAAATATTAACTTTTAAACAAGAAAATAAACTTCCTAAATAAATAATTCACAAGTGTTTTAATAAGGCTTTCAAACCCTCAAAAATACTCTTTCAAATTTTGAGTGTAGAGTAGTAAAAAAAGTAGTTGCTAGCTATGAGACTCGAACCCCAGACCAACACAATACTAACAGTCACTATAACCACTGGGCCACTGCCCACTCTTATGTTTTCTACCCAGATAGTATTCTTATAACTCTAACAGTTAACTAAATGCTTAATAAAAAAAATAAAAGAAACAAACAAAAGAAGAAAAGGACTACAGACGGGTTTGCTCTCTTTCTTACCCGAACAGAGCACGAAGAGAACGACGACGATGGTGACGGGTGGCTCGCGGTGGTGGCTAAGGAGGAGGCCGACGGTGGAGCGACGGCGACGGCGGCGGGGGAAGACGCCGGAGACGGTGGCGGCGTCGGACGGGGCGGTCACGGTCGGGTTCGGTTCTCCGGACCCGGCGGGGTTTGTGCTTGGCGATTCGAACGGGAGAGAGAGCGAGAGAGGGAGAACTTTGTGGTGGGTTTTGATGTGGGTTTCGTTTCTGATATCACAAGGTATTTATAGGCTTTTATTCGAACAATCCGGCGAAGAGGACGATTCCTCCGGGTTGATTTTTTATTCCGAATTGGTTCACTATTTTGGGCGAAATCGATTTCTTGGTGCTAAATACTCGATCTTTGTCGAATAGTGAGTGTATTGGGACGGAAATTGGGAGATTTTGGCGGCGAATTTGTGTTGGTGGTGTTTGGGTCGGAGAGGGAGAAGAAAGGACATCTCCTTTTGCAACCAGGAGAGGAAGAAGATGATGATAATGTGTGAAAGACACTTTCACCCCCCTTAGTTAGTTAAAAGACACTTTTTACCCCCCATAATTATATTAACTACATTATTTAAGTTACGAAAAAGACATTAAAGCCCCCTAAAGCTTGTTACAATAGAAATTAACTTTTGAATAATTAAACTAATACCCATAGCTTATACTAACATTATTTTAACACCTAATATGGTTATAAAATACCCGTTTTAATAAACTAAAACTTAATATTTGTTAAAAATACCCGTTTCTAAATAACGGGGTATTTCATCCTTTCCCCCTTAAAGAAAACTTCGTCCTCGAAGTTTAAACCTAATTCTAAACAACATTAAAGTATGATTCTCCACTCTAGGGTATAACTACTAATGACTACTAAATGCAAACCTAATGTCATGTACGATATGCAATATGCTATAAGGGTAACTTAAAATAACGTATCTAAAAACCGAAGGATTACATCCTCTCCCCCTTAGAGGAGTGACGTCCTCGGAACTCAAAATACCTCGTCAAAAAGGTGGGGATACTTCTTTTTAATGTCATCCTCCGCTTCACATGTTGCCTCTCAAAGGTGTGGTCTATTAGCCATAATTCTACACTATAACCTATTTTATCATTCATACAATATCCTAAAAGTATAAATAAAAAAAAATAAAAAAAAATACATTACATGTCATATAATGAGCAACTAATCAAGTAGTATAAGGCATTGATCATCAAACAATTAGTTTCACATAACAGCCCTATCCAAGACTACCCAAATTCCCAACGGCTTGTCAAATTTTAAATTCTTTCCCTATGTCCATTTTAAATTTCCCTACAGGTTTTAGATTTTCCTTTTGGATAACCTGGCTCTGATACCAACTGTAACACCCCCAAAACGGCCAAGCCGGAAGCCCGGGGATGTCACTCCGTACCCGAGATTAAACCCGGATACAAGGAGATTTTATAACAGAATATCCAATCCGAAAACCATAAAATAATTAAATAAAATTTTAAAACTTGTCTCGCCACAAATATGGGCATTATTCCAATCTAAAATTAAACTACTAAATAAAATAATTCTAGATGTGAAATTTAAATTTACTAAAGTGATGTGTCTCGATTTCCCCCGAAAGTCATGCTTCCACCTAAACCTGTGGTGCAGAAACAAAAGAAACACCACAGTTTCCAAAGTCAGCGGAAAATACTGAGTAAGTAACACCCAACCATGTAAACAGATTATGAAGCAGTTTAAAAACGGCACATGATTTTGAAGAGTAAAGTATTTGAGTAAGAGTATAAGTATGAAATAAGAATTCACAAATCTTTTCCTTTATCACTTCACTTAGGGGGAAACATTCCCAAACTTCCTCATTTGTCCAATCGGGACTTCCAATTCTCAATCATAAAGGTCCATCATTCAGAAAATATATATTACCATGTTGACACGGGGAAGATCTACTAATAACTGGCTACCTGACCATAAGTGTCGACACCCCTCTAAGACTTCTTGCGGCCAGAGAGGTAAGTACTGGAGCGAACTCGGGGCGGTTGCGACCGAGCAAAATAATATAAAGGGGTCGAGAGACGTAGTCCACATCAACCAAAGCTCAAAATATTGATCTCCGGTACAACTATTCCACTTTACGTCTTTACGTTTTATTAATTTATCATGTGATAGTTGTGATAGAATCACCTTTATAAAAGCAGTAAGCTTTCTCAAATAAACAGTTCAAGTAGATATTCAAATTTTGAGACAATAAATCACAAAAGCAGTTTGACACGAAAGAAGGTATGGGCGCTAGGTCTGGCATGATTACTTACCTCAACAAATAGCAATCACAGCAAATCAATCGTAGTATTGGACGTATCCTTCGTCGGAGAATTTGTTTCCTGCAATTCGATAATATTCTAATCAATTATCGCTAACACACAAATACAAACAAGTCCTATATGCAATGCAAGTGTAATCCCCGTATTATATCCCCAAACTTTAGTAATAATAATTCTATTGTTAAAACGTGATTTATAGGACTATTGTTTACTATCGTAAAACATAGCTTATAATATTATCTAATTTAAATTCTTCTTTTATTACTATAAAACATAACCCAATAATATTATTATTTTTTCCGAAATATTAACTTTTAAACAAGAAAATAAACTTCCTAAATAAATAATTCACAAGTGTTTTAATAAGGCTTTCAAACCCTCAAAACTTCTCTTTCAAATTTTGAGTGTAGAGTAGTAAAAAAAAATAGTTGCTAGCTATGAGACTCGAACCCCAGACCAACACAATACTAACAGTCACTATAACCACTGGGCCACTGTCCACTCTTATGTTTTCTACCCAGATAGTATTCTCATAACTCTAACAGTTAACTAAATGCTTTATAAAAAAAAAAACACAAACAAAAGAAGAAAAGGACTACAGACGGGTTTGCTCTCTTTCTTACCCGAACAGAGCACGAAGAGAACGACGACGATGGTGACGGGTGGCTCGCGGTGGTGGCAAAGGAGGAGGCCGACGATGGAGCGACGGCGACGGCGGCGGGGGAAGACGCTGGAGACGGTGGCGGCGTCGGACGGGGCGGTCACGGTCGGGTTCGGTTCTCCGGACCCGGCGGGGTTTGTGCTTGGCGATTCGAACGGGAGAGAGAACGAGAGAGGGAGATCTTTGTGGTGGGTTTTGATGTGGGTTTCGTTTCTGATATCACAAGGTATTTATAGGCTTTGATTCGAACAATCCGGCGAAGAGGAGGATTCCTCCGGGTTGATTTTTTATTCCGAATTGGTTCACTATTTTGGGCGAAATCGATTTCTTGGTGCTTAATACTCGATCTTTGTCGAATAGTGAGTGTATTGGGACGGAAATTGGGAGATTTTGGCGGCGAATTTGTGTTGGTGGTGTTTGGGTCGGAGAGGGAGAAGAAAGGACATCTCCTGTTGCAACCAGGAGAGGAAGAAGATGATGATAATGTGTGAAAGACACTTTCACCCCCCTTAGTTAGTTAAAAGACACTTTTTACCCCCCATAATTATATTAACTGCATTATTTAAGTTACGAAAAAGACACTAAAGCCCCCTAAAGCTTGTTACAATAGAAATTAACTTTTAAATAATTAAACTAATACCCATAGCTTATACTAACATTATTTTAACACCTAATAAAGTTATAAAATACCCGTTTTAATAAACTAAAACTTAATATTTGTTAAAAATACTCGTTTCTAAATAACGGGGTATTTCAGCGGTTCAATTGTCGCCAGAGAACTACGAGAAATACCTGCAAAATCATTGTGAATTGACATCTTCACAACTGAGAAACCAGATCTAAAATCAGCTTCACCAGAGACAATATCAAACACCAATCTAAACAACAGAAGAAGTCTCAGGTTTCAGTTAATTGCGATGTAAGTAAAACGACATCATACTTATAAGGACTACAGAATAAATACAAGTAAAGCACAAATGAGTGATATTAGAAGATATGAACTAATCGGTGGTAACTGTTATAAGCTGGTTCATGTCATCGAATTTCTCAATTTCTTTATCAAGCTGCACATAATTGCTTCAACCCCAAGGCGTGTCCATTTATCTCTTTGTTCGATCAATCTTACTCCTCTGCTCCGCACAAATCTCTCACATTTATCTTTCTCTCAAATCCCACTTGCTCAAAGACATTGGTGTTGGTTGGATGAGAGAAAATCAAGAGGTAGATGATTGGTCAAAAATTTCATAATGTTTGAGAAAAATGATCAAAACTCTACCTAAAATCCTGACATCCTGAAAAATCCAGAATTTGACAGAATTTCGGTTATTTTGGGAAACGCAAGATAATTTGGGAGAGCTCACTGATTATAAGAAGATAAATTTTGAATGGAATAAATAAATTATAATAATACTGATTAAATTAACTTTCTTAAACTCGACAACTATTTACTTCAGCTCATTCAGAAGGTTTATAGTTGGTTAATGCATGGGTGACGAATTCAGTTTCGTTAGCTTCTTTCCATTATCGTAATATAAGTATTTCTGCCATCAATCCCTTACTCTATATTGATTCAACACAAGTAACTATCAAAGTACAAATACCCTAAAATGTATTTATTTCAGTGACAACCATGCATCTATTCCATCGCGTGGTTATGAAAATGCAACACCTCACTTATCCTACTGCATCTTTTTAGTTTTTACACATCACCAGAACTGCCTATTGCAGTTTGCAGAGTAGATCAGACAATTCTCATGTACAAAACACAGATAAGCGTAGATAGCAAAAAGAGTCAATTGTTACATCCACAGGGCTGTTTGTTAAGTACGGAATCATAAAAACATTTAAGTACAGACCGGGCAAATTAAAAAAGTTCAGACTTCTTAGAAACATAGATATGCAAATTACTGAGTTACGAAACCACGGGAGATGATGATGATGCTTAAATACCACAACCTACCTCAAGTTCTTCTAGGAAGCATTTTTGTTGATTTTGGCGATTCTTCACAGGTGAAGGCTAGCTGCCTCCTACACTACAGTTACCCACCTTAGGAACACCATGGCCAGACTTCTCTTTCTTTTAGTTACTTCAGACTCTTTATGAAGCTCTCTTTCTCTCTTCACAGACGACAAAAGACAACACCAGTTTCTTCCATCTTTATTTTTGAGCACGGACCGAACAGACGCTACCATCACATGGAATTAACTCGTTGAAGGCGTCGAGGTGGCTTACGCTTCACTGTAATTGGAATAATGTACTCCATCAGCTGCAGGAGGGTAGAAAATATAGCATTAGAACGCCAATTCAAAATCCAAAAGCTGGCACAGAAAAGTTCACAGTGGATGCTGTGAAAAAGTTCAAAACATATCATAAGTCCAAAGTTGACTAAAAGTCGTTTGCAGTTAAAACAGAGCATAAACTCCAATGCCAATGCCAATGCCAATGCCAATGCCAAGAGTTACCATTCTTTCATTGAGCATAAAATCCAGCCCCGAAATGTGTTAAGGCCTATAATGATCCTCATATGTCTAACAAAATTCAGATTCATAGCCCTAATCCAGATGCATAAACAAATCGCCCAAGCTTTTTAACTGTATCTCATCACGATTAGTCGATTACAGCTTTAGACTCTGCAACTGGCACTTAACCCACCAAATCTTCCGGCATTTTACATTTTGCTTTTCTATCTACAATTTGCTCTTGTTATACAGCTAGTCCCTGGCCTGTAAAGCATAATTGTGCGACACTCGGCAATAAAAAAGCCCCTTAGTTCTTCTTCAAATACTTTCTCTGTTTTTTCTCTTGGTTCCTGCTTTGACATTTCCGAATCACTTTGACCCCATGATTTGATTAACAAAACAATTCAAGAATTTGGTAGTCTTTTCAAGGTGTTGTAGAGTAAACTTTTCTCTACAACACCATAAAAAGATTACGAAACTCTTGCATCATTTTGCTAACAAAATCACCGGGTCAAAGTGAATAGTAAAGTAGAAAGCATGAGTAAAAACAGAGGAAGTAGTGAGTACTCCTACTGGTTTTACACCAACCTGGGTATAAATGCCAATGCAGTACTGCGCAGAAATCAAGTGTATGATTCATTTCTCTAATTCAAGCATCATCAGAAAGAGCTGACAGTAGCAAGAGTGAAGGATAAGGAAGACTACGCGATACTTCGACTCTGGTAATACATGATCCAAAGATAGCTCAGGTGGCATATTCCCTCGTTCCACAACTCAGCCAATGAACACAATAGAGTTCTGTGACTCACTGGGACTACTTATAAGAGGTCACCATTGCATTTCAGTAGGCATGAAGTTCATCAAAGTGAATCATGTATGATACAATGGGAGAGTAAATGTTGGATACTTTAAGCATTTACCATATGAAGATGTTCTATTCTACGTACTAGTAATATGCTTTGCAACTTAAAGAAGACAGGACCATTCCTAATGACTTTCCCTGCCTCTGCTCCCAGTGCACAAAAGTATTAACATTTTTACTGGGCCGACTCAATCTATGCAGCTAATCTACAAGAAGGTAAATTTTGATGCAGAAATCTCCTTTTAGTGGCAGATATACAACGAGTCATCCACGCGTTTATATGGAATTGCACCAAGAACACATATTTTATTGCAGCTACAATGGGCCAATTCCAAAAATCACAAACAGAGATCTAGGTAAATAATTGCAGAAATTTACCTTAGATAATCTTCTATGTTTAGGAACTAAATACTCGATTCTTCACCATAGAGAAATAATTATCAAGAACGTTAATACACTCAGACATGAAGCTGTAAGATGTTAGATCATACCTGCTTGTACCTCAGTTTAGTTCTCTCAGCCTGCAATCAAAGACAATTTTTCAGAAGTTTGAACAAAGTACTGAAGCGAAATATAAAATTTTCCTATTCCGAGAAGACAACAATGCAAATGTATGGTACACACTCCAGCACTGGCAATATTAATTCAACTTCCCAAAATAACGTAGGCGTCTGCGACAAACATAATGCGACAGAGTGCGACAAACTGTTTAAACATAGCTGGGAAAGTCATCGAATGCGACAAACAGTTTCCACATTGCTGAAATATTAAGCATTATGACATAACGGTTTCCACATAGCTGGAACCGTTATGGAATGCGACAAACAGCTTCTGCAAAGCTGAAAAGCTACTGAATTCGACAAACGAATTCCACAGAACTAAAATAGTTATGGTATGCGACAAATCAGTTTCGAAATAGCCAAAAATGTTGCCGAATCCGACAAGTTACCGAATGCGACAAACCCTAACAAATTCAATTAGAAAAGAGGAGTAGCAAAATGATATCCAGAGTTCAGATTCATGCTACAGGAAAATACAAGGGCACGTTTGAATCAGAACAACCATTACATATACTAATAACTAGTAGCAGCACACGAAAGCTAGTAGATGCACAAATCCTTTTCAAAGACTCTTGAAATAATTTTGAACACTTTTCGAAAAAAAATCAAAATGCAGAAAAAAATGGCAACATAAACATGCAGAGCATCATATGATCCAGTTTCAGAAAACTAGTAGTAGCAGTTAATTCAGTTCCAAGAACGGTAGCAATAGTAAGGAAGTCTATTCCTACACACAAAACAATAATGAACAAGACAATTTCAAAGACTCCTGAAATAATTTCCTCAGCAGAATCTAGAAAAACTATCATTTTTTGAAATAAAAAATAAAATATTGCATACATAAACATGCACAGCATCATACAATCCTGTTTCGGAAAACTAGCTGCAAATTATTAATTTAAGGTTTGTCAATTCAACAGCAGCAGTAATAAATAAATCCATTCTCACACACGAAACAACAAATAAAAATTAACTGTCAGGGAATTCGATTTTTTTTTTTTTTTGAGAAATAGGAAATTAGAATTTTTAATTATGGATATACCTCTTCCCTCAGCAGCATAGCCTTCTCTTCCTCCAACTTCACCACCATTGCTTCCAGCTCACTAGTGTAAGCCTGAAACACCAAAAAATCACAACACATGAACTCATTAAATCAACAATCAATTACATAAATGTGTTGGATAAGTTGCAATTAAGAGATGCAAAAATTAATTACTAGTACCTGTTTGCGTTCCCTGGACCTCGCAGCCGATTCGCGATTTTTGATCATACGCCTGTGTTTCTGCTGCGAAACCCTGTCCATCGCCGCTTCATCCGTCGCCGTAACCCTCTTCGCCCTCCGCCTCACGAATAGTGCTCCTCCGCCGCCGACGCCGCTTCCGCTAGCGACGGAAGACAGAGGGAGCACTCCGTCAGCATAAACCACTGGATCGACGCCAAAACCCCCATGCCCAGCGTGCACCGGCTGGAAAAGGCCAGGCACCTGAAATTGAACGGAACTAGCCACCGGATCGGCGTTGAATTCGAGCCCCGGCGTCGGCATCACCGGCATCTCCACCTCCTCCGCCGTCACAACGCCGGCCTTGGCTAGAAAAGCCTCCAGAGTCATCCCTGGCTCATGCCGCTGTTCCTGTTCCGTCTGTTCCGTCTCGTTCCAGGCTCCGAAACTCAAGCTCCCCTGCCTCGAAATCGGCATTCCGCAGTCAGCAGAGGCGGAAGCGTCAGGAAATGCGCGGGCGACGGCGCCGTCGGCGTACATGTTTTGGAGGATTTCGTCCATGCTTCTGCTGCGATCACAGCTGCTGGCTCCGGCACCGGAGGAGTCGAGGAATTGAATAGTAGGATCCGGATTCGATGTTGACGCCATAGAGCGAATTTCTAGGGTTTCACTTCAGAGATTGAGTCGTCAAATTATTGTTTCTCTCTCTTTATC
This sequence comes from Linanthus parryae, assembly GCA_023055425.1. Taxonomy (NCBI): domain Eukaryota; kingdom Viridiplantae; phylum Streptophyta; class Magnoliopsida; order Ericales; family Polemoniaceae; genus Linanthus; species Linanthus parryae. The sequence continues at coordinate 24,377,549 of JALGPY010000002.1, read as the reverse complement.
TCTATCTCTGAATTCTAGGGACTTCGTTTCAGAGTCGAAACAAACCAGTAGAGATATCACTGAGAGAATAAAGGGGCAGAGCAGTTGAAACTGGAGGCACAGGGGGAGGTCTTTTTTGTCTTTTTGTCACATTGTGTCTGCCTACTTGTCAAATTTCATGTGCATTCACTTGCATGGCTTTTCCGCGTGGAGGGTATTTTCGTCATTGTGGCGGGTATCAATGGAAACTGCTTGAGGTATGATATCCGCAGAGCTCAAGAGATATGGCAGTGTGTGAATTGGGCGGTTATTGGGATCGTTGAAGTGACGATAGCAGTTCGGCGTTGTATTAAAAGGACTTAAATTTTAAGTTGGCTTATCTGTACTTATTTGTACTTCCATTTGGCAGAAGGCGGAAGCAAGGTTTGAGAAACCAGGTCTTCTTCCTCTAATCCCATCATTTATTAGTTACCAATTGTGTTTGGAAGTAGAATATATGATTGTGACATTAATTACGCCGTTTATTTAATCTCTAACTCCGGAATCATTCTCCTTAGACATAATTAAGGGAAGACTGGAAACTTTGTCTTATTGGGAAGTTTGTAGGAGACCGTCGGGTTGAAACTCAAAACATGAAGGAACTTTTTCGTCGGCTTTGGTGCCCGGATGAGGATTTAAAGATCATGGAAGATGGATCAAATCGATTTATCTTCAGATTTGGGACCAAGGAGGCTCTCGAAAAAGCTCTTTTCGGAGGACCATGGTGCTTTGATGACCAGCTCTTGCTTCTGAAAGAGTGGGACATTCAAAACAGTCATCTTCCAACCCACTTCAATGATATGTGGGTCTGGATACAAATAAAGGGACTTCCTCTCCACCTCATTCATGAGGAGATAGGCACTCGTATTGCTGCATCAATTGGAGAAGTAGGTAGAGTTACGATCCATATCGAAGGCGCTGAAAAAGACAGATGCATCAGAGCTCGAACTAGGATCAAGACGTATCGAGCACTTCGCAGAAGAGCTTTTGTCAAAACAGAAGATGGAGAGCAATGCTGGGTCAATCTTGTCTATGAAAGGATTCCAGCGATCTGCGAGTGGTGTGGAAGGGTTGATCACAATGCAGCAAATTGCGACAAGCGTGAACCTCTGATTCAAGAGGAAAAATCACCAGAATTCGGATCATGGATGCTAGGCAAACAAGCTGGCAAACGGAGATTGCAACTCCCTGAGGGCAAAGACGAAAAACGAAGAGTTGAAGGGGGGCAAAATCGGAAATCAGCCAATCCAAAATCAGCAGGAAATCAGAAGATGGCGGACGATAAGAAAAATCGGGGAAAGTCAAAGATTTGGGATAAACCATTGAATGGCGATAAGAATCAATCTCTTAAATGGAATCCCAAGAGTCAAACAGATCCTAATCCAATTGGCGAAGAATTAGGAGATAAGGGTTGGCCTGTCAAATCTTTCCCCACAATTGATTTTATTGCACCTTCTGCAAATAAACCCAATTTCAATATGGGGACGTTACACAAAGTGGCGGTACCAAAAGGTGTCTCTTTTGGTGCTACCAAGGACTTGAAGAGGAAAAGAATAAACTTGAAGGACAAGGCGAGACAGAAGGCCCACGATGACCTGACAGATGGAGTATCCTCGGGTAAGAGGAAGCCACTTGGGCAGTTGATCCTGACTTCAACAAATGAAGGACTCTTGATGGGAGGGGGAAAGAGAACCTGTAACCAGGACTCTGTCGAGAAAGTACCGCAACCACCAGGGGATGGATTCCAAGCAACAGCTGAGCCCACTGAGAATAGTTTGGAGGAAGCTATGGAGTGTGAAGCAAATACCAAAACCAACGAACCAGAGGCGGAGTCTGCTACGCAGCTCTGCCTAGATCAATGAGTGCCTTAAGCTGGAACGTGCGGGGGCTTGGAAACCTCTGCAACGTTCTATCCCTTTGCGACACAGTGAAGGAAAGACGTCCCAATCTAGTTTTTCTCATGGAAACCAGATTGAACTCACATGAGATGGAAACAATCAGAAAGAAAATTCAGTATGCAAATGGCCTATATGTGGACAGTATTGGCCGAGGAGGAGGTTTGGCTATGCTTTGGGATGAATCGACGGAGGTGCTGCTGTTTTCACGTACGTCGAGGTATATTCATTGCCTAGTCAAAACTGAAAGAGACATTGATTCTTGGTTCTTTACTGGCTTCTATGGGGAGCCGGATAAAGCGGAGAGACATCACGCTTGGACCTTATTATCTCGCCTTAAACCACATGGGGATGCCCCATGGTGTGTTATGGGAGATTTCAATGAAATCCTCTCTCAAGAGGAAAAAGAGGGAGGTAGGAGTGTCTCCCTATCCCAATCCAACCCTTTTAAAGAGGTGCTTGACTTGTGTGACTTGAAGGATTTAGGGTTTCAAGGAAACCCTTTCACTTGGAGTAACAACCAAGATGATGCAGCTAACATAAGGGAACGGTTGGACAGGGTGGTCGCGAATCTAGGATGGCGTAGCAAGTTTGGCTATGCTCGTGTAAACCATCTAGTAGCGGCCACTTCGGATCATACACCAATTGAGCTCCAATTTGGTGACCCGAACCCTAACAGTCCGATGCTGGGATCGAGAAGATTTTATTTTGAGAATGCTTGGGTGCAGAATGGAGAGTGCGACTCCACCATCCGAGATATTTGGGATGCACGTCATTGTAGTGTTAAGGGGAAACTCGAACACTGTGCAACCAGTTTGCAAAACTGGGCTAAAAGCAAATTTAGAAAACGTCAAGAAACAAATCCAAATTTTGAAGCGGAAGATACACAACTTGGAGAGAAAGAAACAAACTGCTCCAATAGCCTTCCAACACCGGAAAGCAAGAAAGGAGCTTGCTGATTTGCTACTAAAAGAAGAGAAGATTTGGCAGCAAAGGTCCCGAGTACAGTGGTTGAAAAGCGGGGAAAAGAATACAGCTTATTTCCACAGGAAAGCAACGGCACGCAAAGCCAGAAATACTATTAAGGGTCTGGAGGACAAGAATGGGCAATGGATGACCGAAGATGAAGATTTGTTGAAAATTCTATCTGCCCACTTTGAAGGTATTTTTGAAACCTCAAATCCCTCCCCCCAATTGATCAGTTCTATGCTAGATACGGTGGATCAAAAAATCAGTCAACATGACCATGATTTTTTGGAAGCGCTGTATACTATCAAAGAAGTCACGGACAGTTTGATGCAAATGGGCCCTCTTAAAGCTCCGGGAGTAGATGGCGTCCCGGCAATTTTTTTCCAGAGATACTGGAATTTACTGAAAGAAGAGGTGGGGGGTGTGTTGTTCGAATCCTGAATGGAGATGAAAGTGTGGCTGCCTTCAATCATACCCTACTCGCACTCATTCCTAAAGTTAAACAGGTTAGAACTCCGGCAGATCTTCGGCCAATTAGTTTGTGTACTGTGATTTACAAACTAGTTTCAAAAACTATGGCTAACAGATTAAAGACCATCCTAAAGTCTATTATTTATGAGAGCCAAAGTGCGTTTGTACCCGGACGTTTGATCACGGATAATTCTATCACTGCTTTTGAACTACTCCACACTATGCGGTACAGAATTAAAGGGAAGGAGGGTTTTTTGGCACTCAAGATGGACATTAGTAAGGCGTATGACCGAGTTGAATGGTCATTCCTTACTCAAATCCTTCAACGGATGGGTTTCGGCCCTAGGGTAAATCTGGTGAATGATTGTATTACAACAGCTACCTTTTCTTTCTCTTTTAAAGGGCAGGTTGTTGGTAATATTGTGCCCAAGCGGGGGCTTCGTCAGGGCTGCCCAATCTCACCTTATCTGTTCTTATTTTGTGGTGAATTACTCTCACGTGCACTCACGAATGCTATGTCTAGTGGGTCTATTACAGGGGTGGCTGCGTCGCGAGGTGGACCGAGAGTATCGCACCTCTTCTTTGCCGACGACAGCCTTATTTTTACAAAGGCTACAGTGGAAGAAGTACAAACCCTTACTAACCTACTACAAGACTACGAAAGGACTACTGTACAGAAAATAAATCTTCAAAAGTCGTCAGCAGTTTTCTCCGCAAACGTTTCGGACGATTTAAGGGCCCACCTTAGCAGTATGTGTGGTGTACGCCGGGAAACTATCCACGAAAGATATCTGGGTTTAACTACAGAAGTGGGAAGGAAGAAGATGAGTACATTCCAGAATAATCCTGAGAGGGTGCAAAACAAGCTAGCAAACTGGAAGGAAAAATATCTCTCGCCAGCAGGTAAAGAAGTTCTTTTGAAATCTGTTATTGAATCGATTCCAACCTATTCTATGAGCTGTTTCAAATTACCTGTAACACTCTGTGAAAAATTGGAAGCCTCCATGGCTCGGTTCTGGTGGGGATCGGATGAGAAGCAGAGGAAAATCAGCTGGATCTCCTGGCAAAAGTTAAAAAGATCAAAAGAGGAGGGTGGTCTAAATTTCCATCATTTGCAATTGTTCAACATTGCAATGTTAGGAAAGCAATATTGGCGGATTCTCATGAACCCGTCAAGTCTTTTAGCAAGAGTCCTCAGACATAAATACTATAGAAATTCTGGTCTGTTAAATGCTACTGCAAAGAAGGACAGTTCGTACCTTCGGAAAAGTATTATGTCAAGTAAAGAGCTGGTGTTAAGTGGATGTCGCTGGCGCATCGGCAATGGGGAGAATCTAAACGTGTTCAAAGATCCTTGGCTTTTTAGAGAACCATCCTTCAGGCCCTTCACGCCAAATCCAAATCCTGATGGCCCCCCAATTATGATTGCAGATCTGTTGACAGAGGACAGAAAATGGGATGAGGAAAAATTAAAGATGCTATTTTGGAAAGAAGATATTGCAGAAATAACAAGGGTTTCAATTCCAGAAATAGAGGTCCCTGATCAATTAATTTGGCACTATTCGGACTTGGGACATTACACAGTTAAGTCGGCCTATCGACTGTTAGTCAGTCAAGAGGAGCGTAAACAAACTGTCCAATTGGGAAGCTGTTCGAACCCAACCCCAGGTTGGTGGAAAATTTTTTGGAAAATCAAACTTCCAAAAAAGATTCTATACACAACCTGGAGAGCCTTCTTCCGAAGTCTTCCGGTTCGTCACAACCTTCGTAAGAAAGGTATTCAAGTTGAAAATTGGTGTGCGGTGTGTGAAAAGGAAAGAGAAGATGAAACTCATCTTTTTCTTTTCTGCCCCTTGGCAAAGCAGTGCTGGGTTTCCCTTTTAGGGGTTGATTCGGTGCCGAATACCCACATGCAACTCCAGATCTGGTGGCCAACATTGTTCCTTGCGGCAAACACAGAAGAGAGAAGGAGGATGAATGTTCTTATTTGGAAATTGTGGAAAAACAGAAATGCAATCATCTTCAGAAACCAATCTCACAGTTCAAATGAAATTATTCAGCAGGTTCTGAATTACCTCGAAGATTTTGATAGTGCGGTGATGGGTGAACAGGAGATGAGTCCGGCTCAGACACATTCACTATCATCGGTCCGGCTCAGGTTCTGAATTACGCTTTACTTCCTGGTGGAAGACTCACCAATTCCTAAGTATGGTTTTGAAGTATGGATTCAATTTTCACATTCACTGCTTCTTCCCAATACGACGCCTCGGTACTATACTTAGCTTCCTTGTAGGTTTTAGGCTCATTTTCTACCAAGTAGGTTAGAAAATTCGGGCCAAATGTTGTAGCAACTTTTGCCAGCTTGCTACGTCTAGGTTCGCTTTCCGTTTCGGACTCTTGGGATGTTGATTCCCATGTTATTTTATTAGAAATTTGTTCATTTTTGTCATTGTATGGAAATACATATTCGAAGAATGATGTGTTGCATGACTCAAAAATAGTATTTTCGTGTATGTCTTCGATTTCTGATTTGATGACCAAAAATCGATATGCACTACTATTATGAGCATACCCGATAAAGACGCAATCTACTGTCTTCTGTCCAAGTTTCACCTTTTTAGGTAATGGTATTGCCACATTTGCGAGACACCCCCACACTTTGAGGTATTTGTAAGATGGCGGCTTTCCTTTCCATAATTCATATGGAGTTTTGCCAACATTTTTACGAGGTATCCTATTAAGAATATGGTTGGCCGTTAATAGGGCTTCCCCCCACAAGTTCTGTGGTAATCCCGAAGTTAGGAGTAATGCATTTAGCATCTCTTTTAAAGTCCTATGCTTCCTCTCGGCTACGCCATTTTGTTCAGGCGAATAGGGTGCCGTAGTTTGGTGGATAATTCCACTTTCTAGACATATGTCCTTAAGTGGGGCTTCGTATTCTCTACCACGATCGCTACGCACCATTTTAATTTTCTTTTCAATTGATTCTTCACTTCATTTTTATAGTGTTTGAACATGTCAATTGCTTCATGTTTACTTCGTAGAAGATAGACATAGCAATATCGTGTGCAATCATCTATAAACGTAATGAAGTACTTCTTTCCACCTCTTGTTTGAAGAAACTTCAAATCACAAATATCCGTATGGATTAATTCAAGAGGCGTACTAATTTCGTTTTCCATTGGTCGAAAGGATGCCGAAATATAAGTGGTTCCATTCGTATGCCTAATTCAAGTACATATACACATTGATTAAATAAATCATAAATGCTATGAAGCACTTGATTTATTTACCAATGTCCATGAGTACTTTGAAACTCTTGATATATGTACTCTACCAAATGACGTCGTGATTAAGTTTAATAACAAACCATAAGTACTATAAAAACTCTTGATTTGCAAGAAACTAAATCGATAACCCATGAGTACTTTGAAACTCTTGAATTTCTATGAGTGCTTGAAACTCTTGGTACGTCCAATAATTGATCTATTGATAACGAGACCCCCACAAGGCATACGACATGTTTCCGTTTTACAACGAAATATTTGAATCGTAAATATTCCAGATCAACATGCTTTAAACTAACGGATGACAACACCGTACTTATGTTAGTTTAAAATCATCTCCTATGAAACTTTTAATTCGACACATCCCAAAACATTGAATAATCAAATTCAATGAATTCGCGAATTAAATCAAAATTAACATGACATGACCTACTCTATTATGGAGTATCGTGTTCATTTTCTTAATTTTGAACGTTCCATTGCCCACACACATGTCGTGCGTAACAACTACCGAAACCATTTTCTTTTCCGGATTCAAGACTAAGTTTGGATCCTTTTTAAGATGTCACATATGAAGAAACCAAATTCTTACATTTCAAAATATGGCCTACACTTTTAGACGTGACAACTTTCCGAAATCTAATTGCATAGACTATTCGGCTTGGTACAATATCATTTTTCAGAAACTTTGACCATGATTCTGGAAACTTGCTTTTATGAATCTGACATCAAGACCATATCCATTAGATTTGTCTCGTCGAGATACACAATTTTCATATATGACTCGCCTTGAGCCGAGGTCTATAGCTCCAGATATCCTTCGAAAACCGAATTCGTAATTCGTACAAAATTCTGTTACGAACCAGCAGCTTTGAACAACGATATCTTGAGTTTTACAACTTCTATTGATGCACCGTTTTCACCCAGAGCTTCATTTTTTCGTTATCTACAATTTTCATGTTTTACGAAAACTGATCCGAGATCGTTATCAATGTCTAAACGACAAAATACAATTCTGCCCCCAACTTATGCTGAATTTTTGCGTAGCAAAATTCACTCTCCAATTATACAAATCGGTAAACCATTCTTTTTTTTCATGCAATGAGTAATATAAAAACTCTTTGCAACTCGTTGTATTAATGAGTGCTATAAAAACTCTTTAATACAACTATCTGTGAGTACTATGAAACTCTCAGATTTACAAAAAGAAAATAATAATAATTAAAACCGACTTGAAAACCAAAGAAGCGCCAAAAACCAGTTTCGACACATAAAGCCTTAAGATTGTTGGAGAACAATCGAAACTGGACCGAAAAGAAGAAGATTGAGAAGAAGCTGAAACAGAATCGTATGATAGAACGTAACTAAATAAAGACGAATTGAAATACTTACAAAAGTCGTCGAATATGAATAGTAATTAGAAACGATCTCGAGCATTGGCTCGATGTCCTTAAGGCTTTATTTGCTCCCTTTGGTACTGCTTAATCCGGAACAAACCGCCTCCCAGGATAATTGTCTCTCACCGTGCAAGAAGTCAGTACACCACTTACATCCTACGAACCGCAATGGCATGGTACCTCTCTTGAAGAAATTGAATTAGAATATAGGAATTCAAATTCTGAAAGTTGAATGTTCTACAAAGTCTAGGAGGACTTTGTAGGGAATTAGGAGAGTAGAAGGAAATGTTGGAATGCTTCAAATGGGTGGAGAAGCTCTCTATTTATAATAGAGTAGGTGACTCTTCAAAGGGGTGCAAATGAATAGATGTGTCTATTCATGGTAATAACTAACTCCGGACGTTAGTAACTAACAATAACTAACTTTGGTCGATAACTAATAAAATTTATTAGCGATTCCAACAATTATTAATTTTCGACTTTAATTAATAACGCACCCAAAGTTAGATTGCGTCCATCAAAGGACCTATTTGTACACCCATAATTTACAATAATTTTCATTCACCCGTAACTTATTTTGGACAACTCTCAATTGCAGATTTAACATCTCAGAGTGAGAATTAAAGTCTGCATATTTTATTATCCAAGATTCAAAGTTTTCCAACAGAAACTTGACATCTCATGTGTTGACGGTACTGAGCGAATGTACCAACTTTCCAATGAGAAGCGCCATTTAGGCAAATTGCATCTTCAAGAGCCACGTGGAACAAGTTAGCGACACGTTCCCTTTTCCTCTTTTAAACAGTGGCTTCTTTGAGTGACGAATTACACTATGCCCCCTTGAAGTAATGCTGGAGTTTGATATTTGTCCCCTCAAACAGCATAGATATTGTGACAAGAATTTTCTATCGACCGGTTGTAGGAGTTCAAAAATGTCTTGAGACATTTATGTGCGTTGATTTGAATGACATATTTTTATAAAAAAAAAAACTTAAATCAATTCAGTTATAGTATATGTATATCGAGATATTGTTTATCTCTTGATATACATATACCAATACTCCCTACTTAAATTAAGATATTGAGATGTTATTTATATTTTTACAATCCGTGCCCTATCTCAATATATATATATATATATATATATATATATATATATATATATATATGCCACTTCCTTTTCATGTTAATCAGTTCGAATCTTATTTCTTTAGATCACTATAAATATTTCTGAAAATAATATAATACAGTAAAATAATCAATTTATTTCTGGAGAAAACAAAAATCATATAATTAACTCGTGTTTGGAAAGTAAAATTCAATTTCATCCCTCAAGATTGGAAAAAGACACACCCCTTCCAATTTAGTAAATGACACTTTCACCCCTTTATTAGTGAGCCTGAAGTTTGGGTATATTGAAGGGGTGAAAGTGTCATTTACCAAACAGAAAAAGGTGAAACTGTCTTCCTCTCAAACCTGAAGAGGTTAAAGTGTCATTTTCCAACCTGAAAGAGGTGAAAGTGTCTTTCTCTCAAACCTGAAGGGGTGAAAGTGTCTTTTAGCCTCTATCATTTCTGGAATGCTGGAGAGCACCTACAGTGAACTACTTCATCTGTTCTCTCTCTATGTTCTAAGTTTACATTTTACCACTATTCACCATGTCGTTTTAATTAGGTGATTTAATTATTAAAACGATTTTTAAGAACGTGGTAAACTTTGCAATGTGTTGTTGAGGAAACTTTCCTCTACAACACCATAAAAAATTATTAAAAAATTACATCGTCTTTCTATTCAACTATTCGGGTCAAAGTGATCCGTTTACGGAAGAAAAAGTCAAACGTGGAAGATAGAGAGAGAACAGAGTAAGTACTACGTTGAGAAAAAAGCGAGAGTTAAATTTTCTGATTTTACTTTTTCCGGAAATGAATTAATTATTTATTGTATTATATTATTTTCATAAATAACTATAGTGATCTAAAGAAATAAAATTCCAACTTTTTTTAACATGAAAATTAAGTAGAAGATATCTAATAGAGATTGTAGCCAATCATCCCAATACTGATTTGATGATTTTTTTCTAAAAAAAGTGGCATATCTATATCTTCTAATTGAAAATAGGGTAGTAGACACCTACCACCCCTGAGTTTAGGGAAAAAGACATCCCACTATTCTGTGTTTTGGATAAAGACACTCGGTACCCATTTTTTGATGGAGCTAACGACAGTCAAAAAATGATGGTGAAAAGACATTATTACCCTTGGTAATTCTGAGGTGTTATCCTATTAAATAAATGAGAGGGTTTTGTTAAAGACTGAAATACCCTTGTGATTATAAAATATAGGGTAAAAGACAAAAGAAAATTTTGCCCAACATTTGGTGAAAAATTACAGAAACAATTGGCGTCCTACCCGTCTGGTGAATTGGTCTTTGAAAAATACCCGTCTCTCACTTATGTTTATTTGTTGACCTGACTTAGGGTTAATCATTGTAACTAATTCAATTATCTTTTGATTAACTTTCTTTTTAAAACTAAACTCTCTCTTCTCTCTTCTTAACAACTGGGACGTGAGACTTGTGTGCTTGTCCCAGTTGTTTCTCGTCCCAGTTAATGCTCGTCCCTGTTTGTATTCCCTCGTCTCATTCTTGATTGCTCGTCTCAGTGTGGCAATATACTGAGACGAGAGTTCTGCTCGTCTAAGTATATTGTCATACTGATACTGAGACGAGCAGGTCAACACTGGGACGAGCAACTGCTCGTCTAACACAGAAACTGTGTTTTTTCCAGAAAAAAATACGAAAAACTTCGGAAAGATGAACAGTCATAACAGTCATAACTTCAGAAAGATGAAAAAGTTCAGAAACAAAAGAGTTCATTACATTAAAAACTTAAAAACATTGAAGAAAGATTACATTTTTTTGGGTTTTTTGGGTTTGCGAGGCCAGAGCTCCGGATCTTCTTCTTCACTGCTGTCGTCTCTGTTTCTTTTCTTCAGCGGCGGAGATGGCGGCCAATCCACGGAGTCATCATCATCTTCTTCCTCTTCATCTTCAGTGTACTGAGTCGTTTCGGAGCCCCTTTTTGCCCTGAAAGAGGCTGTGATTTTTGCATCACTGTCAGTTTCTTCACTGTCTTCATCTTCTTCCTCCGTCTCCTCTTCCTCTTCCTCGTCCTCTTCCTTGGACCTTTCACTATCCTCCTCGTCACTTTCCCACTCCTTTGGTATCTTCTTCTTTGCCATTTCAGATGTGGTGAGTTTTGGAGAGAACAGTGGCTTTTGTAAATGCTTCCTGGGTAGATGAAGTAACGGATAGAGATTTTAGGTTCATGTGCTGGGTATTATTACATTTTCTAGAAAACATGCATGTATGTTTTCTAGAAATTGTAATAATTTTGATACATTCTTGAAAAATGTAACAGTTTTTGTAAGAAATGTATCAAAATTTAAAACATGTAACAGTTTTACAATGTATCAAAGTTTTCCTCTTTGCCAATAAATTTAAAAAATAAATTGTTTATTTATGTAATAAACAATTTATTCATATTAAAAAAAACACAATAATTGATCGAAACAAAAGATATATTGTTTATTTATGTATTAAAATGCATATTCATATTAAAAAAACACAATAATTGATCCACACAAAAGATATATTGTTTATTTATGTAATAAAATGCATATTCATATTAAAAAGCACAATAATTGATCGAGACAAAAGATATATTGTCTGCGCAATCATCATAAAAGGTTGCGAACTTGGAATTACATTACAAAGAACGAAGAACAACGGCTTCTATCACAACATTAATTTTTCAATTGAGGGCAAATCTTTCTGGTATGCTCTTTTTCCTCGTCCCTCCCAACTGTTACCACTTTCTTCGGTGGAAGTGGGCGAATGTTTCTTATGTGTGCAGGTACTTCGCTTGTGACCCACGTTGCTGGGTTGGGAGAAGTCTTAATTGTACCTGCATAAGCCAGAACACGCTGGTGTGGTCGTACATGACCTTCATTTCATGGTCGGCATTGTAACGGCCAAGTTTTCTGAGTTCTTTTGCACAAGCACACGCATGTACACACGGGAACCACATCTGTTGGTATTTGCCGCACGTGCAGGTTCCGAGGCAATGTCCAGGTTTGAATTCCACGATATGAGTTTTCAGATGATTACCGCGGACTTCATACAGAGACTCTGAAATTGGTCGCACGCGAAAATCTATACACTTTATAGAACGACTCAACATTCTTTTCTCCCTTTTTGCATTCAGGTAGGTGTTGCCCATGTCAATGCCCAAGTTTCGTTTTTTCAGGTGCCACTCGCTCTGATGGTCGCATATTTGGGAGAACATTGTAAGAGCTTTGTCAGACCTGGTCGGCAGCAGGCACGAGTTAATAGACTCAGCATGGTTGGATGTAAGCATCTCAAACCGTGCTGTTTTACAATGGGACCTTGCCCATTTCTCTAGACCGGCATCCCGGAAGTAACGTTCGACGGTCTTGTCGTTAACGCTGTTTACACGGTCGCACTCAATACCCATGTCTATCAGATGTGAGTCACACGCATCCTTATCAAATGTATAGGCCGCATCGTGGTAATGAGGCACCCACTTTTGTGTATTGTAATGCTTCAGAGCGTTCATTTTCAAATGGCAATAGCAGTGGACGTGGTTGGATAAGGGGTACACGGCCTTGACTGAATTGATGATAGCCTGGTGCCGATCTAAAACGAACGTCAACTCATCATGATCCTGGACAATTAACCTCAGTCTGTGTAAGAACCAAGTCCATGCAACGGTGTTTTCCTTGTCCACTAGTCCCCATGCAATGGGATAGCACTGTTTCTGGCTATCAACCATTGTGCATACGACCAATTGCAGGGGTTCTTTCTTCAAGTGCGACATGTCGATGATAATTACGGGTCGCATATACGGTTGTGCACAAGAGATTCCGGCGGGGAGACCTCCGTGTACACCGTATGTAGTGGATCAGGGATCGCACAGGAAGAGCGGGGTTGTGTGTAGGGAGAGAGTAAGTCAGTAGCAATGTCTGAGAGAGAGACAGAGGTTTGGCAGAGCTTCCGCGTATGGCCGTGTGTTCTCCTTTGTATGGAAAGGTTGACGATCTATATATACTGGAGAACATGACCGTTGTAGCGTGGTTAATGCGCCCATTGATGGTGGCTTAATTAGCTTAACCATAACGGCACGTTCGTCCGAGTATATAGGGACCGTTACAGCACGTGGTGCGCGAATACCGGAACCGTTACGAGGTTGACCGGGTTTGACCGGATTGACCGGGTTTATGGAGCTCGTGCCATAAATCTCTCAAAACAGTTACTAAAGGTCGCGTGCGGGCTTGGCTCGCACGCGACAGGGCTTACTCTAGCCTCCAAACCACAAAGTCCCTACAAGTCCCGTGTAGTGGTATGCGAGGGCTCTGTCTCGCAGCCCCCACATGGATCAGCTCGGCTGGTGATCCAGTGTGTGTGGAGCACAATATGGTGTGCTGGATGGCTGCCACGTGGCCAAGATCTGTCAGCTCAGAAAGCAGTATCTACATTAGCCCCCTTTCTGCGCGTGAAGGCTCATAGCTGTACAGACTTCCATGCGCGGAAACCAACATACGCGTCGCCGCCATGCACCAATTAAAATACGGGTAAGTTCAGCCCCCGTGCGTGTCATTATGACCTAAAACCCCTAGAGTCGTGCCGTCTGACCTTTAGGGTTTTAGGCGTGACGTCAGCTTGTCCTGTGATTGCGCGATTCGACGGTGACGGTTGCGATTCGACTACCGAAAGGACGCAACCCTTCATTGTTTTGGATAAATACCTTGTATCCCCCATTATTGCGAAGCATCACTTCTTTCTCTTAAAGTGAATGGTACCCGGAGATCTTCGAGAGCAGATCCAGATAATCAATCACCAGTTCAGAACTGCAAATCGTATTCTTCAATTGTGCATATCCAAGCAGGCTTCAAGAAAACAAGGTTGGCCTCGTTTACTTTTGATTTAAGTTACCAGTGTTTGCCTTGAACTGCGTTGAATCTGTAAACCCATGGAATTTGTGAAGAGGCTTTGATCTTTGAACCCGCTTTACTTTAATCCTTCAACAATATGAGATCTTGCAACTCCCCGATTTCTGAAATTGATACCAGAACTGTTCGTCTTCCTTTGCATAGATCTTGAATTTCAAAATTCAAACTGAAGTGTGGTATTTCTCCCCCCTTTTTTCTTGCTCTTCCGCAGGAATGGCCAAGACAAGAGTAACCAGACCCGTCAAGGAAGATGAAGAGATACCCGACCTTCCGCAGGCCTTGTGGCGAAAAGCCCCCTTTTTAGGCGGCAAAGATTTCTACCATGCGAGGGTAAAGGCGAAGAGGATGCCTGATCCTGTCCCAGTTGAGCGATTGCTGACGCTAACTCGCCCAGTTAACTCAGCCTTGCTCGAGTTGGTTGGTTCCGAGGATGTGGTTCGATTGGGAATCGAGAACGGGCACTTCCCATATACTGCGATTTCTACCCAGGCGTTCGTCCAGAAATTGGACTATATGGATGAGTGGATCGACCACGTGTTGGATCATCACGCCGCGACTCTTGATGAAGCCGGCGTATACTTTGCTATCCGTGCTATGAAGGGTGCTGCCGTGAAGCTGGATCAATCCATGCTTCTAGACCTTCTGTCCCGTTACTCGCCTGCGACTCACACGTTCCATTTTGCTGAATTCGAGGCTGCCCCCACACTCGAGGAAGTTCAAATGCTGTACGAGCTTTCCCCCATGGGCGAGGTGGACCCTCTGAGTCCCTTGAGGACATCTGCGGAGATTTCCTTGTACACGCAGATGGAGGAATGCCTAGCAGAGGTGAAGAAAATCTCCACTCGATGGACCACTACAAAGCCTCTTCCGAACTGGCAGTTGGTTGATACGTCTGCGAAGAATACCTGGAACAAGTGGTTGCAGTACTTCTTCCGAGACTATGCGAATAGTAGCATCACTAAGAAGCTCCTGAGTGAGAACCCAGAGGCCGAGAATTATGTAGAGGGTAAAGGCTATCATCTGACCCTTTGTGCTTTTCTCTGTGCCTGGCTGTCGAGGTACTTGATTGATGGTCACCCCCATGACGGAGTCTTCTACCATGTGTTGCCACTTGCTGTGAGGCTCGCTCTTGGTCAGAGAGTCGCACTCGGACCCTTGGTCTTGGGCACGCTGTACTATAGGCTTGATCAGCTGGTTCTGGCTATGAGGGAGTCGCGTGGCCGCCTCGATGTACTGACTTTTGTCAATATTTCCTTTTTGACAATGTGGGTTTTCGAGCGGTGGCCGTCTTATGCTCCAAATGCTCTCAAACTTGACAAGTGGTGTCCCCCAGGCGAGACGGAAGCGCGCAACAGCGGAAGAGCTGCGAGATGGTTCGGAGCAAGCAACACCAAGTGCGTTTGGAGTTTGATATGCGACAAGCGGAAGGAGTTTACCGCCAGGCCCTATGCCACGCGCGTTGAGAATGTGCGATGGTTTCCAAAGCTGTACCCCTCTAAAGGCATGGTCTTTTCAGAAGAGCTTCTCTTTGAAGGGGGACCTCATTTCCATGAGCGTTACCGCGAGTTCTTTTGCTGGTGTCTGCGAGGTTCCCTCCCTGCTCTCGCAGAGCATATTCGTGAGCTCGCGCCGAGGTATGAAAAGCTTACCGTGGACGTTGACCCCACTCGAGTTTCTCCTCAGTTTGGTTTTGATGCGGTGGCCCCATCAATCTGGCCCCAGTCCATTATCAGAGGATGCTACAAGCGCTTGCTAACAAAGGAGTGCAAGACGGTCTTCATGAACAATCTTCCCTTTGAGCAGCCTGCGGGAACCCGCGAGGGTGGTTGTTCCCAGAACTGGCTCGCATACTGGGTTGCCCAGCAAACGAGGATTGAGACGGAGTCGGCCGCGCAGCCAAGTAGAGCTCCCTTGATCAAAAGAAACTCTTTTCCATTTCGCCCCAATTGCAGTCTGAGCGAGTCTGAGTATGGTTGTTACTCACTGTGGGATCATGAGAACCATTTGTGCCCTGATGTCATTCTGAAGGAGCAAGTCGCCGCAATTAAGAAGGGCGATACGCATGTCGTCAGATATAGCAAGGCATTTGCTGAGGTAAGCAATTTATTCGTGTGCATTAAGCTTCTTGATTTCCTTATGCTGACATCTTTATTCTGTACGGTTGTAGTGTCATGTGCGGCGATTCGCATCTGGTGATCGCTCCAAGTCATTGGTTAACGCCATTGTTGCCACCAGAAGACAAAGGCAGTCGTTCCGGCTAGCGTGGAGGATGGAACCTGAGCTCGAAACAAAGATTCGCGCAGTCATGAATGCTTTTGCTGACTCGCTGATAGACAATCCTCCGGCTCCGTCTCCTCCTGGAGATGACCCATCTCCACCAGCGACTGCGGCGCCAAGAGTGAAGAGACCTAGGCAAAAGGGAATTACGATTTCTTCCCCTAGGAATGCCCCAGCTTCTCCTCCAGTGAGGTCCCTTTCCATCAAGGACAAAGGAAAAGGTCACATGCCCAGCAAAGTGCGGAAAGATCTCGCAGTTGAGACTTTCGTTCCATTTAATCAAGAGGAAGAGGAAGAGAGGCAGGAGCCCCAAGAAAGTGATGATGAAGAAGAAGTAACAGTTGTGATGCATGAGGAAGAATCAGGAGGTACCTCCGTCGCATTCCCTTTCCCGTTATCGTAACTTCTTTGCACTTCTTTTCTTTAAACCAATCGTGTATTCGCAGATGATGATGATGAAACCATTGGTGGCCTTGTGGCCAAGAGACAAAAGAGAGATGCCCATTCTGGCATTCCAGATGATCCCATAAGCGAGGACGTTCTTGCTGAGTCCCGGAAGACAGCCGCGGAGGCTGCTGAAAGAAGGAGGCGGCGAGAAGAAGAGGAGCTCGAGCGTGTGAAACAGCGGAGCCTCGAAGAGCGGCATGTTGACGACTTAGCGCGTCCAGTTTACGAGGAAGACGAGCTTCCCGAAGAAGTGGCTCCTCATGCGGAGGAGGAAGATGAGGTTCCCGGAGAGGATGCAGCGGCCTTGGAGCAAGTCCAAGCAGACTTCGAAGAGATCGCAGGCGGCGATAAAGGTGAGATCTTCAATCTCGCAGTAACTTATAGAGATGTTATTGTGGGTGCGTTAAAGCATGGTGTGTCAAAGGCTGACATTCGCCGTTGGTTAGTAGGCAAATGCGGAGAACCCTCAGGTAATTATTTGAGTGATACGCACGTACTAGGCTTTAGCAACTTGAGGCAGAATCATGACTGGTGTAGATACTGCTTTCTGACATGGCAGATCTTAGCCACGTGGCAGCCATCCAGCACACCATATTGTGCTCCACACACACAGGATCACCAGCCGAGCTGATCCATGTGGGGGCTGCGAGACAGAGCCCTCGCATACCACTGCACGGGACTTGTAGGGACTTAGTGGTTTGGAGGCTAGGGTAAGCCCTGTCGCGTGCGAGCCAAGCCCGCGCGCGACCTTTAGTAACTGTTTTGAGAGATTTATGGCACGAGCTCCATAAACCCGGTCAATCCGGTCAAACCCGGTCAACCTCGTAACGGTTCCGGTACTCGCGCACCACGTGCTCTAACGGTTCCTATATACTCGGACGAACATGCCGTTATGGTTAAGCTAATTAAGCCGCCATCAATGGGCACATTAACCACACTACAACGGTCACGTTCTCCAGTATATATACATCGTTAACCTTTCCATACAAAGGAGGACACACTGCCATACGCGGAAGCTCTGCCAAACCTCTGTCTCTCTCTCAGACATTGCTACTGACTTACTCTCTCCCTACACACACTCCTATTCTTCCTGTGCGATCCCTGATCCACTACGCACGGTGTACACGGAGGTCTCCCTGCCGGAATCTCTTGTGCACATTTTGGTGAACCCGACGTGAAACTTACCAGCAAAAGCAACCATGTCTCAGGAGGACGATGTCAGCAACCGATCGCCTTCCACCGAAACTCCCTCGGGAGACGAAGTCCGCCGTACTCCGACGACTCCCGGCGAGGCGCCAACTTTAGAGTCTTTGGACGCCACTGTCCAAAGTCAGGCAAAAGCTCTCAAGTCTCAATCTGCGCAGTTAGAACGGATCTTGGCCGTTCTGGGCACCCTTGCGCCAAATCCTCCACCAGCTACCGCTATCCCTCAGGGAGGAGGAACCCCTACCGCTCCAGGATTGGGAGTGTCAGCCACGCCTCCCAACTCTCATCTGCAAACTCCACCGTCAGCCACGCAGCTGCCTTCGGTCCAAGGGTCAACGGCGCAAATGCTGCCCCCTGCTGCTCACGCCTCTCAGCCCACGGCTTTGGCGTCTAACCCAACTCTGCAGTACACTCTGCCTCCACCAGCGACGATCTGGGGAAACGCGGGCAGTCAATACACTCCCAATCCTCCGGCGGCATATGTGTCGCCACCGCCTACGGCAACCCCTCCGCCAACTACCGGGGGAAGCATTCCAGAATGCATGACGTCTTTGCAGAAGCGTGTGGACTCCATTCTGGCGCATCAGTCGCTCGCGGATACCATCATCCCGAAGCTAGACAACGATCCACCCATTCCACGAGAGATCTATCTCATGCCTAACCCGGCGGGGTACAAGGCTCCCAAATGGGATAAGTTCGAGGACGTCAATGGAAACGCTCATGAGCATGTCATGCGTTTCATTGATGTTATGGGTCCATACGGAGCTGATCCCAAACTGCTGATGCGAGAATTCCCAAAGACTCTTGGGAATGTAGCATACAAATGGTACCGAACATTGGAGGCCGGATCTGTGAAGACTTGGGACGACATGGTCCAGAAATTCTATACCAAGTTCTTCCAGATGGAAGAAAAGGTGACGATGATCCATCTCTCGCGGATGTACCAGAAACGCGAGGAAGATGGAATCACTTTCATCAAGAAATTCAGAGCGAAATCCTTGGAGTGCAAGGACCCCATGCTCGAAAGCCGGCTCGTAGAGATATGCCTGCAGTGCATGCGAGATGAATACAAAAGCATGCTGATCAATTTGCAAACACCTACGTTTTCAAAGCTCATCGAATGCACGATGAACATCGAGCCCATTGTCGAGAGACAGAGAAAGAAGAGCGCTCCAGAACGACCTGCGAGCAGCACCACCTACAAGATCGGCAGATTTGGCTACAAGCGGGGACGCGAAGCTGAGGTCAATACAGTTTCACCCCAGAAGCAAGCAAAAGTTACAAACTTCGACGCACCGCCTCTGCCATGCTCGGTGGAGGAAGCTAGCGATCTCTGCAGACAGTGGCGCAAGGACGGCGTCCTGCCACCGCTCGAGAAAGCACCCTCCAAGGAAATGACGAGGGACCCTAAGTGGTGTGAATACCACGGCAAGGTCATGCACCCCACAGCTGAGTGCAAGAAGCTCAGATTCGCATTCGATCAGAAGGTGAAGAACGGCGAACTCATCGTCAGCGACCACCGGAAGGATGTGCGCAACAACCCGCTGCCTGCCCATACAGATTCGGGCTCAAAGGGCAAAGAGGTCGCCATGATCTCGATAGTGGACCTGGAAGAAGTCGCAGAGGATGGTCTACCCATCATTGCTGAAGTCCATGAAGACGAAGACTACAGCATGGACACGGAAGACGAGCGTGCCGACCGCATGAAAGGGTCGCATGGCTTCGACAAATTCTTCAACGAGATGAACTTCTCCGAAAAATGCCGAACGGATATGACAAAAGCAATCTTAAGGATAGCGGAGGACTACGAGGAGGACCTCGTGGTCTCCAACGGGAAAGTCATCAGGGCGTCCCGTTCCACAGAAAAGATTATGACCTTTTCTGCCAGCGACAAGAAGACAGATGCGAGCCACCAGAGGCCCCTGTACGTGACCGCCATCATCAACGGCGTCGAATTCAAGCGAGCATTCGTCGATGGAGGAGCAGCGGTCAATGTTGTTCCACTCCACACACTGAAGCTAGCAGGGATCCCCGAGCACAAGGTGGTCAAGCGTCCATCCCCGCTGGTGGGATTCGGAAGCGATTCTAGAATGACGATCGGATGGATCCGCCTAGGCGTTCAAATTGGTAAAATCAAGTGCTCGGCGAAGTTCTATGTCATAGACGCGAACACCACATATCACATGATCATCGGTCGAGCCTGGATTCATCGCTTCGACGCAATCCCTTCGACGGCTCACCAGGTGATGAAAGCTATCTGGAACGACAGGATTGTCGAAATACCGGCCTCAACCAACCCGTTCAACTTGGACGAAGCACATCTCAGCGAGGCGGTGTGGTTCACCGAGATGGCGGACGAGCAAACACCCGGACCATTCAACCCTACTCCTTTACCTCTCTGGGAGGACATCAAGGACCAGTCACCTGCGGGCGTGATGGTAACAAGGGGAGATGCCAAGGAAAAGCCGCCTACGCACGAAGAGGCGCCGCGTATCGCATATCATCGGAAGAATGTGTACACTCTGAAGAGGATTGCAAAGCATGACCCCGAGGGTAAGGAGATAGAGAGCTTCTACGCCAACGGGAAGAAATGCTATCGCATATGAAGGTGCGCGGGGACGTCCTCACACGGGCATGGGGATGTCCCTGGGCAAATCAATCAAATCGAGCAAGTTGCGCTGACAGAAGAGCCAACACAGATCGTTTCAGACGAGAAACTCAAAGAAGCGCCCGAATGCATGGAAGACAGGCCAAGACCACAAAAGCAAGAGCTAAAGGAAGTGTTCCTCAGCCCGAACGAGGAAAAGAAAAGGCCAGTCTTCCTGAGTGCGGACCTCACAAGCGAAGAGGAACAAGGACTGCTGGAGCTCCTAACTGAATACAAGGACGTGTTCGCATGGGAATATGATGAGATGCCAGGTCTGGACACGAGCATCACCATGCACCGTTTAGACATCATCCCAGGGTCTAAACCGGTCAAGCAAAGCACCAGAAGTTTCAGGCCAGAGCTCAACGTAAAGATCAAGCAGGAGATTGTCAAACTCCGAGACGCCAAGTTCATAGAGCCAAATCACCATCCCACATGGTTGGCCAACATCGTGCCGGTGGTGAAGAAGAACGAACAGCTCCGCATCTGCGTGGACTTCCGAGATCTCAACCGCTTCTGCCCTAAGGACGATTTCCCACTGCCTAACATCGACTTACTCATCGATTCGACGGCAGGCCATCGCGTGTTCAGTTTCATGGACGGTTTCAGCGGGTACAATCAAATCAAAATGGATCCCGAAGATGCACAGAAAACTGCATTCATCACTCCCGTGGGGGTATTCAACTACACGGTAATGCCGTTCGGTCTTAAGAACGCAGGCGCAACCTATCAGCGGGCTATGATGGCTCTATTCCACGACATGATGCACAAAGAAGTGGAATTCTATGTGGATGACCTGGTAGTCAAATCCAAGCATGAAGCAGACCACCTTGCAGACCTGCGAAAACTGTTCAACAGATGCATGAGCTTTCAACTGAAAATGAACCCCATGAAATGCGCATTCGGCGTGACCTCTGGGAAGTTTTTGGGATACGTGGTCCATCGCCAAGGGATCGAGCCTGACCCTGCGAAAGTGTCAGCCATCACCAGCATGACGCCACCTCACAACCAAAGTGCCTTGAAAACATTCTTGGGAAAATTGTCATATCTGCGGAGATTCATCCCAGCAATCGCCGAAATCACATGCTGTTTCAGCACTCTTCTCAAGAAGGACGCCGCGTACAACTGGGCTCCTGACCACGAAGCCGCATTTGAAAAGCTAAAGGAAATACTCACATCCCCAAAGATAATGATCGCGCCTCAACTGGGATCACCGCTTCTGCTATATCTTACATCAACAAGGAGATCCATAGGAGCACTCTTGGCTCAGATGTATGAAGGCCAAGAGAGGCCTATCTATTACATCTCTCGCATTGTGCAGCCTGCTGAATCAAGGTACACAGACATCGAACGTCATTGCCTTGCTTTATTCTTTGTGATAGATAAGTTGAGACACTATTTTGCATCGCACAAAGTAGTGGTGGTCACCAAAAGCGACCCCATAAGATAGTTGCTAACTCACACTACTCCGGGCGGGAGATTGGCGAAATGGTACATGACCATCTCTCAATACGATATCACATGCGTGAAACCGAGAGCGATCAAGTCGCAGGCGGTAGCAGATCTGTTGGCACAGTTTCCCGACAACAGCCACGAACCCGTGATCGAGGAAGAGCTCGAAGGCCCTGAAATCTACGCGATCGACGTGCCCTATTGGACCCTCCACTTCGATGGTTCGTCAACCAGAAAAGGCGGAGGCATTGGGATAGTCTTGACAAAGCCGGACGGGGAAGTCATACAGATGTCCGCAAAACTCAACTTCGCAGTCACGAACAACGAGGCGGAATACGAGGCTCTTATCGCGGGGCTCCGTGCGGCGAAAGCTTTGGAAGTGAGCAACTTAACGGTCATGGGAGATTCCAAACTGATTGTTAAGTAAGCCTCGGGCGAATATGGTTTAAAGGAGATCAACCTCCTGTCATACCGCACCCTAGTGCAAAAGCTGATGCAGCAATTCTGCGACGTGAAATACGAGCACAAGCCCCGAGCGGACAACAGGCATGCAGACGCCTTAGCAACTCTAGGATCTAAGGTCAGCATAGACAAATGCCCCGCAAGGATTTCCATCGAAGTGCGAACATCGTCGGCATTAACAGAAGATGCGTGCGACGACGAACACATAGATGACGCAGACTGGCGAAAAGCAATCCTGCAAGCTATTGCGAAAGGCACCAGCAGCGAAAGCTGGGCACTCACGAAAGGATACTGCATCCACGACAACACCCTTTACTACAAGGGTCCTGGAGGAATACTCATGCGATGTGTCTCCGAGCAGGAGGGACAACAGCTGTTAGAAAAGATTCACCAACACGCTTGCGGAGAAAGCGAGGTGTCAATCTACAGGAAAGCTCAGAGATATGGCATTCATTGGCCAAGCATGTCAACAGCTGCAGCCCTGATACAAGGGAAGTGCGAAAGTTGCGCACTAATCAAAGATTCTCTACTCATCGCTCTAACCGATGACGACACAGACTGGAGGAAGCCATTGTTTGAATTCCTCACCCAGGGCACCGTACCCGAATCGAGAAAAGAAGCCGACAAATTGAAGAGGAAAGCGTCTCGATATGTGGTTCAGGAAAACCTGCTTTGGCGAAGAGGTCACGAGGGCAACTTGCTGCGATGCCTAGACGGCAGGGAAGCACAAGAAGTCATGGACCTTTCTCATCAGGTGGAACACCAGGGAGGTGCGAAATTATGCAGACAACTCCTCTCAATCGGATACTTCTGGCCCACGATGGAAGTCGATTGCCGCACCAAGGTGCGACGCTGCCAAGAATGCCAATTCAAAGGGAACCTAGTGCACGCTCCCGCCGTGGATCTACATGCATTAGGGACGCCATGGCCATTTCACACATGGGCTTTGGACTTCATCGGCCCCATCCGACCAACGTCACATGGGAACCATTTCATTCTCACCGCAACCGAGCTGTTCACCAAATGGGTGGAAGCAATACCACTGAAGACGGCAAACGCGCTGGCTGTGGTTAACTTCATCCAGGAAAATATCGTATGCAGGTTCGGAATCCCAAATACCATTCTTTCAGATAACGGTACTCCTTTTGTTAATCGCCAGGTAGCTACGAAACTCGCGGAGTACAATATCAGGCAGATATGCTCTACCCCCTATTATCCAAAGGGAAACGGACAAGCCGAAGCGACTAACAAAACGCTGTTGAGAATTCTGAGCAAGATGGTCGCAGATGACCACAAGAAGTGGGCCGACTCTCTTAACATAGCTCTGTGGGCCTACAGAACTTCTCCAAGGACACCCACAGGGGCCTCGCCATTTCTACTATGTTATGGGGCCGAAGCTGTAGTACCTGCGGAGGTCAGAGTCAATTCGGCAAGGCTGGCCTTCCATGCACTCTATGAAAACCAACGCGATCATGATTTAGTCTTGCTGGAAGAAAAGCGAGAACAAGCCAAAAGGAATAACAAGCGGTACCAAGAAAGAATCGCTCGCGCCTACAACAAGACAGTCCAGCGACGAGATTTCGCAGTTGGCGATCTGGTCTTGCGCGCATCTGACCACTGCATGCGAGAAGCAACTCACCCAAAGTTCGCAGCTAATTGGGAAGGACCCTTCGAAGTCACAGAAGTCTTCGATAGTGGCTATTGCAGCATACGAAGGTTGCACGGCACAACCTCAACTCCAAGCTCAGTCAACATGCGCTGGATCAAGAAGTACTATCCTTGACTTCTCTTATTTCATACGTTTTATGATAACGTTGCTTAATGTCTCATGTGGCTATGATTGACGCAATCTCCTCTCCCATATGAGAGGATTGTAATCTTATCTCTCCCATATGAGAGTGTTATAATAAAAGAATTCTCCCAAATGAGAAGTTCATATTTCTAGCCGTTTATATTGCTCTATTTAATTTGTTATTACTGTTAACAATGATTTATCTGATGCAATAGCAATTTATACAAACGCGATCTTAATTGATCATTAAAGCCTATCTCTTACGATAGCAGCAAATACAAATGCGATCTTAATTGATCATCAAAGCCTATCTCTCACGATAGCAGCAAATACAAACGCGATCTTAACTGATCATCAAAGCCTATCTCTTACGATAGCAGCAGACGCAAGTGCGATCTTAACTGATCATCAAAGCCTATCTCTTACGATAGCAGCAAATACAAATGCGATCTTAATTGATCATCAAAGCCTATCTCTTACGATAGCAGCAAATACAAATGCGATCTTAAGTGATCATCTGAAAGCCTATCTCTTACGATAGCAGCAAATACAAATGCGATCTTAAGTGATCATCTAAAAGCCTATCTCTTACGATAGCAGCCAAACGCAAATGCGATCTTAAGCGATCATCAAAGCCTATCTCTCACGATAGCAGTTGACACGAATACGATCTTAATTGATCATCTAAAGCCCATCTCTTACGATGGCAGTCAATGCAAATGCGATCTTAAGTGATCATCTAAAGCCTATCTCTCACGATAGCAGCAAAATACAAAAACGATCTTAATTGATCATCAAAGCCTATCTCTCGCGATAGCAGTCAACAAAAATGCGATCTTAATCGATCATCTAAAGCCTATCTTTTACGATAGCAGCCAAACGCAAATGCGATCTTAAGTGATCATCTAAAGCCTATCTCTCGCGATAGCAGTCAACACGAATGCGCCCATTGATGGTCTTAAGTGATTGTCAAAGCCTATCTCTCGCGATAGCAGTCAACACGAATACGATCTTAAGTGGTCATCCAAAGCCTATCTCCTACGATAGCAGCCAAACGCAAATGTGATCTTAGGTGATCGTCCAAAGCCTATCTCTTACGATAGCAGCGAAGTACAAAAAACGATCTCAATCGATCATCTAAAGCCTATCTCTCATGATAGCGGTTTATACAAATGCGATCTTCTCAAGCCTATCTGTTACGATAGCAATTTATACGCAAAGTAATCACCCAAGCCCGTCTGTTATGATGGCAACGTAAGTGCAGAATCATCTTATTGGGTCTTCTAAAGATCTATCCGCTGCGATAGCAATTTATGCGAGAAACGATCTCAAGCAATTCTCTAATAGAGCCTATCTTCTATGATAGCAATTCGCACCACTCAACGATCTTAATTGATCTGTTAAAAAGCTATCTGTTACGATAGTAAAGTTGTGAACATGATCTCATATGATTTACAATGACCAACTACAAGCCCATCCGACAAGATGGCACAGCTGCGAAAGTACGATCTCGAATGATCTAGCGAAACATCTGCGAATTGACATCGCATATGTGAAATCATTACATGGCATTATGCAAGGCAAAACAAGCCGAAACGCATGCGAAATTGTATTTTGTTGTAACGAGACAGCAGATGATACGAAAGCTATATATCATTATGAGTCAAATGACTTACAATTTATCTATCTAGATAGCAGCTTACAAGCGAAGAGCTCGCATCTAACTACGCAACCAACATGGCTTACAATACATTCGAAAAATGGCTGATAAGCCAGCAGAGACACGGTACAGAAACCCGGACTGCAAAGAATGAACCGCCCTGGCTTCAAACGCCGGCTACACGATGCCCAAATCTGTGGGTGAACATCTGTAGCAAGGGGGATCTTGCTCTAAAAAGAGCCACATGAAGCCGTACGCTCGACATCCCGCTATCCGACAAGACCGTTGTCAGATATGCTCCCCATAACATTTGCCCAAGGAACCACCGGTTCCAGCGATCAAACTGCAAGCAGAAGCTCCAAAGGGCAAGGGCTCCTTGTAGACGGGGATGAACACAGCGGTTCGCAACCCTGAGTTCAAGAACGAAGAGGCAAGAAACCCTCCTCCAGGGATGCTGGAGGAGAATTCCGCCGTTCATTACGAGACGGTAGCACGGTCACTTCGGCGCTGCACCTCGCCACGAGGCGGCCGGAAACATGACCTGCACACATAATACACGAAGAAATTTCTTCGAACACACATGAGGTATTATCTGCATCCTCTTTATGATGGTTATAAACAGCAATAAGCCTCATAAAGTGGATCTTGGAAACTATTTCTATAGCACAAAGCGCAAACTCAGGATTCAAAACTTGAAGTTGCCATGAATCAACGAAAAACAAGCGTTGAAGCCAACAGTCGTAAGGACTCACGGCAAAGCACATGTTTGGGATGAAGAACCCAAATGGCAAAGACAGGGTTTATATAGGCCCTGTGGAGACTCTTCGGTTGCTTAAGATGAGTCAGCAAATTCAAAAAGAGGGTAAGTTCAATCACTTACGCCTTGAAAAGCGGTAACAATCAATTACCCTACTAAAGGCTACGACGATTCAGTTGCGTATCCTAATAAATGACGGATAGTCATGATTCGGATGGACTTCCCAACGGAAGCGTGCTTATCTGCCGAGAAATTAGCGCGAAAATCAAGCAGAGAATCAATTTGCTGATGTCATAATTGGATATGCACAGAAATGTCCAATCAAATCCCGAAAAGGGCAAAACGGGCAAACTCATTGTTTGTTGTTAAAAAAAAGGGGGAGAAACCCTAGCAGCATTACATTAATGTTCCAAAACATTACATTAATGTCTCAGCCATTTTCCTGTTTTCTTTTCAAAATTCGAAAAGTCAAAACAAATTCTTGATTAAGGAGTCTTGGGGCTCGAACTGCTCGCTCAGCTTCTCCACTTGTTTCACTTCTTGCTTCAGTTGCTCGCACTTGGCATTCATTTCGTGATACAGCTGCAAAGCTTCATCAACTTTTTGCTTTTGCTGCTCCACCTTCTGCATCTCAGCTGCGAGATTCTGGTGACCGAGATTCAAAGTTACAGCTGCGCGAATCAGTGTAACTCTATCCTTGAGGAATTTGAAACCAAGTCTGCCTTGGACTTTGAACAGGAGATTTTGGCACATGCCACACAGCAATTCAGCACTCTGGGCCGAAATGGTCGCAGGTGTAGCCGCAGACAGCTGCTCCAGTATCCAGATGGCTTCAGTAAGGAATAGCCTCCTGTCAAAAGGTCCGATCTCCAGAGATCTCACAAACGATCGGGGGTACCTGAGACGCATTCGAACCACCCAGTCTACATCGGTTTGCTTCAAACCTGAGACACCAAAAATGAGTTATAATGTCAGAATTCGCAAGCAAATAATGCGGCGTGCGAACGGTAAATCTTTACTTACCAGTGCCTTCCAGAATTTCATGAAGAGAAGGGATGCGGGCCACTGGGTTGTTCGAAGACTGCCCTCGCTCCATGGCTCTCCTATCAGCTGCAAGCTCCAACCTCTCATAGTCAGGAGGAAGAGTGTAGGCCGCACCAGCTGCGACTACATTCCCAACCTGCGAGCCCCAAATGCTCCACGCAGGAATAGGTGCTTCTGGCTCAGTCATCGCCGGAGGCGAAGGGACAGCCGAAGTCGCTGGGCAGAGGACACTCCCAGATGCGAAAACATTAGCATCACTTGTCCTTTCTTCCTCACCACCGGTACGGACACCTTCGTCCATCGGCGCAGCATCAGCTTCGACATCATCGGAGAGTTCAATGACATCCTCGAGATGCTCACTTGCGTGTCCAGCAGCTGCGACGGGCTTCTCGGTATGGGAGCTCGAAATTGGAACATGGGACGCAGAAGGCTGACTTCTCTGCTCCAGCTCAGGTTCCTCAGCATGACCTGCGATACCAAATGCGATAATGTGAGGTAACTTGTGTTATAAGTTATTTCGCTATCTTTACTAAAGCTAAGAATAAGCACCTCCACGCGAAGGTGGGATTGAGGTATCCTCATCGTACACTAGGGACGTGGAACCGTGCCCTATCAGTGTATCCTCACTAAGCAAATCTTTAAGAGAAGCGTGACCTGGGATGCGAGTAAACCAGTCATGATTTTGCCTCAAGTGGCTACAGCCTAGTATGCGCATATCACTCAAAATAATTACCTGAGGGTTCTCCGCACTTGCTTACCAACCAACGGCGAATGTCAGGCTTTGACACACCGTGCTTTAACGCACCCACAATTACATCTCTATAAGTAACTGCGAGATTGAAGATCTCACCTTTATCGCCACCTGCGATCTCTGCGAAGTCCGCTTGGACTTGCTCTAGCTCTGCTGCACCCTCTCCGGGAACCTCATCTTCCTCCTCCACATGAGGAGCCACTTCCTCGGGAAGCTCGTCTTCCTCGCCAACTGGACGTACTAAGTCGTCAACATGCTGCTCTTCGAGGCTCCGCTGTTTCACACGCTCGAGCTCCTCTTCCTCTCGCTGCCTTCTTCTTTCAGCAGCCTCCGCGGCTGTCCTCCGGGACTCAGCAAGAACATCCTCGCTTATAGGATCATCTGAAATGCCAGAACGGGCATCTCTCTTTTGCCTCTTGGCCACAAGGCCACCAACGGCTTCATCATCATCATCTGCGAATACATAATTGGTTCAAAGAAAAGAACTGCAAAGGAGTCAGGATAAAAAGCAAGAAGATGCGACGGAAGTACCTCCTGATTCTTCCTCGCACATCACAACTGTTGCTTCTTCTTCTTCATCACTTGCCTGGGGCTCCTGTCTCTCTTCCTCCTCTTGGTTGAATGGAACGAAAGTCTCAACTGCGAGATCTTTTCGCACTTTGCTGGGCATACGACCCTTGCCTTTGTCCTTGACGGAAAGGGACCTCACTGGGGGAGAAGCTGGAGCGCTCCTAGGGGAAGAAATTGTAATTCCCTTTTGCCTAGGCCTCTTCACTCTCGGCGCCGCAGTCGCTGGAGGGGACGGGTCATCTCTAGGAGGAGACGGAGCCGGAGGGTTATCTATCAGCGAGTCAGCAAAAGTATTCATGACTGCGCGAACCCTTGTTTCGACCTCGGCGTCCATCCTCCATGCTAGCCGGAACGACTCCCCTTTCCTTCTGGTGGCAACAATGGTGTTCACCAGCGACTTGGAGCGATCACCAGCTGCGAACCTCCGCACATGACACTGAACAATACAGAACGAGAAGCATCAGCGCAAGGAAAAATCAAAAAGCTTAAAGCACACAAGGAAATTGCTTACCTCAGCAAACGCTTTGCTATATTTGATGACATGCGTGTCACCCTTCTTGATTGCGTCGACTTGCTCCTTCAGAATGAAATCGGGGCACAAATGGTTCTCGCGGTCCCACAGCGAGTAGCAACCATACTCAGACTCGCTCAGACTGCAATTAGGGCGAAACGGAAAAGAGTTTCTCTTGATCAAGGGGGCCCTTCCTGGCTGCGCTGCTGCCTCCGTCTCAATCCTCGTTTGCTGGGCAACCCAGTATGCGAGCCAGTTCTGGGAACAACCACCCTTGCGAGTTCCCGCAGGCTGCTCAAAGGGAAGATTGCTCATGAGGACCGTCTTGCATTCCTTTGTCAGCAGACGCTTGTAGCACCCTCTGATAATAGACTGGGGCCAGATCGATGGGGCCACCGCATCAAAACCAAACTGAGGAGAGACCCGAGTAGGGTCAACATCCACTGTAAGCCTTTCATACCGTGGCGCGAGCTCACGAATATGCTCTGCAAGGGCAGGAAGGGAACCTCGCAGACACCAACAAAAGAATTCACGATAGCGTTCGTGGAAATGCGGCCCCTTTTCAAAGAGAAGGTCTTCTGACAAGACCATACCTTTGGAAGGATATAGCTTTGGAAACCACCGCACATTCTCAACACGTGTGGCATAGGGCCTGGCAGTAAACTCCTTTCGTTTGTCGCATATCAAACTCCAAGTACACTTGGTGTTGCTTGCTCCGAACCATCTCGCAGCCCTTCCGCTGTTGCGCGCTTCCGTCTCGCCTGGGGGACACCACTTATCAAGTGGGAGGGGAGTTGGAGCATAAGACGGCCAGCGCTCGAAAACCCACATTGTCAAAAAGCTGATATTGACAAAGGTCAGAACATCGAGGCGGCCACGCGATTCCTTCATCGCCAGAACCAGCTGATCCAGCCTATAATATAACGTGCCCAAGACCAAGGGTCCAAGTGCGACTCTCTGGCCAAGAGCGAGCCTCACGGCAAGTGGCAGCACATGGTAGAAGACCCCGTCATGGGGGTGACCATCAATCAGATACCTCGACAGCCAAGCACAGAGAAAGGCACAAAGGGTCAAATGATAACCCTTGCCCTCTACATAATTCTCGGCCTCCGGGTTCTCGCTCAAAAGCTTCTTAGTGATGCTGCTGTTCGCATAGTCTCGGAAGAAGTACTGCAACCACTTGTTCCAGGTATTCTTCGCAGACGTATCCACTAGCTGCCAGTTCGGAAGAGGCTTTGTAGTGGTCCACCGAGTGGAGATTTTCTTTACCTCTGCTAGGCACTCCTCCATCTGCGCGTACAAAGCCATTTCAGCAGATGTCCTCAAGTGACTTAAGGGGTCCACCTCGCCCATGGGGGAAAGCTCATACAGCATTTGAACGTCCTCGAGCGTGGGGGCAGCCTCGAACTCAGCAAAATGAAACGTGTGAGTCGCGGGCGAGTAACGGGACAGAAGGTCTAGAAGCATGGACTGATCCAACTTCACGGCAGCACCCTTCATAGCACGGACAGCGAAGAAAATGCCGGCTTCATCGAGAGTTTCGGCGTAATTATCTAACACGTGGTCGATCCACTCGTCCATATAGTCCAATTTCTGGACAAACGCCTGAGTAGAAATCGCAGTATATGGGAAGTGCCCATTCTCGATCCCCAATCGAACCACATCCTCGGAACCAACCAACTCGAGCAAGGCTGAGTTAACTGGGCGAGTCAGTGTCAACAACCGCTCAACTGGAACAGGATCAGGCATCCTCTTCGCCTTCACCCTCGCGTGATAAAAATCCTTCCCGCCCAGAAAGGGGGCTTTTCGCCACAGAGCCTGCGGAAGCTCCGGTATCTCTTCATCTTCCTTGACGGGTCTGGTTACTCTTGTCTTGGCCATTCCTGCGAAAGGGCAAAAAAAAAAGGGGGGAGAAATACCACACTTCAGTTTGAATTTTGGAATTCGAGATCTATGCAAAGGGAAGCAAACAGTTTCGGTACCGATTTCAGAAATTGGGGAGTTGCAAGATCCAATATTGTTGAAAGATTAAAACGAAGCAGGTTCAAAGGTCAAAGCCTCTTCACAAATTTCATGGATTTACAGATTCGACGCAGTTCAAGGCAAACACTGGTATTTCAAATCAAAAGTAAACGAGGCCAACCTTGTTTCCTTGAAGCTTGCTTGGATATACACAATTGGAGAATACGATTTGCAGTTCTGAACTGGTGATTGATTATCTGGATCTGCTCTCGAAGATCTCCGGGTACCATTCACTTTGAGAGAAAGAAGTGATGCTTTGCAATAATGGGATACAAGGTATTTATCCAAAAGAATGAAGGGTTGCGTCCCTTCAGTAGTCGAATCGCAACCGTCACCGTTGTATCGCGCAATCACAGGACGGGCTGACGTCACGCCTAAAACCCTAAAGGTCAGACGGCACGACTCTAGGGGTTTTAGGTCATAATGACACGCACGGGGGCTGAACTTACCCGTATTTGAATTGGTGCGTGGCGACGACGCGCATGTTGGTTTCCGCGCATGGAAGCCTATACAGCTATGAGCCTTCACGCGCAGAAAGGGGGCTAATGTAGATACTGCTTTCTGACATGGCAGATCTTAGCCACGTGGCAGCCATCCAGCACACCATATTGTGCTCCACACACACAGGATCACCAGCCGAGCTGATCCATGTGGGGGCTGCGAGACAGAGCCCTCGCATACCACTGCACGGGACTTGTAGGGACTTAGTGGTTTGGAGGCTAGGGTAAGCCCTGTCGCGTGCGAGCCAAGCCCGCACGCGACCTTTAGTAACTGTTTTGAGAGATTTATGGCACGAGCTCCATAAACCCGGTCAATCCGGTCAAACCCGGTCAACCTCGTAACGGTTCCGGTACTCGCGCACCACGTGCTCTAACGGTTCCTATATACTCGGACGAACGTGCCGTTATGGTTAAGCTAATTAAGCCGCCATCAATGGGCGCATTAACCACACTACAACGGTCACGTTCTCCAGTATATATACATCGTTAACCTTTCCATACAAAGGAGGACACACTGCCATACGCGGAAGCTCTGCCAAACCTCTGTCTCTCTCTCAGACATTGCTACTGACTTACTCTCTCCCTACACACACTCCTATTCTTCCTGTGCGATCCCTGATCCACTACGCACGGTGTACACGGAGGTCTCCCTGCCAGAATCTCTTGTGCACAACTGGTTTATTCGCATCCCAGGTCACGCTTCTCTTAAAGACTTGCTTAGTGAGGACACACTGATAGGGCATGGTTCCACGTCCTTAGTGTATGACGAGGATACCTCAATCCCACCTTCGCGTGGAGGTGCTTACTCTTAGCTTTAGTAAAGATAGCAAAATAACTTATAGCGCAAGTTACCTCATATCATCGCATTTAATGTCGCAGGTCATGCTGAGGAACCTGTGCCGGAGCAGGGAGGTCAGCCTTCTGCGTCCTATGTTCCGGTTCCGAGCTCCCATACTGAGAAGCCCGTCCCGGCTGCTGAACATGCAAGTGAGCCTCTCGAGGGCATCATCGAACTTTCCGATGATGCTGAAGCAGATGCTGTGTTGATGGATGAAGATGTCCGTACCGGTGCTGAGGAAGAAAGGACAAGTGCTGCTAATGTTTTCGCATCTGAGAGCGTCCTTCGCCAAGCAACTTCGGCTGTCCCTTTGCCTCCGGCGATGACTGAGCCAGAGGCACCTATTCCTGCGTGGAGCTTTTGGGGCTCGCAGGTTGGGAATGCAGTCGCAGCTGGTGCGGCCTACACTCTTCCTCCTGACTACGAGAGATTGGAGCTCGCGGCTGATAGGAGGGCTATGGAGCGAGGGCAATCTTCGAACAACCCGGCAGCCCGCATTCCTTCTCTTCATGAGATTCTGGAAGGAACTGGTAAGTAGAGCTTTACTGTTCGCACGTCGCATTATTCGCTTGCGAGTTTTGACATCATAACTTATTTTTGACGTCTCCTCAGGTTTGAAGCAAACCGATGTAGACTGGGTGGTTCGAATGCGTCTGACCTACCCGCAGTCGTTTGTGAGATCTCTGGAGATAGGGCCCTTCGACAGGAGGCTGTTTCTTACTGAAGCCGTCTGGATTTTGGAGCAGCTGTCTGCGGCTACGCCTGCGACCATTTCGGTCCAGAGTGCTGAATTGCTATGTGGCATGTGCCAAAATCTCGTGACCAAAGTCCAAGGCAGAATGGGCTTCAAGTTTCTTATGAACAGAGTCACGCTGATTCGCGCAGCCGTAACTTTGAAGCTCGGCCACCAGAATCTCGCAGCTGAGAAGCAGAAGGTGGAGCAGCAAAAGCTAAAAGTCGATGAAGCTCTGAAGCTCTATCATGAGGTGAATGCCAGGTGCGAGCTATTGAAGCAAGAAGTGGAACAAGTAGAGAAGCTGAGCCATCAGTTCGAGCCCCAAGACTCCTTGATCAAGAATTTGCTTTGATTTTCGAATTTTGAAAAAATAGCAAGAAAATAGCTGGAACATTAATGTAATGTTTGAAACATTAATGTAATGTTGCTTGGGTTTCTCCCCCTTTTTTTAACAACAACAATGAATTTTCCCGTTTTGCCCTTTTTCCGGGATTTGATTGGATATTTCTGTGTATATCCAATTATGACATCAGCAATTGATACTCTGCTTGATTTTCGCGCTAATTTCTCGGCAGATAAGCACGCTTTCGTTGGGAATTCCATCCGAATCATGACCATCCGTCATTTATTAGGATACGCAACTGAATCGTCGTAGCCTTTAGTAGGGTAATTGATTGTTACCGCTTTTCAAGGCGTAAGTGATTGAACTTACCCTCTTTTTGAATTCTGCTGACTCATCTTTGGCAACCGAAGAGTCTGTACAGGGTCTATATAAACCCTGTCTTTGCTATTTGGGTTCTTCATCCCAAAAATGTGCTTTGCCGTGAGTCCTTACGACTGCTGGCTTCAACGCTTATTTTTCGTTGATTCATGGCAACTTCAAGTTGTGAATCCTGAGTTTGCGCTTTGTGCTGTAGAAATAGTTTCCAAGATCCACTTTATGAGGCTTATTGCTCTTTATAACCATCATAAAGAAGATGCAGATAATATCTCATGTGTGTTCGAAGAAATTTCTTCGTGTATTATGTGTGCAGGTCATGTTTCCGGCCGCCTCGTGGTGAGGTGCAGCGCCGAAGTGACCGTGCTACCGTCTCGTAATGAACGGCGGAATTCTTCTTCAGCATCCCTGGAGAAGAATCCATCGCCTTCACGTTTGTGAGCTCGGGGTGGCGAACTGTCGCGTTCATCCCCGTCTACAAGGAGCCCTTGCCCTTTGGAGCTTCTGCTTGCATGTGGATCGCCGGAACCGGTGGTTCCTTGGGCAAATGTTATGGGGTGCAGATCTGACAAGGGCCTTGTCAGATACTGGGATCTTGAACGTATGGCTTCATGTGGCTCTTTTAGAGCAAGATCCCACCTGCTACAGATGTTCACCCGCAGATCTGCGTATTGCGTAGCCGGTGTTGAAACCGGTGGGTTCATCCTTTTCTAGTCAGAATTCCCGTAGTGTGTTTCTGCTGGCTTGTCAGCTGCTTTTCGCATGTATTGTAAGCCATGTTGGCTGCGTAGTTAGATTCGAGCTTTTTCGCTTGTAAGCTGCTATCTAGACAGATAAATTGTAAGTCATTTGACTCATAATGATAAATAGCCTTTTGTATTATCTGCTGTCTCTTTACAACAAAATACAATTTCGCATGCGTTTCGGCATATTTCGCCTTGCATAATGCTATGTAATGGTTTCGCATTTGCGATATATTAATTCGCTGATGCTTCGCTAGATCGTTCGAGATCATATTTTCGCAGCTGTGCCATCACGGCAGATGGGCTTGTGGTTGGCCGTTGTGGATCATTTAAGATCATCTTCACAATGTTGCAAGTTGCTATCGTGGCAGATAGTCTTTAGTAGATCAATCAAGATCGTTAAATTGTGCGAGTTGCTATCGTTGCAGATAGGCTTTACTAGAAGATCGATCGGGATCATCTTTTAGCATTCGCATGAGCTACTATCGCAATAGATAGGCTTTTAGAAGATCAGATAAGATCATGCGCACATGAATTGCTATCGTAACAGATAGGCTTTAAAGATCAATTAAGATTGCATTTGTATGTGTTGCTATCGTAACAGATAGGCTTTTATGATCAATTAAGATCGCATTTTCATAGGCTGCTATCGTGAGAGATAGGCTTAGATGATCACTTAAGATCGCATAGGCTGCTATCGTAGGAGATAGGCTTAGATGATCAATTAAGATCGCAGTTGTACGGATTGCTATTGCGGCGAATAAACCATGATTAACAGTAATAACAAACTGAATAGAGCAACATAAACAGCTAGAAATGTGAACTTCTCATTTGGGAGAATTCTTTTATTATAACGCTCTCATATGGGAGAGATGGGATTACAATCCTCTCATATGGGGGAGGAGATTGTGTAAATCGTAGCCATACAAGATATCAAGCAACGTTATAATAAAACGCATGAAATGAGAGAAGTCAGGGATAGTACTTCTTAATCCAGCGCATGTTGACTGAACTCGGAGTTGAGGTTGTGCCGTGCAACCTTCGTATGCTGCAGTAGCCACTGTCAAAGACTTCTGTGACTTCGAAGGGTCCTTCCCAATTGGTTGCGAACTTCGGGTGAGTCGCTTCTCGCATACAGTGATCAGATGCGCGCAAGACCAAGTCTCCGACTGCGAAATCTCTTCGCTGGACCGTCTTATTATAGGCGCGAGCGATTCTTTCCTGGTACCGCTTGTTGGTTCTCTTGGCTTGTTCTCGCTTTTCCTCCAGCAAGACTAAGTCGTGATCGCGTTGATTTTCATAGAGTGCATGGAAAGCCAACCTTGCCGAATTGACTCTAACCTCCGCATGTACTACAGCTTCGGCTCCATAACATAGTAGAAATGGCGAGGCCCCTGTGGGTGTCCTTGGAGAAGTTCGGTAAGCCCACAGAGCTATGCTTAGAGAGTCGGCCCACTTCTTGTGGTCATCTGCGACCATCTTGCTCAAAATTCTCAACAGCGTTTTGTTAGTCGCTTCAGCTTGTCCGTTTCCCTTTGGGTAATAAGGGGTAGAACATATCTGCCTGATATTGTACTCCGCTAATTTCGCAGCTACCTGGCGATTAACAAAAGGAGTACCGTTATCTGAAAGAATGGTGTTTGGGATTCCGAACCTGCATATGATGCTTTCCTGGATGAAATTGACCACAGCCAGCGCATTTGCCGTCTTTAGTGGTATTGCTTCCACCCACTTGGTGAACAGCTCAGTTGCGGTGAGAATGAAATGATTCCCGTGCGACGTCGGTCGGATGGGACCGATGAAGTCCAGAGCCCATGTGTGAAATGGTCATGGCGTCCCTAGTGCATGTAGATCCACGGCGGGAGCGTGCACTAGGTTCCCTTTGAATTGGCATTCCTGGCAGCGTCGCACTTTGGTGCGGCAATCGACCTCCATCGTGGGCCAGAAATACCCGATTGAGAGTAGCTGCCTGCATAATTTCGCACCTCCTTGGTGTTCCACCTGATGAGAAAGGTCCATGAATTCTTGTGCTTCTCTGCCGTCTAGACATCGCAGCAAGTTGCCCTCGTGACCTCTTCGCCAAAGCAGGTTTTCCTGTACCACGTATCGAGACGCTTTCCTTTTCAATTTTTCGGCTTCTTTTCTTGACTCGGGTACGGTGCCCTGGGTGAGGAAATCAAATAGTGGCTTCCTCCAGTCCGTGTCATCATCGGTTAGGGCGATGAGTAGAGAATCTTTGATTAGTGCGCAACTTTCGCACTTCCCTTGTATCAGGGCTGCGGCTGTTGACATGTCTGGCCAATGAATTCCATATCTCTGAGCCTTTCTGTAGATTGACACCTCGCTTTCTCCGCAAGCGTGTTGGTGAATCTTTTCTAACAGCTGTTGTCCCTCTTGCTCGGAGACGCATCGCATGAGTATTCCTCCCGGACCTTTGTAGTAAAGGGTGTTGTCGTGGATGCAGTATCCTTTTGCGAGTGCCCAGCTTTCGCTGCTGGTGCCTTTCGCAATAGCTTGCAGGATTGCTTTCCGCCAGTCTGCGTCATCCATGTGTTCGTCGTCGCACGCATCTTCTGTCAATGCCGACGATGTTCGCACTTCAATGGAGATCCTTGCGGGGCATTTGTCTATGCTGACCTTAGATCCCAAGGTTGCTAAGGCGTCTGCGTGCCTGTTGTCTGCTCGGGGCTTGTGCTCGTACTTCACATCGCAAAATTGCTGCATCAGCTTTTGTACTAGTGTGCGATAAGACAGGAGGTTGATCTCCTTCAAACCATACTCGCCCGAGGCTTGCTTAACGATCAGCTTGGAGTCCCCCATGACCGTTAAGTTGCTTACTTACAAGGCTTTCGCCGCACGGAGCCCTGCGATGAGGGCCTCATATTCCGCTTCGTTGTTTGTGACTGCGAAGTTGAGCTTTGCGGACATCTGTATGACTTCCCCATCCGGCTTTGTCAAGACTATCCCAATGCCTCCGCCTTTCCTGGTTGACGAACCGTCGAAGTGGAGGGTCCAATAGGGCACGTCGATTGCGTAGATTTCAGGGCCTTCGAGCTCTTCTTCGATCACGGGTTTGTGGCTGTTGTCGGGAAACTGTGCCAACAGATCCGCCACCGCCTGCGACTTGATCGCTCGTGG
Organism: Linanthus parryae; assembly: GCA_023055425.1. NCBI lineage: Eukaryota > Viridiplantae > Streptophyta > Magnoliopsida > Ericales > Polemoniaceae > Linanthus > Linanthus parryae. Next base: position 24,339,212 of record JALGPY010000002.1, on the reverse strand, counting down.
TCTCACGCATGTGATGTCGTATTGGGAAATGGTCATGTACCATTTCGCCAATCTCCCGCCCGGAGTAGTGTGAGTTAGCAAGTATCTTATGGGGTCGCTCTTGGTGACCACTACTACTTTGTGTGATGAAAAATAGTGTTTCAACTTCTCTATCACAAAGAATAAGGCAAGGCAATGACGTTCGATGTCTGTGTACCTTGATTCAGCAGGCTGTACGATGCGAGAGATGTAGTAGATAGGCCTCTCTTGGCCCTGATACTCCTGAGCCAAGAGCGCTCCTATAGATCTTCTTGTTGATGTCAGATATAGCAGAAGCGGTGATCCCAGTTGAGGCGCGATCATTATCTTTGAGGACGTGAGTAAATCCTTCAGCTTTTCGAATGCGGCTTCGTGCTCCGGAGCCCAGTTGTACGCGGCGTCCTTCTTGAGAAGAGTGCTGAAACAGCATGTGATTTCGGCAAGTGCTGGGATGAATCTCCGCAGATAGGACAGTTTTCCCAAGAATGTTTTCAAGGTACTTTGGTTATGGGGTGGCGTCATGCTGGTGATGGCTGACACCTTCGCAGGGTCAGGCTCGATCCCTTGGCGATGAACCACGCATCCCAAGAATTTCCCTGATGTTACCCCGAACGCGCATTTCATGGGATTCATCTTCAGTTGAAAGCGCCTGCATCTATTGAACACCTTTCGCAGGTCTGCGAGGTGGTCTGTTTCGTGCTTGGATTTAACCACCAGGTCATCCACATAGAATTCCACCTCTTTGTGCATCATGTCGTGGAATAGAGCCATCATGGCTCGTTGATAGGTTGCACCTGCATTTTTGAGGCCGAACGGCATTACTGTGTAATTGAACACCCCCACCGGAGTGATGAATGCAGTTTTCCGCGCGTCTTTGGGATCCATCTTGATCTGATTGTACCCGCTGAAGCCGTCCATGAAACTGAACATGCGATGGCCCGTCGTTGAATCGATAAGCAAATCGATGTTGGGCAGTGGGAAATCGTCCTTTGGGCAGAAGCGATTGAGATCTCGGAAGTCCACGCAGATGCGGAGCTGTCCGTTCTTCTTCACCACTGGCACAATGTTGGCCAGCCATGTGGGATGATGATTCGGCTCTATGAACTTGGCATCTAGGAGTTTGACAATCTCCTGCTTGATCTTCACGTTAAGCTCTGGCCTGAAGCTTCTTGTGCTCTGCTTGACCGGTCTAGACCCTGGGATGATGTCTAAACGGTGCATGGTGATGCTTGAATCCAGACCTGGCATCTCATCATACTCCCATGCGAACACATCCTTGTATTCAGTTAGGAGCTGTAGCAGCCCTTGTTCCTCTTCGCTTGTGAGGTCCGCACTCAGGAAGACTGGCCTTTTCTTTTCCCCGTTCGGGCTGAGGAACACTTCCTTTAGCTCTTGCTTTTGCGGTCTTGGCCTGTCTTCCATGCATTCAGGCGCTTCTTTGAGTTTCTCGTCTGGAGCGCCCTGTGTTGGCTCTTCCGTCAGCGCGATTTGCTCGATTTGATTGATTTGCCCAGGGATATCCCCATGCCCGCGTGGGGACATCCCCGCGCACCTTCATATGCGATAGCATTTCTTCCCATTGGCGTAGAAGCTCTCTATCTCCTTGCCCTCGGGGTCATGCTTTGCGATCCTCTTCAGAGTATACACGTTCTTTCGATGATATGCGATACGTGGCGCCTCTTCGCGTGTAGGCGGTTTTTCCTTGGCATCTTCCCTTGTCACCATTACTCCCGCAGGCGACTGGTCCTTGATGTCCTCCCAGAGAGGCAAAGGAGTAGGGTTGAATGGTCCGGGTGTTTGCTCGTCCGCCATCTCAGTGAACCACACTGCCTCGCTGAGATGTGCTTCGTCCAAGTTGAACGGGTTTGTCGAAGCCGGTATCTCGACTATTCTGTCGTTCCAGATAGCTTTCATGACCTGGTGAGCCGTTGAAGGGACTGCGTCGAAGCGATGAATCCAGGCTCGACCTATAATCATGTGGTACGTGGTGTTCGCGTCTATGACATAGAACTTTGCTGAGCACTTGATTTTGCCAATCTGAACGCCCAGGCGGATCCACCCGATCGTCATTCTAGAGTCGCTTCCGAATCCCATGAGCGGAGATGGACGTCTGACGATCTTGTGCTCGGGAATCCCTGCTAGCTTCAGTGTGTGGAGCGAAACGACGTTGACCGCTGCTCCTCCATCGACGAACGCTCGTTTGAACTCGACGCCATTGATGATGGCGGTCACGTACAGAGGTCTCTGGTGACTCGCACCCGTCTTCTTGTCGCTGGCAGAAAAGGTCATAATCTTTTCTGTAGAGCGGGATGCCCTGATGACTTTCCCGTTGGAGACTACAAGGTCCTCCTCGTAGTCCTCTGCTATTCTCAAAATCGCTTTCGTCATATCAGTCCGGCACTTCTCGGAGAAATTCATCTCGTCGAAGAATTTGTTGAAGCCGTGCGACCCTTTCATGCGGTCGGCACGTTCATCCTCTGTGTCCATGCTGTAGTCTTCGTCTTCATGGACCTCGGCGACGATGGGCAGGCCATCCTCTGCGACTTCTTCCAAGTCGACGATCGAGATCATGGCGACCTCTTTGCCTTTTGAGCCCTGCTCTGCATGCGCGGGAAGCGGGTTGTTGCGCACATCCTTCCGGTGATCGCTGACGATAAGCTCGCCGTTCTTCATCTTCTGATCGAACGCGAACCTGAGCTTCTTGCACTCGGCCGTGGGATGCATGACCTTGCCGTGGTACTCGCACCACTTAGGGTCCCTCACCATCTCCTAGGAGGGTGTTTTCTCGAGCGGTGGCAGGACGCCATCCTTGCGCCACTGTCTGCAGAGGTCACTTGCTTCCTCTACCGAGCATGGCAGAGGCGGTACATCGAAGTTCGCAACCTTCGCTTGTTTCTGGGGCGAAACTGTATTGACCTCAGCTTCGCGTCCCCTCTTGTAGCTAAACCTCCCGATCTTGTAAGTAGTGCCGCTCGCAGGTCGCTCTGGAGCGCTCTTCTTTTTCTGTCTCTCGACTATAGGCTCGATGTTCTTCGTGCATTCGATTAGCTTTGAAAACGTAGGTGTTTGCAAATTGATGAGCATACCTTTGTATTCATCTCGCATGCACTGCAGGCATATCTCTACCAGCCGGCTTTCGGGCATTGGATCTTTGCACTCCAAGGATTTCGCCCGGAATTTCTTGATGAAGGTGATCCCATCCTCCTCGCGCTTCTGGTACATCCGCGAGAGATGAATCATTGTCACCTTTTCTTCCATTTGGAAGAACTTGGTATAGAAATTCTGGACCATGTCGTCCCAAGTCTTCACGGATCCGGCCTCCAATGTCCGGTACCATTTGTATGCCACGTTCCCTAGAGATTTTGGGAACTCTCGCATCAGCAGCTTGGGATCGGCTCCGTACGGACCCATGACATCAATGAAACGCATGACATGCTCATGAGCGTTTCCATTGACGTCCTCGAACTTATCCCATTTAGGAGCCTTGTACCCCGCCGGGTTAGGCATGAGATAGATCTCTCGTGGAATAGGCGGATCGTTGTCTAACTTCGGGATAATGGTATCCGCGAATGACTGATGAGCCAGGATAGTGTCCACGCGCTTCTGCAGAGACGTCATGCATTCTGGAATGCTCCCCTCGGTAGTTGACGGAGGGGTTGCCGTAGGCGGTGGCGACACATACGCCGCCGGAGGGTTGGGAGCATACTGACTACCCGTATTTCCCCAGATCGCCGTTGGGGGAGGCAAAGGGTACTGCAGAGTTGGGTTAGACGCCAAAGCCGAGGGCTGAGGAGCGTGAGCAGCAGGAGGCAGCATCTGTGCCGTTGATCCCTGAACCGAAGGCAGCTGCGTAGCCGACGGTGGAGTCTGCAGATGAGGGTTGGGCGGCGTGGTTGACACTCCCGATCCTGTAGCAATAGGGGCTCCTCCTCCTTGAGGGGCCGCGGTGGCTGACGAAGGGTTTGGCGCAAGGGTGCCCAGAACGGCTAAGATCCGTTCTAATTGTGCAGACTGAGCCTTGAGAGCTTTCGCCTGACCCTGAACAGTGGCGTCCAAGGACTCCAGCGTCGGTGTCTCGCCGGGAGTCGTAGGGGTACGGCGGGTCTCGTCTCCCGATGGTGCTTCGGTGGAAGGCGATCTGTTGCTGACATCATCCTCCTGAGACATGGTTGCTTTTGTTGGTAAGTTCACGTCGGGTTCACCAAAATGTGCACAAGAGATTCCGGCGGGGAGACCTCCGTGTACACCGTATGTAGTGGATCAGGGATCGCACAGGAAGAGTGGGGTTGTGTGTAGGGAGAGAGTAAGTCAGTAGCAATGTCTGAGAGAGAGACAGAGGTTTGGCAGAGCTTCCGTGTATGGCCGTGTGTTCTCCTTTGTATGGAAAGGTTGACGATCTATATATACTGGAGAACATGACCGTTGTAGCGTGGTTAATGCGCCCATTGATGGCGGCTTAATTAGCTTAACCATAACGGCACGTTCGTCCGAGTATATAGGGACCGTTACAGCACGTGGTGCGCGAATACCGGAACCGTTACGAGGTTGACCGGGTTTGACCGGATTGACCGGGTTTATGGAGCTCGTGCCATAAATCTCTCAAAACAGTTACTAAAGGTCGCGTGCGGGCTTGGCTCGCACGCGACAGGGCTTACTCTAGCCTCCAAACCACAAAGTCCCTACAAGTCCCGTGCAGTGGTATGCGAGGGCTCTGTCTCGCAGCCCCCACATGGATCAGCTCGGCTGGTGATCCAGTGTGTGTGGAGCACAATATGGTGTGCTGGATGGCTGCCACGTGGCCAAGATCTGTCAGCTCAGAAAGCAGTATCTACAACGGTATCCCCTCGAACGCAAGGAAGCAGTACAAGAAAACACCACCTTCGTCCACTCCCATATCCCATTTAGTACCGGGGTTCAGGATTTCACATAATGACATGAACACGGGAAGATCGGCGTAATTTTGAGCACGAGTACCCTGGATCATCTGTTTGGCCCTTTGACGTGCATACCATGCCGGCCAGTACGATATTCTACTTCCCATTCTTAAGGCGATGTTGTGTACTTCACTGATTGTGGGTGCCTTTTTTGTTTGGCCCATCATTCCCAGCAATTCCTGTGCGATCACTTCGCTATTAATGTTACGGTGCTTCCCATCTACGCTGCATGCCGTACATGTGTGAATGGGGTTATGTTTCTTCACCTGGTAGTGCACGGAATCTATTTGCTTGTAAGCCCCAAGCATCCATTTGCATTCCAGATTCAAGCACCGCAGTATAATACGAATCTGGTCTCGCTTATAAATGTAAAAAGTCCATCTCTTCAAACCTGCAACCGTTCTGATATGGTGGGACGACGCCCCCCCCCAGTATACAAACCTTTCATCTCTATTTCCAGACCGTCTAGCCTTCCCACACCAGTCTGTCCACGACTCTCTGTACAATCTACCGCAACAGTTGCCAATGCAAGATTAGTTTGCTCCATTGACTCATTAGTGGCAACCATAACTTTGTCAGCTAATTGCACAATGTCGTTACAGTGAACCGAAGACGGAGTGAGATCTATTGCGTTATATGCTACCCTGTCTTCGTCATGATCCTCGGCGAGTATCTCTATACCCTGAAAGTAATCATCGCGGTATGTAAGGGGGGGGGCTCAAAGGAACCAACTGATTGTTAAGGGTTTCAGTTTGATCCATCAAATCCTGGTCAGCAACGTCAGCATTAATGTATGGTTGATCCACAAAATCCTTTAACGTGACGTACATGGTTACAATAGATCCTTTTTTCGTAGTATCAAAGATATCTTTGATTTCTAAATCTTTAGTGAGGATATTAGGCTCGATCAGGTTATCATCTAGAAATTGGAAATGATAACATAAGACCACCTTTTTGGTAGGCGGACAATCTGTATCCATTCTGACCGAAACTTCATGCTCTAAAGATTCGACGGTAATGCCTTGGATTATCTTGAAAACTGCATTCTTCACTGCCTGACCTATGTATATGTGTCTACCTTCGGCACGCGTCCATTCACCATTCCAAACAGCTCGGAACATCAATTTTCTCACCATTTCTACATTTCAAGAGAGAGAATGATTTTAGGGTTCAGGGTTTAGCGTTCGGATAGTAGAAAGAGAGAGAATGATTTTAGGGTTTGGATGAAATTAGGGTTTGGTCTGACAAAGAAAAAAGGTTTTCTCTCACCATATGATGGTAACAGAATGTTCTGTACTTTTTTCAGGGAGGAGAGGGACCACCACCATCTCAGACAACATATTTATTTTAATAATGGGACGAGGAAATGCTCGTCCCAGTATTTCCAATAATGAGACGAGAGAATGCTCGTCCTAGTATTTCCAACTGGGACGAGAGGATGCTCGTCCTAGTATTTCCAACTGGGACGAGAGAATACTCGTCCCAGTATTTACAACTGGGACGAGAGTATACTCGTCCCAGTCTTAGGTGTACAATCTTAGGGTTTACTTAAAAGGCTTGGATGTTCTATGATTAGGGATTCAGGTTTAATATTATTTAATAACACTTTAAGTAGCCATAGGAATGATAATTAGTTGGTTCTAGTGTTTAGATGATACTTAGTTGGTTTAATGTTATGTATAAGGTTTAGGCATTACATGATTAAGAGATGATGATTGTATGATTTTGATTTTATAGTTTAGATTACATGATTATATGGTTTAGGACTTACAATTAACATCTTTAGTGGCTATAGGAATGATACTTAGTTGGTTCTAGTGTTTAGTGTCTACAAATGTAGGATTTTGGGAGGATGTTAGTTGGTTTAATGGTATGTATAAGGTTTAGGCATTACATGATTAAGATATGATGAGTGTATGATTTTGAGTTTATAGTTTATATTACATGATTATATGGTTTAGGACTTACAATTAACATCTTTAGTGGCTATAGGAATGATACTTAGTTGGTTCTAGTGTTTAGTGTCCACAAATGTAGGATTTTGATTGGATGATATATGCTTTAATGGTATGTATAAGGTTTATGCTTTACATGATTAAGAGATGATGATTGTATGATTTTGAGTTTATAGTTTAGATTACATTATTATATGGTTTAGGACTTACAATTTACATTTTTAACAATATTTAATACCATTTTTTCATGATGAGAGAGGATTTCAGGGTTTAGGGTTTAGGGTTTAGGGTATGCTCGTCTCTGTCGTCCCTGTCTTGTCATCTTTGGGTATCGTACTCGTACGAGTCTATCACACCCCAGACTGGGACGAGTGATATTTCTTCTGTGATTTGAAGGCCAGACGAGAGATTACTCGTCCCACGAGTCTATCAAATGCCAGACCGGGACGAGTCCTATCTCGTCTGTGATTTGAATGCCAGACGAGAAATTCTCGTCCCAGTCTGGCAGGCCTTGCTCTTCCCAGTTGTGCATGGGGAAGACTGGTACGAGCATAGTTCACGTCTCAGTCTCAGTCTTATGAGAAGACAGAGACGATGAATATACTCGTCCCAGTCTCTCCACATACAACAACACAGATCAAACCAATAATGAAGAACAGATCAGAAATATAACGAACGTAACCTACATTTTAGAGTAATGTGATGAACATATTGGAAGGATGAAAGTAAAAAAATGAGAATATCATACATTTTAGAGTACTGTGATCAACATATAATAAGGACAAAAGCAGAGAGATGAGAGTTTAAGTTTTTACCGTAGCTGAAGAACAAAAGTGAGGAAAGAGAGAGACTTGTACAGACAAATGGGATACTTCTTTGGGAGAACTGGAGCCAATGTGAGTGACAAATGAGCCATATTCTTGAGGAGTTTAAGGTATACATTCATAAAGTTTACAGTCGAAGTAAATTCAACTGTACTTGGTAGGTTGAGGTAGATAGAAACAATTCAATGTTGGAGAAAAGAGAGTACGCGTTTTTAGGGTTTGTTTTGAGATGATAAGGGTAGCAGAGTCATTTAACTATTCTGTTTGGAGACGAGAGATACCGTCTTTGGGAGACGAGAGAGAGAGAGTTGGAGACGAGAGAGAGATGGAGACGAGAGACAGATGGAGACGAGAGAGAAAGATGGAGACGACAGGCTGATGGAGACGAGAGAGAGAGAATGGAGACGAGAGAGACAGATGGCCCCACTACCCTGCTAACAACCACTTGTTACCTAGTGTTTAAAAAGGAGGATATTTTTCAAATACTAATTCACCCGAATGCATTTTTCTACGACCAATTCACAGACTGACATATTTTCAATTGCCCCCAAAATTACACCACTATAAATTAACCTAATCTCTCTTTCTTCCTCTTCATCAGGTTCACCTCCGCCTCTCTTCTTCTCCTCCTTCTCTTCCCCTTGTCTCCTTCTTCATCCCCTTGTTCATCCTCCACCTGCACCCATGGCGACACCTCATTTCTTCTTCCCTTGACTCTCCAGCTACCACCTAAACATCAAAAGCAACATTAAGAGTCTCATTCTTAACACGTTATGTTTATTGGTTTAAGACTTCGAAGCAGCAGTTGCTGGATGCGATCAAACAGGACGAAGAAGAGACTCAGATGTGTGCTGGGGAACTAATTGGATTGGTTGATACTGTTTCGAAACATAAAGAGTATGTGTCATCAAAAACTGCAGAAATGAGGACTGCTCTCTTGGAAACTGGCCGTGCCGTCTCTGATATGCACAAGAGTTCACAGATAGCACAGCTCAGTACCACAGTTTAGGTTTATCTCGTACATAGCATGCCTTGTCAAGGAGAGTCCATATTTCCTGGGGTTTTTTTTAGGTTAAAGGTTTGTTTCCTTGATGCAGTGTGAGTATTTGAGAATTTAGATAATGTTGTTTTCAATCTTCTATTCTATAAAACAGCTTTGACTCTTTTCGGCTTTTGGATTAAATCAACCCCTGCCCTTAGATCTCACCTACCACCCACTTAACTACCCGCTACTTGAAATTTTATCCTCTCTCTCGGATTAATTTATGTAACTTATCAAAAGTGTGTAAGAACATGACTTGATGGCTATCATTTAAAATTACCGGGGGACGCCATTTTCCTCTTCTCCTCAAGTAAAATTGATTATGAAACTTGTTTTTTGGGGTAGTGCCCTCGGGCACGGGCAATCCCTAATTTATTATATTTTAAGTTAACTATTTCTTGTTTTCTTTTTCTGGGAGCTCTACAGGTTAAAATGAAGCTAGGTCTTCCAAATTGATAACCTAGTGTTGACAGTCTCATGTTGTGTTTACTACCCTTGTCTATGCATTGATTGCACTACCTAGAGCATCTTCAATTAGGTGCCAACACCAATTTTTTTTTTTTTTTTTCCCAACTGGTTCCGGGCTTCACCCCGTAATCCGGTTCGACGCAGGTTGCATGCCTGGTTTAGGAGGTTAGTTTCACAATGTGACTTTTCTGCATAGTAGTTAAAAATTAGTTGCCATTTCAGATCATTGGAGCTCAAACGGGAGCAGAGTTGGGAATTACACAATGTAATGCTGGAGCACTATCCCTGACTTTTTGTAGTTTTACGAAGGGCGTCATTGAATTTTCTGTTAATACATGGGTAAATGTATTGTTTTTAGAATTAGGGTTGGGCACATGTCGCATTGTGGCTCCGACCCTGAGCTCAGATGCCAAATAATAGCATATTCTGTTATCCCACTGCCAAATTTGAGATGGCATTTGACACTTCATGAGAGATGTTTTGTAATTTAGCATTTCATTTCAGATGGATTGTCCTGTGGAACTGAAGGGCAGGAAGGATCTAACATGTTCAGATCTACAACATGAATTAAAGCGGAATATTCATGTGTTTACCTTGTCTTCCTTAGCTCCTTAATGCAGCGGATGATCGTTGTGTTGCTTGCTTTCACGCGCCTTCTCCTTGATCTTGCTCCCACCAATCTAGTGTGAATCTCGAGGACGAACACTGATTTCCACACCACGTTCCACCTCCTTGGATGAAGTTGGAGAGAGACTAGGGTTCTCTACAACTAGTATGAATCTAGACAGAGTAACTTTATTCTCTGGAATAGCCAATGATATTGGATATCATGTGTAGGAGGCTACCTCTTTATATAGGCAAAACTTCTCCTAAGTTTGCACATAAACCCCTAGGGTTTGAGCCTTAGCTACTAACCCCTCTAGTTTGTGCATTAGTGCAACTAACCCCATAAGGTTATGATAATTGCATTGGGCACCCCACATGGGCGCACCAATTGCTAACATCTCCCACTCGCACAGTGGGGTTGCACAATTCATCTAGTCTCCATCAATCTCCAACTTTCTATCATCTACAAAAGAGTATTGTGTGGCCGTGGCGTGTGACCGGTGAGAGTACTTGCATTTCGGGAGATCCGTACACCAAACTCGTATAGCCAGCATGGGAAGGCACCCTCTCGGGAGATCCACATACCAAACTCGCATAGCCAGCGCAGGAAGGCACCCTTAAAACATAAAACAGTGATAATGCTCTCCGTAACTCTCGTATCCCCCAGATTCCTCCGATTGTCATCTCGTGGATCATGAGCACCTGCCTTGTCCCGAAGGCCATGCTCCAATGAGTCCACATCTCCTTTATATTTTCATATCCTACATGATCCCATAAGATCTTGCAGGTGGGCCCAATGAAAGATAATAAAGAGCGATGCAACGAGAATCTTTCCTTACATACATGTGTCACTCAGATTCGGCTCAGCTGCTTTCCCAGCAGTGTCCGGAAGGCCGAATCATCCATAGCCGTAAGGTGTCACGCCAAAGTAGCACCACCGACCCGTCTCCTCATGACACAGATGTAAGTACAAAGGGTATACAGTGTCAATCATCCTTACATGATCGACGAGGCTCACACGATGAGGAATCCCAGGGACTAATTCTACTCATCACCTCATGGTCACTCATAAGCGCGCGTTATTCAAGGGGGAATATGCGCCATAGTGTTTAGACTCTGATTAGAGCGCATGTCTTATCCTTTGCAAAAGGACCACTATGCAGATGTCTATCCGGTAGCCCTTATGGCCACCAGCCCGAGTGCTGCCATGTCACACTGTTGTGATCAATTATCAGCTCTCGCATCTGGCTTCTTCCACACAGGCTATACATGGTTCGGGGTAGTAACCATGTTCGACTGGCCATAACCAACCTCATCTTGGAACTTATTTCCAAAGCGACAGTCGAATCCGTCTGACAGGCTCCTAGCTCTACCGATAGACTTCAAGCTCTTATCATAGGCCATATGCTCATATGAAGAAGGCATCTCATATCATATCGCAGGCTTTCAGCGCTTATCTGGATTCCGTCTCATCTTCCGCCACACCCAAACATATCCAGGATATTGCGAAGGCAGTTGCTCGTGTGAGTGAGCCAACTTAGTGTCTGCGTGACATGCTCTAAGCTAGTACAGGAAATGTAACATATCATACATGTATCAAAAACAACATGCTGCTTAAAAACAAATCCAATTAAAATCCAGTTAATCAATGTCTCGTGTGCTCATCAATCATATTGCTAGTTATCGACTACCGAGTCCCAATTCTCTAAAGCAGTCCACAAAGACAATTCCTAAGTGGTTTAGGAATGGGATGAGCCAACATTCCGGCCCATAGTCGATCCACTCCAGGATTACTCTCTTAGTAGTTATTTCACCTTTTGTGAAATAGTACCCTCGACTATGTGTTTGTCTTTACCGCAATGTTATAGCCATGTGCTAGCACTACTCATGGTAATAGGTTTGTTGATAGCTCATAAGCTTACAAGAAACCTTCTTAGTTAAACACATTTCTGCCCTATGGCAGAACAGGCAATCGTGCTTTGCTTCCATGATCAATGGAGCGGTCCAATACAATCATGCAACACTTATATTGCATTTGTTCCATGCGAGTCTATCATCTAGCATGGACGATAGCCTGAGTCGGATCCAAGTGCATCTAGGTCCTCACCCTAGTTAGCATATAGGGCTAACTAGTCGAAGCATCATCTTCGATAGTCATGGCACGTGATCCATCATATAGAGTATCCTGGTTACAATCTTGTGTCTTAAATTGGAATATCCTGAAATCCAATTCTTCCGATTGCATAGCGTTCGCTAGGTCTGAATATACACCATAGTGCATATAAGACTCATACTGCATCAGGCACTCTGGTCACTTGGTCATTATTTTATGGCGTCTTTTAGGGCACATGCCTAGGCTCGTAAAGTCTTGCGCTGAGCTACAGGAGTACAATTACTCCTTAGGGGACTCGAACAATCCCTAAGCTCCACTAGCCAATAGTGTGTCATCGATATTAAGTGATGTGATTATTAACTCTTTACTAGTAAGAGTAATTCACAGTGGTTTCCATTTGTTATCGTAAACATATAGTAAACGATCCCTGATGAAATACCACCGTCCAGAGGACTAGCTAAGATCCCATATGGACTTAGTTAGCTTGCACACATTCTGTGCATTTGACCTTAGTCACCTCTAGGATTTCTCCATTGAGAAATTCAGTCGTCACGTCTATCGAGAATGGATCCACAACTATTGATGCTATCAAGCGAATCAACGTAACCCTTACCACCCAAAACCTTGGGAAGGATACCTCGTTGAACCAACGCAAATTTGTCGGATCGACTCAAATCCGTCGATGTCTACTCTCAAAATGAGTGTAGGCTTATTCGCTTCTACGCAAGTCGTATGCCTTACCACGCTTCCGTCTGGGTCTCTGATTGACCTTGGAAATCCATTTGGAAAGTCAACCTAGTTCTTAAACTCGGTTGGCCCTTTATAGACTCTAATTCATCCTGTAAAGCTTACTATTCATTCTTCATAACTAGGGAACGATAAGGCCTAGAATTCTATCCTATCGTTTATGCAAGGTGATCCCTTCGATCTCAAATAGTCGATAGGGTATGCTCCTTATGAGCAATTCCTTTGCATAGGAGGATCATCATTTGCTTTCATCCCTTATGGATGGAGCACCCTGCTTGGAAAGTCACTCCCACTGTTCAAAGGATCCTTGAGGGACTAATTCCTCATAATCGATTTAATGAACGGGTATCTTCCAGCGGTATCCCCCATGCTCGTGGAGATTATCATCTCTACGAACATATCCCTTAATTATGGACATCTCCTATGAGAAATCATATATCTCGTGAATCCATTTTGTTACACTACCTATCGGCTGTTGCGTTACAAATACGCAACCCCTAGAGTGCTCCGAATAGCATTAGAAGATACGTTACTCCATGAAGATACGTTTCTTCCATCTAGGGTCTAACTTTAAATTCCTTCTCATCAGGTGATGAAATATCCTGGGACAAATATCCTAGGTTCATCATTGTCTTGCGTGGTGACCCTTATGGTCTTCCTTTCGATGCCAATTCATCGACGGGATACGCTCCAAAGAGCGATCCTACGCAAAGAGGGTTCCTCCACATAGTCATAATCTATGATGGGCTGTTCACTAGGCACGTTACTCCCACTGTCCTGAAGATCTGTAGGAACTATTTCCTGTTGATCATTCAGGGATGGGGTGTCATCCAGTGAAAATTTTGTTTCGTAGAGACTTATTTCTCAACGAACCTCTTCCTGACTTGAAATTTAGTTAGTACATAAGCTGATCCCCATGGCCTAAGGTGACCTCATTCAGGTTGCCTTTTGGTCCACATCTCGTAGGGTGTAGTGGCTACAGACTTGGTGGACTTATGGTTGCGTATGTTGATAGTCGTTTAGCAAAGTGTCTCCTCCAAATAGGGAACTTGTACTTTGCACGCTCTATCATACATCAGACCATCTCTTACAGTAACCTATTCCTCTTATTCTCTACAGCACCCTGCTGAGGCGTGGGAATAGCCAACTGCCTTACTATTTCTCCATCACATAGCTCTTGCTAAGATAGATACTTCCAGTCTCATTCTGGCCAAGGACATATCCTTTTAGACGGTTTTCTACCTTTTGTAGAGACCTGTCTGAAGCACCCTTGTGCCTCAGACTTATGTAGCCCAAGCACACATAGTTGAGACGTGGACAATAATCTACGAATGTGATGGAACAGTAAGCACCATGTCTTTAGCTTTAACAATTTAATGGAACACGACAACAGAATGAATAATATACAAAGGACTCAATAGTCCTAAATGCTCTACTGGATGATTTTGCGCTTTTGCCTTTCATGTCCGGCAATAACTACACACAGGTAAGGGTACCTTGGGCAAAATCCAAGCAGGCCTGCCCTAGCTAGCCTGAACATCCTTTCCTGTCACTGTGTGTCTTAATCTAGCACGCCACATATCAGAATCTTAAGTCATACTCTTAAGTTGACATCCAAGAATTATGAGGCGTTACTCATGCTAGAATCTTAAGAACGCAAACACCATGTTTTAACCATATCCAAAGTTAAAACTGTGACCAAAACAAATTTTGGTGGCTACTCCCTCAAAGATAATCCTTTGGATCCTTAGACGAGAAGTTAGTGCCAGGTCTGGCCTTTTCTCTTAGTCTTAGGAAGGCTCCTTTGCTCTTCTTGCGTTTGCCAGTCTTGGGTTATATTGGTCATGTTCCAACATTGCCCCTAAGTTCATTTATCCTTGCCCCACCTGTTGCCTTGGTCCTAATACCGGGCTAGGGACTTTTTCTGCCTATCATACTTCACTAAGTATGATCATACTTCACCAACAGTCTTTAGCAATCATATATTGCTTAGACATCCGAAGTATGCTGGACTAGTATTCTTAGCAAACCCTTTTTGCTTAGATCCTAGAACAGTGTGATGTTTGGTCTAATCCAAACATCCTGACATGTTTTGGTCTTATCCAAACATCCTGACACGTGCAAATTGTGTCATGTGACTTCCATGAAAGTTCCATGAAGCGTGGCAGAGATTGCAGCAAATTGCAAAGCGGATAGCTTACCTGACAACCCTTAACTCTATTATCATACATGGCATCAATCTCAGACGGTAAAATCGAGTGCTCAATATCATGACATGAGCCATAACTCACAATAGAGGTAGGATTATTATGAGCCAATGCTCAGAATTTATGTACGCAAATGGCTAAGATGGATCCAAGATTCTTCTTTGGCTTCCTACAAAGTGGTCTAGAACATGCTGATGAGGTCATTTCCCCACCTTTTCATAGCATGCTCTATGATATTATCTTGACTGCTACCTCCCACTATTGGTGAGCCTAAAGATAATGTCTATGTGCTGCTGTGACAACTTATTCATCACAGGTTCGACCATGTTTGTAGGTGGTTGACAACCTATGTCCAACGGATGGTTACATAGTACGACAGCTTATCATGTCGTTGTTGTCACCATTTAGCCTTTACAGTTTTTGACTTAGACACGATTGATAGAGACATTGTGGAAGTTAATCACTAGCATTTACTTAGCTCCAAAGTAACATGTGACATCGATTAAAACTTAATAGTTCCTCACAAGGACTCCACCAAAACCTAGCGTATATCCTAGGAATCAAATCTCATCACTTGTGATTTCCTATCAATTTTAATCATGTCATCATGTGAGCTCTTTTGTTTTAGTTCTTTAGCATGCGAGGTTAAACATATATACCCAATCACACGCAGTTATAACATAAAACAAGCATAAGCATAAATAAATATGAAATGGATGTGGCCCCTAAGGTGCACTCCCACTATTGAAAGCACTTCTTGAGCAAGTCCTGAACTCCATCTCACGCCATCTCGCCTACTTGAGGGCTCCAAGCTTGAGGCTCCATTAGACCGTCTAATTGCTCCATGCACCTTGCGCCATAGCTTTTGGTTTGGCCACCTCTCTTGAAGCTTCAATCTTCAATCTCTACTAACTATCTTATTTCTAATAAGAAGTAACCTCATAGAGGCGAGTGGATGAGGAGAGAAGACACTAGAGTATAGAGAGGCACGACTCGCAGGCCGTATTTTGATTACATATCCAAAAACAAAACCAAAACCAAAATATAAAACATCTATGCCACATCCATGCACCAAACACATCCATTCAACCCACAACAGCATGCATAACAATATAATAAACATACTGGAATTTTCTGGTAATTTCCGGAATTAAGCAATAATTACTGGAAATTAATAAGCAATAATCTAATCAACTAAAAAGATCGAAAATTGCTCCCTACCACTTAGGGTCTCACCACCTATGGTAAACGTAGGGAAAATTGACCTAAGTCTCCAGAAAAAATTTGGGCTCAAAACAGTGTGCTTAAGGTCGTCAAACTGCCTCGGGAAGTGTGCTAAACACTAATTAATTAATCTGGAAATTACTAAAATTTTCCGTCGCTCCAAAAATTATGAAAAAATACCCACAAAATAGGAAATTTAATTTGGAGTCCCTAGGAAAAAACCGGACGAAAAACGACGGCGGGAGGAGGCCGCACGCGCCCTCACGCGCCGCCGCGCATGGGCGCGTCCGCCTCCGCCACGCGCTGACGTCGGCCCATGTGCCACGTCAGCATGCCACGTGGCATGCCACGTCAGCACCTATGCTGACGTCAGCTGCCACGTCAGTCGCCACGTCATCGCCACGTCAGCTGGCACGTGGCTGCCACGTCAGCTGCCACGTCATCTGCCACGTCATCTGCCACATGAGCCCTAGGGCCACGTCAGCAGCCGCCGCCAGCCCCTGGGCGCGTGCGGCGCGTGGCGGCGCGTGGCTGCGCGTGGGGGCGGCGTCGGTGGCGCGTGAAGCCCACGCGCCGCCTTCCCGTGCTCCGTTCGCGACGAAAAAATTTTTGCCGTGATCGTCTCTTCGTCCTGATCCCGATTATGTGGTCAAAATCCAATTTTAACAAGTTTTTGAAAAACGTGTTCTAATTATTGGATCTAGCAGTCCAGATTAATATTGTTCCGAAACTTTGAAAAATCATAACTAATTCACCGTAAATCCGAAAAATATAAAATTTATATATCTGGAATCCTCGTGAAAAACCCTACCTAACCATATAGGTTTCGTCTACTGGTTATGAAATTTCAGAAATGCGATTTTTAATACAGGTTCGGGAACGCTTATCGAGGCACGAAAAGTAAGCCTATGGCTCTGATACCAATGAAGGGCAGGAAGGATCTAACATGTTCAGATCTACAACATGAATTAAAGCGGAATATTCATGTGTTTACCTTGTCTTCCTTAGCTCCTTAATGCAGCGGATGATCGTTGTGTTGCTTGCTTTCACGCGCCTTCTCCTTGATCTTGCTCCCACCAATCTAGTGTGAATCTCGAGGACGAACACTGATTTCCACACCACGTTCCACCTCCTTGGATGAAGTTGGAGAGAGACTAGGGTTCTCTACAACTAGTATGAATCTAGACAGAGTAACTTTATTCTCTGGAATAGCCAATGATATTGTATATCATGTGTAGGAGGCTACCTCTTTATATAGGCAAAACTTCTCCTAAGTTTGCACATAAACCCCTAGGGTTTGAGCCTTAGCTACTAACCCCTCTAGTTTGTGCATTAGTGCAACTAACCCCATAAGGTTATGATAATTGCATTGGGCACCCCACATGGGCGCACCAATTGCTAACAGGAACTATTAATCTCTCATTTTGCGTTCTGTTATGCTGCTCATTCTTTGCAATGTGAAGATCATTTTCATCCTAATTCAAGTTTCAGTTTCTGGACTCCATGAGATTCTGTGTTTTTTGTATGCACTAACTAAAAGGAACGTGTAAATCAAAATCGTCGTGCTGATATCATTATTGAGAACTTGATTACAACATTACATGCATTTGCGGTTCCCTTCCTTTGGGTTTATCTTTCCACACTGTCAATCAAATATATATACAATTTTCTGTCGCCACCCAGAGCAATACCAAAGAGTCTAAATAAACAATACAGGACATAACTAGATGGTTCATTTGTCAAAATATATCTAAGCCACCAGTGTAAATGTGATATCTGGCATCCCATACAACTCTGCCTCCCACTTCGTACAAGAGGGATGCTCGGTGTCAATCTCAATTCAGTATCATCAGCTCTTTGCCAATTACTTGTCTCGAGAAACATTCACATGTAGATTGCAAATGACGCCTGCATAGTCAAATGAGACAGCTTTGTAAACAACTCGAATGTAAAAGATCCAAATAGAACCACTGAATTGAACGTGTCAAAAAGAGAAGTGTTATAGAAGCGCATGATGAACTGATAACAGAGAGCTATACCGACAAACAGATACATAAACTGTTAAACAGATACCTGGTCTGTTTTGCCAATTTAGGAAACCATTCCCTGCCAAGTGCCAACTACTAGAGATAAGTTGACTTCTTATTCTAGACTCCTAGTTGGTGAGAGAAACCAGAACTGGGGAAACTTCGACGTGTTCAACGTTTCACCCTTATGGTTATTTTCTAAGGTGAAAAGAAACAGTAGAAAGATAAGTAAACCCAATACCCTGAATCCGAACCCAGATGAGTAGATGACGACTATTAGGAGCAAAATATCCACGTCCTATCAGTCATCTCTCAAATCCGTCAAACTGATAATGTATAGCTGAACTGACTAGGTAGGTGCAACATGGAGAAAATGAGTATGCACATACATAGCAGGTAGCAGCAGGGGCGGATCCAGGATTTTGCCTCAGTGGGGGCTAAATTTCAAAACGAGGATATTTTGATAAATAAACTGTTAGCAATTGGTGCGCCCATGTGGGGTGTCCAATGTAATTATCGTAACCTTATGGGGTTAGTTGCACTAATGCACAAACTAGAGGGGTTAGTAGCTATGGCTCAAACCCTAGGGGTTTATGTGCAAACCTAGGAGAAGTTTTGCCTATATAAGGAGGCAGCCTCCTACACATTATGGGGTGACTATATTGGCTATTCCAGAGAATAATGTTACTCTGTCTAGATTCATACTAGTTGTAGAGAACCCTAGTCTCTCTCCAACTTCATCCAAGGAGGTGGAACGTGGTGTGGAAATCAGCGTTCGTCCTCGAGATTCACACTAGATTGGTGGGAGCAAGATAAAGAAAGAGGCACGTGAAAGCAAGCAACACAACGATCATCCGCTGCATTAAGGAGCTTAGGAAGACAAGGTAAACACATGAATATTCCGCTTTAATTCATGTTCTAGATCTGAATGTGTTAGATCCTTCCTGCCCTTCATTGGTCAGAGCCATTAGTTTGTTTTTCGTGCCTCGATAAGCGTTCCCGAAACTGTATTAAAAAATCGCGTTTCTGAAATTTCATAACCAGTAGACGAAACCTATATGGTTAGGTAGGGTTTTTCACGAGGATTCCAGATATATAAATTTTATATTTTTTGGATTTACGGTGAATTAGTTATGATTTTTCAAAGTTTCGGAACTGTATTAATCTGGACTGCTAGATCCAATCAGTAGAACACTTTTTTCAAAAACTTGTTAAAATTGGATTTTGACCACATAATCGGGATCAGGACGAAAATACGATCACGGCAAAATTATTTTCGTCGCGAACGGAGCACGGGAAGGCGGCGCGTGGGCTTCACGCGCCACCGACGCCGCCCCACGCGCGGCCACGCGTCGCACGCGCCCAAGGGCTGGCGGCGGCTGCTGACGTGGCCCTAGGGCTGATGTGGCAGATGACGTGGCGATGACATGGCAGCCACGTGTCAGCTGACGTGGCGGAATGACGTGGCGGGCTGACGTCAGCATAGGTGCTGACGTGGCATGCCACGTGGCATGCTGACGTGGCACATGGGCCGACGTCAGCGCGTGGCGGAGGCGGACGCGCCCACGCGTGGCGGCGCGTGAGGGCGCGTGCGGCCTCCTCCCGCCGTCATTTTTCGTCCGGTTTTTTCCTAGGGATTCCAAATTAAATTTCCTATTTTGTGGATATTTTTTCATAATTTTTGGAGCGACAGAAAATTTTAGTAATTTCCAGATTAATTAATTAGTGTTTAGCACACTTCCCGAGGCAGTTTGACGACCTTAAACACACTGTTTTGAGCTTAAATTTTTTCTGGAGACTTAGGTCATTTTTCCCTACGTTTTGCCATAGGTGGTGAGACCCTAAGTGGTAGGGAGCAATTTTCGATCTTTTTAGTTGATTAGATTATTGCTTATTAATTTCCAGTAATTATTGCTTAATTCCGGAAATTTCCAGAAAATTCCAGTATGTTTATTATATTGTTATACATGCTGTTGTGGGTTGAATGGATGTGTTTGGTGCATGGATGTGGCATAGATGTTTTATATTTTGGTTTTGGTTTTGGTTTTTGAATATGTAATCAAAATACGGCCTGCGTGTCGTGCCTCTCTATACTCTAGTGTCTTCTCTTCTCATCCACTCGCCTCTATGAGGTTACTTCTTATTAGAAATAAGATAGTTAGTAGAGATTGAAGATTGAAGCTTCAAGAGAGGTGGCCAAACCAAAAGCTATGGCGCAAGGTGCATGGAGCAGGTCTAAAGGAGCCTCAAGCTTGGAGTCCTCAAGTAGGCGAGATGACATGAGATGGAGTTCAAGACTTGCTCAAGAAGTACTCTCAATAGTGGGAATGCACCTTAGGGGCCACATCCATTGCATATTTATTTATGCTTATGCTTGTTTTATGTTATAACTGCGTGTGATTGGATATATATGTTTAACCTCGCATGCTAAAGAACTAAAACAAAAGAGCTCACATGATGACATGATTAAAACTGATAGGAAATCACAAGTGATGAGATTTGATTCCTAGGATATACGCTAGGTTTTGGTGGAGTCCTTGTGAGGAACTTTTAAGTTTTAATCGATGTCACATGTTATTTTGGAGCTAAGTAAATGCTTGTGATTAACTTCCACAATGTCTGTATCAATCGTGTCTAAATATAAACTGTAAAGGCTAAATGGTGACAACAACGACATGATAAGTCGTCGTACTATGTAACCATCCGTTGGACATAGGTTGTCAGCCACCTACAAACATGGTCGAACCTGTGATGAATAAGTTGTCACAGCAGCACATGGACATTATCTTTAGGCTCACCCTATCGTGGGAGGCAGCAGTCAAGATAATATCATAGAGCATGCTATGAAAAGGTGGGGAAATGACCTCATCAGCATGTTCTAGACCACTTTTAAAATTGTAGGAAGCCAAAGAAGAATCTTGGATCCATCTTAGCCATTTGCGTACATAAATTGTGAGTAATGACTCATAATAATCCTATCTTAACTATGAGTTATGGCTCATGTCATAGTATTGAGCACTCGACTTTAACGTCTGAGATTGATGCCATGTATGATAATAGAGTTAAGGGTTGTCAGGTCTAAGCTATCCGTTTTGTAATTTGTTACAATCTCTGTCACGTTCCATGAAACGTTATATGACACACTTTGTAAGTGTCAAGATGTTTGGATAAGGCCAAACATCACCCTGTTCTAGGATCTAAGCAAAAAGAGTTTGCTAAGAATACTAGTCCAGCATACTTCGGATGTCTAAGCAATATATGATTGCTAAAGGCTGTTAGAGAAGTATGATCATACTTAATGAAGTATGATAGGCAGATTTAGTCCCTAGCCCGGTATTAGGACCAAGGCAACAGGTGGGGCAAGGATAAATGAATTTAAGGGAAATGTTGGTATAAGACCAATATTACCCAACACTGGCAAACGCAAAAGGGAGCTAAGGAGTCTTCCTAAGACTAAGAGAAAAGGCCAGACCTGGCACTAACTTCTCGTCTAAGGATCCAAAGAATTGTCTTTGAGGGAGTAGCCACCAAAATCTGTTTTGGTAACAGTTTTAACTTTGGATATGGTTATATCATGGTGTTTGCGTTCTTAAGATTCTAGCATGAGTAACGCCTCAGAATTCTTGGATGTCAACTTTAGGGTATGACTTAAGATTCTGATATGTGGCGCGCTAGATTAAGACACACAATAACAGGAAAGGATGTTCAGGCTAGCTAGGGCAAGCCTGCTTGGATTTTGCCCAAGGTACCCTTACCTGTGTGTAGTTCTTGCCGGACATGAAAGGCAAAAGCGCAAAATCATCCAGTAGAGCATTTAGGACTACTGAGTCTTTTGTATATTACTCATTCTGTTGTTGTGTTCCATTAAATTGTTAAAGCTAAAGACATGGTGCTTACTGTTCCATCACATTCGTAGATTATTGTCCACGTCTCAACTATGTGTGCTTGGGCCACATAAGTCTGAGGCACAAGGGTGCTTCAGACAGGTCTCTACAAAAGGTAGAACAACCGTCTGGATAAAAGGATGTGTCCTTGGCTAGAATGAGACTGGAAGTATCTATCTTAGCAAGAGCTATGTGATGGAGAAATAGTAAGGCAGTTGGCTATTCCCACGCCTCAGCAGGGTGCTGTAGAGAATAAGAGGAATAGGTTACTGTAAGATATGGTCTGAAGTATGATAGAGCGTGCAAAGTACAAGTTCCCTATTCGGAGGAGACACTTTGCTAAACGACTATCAACATACGTAACCATAAGTCCACCAAGTATGTAGCCACTACACCCTACGAGATGTGGACCAAAAGGCAACCTGAATGAGGTCACCTTAGGCCATGGGGATCGACAACTTATGTACTAACTTATTTTCAAGTCAGGAAGAGGTTCGTTGAGAAGTAAGTCTCTACGAAATAAAGGTTTCACTGGATGACACCCCATCCCTGAATGATCAACAGGAAATAGTTCCTACGGATCTTCAGGAAAGTGGGAGTAACATGCCTAGTGAACAGCCCATCATAGATTATGACTATGTGGAGGAACCCTCTTTGCGTAGGAGCGCTCTTTGGAGCATATCCCGTCGATGAATTGACATCGAAGGGAAGACCATAAGGGTTATCACGCAAGACAATGATGAACCTAGGATATTGTCCCAGGATCTTTCGTCACCTGACAAGAAGAAACTTGGAGTTAGACCCTAGATGGAAGAAACGTATCTTCATGGAGTAACGTATCTTCTCATGCTATTTGGAGCATCCTAGGGGTTGCGTATTTGAAACGCAATAGCCGATAAGTAGTGTAACATAAATGGATTCACGAGATATATGATTTCTCATAGGAGATGTCCATAATTAAGGGATATGTTCGTAGAGATGATAATCTCCACGAGCATGGAGGAACCGCTGGAAGATACCCTGTTCCTTAGTTGATTATGAGGAATTAGTTCCTCAAGGATCATCGGACAGTGGGAGTGACTTTCCAAGCAGGGTGCTCCATCCATGAGGGATGAAAGCAAATGATGATCCTCCTATGCAAAGGAATTGCTCATAGGATCATACCCCATCGACTACTTGAGATCGAAGGGATGATCTTAAGGATCACCTTGCATATACGATAGGATAGAATCCTAGGCCTTATCGTTCCCTAATTATGAAGAATGAATAGTAAGCTTTACAGGATGAATTAGAGTCTATAAAGGGCCAACCGAGTTTAAGGCTAGGTTGGATTTCCAGCTGGATGGAAGACTGTTGGAGATTAATGGATTTCCAAGGTCAATCAGAGACCCAGACGGAAGTGTGGTAAGGCATACGACTTGCGCAGAAGCGAATAAGTCTACACTCATTCTGAGAGTAGACATCGACGAGTTTGAGTCGATCCGACGAATTTGCGTTGGTTCAACGAGGTATCCTTCCCAAAGCTTTGGGTGGTAAGGGTTACGTTGATTCGCTTGGTAGCATCAATAGTTGTGGATCCATTCTCGATAGACGTGACGACTGAATTTCTTAATGGAGAAATCCTAGAGGTGACTAAGGTCAAAATGCACAGAATGTGTGCAAGCTAACTAAGTCCATATGGGATCTTATCTAGTCCTCTGGACAGTGGTATTTCATCAGGGATCGTTTACTATATGTTTACGATAACAAATGGAAACCGCTGTGTATCACTCTTACTAGTAGAGAGTTGAAGATCACGTCACTTAATATCGATGACACACTATTGGCTAGTGGAGCTTAGGGATTGTTCGAGTCCCCTAAGGAGTAATTGTACTCCTGTAGCTCAGCGCAAGGCTTTACGAGCCTAGACATGTGCCCTAAAAGACACCATAAAAGAATGACCAAGTGACCAGAGTGCCTGATGCAGTATGAGTCTTATATGCACTATGGTGTATATTCAGACCTAGCGAACGCTATGCAATCGGAAGAATTGGATTTCAGGATATTCCAATTAAAGACACAGGATTGTAACCAGGATACTCTATATGATGGATCACGTGCTATAACTATCGAAGATGATGCTTCGACTAGTTAGCCACATATGCTAACTAGGGTGGGGACCTAGATGCACTTGGATCTGACTCAGGCTATTGTCCATGTTCGATGATAGACTCGCATGGGAGAAATGCAATATAAGTGTTGCATGATCGTATTGGACCGCTCCATTGACCATGGAAGCGAAGCACGATTGCCTGTTCTGCCATAGGGCAGAAATGTGTTTAACTGAGAAGGCTTCTTGTAAGCTTATGAGCTATCAACAAACCTATTACCATGAGTAGTGCTAGCATACGGCTACAACACTGCGGTAAAGACAAACACATAGTCGAGGGTACTATTTCACAAAAGGTGAAATAACTACCTATAGAGAGTAATCCTGGAGTGGATCGACTATGGGCCAGGATGTTGGCTCATCCCATTCCTAAACCACACGAGAATCGTCCTTGTGGATCTCTTTAGAAAATTGGGACTTAGTAGTCGATAACTAGCAATATGATTGATGAGCACACGAGACATTGATTGACTGGATTTTAATTGGATTTGTTTTAAGCAGCATGTCGTTCTGATACATGTATGATATGTTACATTTCCTGTACTAGCATAGAGCATGTCACGCAGACACTAGGTCGGCTCACTCACACGAGCGACCGCCTTCGCAATATCCTGAATATGTCTGGGTGTGGCGGAAGATGAGACAGAATCCAGATAAGCGCTGAAAGCCTGCGATATGACATGAGATGCCTTCTTCGTATGAGCATATGGCCTATGATAAGAGCTTGAAGTCTATCAGTAGAGCTAGGAGCCTGTCAGACGGATTCGAATGTCGCATTGGAAACAAGTTCCAAGGTGAGGTTGGTTATGGCCAATCGAACATGGTTACTACCCCGAACCATGTATAGTCTGTGTAGAAGAAGCCAGATGCGAGAGCTGATAATTGTTCACAATAGTGTGACATGGCAGCACTCGGGCTGGTGGCCATAAGGGCTACCGGATAGACTTCTGCATAGTGGTCCTTTTGCAAGGATAAGACATGCGCTCTGATCAGAGTCTAAACACTATGGCGCATATTCCCCCTTGAATAACGCGCGCTTATGAGTGACCATGAGGTGATGAGTAGAATTAGTCCCTGGGATTCCTCATCGTGTGAGCCTTGTCAATCATATAAGGATGATTGACACGGTATACCCTTTGTACTTACGTCTGTGTCATGAGGAGACGGGTCGGTGGTGCTACTTTGGCGTGACACCTTACGGCTATGGATGATTCGGCCTTCCGGACACTGCTGGGAAAGCAGCTGAGCCGAATCTGAGTGACACATGTATGTAAGGAAAGATTCTCGTTGCATCGCTCTTTATTATCTTTCATTGGGCCCACCTGCAAGATCTTATGGGATCATGTAGGATATGAAAATATAAAGGAGATGTGGACTCATTGGAGCATGGCCTTCGGGACATGGCAGGTGCTCATGATCCACGAGATGACAATCGGAGGAATCTGGGGGATACGAGAGTTACGGAGAGCATTATCACTGTTTTATGTTTTAAGGGTGCCTTCCTGCGCTGGCTATACGAGTTTGGTATGTGGATCTCCCGAGAGGGTGCCTTCCCATGCTGGCTATACGAGTTTGGTGTACGGATCTCCCGAAATGCAGGTACTCTCACCGGTCACACGCCACGGCCACACAATACTCTTTTGTAGATGATAGAAAGTTGGAGATTGATGGAGACTAGATGAATTGTGCAACCCCACTGTGCGAGTGGGAGATGTTAGCAATTGGTGCGCCCATGTGGGGTGCCCAATGTAATTATCGTAACCTTATGGGGTTAGTTGCACTAATGCAGAAACTAGAGGGGTTAGTAGCTATGGCTCAAATCCTAGGGGTTTATGTGCAAACCTAGGAGAAGTTTTGCCTATATAAGGAGGCAGCCTCCTACACATTATGGGGTGACTATATTGGCTATTCCAGAGAATAATGTTACTCTGTCTAGATTCATACTAGTTGTAGAGAACCCTAGTCTCTCTCCAACTTCATCCAAGGAGGTGGAACGTGGTGTGGAAATCAGTGTTCGTCCTCGAGATTCACACTAGATTGGTGGGAGCAAGATAAAGAAAGAGGCACGTGAAAGCAAGCAACACAACGATCACCCGCTGCATTAAGGAGCTTAGGAAGACAAGGTAAACACATGAATATTCCGCTTTAATTCATGTTGTAGATCTGAATGTGTTAGATCCTTCCTGCCCTTCATAAACCTAAACAGTGGGGGTTATTACATAATTTGAGTGGGGGCTAAAATGAATTTTCTGAATACAATATAGGTCAAAATTGTAATTTCAAAGAGTTGAGTGGGGGCTATAGCCCCCACAGACCCCTACTTGCATTCGCCACTGGGTAGCAGACTTGCAGATGTAGAACTTTCAAGGACAAGTTTAGAACTAAGCCGTCTCATAGCACATTCAAGTGATTTGACTCCATCAACCACGATAGTTTACCAATTCATACTGCACTGCGATTAGTAAAATATTCAGAGAGGAAACGTTTATTTAATAGTAATTTTCTTTTTTACCTTTGTGTCATATATCTCAGTAACCAAAGTTTGGTCCAAGCTTTCACACTACTGCGCGATACGGCGACGGAGGACTGATGAAAGATGGCAAAGGTCTCTTGACAAATGGATGATGCAAGAGTTCTGCTGCAGTAGGCCGCTCATCAGGGTTAACTTGTAAGCACTTGAGGATGAAATCTTGTGCATCACTGGATAAGGTGCTGGGTATACGAGGAAGTTCACCCCTCCCGATCCTGAATAATGCTTGCATCTGTCACACGCACAAAAAAAGCGAACCGAGAAGTTCTCATTATCCAGACGTTGACTTCAAGTTGGTAATAACAAGTCAATTAAAATCTCATCATACCCCTTCCAAGTGAGAATAAGGCATTTGTCCAGTTAACATCTCTAGCACTGTGCAGCCGAGGCTCCATATATCAGCAGGGAGCCCATAGCCATTTTTCTTCCGGTTAACAACCTGAAAATGATAGCAAACCATTGCATAAACACCCCTTATATAATTAAGCATGGCTAAATTATTCGAGATCGAAGTCGTCAATACCTCAAGAAAAGTAACTCTTACACTAAAGCAGGCACAACAAGCTTGAAATAACAAAGAAGTGAAATTTCAAATTTGACTAATAATACAGAACTCTCAGTTGAAGCCCTGTTGTTCCATTTAATTCCCCAACCATCTAGAAGCTTTTATTTGAGACTGCAAAAGAAACTGTAGATCTCAGAAGGATAGAGTCTAACCTCAGGAGCCATCCAGAAAGCTGTTCCTTTGCTAGATTTTATATCATTTAGTTTAGTAGCCTGGTGGACACAAGAGACAACATTCGGATTCAGTACCAAAAAAATGAATACATGCATGTACATAGCGTTAGCAGAGGTTTAAAGACTATAACCTTTGCTAGTCCAAAGTCAGCAAGTTTCACCGAGCCATTTGCATCCACCAATATATTGGCACATTTGATATCCCTTCAAGTCCAGAGGACGTGTCAGAACAAAGAAATACATCATCCATCAAATTAGTATATTTTGAAATTACAAGTCTCTCACATTATTTTAATTTTTAAGATTTATGTAAAACGCGTGGATACAGGAAAATTAATGGCGTAAACATTGGAAAGGATCATTGGTATCACCTGTGGATCACATTTTGACGATGAAGATAATTCAGACCATTCAGAATCTGCTTTGTATAAACAGAGACCTGAGAATCTCGTAAATGATATTTATGGTACAGACTTGCAAGTGACCCTTTCGTTACAAGCTCCAGGAAGATATAGAGTCTACTATCATCCTGAAAAAAAATGAGTTGGTCAGTATAGTGGAAATAGAAACAGAAGATCCCAGCCACAATAATCATCTAGTAACAAAAGTGAAACAATATACTAGGTGGAACAATGGTATTATGGGGCAATGACTTCAAAATTTAAATTTACAATACTAGGATTCATGAAATGGACCCCCCACAGTAGGAAGATAGGACACAGTATGAATGGAGCAAGAGTAAACAACTAAAATCGTTATCTACCTAATTCAATCAAAACCCTGAGACCTGTCTCTCCATGAAGCGTCGACGTCGCCGGTGCTACCTCCCACTCTCTGTTAGCGTAAGTATTGTTCCTCATACCCCCTCTCTCTCACCCGTCCATTCTCTCTTGCCACTGGGTTTACTTGTTTCAAACCCAAAATTCGAAATTTTCAAAATTTTGGCGCTGAGACTCTCGGATGTTGATATTTGTGTGTTTCATTTATATTGTTAATGTAATTGGTCTCCATGGACTTTATCACGTGTCTAACTAATTCGGAGGAGTATGGCACGATCATGGTGGTGGTTGACCGATTCACGAAGTATGCGAATTTTGCTCCAGCCACACCTGGGTGCACGGCGACGGAAGCAGCTACTCTATTCTTCCTGAACGTGGTGAAATATTGGGGAGTTCCAAGGAGTATCGTGAGCGACCGGGACGTTCGCTTCACGGGGAAGTTTTGGATGGAACTCTTCAAGCTATTGGGGTCGGAGCTCAACTTCTCCACAAGCTTTCACCCACAGACGGATGGCCAGACGGAACGGGTGAATTCCTTGTTGGATTTATACTTGAGACACTACGTGAGTGCCAACAAGAGGGACTGGGCGAATCTCCTAAACATAGCCCAGTTTTCATACAACTTGCAGCGGTCGGAGGCGACGGGGAAGAGCCCATTCGAGCTAGCGACGGGACAGCAACATTTGACTCCGAGTACACTCGTGGCTTCTTATGCCGGTTCCAGCCCGGGGTCATACAGGATGGCTAAGGATTGGCAGGAGCATCGGGTCTTGGCTCATGCTTATCTCCAAAGGGCCGCGAAGAAGATGAAAAAGTGGGTGGACAAGAAGAGGCGGCGAGTGGAGTTCCAGGTGGACGATCAAGTGTTATAAAGTTCTTGCCTAACGGTTTAAGCATACCCGACCGCTACATAAGGGTTTTTGCTAAGAAAACACGAGGGACCGTTTCGGGTGACGGCCATGTCGACAGGCTTCATACCGGGTGGAGTTGCCTCCCAAGTTCAAAATTCATCCGGCCATGTGAGCCAGTTGAAGCCATATCACGAGGACAAGGAAGACCCGGACCGTGGGGAGTCGAGGCGAGCACCACCGATGATAGGCACTTCTTTCGACAAGGAAGTGGACGAAATCTTGAAGGAGCGGACGGTCAGTCGCAAGGGCGTGGCAAAGCACGAGGAGTACTTCGTCAAATGAAAGGGGACACCCGTGGAAGAAGGAACGTGGGAAAGCGAGGAATCGTTGCGGCGGTTCCAGGACAAGATCAAGCGATTCTGAGCTGACGACGCGACGAGGACGCCGCATCATTAGGTGGAGGAGAATGTCATGGGCCGCAACATTTACTTGATAATTTTTGGACTTGGCTTGCCCATGACATCTTTAGCCCACATGGAGTTAGGCTAGTTTAGGCCTAGGGGATTTCCTATCCCACTTTAGCCCATTAATTAGTCTCATATTCCAGAAGCTTCCCAAGTTGTATGGATGAAACTATTGTGTAAGGGGCTCTAGAATCATCCTTTGTAAATATCTTAGGCTATAAGAGGTAGGAATGTTCTAGGCTATGTAATCCTAGCCGTTAGATCTCTAGATCCTTCCAAGGGGGAAGGACTTGTATAAATAGGGAGGGGGTCATTTTCTCCAACCCATCAGAGAGTTGTAAGCTTCTTTTTTTTTTTTTTCGTTTTCGCTTCCTATGATTCACAGGTGTTTCAACTGTCTTCACAGGTGTTACAACTTTCTTCACTGCGGAGTCACTCTGAGCTCCTGCAGACATGTTACCTCCAAACTGACCCGAAGCTCCAAGATGCACTGTGTTGAAAAAAAATTAAAAAAGGATAACAAACAATTAGATTCTAATTGTATTCCGATGTTACCATTATTTCCTGACAGATTGACAATTTCAGTGGTCTTTCCCATTTCTTCACCAGCAACAACACTGCATTGTACTGTTGAACAAAAAAAAAATCAGAGATGAAAATAAATAGAGACGAAGTTAATGTGACAATATAATCAGAATCAGAGATGAAGATTTAATCAGAATCAGAGAAGTTTTTTTAGAACAAAGATGAAGTTAATCGGACAAGATGAGGAGATCTGAACAACTAAACTCATACCCGGCTCCATTTGAAATTTGATTTGAATATTTGTGAACGTAAAGCTAGTTAGCTTTTGTTTATATATTAATGCTATATTGGCGGTAAATATTGGCAATCATTAAACATCATATGTCAGCGGTTGGATTGTTAATTAAAACGCATTCGGGACCGTTGATTAGATCGCCACGTTGGTGATCCGCGTCAAAATTCAAATATTTCAGATCCGGCGGTAGAATTCAAATGTGAACGCGCTAAAGTTAAATATTTCAAAATGTAATTTACACTTTACGCCTTGGGGTTATATTAAATAAACAGACAACACCCTTACTGTTCATCAATTTTCACTATCACCCCTTATTTTTTGTCAAACTAATTACACTATGCACCCCCTCCCCGGTCAAATAACGTTAAGTCGCAGTGAGTTAGCCGTGGGGTCACTGTTGGGAGTGGATTTCCTTCCATATTTGCCCTCTAAAGTACATGGTTACCTATTTTAACCCTCCATTGCTTATATTTTTCAACTATTGCCACTCCTATTAAAAACTACACTCGTGTACCTGGTTTCTTTGCATGTATTATTATTATTATTATTATTATTATTATTATTATTATTATTATTATTATTATTATTATTATTATTATTATTATTATTATGTCTTCATCAGTTCAAAGTTTGATTTAAGCAAGCAACAAAAGTATAACTCCCTCTCTACCAGTTTTGTTGTTTGTGGATTTTTACAGAGTTTAAAGAACTTTTTTACGTGATCGATTTACTAAATATAATTTGTCTTATATGTTATTTTTTTGAAAAATGAAAAAATTATAATAACAAAAGAAATGTATGTAAACAAGTGAAGTGACAAGTATGCAAAATTTAAAAGAATGACAAAATTTCATAATTTTTATTTTAAAAATATAACAATGAGACAGAGTGACCATCATTCTCAAAATAGAAAACAAGTCATGGCCCCAAATAGATTCATCTTAAGTTTCTCCATAATCGCAACAATGAATCTTAAAAATATATATAATAAAAAAGACCGTGCAAGGAAGCACTACCATGTAATAATATGAAATATTAATGAAAATCAATATTTATTTGAAATAAATAGAAACCACTTAACTACAATTGTTGTAAAACCTTTAATTGAATTATTTTTACATTTGCTAGGGAAAGTTGTTGAAATAATTAAAACATCTGTCACTACTAAAAACCTAAAAATTATATTCTAGGCCCGTACGTCTTTGGATAATTTAACTAGTTAAACTTACATATCAACATAAAACTCAAAGGAACACTAATATGGAATCCTAAATGTATAGGATCGCATACGAATTTACTGTTTGTCACCATAGAAGAAAACTGCCAACAAAGAGAATATGGCTTATTTGAGTTTTTACTCACGTACTTATGGGGATAAAACAAGAAAATTTTCATCCATTACATAATAGTTAGCGACACGTTCCCTTTTCCTCTTTCAAACAGTGGCTTCTTTGAGTGACGAATTACACTATGCCGCCTTGAAGTAATGCTGGAGTAATATTTATCCCCTCAAATAGCATAGATATTGTGACAAGAATTTTCTATAGTCCGAGTTGTAAGAGTTCTAAAAATGTCTTGAGACATTTATGTGCGTTAATTTGAGTGACATATTTATAAAAAAAAACTTAAATCAATTCAGTTATAGTTTATGTATATCAAGATATTGTTTATATCTTGATATACATATATCAATACTCCCTACTTAACTTAAGATATTGAGATGTTATTTATATTTTTACAATTAGTGCCCTATCTCAATATATATATATATATATATATATATTGACCCGTGCCCGTAGGGCACTGGCAAACTTCCATGTCACAACATTGAAAATTCGATGAAATCCATTTGCTTTAGAGCATTAATCTTATTTTCCAATGTCATAGCGCTAGGTTACTACATGTCACGACATTGTAGAAAATGCATATTGTTAGATGTTTGATAATAAAACCTATAAATAAATGTAGAAGTTTAAGTCGTGCTTCTTTGTTAAAGTGATTCTTTATCCTTCGACTTCTTGAATGCTCAATTCTGGTAGTTCTCATATTTTCGACAAATTGCGGCAAAAAATCAAACAATCAGTTGTCAAAAGACTCGTAGCAAAGCTTTAAGTTGATTCGTAGTACCACTTTATGGAGACATTACTCAACATCAACTTCAACTTAACGTGTTGTATGGTCGGTTTTGTGGTGTAAAATTTCTTGACATGTATAGAGTATTCTGATATATATTTTAGCCTGCCACAATATCGAAACATATAAAAAACATCTGATTGATTTGATTTCACAATAACTAAGAAGGAGGAGGAGAAGGAGAAGGAGGAGTAACATCACCACAATTATTACTTAGAGCACATATTATAGATTTTCTACTTTGAATGTTTTACTTAAAATGAAGAAGGCAAATGGTAACTTGATGGCTTCATAAATTTAAATGAAGATGAAGACTTCCGATTGATTGATTAAAAACTCATTTCCCGAACATAATCTGTGAAGTAAATAACAATTAGAAAATAAATAAACCAACATTACCAAGCAAAAGATGAAAATTTCAGTACAAAGAAGAAGAGACTTATCGAACAAAATTTAGGTGAATTTGTGAAAGCAGAGTAAATATGAGTAATGCTATATGGACATAATTTTAGACATAAACATAGACATAATTTCTAAATGTAGTAAAATCAATTCATAATATGGAAATACTAAACCCTAAGACAGCATTGACACATAATCAAAATCACTAAAATAGAAATTATGTCTAAAATTTTGTCCAAAATTCTGTCAATTTAGAATTATTCAGTAAATATTACATAGAAAAGATTGATTGGTCAATCAATAGATTCTTGTTTTGAAATCGGTCAATCAAGAGCTTTATAGTAATTAAGTTGGATTTTATTTTTTCTTCAATTATAAAGTATTTCCCTTTACATTTTTTTTTCATTTTTTTAGTGAATGTAGGTATTATAGGAGAATGATTGGAACGAATTATGGACACCCGAATTATTTTTGTCGGGTAAGTCAAGAGATCACCAATATATTACTATTTTTAGTTTCTATCCCATTAACCAGTTATTTCAGTCCATAATTTTTTTTGCCAACTTGGAAAGAGAAAATTATGGAGGCATTGAAGTCGAAGGAAAGTGATGGGAATGTAATTATGAACATTCCATTTTAACATTAATGTCAATTTTGTAATATCGTTAAAAGACATGGTTGTTTATACAATATATCAAGAGATAAAGAGCGGTTAAGATTGAAAGTAGAAAAAATGAATGATAAAGATTGCTCCGTTGAAATTATTTTGGCGGAAAACACCGTTCTATTTTATTACATATATATATAAATATATAAATGCCACTTCTCTTTAGGAAATTGTCAAATCAGAATTGTGATGATGGACTACAATCTCTATTAGATATTATCTTGTAGTTAATTTTCATTTTAATCAGTTCGAATCTTATTTCTTTAGATCACTATAAATATTTCTGAAAATAATATAACACAGTAAAATAATCAATTTATTTCTGGAGAAAATAAAAATCAGATAATTAACTCATGTTTGGAAAGTAAAATTCAATTTCATCCCTCAAAATTGGAAAAAGACACACCCCTTCCAGTTTAGTAAATGACACTTGCACCCCTTTAATTAGTGA
Source organism: Linanthus parryae (assembly GCA_023055425.1). Lineage (NCBI taxonomy): Eukaryota > Viridiplantae > Streptophyta > Magnoliopsida > Ericales > Polemoniaceae > Linanthus > Linanthus parryae. The sequence continues at coordinate 24,305,179 of JALGPY010000002.1, read as the reverse complement.
GCCTGAAGTTTGGGTATACTGAAGGGGTGAAAGTGTCATTTACCAAACAGAAAAAGGTGAAACTGTCTTCCTCTCAAACCTGAAGAGGTTAAAGTGTCATTTTCCAACCTGAAAGAGGTGAAAGTGTCTTTCTCTCAAACCTGAAGGGGTAAAAGTGTCTTTTAGCCTCTATCATTTCTGGAATGCTGGGGAGCACCTACAGTGAACTACTTCATCTGTTCTCTCTCTATGTTCCAAGATTTCATTTTACCACTATTCACCATGTTGTTTTAATTAGATGATTTAAATATTAAAACGATTGAAGAACGTGGTAAACTTTGCAGTGTGTTGTTGAGGAAACTTTCCTCTACAACATCATAAAAAATTATTAAAAAATTACATCGTCTTTCTATTCAAATATTCGGGTCAAAGTGATCCGGTTACGGAAGAAAAAGTCAAACGTGGAAGATAGAGAGAGAACAGAGTAGGTACTACGTTGAGAAAAAAGCGAGAGTTAAATTTTCTGATTTTAGTTTTTCCGGAAATGAATGAATTATTTATTGTATTATTTATTTTCATAAATAACTATAGTGACCTAAAAAAATAAAATTCCAACTTATTAACATGAAAATTAAGTAGAAGATATCTAATAGAGATTGTAGCTGATGATCGCAATACTGATTTGATGATTTTTTTTTCTAAAAAAAGTGGCATATCTATATCTTCTAATTGAAAATAGGGTAAAAGACACCTACCACCCCTGAGTTTAGGGAAAAAGACATCCCACTACTGTGTGTTTTGGATAAAGACACTCGGCATCCATTTTTTTGGATGTGTCATCAAAAACTGTAGAAATGAGTCTTGGAAACTGGCCGTGCCGTCTCTGATATGCACAAGAGTTCACAGATAGCACAGCTCAGTACCACAGTTTAGGTTTATCTCGTACATAGCATGCCTTGTCAAGGAGACTCCATATTTCCTGGGTTTTTTTTAGGTTAAATGTTTGTTTTCTTGATGCAGTGTCAGTATTTGAGAATTTAGATAAGGCTTAATTTCTTAATACATACCCCTAGTATATCGAAACTAACACACTGCATCCCTATTTATCAAAAAAAAAAAAACACACTGCATCCCTTGTTCTAGAATGTGCTTATTGCATCCCCCATTTGCAAATAATACGACTTATTAAAACTGGAAAAAAATGTCATCCAAACTCCATCCTAACACCATCCTCATATGGAGGGTAAATGTGTCATTACAAAATCTAAATAAAGAATATAATGGAAAAGAAATAAACATATCTATATATATAATAACAGAACGAACGTTTACAAAAACTTCCATATTTGATACTCTTATCTCTTTCTCACTTTCTAAATCTTGAATCGATATATTCAAACAAAAATGATGTGTTATTTTCGGTTGTTAAAATCAATATTTAATCATTTAAGAAAATCGATATTTAATGTATGATTCTCTCTCTCTCATAACTAATTCTAAAATTTTACTTCTACGAAATTTCAACATGTATCACAGGAAAGATCTACTCATATTTGAATTTTAATGATATGATAAGATATGGATATCCTTAAAAAAAATCTTATCTATTTACTTCGTAAACTCTATCTCAACTCTAAATCTATATATTCTCTCATAAGCTCACATATTCATTTTCACCTCTCTGGCTGAATATCATTCCACAGGTCAATTTTTATCCTTTTATGTTTTCAGAGAATTTTACTTTTCGCTTTAATTTTTTTGAGGAAACATTTTCGCTTTATAATATGTCTTATTTTCTTCCTATTTTAGGCTATGATTTTGCAGGGGCTCCAAGTAATGTTTTTTCACTTTTAAGTTGCAACCATTTTATTTTGTACGAAGAATTGCAAATTCTCTTCATCTTGGCTTCTGAAATGCGTTGTCAGATAATTTAGATTTCCGCAATTGTTGTCTCCAAATCCTCCGCTGGAAAATTACCGTTCCATAGAAAATTATATTTTGACAAATTATGAAATTCGCCATTAGTTTTCGAACGAAGAAAACGACGGTAGAAAGAAAAAACAACATTCTTCTACTTGATCGGTATATTATTTTCTTTTATTTTGATTTTGCTATCCTTCTAATTGTGCAGGGTCAAAATCTTGATGAGGGAGTTAGACGATCACCAACTACATAGTGTATTTTAATTTTTACCTTACAATTTTTTTGTAAGACTTTTCTAGAGATAAAAAATGTCAGAGAAAATTATAGAATGAAGATTTTTGCGATTTTGTTTTATATTTTACTTTTCCTTTTAATATTCTGAATTGCTAAATTTTCTTATTTAGTTTTCATCTTCAACTTAACGAGAAGGGCTGAAATGAGAACCCTAACATGTTGCTCCACAACGATAAGAACATGAGCATATGAGATAAAGTAGATATCTTCCATAAATAAGTCAAAGGTACCTAATTATCTCTTGAAAAAAGTATTTAGCTTTGATCTAAACATTTTACTTGAAAAAACAAATTAAGTTTTATAAGTGTTCCCTCAAAAAAAATAAAAAAATAAAAGTGTCCTTCCGAAATAAATAAATAGATACATCGCCTATATTATCATTGGCTTACATTGATACACCTTAAATTACATTTAGAAAAAACAACTTAAATCATTATATGCATTGTTATTTGTTTGTTCGAGTGCATGTGTGCCATCTTGCCGCTTTAATTGATTGCGAGTATCAGAGAACTGGAATAATCGGATTCAAGAAATTTGGGAGGATGTCCAACATACTTTTCACCTATTATTCCTTACCGAACAAGCATGTTCTCTGCCACTTTGAGTTCGCTTTATTTATCTAATTTGGGCGTCTTTGTAGCCGTTTTTAAGAAAAGATAAAAAAAAATATTTACCTTGAAATTGTTTTTTTTTAATAAATAGTTATATATATATATATATATGTGTGTGTGTATGTTTGTGTGTGTCTCTCTCTCTCTCTGTGTATATATATATATATATATATATATATATATATATATATATATATATATATATATATATATATATATATTAAGGTGTTGATTTTTTACTTTTATTTTATCTCCTACAAGGGAGAGTCGGAGACTATATCATACTACCTATAATAAAAGGAGATATGGCCACTTTGCCAGCTAGGCTTTTTGTACACCGTGGACCATTGATTGGCTTGCATGTGGGTTTGCCGCCATTTACCTCCAAGGGTGTTTTGCCACGTCCTTCTTCGTCACTGTTCACAATTTATTTCAGATTGAAATGTCTGTGTTGTCCTCCTGTGGACCGGTATTTTACTGAGGCCATAATGGCATCGTTATGTAATTATGTTTTCCGGTCTGGACCCATGCGTAAATTCGATGAAAAAATAGAGTTTGATAACTTCCGGTTCTGTCCCTGCTATTTGTCATTTACTGGTTGCTTTCAATGGATGCAGTGGTTGTAATTTTGGTGTAGTCGTTGGATATAGATGTAAATTTGTTGGAAAAAATAGATTCAGTTAACTTCCTGTTCTGTCCCTGCTGTTGTCTCTTTATCACCTATCCTGAATAGAGTTGGTGGCTGTAATTTCGTGTTGTGCTTCGGATCGATACGTAAATTCGATGAAAAAAATGACTTTTGATAACTTCCGGTTGTGCCCCTGCTATTTGTCATTTACTGGTTTTTTTCCATAGATTTATTTGTTGTAATTTTGGTGCAGCGGTTGGATTTAGATGTAAATTTGTTGGAAAAATAGATTCAGTTAACTTCCAGTTCTGCCCCTGCTGTGGTCTCTTTATTAGGTATCCTGAATTGAGTCTGTCGCTGTAATTTGGTGGTGTGCTTTGGATACACATGTAAATTCGATGGAAAAAATATAATCTATTAACTTTCGGTTCTGCCCCTGGTGTTTCTGCTTTATGGGATGCCCTCAATACATTTCGTTGCTGTAAATTGGTTGTGTGACTTGGATGTAGATGTGTATTTGTTGGAAAAAAATAGGTTAAAATTGTTTATTACATGCTTGCTGTATTTCAGATGATAAAGTATTTTGTTAGAGGGTTATTTCAGCCATGGTTTTTGCAAATGTTTCGGTGTGGGTTTCAAATTGTTCATTATCTACCTATGCCCTTGCTGCTCACTGTATTTCAGATGACACAGTATTTTGCTAGAGGGTTATTTCAACCATGTTTTTTGCAAATGTTTCGGTGTGGGTTTTGGTATTCGGTGGACGTAATATTGTCTACTTAGTTGGATGCAAATGTGAAATTGATAGGAAAAAATAGCTTATGTTAGGTTCTTTTGGAAGAAGTTATTTCAGGCGCACCTTTAAATTGTTCATTACATGCCAATGTACAAGCCATTTCTATCTACGCCCTTGGTACTTGCTGTACTTGAGATGATGAAGTATTTCGTCAGAAGGTTATTTCATCTTAAGCCTGTTTTCGTCTACATGAGAGAGATGCTTATTCTTCATTAGAGGATCAGAAGAAATATGCGACGTTTTGGGTTGTGTCGGTTAGATGTTTAGGGTTGCGTCGCTTGGCGACGTACGCACTGTGGAGTCAGAGAGTGATCGGAAGTTGAAGATTGAGCTGTCTAAATTTAGCAGAGGTACTTCTGCAATTAACAATTTTAGGTAGTTACCTTTGTATTAAGTGATTTTAGGCGTGGTTTTAAATTATTTAATATACTCTATTTTGGTTAAAGGGTTATTTCATCTTGAACATGCTTCCTTCCATGATGACCATTTCCACCATGATATGTCCATATGTTTTTGATGCACATGTGAAATTGATAACAAAAAAAATAGCTTTTGTTAGATTCATGGAGATGTCATCAAATTGATGCAGAAATTTTTTTTTTGTTATCAGTCGATTTTGCCCTTGCTCATTCACGCTTTCTACAACGGCGATCATAGTGAGTGGTCGAGGTAATTTGATCGTCTTCTCCCTCAGAACTTTGCCCTCACTCTGTGTTTGTGCTCATTGGTGGGCTTAGCACCGCCTTTGGTTGCTTGGAGCCCAAGTACATTTACTGTTCCAGCCACTATTCTGACGTCAGCTGCTGTTACACAGCTTACACGTGTCGCAACATTCTCATGGGTTTAATGAGAGGATGTCTCCGTTCTGCCACTGTCTACTCTCTTCGATCTCTTTCCTGGTATATGCAAAGCTCTCTCCCTGTTTTGGAATGCATTTATCCCCTGTATTTGTTCTTTTTTTTTTTTTTCCTCTTAAATTCTATGCTTTCTCTTCTTGTTCATTTTTCTGCTTCAAAGGTTCACTGTTGGGGTTGCATGTACGAATTTTGATGTAAGGTGTGTGTGCAATGGTTTGTTTCTTTTTCTCAACAGTTCTTCCTTGTCTTATTACATTGATCACTTATATTTTCGCAGCATTTTACTCACTGTTTAATATATTTTTCGTTTGGAGGTTGAGTGGAGGAGTTGCATGTTCAGACTGGGTACAGTTTCTGGTTGTGGGATAAAATGTGTGTAGTTTGTGGTCAGATTGGGTTTGGTATGGTGGTCTGGTGTTATTAAATGCTGATGATTTGGTTTATTCTATGTACATAGGTGTTCCACTACAGTTGCATGTACAGATCCATTGCAGTTTGAAGGTCCCCTATTAAATGTTTATGGTTTGGCAGCATTTTTCTCACTGTTTAATTTTTTTTCCGTTTGGAGGTTGAGTGGAGGAGTTGCATGTTCAGACTGGGTGCAGTTTCTGGTTGTGGGATAAAATGTTTGTAGTTTTTGGTCAGATTGGGTTTGGTATGGATGTCTGGTGTTATTAAATGCTGATGATTTGGTTTATTCTATGTACATAGGTGTTCCACTACAGTTGCATGTACAGATCCAATGGAGTTTGTAGGTCCCCTATTAAATGTTTATGGTTTGGTGTAATACGGCGTTGTATGTGGGAGTTGGGTGTTATCAAATACCAATGATTTGGTAAATAACCGACTGTATTGTGTCCTGCTATTGAGCAGCTTGTAGATCGTATATCATCACAAAATTGCCCTGTTTGTGATCAACTTTTGTATCTATTCTTTTATGTATATCGTGCCGGGAACAAAATTTGATTAGACAGTTGTTTGTTTCATTCAGTGTCTTTGAATATCCCATGTTTAATTGCATTACGTTATCTGTTCCAGCTGGTTTGTGGGGTTACAGATGTGTTGCTGGTTGTGACGAGTTCATTGGACTGCATTGTCAACTGTTTTGCTGGTAAGATGTTTGAATGAATGGTTTGTTCCATGGCATGATTGAAATCCAGGGATTATCTAAATTTTCCTGCTTTCTTTCTTCCTTATAATTTTCGTTCTGAATTTGTGATCTGGGTTTATCTGGTTTTTCAGCAACGCTGAAGGAGCTATTGGGCTGAGTGGTAGCTGTATTGGCATTGCTGTTTGCATATCATAGGTTCTTATCTGCAATTTCTGAAATGATGCGGGTACTGTCGTTCAAAATGCTGGCCATAGCTTGTTTTATTAGTGATGTGTGAACTCTATATGTTGTTATGTGGTCGTAATTGTATTCGATGGTTAAAATTCTACGAGTTCATATTTGTTTGTGTCATTTGTACAATATGATCCTTAATATGATATAATATGGGGTGTATGTTAAAAAGATAAATGTCATTACTGGTGATGAATATGTTATGTTAGAACATGTGCGTCACTTGAATTTTGTCAGTGAATAAGTATATTTTGATGTAGCTTGAATTGAGTTAAGTGTGTATTCACTAACGGCAGCAAACCGTTGCAGAATGAGGTAGATGGAAGTTTATAACAAAAGTCCCAAAATATGGGAAAAAGTCGACCATTCGGTGCATCCCAAAAATTCTTCGATTGTAGATTTGTTGTGGTCTGTCCTGAGTAATGATTTACAATATAGGTATGTCTGCTACTAATACATACAAGACTCCACTGGTCACTGAATCGGAAGCATTGCAAGCTTCCGGACTGCGCGGAAATTCCCTGGGTGAGGGAGAGATTGAATGTCCCGGCGTCCTGACATCACAGCCGCCAGCTCTTATCAGTACTGCATGTGCAAGCTCTGGTGCTCGTTGCCGCGGCGGAAGAGGGCGGCCTCGAAAAAATGCAGTTGTCGTAACCTCACACGGTCCATGGAATAGCCTTCAGGCAACGCCAGAGTTAGTTGACACAGGGAAACTTGAATTACCTGCTGAATCAGAATCGTTGCAGGTTTCTGGAGTGAGTAGGAATTTAGTTCCTGGTGGAGATGACGTATCACCATTGACTGTTATCCATCCTGTATATGCTGGCACTACTGATGCATCGTTCGCACTGCCTGATGGTGATAATGCAGGCGGTGGACGAACTGTGAACTGTAGTGGTCGTGGCCGTGGTAGAAGAGGTCGTCCTCGCAAAAATGCTGCTGGTGCAACAACATCTGAACTTACTGCGACTGTGCGGAATCAATTTTTGCGTGAACAGTTAGAGGGCACTGCTGTTGCTGCACCGGTTGCCATAGTCTCTGCTGGGGGTAGCTCCTCTGTCATTCCTACAGCAACTTCCCCCCCAGTAAAACAGCAGGTTAGTGATGTTATTAGCGGAAATTTATGTGCTCATGTTAATTGTTCCGCCATTATGCAATCTATGTATTGCGATGCAATGATTCAGGTTTTCACCAGGTTAGTTCTTTCGTCTCTCTTCGTCGCCGTGTTTTCTACGGCTTGTGGGTTTTCTTTTCGCCGGCTGCTGGAAATTGGTATGGTGGGTTGTGCGTTATCCGATACTTGTTATGTGTATCGGTTTGTCAGGTTCTGTTGGGTTGTTGAATTGGGTTTTCTGACTTGGGTTTTACTTTTTCCTTTTTTCCCGGGCAGTTTGTGGTTGGGGTGGGGGGGTTTATTTGGTTGATTGTGGATTGTATATTTACTCTGCCATGTGGGTTGTTGTAATACTTACCTGCATGCGTGTTTTTATGATGGTGATTAACAAATAGGTATTTCTATGTGGTTTGATTGCTTGCATGTGTGTGATCTGGGGTTTTATTGTTGGCTAATGGTGTTATTACTGCATGTAGAAGTGTGCTATATATACGTACAGGCTTTGCATGTGGTGGTTGTAGCCAGTTGATAAGATGATGCCTGGTTAGTATGATTCACATTTGCTTACATTCAGTGTTGGTGTTTGCAGGTTGATCAGCTGTTGGTTCAGCAAGGAATTTGTTGTGATCGCTTATCTGGTATGGTCATATCTGTTAGAGTTGGCAGTGTGTGTTTTGTTCATGCCTGTTGTTCGTTGCTGAGTTTCTGATCTGGCTTGCTAGCGTGTGGGATTTGTGTCTTGCTATCCCTTTGGTTTTTTGTTAGTTTGTTTGGTTGAGTTAATTTTACCTGGTTTAATGTGTAATGCCGGCTCAGTGTCTTAAGCTGGTGCGTTTATTTTAGTGATGATGCATCTTCGTGAGGTTGGAATCGGTATAAATCATGTGTAATCTGGATTGATGGTGTGACTGAGAATTTGCGGTGTAAATGTGTTTTGTCTACTGCTTGGTTATTTGGTATAGATTTTGTGTCTTTGATGTTGTTATCGTGGTTGAAGTTAATTGATGTTTGTGGCTTTTTGTAGTGTGTGGCTTGTAGTTTCTAAATGCCTACAGGTAGTCTTGGGAAACGTACTCGCCGGGGTTTAGTGGGGTAGGAGCTAGCACTTGGTTCAGGATTATCTTCAAAAGTTAACACTCCTGTCCCGGCTCTTCGGCAGACGGGTAGACCGCGGTTGGAAAATGCGGATGGTGGGCCTTCTTCTGATCGCTTATCTGGTATGTTCATGTCTGTTAGAGTTGGCAGTGTGTGTTTAGTTCCATGCCTATTGTTTGTTGCTGCGTTTCTGTTGTGGCTTGCTAGCGGGTGGGATCTATGTCTTGCCATCCCTTTGGTTGTTTGTTTGTTTGTTTGGTTTAGTTACTTTTACCTGGTTTAATGTGTAATACTGGCTCAGTACCGCGGTCGGAAAATGCGAATTGTGGGCTTTCATCTGCAGGAGGTAATATGGCTGCCGTAGCTCCGCGGCCCTCGGGCAGACCGTGTGGGCGTATTGCGAATCCCAGCCCGTCTGTGCCCAATGCAGATGTAAGGGGCTCTGTTACCGGTTCTGTTGTCTATACCACGATACGAGGTAGTAGTGTGCAAGCACCTAGGCATGCTTTCCCGTATCCCATGCCTGTTGGTTCCGTGGCTATGAGGGGTTTTGGGCTGAATAGACCGTATGTTGGTGTTGCGGCCGGATATGGCACTGCTTTGGATGCCTATAATAGTTTACCAAATACTGTGCTGTCCTACATGCCAGCTGTGTCATCTGGGTTGCTGAATATTGCTTCAGGCGCGTCGGTTTCTTCGTCGCCAGGTTCATTACAGCATGCACTCTCTGTCTATGTGCCTCCCGGGAATAGAGGAACCTCTGTTGTACCTGCTGCTGTATCTGTGGGAGAATGTAATAGTCGTGCTGGCGGTGCTGCTCCGGTTTCCCAACCACCCCGTTAGTCTTTTGTTCTTGATCATGGTCTAATTTGTATTTATATGTGTTTCCAGTTATGGTTTGATATCTGTTGATTGGTTTTTTATTTGGTTGTGTAGGTGAGAGGCGTACGAAAAAGTGGGAGCGGGGTGCTCCGCCCCCGCCTATGGAGCCAAGCATGCTGCCCTCCCTGCGGAGATGTCCACACTGTGATGCTAAATTATTTGCGTATGAACCGGATGGCTTTTGCTGCGGTGAGTGCTGTGTAGTCCTTGCCCCCCATGAGATCCCAAATTCGTTGGCAAAGTTGCTCTTGTCCGACAATATGACTAGCGAAGATTTTCGGAACAATATTCGTGCATACAATTGCTTGTTTTCTTCCACTTCCATGGGTGTGAAAGCTGATCCTGACACGAAGAATAAGAGCAAAGGGATTTATACATTCCGTGTACAAGGGCAGATATATCACTACATTAATGATATTGATCCTGGCCAACAACCTCCTAGATATCTACAGGTTTATTTCTATGATCCAGCCTTCCAGCTGCAAAGCCGGTTGAAGGCTTTTGAAAATCTTGATCCGGCTGTTATTTCATGCTTGACTGATATTCTAGAGGCCAATCCTTATAATCAGTCATTTCAGTCTATTAGTGCAAGTCCTGAATTTGCCGATTGTGATGTTCGGATTAAATGTGATCCTGGACTTGATCAGCGAACGCAAAATTTACCCACATCTGATCAGGTTGCAGCAATTTGGATTGACGATGAGTCGCGTGCTGGTAAATATGTCCGTGATATTAGGGTGAGGCATAAGGGTGGTGAACCGAAGAGTATTCAGTATCATCTGGGTTGTTTTGATCCGCTACAGTATCCTATCATGTTTCCTCGTGGGCAGCTTGGATGACATTCTAGAATTTATGAAAAACCTCCGAAAAAAAAGCCACGAAAAGGTAGTTTGATGTTGTTACTTATTGTGTGTGAGTTCATATTACCAGTGTTGTTGTCTGTGGTGTGTTGCTGAATAATGAGCCTCTAATTGCAGGTCCCAGTGATGCGGAGTCTGACAGTGCAACTGTTAGCTGCCGTCGGTATTACTGCTACCGGTTACACATGCGAGATACTGGACAGCATCACTGCAGGGGAGATGAACCCAAATAATGTCGGGCGTCAAGTTTTGTTGCCGCCGTCTTTTGTAGGTGGGCCCCGTGATATGAAGCGTCTTTACCAGGATGCAATGGCTTTGGTGCGTAAATACGGCAAACCTGATTATCTTGTCACGATGACATGCAATCCAAAATTAACTCTGTGATGAAGGCCTGTGAAAACCATGTAATCAGATATGTATGTAGATATAAGGACTGCACTTAGCAGTGCATTCTGGAGACAGCAGTGCATAAAGTTAACAGCTTGTGCTTACACAGTTGTTATTTTTATGCCTTTTGCTAATATTTTTTGTGCAGTTCCAGAGCAAAACATGTCAGTCATTTTGTGCATATGAAGATGCCATACTCTATAGTTTCCTGTTCTGTTGTAGTGGTAGGGTAAAGTAATGTCTCGAATCATAGCAGAGATTTGGGTATTTTTTTGGGTATATCTTTGGGATAACTTATGTGTAATATAACATATAATGTTTTGTCTGTTTTGTATCGGTGCTTTTCCTTCATATATTTTCATACGCCATCTCTAATATTTATTTATTGCACATCCATCTCTTTAAGATATCCAGCTTCACATTGATTGCTGGCAATCCAATGTTGTTTAACGTCAGTAATTTTCTATGATTCATGTATTTGCATATATTATTCAAGTTAGTGTCTGATTATTGTTGTGTCATTGTAAAATAGACGTCTTTTGCAGACATCTATACGAAAGTTATCATGTACACATTGTTTTTGATGCAATTAGCGGTTAGTTAAATTTACCTATGTAGAAATTAGGTCGGTGTGATAGATGACATAGCAATGTAAACTTTGACGAAAACAATATCGTAATAAGATCAGTTGTTAATAAAATTGCAACCTTAGTACAATGCAAGACTAGACTGCAATTTATGCGTAATAATCTTTCGTATAATTTCTAAACGCCGATGCAGATATATTAATTTCTTAAATGAAGGCTAAATTAGTTCCCAGCAATCAATTATTATGTATTAGTTCTCGATTAAACTCAGCCAATCATATGCATAATGTTAAATATCTAGACATACAAGGGCCTGCACTGCAATTTTAGTCGAGCATAATAAATTAATCGCGCAAAACCTCGTTGGCTATTCATGACCACCCACTGCTCCCCCCACCCAACCCTTCATATTGCACCTGTTAGGTATCGCCGCCAGGATTCACCTGCTTCAGGTATGTTTCGTTTAGGGTTTTCCATTCGAATTGTAATATCACATGAAAAAAAAGGGGGATTAGAACAAGTTCATAAGAATACTAGCTCATAGACATATACCCAACTCATTGAAATCAGCTATCATCTGTTTGTGTTATTGTATTCAACATTTTCAATCTGTAGTGTTTGCACTTGCGAGCTTATAGTGACAATCTAATTTTTTCCCTTCGATATTGTTTCTGCACTTTTGCCTGTAAGTACTATTTCATCAAAGTATGCATGCTCAAGATGCCGAAGATTTGAAATGGGTAAATGTATATATATATAAAACACGAGTTCTTGGGTACTTTGAACCGCATTATGTTTGTGTCACTGTGAGAATGCATAACTATGTTATGATCCTTCCGGTTTGTCACTGTAGTGTGCATTTGTGTGTGTGTGTGTGTGTAATACAATATGAACTTATTAAAGAGCTGATGTGGTTGCCATTTATATACACAGCCTACATTCTATAATCAAACATTAGCAATTAAGGCCTCAGCATTGGAATCAGTATGAATTTCTTCAAAGTCATCGTATCCAGTGATCCAGAAAAAGACAGACTGGTAAGCTTATATCTATGGAGCTTCTAATACCAATATATGCCTGTGTTTTAAAATAGTTATTGAGTACATGTTTTGCATACAAGGAACTTAGCAATATTATTTCAAGCATGCAATCTAATCAACCATTGTTCCGCTGGCAGTCGTTGCCCCGTGTCTTTGTTGATGTATACAAGAAAGATGTTGGAAAGATTGTCCATCTACGAACTCCCTCCGGCGCAATCTTTGACACGACGATTCTTGCAGGCAACAATGAACTGTATCTTGGCAATGGGTGGAAAACTGTGGTCAAATTCAACTCAATCACTCTGGGATATTTTGTTTTCTTCAAATTTAGAACGAATCTGAGCTATGATCTAAGGATAATGGATCCAATGTGCACCGAAATCACTTACCACAGTACTGTTAAGCAGGAAAGCAACGCTACTGCAGGCATTAAAGAAATTGCACCTCGCTTCTTCAAGCTTTACGATCCATTTAACAAGAAAGATACCACCCTGGTAACAATCTGGGTAATTTGTGTACGTGTTCTCATTAATTACAATTTATTGATTAGTTACCTCTGTTGGATAACCATTTTCTTTGTGCAGCGAATTCCTCCAAAGTATGTTGCTCGTCACTACGACAGCATTGCACACATTATTTACCTACATGTGCCCAACGGGGCATCGTGGAGTATCTGCATCAATCAAATAGAAAATGAACATTACTTTGGCATGGGATGGTTTCAATTTGCCAGTGCTTATCGCATCCCTCCTAAAGCTGTGCTTATGTTCAAATATGAAGGCAATTTGAATTTCAAGGTCCGTATCATGGATGAATCTGCTGTGGAAATCAACTACGGGCTCAATTCTTCCGTCTTTCGAATGGGTCCACAAGAAAATCATGCTCTCGCTCGTGCGCAAGCTCACAGCACTGAAGTGCCATTCTTTGCATTCCGAATCATTCATTCTTATACTACGAGAAAGGGCGGAGTTGTAAGTACTCAATTTCTAATTCCTTGGTACATTTGCACTGATGCATAATATCAACAGGTTATTTTAAATTGTGCAGAACATTCCTTCATGGTTTGTGCGAGAATACCTGACTGGTACCCCGAACAAAGTGTGGCTACAAACATCGGATAATGGCTACATGAGATGGGAAACAACATGTGGTTTCACGCATGTAGGAAATCCTTTCCACCGTCGTCTTGCTTGGTTTAAATACGTGCTGCATTCTCAGCTAGCGCTTAATGACGCGTGCGTGATTGAATTGGTAGATCCCAGTATTCCAATGTTTCGGGCAACAGTCTACCGCCAGTAATTTTTCATGCGTAGCAATCATCTGTGGTATTTGTGCATGCTTTTTGTTATGTTGTTTCTCATTTATCCCCCTTCTGCAGAACTGCATTACTAATGTAACCAGAGTAAAACTAACAGTTGCCTGTTTTAATAGGCTTTTGTAAACAGATGTTTCGTACCTGTGTCGTGGGCATCATCTGATTTGGTAAAACTTGGTGTTGATCATATATGAAACCTCAATTAATGCTGAGGCGTATTTTTTGATGAGTGGTGATCCGGTGGTAACTTCATCAGACTGAAATTTCTCCGATATATATAGTCTGGTCGATTGTTTGTTTAATTGTGGTCAATTTTGTGCTATTGTAATTGTGTGTGCATTGTGATTTGTATGCATTGTATTTAATGACATCTACGTATCTGATTAAATATTATGTGCTGTTCTATTGTTTAATTGCTAATGCACAATGAAATTATCGGTAATGTACTATTTATTGTATTCTAAAGTACATAACATATGATTTTGTATAATAGATGTTCAGAGGGAATACAATCACAGTCTTAATACGGTGCATCTACGTTCACATCATATCTATAATAACACCCATTCCATATTATAGGAAAAAATCAACAGTTACATGGAATATACTTTTCATAATATATGTTGGATTGTATTGGATTCTAACCGTCTGATAATCCAAGATACAGCAGTAATCTTGCTCATATTTTCCTCATGTGATTCCTATTTTTTGCATTTTCGTGGTATATTATTATGCAACGATCACCAATAACTTTCCATAATGAAATTAACCAAAGTAGCCATCCTTGATATGAACTTCAAAATTTATAATAGCCATTCATACCGAAGTAATAGATTTGTAACATAAGTTACGCGACATATTACAAATAAAATATAATAGTTAATTTATTTTCTACGCTTTTTCTTTGAATTTTTTTCATTAACATCGTCGGTTTTCATTTTCAATCGTTCCTGTCGCTCTGCTCTTTCTTTACGTCCTGCCTCCCTCTGTCGGCGAAATATAGCTAAAATAGCTTTCTTATTCCTTTCGTACGATCTAGCCGTATCACTGTCGTATGCCTCGTCTTCGTCTTCGTTTCCCGAGTAAACTGTAGTCTCAGATCCTTTGCCAACAACATAATCATGCTGATGCCATGTTTTCGAATCAACTTCATTATCACTTTCACTGCTCTCCGTGCTTACAGTATACTTCGGCTTCTTCCGCTTTTTGACTTCACTGTGCCGCTTCCCCCTGCTGCTCGACCTTTTTTCCACAGTGTCTGGAGACTTTCTTGCACCGTCCTCTTTCTTCTCCATAGCTATTCTGATATAATGTTTTTGAAAGTTTTAGGAACGTTTTTATATCAACAGCTATATAATGGAAGATGAAGAGCCCACCGACTGTTTTAATCTCCACCCACTGTATGCATTGCATAGATCCCCTTTTCAATGTTGCATTTATTGTTGCATCTATATAGATACAATTTCCCACCATAGGTTGCATTAAAGAATTACACAGTTTTGTGTAATGTATCAAAGATACCTGCATCAGTTTCGAAATACAGTGTCTCTGTATATTTCTCATTTGTATATCAAATAAAAATTAAAAAAAAAGGAAAGAAAAAAAAAACAAACAAAATAAATCTCCGATGCATTAATACTCGGTGCTGACACTGTCCGCATACGATACAATCCAAATTGATATTGTTGCTTTCTATAATCATTTGTAAAACCATTACCAATTCAAAGAATCGTAATATAAAGAACCCCTAGCCATCGTCATGTTTGCTGTCGTCAAAGTATAATGTTGACACCGACCCTTAACCAGAATCACGTATACCTATACCAATACTTATCGTAAATGGGATGTAGTTTAGATATTGCGGCATCTTACGCACATTAGATGGAGTTGTCTTTTGTTCAACTGTGTTGATATTGTTACCAACTGAAATATTAGTTGCCAGGCATTTATAGTTACACATGCGTATGAAATGTACTCCAATGCCACTTCAATCATATCCAAATCGTGTATATAAATGAAGATACAATTACACGCATCCAAATTTATATACGTGATCAGAATACATGAGCGCCAGAAGACACGGCAACATATCCAGTTGCTACTATCGAAATGCGTGCCATACTTTGTTAGATATAATACTAAACCTGTCTCCCTCTCCATACAACCCAATGTTGCACCACCACAACAACTGGATAGACAAAACTGGGTAAATTAACAATCACTGCCTTTGATGTCATTTCCAAAGGAAGAGTCGTCAGATTCATCCGCTTCGTCCCGAACTTTACTCAGTGCAACAACTTTCCAGGGTGAAATCCCTCATAGGAGCGTGCCTAACTTGCAAAGTAAGTATTATACATTCAGTCATGCTAATTACCGATAACATAAATATGCATGTGTTTTACGATTTGTGGTGTAATTCTGTGCATAATATATGGTTGATACAGGGATTGCCAGAATAAGTGTGTATGGCTTTGCAGGCTCTGCAACAAGCAGTGGTGGTATCGGTGCAGTTTGCCGAGACAATGAAGATAACTGGATGCTTGGTTTCGTAGGACAATTAGACGCAACAAATAAACTTGAGAGTGAACTTTGGGCAATCTATCACGCCATTCACTTGGCTTGTGATAAAAACTGGAGTAATATAGAAATACAGACTTCATGCTACAAAGCAATAAAGATATTCCATTTTGTCAGAGATTTTCCTGCAGGTATGAGAAATCAAATCAACCAGGGGCATATTCTGCTGCGAGACATGCACATAGCCCTAAATCATATCGACCACTTAGAAAATTGCGTGGCCAAACAGCTTGCAATTATGGGAGCACAGCAATTAGATGAATGCAAAATTCTGTATGAAGCCCCAGAAATTATACAAGATTTGATTACAGAAGACAAGTTAGAAGCATGTAGTCGTTATATGTCACCCAGTGATACAGATTAGCTGCATAATTCCAGCTATTTGTATGATATTTTGAATAAATGTTCAGCGTGTGGTTGTTTGGCATATCGAAATTACTGATTCTGATGCTGTTTACTTATATTATTACAGCCGCATGTATAATCAGGCGATAAGGTCCTCTATGATTAAGACATCAAATTGACCAAATGCATAACCTTATTCTTAACCTATATAGGTGAGACACGGTATTAGCACATAAGTCTATTACATGTTATATGTAATGTACGAATTATCTTTTCCCTGATTGGTCTTCACAAACCACAATCTTTTGTCACGCAATGGCACTACATGCACGCTTAAGAAATTTGCATTCAACATGCAACTTTGACAGCTGACACATAACAGTATGGTGGCAACACTTCCTACCCCTGCAAATTCATATCACACACACAATTTGTGATGAGATTGAATCTTGTAACCATCTAAAGGGCAAGCTCAGTATAACATACTGATACATTTGAGCTACTAACGACTGATCAATTATTCCAAACCCATCTCATTGTTAGTTTCCCCATGAAATTGAAATGTGTGCCAAGAAATGGATAAGTTATCTATGCAAAACTGACAATTGCAGTGAAATGATGATGAACACTCTGAATGCTTTATCAGCTAGCTTCCTCACATGCATTCTCAACATATGCCTATCTACCATGCAACCCAAACACTTGGCATACAACAGTATTGCACCCACACACTTGGCACAAACAATACCATAACAACTTTAACCATCTGTAAAACTACGTCGCAGTCATTTCACGAACCATAATATTGATAACGCTACAGTATCTATCAGTGTAATACAGTACTATCCTGTTGTTGAAATATTGACAAGTAGCAAATTACAAAACACCCTTATCCAAACCAACCCATTATGTTGTTATACCACATGACTCCGTGAATTTGTCGAGGCGATTCCAGACACCACGGTTAATCAAAATTTGTCACCTAAAAAAAAGTGTCCGTATCGAAGTTGTTTCACATTCCCTTATAGGATTCACATACATCTATTCCTATAAATGACCTATACAGAAATACGTCACCTTCACTGATTTGTAGGTATCAGCATGGATACAAAACAATCTTTGAATCCCCATCTAATAATACACATGAATTTTTTCTAATAAAACACATTACCTCACATCGTATTCTTAATATACTTCCTAAACAATTTATCACTTACCAGTTATGCACTATATAAACCATTAGCTGCCCAAACGAGACATGCATCCAGTATCATTAGGCGCATCTTATGTTGCAACATTTGCAACACCAACATTCAATCGCCAGACTGAACATCATGACACCATTCACGATTGCAGAACTTCAGTCGGCATTGGTATCATTACTTCACGCAATACTGTTGTCATATTACTTTCCAATGTTAGGTCATGTAAGCTCTTACTACACAACAATGTGATATTTAATTGAATCGCTGCCGCATTTTTCTCAGGAAGCATACAATGAAGCTTGGATAAGAGTTTGCATTCGTATCATCCCAACCACACAGCAGGGATGGTTCAATGCATGTGATACGTGCCAGCAAGAGTGTATTCATTCAAACTCTCATACCTGCCGCAGCTCCCAATGCAACACTACTCCCAGGTTAACCAGTCATAACACATGCAAATTGAGATTTAAAGATGTTTAGATCAATATTTTACACACAAATATTTATTTCGATACAGATGCCGTCTCATGGTTGAGCTCAAAGATGACACTGGTACAGTGAATGTTACGCTGTTTGGGCAAGCGGGGGAAACTGTGCTTAACACAACAGCTGCAACCTTGGCCCGAATGACGCTAGAGGTGTTAATATAGTACTTACAAATAATACATCATATAACTACATAATACAACATCCATAACATATTTACAATGAAATTTCTGCCTCACTTCAGTGTTATAATGTAACACCAGGAATGCCAGTCTATCATCATCAATGCCAACACAAGCAATGAGTCAAGACCTTTCTATGTGCGTGTTATAAAAGGCGTAAACCAAACCAATCGCAGCATATTTAGGTGGGTGGTCCGCCATGTTAAGATTGCATGAACGTGACGACGCAATGGCAATAATAGTGAATAAGATCCTGTCGTGAATATGTACCGACATAAATTTCTCTCGTGACGTACTTTGTTATATTTCATTTCTCTTTGTTGTACGATATGTGGTGCAGTACCATGTTTCCGTGTGGGTTTATTGCATTGAATAAAAATTCCGTTATATTTTCTACTTTGCCATTATTGTTGATACTTCATAGTGTACAAACTCCTATAATTGACTGTAAGTACAACAGCGTAGACAGGCAAGGATTACTTATTTCGCATGTCTACTTCGGCTATAACCCGATCCCAACTATGTCAACCATGTAATTGCATGCATACCGTTGTGCTGAGCAAGAGGATAATAATATGCATATATAACTAAATCATGTTGACGCTATAACAAAGAGCATCGTAATTAACATTCATATATCATTTCATCTCAACTTTGCTGAGCATGTATCACTTCATCGTTATGCGGTGAACTCGGTGTACGCGACACATAGTAGTGCGTGCCGTTATATCCTGTGCCCAATAGTTCAACTAACTAAGTAGAGCAATCATTCTATAAAAGCAGTACTTCCAGAATCTATACTATTATCAACATACAGCATTGGTACGACGGCTTTCAATGGAAGTCAGCAACATATCGGCAGTTAGGGCTACTTTGGTGAGTTGTTTCTTCCATTTAGTTATCTTATCCACAGCATAACAAGTGCGAAAAGCTAACACCTAATTAATTATACCTGACAGCCCTTATACAGAGAAACATGGATTAAGGTATCAATGACTGCAATACCTACAACCCAGCAGCCATGGTTCAAAGCATGCCGAAATTGCAAAAATGAGTGCTTGCGACAGATCTGCAATAAATGCGGCAATTCTACCCAGGATGCAATCATATGGTTAGATAACTATTCAGTGTACAATATATTCAACAATTATTCTACTCTATACTACATTTGTTCCTGACATGAAATATATGCAAACTAACAACCACACAAACCCTCGATACAGTGGCCGCCTCTATGTTGAGTTACAAGATGACACTGGGATAATGGATGCCACAATATTTGGGCTACCTGTTGAAACTGTGTTAGACAACACCCTTGTCACAATGTCAACAATGTCTGAGCAGGTATTCTTATCTTTTATAATAGGCAATGTATATATTCGATAACAACACCAACCACAATTTCGTATTCAGGAACAACAGAATCTCCTACTAGCCGCAAACGCAAGAGGAACATCACAGAAATTCTACGTCCGCATACTCAGATGCACACAAAACAGGAACCCAAGATTAACGAGGTGGGTCGTTCGCCGGGTTCAAAAAGCAGACTAAACACTTATGAGAACCATTACTGAAGGCAAATATAGTACAGGCTTTTATAGATGCCATGCATGTTGACTGCCAATGTATTTTCCTTGCTGTAATGCTGCGATATCGAGTGTGTATCTTTTTCTGTTTTAATGTAGTATTCACAATTTTTAAACTATTCATGTTATGGAAAAGCTACTGTCAGCTGTGAATCCGATTACTCTAAATATAATATACCTACATATCTTAAGAGTATTTGCAATGACTGGCAATGACAACCACATTTCTCCGCTCATCCGACAAACAGACATCCAAAGGGTATTGGCAGATGGATGTGGTAGTTGTAAGCATTGCTACATCACATTCAACTGGGTTAGCCAACTACCAATTTGGCTTAATTACTCATAACTTTCCTAAGTGATGTTTCTCCGGAAAAGAAATGCATTGTACCATGCTGTAAAGAATTTATCACTTAGTTATGTATCTGGATAAATATAAATAAGTAGGTTCCTGGTATTCTTGTACTGCGTCCGATCGTATGCAAATTATTTACGGATGACATTACCACCTACACCACGTGATTTCAGTGTTACAGCATGTCTCAGTCTGAATGCGAAACAAACTTCTAATAACCATAAAAAAAAAAAAAAAAAAACAAAAACAAAAACAACAGATAAAAAGCAGTTAACACAGGACATTATATAACTACATCACATACAGCTCAGGTACCTACCAACCCTTGTGTCAAATGTTACTATAAATACTAACATACAGATCAACTACCTCATACTGCACAACAACCAAGCACCATTGCTTTGTTCCATAAGCTTTGTTTGCACCTCGCAAGAACAATTCATCCAAGCATCAAAGTTTGTATCGTCTGCAAAGATACAAACAAGAAATGACACTCTGTGCAATAGTCGATCTGCCATCAATGCCGGTGAGAATTTCCTTCGGTAATGAACAATCACTGCCAGCTTAGTAATGCAACTTTCCCAACAGTTTCATTTTAGATTGTATGTTTTTTATGACTAACTGCAGGCTACAATACGCGAGATTTGGGTACAAGCCACCGTTCATACTTTACCAACAAATCAGCAAGCATGGTATTACGCATGCAAGCTGTGCAATCGTGTTGCAAATCGTTATCCAAACAACAAATTCCAATGCTCTGCTTGTCAAAATAATGATTGTGATGCTATACCGTGGTACGTAATGACACTAACAAGCATTACACTGTACAATGTATCAACCTAAGTTTACATAACATCAGTTTAACGCATTTTTTCAAAGAGGACATGAAATCTAACTGCCATTTTTTTTTTTTTTTTTTTTTTTTTTTCCCTCCCCAGGGGACGTATAACTGCGCAACTACATGATGGTAGTGCCGAACTCCAGGTACGCATATTTGGACAGTCAGTAGACACTGTGTTGGGGATAAATGCAACAACTATGTCATCAATGTCGGCTGAGGTATGAACCAAAATTTCTCGATTTAAAATTATACCCCAATACCCAAATAGCTTATTATATTCGGCACTGGGTTTGTTTCAAGGAACAACAAAGCGTGCTTGAGTCCGTCAACACGAACAGCGGCGCAAGAAGATTTTACTTCCTCCTCTCCCGGTGCACCAATAGAAATGTATTCCCAATGAATGGTTGGACCGTACGCTATGTTGTTGAAGCTTGATGAATGCTTACACATAAAAACATAGCCCCATGGACGAACTAATAAAGAAAATATGCCATTGTCGTCTTTTATGTTATTGTAATTAACGCTCTGTTATCAGTTAATGTTCACGTAATATTGTAGTTTGGTCTGCATAATATGATGTCCCCACTACATTTATTACAGATTTTATGCTTACTTGCAAACTCAAATATGCGGTAGAATATCGAATTAATATAAAACACATGCTAGGACGAATAAAAATCGAATCGCTGATTTTAACAACGATTTATACGGCCATCTACAAGATTAAAATCAAATCATAAATGCAACCATAGTTCAGATAGCTATTGAAATTGTATTAAACCGTGCTTTTGTGACAATGTGAACAACAACTAAACGTTGTCCTGCAAATACATCATTGAAATTAAATGAAGTGTTTTGCAACATACCACTACCTGCAAGATGAATAAAATACAATTAACACTGAAATTAGTTTTCAGATCCCTTTAGGAAAGAGATTCCGAGTCCATTCTCGTATATCTGCTAATTATTTATAATTCTCATATTAAGTTACAATTTTTGGGATCATTGATATTGTTACTTGGGAAAAAATTTTCTTACACATTTTAGTTACGAGGAAATATCTTACAAATAAAGTCCACTTCCCTATCACATCTACAAGCATCACACAATATAATGTCTTCGTTGCACGCCCATCCTGATCTCCATCTGTGTTGGGGTTGCGACGCACAGCAACGCTGTTTGTCCACCTGTATGATTGAATTTTTAATCCAGATGCTCCTTAAAATTGACTTAACCTTTTGCCGGTACTCCTCCAATTTTGTTTCTATATCCTTGTCTTTTGTCATTCCACAGAACAACTCGATTCCCTTTTCACGGTATGTATCTCCACTCAACACCAAAATGATGACAATTATATAACGTGCTTCTCCAAGTCCAGCTTCTGCTGCTTTTTGTAAGGCATCTAAGCCATCACTATATCGGCACAAACTGAAGTAATCAATCTAAAATTTAAAAAAAAATAGAAAAAAAAAATGTACGTCAGCTTATCCCACTTCACAACAATTAACTTAGCTTTTCTTCTTGCTCCACGTTATGATAAATCAATATAACTGCCGCTTACCATTCCTTGCCTAAATAGAGCTTCTGGGTTCCCACTGTCATTGCATCTCTTCATAAATTGCGAGAATCCCCAAATCCACTGCTGACTGGACCGCCATGGAACGACGGGGAACTTCTTAAGTGACACCTTCTCGTATACGTAATTATAGTTAGATGCTTCATTGAACATCTTCAAACTGTTACATGTTGCAAAAAATTGCAGATAAACATCAGACTAGAAGGGGTGAAAATGTCTTTGCATCAAAGTTGAGGGGGTGAAACTGTCTTTTACCCCTACCATATGGTAAAATTTCCAGTATAATTCCCTCACCATCTAATGTGTTGTCGTTTGAAATAGACTAAACAAGAATACATTCAGAAATCAAAATACAAATGTTCTGAAACTGGTTATCGCCTCCTATTCCGCCCATCACCAACACCTAAAGAACGAGCCTTTGCTCAACAGACACCACTTAATTGCTCGAAATTGAGAGCTAGGAAGACAGCGGATAAAAATTGGTTTATTGTGTTTATTAAAATGTAAGAACATAGACATAATCTCTGTTTGCAATCTCTATGCCAGTGGCACTCTTATATGGAGACCACCCTCCACTCCACTTTTGGAAATTCCCAATTATTACACTATATTTACTTATCTTATGATATTAGCCCCCAACTCAAAGTTGTAGTATTCACAACAATTCGCCTACATTCTATTAATATAATCGCATTAGTCCCCACCCGTATAATATATTCACTTCAACAATCTATCGATTCGTCATTTTATCCATTAAATACTTCAAAATTTATCAACAGATCCGCCATTAAACTTGAAATTTTTCTTGCACTCACACACCCAAATTTTAAATCCGCTTATGTCCGTATCAAAGCTTTTACAGAGACAAAAGAACACACTGGGTCATGTACACAAACATGGTAAGTGAAAATACAAAACTCTCCAACTCTATCAGTGTGATATGATAAAATCCTTCTTATTCTAATACTATTCCTATTGATATTCAAATTCAGCTTTGAAGATTATGACTACTTAACGAAACAAGGGAGATAGAGAAGCAGAATAACATATAATAATACCTTTTCTTTGCGGTGAACAAATCATCAAACGAACAAGATCCCAATATTGCCAATATTTCTGTGATTAACTCCTTCGGGAGTGACTTGATGGTGGAGGAATTGCTCTCCTTTGTGTTTCTTCTTCTTACAGATGACCTCAGCGGTGCCATAATTGTGTTGAAAATAGCTAATTGCGTTCTTGTGGTTGGTGCTGCTGCACTACAGAGAGAGCTGATAGAAAATAAGACGTGGAAAGTGGTTTATATAGAGAGTTGGTGCATGTATATAGATAAGTATTCGGTACAAATAATGAGTACCATTCTGTATCTTAAATATCAAGTTTGAAATAATAATCATTAACAATGCACTGGGTTGTGCATGAACTGGTAATATACAACACCTGTTCATATCATGATTACATTAAACTGATTAACATGCATATTTAAGCACACACATCTACAATAAATACAATCTGCAATACAAATCAATCAAGCATCATCTACTGGCAAGCATACTCAACTTAAAAGAACATCAATACGCATCAAACAAAGATGATGCACAAACACGATGTTAACGACACATCTCAAACCAAAAAAAAAACATTAATCGTTCGATCGTACATCATTCTAAGCGATTATTAGATTGTGAGGAAAACAAACTCTGCATTGATACATGAAATATAGACGAAGATGACATCTATGCATAGCCCCATCACAGATTAAGCATGACCAAACTCAACATTAATACTCATAAGACATAACATGAAACTACAATCCACCATAGCATAGCACAAAAAAAAAAAAAAAAAAAACTAAAGAAAAAAAAAAAAAAAAAAAAAAAAAAAAAAAAAAAAAAAAAAAACTGGACACTCTACAGTCTTGGTTTCTTCTTGCATGAATCTTGAACAACTTCTCCAGTATTCTTCCTCTTGCTGCCCTTATCTGGTGTCGCATCCAGCGGAGGAATTGATTTCTTCATTTGCAAGTCTTGGCTACCTCCGCCTATGACTTTTTCCTTCTTCTTTCCACCTAAACTGGAAGAACAAGAGACAGAATGCTTCAACTTCAGCGGATACGACGACGCTGTATCAGTTCCCCAGAAGTCATCCTCTTCCTCGGCATCTGAGTACACCGTAGTCTCCGATCCCTTCCCGACCACATAACCGTGTTCAGCCCAACTCTCCCACTCAGATTCGTCGGTCATCAATTCTTCCTCACTCTGATATTTTTTACTTTTCCCCTTCTGCTCCTTGCTCTTCACCTTAGCAGTCTTTCTCTCTTTGTCATCGGTATTTTCCTTACCAGAGTCCATTGAATTACAGTATGTTGTAACTTAGGCCAACTGCTTATGCTTTCATACTAGAAGTAAGGACGTCAAAAGACCATAGCAAGTTTTCATGACCTTTAATTAAACTGATGGATATGATTACTTTGACAGGTACATCTTCAGTAAATGTAATCTAAAGGACAAGTCAATCAACCACCAAACGCTGCAAACCCTACTCAATCTACTTAAGAAATCTTCGATGCACATCAAGCAATGTATCTAAATGATGAAACCTAAAGCAAAAGGAGAAAGATGGTGACTCATTGGGGAAAGTAATAGGCGTTGACAATAGAATAGATTGTGCATGAACTGTTAATACATAGCATGCGTTCATGTCCTGTCATTGAACTGATTGACATGCATATTTACACAAACACATCTCCAATAAATGCAAGCTGCAAGACAAGTGAATGAAGCACAAGATACTGCAGGCCCAACTCAATCTATTAAATTAATCTTCAATTTACATCAACCAATGCGTGTAAATGATGAAATCCAAACCAGAAGGACATAGATGTTGTGTGGTTGAACAAGATAACAAGCATTGACATTGGAAGGTAACATGTTATGAGTATGATTTTGTTAGGCTAATATCTGAAATCACTGCATTATATCAGTCTCTGAAAGTTTCCCAAGTTCGACTGCACAACCCATATATTATGTAGTTATAGCCCAATAATAAGGAATATTGCCAAACTATATCATTATAAACCATTTTACTCAGTATATGTTGCCAAAAAGACAACACCTAATTCAAAGGCAGGTGCAACCAATATCTATGTAGCCAATTTAAGATGCCATCAATGACACGCTTGTCTACTTCTGCTGTACTACCTCACTGTGATCCTGAGATAATCTATGCATACTATCCCGCTATTTTAATCTCCTGACTATAAAATGTAAAACAAATGTGATGCACCCAAACAGATGATAAATTGTTGTTGACACAGCCTTGCATATATCACATTCCTTTGTACTTAGGTAATACAAATGTGATAGACAACAAAGAAATAAACCTATTCTGAACGACATGTTTGATGGTCCAAATATTGTTCAAGATCTAATTGCCGAGGACAAGTTAGAAATTTGTAAGCATTAAACCTCCTCTCACGACACAGGCTACAGCAATTACATCCCTCGATGCATGTTATTTTCTGATTTTGATGTTCAAATAAATGATAGGTATGTGAAGAATTTATAATTCACTCACTTAAGAGCTGTTATTTCATTTCATTTACCCATTTAAGAAGATTGCTATCCAGTCGTATTTTCGAGTTGTCTTGCACTGAACCGGTGAGAATCAATCTAGGCGTTCACAATAGATTAGGGTTTCAGGATATAATTGTGTTTTCCTGGTGGTAGCGGGGCAATTAAAGCCTCTGTAAGAGCAGCAGAGTATATTTATGAGAATCAATTTTAAGGAAGTATTTTCCATGATATGTATTTTAAAACCAAGAAAATAAAGTACGAAGCTATTCTGTCACAAACACACATTTGTAAATATAATTAGTTTTTCTTTCAAGGAAAATATGTGTGCTCAAATACACGTTCACTGACATTAGTAAATAACAATATCAATTTCGTCAACTGTGATTACTACACGTAATATCAATTTCTTGCGTCAAACCATAGATTTTCATGTCCTCTTCTTAGAAAAAATTAAAGAACAATTTGTACTATGATATCGTCTTATTAGACAAAATTAAAAACAATTTGTAGTATACTCTTTCTGTGACACATGAATTCCAGTTACACGTACAGTGAAACAATTGTGAACTTCCAAACCGGACGGCGACGCCCGGCGCAATGGCACGCCGCGCGCAACGCGCGCGGAGTGAACCTAGTAGGAGTAAAAGTAAGAAAATTGAAGTTCGAAAAACTTACCTTTTTAGTCTTAAAAAAAATTACCTAAAATAAGTTGCAAAGAAGAAGAATAAATCAGAACCTTTTTATGACTTAAAGAAAAGATAAAAAAAACTCACTTAACATTGAGCTAAGAAAGCGGGACGTTTCTCTCCACAATATGTGACAACATCAAGTGCATCTTCTTCTTTATATTCTTCCTCACTAAAATTGTAAAAACACATTTAAATTTTCAACTATTCTCATTTTGATTGAATTTCTTTTTTTAGGGAATTATCGCTGGCGCTCATCTCGAAAAAGCCACGAAATCCATAAGTACATCTATAGTTTTTAGATAATTATGGCGAACTACAGTGATCCCAAGAATAAGTGGCATTTGTGTAAATATTTATGTATAACATTGCTTTGGTTAAATATTGTCTTTTCAAATTTGTTCGTGCTGAGAATGTTACGCGTAGTGGTAGAGGCATTCACTTTAACGGTTTGTTCATCTTTTATAATTATGGATCCTTCGTCATCCTTTTTATTAATGGGTTCCCGATATATACCATTTTGCTAGATGGATTCTCTTATTCATCCTTAATCCCTTAAATCATTTATATTTTAGTGTTAAGCAATGCTTTTGATCCCAATTGAATTGGGGTTAAAAATTAAGCTTATTGGCCACAATTTTTGTGAGTAATGTTCAAGTTCGTGTACATGGCATGGTCTCTTCTTATTTTGAGTACTAGCATAAACCCCGTCCCGTTGGGACTAATTATACACTAATTAGCTTACCCTATTTAATTTTCAATAAATACATTGAACCTAAAATAAAATAAATACATTCCCCTGAAATATTTTTTCTTAAATTTTTTCAATTTATTAAATCGTAGAAGTATATTTTTAAATTATTAAGAAATCTTGTGGTAAGTAAACAAAACCCAATTGATAAAGTGGCCCCTCAACTATCATTGTCTTTTAGCTGTTCACCTAAAGCTAAGTCAGGAAACTCAAATCAAGGAGAGAGGTGACATCAGATGAGACATATGGCTAAGATCTAAGGGATGGAAGTAATTCAATCGAACGGTAGAAAATGCAACACACATCCCTTAATGAACAGTAAAACCCAGTGCTCTCTTAGTATATAGATGTGATTTTTGTCTTTACAATTAATTTTCAAGGAATAAATATAATGATATTTAAAAAAGAGAATAAATATAATTAACATTTAAATCAAACATCTAGGAGTGTCCCCCAGGTTTTTTGTTTTCAACACCCCTCAAATGATCCTCTGAGTTAAAATAATATATATTATATTTCATTCCTTTTTAATTATTTCATGGTAAAAGCATGCAGTGCGTGTATAAGAAATCAAGCTTTATGTCATTTGTAGATTATAATATGTTAGTATATTTAAACTTGGACAATGTGCAGAATTTGGGATTGATATTTTTTCTACACTGAGTTATCGATTATGGTACCTATGTCGACAATAATTTTAATTGCTTATCACAAAGAAAGACAAAAAGAATACATGGGATGCCCATATCTTCTTATGAGAGTATGTTGTCGTGCAAAAACATCTACGAACAACGAAAGGTTATTTCAACAATTCCATCAACATGCTATTACAATAACTATTTCAAATTTTATTTTATACTCTTATAATTACAATCTCATAAACAAATAAAACTTTAAATGCCAATGTATTTTATGTCGTATTTATTTCAAAGTATTCGATTCCGTGCGGTGCACGGACGGTTTGCTAGTGGAAATAAACATGGATAAGGATAATGATATGAAGGAAATTTGTTCAAAAAAAAAAAAATGAGATGAAGGAAATAACTTCGCCAAAAAAAGGGAGGCGGGAGAGATGAAGAGGTTCTATCATCCTACTGTGTCTCCGTCGAACATAAGGTGAAATTCGACTACTCTGTTGAAGATGAAGGAGGATGCCTCTCCGTCGAAGTCGACCGATCCGGCCCCGTTGAAGACTGAACCCGACAGTGGTTGTCTCTCTCTCTCTCACTCGCCCTTTGTCTCTAAACTAACAGTAAAATGAAGGGAGATGTTTGTCGATTCTATTTCGAGTTCATGGGTGGTGTGAAGCCTTAGGTGGCCGGGTTCTGGGTTAGGTGTGACTGTGGGTGGCCGGATTCTGATTGTCAGCTAACGGATCACTATGTTAAGTAGGACTTTTTTTACCTGTTTTGATAAGTCGTATTATTTACAAATGGGTGATGCAATAAGCACATTCTAGAACTGGGGGATGCAATGTGTTAGTTTCGATATACTATGGGTATGCATTAAGTAATTAAGCCTTTAGATAATGCTGTTTTCACACTTCTATTCTATAAAACAGCATGGTTTGACTCTTTTCGACCTTTGGATTAAATCAACCCCAACCCTTGGATCTCACCTACCACTCACTTAACTATCCACTACTTGAAATTACCGGGGATGTCATTTTCCTCTTCTCCTCGAGTAAAATTGATTATGAAACTTGTTTTTTTAGGTAGTGCCCTCGAGCACGGGCAATCCCTAATTTATTATATTTTAAGTTAACTATTTCTTGTTTTCTTTTTCTGGGAGCTCTACAAGTTAAAATGAAGCAGGTCTTCCAAATTGATAACCTAGTGTTGACAGTCTCATGCTGTGTTTACTACCCTTGTATATGCATTGATTGCACTACCTAGAGCATCTTCAATTAGGTGCCAACACCAATTTTTTTTTTTTTTTTTTTTTTCCAACTGGTTCCGGGCTTCGCCCCGTAATCCGGTTCGACGCGGGTTGCATGCCTGGTTTAGGAGGTTAGTTTCACAATGTGACTTTTCTGCATAGTAGTTAAAAATTAGTTGCCATTTCAGATCATTGGAGCTCAAACGGAGCAGAGTTGGGAATTACACAATGTAATGCCGGAGCACTATCCCTGACTTTTTGTAGTTTTACGAAGTGCGCCATTGAATTTTCTGTTAATACATGGGTAAATGTATTGTTTTTAGAATTAGGGTTGGGCACATGTCGCATTGTGGCTCCGACCCTGAGCTCAGATGCCAAATAATAGCATTTTCTGTTATCCCAGTGCCAAATTTGAGATGGCATTGACACCTCATGAGAGATGTTTTGTAATTTAGCATTTCATTTCAGATGGATTGTACTGTGAAACTATGAATCTCTCATTTTTACGTTCTGTTATGCTGCTCATTCTTTGCAATGTGAGGATCATTTTCATTCTAATTCAAGTTTCAGTTTCCTGGACCCATTCCATGAGATATTCTGTGTTTTTGTATGCACTAACTGAAAGGAACGTGTAAATCAAAATCGTCGTGCTGATATCATTATTGAGAACTTGATTACAACATTACATGCATTTGCGGTTCCCTTCCTTTGGGTTTATCTTTCCACACTGTCAATCAAATATATATACAGTTTTCTGTCGCCACCCAGAGCAATACCAAAGAGTCTAAATAAACAATACAGGACATAACTAGATGGTTCATTTGTCAAAATATATCTAAGCAACCAGTGTTAATGTGATATTCGGCATCCCATACAACTCTGCCACCCGCTTCGTACAAGAGGGATGCTCGGTGTCAATCCCAATTCAGTATCATCAGCTTTTGCCAATTACTTGTCTCGAGAAACATTCACATGTAGATTGTAGATGACGCCTGCATAGTCAAATGAGACAGCTTTGTAAACAACTCGAATGTAAAAGATCCAAATAGAACCACTGAATTGAACGTGTCAAAAAGAGAAGTGTTATAGAAGCGCATGATGAACTGATAACAGAGCTATACCGACAAACAGATACATAAGGTTATAGTAGCGGCATTCTAACTGTTAAAGAGATACCTGGTCTGTTTTGCCAAGTTAGGAAACCATTCCCTGCCAAGTGCCAACTACTAGAGATAAGTTGACTTCTTATTCTAGACTTCTAGTTGGTGAGAGAAACTAGAACTGGGGTAACTTCGACATGTTCAACGTTTCACCCTTACGATTATTTTCTAAGGTGAAAAGAAACGGTAGAAAGATAAGTAAACCCAATTCCCTGAACCCGAACCCAGATGAGTAGATGACGACTATTAGGAGCCAAATATCCACGTCCTATCAGTCATCTCTCAAATCCATCAAGCTGATAATGTATAGCTGAACTGACTAGGTAGGTGCAACATGGAGAAAATGAGTATGCACATACATAGCAGGTAGCAGACTTGCAGATGTAGAACTTTTAAGGACAAGTTTAGAACTAAGCCGTCTCATAGCACATTCAAGTGATTTGACTCCATCAACCACGATAGTTTACCAATTCATACTGCACTGCGATTAGTAAAATATTCAGAGAGGAAACGTTTATTTAATAGTAATTTTCTTTTTTACCTTTGTGTCATATATCTCAGTAACCAAAGTTTGGTCCAAGATTTCACACTACTGCGCGATACGGCGACGGAGGACTGATGAAAGATGGCAAAGGTCTCTTGACAAATGGATGATGCAAGAGTTCTGCTGCAGTAGGCCTCTCATCAGGGTTAACTTGTAGGCACTTGAGGATGAAATCTTGTGCATCGCTGGATAAGGTGCTGGGTATACGAGGAAGTTCACCCCTCCCAATCCTGAATAATGCTTGCATCTGTCACAAACACAAAAAAAGCGAACCGAGAAGTTCTCAGTATCCAAAGTTGAATTCAAGTCGGTAATAACAAGTCAATTAAAATCTCATCATACCCCTTCCAAGTGAGAATAAGGCATCTGTCCAGTTAACATCTCTAGCACGGTGCAGCCAAGGCTCCATATATCAGCAGGCAGCCCATAGCCATTTTTCTTCCTGTTAACAACCTGAAAATAATAGCAAACCATTGGATAAACAACCCTTATATAATTAAGCATAGTACACATAAGTTTCCTGTGCTAAAAGGGCGTGTGAAATTTAGGAAGAAGAAATAAAGTATTATTCAACTCGGTAATAAATTATTACAACGAGCCTATAAATAGGCAAAGTAAACTTGGAGGAAAAGAAACATAAAGTAGGTAACATAATAGTAGTATAAATAGTATAACCTTAATTAGGAAACTAAATACTTTGGCTATTATTACGAATATATCTATAACAGGATGGAGGCTAAATTATTATAGACTGGAGTAGTCAACCAAAGACTACCTCAAGGAAAGTAATTCTAACACTAAAGCAGGCGTCACAACCTTGAAATAAATCAGAAGTGAAATTTGACCAATAATACAGAACTCTCAGTTGAAGCCCTGTTGTTCCATTTATTTCCCAACCATCTGGAAGCTGTTATTTGAGACCACAAAAGAAACTGTAGATCTCAGAAGATAGAGTCTAACCTCAGGAGCCATCCAGAAAGCAGTGCCTTTACTAGATTTTACATCATTCAGCTTTGTAGCCTGGTGGACACAGGAGACAGTATTCAGATTCAGTACCCCAGAAATGGATACATGCATGTACATATAGTTAACAGGAGGTTTAAAGGAAATAACCTTTGCTAGTCCAAAGTCAGCAAGTTTCACCGAGCCATTTGCATCCACCAATATATTGGCACATTTGATATCCCTTCAAGTCCAGAGGAAGTGTCAGAACATAGAAATTCATCACTCATCAAACTGGTATAGTTTGAAATGATAAATCTCTCACATAATTTATCATTTATGTAAAACGCGTGGATACAGGAAGATTAATTACGTTAACATTGGAAAGGATCATTGGTATCACCTGTGGATCACGTTTTGGCGATGAAGATAATGCAGACCATTCAGAATCTGCTTTGTATAAACAGAGACCTGAGAATCTCGTAAATGATATTTATGGTACAGACTTGCAAGTGACCCTTTTGTTACAAGCTCCAGGAAGATGTAGAGTCTACTATCATCCTGAAAAAATGATTTCGGTCAGTGTAATGGAAACAAAACATTAGATCCCAGCCACAATAATCATCTAGCTAGGTCGAACAATGGTATCATGGGACACTGACTTCAAAATTTACACATTCAATACTAGGATTCACAAAATGTGCCCCCACAATAGGAAGATAGGACATAGTATGAGTGGAGCAAGAGTATACAACTAAAGCGTTATAGAACACGGATTTGTGGTTTATCTACCTAATTCAACCAAAACCATCAGAATCTCCTGTCTCTCCATGAAACGTCACGCAAGAATCTAGCCAAGTGTTTGGTAGCTAGTGATTTCGATAGGCATCGCACCCTCACTACTAGAGAGGGATTTGTCTCTTTCTACATCATCGATGAGCCGAGTGACGTGCCAGCGCTACTAATTGAAGTAGAGGAGCAACTGTGAAAAGGCTCATCCCCCTTTCCGCGAGAGATGATTCTGGTGCAATAGAAGACTACGATAAAGTATGGCGGGAAGAATAGGGATCGAAGATTCCTTTGCCACTCACCTGGTCTTGTCTGTATTCACTCTTGTACCTTGACCCATTCTTAACGAAGGCACGACAGAAGTCTTTAGTTATTCTTTCACGTTGTTTACCCTATCCTCCTAATGGAATAGATTCCGCAAGACAAAAGAAAAAATAGCTTAAATATGAGAAATAATTTAAGTTAATGCACCAGTTTCTAATCAACCAATACTTAAGAAATATGTAGTATGTGCTACTACACAATAGAACACCGGTTCAACCTTCCTGGTGCCACATACTCAAACAAACAAGAGGTTTTTCCACCTCCGGAGTAAGGCAAAATATAGACACTTTTTTATTTCCTTTCAGGAATTGAGATAACCAAAGGCCGGAGAATCAGTGAGTGAGAGCAACACAAACCACAAGAAAACAAGAATTGAGCACCATGAGTCCAATGAAATGAGCCATCTCATTTATAAGAATAAGAGTAGAGAACAGACAAGAAAAATAGAAACCTTCCATAAGCATCTTTAAGCGAACAACTAACCAGCATTATAACATATGAATACAATAGAAGTACTATATATAGCAAAGAGGAAAAGTGAAGAAAGTGAAGAAAAATACCAGCTCAACTGAAATATCAAAAGCATACCTTGTCTGTACCCAGATACTGAACTATGTTCTCGTGTTCAAACTGGCTTAAGAGAGAAATTTCCTGAGCCAATAAATAAGCAAGTAAATAAGTAGAACAAAAGATTCATCAGCAAAATAGCTTCATACTAAAAATGGACACCCGTGAAGGAGATAATGAGTTTTCTGCACCTGCTCTAGTTGGTAAAGGCTTTGCTTGCCCTGAGTTCCTTGATCAAGCAAAGAGACCTCCTCTACAGCAAAAAAGAATCCGTCACTGCAAAAGCACAAGAGAAATAATATAAGGACAACCACAAGCATAAGGAGGGAAAAGGTGCCTATTACGCCAGAGAAAAGGACAAATGTAAAGAAGAGGATGACTAGTCCTAAATTGAGTCTCCTTTTTTTGTGCCTACAGATTGAGTATGGTGCCAAATGGCCTAAACTGGATAGAAAGGAAGAATTTGCTCTCTCAAAACATGCCCGTCTTCTTACCAAGCATATAGACTTCGAACAGTTTCATCATACAAGTTTCAAAACAAATCGTGATAAAGCCAGACTAAATCTGCTGCTCTACCTCGCAGACGGTCCAACCACATTTGCATAACTAGCATGCTACACCCAACTATACCCATACTAATACCGGCTAAGCCTAGTCCGCTTGTTTGAACGTCAATCCGAATTTTCTGTTTTACCCGAGTAGGCTATGGGGAAACCACTTTCCCATATTCTTTCTGTTAAGAACTTGTTACAAGAAACATTATCACAGAACATAACTGCGGAAATTAGGCAGCTTCAATATCTCTAGTTACAGTGACGTAACCAACCATTGTGTCAAACTATTGTTAGATACAATGAAATACTCAAAGCGCTCTACGCATATATTCTTGATTCTCGGGTCCACTGATAAAGAAATATCTGAAAATAGCAAAGGCTCACAGTATACTATTTTGGAAACATCAAAGACATAAAGGATAACAGATCCTCCCATGATCTTTCATACTAATGAACCCCGTTTTCTGAGCAGAATTTTTTCTTAGTTGAGATTTAAACTAAATTTCCAATAGGTGAAAACAGTGTCAGAGTAGTGGCGACGTTGATAGTGTGACCGACAAAAGAGACGTGTCCAGAGGCCTAGAGTTGTGGCCAAATACTAGCTGCTCTTGGTAAGCGATATCTCCAATATAAACCCTGCCAAATTTAAAAAGTACCCCGAGAGGAAGCGAAAGGATAACAAGTAAACAATCTACAGTTATCTAAATCTAGTCCATGACATTATCCCCATACTGTTAAGGAAGTATCACCGGAATCATGAGGTATGATAAGGGGTCATTTTGCCACATCAAGAATCATCTGGCATTCCTAATTTTAGCTCCTTTCAGGACGAGATCACATGCAAATTAAGATGGGTTTACATTTATGTATAACTGTGATTTATGAGTCACACTTCCCTTAAATTGAAGGAGTTACTGAGGCCCTTTAGAAGAGATGAGTATTCGTAATGCAATAGTGCGAACAGAGTAATGCATTATTCTTCATTTCATCCTGGTATTTTGAAATGAGTTTGCCGTACAATTCCAAGACTTCTACGTTATCTACAAGCTGGCTGTCAAAACAGCAAACTAATCGGCTAGTGGGCCACCTAATTTAACATCCTTTTATTCTTGGGCTCCCCAATAACAGCATCACTGGAGCAGTTACATGGAACAACTTCCTATAGATATCATGCTTACCACAATACTCATCAAAGGGGAGATAACCACGGTGAGCGGCTACACTACCTTACATGCCTCTGTCAGTTTATTTTTATTTTATTCAATTTGAGCATGTTCTAACTTCTAAGCTCTTCCAAAATGAATTCATGATGTCAGTTGGTCACGGTTCTTGCCATCTTAGTTTCCTCCCTTTAGTAGATTTATTTCCATACTAAGTTTTTGGGTATCTCCAAATAAATAGCAGTTCACAACACGTATAATCAACCTGGTTAAATGATAATTGTCTAACATCAGTGCACAGTAAGTACATGGGGTATCTACTTCAAAATGAATTTATTAATTTTCATCGACGCTTTCATAGTCCAGTTAATAAACAATTCAGAAGGGGTATCTTATGCTAATTGAAGTTTAGAATTGATGCTTTAGTCACCACAAATATTTCACTACCCCTGGTCTTCACTCTACAGGGTGCAGCCACTCAGAGACCAGGAGTGGTGCCAACCCTGAGTTTTCTAAAGCTCCACTAATAACCCCAAATTTTGAACATTAGCAGTGGTACACTTTCGTTTACAACAGAAGTGCCCACGATGTGCCCAAACCCTTGCACTAGTGCCCTTGTTATTGACTTCAGATAGAAGTGTGCCCCAGCTGCTCTTGATTCATGGCTCTACCACTGCTGGTCTCTAACTTGAGAACAAAACGGTAGTACGGGACTTCAGAGTATAGATAATAAGGCAAAGCACTTGGCTAGAGTAATAAACCTCACTTCATGGAAAATACACACGCACAACTATATACTACTTGTTCTAGAATAAAGCAATGAAGTGAATGATAAATAAACTGTGCAGAGATCGATTTCTTGAAGCTAGGAAGATTAGTTTAGAGCATACTTACTCGGTGAAGCCTTCGTGCACAGTTCCAAAAGACCCACTTCCAAGAAAATCACCCTTCTGCCAATACTTAATACTCCGCTTAAAGTTTCCATTAGGCGAAATCGAAAAATGCAATTCAGAAGAATTATCATCCTTCTCATCATCATGTGATACATCAGAAGAAGACTCATAAGGAGCATCATCATCATCCCCATCTGCTGTAACAGCGCCAACAGTCTCCATATCACCTGGAGCATACAAATCTGAATCACCTGCAGGGCTTGAAGCCGTCGCATCCCAACTTGACCTCACATTGGCAGCAGTCGACGGCGAAATCACCGAGAGAGAAGCCAGTATCGGCGGACGAGCACCGTTAATTCCACTTCCCCTGAAAGTTCTCACACTGAATCCACTCCTAGCACGAATGTTCCGAGACGAATTAGCTTCTTCGTCCTGTCTAGCTTCAGGTTCAGTTTCTCTAACCCTAATTTCAACTTTAGCAGTACTGAAACCCTTGTCCAATTGAGAGTACTCGCTTTCGCTTTCGTGTTTAAGCTCGTCTCTAACCCTAATTTCAACTTCAGCATTACCGAAACCCTTATCCAATTGAGAGCACTCGCTTTCGTGTTCATTCAATTGAGAGTACTTACTTTCTCTAACCCTAATTTCAACATGCTCAACCGGTTCACTGACCTTGAATTTCAATTTCTCCCCAAACCTAGAGCTCGTATCGAGTGAGGACCGGCCTTTACGAGCCTCCCAGGCCGCCGCCGGAATAGCGAAGTCCTCCGGACCGGAGAACCCCAGAGATCGGCAAATCCGGTCGAACTCGCCGTCGGTTCCTTCGATTCGGAAGCTCGTCTGGTTGCCGGAGAGCAGATCAAGCGACCGAGTTCTGTACGGAGATTGGTCGCCGGAGGAAGACGAGAACGACGGCGAGGCCGATGCGTCGTAGTCGAAGTTCCTCCTCGCGTTTCGCCGGTCGAGCTTTCGCGTCAGCTGCTTCGGCTTCTGCTTCGTGTTCATCGCTCTAAAACCTCACCACATGAAACATCTGACACTGATACGCAGTGAATTGTTTGTGGATTGAATAGATGGCAGTGAATCGATGGAGATGGTTTCGGAAGGGTGAAAGCCCCTTTTCTCTGTCGATGAGTTTGGTCCTGGTCTCAACGCTGTGTCGTTTACGAGTCTACGAGTTTGAAAGTTGAGACTTTTGGGGTTTCAGAACAGACGGGAGGGAAAGGGTAAACAATGAGACGCGCCGCCACGTGGCGGCTTACGATAGAGTGGTAAACTGGCTAGGCGCCAAAAATATTACTAAGAAATTGGAAGTGAAAGATTTGCCATATACTCTCTCCATTCCTCCAGATTTTTCACACGGTTGACTGTTTTTGAACAATTTGACCGGTTAATTTGGTTGGAAAAACAATGCAAAAATATTGATAATTTTTTACGGTGTTGTAGTGTCCAAATTACTCTACAACACGGTGAAAAATTACCAAATTCTTGCATGGTTTTGCTAACCAAATCAACCGGTCAAACTGCTCTGAAAACGGTCAACCGTGAAGAATCTGAAGGAACGGAGTAGTATGAGTTATCGAAAAGGAACTTCGTGCAACGGTGGACCGACATGATCCGTTATCGTGTCAATTGTTAGCCTACCAAAACGGAGCGGTGAACAAAGGAGACCGACAGGAGATTGTAGTCAACCAAGAAATAAACCAACATGAGATGGTCAATACCTTTACCCAGATTAACTATAACATAATTAACGTGTTACATGGCCTAACCAAAAATCATCTACAGCCCTAGGTGATCTAGAGATTCCCTGGTTTCTCCATATTAGTTTATTACAATAAAAATCCAAAAATATTATATTGGTTTGTATTTCAATCTGATTCACTTGTTTGCAGGGTGACGAACTCTTATCACTCTTTTTCCTCCTTGTTATTGTACAATAATCTAATCACTTAATTAAATAATCTCAAGTATATCCTCGTGGGATCGATAACTCGAGGTTGAAATATTACCCTCTACTACTTGACTGTGCACTTTAAGAAATCGTGTCGTGGAGCCCAAATAGGGAAGGAGTTCATTGGCATTCTAGTAGACATATGCGGCGTGTAAGTTTGCACAGATGGGAATGGGCTGATGTGCAGAGGTCGTGGCACCGGACCGGTAGGAGCTCCTTGTGCGCTTGCTGCCATATGCGCCATTTGGTTCTGCGTCGTGACTTGCATTTGCGCCATCTGGGTCGTATGACTTTGTATCACAGCCGCTTGGTCCTGGATGGTCGTGTTGAGCCTCTCAATTACGTTAGTCAGGGCAAATTGACTGGTGTTTTCAGCTTGTGGGAATTGGTTATGGCCAGCTTGATGGTTGAATGATTCAAGTGGTGGTGAGGATCGGTTCCTGACATCACGAACTCCGGGTGGAATCATTCTAAAAGATTTGGCAATAGGAAACTTGGTGAATCGTCTGAGTTGTTCACATCGGGTTCACCAATGTATGCGGGGGGGGGGGGGGGGGGGGGGGATCTGGAGCAGCTCGCATGTGTTCCTGCAAGTAGGAGAACAAAACAAAAGACACCACGATGGTAATGGAACCACTCGTGACCATTGAATGACTTGCGGCTTGTATATGTAGGAGTCGTGGTCTGAAGTTTCAAGGACGCGGACGGTCCAATAGCAGATCTCTGGATAACATACGAGGGTCGCATGCGAGACTAGCAGCTCGCATGCAACAGTCCCTGCTCTAGCCTCGAAGCCACTCGCACCCCCCAAGTCCTGTTAGCACAAGGCACACATGCGAAGGAACCTATCTCACAATCATGTGCATACCGTGTAGATAGAGAGAATATTATGGTGCTTAGTGGAGCACGCAATGAATACACGTGTCTCTCATCAGACGTGCCACGTGGCTGCTGATGGTGACACAAATAAAGGTATCTACAAGTAATTCAACTAGATGTTTTCTAATTGTCATAACTCCTTGATCTTTTAATGAAATCCCACGATTCTTTCTTCTGCGTGAAGATCAAGTATAATACTCAAACTTTATCAACTAGAGCTTTTTGCTTCGAATCTTTTTAGATTCGCAGCTATTTTTGCTCAAAGTTGCAGCTTTGAACCTTGAAAATTTCTTCAATACTTGATATTTCTAGCATGGCCAAGTGACCAACTTTGGTCATAGCATCTCTTTGATTAAATGGTGAACCTGAGTATTGATCCTTGCCTTAGAATATTTATACACATGTATGCAAAGCCTTTAAATCAGTTCTCCAAAATTCTTTCCCAATCGACCATAGATCATCTACAAAGTTGACTATGTGAACTTGTTTCGCGCTAAAGTTTGACATTTTAATTTGACTTATCAAATATCCCTTTTGATCAAGAAGTTCTTCATGAAAGTTGTTCGTAATGTTAGTCCGAGTTTAGAAGTCAAGTTTGACCAAGGTTGATCTTACAGGAGTCCCAATTTAACTGAGTTGTCTAAGAGGGGTAAATTGATAATTTCACGATACATTCAAATCATAACCCAACCCACGGCGTGAGCTCATTACTTTGTACCAGTTTCGTGACACCTGGAGTCAGACTTATTTGGATTTGAATTTGACATAGTCAATTGTATGAGAGGCTATTTATCAAACTACATGGACTTGAGAGCAAATAACTAGAACCTGCGACAATTAGGAATTCATGGGAAACAATAGTTAAGGATGACTCAAGGGTCCATACACAATCTAAGATTAGACTGGAAATACTAAGATGTCAAGGGTAAAATGATAATTTTGGCTGAACATTTAGCATGGCATTTGCATATTCCATTCCGCCTCACTTAGAGGACATATTGTTAATAGTGAATACACTTGAACCGTGCAAAGGTTGCTTGAGCAAGGAATCAGCTCCGGGAGTTCTAAGATACTTATTAGATAAGCATATGTATGTTTAATATGTTATATGTGTAGTTTTTAGTTTCAAAAGATAAACCGTTCTCGCACCTATGTGTATAATATGGAATCCCGAGGAATTGTGGTGATACTATTAGTGTGATATGGGATGAGTCTTCAGTATGTTCTGGCCCCTGTGTAACACCCCTAAAATGCCCAAGTCGGAGGCCCGGGGATGTCACTTCGTACCCGAGGTTAAACCCGGATAGAAGGAGATTTTACATCATGGTTCTCAAGCAAAAACATCCATAAAATAATTAAAACTAACCGTCAGTACAATCCAATTGTTCTTGCCTCAAACCGGGCATAAAGCAATCTAAAGTATTTAAAGAGTTCTAATTTAAAATAAAAATAATAATGATCCAAATGATGAAACGCGTCCCCTTCTACGCCATATAACCATCCTCTAAACCTGTGGTGCGGAATCAAAAAGAAACACCACTGTAAGAAATCAGCATAACTTACTGGTAAGAAAACACACAAGCATGTAAAATGATGATAGGATAGTTATAAAACAATGTCTCATTTACAAGTAGGAGTTTTTCTCAAACATAGCGGAAATAAAGTTGACACTTGTGGGAAAACATGAGAGTTCCCAATTCCATAATATTTCCAAACCAATTCCATAATCATTAGGAAATCCAAAATCACATATTAATTCTTTTTCCATTAACAAAACCAAAATCCATCATTATTAATTCGTTGTACGGGGGAAACCAAACCATCTCGCAAGCATCCAAGACCTTAAGTGTCGACACCCCCCCCCC
Source organism: Linanthus parryae (assembly GCA_023055425.1). Taxonomy (NCBI): domain Eukaryota; kingdom Viridiplantae; phylum Streptophyta; class Magnoliopsida; order Ericales; family Polemoniaceae; genus Linanthus; species Linanthus parryae. The sequence goes on along the minus strand of JALGPY010000002.1, from coordinate 24,263,795 downwards.
CCCCCCCAAAGACTTCTGGCGACCAGAGGAGTGAGTACAGGGAGCTATCCGGGGACTTGCAACCGGATTAAATAAAATAAATTAAAACGGAAGACCGAAGTCAACAAGCCCAATGCCAATAGTAACCAATAATAAATGGCCCCGCACAAGTCTTCCACTTTACATTGTAGTTCATTATTATTATCATGATGATATTTTCAATAAAGACATTTATCAAGTAAAAATCACATATTGCATACATCACATACACACATTTTGAGACGTAACGAAATATAAGAATTCATTTAAGACGAAGGAGTTAGGCACACTAGGCCTGGCATGTTTACTTACCTCAAAGCAAATCAACTACCGCAAATCAGTCGACGTACTCGATGTACTCGTCGTCGAAGAACTCGTCACCTACACGTAACAATACCCTAATTAAACATAATACTCTAGCAATATAATTTGCTATACTATCTACATGCATATGACACTCGACGTTTTAGGTCTCTAACACCAACCCAACATCTCACTTAATTCATACTTCAAAAACCAAACCCAAAATCTTGCCCCAAAATCCTATAACCTAATGTGTACATAACCTATCATAACTTCACCAATTTTATTACTCCAACTTCCCAAAAGATCATGGCTCAAAACAGTCTCATTAGATTCAAAACACTCTGAATAATAAGTTTAGCCTCAAACGGATCCGAATTTCGATTCCTGGATCAAAAGTTATGCTAGTTTTAAGTTTCTAGTTTCACTCATAGTACCCATACGGGAATTATCACTTTTCATACAACTAATCTCCAAAATATCCAGTTAATCCCGTATTCAAACAAAACCTAATGCAACATGAATACCCACATCAAATCAGGTTACTACCCACCTACTATGATCATCAAATCACCCAAATCGCTTAATCAAACGTCCCTTCCATGACTAGGGTTTTTCCCATAAACTAAGAACATGATTAAACTAAAACTTGATGATTAATCCTATGCCTTCAAGAATGATGAAACCAACAATACAAATATGAAAATTAAAGATTACATGCTACGTACATGAATCGTAAACAAGTGATCAAGAGAACAAAAGAAATCAAGAGAAAAAGAAAAGAAGAAGAAACATGATCAAAACCCGCCGCCCATGGAGGGTCGGACGGAGAGAGAGTCGGACGGAGAGAGAAAGAGAAAGAGAAAGAAGAAAAAGAAAGAAGAAAGAGAGAGAGAGATTACCTGCGACCGGAGGGAGAGAGGCGGCGGCGGCGTTTGCGGCTGCTGCCGTCGGGGAAGAGAGAGGGACCGAGAGAGTGAGAGAGAGGGACGGGTGAGAGAGGGAGAGACGTGAGAGATAGAGAGAGAAATAGGGAGAGTGAGGGTTTTATGAGAGTTGGAAAAAAATCAACTTCATAAGTCGAAAACCCTCTTTGAATAGGAAGTTTTACGTAGGAAGAAAAGTTGGGTCAAAAGACACTTTTTCTCCCTTAGTTTTGCCAAAAGACAACTACCTCCCCCAAACTCAAGTAAAAGACACTAAAACTCTTGGATTAAAGTCACAAAGATCCCCCAAACTCTCGTAACCATTATAATTAACTCTCAACAATTAAATCAACTCCCCAACACTTACAATAATATCACAAAATACCCATAGTCACAAAACGGGGTATTTCACCCAGGAGTCTGAAATAGAAACTCTGCATGTCTCCTCAGGCCCACTATAGGGGACTGTGCATATGGTTTGTACTCAGTTGTATGCAAATAGTACTACTATTGTAAACTGATGAACCAGTGGGAGTGTCGACACATAATGTCTAGCTTATCTTGGTGGATTGTTTAATCCATCCTTTTCGGAAGTGAATATGATATTCACAACCCTCTCGATAGTCAGATTTGGAATCCTCTTCACAAGGCAGGTGATGTGGTGAATTCTTTAAGCTAAACTGCTATATCTGTGTTTTCTCTGAAATTATGTCACGGTAATGACTTGAACATCTGTAAGTTATTAAGAGAAGCATTTCAAACATGAAATATGATAGTCTCATAGTACTGTAGAATGAGAATATTTTTTGGCGTTGTTCTTGTCTATTTATTTATATAACTCTACAGGTGAGCACGCAGGGAACTGGAGAGTATACCCAACATCTAGCTAACCGTGTCACATAATTACTATTTCTTAAAGTATAATAATAAGTTTATGCTTTAACCTTTATGTTGTCAGTTTCTTTAAGTCTGTCTTGTAACAGAACCGTTATGGTTAGACTCATTGCTGGACACTTTTGAACTTAACAGAGGACGCCCATGTGAGTTTGGAAATCTTCTGTTACATTAACCAGTGTCGCAAGGTGGTGGTATTACACAAGTGTTGAATCCTATCGGGTCGGCAAGTACTTTGGAGTTTGGGCTAAACCCATGGGGTGGCTTGGTAAACATTTATCAATTTGTAAAGATAATTATTCTCTCTTATTTCTAAAAAGTTGTCCATTCTTTAAGCTAAGTTTTTGTGAGACATGCAATTAAATGCGTCCCACTACAAATTTTGACATCATATATCTACTATTATCTTGATTTTGATTTCTCAAAGACTTGGTGCATTGAATATGAATGAGTAGTATTTGAACTCATTTCTAAAATTTTAAAAATTAAATGGACAACTATTTTCGGACACATCAAAACGAAAAAATGAATCATCTTTGCTCGACGGAGGGAGTATAATTTATTGTTGCTACCTTTCGATTATAGTAAAAAATTAGTTGTGAATTCAATTTAATGACTTTTGAAACAACTTGAAGCATTTATCTCTTTGAACTCTCTCCAGAGATCTACTATTTTGGTTTGGTTGCTCATTCTGTCTCCCTCATTTATTTGTTTTTCCTATTTATTTTCACATGAATTTGATCACATCTCCATCGTCCCGTTATCAATAAGTCAAAGCTAGAAATTTTAAGCCAGAGTTGAGTTTTGAAATCGCTAGGGATTTGCTTGTTGTGCGGTTAAAAGAATAGAATTTTAGAGCTTTTTAATTTATGGGGTTTCTTTGATGGTTTATATGTTGCTTCCATTCTTATCATTTAATATCTTAATTTATTTTGTTTTGCGGATCCATCTTTTGCAATAGACCTTGCCGTTTATATCGATGTGAACTACTTTATTAATTTTTATAGTTCACTTGAGCTATTATCTGATCTCATGTTACAAGCCTCCTCAAGGGCGAATCAGATGATATATGAGTAAGTAGTCTTTCCTCGAGACTTCAATAGTCCGGAATGCCAAATCAAGAGAGCTATTAGTGAGCTTCATCGATTTTTTGCATTGGAAGCGTCATCACCAACGTCATTAAAATTGTCTGCAACACGTTCGTTGTCAATGTAAGTAGAATAAGTAAGTACTATGGGCCCAGTTCAAATTTTTTGACCAACATTACATATTTATCAACTACGACTGCGGTCAGGACAAACATCTAGACAATCTTTTTACACGTGTACCCCTTAGTAAGCGGTTGCTTCCACACATACAGGGTTATTTCCGCAATTTTGCACAACTGTTATACTTATACATTCATTCATCTTCACTGTAGTCCAGAATTTTACAATAACTTATAAATCGTTATTTTTTATTTGGGTAAAAGACAAAAACCACCCATCGAGTATGGGGTATATACGAAAACACCCCTCGTGTTCGGGGATATACAAAAACCACCCCTGTCATTGGATGGACGTTAGACGAAAAAGCACCCTTCTGTTAGAATCAATTTGTAAGGGGGTGCAATCTGTCTTTTTTATGACAATTTTGCCCCTATTTGCATTTTTTTTTTATTTTGTTTATGTTCTTGATTATACCTATCTTGATGTTCTTGACCACCACGACCAGCACCACCACCACCACCACCTACAAACTTTTTTGTGATGATTCTACATAATTTCCATAATTCTACATAATTTCCTCAAAATCACCACCATCAGACCTAACCAAGACCAACTAGATTCTACATAATTTCCATAAACTTTTTTGGTGCAAAGAAATCAAGAAAACAACCATCAATATAATGAACTGTAGCATTTTTTTTTCTCCAAAAACTGTAGCAGTTCAAGGCATAATCTATCCTCCTTCCCAAAATCACCACTTCAAAACACCTACTTCAAACCCAACTAATCTATTATCTATCAAATAATCTTCTTCATTAACACCACCCAAATACCTCTCTTTCTCTCCTCGTCCATCATCAATCATCGGTGGTGGTGCTGGTTCGTGGGGACGGCGATTCACCAGATCCGCAACCACCCACAGCAAGGCACCCACTGTTTCCCTCGCCGTCTCAATTCAGTCCAACGAGCCCTCTAAGAAATTAGCCTCAGTCGTGTTCTGCGAAAGCACGAAGCTCACAACACCATCCAAAATACTCTCCCCAGTACTAAAACCCTCTCCACCGGAGGGTTCATCTTCACCGCCGGCGAGGCCGGTGAGGGGCAAAGGAGGGAGATCGGACCTCAGTGACCGGGACTTGGCGAATTCCAGAGGGAAGCTGTGGAGAGCCAAGAGCTCGTCTCGGACGGCGACGCATTGTTCAGGAGTTGGGTGAGGGTGGTGAGGGTATGGGTCGTCGGCGGAGGGTTTACCGGCGACGTTTATGCGGGACGATTTGGGCGGCGATGGTTGGGGTTGGACCATAGCCTCCCAGATCCCGTTCCCATCCTTCACATCACCACCATCTTCGTCACCATCACTAATTCCACCAATTCCAGATCTTGAATTGAGAAAGAGGGAGAGAGAGAGAGAGATGGGTCGCGGGAGAGAGAGAGAGAGAGATACCAGATCTATAAATGGCTTGTGTTTCGGATGTTTGAGAGCTGTACAAATGGCTTGTGTTTCCTCTAGTCCGTGGTCTTTGAAGGAGAGGGAGGGAGGGAGGGAGGCTGTGAGAGAGAGAGACAAGTAAAGGAGGCTAGGGTTAGGAAATGACCAGAGACGTGGGAGAATGGGATTTATAGTGATGTCATTTTATTGAATTTCAGGGGTATCGTTGTCTTTTAACACATCCATTAATTTACTGTTACCTCTGTTATCTGACAGGGGTGGTTTTTGTATATCCCCGAAGACGAGGGGTTTTTTTGTATATACCCCATACTCAAGGGGTGGTTTTTGTCTTTTACCCTTTCTTCTTTAGTTTATGCTTTGGCGCATGTATTCTTGCATTTTTTGTGAGCAAATATTTTTTTTGTGAGAAAATATATTTGTGTATGTTTGATATACTTTTGTAATTGCATTATTATTAGATAATATTTTCAGAGTAAAAAAGAGTGAATGAATTCTAGAAAGCATAAATGTTGGTCAAAATTAATTTTGAAACCTGGAAGTCGTAGTTGTTTTTTTTTTTTTGGAAAGTCGTAGTTGTTGAAACTACGACTTTCCAAAAAAAAAGAGTCATACCAATGAAGATTAATTAAATAAATAAAATCAGGAATAAAGACCCAATAATAAATAAATGAAGAAATGCATAATCCTAGTAATTACCTATTTTACTAGCAACCAGAAGAGGGAATCTATATATATAATAGCAGAACGAACGTTTGCAAAAACTTCCATATTTGACACCCTTATCAATTTCTAAATATGAAATCTCTAATTTAAAAATTAATATCTAATATAACTCATCTTTTTGTAACAGATCATTATTTAAAAACGTATATCAGATATTATTTTTCTAGATATGCATATGATTTTGCTTAACAAACTGTTTGATAAGATTAAGATTTTTTTGAATAGTGACTTATCGAGTACGAAATCACCTAATCTCCCTCACTCTCTCTGCTTTTATAAACTCCCCAACGCATGTGGTCTTCTTTCACAGATTCCCTTTCACATTTGTCTCTCAAAACTCTGAGGTAATTTTTAACTTCCCATCTTTTTTGTTTAGTTCTGCTCTTCTCTTTGCTTTATTTATTGCATGATTTTTTGTTTTACTTTTTTTTTTTTAAAAAAAAAAGTTGGTCACAGATTTACAATGACTACTTGGTGATAACGCATTATGCTCTTACCAGGTTTCTTGCATTAAAGTTTTTAACGTACTTCTGACATTAATTTGTTGATGAAGGTAAAAAGGTCTCCCAAAGAATTAAAGCTCATTATTATTCAAGATCAAATTGTCGTACTGCTCCCACATCATTAGCTTCTTGGTAAGGATTTACAACTTGTTTCTACATATTATTTATGTGTTAATTTTTACTCACTGGGTTCTTCACATGAAATTTGTGTTTACTGTTTTTTTGCGCAATGGGTATGTACTTCTTATCTATTTATTTTTTACGTAAATGCAGTTGACGAATACAAGAAGGTTTGTTTGATTTTTCCCTTTTATGTTTGTCCAACAGTAAATCCGCAATCGAGGACGTTGATGGAGTCATGGCCGCAATTGGCGTCTCAGATTCTGGCTATGGAGCGGCATGAGACGGAATGGGTGCATAGGACTTAGCCTTTTCTTAAGTATTTGAGTAGTTTCGAAATAAATTTTAAATTTTTTTTGGTTTACTTCTCCCATTTATCATATCTTTACGAGAGAACATCAAATATTGGACGACACAGGTAAACACAAATTCCTTTGTTAAGATATTATGTGAGACAAGGATGAATACAAAGTCTTTATGGTTAAGAATCTTATTAATACTCCTTATCCACATGTTAATATTCTTCTTCTTCTTCTATCTACAAGATGAACCAATTTTTTCTTTACCATGGAGAATACTATCACCGTGAAATTAAGAATGGGAGCTTACATTGAAGACTTTAAAATATCAAGTTCCATATTTCTTATGGAACTTAGATAACTGGATTGTTTTCTTAAGCTTTATCTGTTAATTTTTTTTACAGGTTATGCTTTTACCGGATTTTCGCGCTGAAGTTTTTAACGTGGTTTGGCATTAATTCGTTGATGAAGGTAAAGTAGGTCCTCAAAAGAATTAAAGATCATTATTAATTAAGATCAAAGTGTCATACTCCTCCCACGTCATTGACTTCTTGGTAAGGATTCATGATTTGTTTCTTCACATAATTTTTGTGTTTATTTTTTTTCACTAACGGTATCTTTGGAAAGGATGATCTGTTTCTTCATATGAATTTTGTGTTTATTGTTGCTGGCTACGTGTATTTATGTGTAAATGCAGTTGACGAAGACAACAAGCTGGGGACTACATATAATTACCAACTTATCATTAAGATTGTTTGTAAGATTTTTTCCCTTTTAATTTTTCCAAACGCGAATCTACAATCGACGACGACGACGAAGGAGTCGTGGCCAGAGTTGGTGTCTCGGATTCCAGAAATAGAGTAGCAGGAGACGTAATGGATGCGTAGGATTCCGGCGCATGAATGAATATATTGTAATTGTAATATTTTTTTCTTCCCGAAGAAGAACGTGCCAGTAATTTTTTCTTCACGAAGAAGAAGATGAAATGTGCTATTTAATATTCGTCTAGATTGCTTAACCTTTTCTCTGATTTATGGATGATTGTTTATTTAATTAAAAGTCTTATTATCAGTAAATGAAATATAGGGGTGTAAAGTTCATGCTTCGCTGCATTTTTGAGAATTACATTGTTTATTCGGGTTCGAACACGAGACCTCATGTAGGGCCTTCAATGTTCTACCACTTAGCTAGAACCATTTGCATGCCTCGCATGGACAAAAATATGATTTTGTTTGAAAAAAATCCAAAAGATATGGCTATTTTTAACTGAGGCGAATTATATTCTCTTTTCTTTCTTTGTTTAAAAATGTTGGTGATTATTAAAATTTGGTTATTACTAAAATGATGTTTATCTTGGATCGAACCCGAGACCTTGTGTTGGGGCCTTAAATGTTCTACAACTTAATTAGCTAGAACCATTTGCACAAGGACAAAAAAATTGACAAAAAATGTGATTTTGTTTAAAAAATATCCAAAAAAATGTGATTTTGTTCTATTTCTTTCTTTCTTTTTGTTTAAAATTTCTACATTTTCCGTGCGATCACTGCGATGCACGGACGGTTTGCTAGTATAGGGTTAAACGACAATTCTTCTTCCAAGCAAAAGCCTCCTCCATCACCAAAGCCAAACCCTCTGAAAACCCCTTCTTCGATAGACCTCTCATAAAATCTCTCTTCTCCCTCTCCCTCCGCAAGCAATTGGTTTCGTGTCTACTGCTTCTCTCTCTCGCCCTAGTCCTCTGAGTGAGCAGCCTGAACCATTCCATTGTCTTCCCAATTGATTGCAATCCTCAGTACTCACTGCAATTGAAACTCTTCGCTCCTGCATTAAGCGTCGTTTCAGACATTCGCTGAATTGCTCTGGTTAGCGAGGCGGCCGAAGAGAGCCAGACGATTAGGATTTTGTGTTTTTCTCAGTTTGATTCTATCGCCCGCGTTAAAACTGCCCAGGGTTTCAAGGGTAACCCCTCTTTATGGTCTGGTAAATCGACGTTCTCTGCTCCGTTTAACCCTAGATTGGTAGTAGTAATGGTTTTGTTTTGCAGGACACTGTTTTTTATGCCATTTCACGTGTTTGGCAATTGTTTATTTATTTGCTTTTCAAACAACAATTGTTTCGGACATTGCTTTTTGATGATATTGTCATTTTAACACTTAGAGCGAGTCAAACAATAATTACCAAACACATAATGTCAAAAGTGCTCTCCCAAGACAGGCTATACGTATGAAAATTGCGTCAACATTTTTCATGTGGATTTACTACTCACAATACTTCCTAAACTAGTCCTTTGTATCACTAAACAATCAACCACTCACAAAAGACAGACAGAATTCCTATAGTTGGTAGTGCACTAGCGACTTCTTACATTAAGCAAATAACCAGTAATCTAACAAAGCTAATATTGACTCGATAAAAACATGCAGAGATCTCCACATATCTTAAAAGCTTATGCCAACTAGAATTATCATACTTGAATCTCTCCGCCTTGGCTGTTGGTGTTCCGGTGTTGATTTCCTGTTGTTGTGTCTTTTATTTTATTTTATTTTATTTTATTTTACTTTACTTTACTTTACTTTACTTTACTTTACTTTACTTTACTTTATTTTATTTTATTTTATTTTATTTTATTTTATTTTATTTTAGGGTAAAAGACACTGACCACCCCTGAGTTTAGGGAAAATTCCACCCCGCTACCTTGGGTTTTGGATAAAGACACTCCGCACCCATTTAACGGAATATTCTGAGGACAGTTTGCACCCTCTGTTAGGTTCCGTTAAAAAAGTGGTTAACAGAATTATTTCGGACAATATTGCCCCTGTGTATTTTTTGGACTATATTGCCCAATCATTTATCGTCAAGAACATCAAGAACACCAAGAACACCTCCATTAAATTTTCAAAAAAAATTAGCTACAACATTCAGAAAAAACATACAACATTTTGCTATAACAAAGATTCAAAACAAAAAAAACCTACAACATTAGAGCAAACAATCTCATAGAGAACGTTACTAGCTAAAAGGCTAGTAACAGACCCAGATTCAAACTCATAGCCTTTTCTTCCAAGAACACATCCAAATTCAAACTGAATTCACGCCTAAAATCATCAAAATTGTGTAGTTCACGCCTAAAATCAGCAAAACAACTAATTTGATACAACAAAATCAAAATCAAAGAAATAACTGATTGCTTCATTCCTCAGATCGAAAACCAGCTGCAATCGATGAGAGAATTACTGGGGGGGGGGGGTGTTTAAGAAGATGATGATTTGTGGGTAAAGAATAAGGAAAGAACCCTAACAAAAACAAACACAGAACCCAAACTTACACATTCATCATCGATTCCATTCAATCACCACGGCACTGCTCTCCACATCTGCCTTCACCCATTCAAACAACAGCCAAACAATTCATCACAGTTCTCCTTCACCAATTCACCATCACAGCTTCCACGCTACTGAAATCCACTATTATTTCCTGCAAAATTACCTCTGAGTTCAGAGCCTTCCATCGTCGATTCAACCACCCAGAAGGACAGATCCATACGAACCACCATCAACCCTCAATTGGGTCTGCGCCGGCGACCCAGTGGAGGTCTTCGCCGGCCGATTCAAGAGAGGGAGAGAGCAGATTTGAAACTTGCCTCGTCGTCTTCGTCGCTGCTGTCGTTGGGGGTAATCGATCGGCTCACAGAGAGAAGACTCCATCCCCATGTTCGGACAAGAGAAAGAGAGAGAGAGAGATGGAGGGAGGAGATCGATCGGCTCTATCCCCATCTCCGCCATCGATCTACTCGTCTACATCTCTCTCTGTCGATCTTCGTCGTGGGTGTGAGACCAGCGGGACAGAGACTTCAACGATGAAGCCTTACGAGTTCTGAACGCAGACCCAGTCGAGAAGGCCCCAATCGGCGACGAAGCAGCAACCAAATGGCTACAAATCGAAACTCGCTTTCGGGATTCTTGGCTTCGTCGGAGAATCAAGAGCGTTGGATTGGATTTGGGAGCGATTTACTTCACCTCTTTCACTTTTCTCTTTGTATTTCTGTATAGTAGAGGGAGAGATATGATTGGGTTTAGGAGGAGACTAGGGTTACAGAAACAGAAAAGGAAGGAAAGAATGATCAGAGAAAAATGAGAAGAAAGGGAATATATATTAGGTCATTTATCAAAATTATGAGGGTATAATCGTCTTTTTGTCTGATCTGTTAGTCCACCGTCAGCTCCATCCAAAAAAAAGGTGCGGAGTGTCTTTATCCAAAACCCAGGGTAGTGGAGTGGAATTTTCCCTAAACTCAGGGGTGGTCGGTGTCTTTTACCCTTTATTTTATTTTATTTTATTTTATTTTTTGTCAATTCTCCTGCTATCAAATCACTTACTCCTATGCATTTTCCCGTATCAGGCATAATGGCTTTCTCTTGGTTCATGCGTACCTTACAACATTGGACTCGGTTGCTTCTGTTCATTCTTACAAGTACTAGCAATAAAAGGAAGAGGATTGGTCCTGCTCGACATGATATTCCAAGTCTGCCAAGTGATGTTATTGCTGACATACTCAGTAGGCTTCCAGCCGAATGTGTTCTGAAATGTCGACAAGTATGCAAAATGTGGTTGGTTTTAACTTCATCGCCTCATTTCGCTGAGATTCATCGTAAAAGAGCAGTTACCGTAGTAGTTTTTCAGATGGCCACCCAATTTAAGTCAAACGTGCAGGCTTTCCATAGTTATCGCTTGCATATTTTCGATGATGATGCTACTGGCTGCAAACTTAAAGTGCCTCGAATAGGTTCACTAGTAAAGTTTGATGGGAGTGACCTCGTTATTCTTCTTATTGGCTCCGCTAACGGTTTCTTAGTTTTCCAGACGTCGTTTATTCACTATCATGTTTTCAACCTAGTTACACGAGACCATGATACCATAAAACTACCACCAATAGCAGAGGACAAAGAGAAATCAGCAGCAGAAAGGTCATTGTATTGGACGTGGTGCGGAATTGTTTTTCACTTTGGGATTGGAGAGAACATATTAATTTTCTGGCGTGCGGTGGAGAAGGGTAAAATTTACTATTGTACATACATGCTGTCAAGTAAGCTATGGAGACATGACTCTACTTACTCCTACCCACCGAGGTACAAAACTGACCCGATAATTTTCAATGACAGACTACATTGGATGGCCGCGTCTTCTTATTGCAGCCACTCCATTATTTCGTGTGACATGAATGTTGAGGGCTTTCACTCCATGCCTCATCCAGGCATGTGTGCTACCTCGAGCCCCACACCACATGAACACATGTATATTTTGGAGCATGAAGGAAAACTAGCATTTGGCATTTACAGGGATCCTATTATTGATATATGGGTGTTGGAGGATTACGATTCTTGGTTTTGGTCATTGAAGTACAGTGTTAACCTCTATCGGGACGTGAAATATATTTCCCACCATGTGAGAAACATAAACCGTCTCCGTCGGGTTACTTATTGGAAAATTATCAATGGTGAACTGATATTTGATTGGTATCGGGTAGGGATATTTGGGTATCACTTGGAACGTAAAACTACAAGGAGATTTGATGCACCCTCTCTCAATAGCGATTTCAGAGTCAGAGATTATATAGAGGGCAACGCTGTTCCTTATAAGAAGTGCTTGGTCTCGTTGTGCAATAAAAGGGTCAGCTGATTATGGTGAGTTATTCACTTCACAACTCTTATTTTGAATAAGTTTTAAGTAGATGTTCATCAGTAATGTTTTGACAGTAAATTCTTCACTAGTCATTTTTGTTATTGTTTTTTGATTTTGTTGTCATCTTTTTTGTTTCTTTTGTTCTATATGCAAACTCTCACTTTTGTATTAATTTTTATTTAGAAGCATGCGTGCAAGAAAACTTTGACTGTTGTTTTAACTGTCACGAGTAGTGTGGGGGCATGGAGGAGACGGGATATATAATTGGTTTCTCTGAAATCTGGGGCAGAATAGACAATAAAAAAAGCAAGAGGTTAAAACATAACTAGCTGCTGTAGAGTGATCCTTTTTTAGTTCCAGCTAGCATTATAACTCCATATGATGAGCTTATCTGCTGCATTTATTTGTTTACATACATTGGGGGCTGATATGCTGCATTTGCTGAGATATTTGCATTCCACCTTTTATGTACATCGTCTGATTTGTTGAGATCTTCTGCTTCCGATGTTGTGCCTTTTTTGAACTCCGTTTTCATAAGAGTTGGGATGGGAGAAACCTTGGCTTGTTTGGATTTCTTCCAAATGTATTTTCCTCCATTAGGGAAAGATTGATGTTATGCGTATGTTTCTTCCTTTAAATAGGCTCGTCCAAACTAGAGTGGATATACTTCCTTTAGGAGGAGCTCCCAATAAGGTTACTGCAGGGAAAGTACTTTTGCTACTACTTATTTTTAACCAGTAAGACCTAGAGCTGAGGATCTTTATGGATACCTGATTTGCGAGTGCTAGATTCTGAGCTTGCAATTAGTATTTAAAACCCAAACCGTATAGTGCATGTTTGGTTGTGGATTGTAATCTCATTTGAGATTATGTGTGTGTGTGTGTGTGTTTGTAATTTCATTTGTTTTGCATGTTTTGAAATACGATTCTAAAATTTAGGGCTTTTAATATGCATATTAATTCTATGATGTTGGTGATTTTTTTAGGTATGGCTTCTACTTCTATCCTCTTTTATGCATGAATTGTGAATTGGCCCAAACACAACATTTTAAATGTATTATACGCTCAAATAAATTTTTTTTTCTTCTTCTTAAATTTGATAGTCAAAGCGACAAGTGTTGCTAAGCGCACTTAATTTATGTGACCGCTCCCCAGCACGGTGGTCAGTCCCAGGCCGGCCCGTCCCGTCCCATCCCGTTTCTAGCTGGATGGAAGCAATCTTTTGGGAGGTCAAAAATATAGAATTGGAAGATTTTTTTTCTTTTTCGATGTGAAACATCCAGTTCCTACTTCTCACTAAGAACTCACATTCTCAGTACTTGCGTTCATTTTCATCAAAGTTGGAATAGAAAGAAGGCATGCATCAATTCGAAACGTCCTTGATTCAACCGTGATCCTACTTCTGTGTTTGTCGAAAGACTACCTTTCAGTAGGAGCAGAAAACATGCTCGGTGGATTGGGTGGGGTTGGCCTAGTCTGCGGAAGGTCTCAAGCCTTCTTGCAAGTATCTTGGAAGCAGTAGTTATATATGAGATTTCAACAATGATTTTAGAGGCACATTGGTAGGTATTGACCGAATTCTAATGCTGTTTCTTCTATTTGGTATCTGCAGAAAAGTGGTAGGCACCTTCAGAGTTGGCGGCTATGATGATGGTGGTGGAAGATCTGCATCAGTTTAGTGCAAGCTTTCGTTGTTGTGAAGTGAACCTATGAAAGCTTCGTTCTTTTGGTCTGTTTATGTTAGTTTATTTATATTTTTTTGTTGATGGCTTATGAACTGTTTTGGTGATTAGTAGTAGCCAGTAGTTTATGTATGAACTTTGTTTTCCTTTGTAGTCCAACTTACTTGAATATTATATCCGATTTGCATGCTTGCTTTGGAAATAATCAGTATGTTTCCGGGACTGTCGTGTTGGGCATTTGAAGCTCTGTGCTAAGAAAGAAACCTGCTGTTTTTGGCCTGTTTGCGCAAGAATTAGCAGCTGTGTTACTACTTTTCTTCTCCACCTCTATCTATAACCAAAGTGGCATCGCATGTATTTTGGGTACTGAATAGTATTTGCTCTCTGGACAAGTCATGTAATGCTGTTGAAGGCAAATAGCTATACATTCGTACGAACAGAAAGTATAAGAAACAATGATATCAATCGCAAATCGTTACCCCTGAGTAGTAACAGTAATATAATTTTCTTCAGCCACCGCAATATGCACAACAAGCACCCGAAACAGACCGGTGGATAATGTGGTTCAGAGAATAGTTTTGCTATCTTCTCAGAGGGAGGCAAGGGAAGATATACAGCAGCAATTTGTATCCTTTTTCTTCTGCCGAACCAAGCAGAAAGCAACCTTGGGAACAACAGCTTTGGCAGCCACCTGAGGGAAATTAAACAAAGACAAAGATAGATGGATAAAACAAAGTCTTGAAAAGTTGGTTTACTCCGACCATGAAACAAGGATAAAACAAAGACATTATCATTATTAATATAGACATTATGAATATTATGGTACAAGGTAAAATTAATTTCGTGTTCCACAGTCATATGTTTTGCTTGGAGCGCGCTTGAAGTGTTAACACCTTTTCCCACAATCCAATCTCTACCGTCAGCTCCCACCATGTGCAAGCCTGTACCCCGACGAGTGAGACAAGGATTCCAAGCACCATCAACATAATAATCGCATGAAAGGTTTGTTTGCCTTGATAACCCATCAAGATAGTAGAAATGTTTTCACTGCTTGAGTTATGGGAACCTTGAGAATTGGGAGTACTGGCCATATGGAGTAAAGAAGCTTCACTGTCCATGATTCTTGTGATCCCTTCTATTGCGAAGTCAGTGTTGCTAAAGACCTTACCACACATGACTCTCTAGATAGCACATATTGTGTGGATGGCCTTGGTTTGACCTTCCCTGATGATAATATGGAGACCGTTCAAGAAATCATTGTCCCTTTGCGGCTTGTACTGACAAGCATTCCAGAGAGGAAGAATAGTACCATACCAGAAGAAGATATGCTCAAGGGTTTCACTTCTATTTTGCAGAGAGGGAACTTGTTCCTTTCCGTGTTGTAGCATTCAGTGAGTATTTTCATTGTAGGAAGTTTACCATGGGCACATTTCCATAGAAGTAACTTCCACTTTTCAGGCACTTAAAGACCCCATATGGCACCCCAATAAGTGTGGTCATTACCAGCATGACTACTTGTGTAGAATAGTCCTCCAGGATGAAACTGCTTCTTGGAGTTTTTACATAGGTGGTTGTACCCTGACTTTGTAGTGAAGTTCCATGTTCTTGTAAGTAGCCACACAATGCCATCATCCTGTTGTTGAGAGGGGAGTTGAATAGAGAGAATCATTCGGGCAAGAAAGTATGAACATGGGATTTAGTCACGTCTTTCCTCCATTCTTGGTATCCATTTGTGGTTGAAATCCAGGTTGACACCGTGTCATTAGCGCTGATTGAACCTGTAATACCCCCATTTTTAATAGGGATATTTATGTGTTAATTCTTTAGTTTGGGGTTAGAATCACTCTTACCTACACTGGGGGTATGCATTTGTAGCTTTCCTAAACTTAGTTGTGGGGGGGTTATGTTGTAGTTTCCTAAACCTAGGTGTAACTTCACTTGGGGGGTTAAAGTGTATTTTTCTTAAACCTATGTGTAGGAACCCACCTGTGTCTCTCTCACTCTCTCCTATCGATCGGATCGATCGGAAACAAACCCAGAACCATCTCCCCCGCTTCTCCCTCAACGTCCTCTACAATCACCACTTCTTCACCCGCGACCTCCCTCAACTTCCACCCCAATCAACATATATCATCCCCAACCCTCTTCTTCCTCGTCACTTTCAACTCCATCGCACCCTCTGTTTTCAGAAGCAAACCACTGCCTCTGTTTCTCGAATCACATCGCTGCCAAACACCATCACCATCACCGCTCCATTCTCCGACGAAAACCACCCCCACCAACTCGCCTCCAGCTTCCGTTCATCCCGGCGAAACCACCAGGAAGTAACAGAGCCATCTCCGGCTCTGTTTTGGCACAGACCCGATTCCGACCCGGGAACCGCCGACGCAAAACCCGGCGACCCCTCGTCCTCCCTTCCGTTCGACGCCGCCCCTCTTTTCTCCCGCCACTTCGTCCTCAATTTCCGGCGACCCCGATACCGTAGCAGTAGCAGTTGCAGCGGCGGCCTCCTCCAATCGTCGCCGTCAAACTTTCTTCGCCTCGTTCGTCGTTCAATTGGTAAACACCAACAACAATCTTGTAATCCTCAAGTTCTGTTCTTTATCCTTTGATTTTTGTTGAGCTTATGTGAGTGTAAAGGTGTAATCATGTTTGGGTGAGTGTGGATTGAAGTCACTGTCTTGTGGGTGTGAATCGAAGAAGAGGATGATGTTTAATGGGCTGAAGTGTTATGATGTGGGGTACTTTTGTCTTTTAGTGAAACTGCTGGGCTGGTTGTTGTAACTTTCATAAACTTTGGGGAGGCTTGATTATTTAATAGCAACTGTTTTCTTTAGTTTTTGTTATTATTTCTATAACTAGTGTTTTTATTAATTTTAATTGAATTGGTTTTCTCAAACATGAAAACAAAAATAATGTTTTATGGTATAATTTTTATAAGAAGAATTTTAGTAATAAAAGTAATTATCTATTAATAGACAAAAGTGGTATTTCCTAAGTTATTTTACATATTTATATCATGTGTTTATTTTAAGATTTACTTTTTGTAAATAAATTTATACTCTTTTAATAAGTAAAATTAGCATTTCCTTAATACTAATATCATCTTTGAAAATTACACTCTTTTCTAAATAACTAGTTGTAAATAGTTTTTTTTAAGAGTATAATTAATTAGTTCAAAGTTTGTTTTAATGTTTTAGTTTTATTTTTATTTTTATTATTATTATTATTACTATTGTCAAAATAACTTTATAACTCGTCATTTCCTTATAATACGAGAGTCGTTTAATGATTTTGGGGGTATAATTGAATTGTGAACTTGTTGGGGAAATTGGATTGCATTGGCATATAGGGCATTGTTGTATTTACATTTGTCGTGCAAATGAATATGTATTAATGTTAGGATTATGTGGCTATTGTAGATTCCGACTTCGTAGGCGATCAGTTTGTTGAAGATCTGTGCTACGACTATTAGTTCTGCTTGCTTGTGTGTTGAGCTTCCCTCGATCCAAGTAAGTTCATGTGTACTGTTTTTACTCTCAAAATGTGATTACTTGTGAAAATGCCTTTATACATGTTTTATATATATTCCGTGATGAACTTGTTCAAACCCCTGATTTGGAAAGTATTTTGTGAAAACTACTGGTTTGGAAATCAATGGTTCAGTGAGAAAATAATGGAAGTTTAATTCACTCTAATAGAAATAGGGCGATGTTCAGAGGATGTGTGTGGAGGCTAAGGCCGGAGGCGCTAGGACGCGAACCTCCTCGGGGGTAATCCATAGCGGTTACATACCCGCCCCTGTGGTGGCCAATATGCACCGATGTGCTGAGGTAGCAGGGGTTATTTATTGTGAAAGCTATAGAGTACTACCTATGCTAGTGTGGGTCACAACAGTATAGGGGTGTCGACACTTAAGGTCTTTTAGCTATGTGGTTGAGCGGGGTTGCGTAGGGTAGCCCTTAATGCTCTGTGTGAAATGGGATTTGCGATATCCCAAGAGGCACCTCTATTGATGATGTTTTATATTGCATCGTGACCTCTCTGAATACATCGTTCCTGCTGGGCCTTATGTGCTTCAGCTGAATTAATATCCAGTTAAATTGTTCGGTTACTTGTTACGATTCTAATTCCATTTCTTTTAAAGCTTGCTTTTAAGCTTATATTAGTTAGAGCCCAATCATCTGTTTTTTTCACGTGCTGTAGTATGCTCTTACTCAGTTTTTACTGACTTAAAATTTTCCTGCGGTCGGCTTTGTCTATTGTAAAACCCGCAGGTTGGCATTGAGGTGGGGGAAACGCGCACACATGTTGAAGCTTAGGAGTTTAGCTGCGAATAAAGTTTCTTTAAGTTTTATCACTTAGACATTTCAGACGATGTTATTTCAATGTTATTTCTTTGTTTCGAAACGTTGTTGGAGGGTTTTCTCCTTTTATTTATAAATAATGTACTTGGATTTTGGTTGAGTTGTACTAGCTGTGAACCGTGGTCCTTCGGGCTGTTTCAGAACCGGTGCTGGTGAAAGTTTCAAGCGGGATGATAAGACACATAATCCATCTATCTTTCAGAATATTAATATTTCTCCCATTTACAACATTTCGAATAGAGCCGTCCATAATGAGATCCATACCAAAAGAAAACTTTCCAAGCCCACAATACTAGGAGCATCAACATATAAAAAATATTTTTTCGTGCAGTATCTTTGTAGGAGAATATTGGTGACGAGAAGGCGCGGATTGCTTTGAATACGCCACACTTTAGCAGCATGGAGGGCTTGATTGAACGAGTTGGAATTTCTGAGTCCAAGGCCTCCTCTGGATTTGGAGAGATGAAGAATATCCTTAGGTATGGCTCTAAAGGGAGCTTTTTTACTGGGTTCTCCAAAATTTATGGAGCTAAGAGGTAATTTCGTCGTTGAGGGTACTAGGGAGCTGGAAGGAGGAGCGGACATAACTGGATAGGGCATACATGACAGATTTTGCGAGGGTCAGACGACCCGCACAGTTGAGGTACTTGCCTTGTCATCCCTCCAATCTATCAGAGATGGTGCTCCTAACAAAACTAAAGACTTATCTTTTCTTACCTCCCTAGACAAGGGGCATGCCAAGACCACCTTGATCACGAATTACGACCCAAAGATATCGCCTAGTTCAGGCGGAACGTTGGAGCTGAGGACCAGTGAACATTTGTTCTTGTTAATATCCTATCTATAAACTTTACAGAATTCATCCAGAACCTTGCTTAGATTAGCACAAGAGGACATGGTAGGTTTGAAAAAAACCAGGCAGTCATCCGCAACGATGTGAAAGACTAAGGCCCTTGTGAAGGAGGTAAATGCCAGGGCATTGACCTTTTCACTTAAATCATAGAGCTTGGTTGACAGGGCCTCCAAGAAGATGATAAAGAGATCAATCCCTTTTATACTCAGGCGTTTTCAGCTTGATTCGCTTGTTGTATACTTGATTAATACTTATCATCGCTATTCTTTTGGGTTTAAAATCTCAACTTACACCGAATCAGACTAATTAAAATTGGGCTTAATTGGGTGCCTCTTGTCGTCTCTGCTTCATTGAATCAGAATTCTTCTGACAAGACTTGAAACTGGTTGATTATGGTTGCTGCGTAAGGATTGTTCTAATTATGCCTAATATTCGGTTTTTCCCAATTGTTGACAGTTAAATTCTTCTAATTATGCTTAATTTTACTCCAATATTCTGGCGCTAAATTGGCTAATTTGTTAATTAAAGATGCCCAGCATGGAGTCCGATAATGCGGATCAGGAGTCGCACACATAGGTTTTTGTGGAAGGATCAGTGAAAAAAAGTATACACACCATTTGGTCAGAATAAAAAGATTGAGGTTGCCTGGAACCAGGTGAAGCTGCGCCATTTATCCGATCAAGCCACTATCGACCGCCTCTACTCAGAGGTTCACCTAGTTAGGACACTGAAGAACGAGAACATTATTCATCTGTACCACGTGTGGAGGGACGAGGTCAGGAACACGCTCAACTTCAACACAGAAGTGTGTACTTCGGGTAACTTGAGGTATTACATGATGAAGCATAAGCATGTGCCGATATAGGAGCTGAAGAAGTGGTCGAGAAAAATACTCAAAGGTATCCACTATTTGCATGCAAACAAGCCTTGCATAATTCACAGAGATCTCATTTGCAGCAATGTGTTCATCAATGGTAACATTAGCCAGATGAAAATTGGGCATTTTTGGTTGGTTGCAATTGTTGGGAAGGACCACTCCCGCATTCTGTGCTTGGTACTTCGGAGTTCATGGCACCTGAGCTGTACGACGATGATTATACATAGTCTGTGGATATATATTCATATGGGATGTGCGTTTTGGAGATGGCCATGCTTGAGATGCCATATAACGAATGCAGCAGTGTTTCTAAGATTTACAATAAGGTGACATCAGGCGTGAGGCACCGGGCAACGTACAAGGTTAAGGATCCTTATTAAATATGTTATCAGTGAACTTGTAGTTAAATTTAAAGTAAACGTGTGTTCCATATCTCAAAAAGAAAAAATTACAAACATAAACAAAAATGATCCCATAATTATTATTAACATGTGAGGAGGATTCTTAAATCCTTTCGTAACTCGGGATTTAGGATAAGAGGATTTTGGCATAAGTTTTTTGGTATTGTTAGTGAGGGACAAAAAATAAGATTTTATTTCCAGTGAAACCGATCAAGCCAATAAGGGACAAGAAAGTAGTCTCACCTTGAGACTTCAATAGTCCGAATGCCAGATCAAGAGAGAAATTAGTGAGCTTCATCAATTTTATGCATTAGAGACGTCCTCAATGCCACCACTAGTACTGCCTACAACACATTAGTTGTTAATGTTAGTCTGTAGATTACGCAAGTAACAATGGACCCAAATCATATTATTTTGAAGTAATGTTAAAGTTATATTAATTAGACCAACATTACATAATTATCAACTACTTTCCTAAAAAAAAGAATTTTATCAGCTACAATTGCTGTCACGACAAACATCTTGATAGTTATTTCCGTAACTTCGCACAAGTGTTATACTTTTACATTCATTCATCTTCACTGTAGCCAGGATCTTACAGATTGTTATTTTTATTTAATTTATGTTTACTGACACATGTATTCTTGCATTTTTTTTGTGTGTAAAATATTTCTGCATGTTTGGCATACTTTGTAATTGCATTATTATTAAATAATATTATCAGATATTTATTATTACTTAATATTAATGTTAAATGTAACTGTTCATTGAAAAAAAAGAGTGAATGAATTCTAGAAAGCATAAATGTTAGTCAAAATTAATTTTGAAACTTGGAAGTCATAGTTGTTGAACAATAGGAATCATACCAATGAGGATCAATTAAATAAATAAATAAAATCAAGAATAAAGACCCAATAATAAATAAATAAATAAATGCATAATAATCCTAGTACTATTTTACTAGCAACCAGAAGGGAATAGGAATAGGGTTAAAACACAATTCTTCCTCCAAGCACAAAAGCCTCCATCACCAAAGCCAAAAAAGCCATACCCTCTGAAAACCTCCTTGTTCAATAGACAGACCTCTCTCTGTGCTCACCCACAAATTCTTCTTCCTCCGCAAGCAATTGGTTTCGTCTCTACTGCTTCTCTCTTGCCCTAGTCCTCTGTGTGAGAAGCCTGAACCATTCCATTGTCTCCCCAATTTGTCCTTCTCAATTGATTGCAATCCTCACTACTCACTGCAATTGCAACTCAATTGTTCAGACATTCGCTGAATTGCTCTGCTTAGCGAGGCGGTTGAAGAGAGCCAGACGATTAGGGTTTTGTGTTTTTCTCAGTTTTGCGTTAAAACTGACCAGGGTTTGAGGGGTAACCCCTCTTTCAGCATATATCGTCTGGTAATTCGACGTTCTCTAAGCCTAGATTTCACTACTTGTTCATGGTTTTCAGTTACTGGGTTTGTTTGTCTATCTGAGACCGTTAACGGGTTTTTGGATAATTCTGCTGTTTTTTGCTCAAACTTGTTCAAGAATAGAAGGTTATTCTTTTATTTTTTCTGGGTATGTTGAACATGATGATGATGAGATGAGGGTCGTCTTGGTTTAGTTTCATAGAGCTTGTAGATTCCCTATTTGGGAATTGGGGAGATAATCAATTAATTTCCTCTATTGGGAAGCTTTTGTGACTGACTGCATAGTAAGATATATATCAAATAAAATTGTACAGAGGAGGAAACCCTAAGTAGATCATACACAGGTTGATTTTGTTTAGCAATAAATGTGCTGCTGACGGAATGAGGAATAAATTCGCAACGGAATTGTGAATTGTAGTGCATTAGTAGTTATCTGCTAACTATCAAGAAGTGCTTGCCCTCGGAGGAAACAACTGTCCTCGTTGGAGATACTCTGTGGTTTACTTATCGGGAAAGAATAATTGGAGAAAGAAAGTCGGTAGTGTTGCGCAGTCTTTCTTTCTTTGATGAGGCTTGGTAGCAATTATGGAAAAAAGTGAACCCTCATTGATGCCAGAATGGTTGAAGATCAATGGAAGTGTCGGTGGCGGTTCATCTCACAGAACAGCATTCCCTTCGTTTCACTCAGGTAACATTCATATGCAACTTCTATTTCATAATAGATACTATAATTTTAATTTGAGCAATTATGCTTACACTGACACTGTTGTGCTGTCACAGATGATCATTCTCGATCAAGATATAAGTCATCACGGGATAAAAAAGGTCATCAAAGTGGACAATCATCTCTTTCAGATCGAAGCGATTCCCTACATTCACGCCGGAGTTCTGGCAGTAACGGCTCTGCTTCGTCAAGGTTTCCTAGTAGCTTTGGTAGAAACAACCAAAGGAGGGACTGGGAGAAGGGGGTCTACAACTCTTATGGTCCAGAGAAGTCTAGTTGGGCTCGAAATGGACGTCGTGAATTTTCAAACCCTTCAGAGATCAATTCACCGACAAGGTATGAAAAAGATCTGAGGCGTTCACAGTCCGTGGTTACAGAAAAACGAGGTGAAATCTTTCCTAGGAAATTAGCATCTCAATCAAGCAAAGCCATTGAAGGAAACAAAAATAATAGTAATGGTTTTGGAGCCAGGCTTAATGATAATCCTGGTGTGAACTCTACTGTCTTTGAAAGGGACTTCCCATCTCTGGGGACTGATGAAACACAGGCAGCTTATGAAGTAGTAAGAGCCTCTTCTCCGTTATCCAGCACTGCCATCAAAAGCTTGTCTGTTGATACCTCATCTGTGAATGGTGCTGACGGATGGGCTTCATCCCTGGCCAAGGTGCCTCCGTCAGCTCGAAACAATGGATCAGCTGGGTCTGTCCAACAAGTAATTTCTCCACATTCAGGTTCAAGTACCACAGCCGGGCCAAATATAGCTGAAACATTGACCCGTGAGCCTTATCGTGCTACCTCCACCACCCAGGTAGCTTTACTACCCTGTTAGTTTTGAATTTATGTGTGGATGTTTGCCGTCCCTTATTCCTTTTTGTTTCTATGTTTTATAGATTGCTGTTGATGCTTCGAGGCTGGAAGAGCTGGCTTTAAAAAAGTCCAGGAAATTAATTCCCGTGACACCATCCATGCCTAAAGTGCTGGTAAGGACTGCCACCATTATTTTTTATGGTATCTATGATAACTTGGTCATATAACTTGAGTTCTAGCCCATCATCCATAAGTTGTGTTGGTTTTGTTCAACTTATATACTATAAATGGGAAAGAAAAACCTACCCCTGTAGGTCACTACCAACATCCTCTTGCTTCCTTAGTGGTCTGCACTTTGATCATAAGCTACGTTAAGGGAGGGATGGCATGTGGCCTTTGATAGAGAGTGTGATGCAAAGTGAAATAGAACTAAATATTTGTGGGTAATGCTTTAGTATGAATCGAAGGTGGAGGTGCAATGAACTTTTGTATACTGGACGTACAATGTGTGTTGTCAGTAGTTTAATTTATGTGCTTCACAAATTTCTCTACGACTCAATAATTCACAAAGACTTGGTGGCGGCAATTACCTTTTCCTCTCTGTGGCCAAACCAACGTTCACAGTCATATTAACTGAAGTTCAGTGACTTCTGGATCCAAGCAAATAAATGTTACCCATTTTGTCCACCATGTTTTTAAGTAGTTACATTTCATAGTATAGGGAAGGGGCTTTCTTCTAATACTAACTAATTGTTGTTTAATAGCTCCTTCTTGGTAGATATATCTAAGACTAGTTTCTGAGCTCAACATCTCGGAAGCTTAGTTTGAGGTTATAATGTTAAATTTCTACCAACATTGGTTGTTAAGGTGCAAGCTTCACTCTGCTGTCATATGTGATGATTTTGTGTGTTCAGTCTTTCTACAAGTGGGAGTGAAGTACATTCTTTTTGATAGGTAAGATATTATTTAGTAGTTCCATAGGGGTGCACACGAATCAGATAGGTGCTGGTTGAGTTGAACTCTATCCGATTTGTGGTCTAAGGATTGGAAAAAATCCAATCTGATCCGGTTCGCAGATCAGATCGGATTAATCAGTGGATTGAAGATAATTCAAAATTTTCCAATTCAGTATGACATAAATAAGTAGTAATCTATGATTTCCCTTTCGGTCGGTTTGGATAGCACTGAATTTGAAGGTGGATTTGGATTTGGGATCAAATCCGCTGTTTGGATACTTTATAAATCAAGGCCTTCCAAATATGAAGAATTTCAAATTTCAATTAAACCCTTGTCATTTGAAATCACAGACACGGAGAGGGTTGATTAATGATAAAGGTGAGTGATTACCGTGAAAATGAAAAACCGAGTTTCCACCTGTCTTTATCATATTCCACGAGTGTATGGAGAATCCAGACTTCTTCTCATTCTCTCTCGGATTCTTACGAAAGCTGCACTCATCTCCCTGTTTCAAAACCCAAAACCGCATGGCTCTGTCTCTCCCGGAGTTACCATAATTCGCTCAGATAGCCGCGATCTCCGAACTGGATCGCGCGTTCCCAATCGCGGGTTGCCGGCGATCTGGAACGGAGATCTGGGTTCCGGCGATATACAAGAGCAGGGGTTATCAAGAAGGGCGTCGATTCACGACTCAGTCACCTATTGTTAAGGCTAATCACGTCGTAAATCGAAGATCTAAACTTGAAATTCCGAATCGTCGGAAAATATTCAGAGGAGAGAGATAGAGGAGAATCTGAATAGTGGGAAAATATTCAGTAGAGAGAGAATTGTTCCCAATCGTCGGAAATAATCAAGCAGAGAGAGAAAGTGGAATCATGGAGAGATTGACGGGAATGCAATCGTGGAGATATCGATGGGATTTTCTTGGTCAAACACAGTAACCGTTTTCCTATTTTCAGGCAAATAATAAAAGCTCACAGTGGTCAGTGGTTAAGAAAAACTCTTAATTGTGATTTTTTTCAAAAAAGACTATATGGTGTTAGTATAATAAATAGAATAAATTCCGTTCCGCGATCCGAGCAAATGAATTTCGTTCCGCCCAAGCGATCCGAAGAACCCTACCCCTAGCGAACCGAATTCTATAGGGTCGTGCGAATTGCGATCCCGAATTGCGTTCGCGTTCCGGAGCGATCCGGGATCCAGGTAACCTTGGTCTCTCCTCATCTGACCTCGAACCCTTAACTTCATCTTGGTCGTCTTCTTCATCATGTTTTGCCAGCTCTCTCTCTCTCTCTCTCTCTCTCTCTCTCTCTCTCCCTGTGATTAACCAAAAGGCATGGCGTGAAGTAGCCAGCAACCATCTTGTCCAATCAATTCTGGTGAATCTCTCTCGTTCATCCTCTGTTATCATCTCCTTCCACAATTTGTGTGTTTATTCTAGTGGTCTTATGATTCATGTTCACATCATCAGTATCGATAAAAAGAAATTGGAACTTTTTCCTATGCTTATCACCTGTTCGATTGAATGACCATTTGAAATGTGCTTTAATTTTTCTCAAATTTCAAGTGCTCAATTTTTGTCCAAACAAAGAGTTAGGGAATTTTAAATTTGGGATTTCAAATATCTTGATTTCAAATCCAAATCCAAATCTGAAACCGGGTTCTCAAACGCAACCTATAGTATATTCAAAGTTTTATGAAATATTTTCTTCCATGTATCAAAATAATTCGTCACGACAATGATATTAGTAATCACAGTATTTGGTATGAAGGTAACATTTTGATCGATCATATTATAGAAAAATATTACTTAAACATAAGATACTCAACTGTATAAACAGATCAACAGATTGAATCTGATTTAGAGGATTGCCATTTCTCAATCCTAATCTGATCTGCAACACTGCAGTTCTGATCCAGTTTGATCTGTGATGGCACGGATCAGGTATAGTAGGATTCTTCAATTTTGAGGTATTCGGTTCAGTAACCCACTCTCATTGAGGTATATTGAGTTCCTTGCTCCAGTTGTATAGTAGGCGTTGATATCAGGGAGAATGTCAACCAAGTCAGCTGCCTGAGGAAAGTAGGCATTGATACACGACGTAGTTTAGGAGCTTCACATCAGCTTCTGTTATAGCTTTAGGTTATGAACTTATGATTCAAAATGTGTGAGAAGGAACATGGACTATATCTTCTGAAACGTGGTTTAGGACTGACAGCTTATTCGATTATTTTAATGGAGTTTATATGCTTTTCCTTTTCAACGATATTGTAGATTTCTCAGAGTAAATTCCTTGTAATGGAACTTCCTAACATGGATTGTAATGAATTCATAGCCGTTGTAGGCTCGTAGGATCTAGAGGTCTGGTTGATTCAAATGGAGTGAAAATTATGAAACAATATGCTGCATAGAACATTATTGCCACTTTGACTCCAATTAGGAGCAGTTCCCTGCAAAGTTGTAGTTGTGCTCCTAGAATCTTCTCCTTTTTATACTGGTGCTATTTTCTCATACGATTCAACTATTACCCCCGATAAGAGTGATCTAATCACTTAAAAACCAAACATTAGGAATTAATCTTGCATATAATTCTTGCACCTAAATCTAATTCCTCAATTCCTGCTGTCATAGCTTCAGACTACTATGTTCATCCAGACCAGCAGGCTGACTGCTTAAGATATAAAATTAAGGAGGGCGTTTTCTTTTTGTCTATGCTCCTTTGGATTTGGAATTTATATGCCAAAAACCAGATTACAAATTCTGCTTGTTGGGGGCCAAGAGTTGTTTCCTGAGCTGTCATACGTTAACATGACCAAAATTTCCTTGATCGCAAATTAAAATTTGCAGATTCCAACGAATCTGTGCAACGCCTGTAGAACTGCTACCTAAGACATTAGAAATGAAGCAATTGCCATAGATTGGAGACAAATCTGAGTGACCTACCCAAAAACGTTAGCAAATTCGAAGGCCCACTCTCAGAAATCAGGGTTTTTGTCATTGAGATCTGAATCTCCAACTGAGACTTCACATACTTGTAGGCCTCCGGCACTTAATGGTCTGTGATCTCAAGCTCACAGCTTAAAAGAAAAGGGCATACAACCTATCCTTTTTCTTGCACAGACCTTGCTGGTTGCCATGGCTAGCTGCCTGGACAAAGTCGAATTGAAAGAAGGTTGACCCGTGAGCTGGTTCCTTAGAATCAATATTTACTTAGCCTGGAAATGACCTATCTCCTCTTCATACCAACACAAGGGTAGAGCAGAAGTCCTTTCAGTTGTCTGTCTTTCCTTGATCCTGCCTTCTATCCTCTTCCTCAACTCAAAAGGAATAGTTGGAAGCTAACCCCTCAGTGGTCGCATATTGTCTTTAAGATTAAGAACTGCAGACAAAACATATTATAAATAACTCTGCTATATAGTAAATGTACAAGTTGAAGTCATTCACAGAAAACAAGGAGACTTAAAATACTTGTTGGGGGCTTCTAGTTTTGTTTCCTGCATTGTCATAGCTTAGATGACCATAAATCACTCTAGTGGACGGCCTGACTTCGCAATGCTCTGCTCTCCTAACCTCCCACTATGATGCGTGAATGCGAAGAGCCCTATGTTGATTACATGACAAGGCTCGGGGTGGGGTTTGGTTCGTCACGAGACTTCCAATCCTGCAATAGTATTGCAGCTTTAGTATTGCAGCTTGGGTCTCTACAATTCTCTATTTTTATTTCCCTTCCAAAATGGATACTTGTGGAGTTGCAGAAATTATAGAGAGAGAGAGGAAAAGGAAGGACTTGAGTGATGTCAAGTCTATTAAGGATGTGGATGATAGAGTTTTAGTATTAGACAGTGAGATTAAGGAAAGGTAAGGAGTAACTTTGAGAAACTATTTAATGAGAACCATTTGGATGACTTGAGCTTAGGGGATCTTACTGGCCCTAGACGCTCAAACCTAGGAAGCACGGGTGCTTCTGTGAGGTTACGCCCAAACCGGGCTTCTGGGGGTGTTTTGTAGGTGCTTTGCGAGTGTAACAGGGTCATGTTGATAGTTTTAATTGAAATGTCATCTAAAATACAACTACAATATAACCAGAAGAATGTGCATCTTTATGACTTGTGAACATGTGACGTGTAATTGTGTATTATCTATTTTTTAGAATGGTTAATGTGTCTGAAATATACATAATTTGAACCATTATTGCATTTATTTTCATTTTTGCATTTAAGCGAAAAAAGACCCTGAGTGTGTGTGTGTCTATCTACACACGTACTTTATTGCACTCGCCCTGAACCCCTAAACTTTGACAAATTGGAGCATCCCACCCGTAAGTCATCCGCACCCGTGCTTCATTGGCTCAAACTATAAATTCACTCATGAGATTAGCGAAATTGAGGCCAAAGATGCTTTGAAGAAGTTGAAAGTGGGGAAAGCCATGCGACCTGATGGGATTCCTACAGAAGTGTGGAAGTTCAAGGTGACAAAGTGGTAGTAACGGCAACTAGTCTGTTTAATAAATTTTCAAGTAGAAGAAAAATACTGTGAGAGTGGAGGAAGTGTACATTGGTGCCCATTTTGGTATTCAAAGTTCATCTAACTATCGATGTATCAGAGACTTATGAGTCATGATGAAGCTATGGAAACGCGTGATTGAGAGGAAATTATTATGTGATACAATAGCATCCACAATCAGCTTGGTTTATGCTAGGGAGATCGGCTATGGAGGCCGTATTCCCACTTAGAATTAGGGAGAGCTAATTTAGAATCTACAAGGATTTAAGATGATTAAATGACCAAGACAATATATGGACTGTTACTTTAGTGGCCATCAGACAGTGGGAGGAAAATAACTGTTTTGTGACCGTAGGTCGTAGGTTTAGTCAAGTGTATCGTAGGCCGTTGGATATCCTGTTGTGTGACCGTAGATCTTTGGTTCCCTGCTAGGCCGTTGGTTTGGTCTGGTCATGTGTATCGTAGGCCGTTGGATGCCCTGGTTGGGAGAGGTCTTACGGTTCAGATTGACGGTGGTAGACAAGGGAGACCAAGAAGAACCTGGGTAAAGACACAACTTAGTCAAATTAAACCTAAGAGTGGAAATGAGTTTGGACAGACCGGAGACACTTGGTCTGTGTAGCCGATCTCGAACTGGGAAAATGTTTAATTTTTTCTCTCTAATCTGCTTTCATGTACCAATGCGCTCCAGAATCCAGACTCAAGAGCCCTCGAATCCTTTGAGGCTTCCTTTTACTCGGTGTATTTGATCTTCTTTAAGGGAATATATATGTAGTTGGGCCAGTAACTTAGCCGCTGACAGTGTTGTAAAACACAGATGACCTGACTGTGATGGAATATAATGTACAAATTGAATTCCTAAATAGGATGTTTCTGATGCATCTTGCACTATTTCTTGGTTGGTATTTTATTATCTAAAAGTTTTGGGGAAAATAATAATAAGATGAATTGGTTATGAGTGAAGTCATGTGACATTATCTTTTGGCCATGTAACGGAGACCAATAATGGATGACATGACCATATTTGAAGACTAATGGTAGGAATGAAATGATCAAGGTTGAAACCGAACTAGTAACGGTAAATTTTATGTGAGATTTAATTTTTCTTTGACGATCAAGTGTGTAGCTTGTTCTTATTGCCTACCGATTACGTTAGTCTAAATGGCAGCAATACAAAAAAAAGATGGAGGGAATTTTCCTGGAAAGGCAAGCTTTTGTAAGACCATGCCTCTATCACAAATCCCTTTGTGCTCATATAACAAAATTCTCATTTTGATCATGTTGAGGGGTAGAAGTCTAGAAGACGAATTAGTGCAGGAGCAAGTGCAACATGGTAGCTAAAGCTTAAAACCCAAGCACAAGGTTACAGAAAAGGATGCAAAGAAAATTGATGCATTTGTCCCACCCTTAGTAAGTAGGAGAAGCGTTGTCGAGTTGAGCTGTGACTAAATAAATACTGTACTTGGTGGAGCAGGAACATGATTTACCAGAGTAACCACAAGTAGGTTATAAAACCTTCTGGTCTTGAATGTTACATACTTATGTTCCAATAAAATCATATTCTTGCCCTTATTATGCTTTGCTTTCAACTTTTTTAGGTGCATCCCTCAGAGAAACCTAAGCTCAGACATGGGCAGCAGGACCAGATTATGAAACTTCACCTCCCTAATCAGGCTTCTCTTGGTGCACTCGCAACATCTGATGATTCAAAGGGGTCTCCTCAGGCGAAGTTTCATGTGCTCAAACCAGGAAGAGAAAGGAACATTAAGGAGAGTTTGAGCCCAACAAGTGTTAGCAGAGATGCAACCGGTCCAGTTCCAGTTGCTCTTTCAGTTGTTGGATCGGCTCCTTTGAGGAGCGCAAGCAGCAATCCTAACCTTGTAAGTGCAACACGCAGGACAAGCCTAGTTACTTTGGAGAAGAGACCTTCTTCTCAAGCTAAGAGCAGGAGTGATTTCTTCAACCTTGTGAGGAAGAAATCCTTGACTCCATCTTCTACTGATCTTGACCCTAAACTTGTTTCTTCCCCAACTGTTTTGGTAAAGTCTGGTGAAAGCGAAACACGCAATGATCCTGCTATGCCTCAGAATGGAGATTCCCCTACATCAGATAACTTTTCTGATGTCCATTCTGCTGAAACAGTGAATGATCTGAATGAAAATGGGAATGCCTTTGAAAAGCCTCTGGAATTTGGTAATGAGAAGAATGACAAACCTGTTGACAACGGAAAGGGTCGTCCCACCCCCAATGCCATTCTTTATTCAGAGGAGGAAGAGACTGCCCTGCTACGTTTACTTGGGTGGGAAGAAAATGCTGAAGATGATGGTGGTCTTACTGAGGAAGAGATCAGTTCTTTCTACAAAGAATTGGATGAGGTAACCATTCTCAGCAACACTAAGCCTATGTCTGTAACCTTAGCTGTGAATTTATACCTGTCAAGATTGAAGGTACATGTTTAATTTTTCTTTGTTTACGAATCTGAGACCAGAAGGGCTCAAGTAATTGTTTCACGATGGGCTTGCTTAATTAACAGAAGAGGGAAACGGAAGGGGTTACCTCCTTTAATTGTTTTTTCATGCATGCTGAAAATGAAAAAGGGTTTAATTCTTTTCTATGCTTGTTTTCTCCTAGACGATATCTTGTTTCCAAATGAAGGGTTAAAACCCTACATACAGAACTCTTTGGTGTTCTTTATTTGTCTCTTTGGTTAGAAATCCTCCAAAATGCCTTCCTTTTTTATCTCCTTGGTCTGTGTAACTTGTAGAAGGTGTTTTAACGTTCTTTCTCTTTTTATGCAGTACCTTAAATTGAGGCCGCAGCCAAAGTTTATGGTGCCGCTCAATATACGCACAGGAGGTGTCGGCATCAAAGCTTCTTCTGGGTCGAGCTAAATCTAACTTGAAGCTAGAATCTGAATTCTTCATGATCTGCCTGGTTCATAGTTCTTGATCGATGGTGCGAGTATTTTATTTGATTGTTTTGTTCTATGAGGAAACATGAAGGTGGTACGAGATCTTTTGCATAAGTTGCAGTTTGCCGTAGAGTGCTGAAACCATAAGAGGCTTAAAAAGGTTTGGTAGAGAGAAGAATAGGGACATATGTTTTTTTTCTTTTTTCTTTTGTTTTTCCCAGTAAAATGCTGAATGAAAGGAGATTGTCAGAGTCTGGACATATGCAAAGAGGTTTTTGTTTTGGGTTCTTGAAGAGAATCTCAAAACTCTTTTTAACAGATTGCTTACAAAAGAAAGAAATAGAAGGAAAGAGATTTCTCTATGTTTTGTTAGTTTCCTTTTGTTCACCAGGTTTCATTCTGTATTGCCTTATTGTTGCCGAAGTTTATATGCCTTTTTCTTTTTCAATCTACAATTGTGGTTTGCCTATCTGAAATTGAGTTGCAAGTTAGTACCTTGTTATGTACTCTCTGTTTTGCCTGAAACTTTACGGTTGATTTTTTCAACTATAATGGGGTCACTTTGACCCGGTGATTTAAATAGTCAAACGATGCAAGAATTTAGTTATCTTTTCATGGCGTTGCAAAGTAAAGTTCACTCTACAACTCGACTTATGAAACCATGGGGTCAAAGTAACATGGTTACGACTTACGAGTGGAAAAAGTCAAACTGTATGTTTAAGGCGAAAAGAGGTAGTATGACATACATTATTTCTTTGGTTTGCAAGCCTTGTTTCAAAACCTGTATGTACCATATGCATCGTCGTGTTGTGTGTTGTGTTGTAATTCAGGGATGTCATTTTGTCAGTTATAAGGGAGCTGAGCGTCTTTATTATTAATGCGAGAAGTATAAAGTGTCTTTATGCTAAACGATAGGGATGTAAGCGACTTATCCCATTAATTGACTCGTTTCCTCGCAAAATGGAGTGAGAAATCCTCGTGTATAGTTTGAGAAGCGCGAGATATTGATGACTTTAGAAGCAGATTCACGACTCACTAGAGCGAATACAGTTACTTTCATCTATTTGTATTTATTTCTCGCCTACCAATTTATGAGACCTCTATTCTGGGGTTCAATGTTTTAAGAGTAGTCATTGGTAAATAACAGTCGCAAACTAAGTTTATATCATCATCATTACATATTACTTCCTCTGTTTCTTCTCTTTCTCTACGCTTTGACTTTTGACTCGTATATGGGTCACTTTGACCGGATGATTTGGATCACAAAATGATATAATTTTTTGATAATTTTTTCACCATGTTATAGAACAACGTTTACTCTACAACACAATGAAAAAATTGTCACAAAGATCGTTTTGCTATCCAAATCACCGGGTCAAAGTGACCACATGAATAGTGACAAAAGTCAAAACGTAGAGAAATAAAAGAAACGGAGGAAGTATGGTATATGTGAGCTACATATTACTACTTGCTAGTACCTAGCTAACAACATAAACTAAACTAGGTCCACCAAATTTTAGTCATACGGTTGATCATCAAATGATGATAACCTCTATATATACACATAATAGTCGTAAAAAGTGACTATTCTTTTTTCAAAGTAGGCTTTTAGCTTTACGTGAGAATGAAGTCAAAACAACCACCCAAATTTACACTGAGATAGTCTCACTTTTTTTGGTTTGAGAAAAGACAACTAGAATGTCAAATTTTAGAACACTTGCACCTTCTAATGGCATCGTTCGATACTCTAAGAGTGCATATTTGTTCTAGAAACAAAATATCAGTGACGGACCGCAGCCCCATACTAATGGCGCCACAATACAGAGTGCAAGTGTCCTGAAAGTGTAATTTTCAAGTGTCGTTTTGGTGCCGAATCTGAGGAGGGTGAAATATAATTGCCTTTTATCCTAAAACTAATTGTACTTACAGAGTGTGCCACTGCCATGTGCATCCAAAAGTGTCACTTTAGAGTTTAGAGCCTATGCAAGTGTGCGCAACTATTTTATGCGGCTCATACTATTAACAATTTATTGTAAATACCGATGATAATTGATTAAAGTGGTCTCTAACCCTAGTAGTAAGTTTGTTTCAACTTAATTAGTTAAAACTACGTGCTTTAGTAGCTAGCTAGGTAGTTGATGAAGAAGCTGCAGAAGTGCAGACTTCTCCTTCATTTGTCTTATTTGCGACAATTCAACATAATCATTCGAATAACTGGTCCGTGACTAGCTAGACGACACCTAGAAAGAGAGAGACAGATTACGCACACTGTGTAATATGGAAGCTGGTAATCTTCATAAACTTGCTACTGTATTACTTTTTTGAGGAAACTACTGTATTATTCGGACTGGCGTAAACCATAAACTATAGATGTTTGTGCCAAAAAAATAAATTATTTACATCTTCAAATACTTCAGAGCTGCAAATAGGTGCTAGCTCGGTGATATATCATTTGAAATCTCTGCATGAGGTCATGGGCTTGAGTCCGGTTATATGATGTAATTTTTGAAAAAAAAAAAGACTTCGCGAGTTAAAAATCTATAGTTATATTTGTTCAATCTAAAAAATATAGAATGATGTGGTCATTAGTCGTTTTACATTTAAAATGTTCTACACAATTTAGAAATGTTACGGTACATCTCTACGAATTTCAGAGAGTTGAGGGAACTACTCTATTATTCGGGCTGGTGTTATAAAATTTAGAAATGTTATTGTACATCTCTACGGAAATACGCATAACTTTTTGTACAATTCATAGTATGACGCAAAAATATTTTCAAATATATAGTATTATGATAGTAGTATATGCTTTGAGAGATAGAGGAGGTAAGCAAAGGATAATTAGAGAAAACCAAAGTCTAAGGTCAACTGCACTGATTTGTTATTTATCACCATGCCCCAAGAGGTGACTGGTCCTCGATTAATGTTTCAAAAAATAAACATATGAACAATCATGTTAATTCCAATTGTCGTCATTGTTAGGAAGAAGTTGCAAAAGAATTGGAAGATTGAGTCCTACGGATCATCTTGACCGTGTACCATCCAAGTTGACTACAGTTGTATAATAATAATAACACGAAACAAAAATAAAATTGATAAGAAATATAGAAATGTAATTTTATATATCACGCAACCGCTGAATATTTATATCACGATTTGGTATAAATTCAGAGATGAAACAAGAATTCAAAAAAGGACGTTACATTTATATATCAAGAAGTGTCAATTCTTCATATCATCTAATACAAATCAGTAAGAATATATAAATTTCATATATCACTGCAATATGTAAACTCACGAGTTGCCATACGTGGATCTAACTCGCAGGCTGCAAAACTAAAGTTGGTCTCAACATAACCATAACATGAGAATATGTAACATTAATAATGAATCAGACCTCGGTCAATTCCGTGAGTCCCGTGCGATGATGTTAGTAAACAAAAAGCCCATTCATCGAATTCAACAAATTAGACATTATAATATAAATTCTAGTATAGTTTATCGATTGTGACAATTGTCGATTTGGATTGAGATTTGGATTGAACGTGAGAATTTGCGGAGGCGACGGCTGCTCCACCAATTAACAACCCTATTTTCTTTTGAGGAAAT
This sequence comes from Linanthus parryae, assembly GCA_023055425.1. NCBI lineage: Eukaryota > Viridiplantae > Streptophyta > Magnoliopsida > Ericales > Polemoniaceae > Linanthus > Linanthus parryae. The sequence continues at coordinate 24,228,567 of JALGPY010000002.1, read as the reverse complement.
TAACAATCCCATTCTCTCTCTAATTTTCACAATATTATAATTTAATGGGGGAGTAAAATCACATAAAATGGACAAAAGTAGAGACAACTATTAGGACATGAAATGGGTCACTGTAAATTTACATGTCAAACAAAAACGACTACTCTCTCTGTCTCAAATTAAATGTATATGTATATGTTCCCCTAAAAACAGAGACAAAAATGAAAGAAAGGAAAATGAAAGCACCACAATCACATTTTCCCAATTGTGTTCGTTTTATTGAAGTAAAGGTGTGGAAAGTTGGTAGTAATTAAACTATTCGACAAAATTACTGTGCCCACAATTTGAAGGAAAAACTTTACCCTATGAAAGTAGTTATGGTAAATTCAACAGTTTCTTTGGTAATAGCCGAACACCCTAGCAGAAAAATGAAATGGATTATATTTTTATTTTTCTTCTCTTTTCGTCACTTCTTGACAAATGAACGCAACCTTAATAAAGCTAAATAAATCACAAACACATGGAGGTTGAATTCCATTAGATCGATCTTGATAGCTAGTGTGAAGAAATCAATGCATCAAATAATTTATAATGATAATTTATACAACTAGTCTTCCAAGTTACTTGCTCACATGGTGGAGAAAATTAATTACAGAAGAAAATCCATTAGAAAAAGGGTTTACAATCATCATAGAGAGGTCTTCTTTCTGCAAGTACAGAAGTTGACAATTTCAAGATCTGATCCCAAGAGTTTTCTCATTTCTTGTTTTTCGAATTTCGTACAGAGGGCTCATATTCCATGAGAACCCTGCAGATGTCACCCTTCCTTTAATTATAATGTATAATTAACTGCACATTGGTCAGTGTAATTTAAAATGGATATTGTTAATTAATTAGTGCTGATCACATCATATCTATTCATTTAAAGGAGGTGTTGTTTTACTTTCATTTTCTTCTTCCAATGGGTTTACTTTCTACATTCCTCATTGAAATTTATATTCGATTTACCTTTGTGCTAGACGGACAGTTTTATATATTCGCAAACACATAGTTTCGAAACACAAAATTAAAATAAGTTATTACAAACGAAATTATGAAGAAAGTATTAGAAAAATATAACAACTAATATAGAAATAATTCAGAGAAACTATGTCTCAAAATTTTGTCTCTTTTTGTTATAACTAATCAGAGTTTGATAATCAATTTTTGGTATATTTATTTTCTTTAAATAGAAGATAAACAGGAAAAGAATTAACTTGGAATGAATTAGGTGACTCTTTAGAGAATGAAAAGTTGGTACAATGTTTAAACTAGTCTAAGACAAACTACTAATTGAAATTTTGTTAAAAATACACAAGTAGAAGAAGGAAGAAGTTTCCATGTTGTAACAAGTGTTGATTATTACTACTAGTACTTAATAAAGTCCAACAACTAAAACTGAAGTTCAATTAGGGCATAAATGTTCTGAAAAAGCCTATATTTGTTTGCACCTTGCATAGAGTTGGAAAAAGAGGTTCTGGTAATAAGGAAGCTCTAGGTGTTATTATACTTCTGTCTAACTATTTCTAGTTATAATATTTATTATGGGTAAGAGACACTATCACCCCCTCAGGTTTAGGAAATCACAATGCCACCCCCTAGGTTTAAGAAATAACATTTCACCCCTTTTGTGTGCCAAACTTTTAGACACTTACACCCCTGTTTGTGTCAATTGATGCTCTACGAAGAAATATTTGTCCCCGAAACTACTATCACTGATGGACCCCCGCCCCAGACTAAGAACTTCTCAATTAGCTAGAGAGTGTTGGTTACCTCAAATTTGGCACACTAAAGGGGTGGAATATCATTCCCCAAATTAGAAGGGGGTGAGAGTGTCAATATGTCAACCTGAGCGAGTAAATTGCCGTCGGCCCTTATAATCAGTAAATTTAATAAAATGTAACTATAAAACTGGCTGTTTAGCCAAGTGGTAAGTGTCGTGAGCCAGATTGAGGTCCCGAGTTCGAGCACCCCTAGCGGTTCTCAAATGTAATTATTTTCAAGTTAGCCATTTCCAAGCTCCCACAACTATTTACGCTCACTATAACGCTTCAACAAATGCTCAGAGCGACGATACTAGTTTGTTTATGATAGAAAATGGATAGTTAATCCATAGAGAAATTGAAGTAATACTTGGTAGCTTGAAGAAGCTTGAAACCAAGATGGTTATTAGTCTCACATTGTTACTCACAAAGGATGTTGGTGGCTTTATATAGTTTCACACACAATCGTAGTGTATAACTACTAAGGTGTGTGAAGGACCAAGGTGTTCTTGTGTGCCTTGCGCGCCGCCGCCGCCGCCTCGCCACGCCTCGACTCGGGTCGGGTCGAATGGCGATTTGGGCGAAATGTCTCGGCGTCTCGCGTCCGCGAGGCGAGGCGAGGCGAGGCGACGAATTTAGATTAATGGGTGATTTAGTAATGGAATCAAAACGGGTTTTGACCACTTTTAATGGGGGATTAATTAGGATGTAAGCAACGAATTTAGATGTGATTCCATCTTCTGCAACGTTTTGCTTCAGATCCTCTCTCTCTCACAAAATTCGATATGCTCGTGGTGTTCTTGGCGAACTGAGGTCCAATCGTCGTTGATCTTCTAAGTGGCTGTGACGAAGAAGACCGGAGGTGTTTTATCCTGGAAGAGTCATCGCCGACATCCCAACACAGTGTGAGTGGGGGCGATTATCTCTTCAAGAACAGTCAGGCCTTCTCGCAAGACATGACGACTCAACTGTTCTTTTCTACTTTCTGTTAAAGCGTGAATTAGAGGTATGTTGTCTAATTTGCGGTCCTTTTATCAGTTTGTGATACATGTACTTTTTACCTTCATGTTTCGTTGCTTGCGTTTCTTTGGCCATGATTTGTTAAATAATTTTGCATGTCTAAAATTAATAATTTTAATGAATATCGCCAACAGTTTCTCCATGGTCCATATGACTATATAGGTTAGAACGCTTCAAGAAATGCTCAGAGTGACGATACTAGTTTGTCGTTTTGCCTTACTACTTGTTTTCGGTTACACATTCCTAGTTATTTCTCCTACTTGATTTAGGAGCTAATGTTTGTTTGAAATTCGAAAGGGTTTTTGTCTTCTCCAAAAGGAGGGGGAAGTGACAAAAGTATCACCATCAAAGGGCAGGAGTAGTCGTATGTAATTATGTATGTCGCACGTACATTATCTCTTAGCTCATAAAGTCTCGTATTAAACTCAGAGTGAGGCAAACATAGCAGTAGAGCAGTAATGATAAATAGATATGTACTCGTTTTTTTAGAGTTTGAGTTAATAAGATACTTAGATCACTCCTCTCATTGCCAATTGATTTTGGGGTGGAATCCCAAGATTCTTAAGAAGAGTATATAAACATAAAACCGTGGAAGCATAGCATGCTTATCTAGCAAGCTTGATGGCTAACCTAGTTGGAATTAAATTGTAGCTAGACTCATGCTCACTTCCAGCCTTGGAGTGCTCACTTGGTTTGGTTTGGTTTGGGTTGGGTTGGGTTGAGTTGATAATTAGTAATTTATTGTTTTATGTATATGGGGAGAAAAAAAGACAGACTTATATAGTCGTATATTTGCATTAAAAGTCAAACTTAACGTCTTTTGTCCAATATACTCTGATGTGAAAAAAAATGCAGGGTTATGCCACCAGCCACCATATCTGTCAGGTAAACTCTTAAAAGAAAGTATGTAAATAGAAAACTAATGACAAAAGCTCGAAATGGTCGGTTTCTGGCATCGTATGACTGTATGAGGTAGAGAGTGAAAGAGCGAAATAACTTGATCCGATAATTTACTCTGTATTATGTCAAACAGTGAGGCAGTGACTTATATTTAACCCTAACCTGAAGGGGGTCATTGTAATTTACCGATATAGTAAAGTAGTACTACTAGTAGTGGCACTAAACAATATTAAAGAAGCTAGTAAATATAAAGTCAAAATTTAGATGCGTCCTTGAGTGTCCAATATTATAATTCTAGCCTAAACTAAACTAAAGGCTTACTTATTTATTAGTTTATACATAAGATGTCTTTGAGACGAGGGAATTGACTTCGGTGTGCCTCAAAAGCAGCATCCATCATCTGATCTACATAGAGAAACTCCAGAGAGAGAGAGAGAGAGAGAGAGAGAGAGATGGGTAGAGAAGGAAGTGATATGGAATTTGATCTATCATTGAAGCTACTGCAAAAGAAAGATGATGAAGAAGCAAAAGAAGTTGCTGTTGTTGAAGAAGAAGAAGAGCAAGTGAAGAAACTAGACATGGAAGTGCAAGAAAAGAGACAAGACAACAAGGAAACAAAAGATCAAGATGTTTCCTTGCAAGAAAACTCCAATTCAGAAGAGGTATGTTCATCATATTCATGTAGGAGAAAGAGAGACAGGCCTTCGAATTGTGTCATTTAAACTAATTTGGCTTCATTTTCAAACCATTGTGAGAGAGTGATTTGTGTTGATTTTTTTACCCGGCGAGAGCATTGAAACTTGATTCGTTACGAGAATTGTCTGCAATTTTCTCTAGTTAACGTGAATTTTAATTACCCGGCCTAGCGCTTTCTGCTTTTAACATGTCAAATACTATATGAGAATCATTACTTCTCCATAAGGGCTTACTTAACTATTGCATCTATTTTTTTCTTCTTTTCACCATTTTCGTATCGTGTTTTAACAAAGATTGAAATCTTATGGTTTGCTAGGTAAGTGGGATGCAGATGGAGATGAAGCGGATGAAAGAAGAAAACAAGGTTTTGAGGAAGGCGGTAGAAGAAACCATGAAGAATTACTATGACTTGCAGACGAAGTTCTCTCTTGTCCAACAAAATGATCAACACCGAAACAAGCTGGTAAAATTCATTCATTCATCACCATCAAAATTACCATGAAGAATTACTATGATTTGCAGATGAAGTTCTTCTTCATGTGATAATATTGATTTCTATCATAATTGCCTAAAATTGCACATTTATTTTATTCATTTAGGATCCTAATATCTTCAACAAAAACTCTACCCAAGAGCTGAGGAACACTACTCCACCAACATTGAATTTGGGTTTCTTCAACAAACCAAAGTCTTCATCACCATCACAACTTCAAGATGATGCCAATAGAGAAAATGATGACCCATTAGGGTTGTCTTTGAGGATTCAAACTAACCACAAAAGTCAACAAATTGAGATCAGAGAAGTAGAGGAAGAAGAAGATGGACAAGACTCGAGGGCTCCGCCGGTGCAGCAGAGCAGCAAGATACAACGGACTGATTTGGCCGGATTCTCGCACGTTGGTTCTGCGGCGGCCAACCGTAAAGCTAGGGTTTCTGTTAGGGCTAGGTGTCAAGCAGCCACTGTAAGTTCAATTCTACCTAATTTTTCATGTACTTAAGTCTAGCCGATTTGTTACATATTTGTGACCATTAATCTTCTGTTATTTCGATCTTTTGTAGATGAACGATGGTTGCCAATGGAGGAAATACGGGCAAAAGATCGCTAAAGGAAACCCTTGTCCGCGAGCCTATTATCGTTGCACCGTGGCTCCAGGATGCCCGGTCAGAAAACAGGTGCGTATAATTCTTTTAAATTGATTTACTAAATTAGTGTACTGCAAGTTGACATAAAAGAAAACTTATACTCATATGAATATCCACTGTTCGTTTTTAAATTTTGAGAAATGGATAAAATGAATCACTCAATTTGTACCGATCAAGATTATGAACTTGTAGTTTCCATTTTTGTGTTAGTGATTGTTTCTTGTTCAACAAGTATAGGTACAAAGGTGTTTAGAGGACATGTCAATACTCATCACAACCTATGAAGGAACTCACAACCATCCACTCCCAGTGGGGGCCACAGCCATGGCAGCAACAGCATCAGCATCAGCAGCAACATCTTTCATGTTGGTGGATTCAAGCAATTTAGCTCAGTCATCATCACCATCATTCCCATACCCTAACCCGAGCTCCCATCTCATAAACCCTTACACATCAAACGTTAGAAACTTCCCAAACCCTAATACTGACCCTTCCAAAGGCATCATCTTTGACCTAGCCAACAATGCCCAAGGTGGTCATGACCACCCCCAACATTCATTCCATCCCACCGGTCCTTCAAGCTCGTCGCTCCAATTAGGGTTTCCTTGGATGGCAAGAAAGCCAGTTTCCAATAACACGAGTTCCAATAACATTTTCCTCAATTCTAGAGGGCTCGGGGAAGCCGGATGGAAGCTAGGGGAGGAGAACAAAGCATTGGCTGAAAACGTGAGCGCGATCGCGTCCGATCCTAAATTTAGGGTTGCGGTGGCAGCTGCGATTTCGTCGCTAATGAGCAAAGAAAGCCAGCAAACTTCTCTGGGGGCTAAGGATGGTGAAGGTGGTAGCTCTGCAGGCAATGGGAACAACTGGATTGGTGATTCAATTTCTGCTAGTTCCAAACCGTTGTGAGAGAGTGATTTGTGTTGATTTTCAACATGTGAGAGGGTATTTTGATTAGTATTATTTTAAATTTCAGATATATCAATTTGCTATAGCTAGAATTAATTAATCAATATAGAAGAAAATGTAGAGATGATGAGTAATGTTTAATTATGATTTTCCTGGATTTAGATCCATGTTTGGTAACATAAATGATGAGTTGAGGATGTGAATTTTCAACTATATGTTTAATTAATTATAGATAATCGCATTTAATGAAGTGCTATTTTAATTCCCTTTTGATGGGATTCCATGTGAGGAGTTCTTGAATCTTGCGAAAACTCAACGCAAGAACCAGTTGGGAAATATCGTTGATGTACTTGTTAATTCTGATTAATAGTATCTCATTTTGCTACTTGTTTTAGTATTTTGTTTAGAATAGCAATAAATGTAATTTTCAAGATCAAATCCGCGTTTATTCTTTAATAACTTAACATTACGCATCTGTTTAAAGTTCAACGATGTTCTGAGGAAGAAAACGTCGGTTTTAGCTACATTTTCTTTTAATCTATATCCCTTTCTCAAAAAGGAAAAAATAAAAATAAAAAGAATAGATCATCCGGTTTTATGCTTTAAGAGAGGAGTAATTAAGCTTTCTTATGAAATGAAGGGAGAGAAACATAGTACTTTTACAGGACTTTATCTATGGTGCAAAAGAGAAGTGGCTAAATAGAGAAGTTTGATCATGTAATTAAGCTTTCTTCACCCTATTTTTGTCACACTTTTATTTAATACGTTCTTTTGGAAAAAGTAGTACTAATGTAATCACAAAGTACAGGGATGTTTTCACGAATTCAGAAATTTGTTCGTATGGGTATGACTGCCCAAGCTTAATGGACATCGTTTTATTCCTCAAAAAAGAATTCAGAAATTTGTTACAGTGGAAATTAAAATGAAAAAATTTAACCAAGTAAGCATAAAATTGTAATTTTATAAAAACTAAGTGGGAGTTATAGTGCGTTTTGGACAGCCAAATAAAAATTTAAACAAAAACATGAGTAAAATTCAAAATTTTAAAAGTTCTGTGGGGGCTATAGCCCCACTTGTACACATGTAGCTCCTCCTTATGGGGATAAGAACTATTTTTACATAGATTTATCACTCATAAAATCACCAAATAACGAACAGATCAAGTAGCTTTTAGTTATTATCTATTGAAGGTTTTGCTCGACTGTCAATGAATATATTGAGTTCCATGTTTGAGTAACCATGAGAAAGAAGTCATCTGAGCCCCCATTGCTTCTGTTGAAGTGGGAGATGACTTGAACCTACCCCGTACCTGTTGTACGTTCATGCCTTGTTACTTGAACTAGGAGACGTTCATAACTGTGATAAAATCAGAAAGTTGTGATTTCAGGATCGAGATGTCAAATATTAGTATATACACTGAGGCTAACGAGAAAACGGTTTTCTGAAATGAGTATGGATCTTTCAGTTCCTCTTGCCCTGTAACTAACATTGTGTTGCTAAATAGAATAGAAACAATGTCACAATCTGTGAAGTGAAGCTATTACTGTTGAGTAAATTCAAAATCTTGGACACTGTTTTATCGAGGAAAAAACTCTCGCGTAGTTCTTGTTTGTTGAATATGACTTGAAGTCAAAGGCGGCTAAGAGATTTAGGAAACAAATCGGGACAGCAAACTTTGGCAGTTTCTGGGTTGTTTCTTTATTTGTTCTATAGTCATTTTTGGATGTCTTGGGCACTAAGTCGGTCTTATATGTCCATATAAGGGACTTAGGTTGTGTCTAAATATTGTGGGTTGTCTTTGGCCATAGTGTGGGTTGTATTTGTATCGTTTCTCTCTAATAAACAAGGGTTTTTCGGGTCGTGGAGGTAGCTAGCTAATCACTAGTGAACCACATTAATACTTGTGTTCTTGTTCATCGTTATTAGCATCGTTCTCAAGCTAGGTCCAGATCATAACAAACTGGTATCAGAGCTCTGAATCAGGAGTTCTATTACAACAAACTGGTATCAGAGCCTGATTTAGCGATCCAAGGGGAGCTCAGAGCTTGGGTTGCGGTGTTCCAAGATCAATGTGGAGCTATAGGGATATGGTTTCACAATCCGTGAAATTCATAGCTACGGTTTCAGGATCAAGGTGGAGCACGCGTTTGGGGGATACGGATCTGGTAAAGGAGCTGCAGAGAAGATGACCGGGGGGATGACCAAGATCGACAAGTTCACAGGGAGAAACAGCTTCAGTCTTTGGCAGATCAAGGTACGTGATTTGTTGAAGCAGCAAGGCATGTGGTTGCCATTGGCGGAAGATAAAGAGGGGGCTTATACAACCACCACCGCTGAGTTTGAGTATCAGCAAGAGGGGACGTCGCATAGGGCTGCGTATGGGGGTTCAGACTGTCAGGGTTCCGGCGCATTGATGGCGGCCAAGGGAAGCTACGGTGACGTATGTTCAAGCGGTAGAGAAAAGAGACACCGGTGGACGAAGGATGAACACAGGATCTGCAGATTTGGCTGCAGGTGGAGGGTACTTCGGAGGATGGTCTAGTTCTCTAGGCCCCGTCGGGGGCAAGGAATCCGTGCTCTTGACGAGGAGGCAGATTTGGCATGGGGGAGTCTCTGACGAGGGACAGGACACGTGTGAGACGTGCAAGGGGGCGCGTATGAGGCACGCAGGGGGCGATATTGCAGGAATTCGGTGGGAATTGGAGCAATTTCGCAAAACGTTGCAGGAATTCAGTGGGCATTGGAGCAACGTGTTGGGGTGTTTTGTTGTAGGGACTCGGTGGGAGTCGGAACAACAAACAATTTTGTTGTAGGAGCTCATGGGGAGTTGGAATAACAAACAGGGGATTCGATTGCAGGAACTCGGCCGTAGTTGGAGCATCGATAGGGTTCGATTGCAGGAACTTGACGAGAGTTGGAGCATCGCTGGGGGCACTCGTTGCAGGAACTTGGCGAAGTTTGAGCAACTAGTGACGTGAGGGTTTCGCATACAGCTCCGAAACGTTTCGGTTGATTATTGGAGAGAAGCATCGGTTCAGGTTCGGGTTGCTGAGATGAATCAAGTCAAGGTGGAGATTTGTTGAATATGACTTGAAGTCAAAGGCGGCAAAAGTCAAAGGTTGCTAAGAGATTTAGGAAACAAATCGGGGCGGCAAACTTTGGCAGTTTCTGGATTGTTTCCTTATTTGTTCTATAGTCATTTTTGGATGTCTTGGGCACTAAGTCGGTCTTATATGTCTATATAAGGGACCTAGGTTGTGTCTAAATATTGTGGGTTGTCTTTGGCCATAGTGTGAGTTGTATTCGTATCGTTTCTCTCTAATAAACAAGGGTTTATCGGGTTGTGGAGGTAGCTAGCTAATCACTAGTGAACCACATTAATACTTGTGTTCTTGTTCATCGTTATTAGCATCGTTCTCAAGCTGGTTCCAGATCATAACAAACTGGTATCAGATCTCTAAAACAGGAGTTCTGTTACAACATTGTTTGTAACATCATTGTTTTATAATACTGAAATCAAGCAACAGTATAGACTGCATCAGACATGCATGTTGAGTTCTTCATTCCCTTCAACAACAATAAAGCTTTTAAGAGTAAATAAAATATAAAATCATTTTCCCATTTGAGTTTGTTAAGGATTCGGATCCAATTGATGAATGACTGAGTCAAAATTAATATGATGAATTGTATTACATCCGTTTCTTCTCTATCACACCGGTTGACCTTTTAACTCGTATCGAGGTCACTTTGACCGGGGTGATTTTGATAGTAAAACGATGCAATTTTTTGATGATTTTTTCACCGTGTTATAGAACAACTTTTACTCTACAACACCATGAAAAAATTACTATAAATAAATACATCGTTTTGCTACCCAAATCACCGGGTCAAAGTGACTTTGTGAATAGTGATAAAAGTCAAACCGGTGTAATAGAGAAGAAACGGAGGTAGTATCTGAGAGAGTCATGAGCGTGGATATAAATTAATGTTATGTAGTATACATTTTTTGAAAAGAATATTATTTTATATATAAGCATTCCATAAATTAATCTAAACACTATAAATTTAAATTTTTTACAATTTAGAGATCGTGCATATAAATAAAAAATTATTTATGAAACTCAAATTTCTCGTTAAGAATAATTGAATTGAAATTTAAATTGATTGAGTCTACGCAATGGGTGCTTAACCTACAGTGAGGTATAATTTTGAATCACATCGGAATGGAGCAATAAACTACCAGTGAAGCTATTTATAAAAAGTTATAGATCTCTTCACTTCTCTTAACTTTTATAGTGGGTAGCTCAGTAAGAGATATGTTGGGACCTTTTAATTTCAAATTTGTTGGGACATTTTAGCGCCGGAGTGAAGTTTAGGAGCTGGAGTGAGATCCCCACCCAATAAATGCAAAGTGTCCTTATAATTTATTGAGTGCGAAATCATCAAGGTTGCGTTTGGATAACTAGATTTGGATTTGAATTTGGATTTCAAATCCAAAAATTTCAAATCCTGGAATTTGAAATTCAGACGGATTTGAATTCCCCTGTTTGGACAGTATTAATAAACTAAAATTTGAAATCATAAATTTGAAATCTCTTGTTTGGATACCATTCTGCAAAAAAAAATTGATTTTTGAATTCACACAAGATTTAGACATGAGAACAGTTGCACACTCGCTGTATTATCAAAACAGCGTCTTAGAAGTCGGCACATATGCAACGTAGTGGTGAATTCTCATGAAAAAAAAAAATTTAAAACACTAGAAACGGTAAAATACACTGCATGATAAATCAACAGTCGTTGATTGCATTCAACTGTTTTGACATTATACCCACTGAAACATCTAAAACATCTAACAGTAGCAAGCAAATATAAACAAAAAACTTAACATCTAAAAATCAACAAAAAATGTTAAAACATCAAACCAACATCCAGTTAAGTTCTTACAAAATTCGTCCATAACATACTAAAATTAGCAACGAAACCCACACCGCTCTAATTATTCGGGTCAAGCAAAAACCAAATCCACTCGGATTTCTGATCATCGGGAAGACTTTTAAGCAGCTCAAACTCTTTCGGGTTGCCACTCATCAACCTTTGAGTTGCTTTGAAAATCTCAAATTGAGATAACCCTACCACCTTTGAAACCTCACAGTGAATCTCTTCGGCAGAGGGTTGCTGTTGATCCTGAGCTTTCTTTGCGACTAAATACTCTTTCATAGTAGCAGCTAACTCCCCAATCACATCGCCGAGGGGATCATTTCTACGCCTCTTCTTTCCCTTTCCTTCATGAGTTGAAGTATTTGAAGTTGATGGTGCTTGTGCGCTTGGGCTGGAGTTTACTTCTGCCTCCTCTTCTAACATTGCTCCAACAGCATCCTCATAGTTTTCGGCATTTGTCCCTGTGGCTTTGTCAGCACCACATAACATAACAATATCGTCCCAGTTTTCTATAACCTTATTCTTGTATGCACCGACGTCTTTGTTTTCCTGTTTTCATCCAAACATGGTAACATGAGTTACTATCAGAACATCACATAGAGCATCAAACTGTAATGCAATCAGGTAAAAGATGTAATATCTAGCATTATCAAAATAATTTTAGCAGATATTCGATTTTCAAATAAATGTTAGATGTCATACATTGGATAAATGGCCAAGCCACCACAGTGACCAACACCAGCCATTGCCATAGCCTAATACCCACACACAGTACCTACTCGTACAACGATTCAGTAACCCAACTAAGACCTAAACCCAGCAACCACTGCTACCACCAGAATTCATCTGTACCAACAAAGGCACAGGTTGCTTGACTGCGTAGTCTCTAGAATGCAGTAGCATATTCAGAACCTGACAATTAGATAGCATGTGCAGCTGATGGTGGGAATTGGGCAACTATTCTTTTGTAATGAAAAGGTAAAATATACCGTGGCAGATCAAAAATGAAGAGAGCAATTTTAGTTGCTTCTCTATCTTCAGACCCGGGCTGTGAAAAGGTACAAACTGATTGTTCCACTTTCCGAATTTTATGATGTCGACAACTTGGCATAAAGTAAGACCTCAAAATTGTTTTCTGCATGAGCTAGCTATTTAAGCTATCAAAGAGGGCAAGAAAAAGTGAACAGAGTTTTGAAAAATGAATGCATCATGGTTGGAGCTTTCCCTTTTGAGACTGAATTACTATATAGGAGGAGTGCACTTCTAAAATATCCCAACTATTTCTTGCACATAACCTGTTCCTTCTCTTAAAAGAAAAGGAAAAAAAATCTTACTGTTGACTATTGAGTGACTGGGAAACAGTAGTTTGGCTGTATGGTTGGTCTTATTCTCTTCTTATATTTTAATCTTGACTAAGCTAATCAATATTTGTCCACTTTGTGATCACCACCAATAACAAATTGAATAAAAATAAAATGAAAAATAAAACAAACATCACTTCTGTTCTGTCTAGAAAATTGCAAACAAACATCACTTCTGTTTTTTTGGGAGCAAAAACAGCAAACTAAACTCATAAATCATTTCTATCATATCCCAGCTTTGTCTAGAAAATTTTGATGCTATATCAGTAGATAGAGCAATCAGTCAAGAACCAGCAGCAGTACCAAGAAATCCTTTTTTTTTTTTGCTAAAAATCGACATTTTTCCTATACTAGATCAACCTCTTATCATTCTTCAGTGTCAACAAAGATATCGGAATATTTTAGCTTGTGATAGCAATTTGCAAGTAGAAGTCTGTGCTTGCAAGTTCCAACAGTTAAATGAGAAGAATAAGTGTCACAACTGTTAAATAAGAGCAGACACATACCTTCACATATGCATTCCAGACAGGCAAGTCATCAGGTGTAACCACCACCATTTTTCTGACATCGTCCCACTGTATACCACTTAGACTGGTTTGAATTTTAGTAATAGCTGTATAATGAGTCGTCCAAACCTTCAACCTGTTTTTAATATTATCCCTTGTTAAGTTGAGCTTTAACGAGCTGTTGATGTGCTCCATAGCTGCTTGGTAAGCAGCAGCTTGGAAGCTCCCCTCAACTCTATTGCCTTGAGCTACCTGGTCATATAAAACAGTAGCTAAGGCACGATCCATTTCCTTGTTCCAACTTACATACGACCGGGACATCTTTCAAAAACCTGTAACTTACAACATTAAAGGACATAATAAGTTCTAAGCACTCGGTGAACAAGTTAGCAGAAGAGACCATTCAAAGCATAGCATAACTATTCTGAAATTGAGAGAGCAGAGTGGGGAGAATAGAATAGAACATGATATTATGCAAATTGTAATACAGATATGTGAAATGCTGAAAGTGATGATAACTATAAACAGGTCATAGCTCTTTGCAGAGTTAACATTCAGTAATTATTCAAAGAGTTTTGATGTTGTATTTCAGAAAAAAAACAGGAAAAGTCATAGAAAAATGAAGCTAAACAACCGAAAACTCCTTCAGCGTCATATACATTAGTCTAGCATCTGGATAATTACTCCTACATTTACCAATATTAGACCCAATCAATTGAACCATTTCACCTATAAAACCACCCTGCACCTTACATAAGAGTATTGATGTTATCACTACTAAATCTAAAACTATTAGTTGCTTCATCTGCAGTAAGAGTAATTTCATACAAAGACAAATCATTCAAAGGGGTAGAACAGTAACAAAGCAAACATCACCATACCAGGTTGTGTCTTCTACGTCACCATACCAGTACACAACCTGCAGTATACCACTGCAGTACACCACCTATTCCACCTCCTAACAGCCACCATCCAACTCCTAAAACCCTGAATTCAGACACCATTAACACCTCCAAAACCACCCTGAAATTCCACCTGAACCAATCAAATTACCACCATGACCGCCAACTTTCTGAATTCGCTAACAACACATGCACCGTTGTCAGCCACCTACACCAAACCCCTGCAATCAGACCAATTACAGACCCGAAACAAACCCAGTAAATTCAATAATAGACCCAATCAACACGATATGTGAAGGCAAATAATGATATTATGCATTATATTACGCAAATAATTGAAGGCTTACCTTCATCATCTACATATGTCTGCGTCGACGCTGAAAATCAGCGAACATCTTTGCTGCCAAAGTATCTCTAAAAGCTGTCCATTCTGGGGTAACGTTGACTGAAGTTATATTTTCAATATTAGACTCACTCTCACTTATTGGGGCGTTCTCCAATTCCTCGTCAACTTCGTTCAACATTGAATCTAATACAATCTCATTCCGTAAGAAGTTATGCAGGATACAACAGGCACTAATGATCCGAATTTGACTTTTCACACTATAGAAACAAGGTGCACGAAGAATGGCCCATCTCTTTTCAACAGTCCAAATGCTCGCTCAATATCGTTGAAGAAGAGATGGGCCATTCTTCGTGCACCTTGTTTCTATAGTGTGAAAAGTCAAATTCGGATCATTAGTGCCTGTTGTATCCTGCATAACTTCTTACGGAATGAGATTGTATTAGATTCAATGTTGAACGAAGTTGACGAGGAATTGGAGAACGCCCCAATAAGTGAGAGTGAGTCTAATATTGAAAATATAACTTCAGTCAACGTTACCCCAGAATGGACAGCTTTTAGAGATACTTTGGCAGCAAAGATGTTCGCTGATTTTCAGCGTCGACGCAGACATATGTAGATGATGAAGGTAAGCCTTCAATTATTTGCGTAATATAATGCATAATATCATTATTTGCCTTCACATATCGTGTTGATTGGGTCTATTATTGAATTTACTGGGTTTGTTTCGGGTCTGTAATTGGTCTGATTGCAGGGGTTTGGTGTAGGTGGCTGACAACGGTGCATGTGTTGTTAGCGAATTCAGAAAGTTGGCGGTCATGGTGGTAATTTGATTGGTTCAGGTGGAATTTCAGGGTGGTTTTGGAGGTGTTAATGGTGTCTGAATTCAGGGTTTTAGGAGTTGGATGGTGGCTGTTAGGAGGTGGAATAGGTGGTGTACTGCAGTGGTATACTGCAGGTTGTGTACTGGTATGGTGACGTAGAAGACACAACCTGGTATGGTGATGTTTGCTTTGTTACTGTTCTACCCCTTTGAATGATTTGTCTTTGTATGAAATTACTCTTACTGCAGATGAAGCAACTAATAGTTTTAGATTTAGTAGTGATAACATCAATACTCTTATGTAAGGTGCAGGGTGGTTTTATAGGTGAAATGGTTCAATTGATTGGGTCTAATATTGGTAAATGTAGGAGTAATTATCCAGATGCTAGACTAATGTATATGACGCTGAAGGAGTTTTCGGTTGTTTAGCTTCATTTTTCTATGACTTTTCCTGATTTTTTTTCTGAAATACAACATCAAAACTCTTTGAATAATTACTGAATGTTAACTCTGCAAAGAGCTATGACCTGTTTATAGTTATCATCTCTTTCAGCATTTCACATATCTGTATTACAATTTGCATAATATCATGTTCTATTCTATTCTCCCCACTCTGCTCTCTCAATTTCAGAATAGTTATGCTATGCTTTGAATGGTCTCTTCTGCTAACTTGTTCACCGAGTGCTTAGAACTTATTATGTTCTTTAATGTTGTAAGTTACAGGTTTTTGAAAGATGTCCCGGTCGTATGTAAGTTGGAACAAGGAAATGGATCGTGCCTTAGCTACTGTTTTATATGACCAGGTAGCTCAAGGCAATAGAGTTGAGGGGAGCTTCCAAGCTGCTGCTTACCAAGCAGCTATGGAGCACATCAACAGCTCGTTAAAGCTCAACTTAACAAGGGATAATATTAAAAACAGGTTGAAGGTTTGGACGACTCATTATACAGCTATTACTAAAATTCAAACCAGTCTAAGTGGTATACAGTGGGACGATGTCAGAAAAATGGTGGTGGTTACACCTGATGACTTGCCTGTCTGGAATGCATATGTGAAGGTATGTGTCTGCTCTTATTTAACAGTTGTGACACTTATTCTTCTCATTTAACTGTTGGAACTTGCAAGCACAGACTTCTACTTGCAAATTGCTATCACAAGCTAAAATATTCCGATATCTTTGTTGACACTGAAGAATGATAAGAGGTTGATCTAGTATAGGAAAAATGTCGATTTTTAGCAAAAAAAAAGGGATTTCTTGGTACTGCTGCTGGTTCTTGACTGATTGCTCTATCTACTGATATAGCATCAAAATTTTCTAGACAAAGCTGTGATATGATAGAAATGATTTATGAGTTTAGTTTGCTGTTTTTGCTCCCAAAAAAACAGAAGTGATGTTTGTTTGCAATTTTCTAGACAGAACAGAAGTGATGTTTGTTTTATTTTTCATTTTATTTTTATTCAATTTGTTATTGGTGGTGATCACAAAGTGGACAAATATTGATTAGCTTAGTCAAGATTAAAATATAAGAAGAGAATAAGACCAACCATACAGCCAAACTACTGTTTCCCAGTCACTCAATAGTCAACAATAAGATTTTTTTTCCTTTTCTTTTAAGAGAAGGAACAGGTTATGTGCAAGAAATAGTTGGGATATTTTAGAAGTGCACTCCTCCTATATAGTAATTCAGTCTCAAAAGGGAAAGCTCCAACCATGATGCATTCATTTTTCAAAACTCTGTTCACTTTTTCTTGCCCTCTTTGATAGCTTAAATAGCTAGCTCATGCAGAAAACAATTTTGAGGTCTTACTTTATGCCAAGTTGTCGACATCATAAAATTCGGAAAGTGGAACAATCAGTTTGTACCTTTTCACAGCCCGGGTCTGAAGATAGAGAAGCAACTAAAATTGCTCTCTTCATTTTTGATCTGCCACGGTATATTTTACCTTTTCATTACAAAAGAATAGTTGCCCAATTCCCACCATCAGCTGCACATGCTATCTAATTGTCAGGTTCTGAATATGCTACTGCATTCTAGAGACTACGCAGTCAAGCAACCTGTGCCTTTGTTGGTACAGATGAATTCTGGTGGTAGCAGTGGTTGCTGGGTTTAGGTCTTAGTTGGGTTACTGAATCGGTGTAGGAGTAGGTACTGTGTGTGGGTATTAGGCTATGGCAATGGCTGGTGTTGGTCACTGTGGTGGCTTGGCCATTTATCCAATGTATGACATCTAACATTTATTTGAAAATCGAATATCTGCTAAAATTATTTTGATAATGCTAGATATTACATCTTTTACCTGATTGCATTACAGTTTGATGCTCTATGTGATGTTCTGATAGTAACTCATGTTACCATGTTTGGATGAAAACAGGAAAACAAAGACGTCGGTGCATACAAGAATAAGGTTATAGAAAACTGGGACGATATTGTTATGTTATGTGGTGCTGACAAAGCCACAGGGACAAATGCCGAAAACTATGAGGATGCTGTTGGAGCAATGTTAGAAGAGGAGGCAGAAGTAAACTCCAGCCCAAGCGCACAAGCACCATCAACTTCAAATACTTCAACTCATGAAGGAAAGGGAAAGAAGAGGCGTAGAAATGATCCTCTCGGCGATGTGATTGGGGAGTTAGCTGCTACTATGAAAGAGTATTTAGTCGCAAAGAAAGCTCAGGATCAACAGCAACCCTCTGCCGAAGAGATTCACTGTGAGGTTTCAAAGGTGGTAGGGTTATCTCAATTTGAGATTTTCAAAGCAACTCAAAGGTTGATGAGTGGCAACCCGAAAGAGTTTGAGCTGCTTAAAAGTCTTCCCGATGATCAGAAATCCGAGTGGATTTGGTTTTTGCTTGACCCGATGTAGATACTGCTTTCTGAGCTGACAGATCTTGGCCACGTGGCAGCCATCCAGCACACCATATTGTGCTCCACACACACTGGATCACCAGCCGAGCTGATCCATGTGGGGGATGCGAGACAGAGCCCTCGCATACCACTGCACGGGACTTGTAGGGACTTGTGGTTTGGAGGCTAGAGTAAGCCCTGTCGCGTGCGAGCCAAGCCCGCACGCGACCTTTAGTAACTGTTTTGAGAGATTTATGGCACGAGCTCCATAAACCCGGTCAATCCGGTCAAACCCGGTCAACCTCGTAACGGTTCCGGTATTCGCGCACCACGTGCTGTAACGGTCCCTATATACTCGGACGAACGTGCCGTTATGGTTAAGCTAATTAAGCCGCCATTAATGGGCGCATTAACCACACTACAACGGTCACGTTCTCCAGTATATATAGATCGTCGACCTTTCCATACAAAGGAGAACACACTGCTATACGCGGAAGCTCTGCCACACCTCTGTCTCTCTCTCAGACATTGCTACTGCCTTACTCTCTCCCTACACACAACCCCACTCTTCCTGTGCGATCCTTGATCCACTACACACGGTGCACACGGAGGTCTCCCCGCCGGAATCTCTTGTGCACATTTTGGTGAACCCGACGTGAACTTACCAACAAAAGCAACCATGTCTCAGGAGGATGATGTCAGCAACCGATCGCCTTCCACCGAAACTCCCTCGGGAGACGAGACCCGCCGTACTCCAACGACTCCCGGCGAGGCACCGACGTTAGAGTCTTTGGACGCCACTGTCCAAAGTCAGGCGAAAGCTCTCAAGGCTCAATCTGCGCAATTAGAACAAATCTTGGCCGTTCTGGGTACCCTTGCGCCAAACCCTTCGTCAGCCGCCGCTGTCTCTCAGGGAGGAGGAACCCCTACCGCTCAAGGATTGGGAGTGTCAACCGCACCTCCCAACCCTCATCTGCAGACTCCACCGTCGGCTACGCAGCTGCCTTCGGTTCAGGGATCGACGGCACAGATGCTGCCTCCTGCCGCTCACGCTCCTCAGCCCTCGGCTTTGGCGTCCAACCCAACTCTGCAGTACCCTTTACCTCCCCCAACGATGATCTGGGGAAATGCGGGTAGTCAGTATGCTCCCAATCCTCCGGCGGCGTATGTGTCGCCACCGCCTGCGGCAACCCCTCCGTCAGCTAGCGAGGGGAGCATTCCAGAATGCATGACGTCTTTGCAGAAGCGCGTGGACACTATTCTGGCTCATCAGTCATTCGCGGATACCATTATCCCAAAGCTAGACAACGATCCACCCATTCCACGGGAAATCTATCTCATGCCTAACCCGGCGGGGTACAAGGCTCCTAAATGGGATAAGTTCGAGGATGTCAACGGAAACGCTCATGAGCATGTCATGCGTTTCATTGATGTCATGGGTCCGTACGGAGCTGAACCCAAGCTGCTGATGCGAGAGTTCCCAAAATCTCTTGGGAATGTAGCATACAAATGGTACCGAACATTGGAGGCCGGATCCGTGAAGACTTGGGACGACATGGTCCAGAAGTTCTACACCAAGTTCTTCCAGATGGAAGAAAAGGTGACGATGATCCATCTCTCGCGGATGTACCAGAAGCGCGAAGAGGATGGAATCACTTTCATCAAGAAATTCAGGGCGAAATCCTTGGAGTGCAAAGATCCAATGCCTGAAAGCCGGCTCGTAGAGATATGCCTTCAGTGCATGCGAGATGAATACAAAGGTATGCTAATCAATTTGCAAACACCTACATTTTCAAAGCTAATCGAATGCACGAAGAATATCGAGCCTATAGTCGAGAGACAGAAAAAGAAGAGCGCTCCAGAGCGACCTGCGAGCGGCACTACTTACAAGATCGGGAGGTTTAGCTACAAGAGGGGACGCGAAGCTGAGGTCAATACAGTTTCGCCCCAGAAACAAGCGAAGGTTACGAACTTCGATGCACCGCCTCGGTAGAGGAAGCAAGTGACCTCTGCAGACAGTGGCGCAAGGACGGCGTCCTGCCACCGCTCGAGAAAACACCCTCCAAGGAGATGGTAAGGGACCCCAAGTGGTGCGAGTACCACGGCAAGGTCATGCATCCCACGGCCGAGTGCAAGAAACTCAGGTTCGCGTTTCGATCAGAAGATGAAGAACGGCGAGCTCATCGTCAGCGATCACTGGAAGGACGTGCGCAACAACCCGCTTCCCGCGCATGCGGAACCGGGCTCGAAGGGCAAAGAGGTCGCCATGATCTCGATCGTCGACTTGGAAGAAGTCGCAGAGGATGGCCTGCCCATCGTCGCCGAGGTCCATGAAGACGAAGACTATAGCATGGACACAGAGGATGAACGTGCCGACCGCATGAAAGGGTCGCATGGCTTCAACAAATTCTTCGACGAGATGAATTTCTCCGAGAAGTGCCGGATTGATATGACGAAAGCGATTTTGAGGATAGCAGAGGACTACGAGGAGGACCTTGTAGTCTCTAACGGGAAAGTCATCAGGGCATCCCGCTCTACGGAAAAGATTATGACCTTTTCTGCCAGCGACAAGAAGACGGACGCGAGCCACCAGAGACCTCTGTACGTGACCGCCATCATCAATGGCGTCGAGTTCAAACGAGCGTTCGTCGATGGAGGAGCAGCGGTCAACGTTGTTCCGCTCCACACACTGAGGCTAGCAGGGATCCCCGAACATAAGGTAGTCAGGCGTCCATCTCCGCTGGTGGGATTCGGAAGCGACTCTAGAATGACAATCGGATGGATCCGCCTGGGCGTTCAGATTGGCAAAATCAAGTGCTCAGCGAAGTTCTATGTCATAGACGCGAACACCACATACCACATGATCATAGGTCGAGCCTGGATTCATCGCTTCGACGCAGTCCCTTCGACGGCTCACCAGGTTATGAAAGCTATCTGGAACGACAGAATAGTCGAGATACCGGCTTCGACAAACCCGTTCAACTTGGACGAAGCACATCTCAGCGAGGCGGTGTGGTTCACTGAGATGGCAGATGAGCAAACACCCGGACCATTCAACCCTACTCCTTTGCCTCTCTGGGAGGACATCAAGGACCAATCGCCTGCAGGGGTAATGGTGACGAGGGAAGATGCCAAGGAAAAGTCGTCTACACGCGAAGAGGCGCCGCGTATCGCATATCATCGAAAGAACGTGTACACTCTGAAGAGGATCACAAAGCATGACCCCGAGGGCAAGGAGATAGAGAGCTTCTACGCCAATGGGAAGAAATGCTACCGCATATGAAGGTGCGCGGGGATGTCCTCACGCGGGCATGGGGATATCCCTGGGCAAATCAATCAAATCGAGCAAATTGCGCTGACGGAAGAGCTAACACAGGGCACTCCAAACGAGAAACTCAAAGAAGCGCCTGAATGCATGGAAGACAGGCCAAGACCTCAAAAGCAAGAGCTAAAGGAAGTGTTCCTCAGCCCGAACGAGGAAAAGAAAAGGCCAGTCTTCCTGAGCGCAGATCTCACAAGCGAAGAAGAACAAGGGCCGCTACAGCTCCTAACTGAATACAAGGATGTGTTCGCATGGGAGTATGATGAGATGCCAGGTCTGGATACAAGCATCACCATGCACCGTTTAGACATCATCCCCGGGTCTAAACCGGTCAAGCAGAGCACGAGAAGCTTCAGGCCGGAGCTTAACGTGAAGATCAAGCAGGAGATTGTCAAACTCCTAGATGCCAAGTTCATAGAGCCGAATCATCATCCCACATGGCTGGCCAACATCGTGCCAGTGGTGAAGAAGAACGGACAGCTCTGCATCTGCGTGGACTTTCGAGATCTCAATCGCTTCTGCCCCAAGGACGATTTCCCACTGCCCAACATCGATTTGCTTATCGATTCAACAGCGGGTCATCGCATGTTCAGTTTCATGGACGGCTTCAGCGGATATAACCAAATCAAGATGGATCCCGAAGATGCGCGGAAAACAGCATTCATCACTCCTGTAGGGGTATTCAACTACACGGTGATGCCAATCGGTCTTAAGAACGCGGGCGCGACCTATCAGCGGGCCATGATGGCTCTATTCCACGATATGATGCACAAAGAGGTGGAATTCTATGTGGATGACCTGGTGGTTAAATCCAAGCACGAAGCAGACCACCTCGCAGATCTGCGAAAGGTGTTCAATAGATGCATACGCTTTCAACTGAAGATGAATCCCATGAAATGCGCGTTCGGGGTGACATCAGGGAAATTCTTGGGATGCGTGGTTCATCGCCAAGGGATCGAGCCCGACCCCGCGAAAGTATCAGCTATCACTGGCATGACGCCACCCCATAATCAGAGCGCATTAAAGACATTTTTAGGAAAGCTATCCTATCTGCGGAGATTCATCCCAGCAATTGCCGAAATCACATGCTGTTTCAGTACTCTTCTCAAGAAGGACGCCGCGTACAACTGGGCTCCGGAGCACGAAGTCGCATTCGGAAAGCTGAAGGATTTACTCACGTCCTCAAAGATAATGATCGCGCCTCAACTGGGATCACCGCTTCTGCTATATCGGACATCTACAAGGAGATCTATAGGAGCGCTCTTAGCTCAGGAGTATGAAAGCCAGGAGAGGCCTATCTACTACATCTCTCGCATCGTGCAGCCTGCTGAATCAAGGTACACAGACATCGAACGTCATTGCCTTGCCTTATTCTTCGTGATAGAGAAGTTGAAACACTATTTTGCATCACACAAAGTAGTAGTGGTCACCAAGAGCGACCCCATAAGATACTTGCTAACTCACACTACTCCGGGAGGGAGACTGGCGAAATGGTACATGACCATTTCCCAATACGATATCACATGCGTACGACCACGAGCGATCAAGTCGCAAGCGGTAGCGGATCTGTTGGCACAGTTCCCCGACGACAGCCACGAACCCGTAATCGAAGAAGAGCTCGAAGGCCTTGAAATCTACGCAATCGACGTGCCCTATTGGACTCTCCACTTCGACGGTTCTTCAACCCGGAAAGGCGGAGGCATTGGGATAGTCTTGACAAAGCCAGATGGGGAAGTCATACAGATGTCCGCAAAACTCAACTTCGCAGTTAGGAACAACGAAGCGGAATACGAGGCTCTCATTGTGGGGCTCCGTGCGGCGAGAGCTTTGGAAGTGAGCAACCTAACAGTCATGGGAGATTCCAAGCTGATTGTTAAGCAAGCCTCGGGCGAATATGGTTTGAAGGAGATCAACCTCCTGTCTTACCGCACCTTAGTACAGAAGCTGATGCAGAAATTCTGCGATGTGAAGTACGAGCACAAGCCCCAAGCAGACAACAGGCACGCAGACGCCTTAGCAACCTTCGGGTCTAAGTTCAGCATAGACAAATGCCCCGCAAGGATTTCCATCGAAGTGCGAACATCGTCGGCATTGACAGAAGATGCGTGCGACGACGAACACATGGATGACACAGACTGGCGGAAACCAATCCTGCAAGCTATTGCGAAGGGCACCAGCAGCGAAAGCTGGGCACTCACAAAAGGATACTGCATCCACGACAACACCCTTTACTACAAAGGCCCGGGAGGAATACTCATGCGATGCGTCTCCAAGCAAGAGGGACAACAACTGTTAGAAAAGATTCACCAACATGCTTGTGGAGAAAGCGAGGTGTCAATCTACAGGAAGGCTCAGAGATATGGCATCCATTGGCCAGACATGTCAATAGCCGCAGCCCTGAAACAAGGGAAGTGCGAGAGTTGCGCACTAATCAAAGATTCTCTACTCATCGCCCTAACCGATGACGACACGGACTGGAGGAAGCCACTATTTGATTTCCTCACCCAGGGCACCATACCCGAGTCAAGAAAAGAAGCCGAAAAATTGAAAAGGAAAGCGTCTCGATACGTGGTACAGGAAAACCTGCTTTGGCGAAGAGGTCACGAGGGCAACTTGCTGCGATGTCTAGACGGCAGAGAAGCACAAGAAGTCATGGACCTTTCTCATCAGGTGGAACATCAAGGAGGCGCGAAATTATGCAGGCAGCTCCTCTCAATCGGGTATTTCTGGCCCACGATGGAGGTCGATTGCCGCACCAAAGTACGACGCTGCCAGGAATGCCAATTCAAAGGGAACCTAGTGCACGCTCCCGCTGTGGATCTACATGCACTAGGGACGCCATGGCCATTTCACACATGGGCTCTAGACTTCATCGGTCCCATCCGACCGACGTCGCATGGGAATCATTTCATTCTCACCGCAACTGAGCTGTTCACCAAGTGGGTGGAAGCCACACCACTAAAGACGGCAAATGCGTTGGCTGTGGTCAATTTCATCCAGGAAAGCATCATATGCAGGTTCGGAATCCCAAAAACCATTCTTTCAGATAACGGTACTCCTTTTGTTAATCGCCAGGTAGCTGCGAAATTAGCGGAGTACAATATCAGGCAGATATGTTCTACCCCTTATTACCCAAAGGGAAACGGACAAGCTGAAGCGACTAACAAAACGCTGTTGAGAATTTTGAGCAAGATGGTCGCAGATGACCACAAGAAGTGGGCCGACTCTCTAAGCATAGCTTTGTGGGCTTACCGAACTTCTCCAAGGACACCCACAGGGGCCTCGCCATTTCTACTATGTTATGGAGCCGAAGCTGTAGTACCTGCGGAGGTTAGAGTCAATTCGGCAAGGTTGGCTTTCCATGCACTCTATGAAAATCAACGCGATCACGACTTAGTCTTGCTGGAGGAAAAGCGAGAACAAGCCAAGAGAACCAACAAGCGGTACCAGGAAAGAATCGCTCGCGCCTACAATAAGACGGTCCAGCGAAGGGATTTCGCAGTCGGAGACTTGGTCTTGCGCGCATCTGATCACTGCATGCGGGAAGCGACTCACCCGAAGTTCGCAGCCAATTGGGAAGGACCCTTCGAAGTCACAGACGTCTTTGACAGTGGCTACTGCAGCATACGAAGGTTGCACGGCACAACCTCTACTCCGAGTTCAGTCAACATGCGCTGGATTAAGAAGTACTATCCCTGACTTCTCTCATTTCATGCGTTTTATTATAACGTTGCTTGATATCTTGTATGGCTACGATTTACACAATCTCCTCCCCCATATGAGAGGATTGTAATCCCATCTCTCCCATATGAGAGCGTTATAATAAAAGAATTCTCCCAAATGAGAAGTTCACATTTCTAGCTGTCTATGTTGCTCTATTCAGTTTGTTATTACTGTTAATCATGGTTTATTCGCCGCAATAGCAATCTGTACAACTGCGATCTTAAGTGATCATCTAAGCCTATCTCTCGCGATAGCAGCCAATGCGATCTTAAGTGATCATCTAAGCCTATCTCTTACGATAGCAGCCTATGCAAATGCGATCTTAAGTGATCATCTAAGCCTATCTCTCGCGATAGCAGCCACTGCGATCTTAAGTGATCATCTAAGCCTATCTCTTACGATAGCAGCCTATGCAAATGCGATCTTAAGTGATCATCTAAGCCTATCTCTTGCGATAGCAGCCAATGCGATCTTAAGTGATCATCTAAGCCTATCTCTCACGATAGCAGCCTATGCAAATGCGATCTTAAGTGATCATCTAAGCCTATCTCCCGCGATAGCAGCCACTGCGATCTTAAGTGATCATATAAGCCTATCTCTTACGATAGCAATCTATGCAAATGCGATCTTAATTGATCATTTAAAGCCTATCTCTTACGATAGCAGTCTGTGCAAATGCGATCTTAATTGATCATAAAAGCCTATCTGTTATGATAGCAGCCTATACAAATGCGATCTTAATTGATCATAAAAGCCTATCTGTTACGATAGCAGCCTATACAAATGCGATCTCAATTGATCTTCTAAAGCCTATCTGTCACGATAGCAACACATACAAATGCGATCTTAATTGATCTTTAAAAACTATCTGTTGCGATAACAGCCTACGCAAAAATGATCTTAGTCGATCTTCTAGTAAAGCCTATCTGCAACGATAGCAACTCGCACAATTTAACGATCTCAATTGATCTACTAAAGACTATCTGCCACGATAGCAACTTGCAACATTGTGAAGATGATCTTAAATGATCCACAAAGACCAATCATAAGCCCATCTGTCAGGATGGCACAGCTGCGAAAATATGATCTCGAACGATCTAGCGAAGCATCAGCGAATTAATATATCGCAAATGCGAAACCATTACATAGCATTATGCAAGGCCAAATATGCCGAAACGCATGCGAAATTGTATTTTGTTGTAAAGAGACAGCAGATAATACAAAAGCTATTTATCATTACGAGTCAAATGACTTACAATTTATCTGTCTAGATAGCAGCTTACAAGCGAAAAGCTCGAATCTAACTACGCAGCCAACATGGCTTACAATACATTCGAAAAGTGGCTGACAAGCCAGAAACACACTACGGAATTCCGACTAGAAAAGGATGAACCCACCGGTTTCAACACCGGCTACGCAACACGCAGATCTGCGGGTGAACATCCGTAGCGGGGAGGATCTTGCTCTAAAAGAGCCACATGAAGCCATACGCTCAAGATCCCGGTATCCGACAAGACCGTTGTCAGATCTGCACCCCATAACATTTGCCCAAGGAACCACCAGTTCCGGCGATCCACAAGCAAGCAGAAGCTCCAAAGGGCAAGGGCTCCTTGTAGACGGGGATGAACGCGACAGTTCGTCACCCCGAGCTCACAAACGTGAAGGTGACGGATTCTTCTCCAGGGATGCTGAAGAAGAATTTCGCCGTTCATTACGAGACGGTAGCACGGTCACTTCGGCGCTGCACCTCACCACGAGGCGGCCGGAAACATGACCTGCACACATAATACACGAAGAAATTTCTTCGAACACACATGAGATATTATCTGCATCTTCTTTATGATGGTTATAAAGAGCAATAAGCCTCATAAAGTGGATCTTGGAAACTATTTCTACAGCACAAAGCGCAAACTCAGGATTCACAACTTGAAGTTGCCATGAATCAACGAAAAATAAGCGTTGAAGCCAGCAGTCATAAGGACTCACGGCAAAGCACATTTTTGGGATGAAGAACCCAAATAGCAAGGACAGGGTTTATATAGACCCTGTACTGACTCTCCGGTTGCCAAAGATGAGTCAGCAGAATTCAAAAAGAGGGTAAGTTCAATCACTTACGCCTTGAAAAGCGGTAACAATCAATTACCCTACTAAAGGCTACGACGATTCAGTTGCGTATCCTAATAAATGACGGATAGTCATGATTCGGATGGACTTCCCAACGAAAGCGTGCTTATCTGCCGAGAAATTAGCGCGAAAATCAAGCAGAGTATCAATTGCTGATGTCATAATTGGATATGCACAGAAATATCCAATCAAATCCCGGAAAAGGGCAAAACGGGAAAATTCATTGTTTTTGTTGAAAAAAAAGGGGGGAGAAACCCTAGCAACATTACATTAATGTTCAAAGACATTACATTAATGTTCCAGCTATTTTCTTGCTATTTTTGCAAAATTCGAAAATCAAAGCAAATTCTTGATTAAGGAATCTTGGGGCTCGAATTGCTCGCTCAGCTTCTCCACTTGTTCTACTTCTTGCTTCAATAGCTCGCACCTGGCATTCATCTCATGATAGAGCTTCAGAGCTTCATCGACTTTTTGCTTTTGCTGCTCCACCTTCTGCTTCTCAGCTGCGAGATTCTGGTGGCCGAGCTTCAAAGTTACAGCTGCGCGAATCAGCGTGACTCTGTTCATAAGAAACTTGAAGCCCATTCTGCCTTGGACTTTGGTCACGAGATTTTGGCACATGCCACATAGCAATTCAGCACTCTGGACCGAAATGGTCGCAGGCGTAGCCGCAGATAGCTGCTCCAAAATCCAGATGGCTTCAGTGAGAAACAGCCTCCTGTCGAAGGGCCCTATCTCCAGAGATCTCACAAACGACTGCGGGTAGGTCAGACGCATTCGAACCACCCAGTCTACATCGGTTTGCTTCAAACCTGAGAAGGCGTCAAAAATAAGTTATGATGTCAAAACTCGCAAGCGAATAATGCGACGTGCGAACAGTAAAGCTCTACTTACCCGTTCCTTCCAGAATCTCATGAAGAGAAGGAATGCGGGCTGCCGGGTTGTTCGAAGATTGCCCTCGCTCCATAGCTCTCCTATCAGCTGCGAGCTCCAATCTCTCGTAGTCGGGAGGAAGAGTGTAGGTCGCACCAGCTGCGACTGCATTCCCAACCTGCGAGCCCCAAATGCTCCACGCAGGAATAGGTGCCTCGGGCTCAGTCATCGCCGGAGGCGAAGGGACAGCCGAAGTCGCTTGGCGAAGGGCGCTCTCAGATGCGAACGCATTAGCAGCACTTGTCCTTACTTCCTCTGCACTGGTACGGACATCTTCATCCACCAGCACGGCATCAGTCCCAGCATCGTCGGAAAGTTCGATGATGTCCTCGAGAGGCTCACCCGCGTGGTCAGCAGCTGCGACGGGCTTCTCGGTATGAGAGCTCGGAATTGAAACATAGGACGCAGAAGGCTGACTTCTCTGCTCCAGCTCAGGTTCCTCAGCATGACCTGCGACATTAAATGCGATGATATGAGGTAACTTGCGCTATAAGTTATTTTGCTATCTTTACTAAAGCTAAGAGTAAGCACCTCCACGCGAAGGTGGGATTGAGGTATCTTCATCATACACTAAGGACGTGGAACCATACCCTATCAGTGTGTCCTCACTAAGCAAGTCTTTAAGAGAAGCGTGACCTGGGATGCGAATAAACCAGTCATGATTCTGCCTCAAGTTGCTAAAGCCTAGTACGTGCGTATCACTCAAATAGTTACCTGAAGGTTCTCCGCATTTGCCTACTAACCAACGGCGAATGTCAGCCTTTGACACACCATGCTTTAACGCACCCACAATAACATCTCTATAAGTTACTGCGAGATTGAAGATCTCACCTTTATCGCCACCTGCGATCTCTTCGAAGTCTGCTTGGACTTGCTCCAAGGCCGCTGCATCCTCTCCGGGAACCTCATCTTCCTCTTCCGTATGAGGAGCCACTTCTTCGGGAAGCTCGTCATCCTCGTCGACTGGACATACTAAGTCGTCAACATGCTGATCTTCGAGGCTCCGCTGTTTCACACGCTCGAGCTCCTCTTCCTCTCGCCGCCTCCTTCTTTCAGCAGCCTCCGCGGCTGTCTTCCGGGACTCAGCAAGAACGTCCTCGCTTATGGGATCGTCTGGAATGCCAGAATGCGCATCTCTCTTTTGTCTCTTGGCCACAAGGCCACCAATGGTTTCATCATCATCATCTGCGAATACACGAATGGTTTAAAGAAAAGAAGTGCAAAGAAGTTACGATAACGGGAAAGGAAATGCGACGGAGGTACCTCCTGATTCTTCCTCATGCATCACAACTGTTACTTCTTCTTCTTCATCACTTGCTTGGGGCTCCTGCCTCTCTTCCTCTTCCTCTTGATTGAATGGAACGAAAGTCTCAACTGCGAGATCTTTCCGCACTTTGCTGGGCATGCGACCTTTGCCTTTGTCCTTGATAGAAAGGGATCTCACTGGGGGGGAAGCTGGGGCATTCCTAGGGGAAGAAATCGTAATTCCCTTTTGCCGAGGTCTCTTCACTCTTGGCGCCGCAGTCGCTGGAGGAGACGGGTCATCTCCAGAAGGAGACGGAGCCGGAGGATTATCTATCAGCGAGTCAGCAAAAGCATTCATGACTGCGCGAATCTTTGTTTCGAGCTCAGGTTCCATCCTCCACGCTAGCCGGAACGACTGCCTTTGTCTTCTGGTGGCAACAATGGCGTTAACCAATGACTTGGAGCGATCACAAGATGCGAATCGCCGCACATGACACTACAACCATACAGAATAAAGATGTCAGCATAAGGAAATCAAAAAGCTTAAATGCACGCGGAGAAATCGCTTACCTCAGCAAATGCCTTGCTATATCTGACGACATGCGTATCGCCCTTCTTAATTGCGGCGACTTGCTCCTTCAGAATGACATCAGGGCACAAATGGTTCTCACGATCCCACAGTGAGTAGTAACCATACTCAGACTCGCTCAGACTGCAAGTGGGGCGAAACGGAAAAGAGTTCCTTTTGATCAAGGGAGATCTACTTGGCTGCGCGGCTGACTCCGTCTCAATCCTCGTTTGCTGGGCAACCCAGTATGCGAGCCAGTTCTGGGAACAACCACCCTCGCGGGTTCCCGCAGGCTGCTCAAAAGGAAGATTGTTCATGAAAACCGTCTTGCACTCCTTTGTTAGCAAGCGCTTGTAGCATCCTCTGACAATGGACTGGGGCCAGATTGATGGGGCCACCGCATCAAAACAAACTGAGGAGAAACTTGAGTAGGGTCAACGTCCACGGTAAGCTTTTCATACCTCGGCGCGAGCTCACGAATATGCTCTGCAAGGGCAGGAAGGGAACCTCGCAGACACCAGCAAAAGAACTCGCGGTAGCGCTCATGGAAATGAGGTCCCCCTTCAAAGAGAAGCTCTTCTGAAAAGACCATGCCTTTAGAGGGGTACAGCTTTGGGAACCATCGCACATTCTCAATGCGCGTGGCATAGGGCCTGGCAGTAAACTCCTTCCGTTTGTCGCATATCAAACTCCAAACGCACTTGGTGTTGCCTGTTCCGAACCATCTCGCAGCTCTTCCGCTGTTGCGCGCTTCTGTCTCGCCTGGGGGACACCACTTGTCAAGTTGGAGAGCAGTTGGAGCATAAGACGGCCAGCGCTCGAAAACCCACATTGTCAAAAAGGAAATATTGACAAAAGTCAGTACATCGAGGCGGCCACGCGGCTCCCTCATAGCCAGAACCAGCTGATCAAGCCTATAGTACAGCGTACCCAAGACCAAGGGTCCGAGTGCGACTCTCTGGCCAAGAGCGAGCCTCACAGCAAGTGGCAACACATGGTAGAAGACTCCATCATGGGGGTGACCATCAATCAGATACCTTGACAGCCAGGCGCAGAGAAAAGCACAAAGGGTCAAATGATAACCCTTGCCCTCTACGTAATTCTCGGCCTCCGGATCTTCACTCAGAAGTTTCTTGGTAATGCTGCTGTTCGCATAGTCTCGAAAGAAGTACTGCAACCATTTGTTCCAGGTATTCTCCGCGGATGTATCAACCAGCTGCCAGTTCGGAAGAGGCTTCGTGGTGGTCCACCGAGTGGAGATTTTCTTCACCTCTGCTAGGCATTCCTCCATCTGCGTGTACAAGGCAATCTCCGCAGATGTCCTCAAGGGACTCAGAGGGTCCACTTCGCCCATGGGGGATAGCTCATACAACATTTGAACGTCCTCGAGTGTGGGGGCAGCCTCGAACTCAGCAAAATGAAACGTATGAGTCGCAGGCGAGTAACGGGACAGAAGGTCTAGAAGCATGGACTGATCCAGCTTCACGGCAGCACCCTTCATAGCACGGATAGCAAAGTATACGCCGGCTTCATTAAGAGTCACGGCGTGATGGTCCAACACGTGGTCAATCCACTCATCCATATAGTCCAATTTTTGGACGAACGCCTGAGTAGAAATCGCAGTATACGGGAAGTGCCCGTTCTCGATCCCCAATCGAACTACATCCTCGGAACCAACCAACTCGAGCAAGGCTGAATTAACTGGGCGAGTCAGCGTCAGCAATCGCTCAACTGGAACAGGATCAGGCATCCTCTTCGCATTTACCCTCGCATGGTAGAAATCTTTGCCGCCTAAAAAGGGGGCTTTTCGCCACAAGGCCTGCGGAAGGTCGGGTATCTCTTCATCTTCCTTGACAGGTCTGGTTACTCTTGTCTTGGCCATTCCTGCGGAAGAGCAAGAAAAAGGGGGGAGAAATACCACACTTCAGTTTGAATTTTGAAATTCAAAGATCTATGCAAAGGAAGACGAACAGTTCCGGTATCGATTTATGCAAAGGAAATTCAAAAGATCTATGCAAAGCCTCTTCAGTTCCGGTTACTCTTGTCTTGGCCATTCCTGCGGAAGAGCAAGAAAAAGGGGGGAGAAATACCACACTTCAGTTTGAATTTTGAAATTCAAAGATCTATGCAAAGGAAGACGAACAGTTCCGGTATCGATTTCAGAAATTGGGGAGTTGCAAGATCTCGTATTGTTGAAGGATTAAAGCAAAGCGGGTTCAAATATCAAAGCCTCTTAACAAATTTCATGGGTTTACAGATTCAACGCAGTTCAAGGCAAACACTGGTATCTTAAATCAAAAGTAAACGAGGCCAACCTTGTTTTCTTGAAGCCTGCTTGGATATGCACAATTGAAGAATACGATTTGCAGTTCTGAACTGGTGATTGATTATCTGGATCTGCTCTCGAAGATCTCCGGGTACCATTCACTTTAAGAGAAAGAAGTGATGCTTTGCAATAATGGGGGATACAAGGTATTTATCCAAAACAATGAAGGGTTGCGTCCTTTCGATAGTCGAATCGCAACCGTCACCGTCGAATCGCGCAATCACAGGACAAGCTGACGTCACGCCTAAAACCCTAAAGGTCAGACGGCACGACTCTAGGGGTTTTAGGTCATAATGACACGCACGGGGGCTGAACTTACCCGTATTTGAATTGGTGCGTGGCGGCGACGCGTATGTTGGTTTCCGCGCATGGAAGCCTATACGGCTATGAGTCTTCACGCGCAGAAAGGGGGCTAATGTAGATACTGCTTTCTGAGCTGACAGATCTTGGCCACGTGGCAGCCATCCAGCACACCATATTGTGCTCCACACACACTGGATCACCAGCCGAGCTGATCCATGTGGGGGCTGCGAGACAGAGCCCTCGCATACCACTGCACGGGACTTGTAGGGACTTGTGGTTTGGAGGCTAGAGTAAGCCCTGTCGCGTGCGAGCCAAGCCCGCACGCGACCTTTAGTAACTGTTTTGAGAGATTTATGGCACGAGCTCCATAAACCCGGTCAATCCGGTCAAACCCGGTCAACCTCGTAACGGTTCCGGTATTCGCGCACCACGTGCTGTAACGGTCCCTATATACTCGGACGAACGTGCCGTTATGGTTAAGCTAATTAAGCCGCCATTAATGGGCGCATTAACCACACTACAACGGTCACGTTCTCCAGTATATATAGATCGTCGACCTTTCCATACAAAGGAGAACACACTGCTATACGCGGAAGCTCTGCCACACCTCTGTCTCTCTCTCAGACATTGCTACTGCCTTACTCTCTCCCTACACACAACCCCACTCTTCCTGTGCGATCCTTGATCCACTACACACGGAGCACACGGAGGTCTCCCCGCCGGAATCTCTTGTGCACACCCGAATAATTAGAGCGGTGTGGGTTTCGTTGCTAATTTTAGTATGTTATGGACGAATTTTGTAAGAACTTAACTGGATGTTGGTTTGATGTTTTAACATTTTTTGTTGATTTTTAGATGTTAAGTTTTTTGTTTATATTTGCTTGCTACTGTTAGATGTTTTAGATGTTTCAGTGGGTATAATGTCAAAACAGTTGAATGCAATCAACGACTGTTGATTTATCATGCAGTGTATTTTACCGTTTCTAGTGTTTTAAATTTTTTTTTCATGAGAATTCACCACTACGTTGCATATGTGCCGACTTCTAAGACGCTGTTTTGATAATACAGCGAGTGTGCAACTGTTCTCATGTCTAAATCTTGTGTGAATTCAAAAATCAATTTTTTTTGCAGAATGGTATCCAAACAAGAGATTTCAAATTTATGATTTCAAATTTTAGTTTATTAATACTGTCCAAACAGGGGAATTCAAATCCGTCTGGATTTCAAATTCCAGGATTTGAAATTTTTGGATTTGAAATCCAAATTCAAATCCAAATCTAGTTATCCAAACGCAACCCTAGCAAATTTTGACTAAAAGGATTGGGAACACGAGAGAGACCCCACCGAGCATAAGAGTATCTCCAATCGATCATGCAAATCAACATTTTATACAAAACGTAAAGGATTTTGTAAAAAATACGACTCCAACAGTACATACATCTTGAGAGGCAAAATGCAGAACATGCAAAATCTTCGCCAAACTTGGCGAGGATAATTGGTTCTGCAAAATATTTTGAACATGTTTTCTATTTTGTCTCAACACATCTTCCTACAATTACTACATAATGATATATGTGTTCCTACAATTTAATTTTTGCCAAACTTGCTATATTTCTTGATATATTTACGTTTGTCATATTGGTAAATATTTTTACTTTTTTTTTGCAGATTTTTTTTGGTGTGGTGACTATTTTTACGTATTTTTCTGAATTTATTGTGTATTTTTTATGAGAAGTAAAACAGAATGCTCAGGATCCGAATCTGGATCCGAATACGATTCGTTTCTGGAGATTTGGATTGTTGGATCCAATACGGATATTGCAAATTAAATCCGGTCTGAATTCGACCCGAATCCGTTATTGGATCCGGTCGGATTTTGATCAAATATGGATCCACTTATTTTGATTGGATATGAATATAGATGAATCCGATTCGAATTCGATCCATTGCCATCCCTACTAATCCACAATTCATTATTTGCACGTGTTGTGAGTGAAGATTAAATATAAAATTATATTTTACATAACTTTTATGAATCATTGTTGGAATAAGACACATTTTGCAAGATGCAAAACAACATTGTTATGTATAATTTGCATTAGAAATACGTATTATTCCTGGAGATGCTTTAAGTGCAAATAGTCTCTCAAATTCTTGACCGCGAAACTGTCATGCAAATTTGGACCGAAAGTGTCGGAGCGATGATTGGATGCAAGAGCGAGACAATTATTTAGAGTTTTAGGTTATTTCGGGCACGAGCCCATCCATCTATCTTCAAGGCCAACTTAGCATTTTCTTTAATTGGGTATTCAGGGCCTTCACTTCTGATTTATTTGGGCTATTAGACAACTATGGCCCAATTAAAATCCTATTAGTTTCTAAAAAAGTCCTATTAGCTCATTATTTTCGTTTCTGGAAGCCGAAAGCGTTTGAGAACTTACCGTCAAAGGAAATCATTTACCTTTTTTTCTTTTTTCTTGTTGTTGTTGTTGTTGTGTTTTTTTTTTTTTTTTTTTTTTTTTTTTTTTTTTTGAGAGAATTGAAATCATTTACTATAGTATAAATAAAAGTTCAAATAATTTTCAAAAAAAAGGTAAATTTGAAGGTTACAAGCCCAACGGTATAATGGGCTGGAACCGCTTTACTTTATACTACCTCCGTTTCTTCTCTATCACACCGGTTTGACTTTTACCACTATTCACTGGGTCACTTTGACCCGGTGATTTGGATAGCAAAATGATATAATTTTTTGATAATTTTTTCACGGTGTTGTAGAGGAAAAGTTGCTCTATAACACGGTGAAAAAATTATTACAAAATCGGATCGTTTTGCTATCCAAATCACCCGGTCAAAGTGACCCAGATACAAGTCAAAAAGTCAAACCGGTGCTATAGAGAAGAAACGGAGGTAGTACGAAGTTTTGAAGCAATTATTTTTTTCTTAATTTGCATGCCCTCCTTGTGTGTTTCTGCTGGTCCAACCTCAGGCCCAAACTTAAATTATTGCAAGAATTTCCAAACCCATTCAGTGGACCGAAAATATTATATTATTTGCTAAAACTGAAATTCCCAGGTAAACAAAATAATTAAGTATTAGACATATGTTTTTTTTTTAAAAAACTACTAGACACATGCTACGTTTTTTTGACACATAATTAGATAATTACGTCACTTTTAAGTAAAGAGGTTGTCATTATTCCACTATGTTTCTTCCGCGATCTGGCACTTGGTTGAGAATGAGGTCACTAATGTATGTCTGCAGATACTCAACGGTGAGGGAGCAATTGACAGCTACAATCACACCATCATAGCTCTTATTTCGAAACTCAAATCGGGGTGCAAGGCTTGCGATTTTTGCCCTATAAGTCTATAGCGAATCTGTTAAAAGTTATTCTCCCTACCATTATTTCAGAATACCAAAGCATCTTTGTACCGGGCCGCATGATATCAAACAATGTTGTGCAACTTTGAACTGTTACATACGATGAAAACAAGGAAAAAAAAGTAAAAGATGATTCTTCGGCCTAAACGTGGATATGAGTGAAGGCTACGACCGATTAGAATGAAAATGAGCTTCGGTTACCGATGGATTGAGGTTGTAATGCAATGCATAACAGGAATACTATCTTCTTTTACTCTATATACCTAGGGAATTGAGAGACCGGTCATTTCAAATGAGGGACAACGACATACAATATAATTGTAAATGGCACAGTTGAAGAGACAACTATACCTAGAAAAGGGTTGAGAAAGGGGTGCCCGCTCTCTACATATTTCTTCCTCTTAGTGGGCAAGACCCTGTACCACTATATAAACGATCTATTGGAAATGTCTTAAAGAAGTAATACAAAACGATCCTCCTTGATCTATATGAAGAAAATAAGTACAAAGTTACCGACTTGAAAATGAAGAATTGATCGAAAAAATTCCTCTATGCCTCTTCTCTAGCTACTTCCCCTCCACAGAAACTTGTTGTCGTTTTGTGTGTGTGCTGTCGTAGGGACTCGTCTTGCTTTCTTTGTTGGTTGTTGTTTTACATATGCATTTTCAATGTCTACCGTCAAGAAATGGTTTTCTTCCGCAAAGAGCGGTCAATTACTGTCTAAAAGCAGTTATCTTCCGCAATAGGGCGGCCAACAACCGCCTAGGAGCGGTTCTCTTCCGCCACATGGCAGCCAACTACCGCGTAGGAGCGGTTCGCTTCCGTCAAAGGGCGGCCAACTACCGCGTAGGAGCGGTTCTTTTTGACGGCCAACTACCGTCCAAGTGCGCTATTGGTAACAATAACATAGTAACCTACCACAGATGTGTTGTGTTATGTCTCACTTGGTCTTGGAGATTCGCTATGAATTTGTTGTGGAGGCTGAATTCTGCTACCGTGACATGCGCAATATTATTTTTACCCTTCCCGTTGATCCCGACGTTGGAGATAAAACGACTATCCAGTAGTCGAGCTGTGATGATGTTGGTGCGTACAAATGTTTGGAAGTCGCTTGAAACTGTAGTTATAAATTTATTCTTCCTAGAAATTTACAGTTTATTTAGACAAGATTCACGTGTAATATTGTTTCAACCATTATACTCATTATTATTCGTGATGAATGAAAAGTGTTTTGAACTTGAAAAAGAAAATAGGTGTGTCCTGAAATGTTCTGCTGCTCATAAGATTACACAACGACAAATGGAGATGAGAAGAAAAGAAGTCAAATATTTTAGCTGAAAAAAAAGTCAAATATACAAGTAAACACAACTCCTACGTATTAGTGTGCAACCACATCACTTTGTCCCAACTTTCAATTACACCCTCCTCAGTCTCGCTACTTAAAAAGCAAAGGTTCTAAAATCCAACCAAGCAAACAATGGACAAAACACATTCACACACTTTCTACTTTCTAGTTTCCACCCTTCACTCTCTCTAGATCTCTCCTCACAAAAAGCACCACAAGATAAACACTAGAGAGACAGAGAAGCTGTGGGGACTCTTCTTCTTCACCCTTTTTTGTTTCATTCCTCAAAAACCCATTCCCAAAACCACCACCAACAAACACCCAAATTTCAATTAATGACCACCACCACCAACACCACCAACACCGCCGCCATCACAAACGGCGACCACCACCACAGCCGCCGCACCCTCGTCCCCCGCCCCCCACCGACAAACGACTACTACTACGGCCCACCGTCCTCCTCCTCCGCGGCCTCCCTCAAGGGATGCTGCTGCTGCCTCTTCCTCCTCTTCTCCTTCCTCGCCCTCCTCGTCCTCGCTATCCTCCTCATCGTTATCCTCGCCGTTAAACCCAAAAAGCCCCAATTCGATCTCCAGCAAGTGGGCGTCCAGTACATTGGGATCACCCCCAATACCGACCCAGCTGCTACGCCCTCGGCATTCCTTTCGCTCAAAATCATGTTGGTCTTCACCGCGGAGAACGACAACAAAGTAGGGATCAAGTACGGGGAGGCGAGATTCACGGTCATGTATAAAGGGGTCCCACTCGGGACGGGGAAGGTTCCCGGGTTTTATCAGGCGGCGCATAGTGTGAAGAAGGTGGAGACGACGGTGGTTGTTGATCGGGTTATTTTGGTGCCGGCTGATGCGGCGGAGCTGTTGACGGACGCGACGCTTAATGACCGGGTTGAGCTTCGGGTTTTGGGTGATGTTGGGGCGAAGATCCGGATGATGGGGTTTACTTCTCCCGGCGTGCAGGTTAGCGTCGCTTCACCTTCTCTTTTTATCTCTGTTCAGAAGTTACGGACACGTTATGTGTGTTTTGCCTGCTGCTGGTACTGTGTCTGCAGAATTGTTTGCTAAACTGCGCTTGTAACTGCCGGGGGTTGCTACATTGCGCGGTGGGTGGGAATGTACTAGGATAATAATTAGTATTTTAATTATTTCCGTTAATTTTGTTACCTAGGTATGGGGATCGTAGACAAGTTATTTTGGGCACATGAACCGTTAAAGACTTAAAAAGACTCGTAAATATTTAATAGCATCCTGACCGACACATATAGTCCTATTTTTCAGTTCTCGTTGTGAACTTTATTTAAATAAACGGTGACCGTTTTTGATCAAAATATTTTTCTTTAGGATTTGGCCGGGCAATTTTTGAGATGACGCGAAGTCGGCGGGTTTGGATTGACACAAGCTCGCAACGGGTTAAAATGGGTTAACTGTGACTGAAAGAGGAACAAAATGATTAGGTTAGTGTTGATTTGCACAACCCAAAAATAACATGTTTCGACCAGCCTAACACAACAATAAACTGTTAGCCATTCTCTAAAAAAACATAAATATAATATTAAAAATATTCGGTTCGAGCGACAAGTTGACACGAAGTTTAGGTTTTGGGTCGACACGAACCTGTAACGGGTAGGAAATAGGTCGACGCGATTGTGACACGAAAATAAATGAATCGACTTCGGGTGGGCATGTTTAGAGCCTGACACAGTTCGGGCCAACCCACAATCTGACTTTTTGGCTCGAATTGTCAAACTTATTAGAATTGCCCAAGTGAGAAAATGGGGACAGTTAAAAATGGGTTGGAGGGGTATGTGCTATAAATTAGAGAACAAAAAAATGGACACGCAATGAGACAAAGTAATATGATTGTGTTTTGGGCGTCATTCTCTCGATTTGTTGAAATCAGGATACAATGGATAAGTTTTCCACTGACATTCATAATAGTCAAGAAATTTGACATGTAAAGTGATTCTGGTTAGTGGTAAGATTGGACAACTTGGATTAATAGTGATTCAATTTCGAAACAATTTGGGTGGTGAGGGATTGTGAAGTTATAAAGATTATTTCAATGGGCATGGGCAACTCTGGATGAATGAGAATGGCGTCTTTGCATCGATATAGGAGTATAGAACTCTGGGCTCATCTCATAGTAATTCAATCTCGGTAAATTTCGAAGTTGGTGGATGAGTGGGAACGTGTATTTGCCAAAACTGGTGTCATTTTATCGAACCCTCCTTCCAGAAAAATAAAGCCTGCATTATTTGATCGATTTTCTTGGTTCTTTCGAGTTCTCTTCATCCCCAAAGTTCTCATAAGATTGTAATAAATAATAAAACCCTTCATTATTTCATCCAAAAACTCAAAATTCCTAAAACATATGATGCAGATAGGAAGCAAGCTCAGTAGTAAGGTAGTGCACGTACTACGCATTTGGATTGGGGTCAAACCCTACCACCCCTCTTTAAGTTTCAACAGCATTTAAATAGATAGTATAAGTGTATAACATTACTTAAAGGAATAAGTAAATTTTAAGAAATATGTTTATTTACTCTGTCTGTTTTGTCAGAATTTTTTTATTTCGACTTCTTACACTATTTATCGGGTCAAAGTGACTCTGTTACGGATGAAAAAGTTTAAATAAAAATTTTCTGGCAAAACAATTGAAATATTTCGTTTCGGGTACATAGAAACAAATTTACTAGTAGTGGTGATATTTTGTGTCATGCACACCCCATTCTCTAATATGCTGTTTTTTTGGGCAATGCAGGTATCAGTAGACTGTGCAATAGTGATTAGTCCAAGGAAGCAGTCTCTAACATACAAGCAGTGTGGGTTTGATGGCTTGACTGTTTGAATCTGCAGTTTCCTCTCTCTTAACATGATATGATAATTTTCATGTGAGAGGGAGAAAAAGGGAGATGTTTAGGGAAAAAGCAAAGGTACCGCCACCACCACATGGGTTGGAGTAAATTTTAGAAAGAAATGGAAGGAAAAAAAAAAAAAAAAGCAAAAGCTTATAAATTAAGCAAACTCAGATTCTCTCTATAGTTTATAGGTACAAAAAACTTTTTTTATTTTATTTTGTTTTCTTCTCCTCTTCTCACATTGCTTCTCAATTGGCAAATTTTGCATACTTGTTACCTGTAAAGTCCAGGCTGATATATTCTCTACATCTGTTTAGAGTTTCGATTAATTGATAGATTAACGTGAAAAATATTCCTTGATTGTTCCCTGATATTGCATAGACGTGTTTATGAAATGTTCGCATTTACGCTATGTTGTTCTCTAGTGCTCATTTAGCACAAATCCTTCCCCGTGCAACTTAAAAGAGAAAACGGAGGTGCATAAAAAGTAAAAATTGTATGGGATGCGTTTATTATGATATAGCGGCTATTTAGAACAATGATTAGGTTACTTGTAAACTATGGTTTGTTGTTCAAATCATTTTAAAATGTAAACGGAGATTATCATATAATTAATGAGAAATTATAAAAAACTTGGTAGTATCAGAGCCAGGTTAAATAATTGGATTTTTCAGTCTGATTTGAAGTTTGAACTAAGGAATTCAGGTTTGAGATGTGTTAGCAATTGGTGCGCCCATGTGGGGTGCCCAATGCAATTATCATAACCTTATGGGGTTAGTTGCACTAATGCACAAACTAGAGGGGTTAGTAGCTAAGGCTCAAACCCTAGGGGTTTATGTGCAAACCTAGGAGAAGTTTTGTCTATATAAGGAGGCAGCCTCCTAC
The DNA here is from genome assembly GCA_023055425.1 of Linanthus parryae. Lineage (NCBI taxonomy): Eukaryota > Viridiplantae > Streptophyta > Magnoliopsida > Ericales > Polemoniaceae > Linanthus > Linanthus parryae. Next base: position 24,187,368 of record JALGPY010000002.1, on the reverse strand, counting down.
ATATTATATTGATTATTCCAGAGAATAAAGTTACTCTGTCTAGATTCATACTAGTTGTAGAGAACCCTAGTCTCTCTCCAACTTCATCCAAGGAGGTGGAACGTGGTGTGGAAATCAGTGTTCGTCCTAGAGATTCACACTAGATTGGTGGGAGCAAGATCAAAGAGGAGGCGCGTGAAAGCAAGAAACACAACGATCATCCGCTGCATCAAGGAGCTTAGGAAGACAAGGTAAACACATGAATCTTCCGCTATAATTCATGTTGTTGATCTGAATGTGTTAGATCCTTCCTGCCCTTCATTGGTATCATAGCCATTAGTTTGTTTTTCGTGTCTCGATAAGCGTTCCCGAAACTGTATTAAAAATCGCGTTTCTAAAATTTCATAACCAGTAGACGAAACCTATATGGTTAGGTAGGGTTTTTCACGAGGATTCCAGATATATAAATTTTAGGGTAAAAGACAAAAACCACCCCTCGAGTATGGGTGATATACAAAAAAACCCCTCGTGTTCGGGGATATACAAAAACCACCCCTGTCGAGACAAAAACCACCCCTGTCAGTGGATGGACGTTAGACGAAAAGCACCCTTCTGTTACAATCAGTAAGTATGGGGGTGCAATATGTCTTTTTTATGACCATTTTACCCCTACTTATATTTTTTATTTTTTGTTTATTTTCTTGGTGTTCTTGACCACACCACCACCACCACCACCACCGATGCAGCACCACCACCACCACCACCACCACCACCAACAACCACCTACCAACACAAACATACTTCTCTAATTCAAAGCAACCACCAGAAATATAGAATAACTGATATGAAAGAGTGGCGGGGCACTTCGAACATCACCACCATCAGCAACACCCAACACCTGGAATGAAAGAAACCTAGGAAGAAATCCCCAAATCAACGATCTGCCTAACCTCCACAGCCAAACTCTCATTGCGGCCAATTACAAGGCAGCAACATATCACCAGACTGAATTCACCCAATACAACCTACCAAAGGTCACTGCTGGGTTTATGTGTCCTCCTGTTACAAAAAACATAACCTTTTCACCAGATCATACACTATTTTGACTAAATCTGTCTCTAGAACCTTAGGGTTTTTGTCCCAAAACATGTTGTGAATCTCTTACTGCATACCCTAGGACATAGATTTCAAATTAATGGCCTGAAAAAGGACCACTAGGGTTCCAACCATAGCAAATCCAGAGAGATGAAGAAGTTCCAATTAAGAAACGAGAGAAAACCCAGAGAGATTTTACACCACCTGAACCTAAATCACCACTCCACCTAAACCTACTGCAATCAATCTAACAACAGCCGCTGTAACCAACCGAGAGAGAGAGAGAGAGAGTGATGTTCGCCTGGAAGGGGGAGACTCTCCAGGAGTACTAGTGGTGTACCGATAGGGCACTCGATTGGGGTCCCGGCGGTGGACCAGATCTGATCGTCGACGACGGAGGCGAAGCCATTCTGCTCATCCACGAGGGAGTGAAGGCGGAGGAGGAGTATGCTAAGTCCGGGAAGGTGCCGGATCTGACAACCCTGAGTTCCAGATCGTGTTGACGATCAACGCGGACGAAGCGAGAGAGACACACACGAAGCGAGGCCCTCGCAGCTTTTTCTTCTTCTTCGTCGTCGTATCTTGCCCCCAGACACCGCCGCCACCAACTCCGCTGCAAACCCAGCTGTTTCCGGCGAAGCGAGGCTCTGCTGTTTCCGGCGATCAACGGGCGGAAAAATCGATGGGGTGAGAGAGAGACATGGATGGGCGCCGGCTGGGTTGTGGGTTGCAAAGAATCGACGGGTTTCAGTTGTGTTGAAGAGGAGGAAGAGAGAGGGGTAGGGATAAGAGGTGGGTGGTTAGGGTTACAAAATGAGAGGAGGAGAAGGAAGAAAATGATTTTATAGTGGGGTAATTTTATTAAATGTCTAGGGTATTTTTGACTTTTCCCTCTTCCGTTAGTGCACCGTTATCTTTCAGTTATGACAGGGGTGGTTATTGTATATCCCCGAACACGAGGGGTTTTTTTGTATATCACCCATACTCAAGGGGTGGTTTTTGTCTTTTACCCTAAATTTTATATTTTTTGGATTTACGGTGAATTAGTTATGAATTTTCAAAGTTTCGGAACTGTATTAATCTGGATTGCTAGATCCAATCAGTAGAACACCTTTTTCAAAAACTTGTTAAAATTGGATTTTGACCACATAATCGGGATCAGGACGAAAAGACGATCCCGAAAAAATTATTTTCGTCGGGAACGGAGCACGGGAAGGCGGCGCGTGGGCTTCACGCCACCGAGGCCGCCCCCACGCGCGGCCACGCGCCGCACGCGCCAAAGGGCTGGCGGCGGCTGCTGACGTGGCCCCAGGGCTGACGTGGCAGATGACGTGGCGGTGCCACGCCAGCAAGTGGCTGACGTGGCAGATGACGTGGCGGCCACGTGGCGATGACGTGGCAGGGTGACGTTGCTGGTGACGTCAGCATAGGTGATGACGTGTCATGCCATGTGGCATGCTGACGTGGCACCTGGGCCGACGTCGGCGCGTGGCGGAGGCGGACGCGCCCACGCGCGGCGGCGCGTGCGGCCTCCTCCCGCCGTCATTTTTCGTCCGGTTTTTTTCTAGGGACTCAAAATTAAATTTCCTATTTTGTGGATATTTTTTCATAATTTTTGGAGTGACGGAAAATTTTAGTAATTTCCAGATTAATTAATTAGTGTTTAGCACACTTCCCGAGGCAGTTTGACGACCTTAAACACACTGTTTTGAGCCCAAATTTTTTCTGGAGACTTAGGTCATTTTTCCCTATGTTTTGCCATAGTTGGTGAGACCCTAAGTGGTAGGGAGCAATTTTCGATCTTTTTAGTTGATTAGATTATTGCTTATTAATTTCTAGTAATTATTGCTTAATTCCGGAAATTTCCAGAAAATTCTAGTATGTTTATTATATTGTTATACATGCTGTTGTGGGTTGAATGGATGTGTTTGGTGCATGGATGTGGCATAGATGTTTTATATTTTGGTTTTGGTTTTGGTTTTTGAATATGTAATCAAAATACGGCCTGCGCGTCGTGCCTCTCTATACTCTAGTGTCTTCTCTTCTCATCCACTCGCCTCTATGAGGTTACTTCTTATTAGAAATAAGATAGTTAGTAGAGATTGAAGATTGAAGCTTCAAGAGAGGTGGCCAAACCAAAAGCTATGGCGCAAGGTGCATGGAGCAACTAGACGGTCTAAAGGAGCCTCAAGCTTGGAGTCCTCAAGTAGGCGAGATGGCATGAGATGGAGTTCAAGACTTGCTCAAGAAATACTCTCAATAGTGGGAGGGCATCTTAGGGGCCACATCCATTGCATATTTATTTATGCTTGTGCTTGTTTTATGTTATAACTGCGTGTGATTGGATATATATGTTTAACCTCGCATGCTAAAGAACTAAAACAAAAGAGTTCACATGATGACATGATTAAAATTGATAGGAAATCACAAGTGATGAGATTTGATTCCTAGGATATACGCTAGGTTTTGGTGGAGTCCTTGTGAGGAACTATTGAGATTAATCGATGTCACATGTTACTTAGGAGCTAAAACAAAGCTAGTAACTAATATCCATTTTGTCTCGTTTTTTCAGTCATGATGAACACGAATCTATTTCCTAAATCTGCTATAATTCTAAAGGGAGACAACTTCCGTGCATGGTACAGAAGTGCGATATGTCGCATGATTGAGCTTGGTTTGTCTGATCATTTGCATATGGCAAAGATGGAGCCGTGGGTGCCACTGGGCGGCCCAACTGATGCATATAGACGTGATCTTGAGGCTTACCAGAAATGGGAAGTTGATGACAAGAAAGCATGTCTAGAATTGATGGATCTAGTGAGGACTGATCTCCTAGAATCAGTTGAGATTGATTATGCAAAGAAGCTCTGGGAAGACATTCTAGGACTGTACGGAACTGCAGACAACTTCCAAAAGACATGTCTATGGATGATGCTCACTTCTACGGTGAAGGATGATAAAGTCTCTATGGATACGCACATAAAGACCTTATCATTCTATATTACTGAACTTATAACTTCTGGGCATGGCATATCCGATGAGAGACAGCTAAAGGCTGTGAGAATGTCTCTACCAGATTCATGGGATTCCGTGAGAAAGGTGTTGCAAGGTTCAGATGACATAAGGACATTTGATGATGCAAAACGATATCTATTGTTTGAGGAAAAGAGACTGGAATTTGCCAGAACTTCTAGTCCATCACCACAGGTAGAGAGCCCTCCCATGGCAGATGTGCCAAAAGGTAAGGAAGTCATCGTGGAGCACGAAAGTGGAGGCCATATGGGCCCATGCCGCAAGATCAGTAAGCGCCAAATGTGGAAGAGGTCCAAAAGGGATATGAGACAAGTTATGTGCTATAACTGCCAGGCATATGGCCACTTTGCTCGTGACTGCGCCGAGCCAAAGGTACACTATAATCCAAACTCTGACTGTTATGTTATAAGTCAAGTTTATATTGCTGATTCCCCTAATGTGTGGGTATTGGATTCAGGTGTGAGTGACCACCTAGCATGTGACCGAGACGCGTGCACGGATTATAGTCGAGTACCAGTGGGTAGTAGAAGAGTATACATGGGGAACAACTCTTTCGTTGATGTGGTGCGCATTGGCACATATCAGCTGAAGATGAAGTCTGGAAAGACGCTTGTTCTTCATGACGTTTTATACGCTCCTGATGCACGCAAGAACTTAGTTTCAGTTTCTAGACTTTTGGATTTGGATTTTAGACTTGTTTTTTAGGGTGGTTTTGCCAAACTGTTTGTTGGCAACTCATGTTTTGGTACTGGTTATATTTCTCGTGGTTTATTTTATTTAGACATTGTTGGTTCTAGTATTGATGATGTTTATGATTCTCGTTCATATATTACATCTTCTAGTGATGATGATGCCACTAGATGGCATGCTAGATTGGGACATATAGGACAGGACAGGATGAACAGGCTGACCAAGGCAGGCCTACTTGGAGATATGCCCAAGATATCATTACCTGTATGTGAGTCTTGTCTTGCAGGAAAAGCTAAACGCAAACCGTTCGGTAAAGCAGTAAGGGCTACTGAGTCTTTACAACTTATTCATTCTGATGTTTGCGGTCCATTAAATGTTAGAGCTAGACATGGTGCTCGCTATTTCATCACATTCATAGATGATCACACTCGTTTTGGTTATGTGTATTTGATGGCACATAAGTCTGAAGCGCTAGGGTGCTTCAGAAAGTTCCTACAAGAGGTAGAGAACCAACTGGACAAAAGAGTTAAGGCTCTTAGGACAGACCGAGGACGTGAATATCTATCTGAGCAATTCAAAGAGCTCTGTGAGACTAAAGTAATAGTGAGGCAGTTAACTATTCCCTTCACACCGCAGCAAAATGGTGTAGCGGAAAGAAGGAATAGAACACTGTTAGAGATGGTTCGTAGTATGATGGCAAATGCGAATCTGCCTATCTCCTATTGGGGAGATTCATTGATGACTGCCACATACATACTGAACCGTGTGCCCACCAAGTCTGTAGCCACAACCCCTTACGAGATGTGGACCAAAAGGCAACCCGAATTGGGTCACCTTAGGCCATGGGGGTCGGCCGCCTATGTACGTAACGTCTCCCATGTTCATGGGAAATTGGGTGCTAGAGGAAAGAAGTGCATCTTCATACGATACTCTGAGCACTCTAAGGGTTACGTATTCATAGCGCAACAGCCGGATGGTAGTCTAACAGAGATGGAATCGCGAGATGTTGAATTTCTCTAAAGAGATTTTCCTAGTCAGGGAGAAGCACGTGGAGATGGTATTCTCTACGAAGAGGAGGAACCACTGGATGACTCTCAGTTCTCTACAGACCTACAGGGAACAGTCCCTATGGATCTTGAGAACAGTGGGAGTGACTTGCCTAGTGAGCAGCCCATCATATATGATGATGAAGCTGAAGAAGAACCCTCCTTGCGTAGGAGCGCTCGTGGGAGCGTACCCCGTCGACGATTTGACATCGAAGGGGAGGCCATGATGGTCACCACGCAAGAAGATGATGAACCTAGGACATTGTCCGAGGCTCTCTCATCCCCTGACAAGAAAGAATGGAACATTGCTTTACAAGAAGAACTGGAGTCAATGAAAACCAATCATGTTTGGGATTTAGTTGACTTGCCTCCTGGACGTAGGGCCATTGGAAACAAATGGGTTTTCAAGGTCAAAAGGAAGGCAGACGGAAGCGTTGAGAGGCATAAGGCCCGGCTAGTGGCGAAAGGCTACACCCAACAACAGGGTGTGGATTACGAGGAGACGTTCTCACCGGTTGTGAGAATTGCCTCCATTCGCCTCATACTTGCAATAGTGGCTAGCATGGACTTGGAACTACATCAAATGGATGTTAAGACTGCATTTCTCAATGGAGAACTAGATGAGGAGATCTATATGGCTCAACCGTAAGGTTTTGAGAAGAAAGGTCAAGAGCACAAAGTGTGCAAACTGATTAAGTCCATATATGGACTGAAGCAGTCCTCAAGACAGTGGTATTTGAAGTTTCATCAAGACATTGTGGCATATGGCTTCACAATGGTTGATGAGGACCACTGTGTGTATGTCAAACGTTCCGGAAAGAAGTTCATGATACTGTCATTATATGTAGATGACATACTACTAGCCAGCAATGATAAAGGAATGCTCGGAACTACCAAAGGGTGGTTATCCTCTCAGTTTTCGATGAAGGATATTGGAGAAGCGAGTTACATCCTTGGGATAAAGATCCTAAGGAACCGTTCTAAGAGGCTTCTTGGCTTGTCTCAAGAGACATACATCAAGAAGATACTTGAACGGTTCCAGATGATGGACTCCAAGCCATTCGAGACTCCCATTGCACATGGCGAGAAACTCAGCCTAGAAATGTGTCCCAAGACCCAACACGAGAGAGACCAGATGGCCAGAATACCCTATGCAAGTGCTGTCGGAAGTTTAATGTACGCAATGATGTGTACAAGGCCCGACATATGTCATGTTGTCGGTTTAGTTAGCAGATATCAGTCTGATCCCGGTGTTGGACACTGGAAGGCTGTTAAGAGGATTCTCCGATATCTCAAAGGTACTAAGGATTACGTGTTGAGCTATCGAGGCTCTGAGCTAAGGCTCATTGGCTACAGTGATGCTGACTGGGGTGGGGACCTAGACGCACGTAAATCGACCTCAGGCTACGTCTTCATGCTGGGTGGAGGAGCCATCACATGGCACAGTAGGAAGCAGACTTGCACTGCCTTATCAACCATGGAAGTTGAATACGTTGCCTGCTCCGCGGCAGCGCAGGAGAGTGTTTGGCTGAAGAGATTTCTGGTCAGCTTAGGAGCGGTTGATGAACCAAGACCAGTAACGCTTCGTTGTGATAGTATGTCGGCCATAGCTTGTGCTAAAGATCCGAAATACCACAACAAGGCCAAGCATATTGAGATAAAGTACCACTTCATTAGGGAAGTAGTAGCTAAAGGAGACATCACTCTAGAGCATATTCCTAGGAATCAGATGTTAGCTGATCCAATGACCAAGCCTCTTCTTAAGGCTAATTTTGTTGGTCATACTAGGAGTATAGGGTTAGGCAAATGGAACTAGGTGTCAGACTGATTAGACGTTTTGAGACATTGATTGATTGGATATTAGGAATGGATTTGTTATTTATGCTGAATGTGGTTTGATACGTGTATGATATGTTACATTTCCTGTACTAGCTTAGAGCATGTCACGCAGACACTAAGTTGGCTCACTCACACGAGCAACCGCCTTCGCAATATCCTGGATATGTCTGGGTGTGGCGGAAGATGAGACAGAATCCAGATAAGCGCTGAAAGCCTGCGATATGATATGTGATGCCTTCTTCATATGAGCATATGGCCTATGATAAGAGCTAGATGTCTATCAGTAGAGCTAGGAGCCTGTCAGACGGATTCAACTGTCGCATTGGAAATAAGTTCCAAGGTGAGGTTGGTTATGGCCAATCGAACATGGTTATTACCCCGAACCATGTATAGTCTGTGTAGAAGAAGCCAGATGCGAGAGCTGATAATTGTTCACAATAGTGTGACATCGCAGCACTCGGGCTGGTGGCCATAAGGGCTACCGGATAGACATCTGCATAGTGGTCCTTTGCAAGGATAAGATATGCGCTCTGATCAGAGTCTAAACACTATGGCGCATATTCCCCCTTGAATAACGCGCGCTTATGAGTGACCATGAGGTGATGAGTAGAATTAGTCCCTGGGATTCCTCATCGTGTGAGCCGCGTCGATCATATAAGGGTGATTGACACTGTATACCCTTTGTACTTACGTCTGTGTCATGAGGAGACGGGTCGGTGGTGCTAATTTGGCGTGACACCTTACGACTATGGATGATTCGGCCTTCCGGACACTGCTGGGAAAGCAGCTGAGCCGAATCTGAGTGACACATGTATGTAAGGAAAGATTCTCGTTGCATCGCTCTTTATTATCTTCAATGGGCCCACCTGCAAGATCTTATGGGATCGTGTAGGATATGAAAATATAAAGGAGATGTGGACTCATTGGAGCATGGCCTTCGGGACAAGGCAGGTGCTCATGATCCACGAGATGACAATCGGAGGAATCTGGGGGATACGAGAGTTACGAAGAGCATTATTACTATTGTATGTTTTTAAGGGTGCCTTCCTGCGCTGGCTATACGAGTTTGGTATGTGGATCTCCCGAGAGGGTGCCTTCCCATGCTGGCTATACGATTTTGGTGTACGGATCTCCCGAAATGCAGGTACTCTCACCGTTCACACGCCACAGCCACACAATACTCTTTTGTAGATGATAGAAAGTTGGAGATTGATAGAGACTGGATAGATTGTGCAGCCCCACTGTGCGAGCGGGAGATGTTAGCAATTGGTGCGCCCATGTGGGGTGCCCAATGCAATTATCATAACCTTATGGGTTTAGTTGCACTAATGCACAAACTAGAGGGGTTAGTAGCTAAGGCTCAAACCCTAGGGGTTTATGTGCAAACCTAGGAGAAGTTTTGCCTATATAAGGAGGCAGCCTCCTACATATTATATTTATTATTCCAGAGAATAAAGTTACTCTGTCTAGATTCATACTAGTTGTAGAGAACCCTAGTCTCTCTCCAACTTCATCCAAGGAGGTGGAACGTGGTGTGGAAATCAGTGTTCGTCCTAGAGATTCACACTAGATTGGTGGGAGCAAGATCAAAGAGGAGGCGCGTGAAAGCAAGCAACACAACGATCATCCGCTGCATCAAGGAGCTTAGGAAGACAAGGTAAACACATGAATCTTCCGCTATAATTCATGTTGTTGATCTGAATGTGTTAGATCCTTCCTGCCCTTCAAGATGAGTTGAGGCCGGAAGGAAGTTCCTTCATGGTTAGGGTTCAGACGATGATGAATGTTGCCAGTAACAAGGAAGATGGGCGGCGTTCGGCCAGAGGAAGTCTAGTACAATCTGTAACAGTAACTTGAGGGCGCAAGAGAAAGAAAATGGGCGTTATTGTTGTTTAGTTCTTTGCATAGTAGATTCATTTTCATGGGTAGCTATCTGTGATTAATTATGATTTGTAGGGGTAACATTCACAATCACAAAGTAATAGCAACAATTAATGGCAACATTATCGATATGCACATCTCGCATGATAACAATCATGTTAAATCATGGTGCTGTGAATGTATTTGAGGACTTGACGAGGAGTTTAAGCCGAGGCAATGCGAAGTGTTGGATCAAGAGGAAGACAAAGGAAAAGGTTGCAGTAAGTTTGGGGGAAAAGTATGTCTCACAGGGTTAGGACTAGATATTGAAGTTTACTAATGTTGCATTTGGATGGAGGATTTGAATTTGAATTTGGGTTCAAATCAAGGATTGTATATACATAATTGAACTTAGTTTGGGGGATTGATAGCCAAAGATCAATAAGGCGTATGAGTCCTAATAGCTTAAATTGTTACGATTTGAAATGACATCGGTTCAACAGTCATTTGAAATCCACTTTGTTGAGAAGGATTTGTTGAGGCTAACACTCTCAAATTAAATTTTGATCTCAAAATTGTAGTGAAAAATAGCTTGATCCTAGAGCCAATCAAATCCGAATTCATGCTCAAATTCGTGGCGAATCCAAACGGAGTGATAAAAATTTGGAATTGGGATGAAAATTTGAAGAGGGAAAATTGAGAGAATTTAGCCAGACGTGCCATAAATGATTTGTATTGACATTGTCCACGTTTTGGTGCATAGCTTGCTAGTGTTATCACCTGACCTTGTCTTAGTGGTCCCAACCTAGCTTGCAACACATTTGAGGTATCTCAGTGAGACATTGGTGATTAGACGAGCATTATATACCTCCGGGAAAATTTGTACCACACACACCCACCTAAATGGTAAAGAATACAAAGGGTAAAATTGTAATGGTGTTAGAAGTACAAGGACTATTATGGAATTATGTCATACTGTTAGAAGATAGTATAAATGATGTAATAGTTGGTTTATGCAATTAATGAGAAATCAATCAGTTACTTTCCCAAATTGATTCATCTTCTTCATCCCATGGTTCTCTATCTGTAACCCTAGATTACATTCTTCTATACTAACAATCGGGTTTTCAAGAGGTTCCCCGAATTGAAAAATAGAAGTTGCCAAGGACAACATGACACGTTTTCACATACTTTTGTTCTTCGTAGTATTCGGCATGTCTATCCAGATGAAATTCGTACTGGCGCGGAGCCTAATCTACGTCAATTCGACAGGGACAAAATGCAAGTTCATTTTGTTTTTTTTTTTTTTTTTTTTTTTTTTTTTTTTTTTTGTCTTAGAGAGATGGCATATAGTTGATAAATAGTATTGAATAAAGAGAAAGATATTACCAATGAAAATGTTGTGTGACACCATGCGCCTTCTAATTTGGAATAATCCTCCTTCAGCTACTAAAAAGTTCACTTCTTTTCCCTATTGTCGCTTGTTATCATCTTGTGATTAAGGTCGGATTCTGTGTTCCGCTTCTACTTTTTCCATTGTGCTTACGGCCTTTTCTCTTCCATGTGCCCCATTTCTCGCCCAATGTGTCATGAGGTTTCAATCGGATTATTCTCCTACTGTGATGATCCCCATCAACGACGACATTCGTCTCGATTTGAGCTAATAATTAGGTTTGCGGTCGTGAAAATCACTCACTTCAAAAAGTGGAATATATCCTCACGTTACTCTTTGCAGTTATACGAACCTCGAGGCCTACTCCTCACAATAATGACAATGGACTCGCTATCTTAGTTCAGGCAACCAATGAGAATTCAGTTTATGTCTGTCGTTCAAGACACATCTGTAGTTTGCTATGTATAGAATGCTACATCGGCTTTGCATTCAGTATATATTTTGCATAAATACCTCTACCAAGGACAGTGTCAGATCCACATACAAGCTTGTAAGGGCTAAAAACCCACTCAACTTCTCAAAACAGTATTTTGACATTGTATTTTATGCATTTATTCAGTTCATCCCCCACAAAAGCTACACAATAACTCCCAATGATCAAGTTTATTCGTTAAAACATAGTAATCATCTTGATTGTTGTAACAGTCCACCATTGTGCCACAATCCTCGATCCGCCCTGCCAAGGAGTACATGCAATGCAACATGCAATAAACACTGTGGAGTATTATTTTCTATTGTTGTATGAAGGACGTACAAGATCTATCACATACAGATCTACAACATGAATTATAGCGGAAGATTCATGTGTTTACCTTGTCTTCCTTAGCTCCTATGCGCAACGGATGATCGAAGGATGCTTGCTTTCACGTGCTCTTCTTGCTCCCACAATCTGGCTCGAATCTCTAGGACGAGAGCTCTGATCCACACCAAGTTCCACCCAATGGAGGCTAGTTGAAGAGAGAGTCTAGGGTTTACTGTATTATGATCAGCACATGATCTCTACAGTATTGTGTATATTATTATGACTCTAGCACACATAATAATCTAGGAGGCTGTCTCCTTATATAGACAGACTTATACCTAATTGCAACGTACCCCCTAGGGTTGATGTCCTTGCTACCAGCCCCATAAGGTTTGAGCCTGTCTCACCTAAACCCATAAGTTTAGGTTAATTGCATTGTGCACCCCACATGGGCGCACATAATGCTAACATCTCCCACTCGCACAGTGGGGTTGCACAAATACAGTAGTTCTAGTCTCCCTCAATCTCCAACTATTATCATCTGCCAAAGTGTTATGTGGCCTTGGTGTGTGACTGTGAGAGAACCTGCATTTCGGGAGATCCATACTCTAAACTCATACGAGACGAGCTAGCAGCAGGCGCACTCAACCCTCAAGAAATAATGCAATACATATATATATCTCTCGTATGCCCCAGATTCTGTCTATTGTCATCTCATAGACCATGAGCACCTACCTTGTCCCGAAGGTCGTGCATCAATGAGTCTATATCTCCCTTATTATATTCATATCCTGCATGATCCCATAAGATCTTGTAGGTGGGCCCAATGAACATGATAAAGAGCGATGCAATTAGAATCTTCCTTTCCATCCATTGTCGCTTTGATTCGGAGTCAGCTGCTTTCCTAGCAATGTCCTGGTAGGCCGAATCATTCATAGCCGTGAGGTGTCACGCTAAAGTAGCACCACCGAACCGTCTCTCCCCGACATGGATGAAAGTACTAAGGGTATACAGTGTCAATCATTCTTATATGATCGACGAGGCTCACACGGCGAGGAAACTCAGGGACTAGTTCTACTCGCCACCTCATGTCACTCATCAGCACGCGTTATCTCATCAGATATGCGTCATAGTGTTTGGACTCTATCAGAGCACATGTCCTATCCCATAGGGACCACTATACAGATGTAAGTCCAACAGCCCATATGACTACTAACCCAAGTACTGAGTGTTGCACATATGCAATCGAAATCAGTTCTCTCATCTGGCTTTCCCTACGCAGACTATACATGGTTCGGGGTAGTAACCATGATCGAATGGCCATAATCCAATCTCACCTTGGAACTTATTCCAATGCGACAAATAAATCCTTCTGAGAGGGTCTTGCACTATTGATTGATGTCCAGCTCTTGTCATAGGCCATGCGCCTCATATGACAAGAGTCATCATATCATAGGCTTCTAGCGCTTGTCGGGATTCTGTCTCATCTTCTACTCACCTAGGCAATCCACGATATTTTAAAGGCGGTTGCTCGTGTGAGAGAGTCAACCTAGTGTCCGCGCGACATGTTCTATGCTAGTACAGGATATGTAAACGTATCATACACGTGTTGAAATAACATGTAGCATAATTAAACAAATCCAATTAAAATCCAGTTATCAATGTCTCATATGCTCATCAATCATATTGCTAGTGATTGACTACAGAGTCCCAATTTTCTAAAGCAATCCACAAAGACGACTCTTATGTGGTTTAGGAATGGGAGGAACCTACATTTTGTCCCGTAGTCGATCTACTCCAAGGTTACTCTGTAGGTAGTTATCTCACCTTTTGTGAAACAGTACCCTTTTCTATATGTTTGGCATTATCAAAAATACTGCAGCCATACGCCAGCACTACAGGTCGGTTGACATCTCATAAGCTTATCAGAAACCTTCTTATCCAAACATGTTTCTGTCCGGGGACAGAACAGGCAATCGTGCTTCGCTTCCATGATCGATGGAGCGGTCTAATACGATTGTGCAACACTTATGCTGCAGTTCCATGCGATGTCATCTAGCATGGACCATAGCCTGAGGTGGATCCACGTGCATCTAGGTCCCCACCCTAGTCAGCATGCATAGCTGGCTAGTCGAAGCATCATCTCCGATAGTCATAGCATGTGATCCCTCGTATAGAGTATCCTTTTGGTTGCAATCTAGTGTCTTAAGTTAGATTTCCTGAAATCCACTCTTCCGATTGCATAGGGTTTGTGGTATATAGTAGACTCACACTGCATCGGGCACTTTGGTCATTTGGTCAATCATAGTATGGTGTCTTCTAGGTCACATATTCAGGCTCATAAAGTCTTGCAGCAAGCTATAGGAGTATCACATGGCCTCGGGTCCATAACATGGAATCGTTCAAAGTATCTTCTTGTTGTCCGCCTTATGCGTTAATATAAGAAGTCCTTTTGAACGAACGAGAATGCATCTCGCCCTTCTAATATCCTTTGTCACAAATCGAAAGCATAACCACCCTATAGTGGATGTGAAATAGTCCTTAGACTCTCCTGGAAAATAGTGTGTCATCGATAATAAGTGACGTAATCATCTACTCTCTACAACTGAGAGCGATATGCAGCGGTTTTTTTCATCCGTTGATAAAATGCTGCTGACTTTAGAGGACTAATTTAGACCATACACGGACTTAATTAGCTTGCACCTATTTGTGCATTTGATCATATATCTCGAAACCCTGTGGTCGAGTCATACAGATCACCTCTCTGATTTCTCTATCGAGAAATTCAGTCGTCACGTTTATCGAGAGTGGAGCCTTATTTCCATCATCACAACTATCACCGATATCTCTGCAAGTCGTATGCCTTAGTATGCTTCCGTCTGTGTCACTCTGGCTGACCTTGGAAATACATCCATTTCTAATATCCAGTCGGAAAAGTCAACCTAGCCTTAAACTTGGTCGGTCCTTACAGACTCTAACTTTTCCTGTAAAGGTTACCTTTCATTCTTCATAATTAGGGAACGATAAGGCATAGTATTCTATCCTATCGATTATGCAAGGTGATCCTTAAGATCATCCCTTCGATCTCAAATAGTCGATGGGATATGCTCCTATGAGCAATTCCTTTGCATGGGAGGATCATAATTTTCTCTCACCCCTATGGATGGGCACCTCGCTTAGAACGTCACTCCCACTGTCCGAAGAATCCTTGAGGGACTAATTCCTCATGATGGACTAAGGGACAGGGTATATTCTAGCGGTTCATCCATGCTCGCGGAGATTATCATCTCTACGAACATTCCCTTAATTATGGACATCTCCTTTTGAGAAATCATATATCTTTTGAATCCATTTGCGTTATACTACTAATCGGCTGTTGCGTTTCAAATACGCAGCCCCCTAGATTACTCCGAATAGTATGGGAAGGTATGTTACTCCATGAAGATACATTTCTTCCATCTAGGGTTTTAATTCCTTCTTGTCAGGTGATGAAATATCCCGGGGCAATATCCTAGGTTTCATCATTTTCTTGCGTGGTGACTATCATGTCTTCCCTTCGATGTCAAATCGTCGACGGGGTACGCTCCAAAGAGCGATCCAACGCAAAGAGGGTCCTTCTTCAGCATTATCGTCATACACGATAGGCTGCTCACTAGGTAAGGCACTCCCACTGTTCTCAAGGTCCATAGGAACAAATTCCTCTTGAGTAGTGGTGAATTGAGTGTTATCTAGTGGTTCCTCTTTCTCGTGGAGAATGCCATCTCCACGAGCTTCTCCCTGACTAGGAAAATTCAGTTAGCTCATAAGCTGCCGATCCCTATGGCCTAAGGTGACCTCTTATAGGTTGCCTTTTGGTCCACATCTCGTAGGGCGTAGTGGCTATAGACTTGGTGGGTATTTGGTTGAGTACTCCGACAGACGTTTAACAAAGCGTCTCCTCAAGATAGGGAACTTATACTTTGAACGTGCTATCATACATCAAACCATCTTCAGGCTGTATCCTATTCCTCCTATCCGCCACAGCATTCTGCTGCGGGGCATGGAATAGCCAACTGCCCAACTACTCTCCATCACATAGCTCTTGCTAAGATAGACCTTCGCATTCTCATTCTGGCTAAGGACATATCCTTTTATCCAGACGGTTTTCTACCTTTTGTAGATACCTGTCTGAAGCACCCTTGTGCCTCAGACTTATGTGGCCCAAGCACACATAGTTGAGATGCGTACAATAATATACGAATGTGATGGAACAGTAAGCACCATGTCTTTAGCTATTAACATTTAATGGAACAAAAATACAACAGAATGAATTATTTGTAAAGACTCAATAATTCTTACTGCTTTACTGGATAGTTTGCCTTTCGCCTTTCGTGTAAGGCAAGAGTCACACACAGGAAAGGGTACCTTGGGCATATTCCAAGCAGGCCTACCTTAGCTAGCCTGAACATCCTTTCCTGACATAGTGTGTCTCAATCTAGCGCGCCACATATCAGAATCTTAAGGCACAACCTTAGTGTTGATATCAAAAGATCCTGAGGCGTTATTCATGCTAGAAATCAAGAGTGCATAACCATACATAACATGACCAATTCCAAAAGTAAAACTGTGACCAAAACAAATTTTGGTGGCTACTCCATTAAAGATAATCTCATGGATCCTTAGACGAGAAGTTAGTACCAGGTCTGGCCTTCTAGTCTTAGGGAAACATCCTTTTCCTCCTTTGCATTTGCCTGTCTTGGGCTATTGGTCATGTACCAATATTTTGCCCTAATTCCCTTATCCTTGCCCCACCTGTTCCTCACGGTTCTAATACCGGAGTAGAGACTAAATCTGCCGATCATACTTCATCCATAGCCTTTAGCAATCATATATTGCTTAGACTTCAAAAGTATGCTGAACTAGTATACTTAGCAATCATATATTGCTTAGATCCTAGAACGGAGCGATGTTTGGTCTTATCCAAACATCTTGACACTCTCAAAGTGTGTCATATAACGTTTCCATGGCACTTTCATGAAACGTGGCAGAGATAGCAACAAATTGCTAATCGGATAACTTAAACACGATAGTTTAAGGTAGGATTTATGAGTCATTACTCACAATTTTAATGAAGCAAATGGCTAAGGTGGATCCAAGATTCTTCTTTGGCCCATTCCTACAATCTTTGAATCTCAAAGTGGTCTTGAACTTGCTGATGAGGTCATTTCCCCACCTTGGCATAGCACGCTCTATGACATTTATCTTGACTGCCTCCCACTTATTGGTTAGCCTAAAGATAATGTTCATGTGCTGCTGTGACAACTATTCATCACAGGTTCGACCATACTTGTAGGTGTTTTGACAAACTATGCCCAACTATTTGGTTACATAGTACGATGACTTGTCATATCGTTTATTGTCACTATTTTAGCCTTTACAGTTTCGATTTAGACACGATTGATCTTGAGACATTGCATAGGAAATTAAAACTAGCATTTTCTTAGCTCCTACAAACATTTAGATAAGATTAAAATTTCATAGTTCTTCATAAGGACTCCACCAAAACCTAGCAGCAATTCTAGGAATCAAATATCGTCACATATGATTCCCCATTAATTTTAATCCTCTCTTAATGTGAGCTCTTTCGTTTTAGTTCTTTAGCATGCGAGGTTATACAGTTATATCCAATCACACGCAGTTATAACGTAAAACAAGCATAAGCATAAATAAATATGCAATGGATGTGGCCCCTAAGGTGCACTCCCACTATTGAGAGTACGTCTTGTGCAAGTCTTGAACTTCTCGCCTCATGGATCTCGCCTCATCTCGAGTGCTCCTTGAAGCTTCCCTGTTCGTCTCTTTGCTCCTTGCACCTCGCGCCATAGCTTTTGGTTTGGCCACCTCTCTTGAAGCTTCTATTCTTCAATCTTCACTAACTATCTTATTTCTAAGAAGTAACCTCTAATAGGCGATTTAGATGAGAAGAGAAGACAATAGAGTATGTAGAGAGGCACGACACGCAGGCCGTATTTTAATTGATTACATAATCAAAACCAAAACCAAATTTAAAACCATCTAAGCCACATCCATGCATCAAACACATCCATTCAACCCACAACAGCATGTATAACAATAAAATAAACATACTGGAATTTTCTGGAAATTTCCAGAATTAAAGAATAATTACTGGAAATTAATAAGCAATAAATCAATCAACTAATAAGATCGAAAATTGCTCCCAACTACCTAGGATCTCACCTCCTATCTTATAAGGTAGGGAAAAAAGTCCTAAGTCTCCAGAAAAAATTTGGGCTCAAAACAGTGTGTTTAATGACGTCTAACTGCCTCGGGAAGTGTGCTAAACACTAATTAATTAATCTGGAAAATAATAAAATTTTCTGTTTTTCCAAAAATTATGAAAAAATCCCAGAAAATAGGAAATTTAATTCTGAGCATTTAGAAAAAAATTTGGCGAAAAATAGTGGCCGGAGGAGGGCTCACGCGCCGCCGCGCGTGGGCGAGTCCGCCTCCGTCACGCGCTGACGTCGGTCGAGTGCCACGTCAGCTGCCATGTGGCATGCCACGTCAGTCACGTGCCGACGTCACCTGCCACGTCACCATGCCACGTCGGCAGCCCACGGCACCTGCCACGTCACCTGCCACGTCATCAATTGCTGACGTGGCCCCGCCACGTCATCTGCCACGTCAGCCCTAGGGCCACGTCAGCAGCCGCCGCCAGCCCCTTGGCGCGTGCGGCGCGTGGCCGCGCGTGGAGGCGGCGTCGGTGGCGCGTGAAGCCCACGCGCCGCCTTCCCGGCCTCCGTTTCCGGCGATCTTTACATCGATGGAATCGTCTTTTCACGTAGATCAAGATTATGTGTTCAAAACCCAATTTTAACATGTTTTGAAAAAATCTTTTTACTGCTCAGATCAATCAGTCCAGATTTATACTGTTTCGAATCTTAGAAAAATCATAACTAATTCTCTGTTCGTCCAAAAATTATAAAATTTATATTTCTGGAATCCTTGTGAAAAACCCTATCTAACCATATAGGTTTTACTAACAGATTATGAAATTTCAAAAACTCGAATTTTTTATCTGATTCGGGAACGCATAACTAGGCACGAAAAACAAGCCTAAGGCTCTGATACCAATGAAGGACGTACAAGATCTATCACATACAGATCTACAACATGAATTATAGCGGAAGATTCATGTGTTTACCTTGTCTTCCTTAGCTCCTATGCGCAACGGATGATCGAAGGATGCTTGCTTTCACGTGCTCTTCTTGCTCGCACAATCTGGCTCGAATCTCTAGGACGAGAGCTCTGATCCACACCAAGTTCCACCCAATGGAGGCTAGTTGAAGAGAGAGTCTAGGGTTTACTGTATTATGATCAGCACATGATCTCTACAGTATTGTGTATATTATTATGACTCTAGCACACATAATAATCTAGGAGGCTGTCTCCTTATATAGACAGACTTATACCTAATTGCAACGTACCCCCTAGTGTTGATGTCCTTGCTACTAACCCCATAAGGTTTGAGCTTGTCTCACCTAAACCCATAAGTTTAGGTTAATTGCATTGTGCACCCCACATGGGCGCACATAATGCTAACAGTTGTATCATGGCATTCTCCACTCTATTTGCAGGGTAAATAAGTTGTTACAAACCATGCAATTATATGTCAACCGTGAGTTAAATTATTTGACACCCCCTCTCTAATCGGCTAAAACTAGGGATATAACTGGAGTACAATTAATTACTCTACTACGAGATAACATTTGATCTGACACTCATATTCGTTCAAAAAAAAAAAATTGTACATGTCTCAAGTTTTTTGCACTATATGTGATTACTCAAAAACTATGACATCACCGATATGGAGTAATAATTGTTTCTTTGAAGTTCGATTTTTGTTGTTGTCACATTGAGTTGCTTTTATGATGGTAACGATGTTTTCTTTTGAATCAGGAACATCACTCAATTTTAAAAAAATTATGAACAACTTATTGTGAAAGGCAGTCTGGTGAGTGGAACTCGATTGCGCGCCTTCTTGTTCCATGGGCGGCGATTAAATAAGTGAGTTGGACCGCATACGAGATTTGTACTTTTCTCATCTACTCAAGCTTATATGTACTCTTGTGACCTAGAATCTAACAAACATCTGCCCCATAATTCCATTGATTTGCTCTGATTTATCTTGTATATCACACACCCGTGTTTTAACTAAAATATATACGCTGAAAGTCTATAATGTCACTGTCGCTTTGCGATATATCTGACAATGTTTGTTTATAATCTAATGGAAACTTTCGTTGTTCATATCTTCAATTTGAGTGAATGATCATGCAAGAGTTTTGATGATAGTCGTTCACTTATTTTGCATGCATGATCAGAGTCACTCAACCTTTGTGTTGGAGTCACTCAACCTTTGCGTTGCCATTTATAACTGAGCACGAGTAAGTGTCAGTATAAAAATAGATAATCTTTTAAGTTTCATATATTTTGTGAACTTAAAAGGGGAATGAAGGTTGGTGTGACTTATGACGACCTATATTTTGGAAGAAATGAGGAGTCGTGATTTATGATAAAGCACAAAAGTATTGTTTAGAATATTGGAGCTTGCTAAACAATTTGTAAAATTTTGTAAATGAATTGGGTGAAAATGCCTACTGGCTCGAGACAAGATGTGAGATGTCTATCACAATCAACACCAAATACCACCTCATAATATATATTGGGTGAAAATGCCTAGTGTATATCATGTGTATCTAAACAAATAAGAAACATCATGTTCTTCAATTGTATGCTCTTTGTTAGAACGATTCTTTGAGACATGTAATACATTTCGTATAAATAGTACTACTGACCAAGAATATTACTGCATTGATCTATTATTGCTTATGTTTCTTTGGCTCGTATCAGTAGCGGATCCACAATTTGGAATGTGCACCCCAAAGTTCTCAGAAACTCCGACTTTAACCCATCTTTTGGAATGTAATTCACTAGGCGATACCCCGCGCTAAAGCACGAGTTTATGCACACATAAATCTGATACGTAATGAGATATAATAACATTACAATATAATAATACCATACTAGTTTAATTGACAAATTCATTTTATTTTTCAAAAATTTATAAATTATTTTTATTTTGCGATTAGATTATGGAAAAAATGATTTGAAAATATCAAATATTATGTATTATTATAATAATAGCAAAAGCCACATTGAGAACAAACCTTACCATCAAGAGTGATAGTAAAACAATTAGAATTTCAGTTTGAACAATTCTATTTACTCGCATATTTGTATTTTCTTTTACTTACATGAGTAAGAGAACTAATATAATACAACACGTCATTGTTAGAGAACATGCATTTTTTTGAAAAGTATAAAACATGCATTTAAGTATATCATTCCATACATAGACCAATTTGATCCAAGGACAAATTGTTTCCTCCATCTCTTGGAGATGCTGTTAGGGTCTGCTCGACCGACCCTGGGTGTGGGATAGCCTCCATTCCAAAAAAAATTGTATCCCAAAAAGGAGAATTCCTTAATGGTTAATAGACTCTTATACTTAATGGCCCAATGGGCCGCTTCTAATACACAGCCCAATTAATCTCTAACCCTCCCCTACCCCCTTCAAAAATATGAGCCCATTAACACCAGCCAAATCTCTGTTAAATCGTCGAAGAAGACACAGTCGAAGAACACACAGAAGAAAGAGGCAAGCAAAAAAAAAGCTCTGCAACAATGGATTTCTCTCCCGTCATAGAAGCCATGGCCTCCAAATCGTACGACAAGATCGCTGATATCTCCGATAATCTCCTGCTTCAGGTACACATCACCTCCCTTCCCTGACCTCTCTCTCTGTGTTTAGCCCTAATTTTCTGTTTATTTGCCGTCTCTAGGTCTCCACGCAAGGGATTGCTTTCCACGAAGACTGGCCTTACGCGATCCATCTCCTAGCACACATCTACGCCAATGACATGTGAGATTGATTTCGCTAGGGTTTTTGTGGTTTGATGTGATTTGGTTTAGGGTTCATAGATTGATGTTTGTGTACTTGTGTGTGTGGTTGTTGCAGTAATAGTGCTCGTTTTCTGTGGAAATCGATACCTGGTTCTGTGAAGGAATCGAAGCCTGAAGTGGTGGCTGTGTGGAGTATCGGTCAGCGGTTGTGGCTGAGGGACTATGCTGGTGTTCATGAGGCCATTCGAGGGTTTAATTGGAGTGAGGAGACTCTGGACTTTGTTTCTGCATTCTCAGGTGAGTTTGATTTCAAAGGAGGGTTATCAATTAGAGCTAGGGTTTGAGTTTCTATTTGAGCGATTTAGGTATTCTTTGTATCTACTAGCCCTACTTGACAATTGAGAACTATTCTGGCTAATAGCTATATTAATTGGAGTGAAATTGTATGCCAAGAGTACCAGGATTTGAAGTTTGAACTACCCTACACTGTCTAAGAAGCAAGTAGGGAATAATGGAATAGGTTTTAACTTTTTAGGTAATTGCTAGTTTCTAATTGAATTCAATTCATAGAATGACAATAAGCAATGAAGGACTAACAATCTACCATTGATAATAGTCTACAGTGCCCACGTGTAGATCCTTCTTACCAGATAGTGTTGTTGGATTGTCTGTATATTTTTACATAATGAGAACCGAAACAGAAGGGCTTAATGCTGATAAGAAGTGAAGATCGGAAATACCTTATATTGGGAAACCCTTGTGTATTATTCCAATTGACTCTGGGTTTTTTTTGGTTCATCAATAGAAGTCACATGAAGTTAGAGAAGCTCTTCAATTATAAGTTCCACTGTCTCCTTTCACTTGAATTCTCTGAAACAGAACAAAGAAGTCTCCTGAAAGACATGTGAGGAAATATATTCTTCGGTAATATCTTTAGGAGAATGTCCTTTATTAGCAAGGGATGAGAAAAAATAGATATGGCAGATCCCTACTCGTGGATTCCAGAGGCTGATTCCGTTTCTGTGATAATTGCAACTAATGTTCTCCCTCAGTTCACCCATAATTTTTTCATGTACTACTTCCAAATCCTCAGTTAAACTGGGTTGGTGCCACTTTGGTATTAGTTAATCTTTACAGTATAGAGGAGCTAATGAGACCACAAACTTTGTGACTATAGCTTTTACTTAGTAACCCGCAGTCCGTACCTCTTTTTTTACAGCAATTAGTCCAAGGATCGAATGAGACCCCGAATTTCGTAACCTCTAACATATTGCGTGCTGTCGTACACTCAAACATGGATGTACTATCAATCTTTACATCATTGACATCTGTTTCAATATTTATATGAAGTATCCGCATAGTCTTCTGATTAGACAATTTGATATGAACACCAAAATGAGTTAACTTATCAAAGGATGGCTAGTTGAAACTTTTGTCCTAATGTTATGCGATTTAATAAGGTTTTATGCTAATCATTTTACCAGGGCTTCTTTTCAACATAGATGCTACTCCTTAGATGCAATCAGGAAAGAAGAAACTGCAATTTGTACATTTATTTATAGTTTGTCTTCCTTAGCTTGCATGTTGGCGTGGTCCAACACGAGTTTTTCATATTTCAACTTGATGTCACCAACTCCGTTCATTGTCAGGTCGTAGCTTTTAGTTTGTTATTCTATAAGCCAGTCTAGGCTGTTGGATGTTGTAAAGAACAAGATAAATCTACTATCCAGACATGTTCGAACTTTCAACTGGCTGTTTAAATGTTCAGTTTGTAGGAATCATATACTGTTACTATTATGGTATTCTAGTGAAGATATCATGGGTTATGAATGCTACTCGACAGATTGTTTGCTCCTATGAACCTGAGGGTTAGATTAGATTACACCAATCTTTTCTATTTTGACCTCCCTGATCTAAGAGAGGCAAGTTTTGTGACACAGCGACGTACTATGTCCTTAAGTGTGTTAGTTACCTCTCCCGAGAGATTTATTACAATATTTCAGTACTCTCATTGCATTTATTCTGTTTGCAGAACTTTACACCAAAAGAATGTTTGAGTTGCTGCTGTCTGCTTATTCAACGATTAGCATCCAGGATACAGCTCTTTTCTTGGGGATGAGTGAGGATGATGCTACAAAATGTAAGTTTCTAACTTTGTTTTCTCCGACTATAGACTTCTACAAGGAAAATGAAGGAACTGGAATGAATTGAAATTTGATATAACTGGGCACTAAAACTATTTGATACTCCTATTTTAGCAAGAGACCGCACATCTAGCCAATTGTTTACTTTTATGTGTATACCATTCGTTAGCTATCGTCATCCAAATCATACCTATATGTGTAAGTGGAGGAGTGTTGGGTTGTCATGGATTTTCTAGTATTTTAGACACAGGGATAAGGCTGGTATGATATTCGCTTTTTGTGCATATATATGTGGGTCAACAGCTATTTCTGTCAAACCTGCTCCTATTTACACTCTCATAGTTATATATTTAGAGAGCAAAGAAATGGGGATTATGTAAGTTTGACATAGTACATAACTTATTGTGGCGGGTGATATCTGAAATGGATTGATTGTTTAGTCTTTACTAATGCAATGATATCGAGATGCGCTAGCCTGAATTATGACGTGTTATTTGGCAAAATGCCTCTTGTCTCAACTTGTTGCTTGAGCCGGCTTAGAATAGCTGCTTCTGAGGCCACACTCTTAAGGTTGTGGAAGCATTTCTAGTATATGTATTGCTAGTCTTTTAGATTTACTATATATAGAGAAATCATAATGCTCACCAGTATTTTCACTTTAGGCCACAATCTTGAATCGACTCGCTAACTAGTCTTGTTTTTTTGGTTGTGGGTTGTGCAGACGTTCAGCAACATGGTTGGGTTGCAGACTTGTCTTCCCAGATGCTAACAGTTAAGAAGCAAGAGGTTGCAAAGGGGAAGAAACTGGATTCCAGCAAACTGCAACGCCTCACCGAATACGTCTTCCATCTTGAACACTGAATCATCTATTCTTATTGTAAAAAGCTCCGAGAGAACGGCATATTGTTTAGACCCACCTTCTCCTCCTCCTGTCATGCATGCTAGGGGTGAATGAAACGCGCAACATCCGAGTTTCTTCTGGTTTCTTGTCACGCAACCTTGATTCTGTCCTTGTTTAGACTCTGACTTGGGTTCAGATACCTTGGCATGTTCAGAACAGATGTTTGAGTATTGGTACTTAGGATGGTTTAATCTACTTGTTCGTTTTGACAGCGCAATGTGATTCTGCTTTTTCTTTTTTGGTGGATTGCCTCTTCACCAGTAAATGATATTTTTCCCATCAAAGAGAGAACAGAGAGCCAATAGTTGGTGAGTCGCTTTATGGGGCCTGGTAATTTGGGTGAACCCATCGGGTTGTGGGTTGTGTCGGACTGCGCCAGGTCAAGAACGGGTTGATCCAAACTTGACCCATTTTTTGGTCACTTTATGGTCAACTTGTTTCTGATGCATTGCAGGTTCGTGTTAACTTCGCCTTGGGTTCATATCATGTCTCTTTGTCGACCCGAATGTCGTTAAGATTATGCATATGTAATGGCTAATAGTGAAAAAACAGTTATTATTATGTTAGGCCGGTTTAAATGGGTCATTTCCGGGTAGTGCATGTTCTAATCCGACCCATTTATCCCTGTGCGCGCCACTTTTGAGTCCGATCTGTTTTTGACCAGTTATGACTTCGTGTCGACTCGATCCTGCTAAGTTCCTGTAGAGCATAAAATGAGAAGTAATTTCGGCAAGGACCACAGTTTCTTAATCATGGCAAAAAAGGTCTGTACAATACACATCACAAAATATACAGCTACAATCTACACAGCTATTGTTGTCTGATCGATCAAAGTACAGTGTCTTCCAAAGGCTGTGTAATCTCATACAGATCGGCTAAAGAACGGAACTTGCGCTTCCTTCTGAGAAAGACATTACTCTCCTCAAAATCCTTCCTTGATGATACCACACCAGAAGAAGTGGTCATATACGAACTTTCGTCTTTTCGCTCTGCAGTAGTAGTAGCAGCAGCAGCTTGTTGCTGGCTGTTGCCAAGCTGCATAATCTGCTGAGCTGCACTGATCTCGGCTGGAGTCATTTTCATATCAGATGAATCATCTGTAATGTAACTCACATCGCTCTTGCTTTCTTCTTCATCATCACCATGTTGATGATCTTCTTTGCCTTGTACCTTGAACTTGTCGATTAAGCCCATATGGTGACTATCTGGGCGCTGTACTTCCTCGTAATTTAGATGCGGAGTAAAAATGAAGCCCTTGTCGGATCTGTTAAAGTTCTTGATGTAGAGCTGAAGCAGACGTTTGGCATCGCTAATTTCTGGCTTCATTCTGTCCTTCCTTGGTTTAGTTGTTCTTCTGATTTGACCTGGCAACAAGTCATCATTTAATAGGCATTTAATTGCTTGTATGATAAGCTTACTACACGCGTTCTAAAAGTAGACAGACATAAGAAACATCCACGCAACAACATTTATCTAGTGATGAATATTTTGAAACTGTAGCCAAAATACTTCGATCACGGATGATGTAATTAAAAATGAGTAAAATGTATGTCCTCATAGTCGTTGAGTGCCCCAAGGACTATTTTGCAGGAAAACCCAAAACTAAGAGGGTAGAAGTGTCTGGTTACAAACCAACGGGAAGGAAGAAATATCTCCAATGTTCCTCCAAACCAGAAAGCTAATTAAGCACCACATGAAAGTAACACATACCGTTCATGTTAGGCTTCGTTTTCGCTATCTTGTGGTCTTTAAATACCGAACTTCTATTTTCCGATGGAACCAAAAAAAAAATACCGAACTTCTCGACTTCTTCTTCTTCGTGGTGGTGGCGGTTGTGTCTTTAAAACAACGAGTTGTTTGTTCTTTTGCGGAGAAACAGTCGTGGAGTTGAAGCAGCCCTTTGGCTGCGATGATATCTTCCTTATCGATGCTCGTTCTGGATTTGTTTTCAGCAGTTTGTAATAAAACCATCGAACTCTCTAGCCCCATACCCATATGCTTGGAAGAGGGTAAAAAGAGTTTTCAAATTTCTGGCTCCTCCACTGGTTGAAGATTTTGTTTTTGTCTCTCTCTTGGTCACAATTCTCGAGGGTATGGAAGTCATTACGTTAGAGATTGCTTAACCCATTTCCACCATATGTCTTTCCGAATTTCATTGCAAAATTCAAAATTCCGGAACCAGCCCAGGCCCATAGCCCCATACCCATATGCTTGGAAGAGGACCAGTCAGGCTCACCCACACGACCGACCACCTGTGGCTGGGCCTGTTCATAAAGGGTCGGATTATCCTATCGTTTTTTGTCGTTCATTAATGTTACTTTTGAAAATACAAAAATAATAGTAATTAAGTAAATGAGTGCTAGCTTGAGTGGTATGACGTTTAAAAACCATTGCATCAGGTCTTGGGAGAAATCCAATAGACAACAAACAGGTAAGTATAAAAAAAAGCATGTAAATAACCGTCTTCACCTAGAAATAGCCGTTAAGAGGGTGGCAGTTCCAACGGGCCTGGTGAGCTGCGTTCATGTGCGGCTTTGGGGGCGAGCAGTTCCAGCCCTTTTCACGATTCTTCGCTCGTAGAACCAACACAAACCACAAGCAGTGCAGGCTAGTTGAGTTTTGGAATGGGCAGCTTCAACCAGTGGAGGAGCCAGAAATTTGAATCAGGCCAGACAAAAGGAAATGATGCCGAAGTTATGAGATAATTATATATGATATGGGTATTTAGGGAGAAGACATAAATTTGTAATTCCAGTTATGATATTTATGCATTTTTCTTAAGGTTTTTAGTGTAAGAGCATCTTCAATGAGCTAGTTTAAATAATTTTTTCATCAAAAAATAAAGAAGTTTAAGAAATATATCCAGTATTTAAAAAAAATAGATAGTTATCCACATCGCTATTAATAGCGAGGAAGATAACTATTTCAAGATGTGTTTCTCCTAGATTTTAGGCGGTTCCTATTACCCCTAATTTTTAGGCATAAAATCTTGAAACTAATTCAATGTATTACGCACAAAAACATGGCAGTTAATTTTTGTTCAAAAAGTAGTTGCAATTTTAACCGTTAAAAAATAAATTTAGCTATACATGATAGCATTTGAGCACAACATAAAATATCTCAAGAGCTAAAATAAAAAATTATAATTTTAGTTAAATTATAAATGAAATATAGCTATTACCATTGGAGATGCTCTTAAGGGGTGGCAATTCGTCCTCAAATCCATCCGCCCATTACTTCAATTCAACCGTCTTCAAATTCATAAACCATCAGACAGCTCTAGTTATGACCGGATTAGGATCCTCTCCAGCCCCAAATCCCTCCAGGCCCCTCCAGCCATAATATCTTGTCCGTCCGTATACCTTGAATGGTTGAGATGCAAACAAGTAAGAGATAGACCAAGATGCCTTCCACACCATATCACTTTTTGTTTCGTCTCCTATTTCCATGCTCCTGCAAATCTGCAACTTTGACTACACTTGAAGCGACATCCCAACCAACCTGTTTGAACTCGATCGGTAAATAAAGCCAGCATCATTGGTCTCAAGGCAACATAAAAAGAAATTTACTGCGATTTCGATCTAAGCATCTCCAATGGTTAGGTTAAAAAGTTAGTTTAGTTATAATTTACATAATTAGAAGAAATAACAAACTCCAATGGTCTAGTTAAATGACTCAATACTTTACATATTATGTATCCCGCTCTCTACTAATAGCTAGCTCGAAAGTAGGAAGTTAAATTTTTTGTCTCTATCTCTCTCCTAGTTTAATTTAATAAATAAATATTTTTATAATTTCATACCTACAAGTTATGTAAAATACATGACACCATTGGAGCAAACACTAAATAGTTCACTTAGTTAAAATTCATACTAGTTATAATTTAGCTAATTTGTGGTTTTATCATTGGAGATGCTGTAACCGATGGGGAACAAAAGTCTTGACCAAATATACAACATCTTCTATTCTATAAAACAGCATGATTTGAGTTTAAAATGTCTTTTCAGGTTTTAGATTAAATCAGTCTCAGTCATTAGATTTCACCTACCACCCACTTGTAGTTAGAATTCTCAAAATTTAAGGATGGTTTAAAAATCCACGCTTTTATCACATTTAGAACCCTACTATATGTAGAAACAATTACCAACTTGGAAATTTATCCTCTCTCTCTCTCTCTCTCTCTCTCTCTCTCTCTCTCGAAAAAAGCGGCAGGATTAAATGCTAATAACCATACATATTTTTTATGTAATAATCATACATATTTTTCAAATAATTGATTGAAAGCTAATAACCGTCAAAGAGTAGAATCAATTTTTATTTGTACTTTTTTTTGTAAACGGATTAATTTTTTCGTCTTTCTTTGGGTGCTCTATAATTGGTGAATCATTATAATCTTTTTCTTTAGGAGGTAGTGCCATCTGGCACGGACTGTCCCCTAAAAATCATTATGTTATGATCTCCTCCGTTCAAGGAATGTGGACGACCTAGATCGTCGCTGCAGCGGCTGGATGGATTTGGGGCTGGAGAGGATTCAGATCTGTTACGAACCCACTTAAACATGAATAGACGGTGGTTTTACTAGTAAAAATACAAGTTTCTTAGTCTAGCGATTGCTGCCGTAAAACATCTAGATAAAAATACAAATCGCATAAATAGTGGATAAAACGATAGAGGCCTTGCTAACAACATTATGGGTTTAGTAGACATTTCAAGTCATATTTTGACCGATTTTGTTAGGCCTCGTAAAGACGAAATCATGGGAGATATTATACAACATTTCGAATTACATAGGAGTCTTTCGTACAAACCCCTAACCCACTATGAAGACAATTTACTCATTTTTCTTTAATTACATGGGTCATTTCCGGGTATTGCAGGTTGACACTAACCTGACGCATTTATTCCTGTGTCACTCATGAGTGGACATTTTTTTGTTAGCGAGAAGAATTCAAGCAGACCTTTACAGCAGGCCTTCTCCTCAGATAAAGGCCCAAAAGCCCAAGGTGTTCAAGGTTTTGCATCATGTTCAGCCCAAGAAAGACCAGCTATATTTAATGTAATTAGCCCATTCTTATAAGGGCACTTTAGTCATTTCCCTACTCTAGCAAACCCTAGTATTGCAGCCGTAGGATCCTACCGTTACAATCCAGCCGTTGGATTGATTGTATATAAGCTCCTCTTTCAGCTCTTAGGGTTGATTATCATTCTGTAAATATACACACTACCGTTTCATTTTCTCTCAACTGTTCTTCATCTTCTACCTTGTTCTTCACAGAATCATACGATTCTTTCATGGTATCAGAGCCATGGCTCTTGCTACAAGCACAAATCCACCACCCTCTACACCCTTACATCTCCTATCAAACATACACTGTAATACCCCGATATTTTCGGGGGTATTTTTGGGAATTTAACGAATTTTCTGGGCCACTATTTGAGATTTATAAAAGTATTTCTCCTTTATTAAATAGTTTGTTTTATTATTATTATTATTATTATTATTATTATTATCATTAGTTCTAACAAAAAGTTTTTTTTTGTTTCTTTTATTAAATAGCCTTTCTTCATATTACTATTATTGTTATTGTTACTATTACTATTATCATTTTTATTTCTTTTATTCTTTTTATGAAAAAGTATTTTTTTTCTTAATATGTCTTTTTTTTAGTTAGTTAGTTGTGTGTAAGTTAGTGTGTAGCGGGTCGTGTAATCTTTTTAGCGTGTCCAAAAATGTAACTTTCATTAATTTTACGTGACGGACCACCGCGTGGTGTGGCGCACCCGCCACACTTTATAGCTTCTCCAATCATCTTCCCCAATCCCATTTCCTTTTCACAGAGGAAGTTTGTTTCCCGTTTTCGCCGGCGACCACCATGGCAAACACCAATCTTGACCTCTCTTCTTGCGATTTCCGCCCAAATCACGTCAATCAACCCAATTATCTCATCCTTGCAATCAATTTTATGATTCCCCTTTTCCAAATTAAACCCCAAATTACAACTGGGTTTTCAAAACCCAACTCTTCCTCTCTCTCGTCGCTCTCTCTCAGACTCTCTCTCGCACTCTGCCTCTCCCTCTCTCTGTGCTCTGTTTTGCCGAGCGAGAGTCCGGCTGAACCCAATCCCGGCGAAAGCCGAACCCAGGTCCAGCGAAGACAACCCAGCGGCGCACGACGCCGCCGTCCTCCTCACCTCCGCCCGACGCCGTCCCTCTGCCCGTCCGCCGTCCGCCCTTGCCGTCGCCGTCCTTCGAATCATCGTCACCACCACAGTCCGTCCCCCTCTTTCCCGGCGAACCCAACTGCAAGGCCGAGAGCTTCTTCATCGCCGTCGTCTTCTCCTTCGTCCCAGTCGTTCGGTAAAATATCAAACTTTCAATTTTAAATCTTCGATTTTCAATTTGCTCCTCCAACGTCACCTTTGTAGTTTCTTGTAATCAGTTTGTTGAGGGAGTATTTGGGCAGAGTATTGGGTGATTTGAAGTTTTGAATTTTGTAAATGGAAGAAGAGAGGTGTGGATATGTGTGGGTCCGTGTGTGTGTGTTCAATCTGTTGAGTTGGTGAAAAATTGAATAAAATGAGGAGTCAGTAAAGTGTATGTTAGTGTCATTGCTTTAGTGGGTTGTAGGAAGAAATGTGAGGGTAATTTCTACCCATGGTAGTAACATTGTTTTGGGTTATAGTTGTATAGTTTTATCTATTTCCTTTTTATTATTGTTTTATTTAGTAATCAGTAACTACATACTTTTAAACAAAGTTAATAAATTATTTTCTGAAAACAAACATTTAAATTTATAATTGTTAAATTATTATTTTAGAGTACAAATGGATTGCAATAAACTATGGTATGATTTCTTAACTACTAGTTCAACAATGTTTGTATTCTTGAAAATGGGTTTTTCACATTTAGTCGGCTTTTATGTCAACCTTAATCTTTTAAGAAAAATGGGTGAGTTTTAGAAATTTGTTTACCAACAACTTTAGTTGCTTAGTTTAAATATCTACTTATATAAACTTAAATAATATTTCTAGAATATGTAAATAAAGTCTTATTCGTTTCAATTCTAGATCTTATGACTATAAACAAATATTATCTTTAAATTTAAATTTCTAAACTAGCGTTTATAACTAGCGGTCGTATTACGGTCCTAGGAGGTTATTTGGGGTTTGCACCTACTTATAGGACTTTTTAATTGTGAATGGTCGTGTGGCGAATTTGTGTTAATAATATAGGCCTATTTGATTATTGTAGATTCTGATTTCGTTGACAACCAGTTCGTTGAGAATCTCGATTACTAGGACGTAGCTTGCTTGCGTGTGACCATCTCTCTCCATTATCAAGTAAGTTATATGCACAACATCTTTAACTATCAAAATGTGTTGTTTCGTGTGCGTCATCTCGAACTTCAAATTCAATTTCCGCTTTATAATACTTTGAACTCTTCTAGCGTTTTATTTCGAACGATTTGAGAAGCATGTGATCACTATTTAAAATTGTGATTTATTACTTCCGTGGAATCTTGAACAATGAATGTACGATAATAGAATTGGGAACGGTGTACAGAGGATGCGTGTGAAGGCTGAGGCCGGGAACACCTAGGTGTGATTTCCCCAGGGCATTGTACCCTCTTATATATTGTGAAAACTAGGAGTACTACCTATACATGTTTAGGTCATGACTGTATAGGGGTGTCGACACTTAAGGTCTCACTAGTTCTTTAGGGAGAATCGGGATGGACTGTGATATCCCGTAGAAGTACCCTACTTTATTATTATTCCATCGTGACCTCTCTGTCCACACCGTACCTGTTGGGGCTCGTGTTATGCCTCAACCAAATAAAAGAAATAAAATGTGGTTTCTGCTCATCTTACTGTGTATATTCTCGTGTTAGCCAAAAACTCTGTCTTTACGTGTTGTGGTATAATCTTACTCAGTTTTTACTGATAAAATGTTTTGCTGCGTCGGCTTTTGCTATTTTAAAACCCGCAGGTCAAGAATAAGCTAGCTGGGGGAAAACGCGTGCACGAGCTGGAGCTTTAGTTCTTTTAGCAAACAATAAAGTTTAGTTCTAGTTCTTTGTTTAAGACGACGTTTGTTTTTTGTTTAAATAATGTAAGGAGGGTTTCTCCTTTACTTTTATTTCAATAAAGCACTTTTGGATTTCGTTAAGTTGTACTAGCGAGGAACCGTAGGTTTCCGGGTTGTTTCAGATGGTATCAGAGCCGACGGTTCCAACGCTGGTACGACTTTTCATTTTCCGTTAAATAAAGATTAAAAGTAATTGGAAATTTTTCAAAATTTAAAATGGACATAGGACAACTCAAACAGGAAATAAAACTAAACAAGCCGGGGATGTGGGTTAGCTTAATCGTTATTTAAATTTTCTATGTGTTTTATGCTTATTTGAGAATCCATGTTCGTTAGGAATAGATAAATTGCTATGTTGATGCGACTTGTTAATTTGTTAGTTATCCATGTTACGTACTTTCTTTAATTTCCTTAAGTTTATTTCTGTCGAGTAATGAGTGTATACGTGGTTTAGAACATTTCTGAGACTTCCCTTTTCTTCTTTCAGATGGCCAAACCACGCGCCCCTACTCATCCTTCATACATCCCGCCTGTATTTCAGCCGGAAGACTCACCCTTACTCATGACCTACCGGGAAGGCCAGGAGACCCTTACCGAGTACTATATCCGAGTAACGACCCGGTGTAATGACTGGAGTTTCTCGAGCCTTGGGGATGACCGCTTCCAGCACCCTCTCATGATAGGTCATTGCCTTCTAAACGGACTCCCCAATACCCAACCGTGGTTGTGGGTGAAGGAAGATTATGAGGATTTGGTACATGAAGACGAAGATGGAAAGTTAGTCCCCAATGAGGACGGATGGAAGGTAGAGGGCCATTACATATTTAGCACAAAAGTTCTACGCCAAGATTTGGAAGAAGCAGCAAAACGTCTAGACAAAGTGAAGGAGCCTGAAGAAGAACCAATAGAGAAGGACGAAGGAGAGTCTGACGATGAACCCGATTCCGATCCTGAAGAGGAAGAGGCCGACGGAGAGCCCGATTCCGATCCGGAAGAGGAGGAGCCGGAGGAAGAGGAACAAGCACAAGAGGAAGAGATCCCCGAAGAAGAGGAAGTACTCGAACAGATTCCCGAGATATATGGAGAAAATAGACAGCCTATCCCCGCCCCTATGGACCTCGCTGCTATACACCGGCCAGAGCTAGTGACGTACCAACCCGAGCATGAGACCATAGCTCAGTATTGCGCATATGTGAGAGCTATTTGCATTGCATGGAGCCATTTTGATGCCAGACATAGTCACCCGTTAACCATTTGCCATTTCATACTCCGAGGATTGCCAGATGTACACCCTTGGATAAACCTGAGGCACGAGTATCGGGATGTGCTAGTTTGGAACGTATGGGGAGAAGCTGTACCTAATGAGTCTAGGTACAAGCACCGTGAGTATGACATCTTTGAGATTAACCCACTCGAGCTTCGGGGACGCATGGAGGCATTAGCAGCTCAAGCCATGCAACACGAGGCAGCGCAGCAGGCGCAGGACGCCGAGAACCAGGAAGGAGAAGGTGAAGATGACGAGGAAATGGAAGATGACGAGGGAATGGAAGATGACCAAGCAAATATGGACTTGGATGAAGACCTAGGGGAAGAACAAGATCAGGGTGGAAACCAAAATGAGGATGGGGAGGAAGAATTTGTAGATTGGGATGCTGACATGGACGATATTGACGAGATCGACGATATTGAGCATGAAGAAGTCAACGAAGCGGAAGAGATTGAGATTGACGCCGCTGAAATCGAGTTTATGTTCAACACTGACGATGAGGAGTAGTTCCACGCCCATCCCACCCTTAGGGTCATAGTTTATTGCATTGTTTTTATCACGAGAGTGAACGCTTAGCTTACTTTGTGTTTTGATAGTTACTTTTGAGATTGAGTTGTTTTTCTATCATTTAAACTTTCATGTGGATTACTTGATGGGTGGATCAATAAATGTTTACTGTCTTAAAACTTATGTGGTGCATGTATGTGGACTGGAATAGACTCTTCCCTTCATATCATCTACCTTGCTAAGAAGACAGACTTACCAACTCCTACCCCAATATCTATCTTCATCTCTGCGCTTAGTGGAGAAGTCATATCTTGTAATACTATATACCTCGAAGTCAACCTAGAAGTCTTAAGAGCCAAGCTACTTTCTGATCTGATTCTTTTCAATCTTGTTAACCTAGACATCATCTTAAGTATGGACTGACTTAGCAAATACAAAGCAACCATAGAGTGTGCCAACCCAAAAGTTAGATTTCGTGGACCCGAAAGGTGAACGTCTATCCTATAGGGGTATAACCAGTAAACCCAAAATCCAAATCGTGTCATCCTTGACCATCATCTCTTAAGTGATGACTACCTCACCTATACAGTCCAGCACTTCGCATGGTCCAACACTTTTGGTAGGAGAAACCCTTATGAACACTTTGTCGCCAACCTTGAACTCCAATGACCTTTTCTTGAAATCCTCTCAAGTATCTTGTCGATCACGGACCGCCTTCATCCTTTGCTGAACCATCCAAATCTGTTTTGTCAACTCCTCGATCAGTTTTGGTCCAATAATAATCGTCTCGATGTTGTCGCTCCAACACAGTGGTGTCCTGCACTTCCTCTCGTACATTGCTTCGTAGGATGCCATCCCTAAACCATCATGGTAGATTTTGTTACAAGAGAATTCGATAAGTGGTAACTTGTCCACCCATGAACCTCCAAAGTCCCAAAATGTCAGCTCTTATCATGCTTCCCGATATCTCGATCGTCCTTTTAGTCTTTCAGTCCGTAGCTGGGTGAAATGTTGTGCTCAACCTTAGCTCGGTGTCCATGTTCTTTTGTAACTCCTTCCTGAAATGTGATATGAAGTTCGAATGTCAATTTGAAATATTCGAGTTAAGTACTCCGTGTAGTCTTACCACATTCTTGATGTATGCGTCTTCCATCTTTTTCATGTTTCACGTGTCCCTCACAGAAATGAATCTTGCCGCCTTGTTCAGTCTATCGACTACCAAGTAGATTTGGATCAACCCATTTGTCGAAACAGGTAAAGCTGTAACAAATTCCATAGAGATGGAGTCCCATTTCCAATCTCCAATTATTGCAATATCCGGCTGGCCTCTTGTGCTCGAGCCTGACCTTTTGACAAGTCAAACACCGAAATTTCCTTTTGACAAAATCAACTATTTTCCTTCTTCATATCTTTCCACCAGAGGTACTGTTTCAAATCCTTGTATAACTTGCCTTTTCCTGGATGTACCGATTATGGTGTCTTATGAGTTTCCTTCGTAATCTTCTCTTTTACATCCGCACATATCATTAGTACACATTTCATTCGTACACATATCACCCTACCATCTTTCTCCACTTTGAAATCGAGTTCTTCACCCATGTTGATTTTCTCCTCGATCTTCTGTTCGAAAGCACCCTCTTTCTGTCTCATTTTATTTATTTATTTATTTATTTATTTCATCTACGTAGATTTCCATTACTATCGTCAAATTACACAGGATGTTACTCGTGGTTCTCTTCATCCAAACTCAAATCTCTAGCCTTCGAAACTCTTCGCAAAGCTTGATTGGCAAAACCCACATTGATTTTACCGTATAATTCGTATTTCAACTCAAGGCATCCGCTACTACATTAGTTTTCCTTCGTGGTATTCGATCTTGATGTCGTAGCCCTTCACTAACTCTAGCCAACTTCTTTGTCGCATATTCAACTCCTTTTGGGTTAATATGTACTTCGAGCTCTTACGATATGTATATTTTTGCAATTCATACCTTTGATATAATGTCTCGTGATCTTCAGTGCAAACATTTTGACTGCCAACTTCAAATCATGAGCATGATAATTCTTCTCATAAGACTTTTGTTGCCTAGAAGCATAAGCGATCACCTTGTCATTTTTTCTTTTCATTAAAACACATCCTAGCCCATGCTTGAATGCATCGCTATGGACTTCAAATTCTCATCCTTCATTAGGTAACGTTAACACATGTGCTGACGTCATCATATCCTTCAACGTTGTATTGGGAAGACTCCATAACGTTTTCCATGACCCAAACTCAAAGCTTATGTTCCTGGCCGAGTCATATCCTTGTTTGCGAGCCTGTCGAACTTGATCTCTCCCTTACCCACACCTCTTCGACGAGAGATGAGTCGAGTGACGGGGACGTCACTCCTTTTAAGGGAGATGTGATTTAACAGACATGCATTTAATTACCTGCATTGTCTTGTTGTATGTGCACATTAGAACTGCATAATTGCATTGGGTGAGTTGATTTATGCTTGGGCGATTCGATTTATACTTGCATGGGAAGATTCGTTTTACTTTAAGCTTCGGGGACGAAGCTTTGTTTTAAGGGAGATGTGATGTAATACCCCGATATTTTCGGGGGTATTTTTGGGAATTTAACGAATTTTCTGGGCCACTATTTGAGATTTATAAAAGTATTTCTCCTTTATTAAATAGTTTGTTTTATTATTATTATTATTATTATTATTATTATTATTATTATTATTATTATTATTATTATTATTATTATTATCATTAGTTCTAACAAAAAGTTTTTTTTGTTTCTTTTATTAAATAGCCTTTCTTCATATTACTATTATTGTTATTGTTACTATTACTATTATCATTTTTATTTCTTTTATTCTTTTTATGAAAAAGTATTTTTTTTTCTTAATATGTCTTTTTTTTTAGTTAGTTAGTTGTGTGTAAGTTAGTGTGTAGCGGGTCGTGTAATCTTTTTAGCGTGTCCAAAAATGTAACTTTCATTAATTTTACGTGACGGACCACCGCGTGGTGTGGCGCACCCGCCACACTTTATAGCTTCTCCAATCATCTTCCCCAATCCCATTTCCTTTTCACAGAGGAAGTTTGTTTCCCGTTTTCGCCGGCGACCACCATGGCAAACACCAATCTTGACCTCTCTTCTTGCGATTTCCGCCCAAATCACGTCAATCAACCCAATTATCTCATCCTTGCAATCAATTTTATGATTTCCCTTTTCCAAATTAAACCCCAAATTACAACTGGGTTTTCAAAACCCAACTCTTCCTCTCTCTCGTCGCTCTCTCTCAGACTCTCTCTCGCACTCTGCCTCTCCCTCTCTCTGTGCTCTGTTTTGCCGAGCGAGAGTCCGGCTGAACCCAATCCCGGCGAAAGCCGAACCCAGGTCCGGCGAAGACAACCCAGCGGCGCACGACGCCGCCGTCCTCCTCACCTCCGCCCGACGCCGTCCCTCTGCCCGTCCGCCGTCCGCCCTTGCCGTCGCCGTCCTTCGAATCATCGTCACCACCACAGTCCGTCCCCCTCTTTCCCGGCGAACCCAACTGCAAGGCCGAGAGCTTCTTCATCGCCGTCGTCTTCTCCTTCGTCCCAGTCGTTCGGTAAAATATCAAACTTTCAATTTTAAATCTTCGATTTTCAATTTGCTCCTCCAACGTCACCTTTGTAGTTTCTTGTAATCAGTTTGTTGAGGGAGTATTTGGGCAGAGTATTGGGTGATTTGAAGTTTTGAATTTTGTAAATGGAAGAAGAGAGGTGTGGATATGTGTGGGTCCGTGTGTGTGTGTTCAATCTGTTGAGTTGGTGAAAAATTGAATAAAATGAGGAGTCAGTAAAGTGTATGTTAGTGTCATTGCTTTAGTGGGTTGTAGGAAGAAATGTGAGGGTAATTTCTACCCATGGTAGTAACATTGTTTTGGGTTATAGTTGTATAGTTTTATCTATTTCCTTTTTATTATTGTTTTATTTAGTAATCAGTAACTACATACTTTTAAACAAAGTTAATAAATTATTTTCTGAAAACAAACATTTAAATTTATAATTGTTAAATTATTATTTTAGAGTACAAATGGATTGCAATAAACTATGGTATGATTTCTTAACTACTAGTTCAACAATGTTTGTATTCTTGAAAATGGGTTTTTCACATTTAGTCGGCTTTTATGTCAACCTTAATCTTTTAAGAAAAATGGGTGAGTTTTAGAAATTTGTTTACCAACAACTTTAGTTGCTTAGTTTAAATATCTACTTATATAAACTTAAATAATATTTCTAGAATATGTAAATAAAGTCTTATTCGTTTCAATTCTAGATCTTATGACTATAAACAAATATTATCTTTAAATTTAAATTTCTAAACTAGCGTTTATAACTAGCGGTCGTATTACGGTCCTAGGAGGTTATTTGGGGTTTGCACCTACTTATAGGACTTTTTAATTGTGAATGGTCGTGTGGCGAATTTGTGTTAATAATATAGGCCTATTTGATTATTGTAGATTCTGATTTCGTTGACAACCAGTTCGTTGAGAATCTCGATTACTAGGACGTAGCTTGCTTGCGTGTGACCATCTCTCTCCATTATCAAGTAAGTTATATGCACAACATCTTTAACTATCAAAATGTGTTGTTTCGTGTGCGTCATCTCGAACTTCAAATTCAATTTCCGCTTTATAATACTTTGAACTCTTCTAGCGTTTTATTTCGAACGATTTGAGAAGCATGTGATCACTATTTAAAATTGTGATTTATTACTTCCGTGGAATCTTGAACAATGAATGTACGATAATAGAATTGGGAACGGTGTACAGAGGATGCGTGTGAAGGCTGAGGCCGGGAACACCTAGGTGTGATTTCCCCAGGGCATTGTACCCTCTTATATATTGTGAAAACTAGGAGTACTACCTATACATGTTTAGGTCATGACTGTATAGGGGTGTCGACACTTAAGGTCTCACTAGTTCTTTAGGGAGAATCGGGATGGACTGTGATATCCCGTAGAAGTACCCTACTTTATTATTATTCCATCGTGACCTCTCTGTCCACACCGTACCTGTTGGGGCTCGTGTTATGCCTCAACCAAATAAAAGAAATAAAATGTGGTTTCTGCTCATCTTACTGTGTATATTCTCGTGTTAGCCAAAAACTCTGTCTTTACGTGTTGTGGTATAATCTTACTCAGTTTTTACTGATAAAATGTTTTGCTGCGTCGGCTTTTGCTATTTTAAAACCCGCAGGTCAAGAATAAGCTAGCTGGGGGAAAACGCGTGCACGAGCTGGAGCTTTAGTTCTTTTAGCAAACAATAAAGTTTAGTTCTAGTTCTTTGTTTAAGACGACGTTTGTTTTTTGTTTAAATAATGTAAGGAGGGTTTCTCCTTTACTTTTATTTCAATAAAGCACTTTTGGATTTCGTTAAGTTGTACTAGCGAGGAACCGTAGGTTCCCGGGTTGTTTCATACACAACTTACTCCCATTCAAATTATATGGATCCAGTTTTGTCCTCTGGAAACATCAAATCTCCTCTATATTTTGCACACACAGCCTTTTTGGTCACTTATATGGAACCTCTACTGGTCCAGATCAATTTTTACCGATTGTTGATGGTGGTGAACCCACTGTTAACCCTGCTTACACCTCTTGGATCCTTCAAGACCAGGCGGTGCTTAGAGTATTGAACTCTACCCTCTCTACAGAAGCGCTTACTCTGGCCATCGGCTGTTCCGATTCCAGATCTGCGTGGCTCTCTCTTAGTAGGCGCTATGCCTCCCTTACTCGATCCAACATCTTGCAATTAAAAACCGACCTTCAAACCATCAAGAAGGGTTCTGGATCTATTGATTCCTACATGCAGAAGCTCCAGATGATTCGAAACCAGTTAGCTGCTCTTCGGTGCTCATCGATGATGAGGACATGTTGCTTTACGCCTTAAATGGCCTACCCCCTGAGTTCAATTCATTTCGCTCCTCTCTCCGAACCAGATCTGAACCCTTGACCTTCGAGGACCTTCATGTTCTGCTTCGATCGGAAGAACAGATGTTTGAATCCCAGTCTCCAAACCCAGATCTCCACACTCCCGCCGCGTTTTACACACCAAACACCTATTCTAACCGTGGCGGAGGTGGCGGCCGCCACAATAGCGGTGGTTCACGCGGCGGAGGCCGATCCGGTCCAAGAGGTGGTGGTGGCCGTTCCGACTCTAACCGAGGCGGACGGTTCGGATCTGTTTCATACAGTGGTTCTGGGTATGGATCTGGGTCAGGTGGTGGACCAGGGTCTGGTTACGGTTCGGGTCAATCATCCGGGTACGGATCTGGTTACGGGTCTGGATCGAGTTTCGGGTTTCAGCAATATGGTTTGGGTCAATCCTCTTCCGATCGCCGAGGTGGATCCAGAGGACGATCCGGGTCTGGTTATGGTTCTTACAGAGGAAATGGTCTGGTAAATTGTCCGATATGCGGCAATGATTACCTCTCTGCCTTGGATTGCTATCATAGGATGGATTACGCCTACCAGGGTCGTCTTCCTCCTCAGCAGCTCTCTGCCATGGCTGCTTCTTCTCATCCTTCCTCTGCTCCACCAGATGTATGGCTCACTGACACAGGAGCCTCAAATTATATGACGGCTGAACTACGCAATCTCTCTCTCTCTGAACCATACACTGGCACAGATCATGTTACAGTCGGTAATGGCACATCTCTTCCTATACACAGCTCTGGTAATTCTTTTTTATCTACTGAAAATAATTCATTTCAATTATCAAATACTCTACATGTTCCACCCTTATCGGCAAACCTCTTATCTGTTCATAAATTTTGTTCTGAGCATAATACAAGATTTATTTTTGATGAACACTCATTCTGCATTCAGGCCAAGACTACGGGCATAATACTTTTTCAGGGTCTTTCTAAAAATGGACTATATCCTATCTCCTCTGTATCTCTTCAATCTGGTCCCCAAGCTCTGTTGGGACAAACAGTCAAGTCTCACCTCTGGCATTCTCGACTTGGTCACCCTTCTGACTCAATTTTATTTCAATGTGTTAAATGAAAAATTCCAAACTCTGTTAAAACTGCCGATACTTTGTGTGCACCTTAGCTGGTAATATGTCACGATTACCGTATACTACTTCTACTTCTGTAAGTCCTAATCCTCTACATCTGCTTCACAGCGATGTATGGGGACCTGCTACAATTCAATCTTTCAATGGTTTTAAGTATTACATACTCTTTATTGATGATTACTCTCGATTCACTTGGCTATTTCCCTTGAAACTTAAATCTGATACTACTGCTGTGTTTGTTAAGTTTAAAGTCTTTATTGAGAAATTACTTAATCATTCTATCAAAATCCTACGTTCTGATGGTGGTGGTGAGTACACTGCCTACACCTTTCAAAAAAATTATCTGATAATGGGATAGCTCACCAAAAGAGCTGTCCACATACGCCTCAGCAAAATGGTGTTGCTGAACGCAAACACCGCCATATTATCGAAACTGCTGTTACATTATTGCAAACTGCATCTCTACCCAAACATTTCTGGTATCATGCAGTTGCTACTGCCACCTATTTGATCAATCGATTACCTAGTAAGAACACTGAGAATAAATCACCTTATGAATTGTTATTTCAACCAAACCTGATTATACCATGCTACGTGTTTTTGGTTGTGCCTGCTATCCTCGTCTCACACCTTATATTAAATCCAAACTTGATCCTAAAACTAGAGTTTGTGTGTTTCTTGGATATGCAGATGGTTATCGTGGTTACTTGTGCTTTGATAGAAGCGTTAATCGATTCTTTATCAGTCGTGATGTTATCTTTGATGAATTTAATTTTCCATTTGCTACTACTATTTCTTCTTGTGACTCACATAACTTTGTTGAATCTGTTTCAGGTTGTCCCACTGGCCTCACTGGCCCTATGCACTCTCCCATAGTGCATAACTATTTATCTGAGGGTTTCTCTGATTTGGAGCAGCCCTTAGGAGGTGCTCATGCTTCCACTCCATCGAGGAGCCTCCCTCTCCTCATGAACAGATATTACAAGAACATATACTGGATTCGAACATGTCATCTCCTAGGCCTGGCTTGGCTCCAACAGAGGACCCAGTGATGATTCCCCCCCCCCCTCTCCCTCTCTCCCCTTTTCTGGGCATCCGATGCAAACCCGCAGCAAATCGGGTATTTCTAAAAAGAAGTTACTTTATAAATCTGTAATAACTCCTTATGCTGGCTTTACTGTTTCTACTGCTATTCCTAGTGATCCTACCAGTTTTACGGAGGCTTCTAAGCATTCACAGTGGCGCGATGCTATGGATGATGAATTTAGAAGCCTCCTACATCAGCAGACTTGGGATTTAGTTCCACTTCCCCCTAACGCTAACGTTATTGGGAACAAGTGGGTATTTAAAACCAAGTATCACCCCAATGGTTCTGTTTTTTGCTACAAGGCTCGCCTTGTAGCTAAGGGGTTCCACCAGACACCTGGTGTTGATTTTTCAGAAACTTTTAGTCCCGTTGCGAAACACGCCACTGTTCGATGCATTTTAGCTCTTGCTACATCGTTTTCTTGGCCTTTACAGCCGTTAGACGTGAAAAAACACCTTTTTACATGGGTATCTACGTGAAACTGTATTTATGCATCAACCTACTGGTTTTAAACATCCGAAATACCCACATCATGTTTGTCGCTTAAACAAATCCATATACGGTTTGAAACAGGCCCCACGGGCCTAGTTCGAACGCTTTACTACATATTTGCTATCATTTGGTTTTGTTGCGTCCTTTGCCGATTCATCTCTGTTCATTCGACATTTTCATAATCGTATTACCATTCTACTATTATACGTTGACGATATTATTGTTACCGGTAACGATTTATCTTACATTAAAACTCTTGTCACCACTCTAGGCAAAGAGTTTGAGATGACAAACTTGGGTCCTCTCACTTATTTTCTAAGCCTTCAAATTAAAAGGTCCTCTGCTGGTATTCTAATTACTCAAGAGAAGTATATTTCTGATCTTCTAGATCGTTTCAACATGAAAAATTGCAAACCAGCCCCTACACCTTTGGCTGGTGGTGTTAAATATCACATTTTAGATGGTTCTCCTCTTACCGAACCTACTGTTTTTAGGCAACTTTTGGGTGGTTTGCAGTACTTAACTTTTAGTCGTCCCGATAT
The DNA here is from genome assembly GCA_023055425.1 of Linanthus parryae. Taxonomy (NCBI): domain Eukaryota; kingdom Viridiplantae; phylum Streptophyta; class Magnoliopsida; order Ericales; family Polemoniaceae; genus Linanthus; species Linanthus parryae. The sequence continues at coordinate 24,143,577 of JALGPY010000002.1, read as the reverse complement.
TGCGTTTGCCGTTAACCACTTATGTCAGTTTATGCATCAACCAACTACTTTACACTTAAGTGGTGCAAAGCGTATTTTACGTTACTTGAAAGGCACTCAAACTCATGGCATTTTTTACAAACCTGGACATTTACCCTTTCAAGTTTTCGCTGATGCCGATTGGGTTGGGAATCCCACGGATCGCAGAAGCACAACTGGGCTTGTTGTGTTCCTTGGGCCCAACCCAATCCATTGGGCTTCAAAAAAACAGCCCACCGTGGCCCGGTCCTCCACCGAGGCTGAATATCGGGCCCTTGCCACGGCTGCTGCTGATATTTCTTGGTTTAAACAGTTATTTCATGATTTGAAATTTCGCATTCCCGAACCTCCTTTATTATGGACAGACAATTACTCTGCTATTGCACTAACTGCAAACCCCTTGTTTCACGCTCGTACTAAGCATATCGAGCTCGATTATCACTATGTTCGTGAAAAGGCTCTCCGCAAAGAACTTACTAGTTCTTTTTTATCTAGTGCAGATCAAGTAGCCGACATTTTCACCAAGTCCCTTCCTACACAGCAATTTGATGATCACAAGCTTAAACTGCTGGTCCATTCTTCCCCTTCAGTTAAAAGGGGCGTATTAGCGAGAAGAATTCAAGCAGGCCTTTACAGCAGGCCTTCTCCTCAGATAAAGGCCCAAAAGCCCAAGGTGTTCAAGGTTTTGCATCATGTTCAGCCCAAGAAAGCCCAGCTATATTTAATGTAATTAGCCCATTCTTATAAGGGCACTTTAGTCATTTCCCTACTCTAGCAAACCCTAGTATTGCAGCCGTACGATCCTACCGTTACAATCCAGCCGTTGGATTGATTGTATATAAGCTCCTCTTTCAGCTCTTAGGGTTGATTATCATTCTGTAAATATACACAGTACCGTTTCATTTTCTCTCAACTGTTCTTCATCTTCTACCTTGTTCTTCACAGAATCATACGATTCTTTCAATTTTTACCCATTTGTGGCTACATATAGACTCAAACCCGCAATATATGTGCTGGGTTCGTGTTGCGTCAGATATTGCCAGAGGCCTGCTATAAGGTGTCAAAAGATCATAAAATGAGAAGCAATTACGGCAAGACCATAGTTTCTTGACCATGGCAAAAAAGTTTATACACATCACAAAATATACAGTTACAATCTAAACAGAGCTATGGCTATCTAATCGATCAAAGTAGAGTTTTCCAAAGGCTGTGTAATCTCGTACAATTCAGCTAAAGAACGAAACTTGCGCTTCCTTCTGAGAAACGCATTGCTCTCCTTCTCAAAATCCTTCCTTGGTGATGATACCACACCAGAAGACGCGGTGTTATACCCGGTATTTCCTTCTTCATCCTCTGCAGTGGTAGTAGTAGCTTGTTGGTGGCTGTTGCTAAGCTGCATAATTTGCTGAGCTGCACTGATCTCCGCTAGGGTTGTTTCCATATCAGAAGAATCATCTGTAATGTAACTCATATCGCTCTTGCTTTCTTCATCATCGCCTTGTACCTTATTAAACTTGTCGATTAAGCCCATGTGGTGACTCCTCAGGTGCTTTACTTGCTCCTTCATATGCGGAGTAATATTGAAGCCCTTGTCGCATCTGTTAGACTTCTCGATGCAGAGCTGAAGCAGACGTTTGGCAGCGCTAATTTCTAGCTTCATTCTGTCGTCCTTCCTTGATCTTTTCTGACCTGCCAACAACAAGAAATTGGCATTTTAATAGGCGTTTTAATTGCGTGTTCATATGATGTTTACTTAATTCTAGTATATGATAAGTTTTTTTTTTTTTTTTTTTTTTTTGATGAAGAAGTATATGATAAGCTAATTATACGCCTTATACACGTTGTAGAAGAAACATCCACACGCAACAACTACAATGGATATTATTTTGAAATGTAACCAACGGGATGATGTAATTAACGACTAATGAATAAATTGTTGTCATGGTGACCGCAGGAAGGGCTATTTTGCTAGAAAGACGCAAACTAAGAGGGTAAAAGTGTCTGATTTTAAACCAACGGGAGGAAATATCTCTCTCGACGCTTCAAACTAGAAAAGCTAAATACACCCCGTGAAATGAAACACCTACCGTTCATGTTAGGCCTCGTTTTCGCTATCTTGTGGTCTTTAACTGCGAAGGAGCTCCTTGATATGGTGGAACTAGTGTTGCTTTTCTTCTTCTTCATCTTGGTGGTGGTGGTGGTTGGTGGGTTGTGTTGAATAGGATGATGATTTCTTTGTTCTTTTGCGGTGAAATAGTCACGGAGTTGAAGCAGCCCTATGGCGGCAGATGCTTCTGCGATGATATCTTCCTTATGGATGTTTCTTCTGGATTTGTTTCCTGCAGGTTGTAATAGAACCATCGAAGTCTCTAGAGAGAAAAGGGTTGGAGGAAATGGAAAGAGGAGCTCGAAGATTTATAGTGGAAGAAATGCGGTTATGGAATGATATCAAAGGCGGTGATGAATTAAAACAAATAAAAAAATAAAAGAACTTTCCAGACCGTAACTACCGTTCTGCCCCTCAAACGTTCTTGTTTTATCTTTCTTGGGAGAAATTAAACCTCTAGACCTCAAAGAGGATATGAAGGTCATTTCACGAAAGAATACTTAGCCCAAGCCCAGGTTTTCTTTTTCCTTTTTTTTTTTTTTTTTTTTTTTTCAAATAATAGATTCTTCTTTTGCCAAGTAAATAGAAACATGGTGGAATTCCTAATCTAACCTACTACTAAGAGGCAAATGTGTCTAGCACAAGTGGTACAACATTTAAAAGTCCTTGTAACGTTCAGGTTCGAACTCAACAGACGACAAATATTGAAATCTCAATTAAAAAAAAATCCTACTGCTACTATTATAAGAGATTGTCAAACTCCAGATCTCACATGAACTGACTCATAGCCCTAACCACCGGGCTAAATGGATAGTTCAGCCTAAGTCTAGCAATCTAAATTTCATTACAAAAGATTAGAATTTTGTCTGTCAAACGGGCCAAGTCGGCCTGGGTGGTTCTATTGTACACTAGACTAGTCCTAAAACCAAGAACTCCAAGCCCGACTCGGCCCAGGCGACCGACCCCCTTAGCTAGATCGATCATAATAATTTGGCATGGAGCTAATTGTCTACACCCAGAAATAGCTATTGTTTAAAAAAAAAAGCTATCGAAGGTTCAAATTGCCGGTTCAGGGGGCCGAACCGAATGGGCCGTATCATGGACCGGTTCTCGAGGACAGTTCTGGCCCTTCGTGCGGTTCTCCACTCCTAGAACCAACCCGGACCAAGGGTAGTGCGCATGGGCGGATGAATCTGGATGGGTACATTCCCACTCAACTTCTTAAAATGTTAACATTTACCCATATTTTGTCTAGTTCCTTAAGTTTAACACCTACAAGTTGCACTAAAACCCCTTCTAAACTTTATTAATTCAAATTTAGTCTTATTTGTTTTAATTTTATAGTTCAGCCTCCACCGTAACGAATTTCTGAATCCGCCCCTTATAGTGCGAACACAACCTAGAACAGGTCTCTCCGATTCAGTATTCTTCTGAATCATGTGACAACTCTAGTTTTGGCCCCACTAAGAAGAATAAGAATCAGAATGTGGATAAAAAAACGCTTAAAGACATGATAAAATTACAAGTGTATGTTTTTTTTTAGAATTAGCAGTATTAGCTGGGATTTGACTAAATATATATAATACTCCATGTATTAATTAATACTGCGTTGTTTTTTCAAACGAAGAACCAAACGCAAAATAATGTGTTTAGTTATGCCGAACTAATTTCAATACAAGTTCTTAATTATAAAATTATGGTTTATAATACCCAAAATTAATTCCCTCCTATACGAAGGTATTAGATTTATGAACTACTTTTACATTAATACTGTACAAATCAAACACATTATTGATTATAGTCTAGCTAATCCAATTCAAGTATATCCAAAAATCTAACTCAGTATAGTCCATTTTGACTAATCCGAAAAACCAAATGTGTCATAAAGGCCTTCCTTAAAAAGAAATAAAAACAACTGATCTCGACAAACTGGCAGAAAAGCTGGACAAAAACAATAATATTATTATTGTAATAATATCGTACATAAAGTTACGTACGAGCTCGAGACGATGTTTAGAGGAATGGAAGCATAGAAACGGTGCCTCTAATAGATCAAGATTGAGCGACCACATCGTTGGCGACTCAAATAATCATTTTTAGAAATAGAACAAACAATGTGCAAAACAACGCTTCGCGAGTGCTGTGACCCATTTGTGTGCCTTTTCCATACGCTTCACACGTATTTCCATTTCCAGCTCGGATTTTTGCAGCTATTACAGACTATTGACGAGTTGTTTGCTAACAAAGTAGGCATAGAGGTTCTTCATCCGCCTTGTAGAAATAATTGCACAGGTTGGATGTCGGCAATTGCACTGGTTCTTATGGAGTGTTTTTGCTTTATTATCAGATAACCCCCAACTATTATTAGCCTAGCTAAATATATTATTGCGAATAAGAAGAACTTCTGGGCTAAAATGCAATTTTATCTATTTTATTTCTTATGTTTTATTGTAATTCTCTTTTCTGTTATGTCCTTTTATGTCTTTTCTGTTTGAACCATTTAGAGTAACGGTGTCGTTTTGATACCGAACGAACAGCTACTCCTAATTGGTCATTATTGTAACGTGGCAGCGTCTGATTGGTTCACCAACCAGTACCTGACCCAACGGCCTCCTTATCTCTTCCACAGTCGATGTGGGAGCTAAGTGAGAGAATAAGAAATTTCCTCCTTCACCATTGTTGTTTCTTCAACAATTTCTTCTCTGGTTTCTTCAATTCATCGATATAAATACTTTTTCTCAACATATATGTTGCTGTAGTCTGAAGAAACTAACAAATGAGTAGCGATTTCAAGTACAGAAAAGTGTTTTGTTGATCATTGGCAAAAAGTTTACATAACAACCACGTATATATACACATCTGGGTGCTATTTTCATGTGTTATCAATCAAAATACGGATCCTCCTCTAAAGGCTGTGTAACCTCGTACAATTCAGCTAAAGAACGAAAGTTGCGCTTTCTTGGAAGAAACACATTAATCTCCTCAAAATCCTTCCTTTTTGATGATACCATACCAGAAGAATCATCGGTGCTATTATAATACCCGATAGTTTCTTCTTTTTCTTCGTCTTCATCCCCTGCAGCATGTTGCTGGCTATTGCTGCTACAAAGCTGCATAATCAGCTGGGCAGCATTTATCTCGGCCATCGTCGTTTCCATGTCTGATGAATCATCCGTAACATAACTCATCTCGCTCTTGCTCTCTTCATCATCAACGCCGCCATGTTGATCTTCTTTGCCTCCTTGTACCTTAAACTTGTCGATGGAGCCCATCAATTCCTCTTCCTTGTTCAAGTTCTTGAGCTGAAGCAGACTTTGGGCAGTAGCGCAAATTTCTGGCTTCATGCTGTTGTCTTTCCTTGTTTTTCTTCTTTGGCATGCCAAGAGGTCATCCTTTATCATCATCATTTAATATTCCTTAATCCCTTACTGCTTGCGTGTTCATGTAGAAGAAGTTTACACTTAGAGCTTGTTTGGTACCAACTTAAAATCTCAATAATCAGCTGAAAACAATCTGAGAAGAAAATCCAACTTAACTGAGAATCACAATATGTTTGGTATGAGCTGAAATTATAGATCACTAACTTGATCCATTTAACAAAATTTAAAGAGCTCTAAAGTCAAGTAATTGAATACACATATTTGTAACTGAAATGTGATCATGCTAATACTAATAGAAAATCAAAATCAATTTTTTAGAGATTTTAAGCTGCATAATCCCCAATTTTGGAGATTCTACAATTGCACACAGATTATTTTAATCTGCAGATTATCAGATTAAAATCTGCAAGCATAACAAACGAGATTGTTGAAAAGAAGGCGATTTTAATCCAATTGGATTAAAATCTGGGATACCAAACATGCACTTATAAGCTTCATCATACGCGTTCTAAAACATCTAGGAAACATCCACGCACCAACATTGATTAATATTTGAATTTGTAACCATAGAAGTTTATAATCACAGATAATGTAAGAGCAAATATGGGTGGGCCGGTTTGGACCGTGGGCTGATCCAGCTAACACCACAAGTAGCAATTCCGATTACGTGTGGCCGTGGGCTGGACAGGGACGAACCGGGTCGAGTGTATAAAAGGGTGAAACCAAGCCCAACCCAACCTGCAGATTGGGCCAAGACACAAGCCCAAGCCCGTAACCTCTTAAAATAATCAAAACCCGACACAACCACAGGCCGAAATATTAATTTAATTTAATTGAAAAATAAAAATGAATGATAGAAAAATAATGACAAGTCGTTTAATATTACTTTGCGAGCAAATATCAATCTAACATTGAGCGATTTTGACAAATTCCAACAAGACATTTGAGTAATTTTGAGTTCGGGTCGGGCCGGGTTGGACTTGGGCCGACGTTACATAACCCAAGCCCAACCCATATGCTGGTCGGGCTCAAATTTCATGCCCAAGCCCATGGTGGGCCGAAATTTATTGAACTTAAGCCCGTAAAATCCAGGGCTGGGTTGGCGGTTGATCGGGCCGTTGGGCTGATGGCCAGCCCTAATTCCGGTGTAGGTGTTAGGAAGATTGTCTGAAAACTGAATACCATTACTACGAGCAAGTATATGATATGATCAAGCTTACTACTATATTACACGCGTTCTGAACGATAGACAGACAGAAGAAATACCCACACAGCAACATGGATTGATACTTGAAGCTGTAACAACTGCACAGACTATTTTGGACGAGAACACAAAATGAGAGGTTAAAGTGTCTTATAATGAACCAACACGAAGGCAAGAACATCTCTCAATGCTTGAAAGTTGAAAAAAAAAATGAAGAAAACGAAGCACGCATCACATGAAACACCTACCGTTTATGTTAGGCATGGTTGTTATCGCTATCTGGCGGTCTTTAACTGCAGCGGAGCTCCTCGACAAGTTGCTCTTCTTCTTGGTGGTGGTTGTGGTAGTCGTAAATACGAGTATCTGTTTGCGAAGAAATGGTCGTGGGGTTGAAACAGACATATGACGGCGTCTGTGACAGAGTCTTCCTTCTAGATCCTTCTGGAATTGTCTTCTGTTACAGTTTCCAATAATAATACCAACGAAATCTCGAGAGACAGGTGAGTGAGAGAGGGGTGTGTGTTCTAACGTCCTCTTTCTTGCTTTCTTCTTCTTCTTCACATTCTCAGTCCTTACAAGCAGATTTTTATTCCATTGTTAAAACTTAAATGTATCTATCTGGTTATCAAAAATTTGTATTCAGCGTTTCAGGACTTTACACGTGTTGGTCCTACTACCTGGTGCACAGCAAATCCGGTATATGGCGTGGCGATCCAAAAGCCAGCTACGTAATCGTATTGCTATCAAAAGAAAAATATTTTCCTTTTATCACCAAAATCTTTCACGGAAATGCTACTATTTTGGGATCTTCGCCTTCTTTTTGTTCGTAAATCTCTTTCTCTCTGAATAATGCAATCCCGTTATTGTCACCAACCACCGTGTTGATAAAGTCTCAATTAATATCTCAGTCAAGACCCATCACGTGTCGCCTGTGTTAGAAATTCCGTTCTAGGTGTTACCGGGTTAGAAAGATTGTCATACCATTAAGGTCACAACAACCCAAATCAGGAGCTACTGGGTGGAGCTCCAACAGTATTTCGATTAAATTGTTAAAGCGTTTATTCAGTGGAAGAGAATTTGTAACTTCTATCCACCTAAGGTCACTGATTCAAATTCGATATTATAAGTTTAGTTTACGATTACATGCAATGTGTTGTTCCAATGTAAATGACCCAAAAATTAAAATTAAAAAGTCTCCAACACAAACGTCACGTTAATTGGCACAATATCGATGTTCTGGCATCCCAAGTGCAATCAGGCAACAGCTTTTTCTCAGTTGAATTCTTCTATACATGATCTGATACTACACTTTTGGGAAAGAACGAAATTTGCGCTTTTTTGTCAATCAAAATACAAATCCTCCTCTAAAGGCTTTGTAATCTGATACAAGTCAGCTAAAGAACGAAACTTGCGCTTTCTTGGGAGAAAGGTGTAGCTCTCCTCCTCAAAATCCTTCCTTGTTGATGACACAACGCCAGAAGAACCCGGACTATATGTGTTACTTTCTTCTTCATCTTCTGGAGTAGTAGTAGTAGCTTGTTGCTGGCTGTTGCTGAGCTGCATTATCTGCTGAGCTGCACTGATCTCCGCTAGCGTTGTTTCCATATCAGATGAATCATCTGTAATGTAACTCACATCGCTCTTGCTTTCTTCATCCTCTTCGTCTTCTACCTCCTTTGATCTGTGGATTTGGCCCATATGATGACTTCTCAAGCAGCTCTCTTCCTTAAATTTTGGAGTTACCATTACTAGATCCTCCTTGTCGCAGCTGCTGTTCAAGTTTTTGACGCAAAGCTGAAGCAGATGTTGGGCAGCAGCGCTAATTTCTGGCTTCATGCTGTCGTTCTTCCTTGATCTAGTTGTTCTTCTGCTTTGACCTGCAAACAAGTCACCATTTAATAGGCATTATTAGCTTAGCGTGTTTATGATGAAGTATTCATTCGGGCTACCATGTGGGCCCCAGCATGTGTCGTGAGACACGCCGATCAGAATTTAACAAATGTGCATTAGTCAAATGGAGTCCACCAATTTCTGAATATTTGTCAGAATCAAATTAGCCTGGCAGGGCAAGCGTAATGAATACTACTACTTATTACACGCATCCTAAAAGGAAAAACATAAGAAATATCCATGCAGCAACATTGATAGATATTTGAAGCTGTAACCAATAGGGAGGTTTGATCACGGGTGATGTCATGAGGAAATGACCAGACCAGTGACAAAATCCCAAGGACCATTTTACTAGAAAACATCAAACTAAGAGGGCAGAAGTGTCTGATCCTGGACAGGAAGGAAAAATAATCTCTCATGCTTGAAAGTAGAAATCAAAACACGAATCGCAACCATGAAACACCTACCCATCATGTTATGCATCGACGACAGCTTCTTCTTTGTGGTGGTGGTGGTGGTTGGTCGGTTGTCTTCAATATGATGATTTATATCTTCTTCTGCGGAGAAATAGTCGTGGAGTTGAAGCAGACCTATGACGGCGTCTTCGATGAAATCGATTCTTCTAAAATTGTCTTCTGCCGTTATCATCGAAATCTTTAGAGACAGAGAGCGATGGTGTGGTGGTTATTTGGAAAAGAGAAGAAAACGAAAGAGGAGGTTGAAGATTCTATAAGAAAGAAATCTGGTTATAAAACTGTGAAGGCGGTGATGAGCGGAAGAGCTTTCGGTACATAAATACCGTCTTGCCCCTCCAATGATTTATTATGGGAGGCTGGGTTAGTCATATCTCTCAAGGGTATGGTGGTCTGTACGAAAGCGATCACTTTGCCCAAGTACAGTGTTTTAGTATTTCACTACAAAATAAAAAATACTCCCCAAGCTTTGTTTTTATGCGTTAGCCGACTTTCTAACTTTTTTTATTCTTATTTTTCTGACAGACCGATTAGATTAAACCCAACATAGTTTTCATCACGGCACCACAAACGACACGTGTCAGCCCTACTGTTCATAACACAACAAATCCGGAGCTGTTACGTGGCGCTTCAAAAGCAACTTACGTAGTATTACAACCACAAAATTTTCAGTGGTCCACTTAAATATCAAAATGCCATAAATGTACCTACATACGTGTATGGATGTATTACCTACATATATGTATGTATGTAGCGACATATTTCTACTATTAAAAAAATCTGAATAAATGTGATCATGGTATATCTTACGATGAACTCACTACATCGAAACCAATATGACTTCAAATTTTCCGATCTCCTCTTCTGATAACCTAGCATGAAACTACAGAAAAACAAAAGTATAAGCCGACAAATTTCATCCAGGACACTGTCACCTGAAGTACTAAGAACAAATAGTGTCAAGTTTCTTCGCGATCGATGCTACTTCTTTCTGAAGATGGGAGAGTTTGAAGAGACATAAAGTTTTATAGTTATTATTAAGTGTGCGCTGTATAGTGACTAGTATGATTGTACGGATGTAAACTACTGCTAAATTCCTTCCTGTTCATTTCTAGGCTTGATCCAACCTAGTTATTTCCACAACAAATCTACCATGAAAATGGTGGTTTCTTCATGGGGATCCAATGTTGATGAGGGAAAACTGTGTTGAGTTCTCAATTTACCTTAGCTGTTGCCTAGATAGATGTTGAGCTTTCATGAGACTGTGGGATTGGATCAAGACTTCAGGCCGTATGGATCTAAGTTTCATTGCAGCTGAATTACTGTTTAAACCATATTTGTTGCACAAACTCTGTCCTGCGTTTACTACTGAGGGTAAACATAATAAAAGGGGAATGGTGTTAATGAAAAATCAGCTTTGAGATGTTGCCTTCAAAGCTGATATAATTTCAATAAGCTGATATAATTTCAGCTTCTCTCCTCACCTCAACCATTCATTCCAATAAGCTGATATAATTTCAGCTTATTTAAGCTCGTCCAAACAGGGCCACTTGTCTATAGACTTGCTTAGGTTTCATTGGGTAGCCTTTACGCCTCTAGATCCAGTAAATGGAGAGTAGTAACATGATTTGATACATAGGCAAAACTGTGGAAGGGTACAATTCAAATCAGGAAGAGAGTGAATTAAGATTCGAATAACTGAATAACGTTTGGTACAAACTCACAAATGACTTGCAATTGAAAGAGGTCTTGCCTAAATTTGAACAGCGCAAGAATTTACACAATTCACTTCCGGAAACAGTGGTATGGGATGAAGCAATTGAAACCATTCTCAGAAGTCAAAACTACCTCAAGCAGCAGTACTTGATCGCTACTGATCACACTCTATTCCGTCACTTTGATTGCAATTATCGACTTGTCACTTTGCTAACAACTCTTTTGCTGCTACAAAGTGATTGGCTTAACGCGAGACCCAAGACCAGTTTTGGGAAATGACTTTTTGTGTAAAGACTTGGTGTATAGAACTCAAGAATAAGCTGGTATCTAGCAGGGTGGCGGCATATGCTGCTGCTTTGACATTTTAAACACCATTACCTGAAAATGCTCTATGGAATGAAGTAATAAATCGATGCAAAAGATGCAGTTCATGAAGACGGGTTCTAACTCTGCAGCCTCCCAAAATCAAAACATCTAGACAGTGTAAAGCTGGAGAGACCTTCACAAGATCAACAAGTCCTGGGATTCGGATGAATTCCATACATTTCATACTAATATCCATTTCATACCAATATCGTCTGCAATGTCTCCATCTGAAGTCTAGAGTGCAAAGCTGATAACGCGAAGAAAGCACGAAGGAGACTGAGAAAGCTATGTAGCACGAGTGCGGTGCGGGTGCTGGTTCGGGAACTGGGTGCGGGTGCGGCAAATTCCCAAAAATCAAGGGTGCGGGTGAGGCGGGGGCGCGGCCACATTATTTATATTTTTATCTGATATTATTAGTGATACCATTATACTAATATAATAATGACAGTAATAGGGATCATATTATAATTGAACAGAAATTCGTACACACATTTGAAGATACAAGGTTACTATATCAATAGTATAATCTCTTCATATCGTTGTTAAATTCTAGTTGTATTTGGAAGACCTCTCAACTAAAACTTTCAAAAATGACCCTGCCTTATCTACAAAGCACCCGCAAAGCACCCGGTGCGGGTGCGCGACCAATCAGAAGCACCCGTGCAACATAGTGAGAAAGATTAAAAGAGACGCAAGTTCGGGAAATTGGTTTGAGTTCTGACCAGAAAAGATAGTGCAATCAACACTTTTAAGAGAGCATTGAGGATTCAAGGACACTGGTCCCATTTCCAAATATCAACATCTAAAACATCATTTTTCTGATTAGGTGACACCGTAGATACCTCCTTCTGACACATAGCTTCCCTGCAGAGCTAAATTTATTTTACTCGTCAACTTATCTGAACCTAGTCAGAATCACCCTATCACAAACATTATGATAATACCTATGCCTCAAAACAAGACAGAAAATTTATCTGAAGTTTCGTACTTTAATGCATCAATTCTGTATGCTATCTGCTTTTCTGTATTTTGCAAGATTCATGAAGGTTCAAAAGTATTTCATATATGCCATACACTTCTACGGTTCTACCACCTTACCATAGCATCAACTTGAGTGATCTCTACTTTCCGATTTAAAGGGTTTAACTCTGTCTTTATGTAACAAGGTGTGCATAGACTGGGTTATCAAACGAACAAACAGGATCCTCGTTCCGTTTTTAGTGAGTCTCTTGAATATTTGAGTTAATCCTCTAGAAAAAGAAAGTTCATCTTACTAAACAAAAAATGCTTCTTATGTCAAGATAATGCCTAACAGAATAACAAGGGTAAATAATGGAAGACGAGTTACATTATTCTTGAAAGCGGGCAGCTTCTTTCTGCGAACTAGGAAGAAATCTAATTTGAAAGCAGCTTAAATTGATGTAAGGGGGAGAGTTCTTGGGCCAAACTTCTAGGGCTTTAAGCTACAAGGCAATCGGTCAAAGACAGCATATTGAAAATTCGAATCATGAAACTTCCTCACTTCTACCTTCGATTTTATCGATCAATTATGCATTAATTATATGATAACTGAAGCAAACTTAGATTACTCCTTTGGAAATATGACAGTACTTGTCCTATGAAGACTTTCTAAACATAACATCTCTCATTTGTGATTCTACCCATATTATAATGCTTAAGTATAATGGTTTCTTTAGTTATACCACTTAAAGAGTTAAAGGCCTCAGAAATGAAGAAAATGTGCCGGTTGGATATACTTTCAATAAAACTACTTCTGCTTCAAAGATATTCTTTCAGTGAAATATGTTTTACTTGATTCCTCCGAAGACTTATAAACCTCAGATTCCTCACCTTCAATTTTATCCATATAATAGAGCCCAAGTCAAATGGTTCCTTCGGCTTTCACTTGAAGGCCTGAGAAATGAGGACTTGCCGGTTGATCGGTTATCAATCAATTGATCTTAATCCTAATGTTATACCAATGAGAATGCCTTAATTCTTGACCTATTATTGAGCCTTAAAACTCCCTCTTATTTTATTCCATGGTACAAACAATTAAGTAAGACTATACCATATGATACATCGAACTTCTTAGGTTGTCTTGGTTCTTCATATTAATTTCTTTTGTGATAATGTTCGTTGAGGAGCAAATACCCAAGATTACAGTTCCATAGAAGGAAGAGGATGTCGAAACTCGAAAACTTAGTCAAGTAAATACAAAATAGCTTATGTGTGAATGTCTTGTGACAAAATCACACTGCTTCACAGCAAAATCCCCATGTTCGATATAAACTTTAGTGGAAATAGTATCTGTATAAAGCAGAAAAATCATTTGAACCAGAGATTAATAAGGGGAACAAATTAATAAAACTCATACCTGGTGAACTTGTGGTCTGGAGCATTCACCTCATAACAAGAAAGACACTGATTTCTCCACTTTCATGTCAGACGGTATTCTTGAAGACAATATAATACTGCAACTGCTGCCAGCTGTAAATTCTAATTGGAGTTGCTAAGAAACGCCTCTCTGCTTAAAAGAGGAGATAAAATTAATAAGAAAAAACTTCTACGACCTTCTTGGTGTTAAGCTACAATGAATATGGGATGGAGCACTGTTGAAAGCAAAGTCCCTACTTCGTACCGAACAGGAAATAGACAAAAACAATCCAGATTGGCATACATAGGAAAAATCATGGACAGAAACATCGCTGGAATCAAGAGAGAAAATGTTGGTTATGAAGTTCAATTGTCAGCTTTTTTATAAGTCTTACCATGTCTTTAGGGTCAATGGATTACATAAAGACTGATACTCATACTGGATAACTGATTACAACCATTTTACCCTTTATTTCCAATGAGGAGAAGGCACAAACATAATGCAAATTGTGACATGTCGAAGGGGAACATTGGTTTTCAAGGAAGTTAGAAAAACTTGCACATGTTGAGCTTCGGCTGGGCCGGGACTCCGGGACGTGTTTGTTTTTGTTTTCTTTTTTTTGGGTATACAAAGGACATGTCTCTTCTGTTGGGGAATATTAAAAAATATAATTATCATTATTATTACAAAACAAAGCAGTTGTCTTCCTTAAATGATCCCGATCAAGAGTAAAAAAGGAGGAAGAAGGGCAAGAAGAGTGACTCGTTAATACTTGTTCTTCTGGTTTAGAGTCACTTTATACTACTAACCTTGGGTTAGAGTGATCATCTGCGTAGTACAGCTTCTGTCTTTATGGTTTTAATACATGAGAATTTATTCTCTTCTTTTAGTACATGCGACAAATCACAAAATCATCGTAATATCTAGAGATGCATTTCGGTTCGGTTAAACCGGCGATTCCGGTTAGAACCGAACCGGTTCAACCGAAGGTGGGTGAACCGAAGACCGATCCGAAGCAAGAAGAACCGAACCGTACCCGGACCCGATATATATCGGGTACCGTTTGGTTGGGCATAAAATTTAACCGGAACTGGTACGGAACCGAACCGGTACCGATCGGTTAATCGCTATTTTTTTGTTTTTTACCATATTTTTACAACACAAACTACCAAAAAAAAGTCGGTACAGGACCAGAACCGGTAAACCGAACCGAACCGAACTACCGGTTCCGGTTAATCGGTCCCGGTCCGGTTCTAGGTATTTCAATTCTCTCGGTTTCGGTTGAACCGAAACCGGTTACGTCATCGGTTCGGTTTAACCGAACCGGAACCGGTGGAACCGATACAGTTAGGTTCGGTTCCGGTTCGGTCGAACCGAACATGCACCTCTAGTAATATCACTCAAACTAAAGAAGACCAGAAAAACGGCCACGAAAAAGGAATTTCAACTATTCTAAACGCTGATGTTGAGCAGCAGGACGACAGCTTTACTTCAAGGTACAAGAAATGTAGTACATCAATACCATGAAGAGATTAACCATTACCCCCATTGAATGTTATGAGATTCTTTGACTTCGTCCCCTAGAGCTGAAATCCCAAGAGAAATTTAACCCAGTTGTTAATGGAACTACGAACGGGATTCTTTGGACCATAAGTCCTAGTATCATCCTTATGTTCATTCAATACCATCACTTGCTCTCTTACACCAGCTTACTTTTCCCCTTATCTTACTTGCTCGAAGGAATATTCTTCTCATATGAGTTTTGATAACTTGTGTTTTCTTTGGGCAGCTGGCACAGAAAAAAACTTATTTCATACGTAGCTGCCAGTTCAACATATATTAGAGAGATATTGTACATCCCACAGATGCGAATAGCACATTACAAATCAGATTAGTGAATTGTGAAAACCATGGCATTTTAGCAAGATACAGAATGAAGTTAGTTTTTTTTTTTTTTTTTTTAATTACTTTTGTATCAGTACCGAAATATAGAATGAATGTATTAAAGAAGAAATCAAGACCTCAATTTTGATAGTTGCTTAGGCTCCAAAATATCTAGGGCCAGTCCTGATGAGTTGACCCGAGCCTTTACTACTCAAAGAGATCAGTTTGGACAGAGCAAGAACAGGCGGAGAGAAGAAACCGGGCAGAGACCTTCCGAAACACCAATTCAAGATGTTTTACTCGTTTCTTAGACTTTGCACCATTTGCATCTATTTACTCGTTTCCTAAGTTTTAACAATGTAACGATGCAATGAATTTAATGATGTAACTAAATAACCTAAATAGCACCAGATTAAAGTGTTAAAAACTCAAAATTACTAATGCTGTAAAGCATGTAATAGTAAAACAGCTGACACTTAATCTTATACAAAGTTTATGTGGGAAATTAACCATAAACTGACTTACCCCTTGCAACTTATTGGCGCCACAGGATTTAGAACAGTAACTCGAGCAGCAATTAGCAACTTGCAAGTCATTGGCAACCAGCCAGATACAACAACAAAACAATCTCGCGTCAAGTGGCAACTAGGATATCCATATTTGGCTGGATCAGGGAATTTCTTCTTGAAGACTAAGAGGCCAAGTTTAAGACCTCATCTGCAACTTGCTTTACCCTGAAGGCTTCATTAGGCATCCCGGCCTTCAGAAGGCAAGTCATAAGACAATGTATAGTAATTCTATCTGGGGCACAGCCCGCTGCCAACATCTTCTTAAAAATGTTTATTGCCTCAAACATTCTTCCCTTCATACAATGCCCAATAACGAGAATGGTGTATGTCAGCCTATCAGGATTACATTTCTTAGCTTCCATTTCTGTAAAAATCACCATTGCCTCGTCCACATTACCAGCCTTGCGGAAGCCATCAATTACAGGGTTGTAAATAAATGGTCGGGGAACAATATCCTCCCTCCCTCTTAACTTTCGCAAGAGGTCACGCGCCTCAATTATCCTATTCTCCTTGCACAAAGCATTGATAAGAACGGAAAAAGTATATGAATTAGGCAATATATTTTTCTCATTCATTTCGCGCCAACACCTTAGGCCTTGTTCTACTCGCCCACTATTGCAATGGCCATATATTAGAGATGTAAAAGTGACAACATCAGGCACGCGACCAAAACAAAGCATCTTCTCATAGAAATGGAGTGCAGATGTCATGTCACAGCTCTTGCCAAAACCATCAATGAGAACATTGAAAGTAACCAAACTCGGTTCAACTCCATAACTAACCATCTCATGAAAAATATCCGAAGCCACCTCCATCTTCCCAAGTTTGCAGTACCCTGATATCAGTGATGTATAAGTGACAACATTTGGAAATAAATCCTTTCTCGACTGAACTTCTCGCAATAAACCAAGACCTCTATCTACCTTATTAACTCTGCAAAACCCATCTACAAGTGTATTGTATGTTATAACATCAGGTAAACAACCAAAATTTCCCATGCCACTGAAACACTCAAAAGCTTGGTCAACTTCACCGACTCTACATAGACCTCGGATTACAATATTGAATGCGCAACTATCAGGGCGGTAGCGTTTCGACTTTAACATGTGCTCTCTGAAGAAGCATACAGCCTCTTTCACCCGATTTCGCGCCATCAACAAACTCAAAAAATTGTTACATACATAATTAGGCATTCCTTCATTTCCTGAATGACCATGACAAAGCAATTGTTTCGCGGTATCAAACTCACCCGCTTTCGCAAATGACAAGACCAAAAACTCCGAAAACGAACCATCAGGTACAAAATATCCATCAACCCTCATGAACCCAATAACCAATTTAGCTAAATCATGAACACCCAATTGACAAAAGGAGCTTAGAAGCACATTATAAGTCTCAGGAGAATGAAGAACCCCCAAATTCATTCTAGTGAGCTTAAAGAAATGAAAAGCTAATGTGGGTTTTTTGTGTATGTGACTCAAGAGCTTGATTACCTCAAATGCTACCACGGGATTGAGGCTTTGATGGAAATAGCTGGAGCTAAGAACATGAGGGAGCTTTGTGGGGCTGTGAATGCAGAGAGTGAGGACAACTTTGACGAACCAAGCCTCCGAAGGAGTGCGAATCAGTGATTGCATCATTGCATTGCTTCCGAGGATTGATTGATACTCCATAAGTTAGTTGATTCTGTTTAGTAACATTACAGTTGGGGTTGGTGAGAAGAAAGCTGGGCCAAATAGTTTCCGGTCACTGGGTTTCTGATTTCCGGCGAATGAACGACCGGCGACGAGCTAATTAAGAGGAAAGAGAGATCAATTTTACTTTTTAGGAAAAGAAGAGATGAATTTTCACTGGGTATTTCTTAGGGTTTTGTCTTGAGGAAAGGGGTTTAACCAACGATTTTTTTCAGAAAGGGGGAAGCAAAAGAGGGCAGATATTACATACACCTCCCCTAACGGTTAGCTCAAATATAACATCCACACCCGCCAATAGAAAGTTACCAGAAACCCTTTTTGAGAAAATTTTAAATACTACAACAGCATCATGTAAGCACGACACTTGGTGCTCCACACCATTCATTAACTAACACATATCCCAATAGAGTTAACCGTCACTATTAACAATTGTCCCTTATTTTGACATTAGTAACGTTTCCTCCCTCGCCATAGTAAATATTTAGGGAAACACCCATATTGTTGGGACTATTACCACTATAGGGTATGTAGCCAACATATTTCTTGATATTTTAAGAATATTATTAACAAATTCTGAAGAATACTAAACATGTTGACAAAATTGAAATACAAGTTCCCCACTTTATCCATCCTCAGTAGTCGGCTTCACTTCAGCTCAAACCACTGTCCTATTTGCAACAGGCATGAGGAAACGCTGGATCATTTATTTTTTTATTGTGACGAAGTTAGCCCTCTTTGGAGAAACACGGTTGCCTCTCCCCCTTCTGGGTCTACCTTTGATGACTCCCTCTGGAGCTTTGTCCTCTCAAATAACCTCCATGCCATTCATACCCTTTGGAGCATCTGGAGAGGAAGATGTGGCCCTGTTTTTAGCAACAAACATTTCTCTATCGATGCAATCAAGGCTACTATGGATCAGAAAAAAGCCCTCCTAAATAACTTTCCCTCTCCTACCTCCTCCCCACAGAATACCTCTCACACTCCAACCACCATCATTGTTGTGGATAATTCTAACGGAACCTTTCAACACCTCACTAAAGACATCTCGGTGGATGGTGCTTGGAAAGCCAATTTGTTTTACTCTAGAGTGGGTATTCACACTGTTGGAGTTGACGGCTCATCATGGATAATTGGAAAAAAGTGTGTGGCGTCTAGTGCTCAACAAGCGGAATTACTGGTCGTGGAACATGCAGTGAAATTTGCTATTCATCACAGGATTATGTTTATTAATATTAACACTGACTGTGCTACTATTTTACCTATTCTCCAGGGAACAGCCAGGCACCCCATTCAGGATGAGCCAGTTGTGTGTCGTATCCAGAAAGTTATGAAGACTCTGATGTTCTGCAGCCTCACCAAAGTGCAGAGACATTTAGTTGCGTCAGCTCACAACGCCGCCAAATGTTCTATGTCAGATAATCATCCTATGTAGTTGTTCTGTTGCTTCTCAGTTTGTTTTGTTGTGGTAGCTTGGTTAGTTTGTTGTAGTTTGTAATCCTTAGTGTTTGTCAGTTTGGAAGTCTCTTAGGTCGCGCTTTGCGCTGGTTTCACTTTCGTATCTTGTACTCGTCGATCTCTGTAGAACTTTGCGTCTTGTTTGAATGGATGATATTTCAAAAAAAAAAAAAAAAAAAGTTAAAACATATAAAAAAGATTGAGCAATCAAAGACGTGTCCACACATCACTTTCGGGAGCTTAAGCTTAAAACAAACGGATGGTGCTACCTTCCCATTACTTTGAGGGGGTTTGAGGGGGAGTATTAGAGAAGAAGGCCTGAGACTACAAGTCCATTCACAACCAAAGCCCACACATTGTTCCATGAGCAAGCTGTCAATGCTAATTAATAACTGAACTTTACCGCACCCGTTCGATCAGAGTCGAGCAATCGAACGGTGTAGATTCACACAACACCCATGTATATATCTCTTCATTACCAATCACGATTACAAAACACTGTTCGTTCGTCTTCTCCTTCACCGATTCTTCAACACTCATGAAGAAACCCCAGTTTGGTTTCTTTCTTTATTCTCATTTGTATCAATTCTACTACAAATTCTACTTCGAGGATGAGTGAAACATTGATGCACACAAGTTATCTCTATCTTCGTGTCATTTTGTGTGAAAATTGCCATTATGTGACTTATGTCCTTCAATCCGAAAAATACATGAAACTAGCTTATGAATTCGGATGAAAACATATAAATAAAGAACACGCTAAATCATTATGCGTACTACTCTAATGCCAGTTATCAAACAAATTTGTACCTATTTATTAAAATTGTTCCTGAACAGTCTTTCTATTCACAGAGAGATCAGAGAGATTTATGCATCTAATTTCTATGGATTCTATTGATAGCAAAGGTGTTGTTTGACATGAAACTAGCATTAGCATCAATAGAGTTTACAACGAAGCCTTCAACCGGGCACAAGTGGGACCAGATGATGCGTATTGCTGGAAGCTGACGTGGCCTAATGGTGTTACGCTCACTGGACAATCAACAACATCTCTGTTATCGGCTTGCCACGTCATCGGCGTCTCCGCCGCGGCGATTCCACTCGCCGCCGCCGTCGCCGCCGTCTCCCTCAGCTGCCGCTTCCACCTCTGACCATTGCTTGAATCTTCAACAATTTCTGGAAATTCTGGGATCGGTATTGGATCTCCACCGTTAGACACAGGAAAAAATCCTTCGATCCATGGCTGAGTTTTGCTTGGATCTTCAATAATCTCTGGAAATGCTGGGAACGGTACTGGATCTCCACCGTTAATCACAGGAACTCCGCCGATTGACGGCGGAGGAGCTGGAGGCAGAGATCCAACCGGTGGCGAAGCGACGGAGATACTCGGTGGAAGTCCAATTGAAGGGCTAATCTGTAAGGGAGAGCCAACAGGTGGAGATTGATCGATAGTAGTAGCAGATTCCGGCTCTGTAGACTCCGTCGGCGGCTCAATTGAACGGTAATCGGGAGAAATTAGCGGCGGCGGCACAATTGACGGTGCTGGAGAGTTACCGAACTGAAGATCGCGATCGTTACTCGTCTCCGGAGGCAGAGAGACTCCGTTACCGTACAGATCCGTCGGCTGATGAAGGTAAAACGGAGCCTCAGACGGCGGAGGCGTAATCGAGTCACCGATTGCCGGAGATGGAGAGCCTCGATTACCGATCAAATCAGCCGGTGGATGAAGGTTATTTAGAGCCTGCGACGGCGGAATTGTTATGTAGTCGCCGAAATCCGCCGTTTCGTCAACGATTTCCGGTGGCGGAGAGACTTGATTATCATGTGAATCAGTATCCGGAGGAAGGCTATTCGAAGCCTCTGGTTGAGGCAACGACGGCGAAACTCCAGAAGATGGATGAATCTTATCCAGAGCCTGTGACGGTGGAAGTGTTTTGGAGTTGCCGGAATCCGCCGTTTGGCCACCGAGTTCCGGCGGCGGAGAGACTTGACTAGGCGGAGGAAGGCTAATTGACGCCTCTGATGGAGGAAACGGCGGAGGAAGGCTATTTGACGCCTCCGATGGAGGAAACGGCGGAGAAACTCCGAAATAAGGACGGATCTGAGAACGGAACCGGAGAATACCTCCCAATCCATGAACAGCGAGGTTCCGGCTATAAAACAAACCAGGAATCACAACATCGACTCCTTCGACGGTGATCATCTCCGAAAACGGACGAATCTGGACAAAAACTTCATGATCCTCCATCAGGGTACTCAGATTCGCACCGGCGACGCCGATTCTCTGAAAATCACGAACGGAGAGACGGCGAGGAACGATGTGGTAACGGAGAGTGGAGATGTACTCCGGCGCTGCGGCGGTCATGTCGAGAGCGAAGAGAGTGGAGTCCGTCGGAGCAAAGAAGGTGAAGGAATCGCCGGCGAGGACGTCGTAGTAGGCGTCGGATGCGGTGATGGCGTTTGCGAAGAGGCCGTAGCCTCTGGCTCTCAGAACTGTGAGCATCGAAGCTAATTCTCCCTCCGACACGGCGGAGACTGAGCCGGAGAGAGAGGTGAGGTCGATGAGTACTACGAGAAGGAACATTTTGCCGGAAAGTGTACGGACATTGGACGCCATTGAAGGAGGAAGATGAGCTCTGGTGTGTGCTCTGATTTGAGAAACTTTTAGGCGGGAGATTTTTCAACTCAGCTGAAACTGAATGGTGAACGTGAATGGGTGTTTCTGGTTGCAACTTGTAACGAGTTTGTTACGCTTTTCCGTTTATTTACGATAGTGCCACGGAGGCTTGTATTGGGCTATATATTAGGCCCAAGCCCAACTTTGTTTTAATTTGGCCCAAACACCTTTAAAACCCAGCCTCAGATTAGTTTTATTTATTATTCCTGTTTTAGTTTAGTTCTGAGGGCATAAACTAGTTTGATGGTGATGTTGATCACTTGGGGATTGCTTTTTTTTTTGATAAATCAAACTATTATAAAAAAAACTCAGCTAACAACAAAAGCGCAATCGAAACATTGGGCTTGTAAAATCAAGCTATGACACATAGACAAATTTGGGTAAAAAAAAACAGAGACAAATTCGAACTACCAGAAAACTGTGATTCCATAGTGTAGATGATGTTGGCGGGGCGGTGATTCCATGGTTGCGGTGAAATAGGGGGTTGAAAATGGTAGAAAGTGGTGGTTAAGATGCTAATAAATAAGCTTTCACATATGATTATCACTTAACACCACCTAAGAGATTTGCTAATGATTCTTTATGCCACATGAACAGTCTGATGTGTAAAAACTAAAAAGACGCAATGGGATAAGTGAGGTAATGCAGTTTCATAACTAGGCGATGGAATAGATGCATGGGTGTCATGGAAATAAATACATTTTTAGGGCATTTGTGCTTTGATAGTTACTTGTCTTGAATCAGTAGAGAGTAAGGGATTGATGGCAGAAAGTTATATTACGATAATGGGAAGAAGCGAACTGAACTGAATTCGTCACATATGCATTAACCAACTAGAAACATTTTGAGTGAGCTGAAGTAAATGAGTTATTGAGAGTAAAAAAATCAATAAATTAGTATTGCTTAGATGCAATAGATTATTATAATTTTTTTTATTCCATTCATAATTTGTCTTCTTATAGTCCATGAACTCTCTCAAATTATCCGGAGTTTTCCAAAAGAATAATATGAAATTTTTCAAAATAACCCGAATTCTGTCAAATTCTGGATTTTTCGGGATGTCAGGATTTTAGGTAGAGTTTTGATCATTTTTCTCAAACATTATGAAATTTTTGACGAATCTTCTACCTCTTGATTGTGTAACAACCCGAGTAGATTACTGTCCCAGCAACTTCTTTACCCTTACCACCGGATAAAAATGCTACAAACTCGAGTGGATTACTATCCCAGCAACTTCTTTACCCGTACCACCGCATAAAAATGCTTAAGCCTTAAATGTGCTAGTAGTAATCCACAAGGTATACCATATATCAGATGTCAAACTCACAAATCTCCAATGGGGAAAATGATATCACAATCCCCCAATCATATATACATCCACTCCACAATATCAATTCACAATTTCTCGATGTGAGACGGGATATTACAATCCCTCCATCTTATATGCTCGACATCCTCGTCGAGTGTGCCTAGTCACGTATCCCCTTGGCTGGCGGTAAACCGCCACGGAGTCTTTGCGGAACCAGGCACAGATACCATTTATAACAACCCATTGATTATTGTCCCAACAACTTTTTTACCCGTACCACCGAATAAAAATGCTTAAACATTGAAGGTGCTAGTAGTAATCCACATGGTGTACTGTATACCACACATCTCATCCACAATATCTCGATGTAGGACGGGATATTACAATTCCCCCACCTTATATACTCATCCTCGTCGAGACTGCCCAATCACGTTGCCCATCGGTTGGCGTCGCACCGTCACGGAGCCCTTGCGGGACTAGGGTCTGATCTGATACCATTTGTAACAACCCATGGAAGATTACTGTCCCAGCAGCTTCTTCACCCGTACCACCGGATAAAAATATTAAACCTTGAAGGTGCTAGTCGTAATCCACAAGGTATACCATATATCAGATGTCAGACTCACAAATCTCCAATGTGAGAAATGATATCATAATCCCCCAACCATGTATACATCCAATCCACAATATCAATCCACAATATCTCGATGTGGGACGGGATATTACAATCTTCCCACCTTATATGCTCGACGTCCTCGCCGAGTGTGCCTAGTCACGTATCCCCTTGGCTGGCAGCAAACCGCCACGGAGCCCTTGTGGAACGAGGCTCTGATACCATTTGTAACAACCTGAGTGGATTACTATCCCATCAACTTCTTTACCCGTACCACCGGATAAAAATGTTTAAGTATTGAAGGTGCTAGTAGTAATCCACAAGGTATACCATATATGAGATGTCAAACTCACAGATCTCCAATGTGGGAAATGATATCACAATCCCCCAACTATATATACATCCAATCCACGATATCAATCCACAATATCTCGATGTGGGACGGGATATTACAAATTTTCTCTCCTCCAAACAACACCACTGTCTTTGAGCAAATGGGAATTGAGAAAAAGATAAATGCGTGAGATTTGTGCGGAGCAGAGGAGTATGATTAATCGAACAAAGAGATAAGTGGCGTGTGTTGGGGTTGAAGCAATTATGTGCAGCCATGATAGAGAAATCTAGAAATTCGATGACATGAGCTAGCTTGTAACAGTTACCGTCAGATTAGTTCATATATTCTAATCTCAACCGTTCAGGCTTTACTTGCATTTATTCTGTAGTCCTTATAAGTAAGATGTCGTTTTACTTACAATGTGATGAGCTCTGGTGTGGTGTGCTCTGTTTCAGAAAGTTTTAGGCGGGCTTTTTCAACTCATCTGAAATTGAATGGTGAACGTGAATGGGTCTGGTTGCAACTTGTAACGAAGTTGTTACGCTATCCCGTTTATTTACGACAGTGCCACAGCTGTATTGTACTTTGGGCCTATCTACTAGGCCCAGCATCGTTCTAATTGGCCTAATCACCTCTAAAACCCAGCCTCATATTAGTTTTATCTTCTTCCTTTTTTTCTGTTTTAGTTTAATTTTGGGAGCATAAACTAGTTTGATGGTGATGTTGATCACTTGGGGTTTGTGTAGATGGTGTTGGCATGGCGGTGATTGCGGTGAAATAGGGGGATGAATATGGTAGAAAGTGGTGGTTAAGATGTTAATTAATAAGTTTTCACATATGGTTATCACTTAACACTTCCTAAGGGATTTTTTAAGGATTCTTTGTGCAACATGAACAGTGTGATGTGTAAAAACTAAAAAGATGCAGTAGGATAAGTGAGGTGTTGCAATTTCATAACCACGCGATGAAATAGATGCATAGTTGTCACTGAAATAAATACATTTTAGGGTATTTGTACTTTGATAGTTACTTGTGTTGAATCAATATAGAGTAAGGGATTGATGGCAGAAATACTTATATTACGATAATGGAAAGAAGCTAACGGGACTGAATTCGTCACACATACATTAACCAACTATAAACCTTTTGAATGAGCTGAAGTAAATAGTTGTTGTGTTTAAAAAAGTTCATTTAAACAGTATTATTATAATTTATTTATTCAATTCATAATTTATCTTTTTATAATCAGTGAACTCTCCCAAATTATCCCGAGTTTCCCAAAAAACAATCCGAAATTCCCCAAAATAACCGGAATTCTGTCAAATTCCGGATTTTTCTGGATGTCGGGATTTTAGGTAGAGTTTTGATCATTTTTCTCATACATAATGAAATTTTTGACCAATCATCTACCTCTTGATTTTCTCTCATCCAAACAACACCAATGTCTTTGATCAAATGGGATTTGAGAGAAAGATAAATGTGAGAGATTTGTGCGGAGCAGAGGAGTATGATTGATCGAACAAAGAGATAAATGGACACGCCTTGGGGTTGAAGCAATTATGTGCAGCCTTGATAAAGAAATTGAGAAATTCGATGACATGAACCAGCTTATAACAGTTACCACCGATTAGTTCATATCTTCTAATATCACTCATTCATGCTTTACTTGTATTTATTTTGTAGTTCTTATAAGTATGATGTCGTTTTACTTACATCGCGATTAACTGAAACCTGAGACTTCTTCTGTTGTTTAGATTGGTGTTTGATATTGTCTCTGGTGAAGCTGATTTTAGATCTGGTTTCTCAGTTGTGAAGATGTCAATTCACAATGATTTTGCAGGTATTTCTCGTAGTTCTCTGGCGACAATTGAACCGCAGTCTCTGTTTTATCTACATTACGGTGACAGTCCTAGTAATGTTCTGGTAACACAAATTTTGAGTAGTGATAACTTTTTTTCTTGACATATAGCTAATCTTGTGATAAGTAAAACGACATTGTACTTATAAAAACTACAGAACAGATACAAATAAAGCACCAATGATTGAGATTAGAAGATATGAACTAATCGAACGGTAACTGTTACAAGTTGGTTCATGTCATTACTTGGCAATGACTTCAAATAAGTCCATCTTCAAATCTTCAATTAACAATTGCCTGTCCCATATTTTGTAAAGAGAATTCGGAACGAGATATCCGGTACTAATTTTGTTCCACCAGATTTGTCCTACTTTGACTTTTGAGATTCACTTTGACATGGTGTTTTGGTTAACATCGTTTTGCTAACCAAATCACCGGGTCAAAGTGAACAAGTAAATAAAGCAATATGATAAGCCTGGCAGAAAAGAGGTAGTATAATTTAGATTGCTTGAACTATTCATGATTTAAGGCCTCGTTTCGGTAGCAGATAAGGAGAGCCGATAGTATATGGTATCCCCTCCTTATCTAATCATGTGTATGGGTGAAGGTATAAGGTCGGGAAATTATATCATCCCCTCATCCTTTCCTATTTTTTTGGCCTTCATTCTTATACAACCTAGGGGTGGTATACATCATATAAGGGGGAAGGGGATAAGAGGGGGTCCCATTGTTGACTAAAATACCCTCAATCAAACTTTTTTAATTCCCAAACATGTCCCTAATATAATCTCCTGAAACTAGGGATGTTCACGGTTCGGTTTGATCAGTTTTAGAGGATATGATACACCTAAACCGAAATGTTCGGGTTCAATATTTTTGAAACCGAAATATATTTGGTTCGAAACTTAGAATTTAAACAACCGCACCAAAAATTCTGGTTAAACCGTCCGGTTTGAAACCCATTATATTATGTATTAATTCCTAACTTTGAAACATAGTAAATTAACTATAAGAAAAAGACCGTTTTACTTATATCTTTGTTAAAACTAAGATAAACTCAACATTTAAAAGAAATTGTTGTCCCCTACTTCTCTTTGAGAGAAAAAATAAATTTGTTTAGTAAATTAAAACTATGGTGTGGTTGTATGATTTAAGGTGTTAAACTCAAACTGTGAGGAGTGAGTCAGAACATGGGAGGTAGTATGAAAAATACTAAAATTTGTATCAAAAACATTTCTCGGTGCGGTGCGATTTTTGTGATTTTTCGGTCGGTTGGTTCCCGGTTCGGTTTTCAGAATAATAAAAAAGTTATTTAAGAGAAAAAAAAAGTTGTTGAACCATCGGTTTAGGTACGGTTCGGTTTGGTGCGGTTCCGGTTTTGCCGATTTATGAACACCCCTACCTGAAACCCTATTTTTTTTTCAGACACATCCATTGGCGATTTGGATATACAAGCCGCCCCCTTCGATTTAGATAGAGAGACGAGTTGGCGAGAGATTTGGTCCGGCGTTAGGACGTACAATTGGTAGCATTGGTGGTCGGATTCACATCGGCAAGTTGCTGCTAGGGTGAGTTCTTGATTTCCTTTTTCGATTTTGCATCAAACGATATTTTTCTTTCTTTGGTAGTTTTTGATTTGTAACTCAAAGTGGATTTCGATCTGTGACTCAAAGTGGGTGTCAATCAGTGGCTCTGTTTTGATTTTAATTTGTGATTATTTTTGCATAAGCTCTGTTTTTTCTTCGATTTGTGACCCTCTCGATCCGTGACTCTGTTTCCATTAACATTAAAATTGGCCACAAACCTAAATATCTAACCCATTGGAAGCAATAATACATTGGATATTTCTTCGGGAGTGACATAAAGTTAGTTTAGAATTGTAAAGCTGATATTAAGGAATTATTATGGATACGATATTGTTGACTATGAGTAAAATGTTACAAGCTATTTGTTCATTTTCAAGAATTATGCTAACATAAGATTGGATTGTGGATTATGAATATGAACATGAATCTATTCATGCTCAAGAATTATGATAACATAAGGCTGAATTGTGAGAGTGAATTAAAGAGGAAAGTTAATAAAAGCAGAACCTACTTGAATCAGTATATAAAGGATTGCAGATGAATATTCAAGCAGTAAGATGAAACGGAAAATAATGAGAATTATATGTTACTTATAACTCATAGAATTTACAACCATCCATAACCATCATAACCTTACCAGTCTTGTATAGAGATTTCCAAATCTCACCACCTAGCGGGTCGTGAATGCTAGATTCACTTACGAATAGAGAGGCTTTACCAATCTTCCCTAACAAACTAGACCTTAAGTTTGGGGTCTTATAGTAGATTTTTTAGCTCTGAGAGGTCGGTGTGGTGCATTTGGAAGCAGAGTAATCAGAGTCTTGTTTAGGCTACTAAGGTAAGCCCCTTCATTAAGCACATATAAGTAAAGTTGGGTAACATTAGGGCCTACAATACCCATAACTTATGGTAGAGGGAACCCGAACGTACCCGGAGCTTTCAAAGGATGCATAACGCTTGAGATAGAAAAGAACCTCCACATAGGATAGGGTTGTTCCATCGTAGCATGAACATCTCCGGGGATTCCTTGGGACCGCTCTGGTAATGTTTTGAATCTGGCTCACCGAAGGCTTTTGGGACTTAGAAACCTCCTCGATGTGATCCAGGAGGTGATTAATAATGCCGGCTTCACTGTCGATCAATACTCCACCACCTCTCCGAAATCCTGCAGTCTGGTCCCTTGGTCTTTTGATGATGCCTTCTTGTGGAAAAACTCATGTTCTTATCCCCTAGTTGGAGCCAAAGAGCTCGACTTCTTTGCCGCCACAGTTATTCTTCTTGACTAGGTACTTTATTGAGCTCTTCTTGGGTATAACATTGTGCTTGTATGTTTTTCCTACTTTGTAGTTGATTTCAAAGAGTCTCCAGCTGCATGTTTAATTCCTCACATTTCTCCGTACAATGTAAAAATATGATCTTTCCCAAGTTTTAAGATACAATACCACTCCCTCAAGTTTTTGATCAACATTGCTATGCTGGTTTTTAGGTTATCTCCAATCTTACTTCTACAACTTGGATGTGAGGTCCAAACTGACTCAAACAGAAATATTCTCGCGCGTTTAGAAAAAGTCGTACATTTTTTGAATGTGGAGTAAGAGTCCCACATGTTCCGAATTAGAGAGGACACAATGGAAAACTTGGGCCCCGTTGAGCTTATCCTTCGATTCCATATTAGCTAGAGCTGTGTCAAGACGCTCTCCGATAATAATACCTTCACTGTGACGATTAGACCATGTAAAAGGAACAAACGTATACCTTAGATCTCGCATGCCACATTTATCGATTGCATGTAAGAAGGGTTCAATATGGCTGTATGTAACATGACGACCACCTTCTTTTCCAGTGAACCCAATAACGCATTAGGGGTGTATTGGAGCTGGTTTGCTTCTGACAAGCAACTCCCAAGACTTGTGTCTCTGTCTCTCTGAATAGCTGCAGGGTCACCATAAAACCCTGTAAGAAGCCGTTCTTCTTCTCCTCTTTCATTGCATACCCATCTTGAAACATGAAATCTGAAAAAATTAAAAATCTTGATTCTAACATGATTAGACCACATAAGCGACAAACCTCCAGTAATTCCAACACTGCTGGCGTGGAATTCGTTCTGAAAGTTAAGTTTCTATTGTAGTCTTTCCATTTTTTTCCTCAACACACATCTCAATAAGAAAAACAATTTTTGGAACTTGACTCTTCACCTCTTCGCGAAGATCTAAGAACATACAAGGATCCCCAAGCCCTTGTGCGTTCTAACTGAGGAGATTCATTCTGGCTGGCGGTGCTGCCACCACAGAATATGTAATAAGAGCTATAGAGGTGCTCTCAACCTGGTCATTGTTCCTGAAGTAACAATGTAGTGCAATTCTCATTAAAGTTTAGTTTCCTTCCTTTTCTTGATGCTAAAAACCTCTAACAAATACTTGTTTGGTTGGATAGGGGGGGGGGGGGGGGGACTAAAGTGTGTTGTGGATCCCTTTTTCTTAGCTTGTTCCAACTCTTTATGGTACATTGCCCCCTTCACCTTATTCCTTTCCTGCTCCTTTGAGACTCCCTAATCTGGTTCTGTCAAAGTTGCGGTTTAAAGAATTCTTTCGGTCCTTAACCTAGCGGGCTGTAAATGCATCGGCCACCACTGCAGCAAAAGACTCCAATTTTTGTGGCTGTTTGTTTTGCAGATCCTCCTCCTCTACATCAATTTTTGTGGGGTCTTGTAGACTGTCATATGTGTACTCACGTCCATTTGGATTGAGTCTGTTAAGTGACCCTCCTTCGTTTGTAAAAGTGGTAGTGTCTTCCTCGCATCCCTTATTTTGATCCCCTTTATCCCCAGAGCCATCCTCTCCAGTGGGGTTGGCTTGGGCATCCAATTCTTGTAGCCCTCCATGAAGGTTTCTTTGATTATGCTTCCGAATAATGTTGCCTTCATGTGTTATGCTTCCACACCAAAAATATATACTTGGGATTCTTTTGTAGAGGAAGTCGACCAAGATCTTCCCCTACATGTACACCTCTCAGAAGGGGTTCCATGACGGGAAGGAAGACTATAATCCTCACATATTTTTCTTTGCCTTCACTGTGAATTCTATTTTCCTAATCAGTGATCTCCCCCACCATGGATGCCATCTTTTCCCCTGTTTTCTCGCTGACAAGCTGGATTGGAAGCCCAATCACTTGCAACTAAACCTCAATACCCTCGAAAGCCGCATCCTTGATTTGTTCTCCCATCTCTCATGGTTTTAGCAATAGTACCTTCCTGTTGAAGAATTAAGGGCCTGATGTCGCGACCCTCTCCATATAAGCTTGATCTAGAAAACAGAACATGAAGGTGTTGAAGTCGACCTCCAAAATCCATATCGGCTCTGCATCACTCCAAATCCGCATAAACATATTCCTCATAGCTCTCGCATTAACAGGCTCCTCCGATGCAGACATTCCAATCAAGCAAAACTGGAAGTTTTTGATTTGCCTGATCGCAGTAATCTTCATCGAGA
Source organism: Linanthus parryae (assembly GCA_023055425.1). Lineage (NCBI taxonomy): Eukaryota > Viridiplantae > Streptophyta > Magnoliopsida > Ericales > Polemoniaceae > Linanthus > Linanthus parryae. The sequence goes on along the minus strand of JALGPY010000002.1, from coordinate 24,112,579 downwards.
TAAACCGTCTAGTACTCTTTTGGGGTGAACTCCGGATTCTCTTTCTCCACAGTCGTGACCATGTCACTATTAGCCGGTCGCCGTCTTTCTCCCCAGGGTTAGCCTCCGAGAACTTCGGAGCACTATGAACTATGTCTCTCTATCTATTAGTATAAAAACTAGATTAAAATAGGCGTTCCCAAAGAAGCATTAAGAGTCTATATGGCAAGTCCTTTTTTTGTTGAGAAAATGTGGCAAGTCTTTAAAAACATGAAAAATGTGCATCCCGTTAAGTAAACTACCCTTAATTATGTATTTTTTTTTTTTTTTGAAGAAACCATATTATTTAGGGTAAAAGACAAAAACCACCCCTCGAGTATGGGTTATATACAAAAACAACCCTCGTGTTCGGGGATATACAAAAACCACCCCTGTCGAGACAAAAACCACCCTTGTCAGTTGATGGACGTTAGACGAAAAGCACCCTTCTGTTACAATCAATTAGTATAGGGGTGCAATCTGTCTTTTTTATGACCATTTTGCCCCTATTTGTATTTTTGTGTTTATTTTGTTTATATTCTTGATGTTCTTGGTGTTCTTGACCATTGCCCCCGCCACCGCCGCCGCCACCCGGAAATATTCCCAAAGTCATAAATCAACCACTGATTAAAATGAGTATAACTAATCTTAAAACACTGAAACTTGCCTCGATTAATAAAAGAGCACTCTTTTTTATCTACCTGAAGCTCATACGATTAAAGGCTATCACTGCCACCACAATCAGGCAGATTACAACTCTCTTAGCAAAATAGTGAGCAAGCCAATTACAATCTGTCTCAACAAAATGAAAAACACAAACCTCAAAAGTGAGAGCCAAATGCTTACAAACTATTAGTACTGGCTAGGCATCAGTGAAGGACCAGACTTTGAATTGATGAAGTCTATTGCAATGTTTGAATCTGATTGCACATTAATCTTCTTGTATCCCTTCTCTGCAGCAAACAAGTCTCTTCAAATAGCCATGCTCTCAAGAATAAAGGGATTAAGAGTAAGAGGCACTGGAACAACAACTTCTTCAATAGACAGGGAATTCAAAACAGCAACAATACCAATTCAACACCCTCTTCTGAAATTATTAACAGCTGCATTCCAGTGAAACTCCATCTCCCAGTCATTTTGCATCAACAAAATCAAATTCTCCAATGTAACCTACAAATTCAAATCATTCATGTAGCGAACTGATAAGCTCCTCAAAACTAAGAAGGATGATTAATTAAGGGAGTACAAACCAAGGGGCTTCAATATCGTGAAAAGATCCGAAGGGTTGGATGGCGCTGCGGCGACCGTGTTGGCGGTGTTTCTGGTCCGTGGGTTGGTGACGGCACTATCCTCCTTCCCAAAGTCACCTGCTTCAAATCATTTGCTTCAAATCACCACCTCTGCCCCATCTTCCTCATTACACTAACACCACCCAACACCTCTCTGTCTCTCCTCTGCCATCATCAATCATCAACACCAAGGCCTCTCCACTAGATCGATACCCAACTCCACCAGATGGGTTAGGGTTTTCTGGGTTCGTGTGATATTTGATAACCCACCAAACACAACCACCCAAATCCACTAATTCGAACCTTTAGCTACCGCCTCCATTAACGCCCGCTACCAACAACCCAAACAGTGGCTGGGTTCTCTCGATAGTGATGGAGGTCAGAGAGACAGAGAGAGAGAGAGAGGTGGAGAAGGAGAAGGAGGCTTAAAGGAGCGGCTGTGAGGGGAAGATGGCGGTGGTGGGTTGGAGGACGACGCCGAAGCCCAGACAAGAGCAGCCCCGACGACGATGGTGCGGCGGTTGTGGATCTGGGTATTGAAGGAGAGGGAGGAGGATCTGTTTGCCGACGGAAGAGGGATGGAGGGTTGTAAGAGAGAGAGAGGAGGCTAGGGTTAAGAGGGAATGGAGGAGAGGGGCTTTATAGGAAGGTAATTTGGTAAATGTTCAGGGGTATTTCTGTCTTTTCGACTCTCCGTTAATTCACAGTTACTTCCGTCTTCTGACAGGGGTGGTTTTTGTATATCCCCGAACACGAGGGTTGTTTTTGTATATAACCCATACTCGAGGGGTGGTTTTTGTCTTTTACCCTATTATTTAAATGGGCTGGCCTAAGAACCGGCCTTCTACATCTTGGGCTAAAGCTGATGAGGCCCACGCAGGGGCTGGAAAAGTAAAACTGTAATTACATGAAAGTTTGATGGCATTTTGCGCGAAGGCATGAGCTCCATTATTCCACCTCCTCGGGACGTGGCGGGTCACATGGTCTGTAGCATTTTCCAAGAGTTGAATACAACTCTCTAGAATTCTCTCCACTTCCGATACATCTTCTGGTCTTCTCTTTTGTTCCAACCGGTTCATCTCTCTCACTAGAGAGATGGAGTCGGTTTCAATCAAGAGCTTTGCATGTCCTCTCTGTGTAGCTAATTCAATCCCTTCTCGCAAAGCTTCGGCTTCTGCAACCTTCGCCGAGACTGAGAACGGGATTGATTTAGATTTTCCGGCGATGAAGACCCCTAAGTGAGATCTGAGCACAACTCCGATAGCCGCCTTCTTTTGATGTGGGTTCCAAGCCCCGTCCGTGTTGAGGAGAACCCATCCTTCCGGCGGTGGTTCTGGCACTACCGATGATAGTGAATGTGTCTGAGCCGGACTCATCTCCTGTTCACCCATCACCGCACTATCAAAATCTTCGAGGTAATTCAGAACCTGCTGAATAATTTCATTTGAACTGTGAGATTGGTTTCTGAAGATGATTGCATTTCTGTTTTTCCACAATTTCCAAATAAGAACACTCATCCTCTTTCTCTCTTCTGTGTTTGCCGCAAGGAACAATGTTGGCCACCAGATCTGGAGTTGCATGTGGGTATTCGGCACTGAATCAACCCCTAAAAGGGAAACCCAGCACTTTCGATGAGAATCGCTATTCTCTTTTTCGATTCATGGCTATTCATGTCCCGGCCATGCTTCGAACACCGCCGGAGAACTTGCCGAAGAATCTAATCGTCCCCGACTCGGAGGAAGACGTACCGGACTCTGAAGAAGGTTATACGAACCGGCGCCGATCAAGGGGGAAGTGAACAGAAACCATAATTCTCTACTCCATCTGTGTCATCAGATATTCAAAAACTTCCAGTGCACATGGATATGTTTTGTGAGAAACCCTAACTCTCTCTATCTCTCCTTAGATCTGTGAGAAACCCTAACTCTCTCTCTCTCGCTCTCTTTCGATCTGTTGTGGTAATATGTTATTGTGATCTGTTATGGTGACCTGTTTACTTTATCTATGTGGTTGTGATGCAGCTGAAGTATGAAGATAATCAACACTGTCTACATTTGTTTTGTGCTCTTTTCTTTCTTCCTCTGCTTCTTCTTCTTCTCTGTTTTTTCTGGGTTTTTCATGTGATGGGTCTTCTCTCAAGAACCCAGTATTTCTTCTTCTTGATTGTGTTGTTGAAATGTGTAAAAATGACTCTTAAATAGACTTTGCAATCAGTGAAATAATTTGGAGGGTGAATGTAATTTTGGAGGGAAAGGTTTCAGATTTAAAGCCAGGTATTAATTTTGGTGGGAAGTGGGTTAAAACACCCACTCACTGCTTTTTGGTTAGTCACATGGGTATAAAAGCCATTTAGCGCCTTGTCTTTATCGTAGAGTCCAAAAAGTTTTTGAAGGATCTGATGATACAGATGGAGTATTATGTAATGGATGAAAATTTTCTTGTTTTATCCCCATAAGTACGTGAGTAAAAATTTAAATAAGCCATAATCTCTTTGTTGGTAGTTTTCTTCTATGGTGACAAACCGTAAATTCGTATGCGAACCTATACATATAGGATTCCATATTAGTGTTCCTTTGAGTTTTATGTTGATATGTAAGTCTAACTAGTTAAATTATCCAAAGACATACGGCCTAAAATATAATATTTAGGTTCTTAGTAGTGACAGATGTTTTAATTATTTCAATAACATTCCCTAGCAAATGTAAAAACAATTCAATTAAAGGTTTTACAACAATTGTAGTTAAACGGTTTCTATTTGTTACAAAAAAATATTGTTTTTCATTAATATTTCATATATTACATGCGAGTGCTTCCCTGCACAGTCTTTTTTATTATATATATTTTTCAGATTCATTGTTGCGATAATGGAGAAACTTAAGATTAATCGATTCAGGGTCATGACTTTTTACTATTTTGAGAATGATGGTCCCTCTATCTCATTGTTATATTTTTAAAATAAAAATTATAAAATTTTGTCATTTTTTTAAGGATTTGCATACTTGTCACTTTTGTCACTTCACTTGTTTACATACATTTCTATTGTTTTTATAATTTTTTCATTTTTCAAAATAAATAACATATAAGACAAAACTCTGTAAAAATCCGCAAACAACAAAATCGGAAGAGAGGGAGTAATACTTTTGTTGCTTGCTTAAATCGAACTTTGAATTGACGGAGACATTCTAATAATAATAATAATAAATAAAAAATAATAATAATAATAATAATAATAATAATAAAACAGTACACGAGTGTCGTTTTTAATAGGAGTGGCAATAGTGGAAAAATATAAGCAATAGAGGGTTAAAATAGGTAACCATGAACTTTAGAGGGCAAAACTGGAAGGAATCTAACCCCAACAGTGACCCCTGGCAACTTAGCGTTATTTGAGGGATGCATAGTGTAATTAGCTTGACCAAATATAAAGGGTGCTTCGTGTAAACTAATGAAAAGTAAGGGTGCAATATGAAAAGTAAGGGTGCAGTTTGTTCATTTAATATAACCCGGAGGTGTGAAGTGTTAAAAACATTTTAAGATTTTAACATTAGCGCGGAATTCTACCGCCAGAATAAAGAATTTGAAATTTGACACGGATTGCCAACCTGGCGTTCTAATCGAACGGTCTAAAATGAATTTTAATTCACAATCCAACAGCTCTCATTCGTTGTTCAAGGATTGAGTTATTTACCTCCAAATTAGCAAAAATTTGATTTCTACCGCCGGATATCAAGAATTTGAATTTTTGACATGGATTGCCAACCTGGCGTTCTAATCAAACGGTCACTAATGAATTTTAATTCACAATCCAACAGCTCTGATTCGATGTTCAAGGATTGAATTATTTACCGCCAAAAACAGCTTTAATATATAAAGAAGAGCTCTGTAGCATTACGTTCACACATACTTCAAATCAAATTACATATGGATCAGGGTATGAGATGAGCTTTCCAGATCTGATCATCATGCCGAATTAAATTCATATTTCTTCTTTTATTATCTGATTCTGATTAAACTTCTGATTCTATTATACTTTCAGATTAAGTTCCACTCCATTTATTTCCTCTGATTTTTTACTTTTTTTTTTTCTGATTATACTGTCGGATCTCTATTTAATTCCATCTCTGATTTTTTTTTTACTTTTTTTTTTCAAAAGTACTAGGCAATGTAGTTGCCGGTGAAGAGATGGGAAAGTCGACAAATATTGTCAGTCAGTCAGAAATCAACGGTAACTTTTTATTCAATTTTTTATCACATCTCAACAAAATATAACAATCTAATTATTAGTTACTATTTTTGATTTTTTTTTTTTAAAAAGGTCTTGGAGTTGGTGCACCGGGTCAGTCAGGAGGATCTGCAGGACCAGCTCAGAGCAACTCAGAGAAGAAAGTTGAAACACCACCTGTGAAGAAAAATGAAGCTCCTGTGAATCATAGGAAACGAAAGGAGAAGATTGGAGACTACAGGAAGAAGGGAAAGAAGAAGGGAAAGAAGGGCAATTTCTGAAGAATAGAAGTCTAATGAAAATATCAGTATATTGAAAATACAATATAGAGATTTGTGGAAAATTGATAGAGTGTTTATGAAATTATTCATACTATTGAAATTCTATGTATGCAGAACAGTGTTTGGAATTATAATATTGGAAATTCTATTATAAACAGTGTTATGAAATCCTGGGAATTTCATCTCGGGAATTTTCTACTGAAAAGAATTTCTGTTCAGTATTGTCTCGTTCTGTCAAGGCCAAACAAAATTTTAATTAAGTTGCATCCAACTTTCTAACACTCCTTCATTGCTCTATTTCTTCCAGATCTGAAGAGAAAGTCAAAATTAACTGATGATAAAGTTCCAAACAGAAAACAAAGAACACATACTTGATTAGGACAGCGATTTTATACAATATCTTGGGCTGATGTGGAATCAATTACCTGTTAATAGAGGAAAAATGAAGTTCCAATTAGTGAATATCCTGTGCGAATGGTTCTTTGTGGGAAAAAATTACTGGAGAACACATCATAATCATGAGTCCTAACATGAACCCAGATCTTCCTACAAAGGCCATTATATAATTAGAGGCTGCAAAGAACCATACACAAAGTTCATATTCGCTTTCGATAAAATTTGAACAGGTATAAGGCTTATTAAGATCTATAGACGAACTGACACAAACAAAAGGAGAGAGCCACTTATCACAATCATACGTGTATCAACAAAATGTGTAGCTAATTTCACTGGCAAGAAATAGATCCAAAATACATTTCGTAGTCTTAAATTGTATTAATAGTTCTTTAAAATCTGACGTAAAAAGGGGGCAAAATAATGTCAATTATACGAAATTCCCAAAATCAGCTACCAGAATCACTTGGAACAACACTGTTAAGAAGAGAAGATTGCAAAGCCCAATTTTATAGCGGATTCAACACCAAAATTGGGGAATTTTTTCATAAACCCATTCATAATACACCCTTTACATTCTACCCTTGGGAGAACTTGTTCTTTGCAATCTACCCTCCAATTGTGAGAGGGAAAATCTTTGTCTTATTCCCCACCGGGTAGATTGCAAAAACCAAGTTTGTAGCCGGTTTCAACAACAATTTCCTACTGTTATGTATATACAACCACAGATAGTACTATTTATGAATTAATGAAACTCTGAAGCTAAATGTCTCCAAATGGAACATCCATATCTAAACCAAGCAATTCTCAAACCCTCATTTAGATAAACCAAAGACATAAATGAATTTAGAATAGTACATGATACTTACCTACTAGTCTATTAATGTGACACCCAGGTCCTGAAGCACTATCAGGAATGAGGTTATAGCTGATGCTGTAAATTATCAAAACACAAATCATATATTAGTTTAAAGAACTAATTTATTCAAACTATATTGACAACCCCATCACCACCAAGACAGTATTCAAACCCAAAATAAAAAATTAGTGAACAAATTAACAGAGAAACTCAAAAATTGTGAACGAAGGCAGCCCATAGAAATCCCCCCAAAACATCAACAACCAAGTCTCAAAAAATTTTGAAACGGATTTTGTCTAGATCTGAAACTTAATTCATTTAACCAACTCAAAGGACACAAAAATCTTGCCTTTTGCTCTTCAAAAAAATTAAAAATGAACCACCAAGAAAAGAGCTCTACCACCTTCATCGTTCAACCAGAGGGCGAACTCGGGAGGAGAGAGCAGATTTCTGCATCTTGACTTCGGTTATATTTAGATCTGAAAAACCAAGCCTAAGAAATCCTAAAATCAAACAAAAAAACATTTAAACAAACACAAATATCAGATCTTCTGCAAATCATTTAAACAACTCAAAGAGAACAAAAAAATCAGATCTTTTGCCTATTTTCAAGAAAATCAAGTAAAGCACCAAATCTCTCCTTTCTTCATCGTTCAACCCTCAAATTAGAGGGCGAACTCGAGAGGAGAGCCTTCGGTTATTGTAGATCTGAAATTACCAACATAAGAAAACCTAAAATCACACCAAAACAGCTAATCACCCAGTGACGAACAGTCGGATCTTTTCTCATCTTCAAGAACCAGTCAAGAAAAACACACAAGAAAGGAGATCCCTCCTTTCTTTGTCGTTCAACTCTCTAATGAGAGAGCGAAATGCAGAGAAAGGAGCGATTTTTCTTGGGTAGAGAGAGAGAGAGGGAAGTGCAGAGAAAGGAGGGATTTTTCTTGGGTAGAGAGAGAGAGAGAGAGAGAGAGAACGGTAGAGAGATGATACAGAAGAGAGGCTGAAGCGTTGATGAACCACCCAGGCTATCATATTTAAATGACTCACAAGCCCTAGTTGTAGTGGGCTTCCCAATTTTGGGTCATTATTTGGGTATACGTGATGATGGGCTTACTCAAACTAATAAGAAATACAGCCCAATTAAATTTTCAGTAGATATAAGCCCAAGTGTGGGGGACGCAACTTTTTAGGGTTAATTGCATTTTACCCCTATGTGGTTAGGGGTTTGTGCAAAAGACCTCCCCGAGGTTTAAAATGCTGTAATATACCTCCTTGTGGTTTCATTTTTGTGCAAAAAGGGGGAATTTTTCCGTTAGAGAGGATAAAAAGACTTCACTGTCCTTTAATAAATAGCACACACCCTTCATTTTCTCATTTCACTTTCTCTCTCTAAACTCTCTTCTATATCTTTTTCTCTACACTTTCTTCTCCTTCATCTTTCAAGATCTGCACTTGCTTGTTCTTCCTCCGTCTTTCTCTACACTTCCTGCGCCGATAGATCCCCAATCTTCTACTTCTTCCTATTGTTTCTCTAAAACCAGCAGCGGCATTCTTCTCCAAACCCAGAAGCGACGAAGTTCTTCCACCAGTGCGTCCGTCGCCTTCCCACCTGCGCCGTATGCCGCCTCCTCTGCACCGACGTCAGCATCCCGGCCTACCTCTCCTCCTTCCTCCTCCTCCTCCTCTTTCAGATATGTTCTTCTTCTGTTTTTGTTGTCAATGAGGAAACCGAGTGTAATACCCCGCGTTTAACTAAAGGGTAATTTAGTCATTTGTGACGTAATAATTAAATTTTAGGTTGCGATCAGTAATTTGGGTAATTTTCGCCAATTCTAGTAGACGGGAAAGTAGGGTGAAAATTTTATTTTTTTTACGCGATTTCTTTTATTTTCTAAACGACCTCGCGGTGGCAACCACCGCGTTAACCTGTACATTTGCCACACCAAATCCTTTCTCTTTTCCTCCTATTTAATAAAATAGAAGACCCAGCTGTGTTTTCTCTTTTTGTTGCTTTGTCTTCACGACCACGGCAACAACGCCGCCCCAACTACACCGCCACCATTTCACCGCCCTCGGCTCCTCACGCCGCCCTCACTCTCCTATTTAAACCCAGAAAGCCAACCCCCTGCACAACAGCAGCCGCCACCACCACCTCTCTCTCTCTCACCTCTGCCTTCTCCGGCGAACACCACAACAACCACCATTACAACCACCATCATCAACTTCGTCACCACCATATCCACCCCACTGCTCTTCTCTCCCTCTCTCTGCCTCTCTGAAAGTTAGAAACAGCAACAACAACAGCAGCAGGTGGCAGCAGCGGGGAAGCCACCAACCGCCGCCGCTATCGCCGACGGGAAAGACCACCCGAAGCCACCCGTGACTCCTCTGTTGTTTTATCTGTCTCATCCTCTCCCTCCCTCTATCACGATCTGCGACCAGAAATAAGGAGGAAAGGATAGGGTAGCAGCAGCAGAAGCCGCCGTATCAGGAGACCACCAGTCGCCACCGTCCACCATTGTTTCCGGCGGGGAAGCTTGTCGGAGTGAACCAGCTCCACCCACTCCCTCTCGTCCCTTCCAGGCGACTCCCAGGGGGCCGACCGGTACAGCAGAAGGCTCAAGCACAGCCAAGGAGGCCATTAACGTCGTCGTCGAGCTCCATCACCGGCAGAAATTCCGACGAATCGACCCGCGTTGTTTCTCCACCTTTTCTCGCATTTATTGACTGGGTTATGATCTAAACCTTCTCCTTGTTTGTTGTTTACTTTCAAAATCGATCCTTCGTAGCTAGAATTCGCTTCAGATCGGATTGGGCATGAGGTCTTCGTGAAACTCTTGTTTGGGGGTGTTAGATGCACTTTTCCTAAACATTATAAGGGTGGGAGTTGTCTTTTATACCAACTGCATTATTAGGGGTGACTATGTGTAGTTTCCTAAAACCTTAGAAGGGGCTGCTATGGGTTGATTTATCTTATTTAGTAATTTATTATTTAATATCATATTATAGGTAGCTTAAACTAAAATAAAATAAAATAAAATAAAGGCCTTTTGTGATAAAAATGTGTTTCAATAATAGAAAATAATGATATTTTCTTCAAAAATAAGTCATAATAATATGTATAATGTTATTCTAATAAATTGTCACTCTAGTTTATTTAAACAAGTCGTAAGTTTCAATTATTTATAGCAAATATTTTTATCAATAAAAATTACTGGCAAATAGAATATTATTGTTTTAGAAATGGTCCTTAAATGTTACTTTTCCGCCTTGATAAATATTTACGAGTTTCGCTTTAAATATTGGATGTTAAAATTTATTTATTTACAAAATACTTCTTCACAATAATAAGAATATAATTGGACTTGGGAATTCGTTTGGGGAGGTTATTGGGACAAACTTAGTTTCGACCTAATCAGATAAGCATCTCTGCATTTGTTTATCAGAAATAACACTATTGTGACTAGATATTTCTAAAATTGTAGGAGACGGATTCGTTGACATAGGCTTCATCGACCATCCTACGTATTAACTGTTGAGCCAACTTCAGGTGAGATTACATGCTTAGCCTAGCGTGCGTAGCTTCTTTCGTGTCATACTTTGATTTTATAATCTGTCTCAAAATATATTTGTGAATTACATTTGTCGAATGTTATTTTATCTCTTGCCTCAAACTTATTTTGTTATGTGATTCTTCTTGTCAAACTTTGACTTGTAAATACTGTTCTCGAAAACTCTCACGAAATAATAATCCACTAATAATGTAAAGTGGAACACCGCACGTACCAGATTCTGTTACTATTTGAGGAGGCCCGTTTTTGGCCATTGAGGAGGCCCGTTGTTGGCCATTGTTACTAAGGAGGCCCTTTGTTGGCCATTGAGGAGGCCCTTTGTTGGCCATTGTTACTAAGGAGGCCCTTTGTTGGCCATTACTGTTTCCGGTACTGTGCTTAATAACTGGACTCTTTGATTCTATATTCGAATGATGATTGGGAAATAGCATTTATGAAGGACTTAATTGAAATGTTTACATCTTTTGATATTGTCATTCGTGATTTGATTATCACTGTTGCTTTTACCATTGCAAACTCTGATAAAGTTTTAATTATTCTCTGACACTTTTACATTATTTAATTTATGTCTCAGTAGTTTATATCCTCTTTCCTGTTTTACATGCTAAGGTGTATCTCACTCAGTATTTATTGCTGACTTTGAAAACTGCGGTTCTTGTTGTTTTTCTTCCCACCGCAGGTCTAGGAGCTGGAACTTAATCAATGGAAGGGGCGCGAGACTCACCTAGACTGATAATTTCATAATTAGTTTCTAGTTTTGTTAAGTTATTTTGTAATAATAAGCACATTTTGTATAAGACTCTTGTTTAAAGTTTAATAATATAAGTTCTTGTTGTGGAATATACATTGCTTTTGATCTCCGCCACTTCTATTAAGCATCGCCCTCCCGGTCTTGTCCCAAGCCGGATAAGGGGGGGGGGTGTTGCACCGAGGGTATAGTGGGTACAAAATGTTAACATTTGACGGATTATGTTAGTTTTAACGGAACATCACAAAAACCAAAACACAAGGGGGGTATATTGTAACATATTAGGCCCCAGGGGGGGTCTTTCGCAGAAACCCCTAACTACAAGGGGCAAAATGCAATTAAACCTATTTTCATCAAACTTGATAACTCCTCTAGGGTAAAAGACACTTAGCACCCATGACAATTGGATTAATTACATTCCACTACCCTGTCGTTTGGAAAAATACATTGGACACCCATTTGACGGAATATTCCTTAGACACAAACCACCCTTCTGTTATGTTCAGTTAGAAAAGTGAGTTAATAAACTTTTTCGAGCACTAATTTTCTTGTGTATTTTTCTGGACTTTTTTTGTCCATGTTTATGATCAAGAGCTCCAAAAACATCACCCAAGCACATCAAGAACAGCAAAAACACAAAGAATTCAATGGCGCATCGATCTTCAATTTTGAATCAAACTCATGTATCTCATATAATTCATTCCTCAAATAATTAACTAAATAAAATAGAAAAAAAAAACAAATGAAAGAAGAAGAACAATCATATGCAATGTCTCCAAACAATTCAACAACACAAACACCATCCATGCTACAACAATTCACCCCCAAGCTCCCTTACCTCACTACCACCTCCTACTACCAGCAACCATTATCCTTCTTCTTCAACACCAAGCACATTCACCACAACCACCTTCTCCATTATCACCTCCACCCAACAAAACACCATCCCTGCTACAACCATTCGCCTCCAGAGCTTGCTGGGAATGCTTCTCGCTCGGAATGCAAAAGCAGTCGTGGACACTTAGCACATTGTGTATCACCCATAACACCTAAATGCCCCTCCCTATCTACCACTGGATTCTCAACAACAAACGACACTAAATCTTCACCAAGCATGTTGCCCTTACTCTAGATTCCACCTTCTTTATCCACACAAAAACTAGACCTTCTTGTTTCCTCACATAAATTTTTAAAAAGGTAAAAGACACTGACCACCCCTGAGTTTAAGCTTAATTCCATCCCGCTATCATGTGTTTTGGAAAAAGACACTCCGCACCTTTTTGGATGGAGACTAACAGTTGACCAACAACACGAGGAGAAAGACCATTTTACCCTTAAATTTTATAAAAGTATCCCTATATATTACCCTAACCCCTCTCTCTCCTTCATTTCTAACCTAATTCCTCTCTCTCTCTTCCCCTCTATCTCTCACTACCGCCTCCCTCTTCTTCAGCCCTCATCTTCCTTCGATACCCAGATCCAAAGCCATGGGAGAGAAACAGAGGGAAGTATTTATCTATGTAACACCCCCAAAATGACCAAGCCGGAAACCTGGGGGTGTCACTCCATACCCGAGATTAAACCCGGATACAAGGAGGTTTAAAACAGAGAATCCGAACATAACTTTTTTAAACTCCAATCCTTGAGCCTCAAACTCAGGCATACAATCCAACTACAGTTTAATGATACTAAAAGAAGCTCTAAGGAACTAAGTGTGATATCACTAATTGTCTAAGTGATGATTCGCGTCCCCTGCTAAGTTATGCTCCCATCATATAAACCTGTGGTGTAGAAAACAAAAGAGAAACACCACAGTTTCCAAAGTCAGCGGAAATATTGAGTAAGTAATACCCAAGCATGTAAACAGATTATGAAGTAATTTGAAAACCAGTTTGTAGTACAAAGTGAAAGTAAAAGTTTTGACACTTTTATAAAAGAAATAATACTCGACGTATCATTCGTCAACGAAATTTGTCGCCTACAAATTTAATAATATCCTAATCAACACATTGCACACGAAGTCCTATAGGTAAATGAAATAAATCCCGTACTAACTCTCCCCAACATTGCTAACGTGAACAACCTCTTTTATAATAAAATACGCTTTACAACGCTAACTTTATTATTTGTGAAAACATACTAGGTTATAATTATATAAATATAACTTATAGATTGAATAAAATATAATTTTTATTATTTAGAGTAGAGAAGCATATTATTTTACCCCAAAAACAATTTTTATTCAAATAGTAGTCTCTTCCAATCCAAACAAGCCTTAGTAGAGATTATAAGTTATAAACTAACTCACTTTCATTTAAAAGAAATAACAAATTTATTTATAGAAAACAACTTATTATAATTTGCTACAAACTTAATAAGAAAAATATACTTTTATCATCCCTATTCTACATGTTTATTCTAGAGTAAAGGCGAGTACACTTCAAACTTGAATAAAAAGAATTGCCTCTTGTGAGATTCGAACTTGGAACTTAACCCGCACATGCCCCAAGCTCTTAAGTGTAACCATCTAACCACTGGGCCAAGCCCAGATTGATGTCTTCTTTCAACATACTATTAATATGTACTAATAGTAACAAAAGAAGGAAAGAACAAGAGAAGCAAACGGGTTTTATTTTTACCCGAACAGAGAGAGAAAAAGGACGACGGGAATGAGTAGAGGGGCCGACGGTGGCGTCGGGAAAGTGGGCGGACGACGGCGGCGAGGTCGCCGGCAGCGGCGGCGGTGACGGCGGAGGCGGCCGGGCAGCGGTGGACGGGAGAGAGAGAGAGACAGAGAGAAATTGAGAGGGAGAGCTTTGGGAGATTTTTGGTGTGAATTCCTTTGAGTTTCAAAGGGTTTATATAGCTCTCAAGTGAAGAATCCTGCGAGGACAAGGAAATCCACCGTCGATAATTTCGATTCCGAATTAGGTCTTGATTTTGGACGAAATTGGTTTCTTGGTGAGAAATTATTAATCTTTGTGGAGTTGGGAGTAGATTGAGATTGTATTTGGGTGAAAAAGGATCAAACTTGAAGAGTTGGAGTTGGCAATGGAGTGGTGGTTGATGGTGGAGGAAGAAACTCACGGTTGTTCATCTTTGGGGAAGAAGATGATGAAATATAAGAGGTCAAGACACTTTTCCCCCACTATTTAGGTAAAAAGACAATTAACACCCTCAAGTTTAAATAAAAGACTCTTTATAAAGTAGGGAAAATACACAATAACCCCCAAGTAGTTACTAGTAATAAAAATTAACTTCCTACCAATAAAATTAGCTCCCAACACTTATAATAATGTCATATTGACACCAAATAATATCATAAAATATAATAGTAGCATATTAACACCCAATACTTATAATAATATTATATTAACACTCAATAATTATAGTAATATCATAAATACTCATATTCACAAAACGGGGTATTTCACTCTATCTCATCTCTTGTCATCTTTCCGCCCTTCCCTCAGCAACGCCAATCTTCTTCATCCATCATCGACCACCAACACTTCACTTAAAAAAAAATATCGACCACATATCTTCGCCAAACCCACCTCCATCTTTCTGCATCATATCGTTCCTCTCTTCCTCCAATTTTCACTAAGCAAAGCCACTCTCGACCGCCGCCGAACACCCAGAAAACCCCGTGTCCGAACCCAGAAAAACGCATCTCCACCCTGGTCGCAGTTCTTCTAGTTGTTTTGTACCTTCTCAGTGTATACTGGATAAAGAGAGATGGAGAGATAGAGGTGGGTGAGAGAGTGATCGAAGAGGTGGTGGTGTGGTTTTCTTCAATTCGCGCTTGAATCGTTGCGATTGGGGACATGGGTTTGAGAATTCACGGGCGATGTTGGTAAATTACTCGATGTTGGAGTCTAAAGAGGAGGACCCATCAGCGGAATCAATCTTAGGGAGGCCGTCGGCAGAGCAAGATCTCCCGCATAGTAGACCTGAGTCGGAGAAGACAATATCATCTCCCCATCTTACCTCCATCACCGTTAGCTAGTACTGGAAGTGCTTCTCATATGAAGAATTTTTTGCCTCCATCATCCCTCTCCCCATCTTGTATCCATCCAAAGTTCGGTTCTTTTTTCTCAACAATAGTGTCCTCTGTTTACTTTCTATGTTGAGTTTGTTAAAAATTTGCAATTTCCGTCATGAGAATCGCATCAAGCTTGGCTTTTGTTTCTGGGTTTCCACATATTTTGTTTGTAATCCCATTTCTGATACAAATTGTTGCTGGAAAAGGAGGGAAAGATTTCTTCATAGGAGAAGTACTTCATTTTTGGAGATTGTTTCAGCAGAGGGAAATATTTCATCATAGGAGAAGCACTTCAATTTTGGAGATTGTTAAAGTGGAACATTTTTCAATTTTGGAGAATGTTTCAGTGAAATATATAAATATTTCCAATGGGTTGTGGAGATTATTTCAGTACTAACTCACTGTGATGGAGATTGTTTCAGTGGACGATATTTCAATTTTGAATTTCATCTGTGTGTTTGTAAAATGTGTATGTAAATGTTCATGGTGTAATGGTGGTTTGGTGATGTTGATTTTGGTTTAGCCTCGTCTTTGGTGGTGTTGGTGGTGGTGGTGGTGGTAGTCGAGGTGGTTCCCAAGAACGCTAAGAACTTGGTGTTTGATCTTTTATGGGTGTTGGTGTTCTTGTTATTTTTTTGGTGTTGGTGTTCTTGTTATTCTTGAAGATACATATGGGCAAAAAAGGAAAAAAAACATAGGGGTTATATGGTCCGAAAAACTTCTATCAACCACTTTTTAACGGAACCTAACAGAAGCGTGCAAACTGTCCACGAAATATTCCGTTATTTGGGTGTGCAGTGTCTTTTTCCAAAGCACAGGGTAGCGGGGTGGAATTAAGCCTAAACTCAGGTGTGGCTAGTGTCTTTTACCCTTTAAAAAATACACGTAAACAAAACCAAATAAACCATAAACCCATGTGAAGCTCTAATCCAACTGAAATTGACGAATTTGAGATACTTCCGAACACCGACGTTGACATTTCCGGCAACATACCCAGAACTCATACTAGCACCTGATGAGTTTTGGATCACATTACCAGATCGAGAACATACAAGAACTCAGTCCATGACCAGAAGATTGTCAACCTCCCCTCTTGTCAGATCGAAACTTGAAAAGGCTAGGAGGGACAACCATCTATGTTTTCGCCCAAATCAAAGAGAGACACAGAGAATCGGGGATTACCAAAAGGCGGTGATGGAAGGGAAATCTAAAGTGGTGGTCGTGACTCAGAGTGCAACGGTGGAGAAGGTGAACTGACAAAGACGCACCAACTAAATTCCCACCGTCCCTGCGGCCCACCATTGCTGTCCCTGCGATCAACTGAACCGAAATGAATCGCCAGAATCCTCACCAACTCATATGCAATCAGAGAGAGAGGGGGAGAGGAGGAGAGGTCAAGTCACATCGACAGAAAGAGAGAGAGGAGAAGAAGGAACTGATGTAGACGAAAGGAAAAAGGGGGTGGCTGTGCTTCATAGCAAGAGGGGAAGAGAGAAAGAGGGGGAAAAGAGAGAAGAATTAGGGTTAGAAATGAAGGAGATAGAGGGTTAGGATAATATGTAGGGGACAATTTTATAACTTTTCAAGGATAAAATTGTCTTTTTTTCCGTGCTGTTAGTCAACTGTCAGCCTCCATTCAAAAAAGGTGTGGAGTGTCTTTTTCGAAATGTTAGAGTAGCAGGATGGAATCAATCCAATTGTGAGGGGTGATAAGTGTCTTTTATCCTAATCTCTATCCATCTATCTATCTATCTATCTACTATGATAGTCAGGACATTTTAAAAATTTACTACTCCCTCCGTCTCGCAAAGATAGTCCATTGTTAAAACTATAACTTTTTTTTGAAGACATGTAATTAATGCATTCCACTATAATTTTTTGACATTCTATTTCCACTATTATCCTTAATTTTTTTTTTCTCCAAGACTAGGTGCATTGAATATGAATGGATAATATTGTAACTTCATTGTATTTTTTTTACCTTGAAAATGTAAGTGGAAAAACATTTTGAGATGGACCAAAATAGAAATATGAACTATCTTTGCGGGACGGAGGAAATACTATTATAGCTAGTTTTTCTAGGTTTTCAATATATTTCTGATTCTAAAAAAAGTACTACTATTGTAAAACTTAACAAACTGTCCGTGCATTGCATTGAGTATTTCACAGAAAAATATAAATTGCTAGATCAATCAAAGGTTGGACTAGTTTCAAATATTACGTTTATGAAGTTTTAAGATCTAATAATGAATCAGTTCTCGTAACTTTATGCGTGGAAACTCGTAAACGTTTTACAAAATTATGATTTTCTATCAAGTCTTATCGGTACGTAGGTAAAAATTTACTACTCCTATATTCCGTTGCTTGCTCTACCAAATAAATGAGTTCAAGATACCATAAAAAATGCCCATAAAAGTTAAAAATTGAACTTTAAAATTGTGATCTCCTATATAACATGTGAAGCGATCGTACATTTCATGAACAAAGAATTGCGTGGAGTTCTTAATACATACACAACTATGTTTTCTCCATTTTTCTCAATAATGACTGTTTAACTCGTATTCGTGTCATTTGACCGGATGATCTTGATCGCAAAACAATGTATTTTTTTTATAATTTTTTCACTGTATTATAGGGCAACTTTTATTTTACAACACCGTAAAAATATTATTAAAAAGTTGCATCATATTGCTATCCAAATCACCGAAGTATAAAAGCACGGTAACCATTTAGTCAAGTAACACCTTTAATACCTATTTACCCTTCAATTTTAAATAATAATGTCATGTTACTTTGTAGGTTACCAGAAAAAATAATTACAGCAGCTATGGTGGTAGCTCAAGTGGTAGAGCGTTGGAAGCCCCTGCATGAGGTCACGGGTTCAAGCCGGTTGATGACAAAATAATTTCTAAAAAAAAAAGTAATAATTACACAAGAAAAGTAGTAGTGGTTCAATTATAGTACATTCAGTTGTTGTACATGCTAATACTCTTGGGCGGTTACAATTCTTTTCCACTTTCCACTAATGATACTTGTTAGAGCATCTCCAATGGTTAGTTTAAAAAGTTAGTTTAGTTATAATTTATATAATTAGAAGAAATAACAAGCTCCAATGGTCTAGTTAAATGACTCTTTATTTTACATATTATGTATCCCGCTCTCTACTAGTAGCTAGCTAGAAAGTAGGAAGTTAAACTTTTTGTGTCTATCTCTCTCCTAGTTTAATTTAATAAATAAATATTTTTATAATTTCATACCTACAAGTTATGTAAAATACATGACACCATTGGAGCAAACACTAAATAGTTCACTTAGTTAAAATTCATACTAGTTATAATTTAGCTAATTTGTGGTTTTACCATTGGAGATGCTCTTATACTTTGTTAATTTGTCAAAAAAAAAAAAATCTTTGTTAATGATCTACTAACTTATTGGAACCTCTTAAGTTATGAACCATGCATTTCAAGTACACATGATCGTCTGTCTATAAATTTTCAGTCTTCCAACAACAAGATTTCATCGGCACATCTTTCACAATTTTCGGGTCGAAAATTAAGAGCAAAGTTTTTTTATCTAATAGTGTCGGTTTGTGGTAATATGGATCTTTCTCCATTCTGGTATAATTAAACGTAACTAGAGTGTCTGAAGCGTAGTCCGGAAATTTCTAATTACCCTATGGATCATAGATTGCCTGGTTTTTTTCATAATCGTAGTTTTTCTACAAACAAAATTTTATTCCGAAAATCCCAAAAAACAATTAGTTAGCTTGTCGTTTCGTTTAAGTAACTTGTTTGTGGGTGAAGAACTTTCAAAGATTATACAAAACTCCTCCTGATTACTTAAGTATATCTCAATTGATTATTAGTTAATAACGGCTTTTCCCCTTGGGTTCGTAAAATAATCCATATACTACTTGACTGTATGCATGCGTTATGCGCGCTCGCTAAGTATTCGCGTCAAGTTTCTGGCGCTGTTGCCGGGGACTAAACAGTTTATTAGTTTAGTTAATAATTAATTTATGACACTTCTTTTATTTTTGTTTTATATGCTATTTTGGTTTCTCATTCGTGTATGATTTTTCTTTTCAGGTGTTCAGTGCATGCCCAGGATCCCTCGATACCTTGTGCCCCCACTCGAAGACCCAAAATAGCTATTTAGAGATCAAAGAGAAGACAGAGACATAGCACAATGGGTTAACAGTTGACCAATGAGCTGCTTTGCAACACCGCGAGCGGATTACTGTCCCCGCAACTTCTTTACCCGCACATATACCAGATTTCAAACTCACAAATCTCCAATGTGGGACATGATATCACAACCCCCCAACCATATATACATCCAATTCACATATCAATCCACAATATCTCGATGTGGGACTGGATATTACATGCTTAATTAGAGGTTGAATGAGCTTACCACACGCTTGGACGCATGCAACAACCAGATGCGCTCTAACAAGTCAGGTAGGCCACTAGTTCAAAGCTTTCAGTCGTCCGCTGTTGGACATAATCCGGCAATTGTGGTACCAGACATAGTGGCGAAGGACTTTGATATAAAGCCGATCACCATAAGGACGGGTTAAAATCAGTTCCAATTCCATGGAAGATTGAAGAAAACCCCATTGACTTCATTGGGAAGTTCTACGCCCACTACAAGAACATTAGGTACGAGAATGTTGACCCAATGGCGTTGAAGCTAATTATATTTCCTACTGTCTTAGTGGTGCTGCAAAGGATTGGCTAGAGTCCAAAGAGCCAGGTTCCCAGGTTCCATCACTACTTGGGATCAATATGTGGAGGAGCTCATGGAGAAATTTTATCCAGCTCAGCATGTCATCACTCTACAAGGTGAAATCCTTGCTTTTTGCGCAAAAGGCTGACGATACTATGGTAAAGCGTGGGAGTGTTCAAATAGACTGTTGAGAAATTACCCAATCACAATTTTGGGGGTGATAATATTCGACAGGTCTTCTATCATGCATTGGATTGCCCTCACCAAGACTTGGTGAACAGGGAAGCAGGTGGACAATTTATGTATCATGTAGACAAAGATGTGGTTTATGCGCTTATGAGGCATATATCTAAGCAGGACAATCAGCCCACCACTGATGAGTGAAAGAACGAGATCACCAAGATATTCTCAGACTTGGCCAAATGTATACCAACACAAGAAAACAGTTACCATAGTGGTAGATCAAGGCTTTGACACTGCCTTGGCCCGTATTGCGAATGAAGATGTGAACTATGTGGGGGTACAACGACAACAACATAACTGGAATCAGAGTAACTATAGACCAGGCACCAGAGATCATCCATGCTTCAGGTACGGGGATCAGTGACGGGCAACATATGCGCTAGGGTTTCAGCACAGGCCACCAGTGCCACCAATTTCACAGGCTCCACCCGCAGCTGCAGTAGCGCCAAACCATGTGTTCGCTAATCTCACAAAATTGATAATGCATATGGGTTAGAATGTGAACACAATGACTACACAAGTTATTACGTTGGCATCCCACTGAGACTTCAATACGTACATTCAAAGTGCAAGTTGGACAGATTGCTACTCAGCTATATGCTAGAGCTCCAGGATCTTTGCCCTCTACTATTGAGGATAATCCTTGTCAAGTCAATGCAATCACCACTCAAAGCGGGGTTGCATTGAAGGAACCGCCATATTCTACTCAAGCAAGAGGATATGCTTCTAACGCTCAGGGGCATGAGATTTTTGATAGAGATGTTGATGTCGTGATCCCCCAATCAAAGGGAACGACTGATAAGGAGGCATCAGATAAAGATGAGGTACGCGTTGTCACTATTATTGTTTCTAAGGCAGTTTCATATCCTCTGAGGACACTAAAAAGAAATGACACCAATGATTTTCAGAAGTTATTGGAAATGTTCAAGAAGATTTAGATACACGTCCCTTTTGCTAAGGCATTTTATAAGATAAGTTCCTCAAGAAAATTCTCCCAGGGAGAAGGCGCATGAGTGATTTTGCACAGGTGAACTTAGCTGCTAAGATATCATGATGCGTTAAAAATGGACTGTCCTAGAAGAGAAAAGATCCCGGAAGCTTTGTGATTCCGGTTACCCTAGGAGATACTCTTACCATGACTGCTCTGTGTGATTTGAGGACAATCAATTGGATGACCTTGTTCGTATTCAGGAAGCTTGGTGTGGGGGAATCTCGTCCCACCCGTGTTGTAATACCCCAGTATTTTAGGGGGTATTTTTGGGAGCTTAGTGATTATTCTGGACCATTATTTGAGATTCTAAAAGTTTTTTTTTCTTTTAAATAATTTTCTATTTATATTATTAATATTATTATTGTCATTCTTATTATTAATAATAATTTTAATCAAAAAGTTATTTTTAAGATGATAATTTTCTTAGTTAGTCCTTTATAATAGTGGGTGAAGTGTTACGTGCCACATAACGTTTATAATGTGTCCAAAATTGTAGCTTTTATTTAATATTACGTAACGAACCACCGCGTGGCTTGGTGCTCCAGCCACACCATGCACATTCTCCCCCATCATCTTCGTCCTACCATTTTGAGCATAGTACTGCTTCTGAAATTCCGGCGGTTATCCCACTGCATGACCCCAAAAAAACTGATCCCTCTTCTTCTAAGTTTCGTCCCAAATCACACCAATCAAGCCGAAGATGTCATCTTTGCATCAATTCGCCAATTTGACTTTCCTAATTGAACCCAAATTGCTCTCGATGGATTATCAATTTTGATTGAATTTTCAAACCCAAGCTCTCTCTTTCTCTCCCCTCTCTCTCTCTCTCTCTCACACACACACACACACACACTCTGTTCATCTCCCTCGCTGCTCTGTTCTTCTCTCTCTCTCGTTGTCTCTCTCGCTGCTCTGTTTGCCGAGAGATCCCAGCCGCCGCCGCCAAACTAGGCCGACCCAGCACCGACGGCGGCCCTTTGCGTCGCCCCTATCATAGTTCCCCTCTGCTCCATTCGCCGTCGCCACCACCTCTGTTCCATCCTCCCTTGCCGCCGTCCTCTCCGTCCATCTCCATCTGCTCTGGCGAACCCAAGTAGCAGCAGCGACCCAATTGCTGTCGCCGTCTTCTACGCCATTGTTTTCTTCATTCAGTAAACGCAAAAATCCTCCTTTTATTCCCGATTCTTCCATTTTAGTTGCCGATTTGCTCCATGATTTCGTTATGAGGTTTGTTAGCTAGGTGGTTAAGTGAATAGTGATGTTACAGTGGGTTGTTTGTGGAAGAAACTGAAATGAACTTCTATTATAATTTTTGGGGGGTTGTTTTGCACAATCTAAAACTAGTGGGTATGTTCTGCATGATTCGAAACTTGTGGGGGGTGAGTTTGTACGTTATGAATATGTCGGGGGGGTGTTGGTGACATTTCAAATTTTTTGGGGGAGACCCTAGTTATTAATTAGAATCTGTTTTCTTTTTATTTGTTATTCTTATATCTTTAATTGGTGTTTTGTTATAATTAACTAGTTTCTATAACATGAAAATAAATGTAAATTTTATAGTATAATGTTATAAAAAGATTTTTATTAATACTCAAGATAATATTTTATTAATAAATAAAAGTGGCCTTTCTTAATATTTATATAACTTTTCATTATGGGTTTATTTTAAGTTTTTCCTTATGTGAATAAATATTTGGTTCATAAATAAGTATTTACTCTTTTAATATATTAAGTTAACTTTTGTTCAAGACTAATATCAATTTTAAATATTACCTATTTCTAAATAATTAGTTGTAAGTGGATTTCAAGTGTATAATTTATTAGTTTAAAGCTTGTTTCTATTGTTTTAGTTTTATTATTTTTTCCTCATATCATGACTTTATAAGTCGTTATTCTTTTCTAATACCAGAGTCATATGAGCGATTTTGGGGGCAAACTTAATTGGGAGTTTGTTTGGAAAATTTTCATTGCATTTGCATATAGGGCATAATTGCATTTGTTGTAGGAGATTGGTCGCGTATTAACGTTAGGATTATTTGACTATTGTAGATTTCGAGTTCGTAGACGATCAGTTTGTTGGGGATCCGTGCTACGAATACTAGTTTCCGTGCTTGCTTGTGTTTGAAGTTCTCTCTCCATTACCAAGTAAGTACATATGTACAATGTCTTCAACTATCAAAATATGCTTTGGTGTGAGTTATCATGGATTTTGACATATCATGCGCTACTCTTCAAATGTTTATGCGACCTATCTTGGTAGACTTTTATCCAGACAACTTTTGGAAATAATCCTTATCTTGGGAACAATTGAAATTTTGATTAATGAACGATAAAGTATATGGGGGCGATGTACATAGGATGTGCGTGTGGGCTACGACCAAGGGTGCTTATAAGTGATCGCTCATCGAGTTTCATACCCAACCCAATATGCGTTTTATAAGGCGTGGAAACCATGGAGTACTACCTATGCTGACGTAGGTCACTGCGGTATAGGAGTGTCGACACCTAAGGTCCTGTAGTATGGTTCGAGCGAGGTAAGTGTAGGGCTACCTTCTAACGCTCATGGTGAATTGGGACGGGCGATGTCCCAATACGTACCTTTTTATATATTGCATCGTGACCACTCTGTGGACATACGTTACTCGTTGGGTTTTCATGCCTCAACCAAACTAATAAGTTAACGTGGTACTCTTTTTACATTCAGTTTAACTTAAGAGTTCTTTTACTTATTTTACCCTCGCGTTATTTCAACGGTTCTTATAATCATGTTTGTTCTAGCCAAAACTCGTATTTACTCATTGTAGTGCGTGCTTACTCAGTTTTTACTGATAAATATTGTTTCTGCGTCGGATTTTGCCATTTAAAAACCCGCAGGTTACGAATAAGCTAGATGGGGGTGGAACGCGCGCACAAATGAAAGTTTAGGATCGGTTAGCAAATGTTTTAGTAGTACTTCCTACTTACTCTGTAGACAATGTTTCATTTCTACTTTGAAAAAATGTAAAGAGGGTTTCTCCCTTACTTTTGTAATA
The DNA here is from genome assembly GCA_023055425.1 of Linanthus parryae. NCBI lineage: Eukaryota > Viridiplantae > Streptophyta > Magnoliopsida > Ericales > Polemoniaceae > Linanthus > Linanthus parryae. The sequence continues at coordinate 24,088,152 of JALGPY010000002.1, read as the reverse complement.
AATTTCTTTGGATATCGTTAATTTGTACTAGCGGAACCGTAGGTTCCAGGGCTTGTTTCACGTGTGACCTTACAGATGGCGGCACATGATTTCTTCTTATATTAAGAGCCGAGAGATGCGATCTTTGATTTACTTGGTAACCCGAAGGTTTTCTTTTGACTGGGTTTGTGAACCCAAAACCTCAATCTTCTCTCTCAGTTTCTAGAGTTGGATCCTAACATTCCTGAACTCATCCCTGTCCCATCTTTTCAATCCCTCTACTACCAAAAGTAGCTTGGAGTTCAACCACCCTTCATTGATATTCTAACCTTATTTAATTCTTGTCATGCATCTATTATGGTCAAACCACATAGCTTCAAACTGGAACCTTCTGTTGTTTGACTCCCTGTCCTGATTTCCCTTCCCCACAATTGCTTCCACGGGAGCATGGTTAGAAGTGTTAGCACCAAGTGGTTGACCCAAGCCCTGCCATATTGTTCAGTCCAATTATCCGTGACTAGACATTTGTCAATTTGTTCCCTGATGGCTCCACCATCTGGTTTATTGTTTTTACAAGTATACTTGTTTCCCACAAAACCAAAGTCTCTCAATTGCAGTTTCTAAAGAACCCTACGAAAATATTCAATTTTTCTGAAGGTGACTTATCTTCCACCTTCCTTCTCGACATTCAAACCAACCTCATTGAAGTCCCAACAACAAGCCAAGGTTGATTCCTTAGTTTTGATCTTGAAAATAACTTCCAAGTGTAATTGCGCTCTATTCTAACTGGGTCCCCATAGAAACTTGTAAACACCCAAGGCTATTGGGTTTCCTAGAATGTAACCATGCCTTTAATGAAGTTTTTTATAAAGTGAATCAGAGTAAAGTAGATTTCTCTGTCCACAACTGAGCAAATGCCTCCTCTTCTCTCTACTCAATAGACAAAAACACCATTTGCATACCCCACCTTGTTCTGAACTTTCCCCATATCACTAGAAAATAGTCTGGTTTCCATCAAGAAAAACATATCGAGCTTCTGTCACCTCACAAGTTCGTTAAGAGAGGTAATGTTATGGGGGTTCCCAAGCCCCCCCCCCCCCCCACGTTCCAGCTTATGAGACTCATTGTGCCTGGCAGTATTGTTGAGTTGCTAATAATGCATTGGGGTCTACAACAACGCCCCCTACTCTTGCAGAAATCCCGAATTCCATATTTTTCCAACTCTTGTTGCTGCAATACCATCCCACATACGGGGTCTCTTCTTTGTGTTTGATATTTTCCTGCGATCGCTTGGTGTTGCCATGCTTTCTCAAGATTTTCTCTTCTCTCTGGTTTTTGAGGAGTGGAGACGGTCATGATTATTGCCCCGACCTGTCCATCCTTCTTTAATGCTGCATCCTTCATAGCTGAATTACCCTTCCGTTCACCGATGCTCTCTGTTGTTTTACCTCTGACTTCCCAAGAGGGTTGTCATGGAGATGACTACCCATGCCCCCCACTTTCTTCCCTTTCTTGTCGTGATCCATATTGGAGTCCGAGGCTCTAGTGCTGCCGTAAGTCCCCTGAGAGCTCTTCATCCAAGGTTCGACGTCTTTTGCATCCATTTATTTCTCAACATGTTCCTTTCAGTACTGTAAACGCACAAAAAATGCAATAATTTTTCGCCGTTTATGAAGGTTTTCTTGCCGTTTATAGCAAAAACGACGAGATTTTGAGCGGCCGCAAGGTACGTTGCTGTATTTGCTCAACGGCGAGAAAAACTCTTGCCGTTTAGGGTTTAAATGGCGAGAGACACATTCTTGTCATTAATGACGTAGAAAAACGGCAATAAATATCGCCGTTTATATTAACCTCTTATGCGACAAATCCTTCTTCTCACCATTTTTAAAGTGAGTTATGCGGAAAAAGTTATTGCCATTTATATATACAAATATATATAATTAATTTTAAACTTTAATTAATTTTATACATTTTATATTAATTTGAACATTAATTAATATCAATCTTAACCCCCAAACCACCATAAACTACGTAAAAAAAACCCTCTCCTATAATCACCCCCTCCCTTATCTTCTACTTCCCCATCTGCTTCGATATTATGGTCAAGAACATACCCAGGTTGAACAAGACCCAATTCACCTGCAATTTCACTCACCAAAATACAAATTCAAAAGTCAATCCCCCATCTCCCTTATAAGATTGTTTCTCACCCAATTCACCTGTTCTGTTTTGGCCAAAGAGAACCCACCGCCGCCACTGTTAACACCACCTGCATCAGATGGTGGTGACGATGATGGCGACGTTGATGGTGGGGACGATGATGGCGGTGATGGCTGCAGAACCAAATCGCTGAGAGAGAGAGAGAGAGGGAGAGACGCCGAGAGAGACAGAGAGGGAGGGAAGGACGACGGCCCAACATATCTGGAGCTTCAATGTTCGAATCTGGTGACGGCGACGAAACGCAACGAGGACGGCGACCGAACGGTGAGGACGACGACGGGAGACCGGACGGTGAGGATGGTGACGGCGACCACAGCGGCGAGCTCCTCTTCGCCTTCTCCTTCGTCCTATGCTTCTTCTAGCCAGTGAGAAAGAAGGTGGTGGCGCTGATGGCTGAAGGTTGTGGTGGTGATGGCTGAAGGTGGTGGAGGTGATGGCAGGGGTTGAAGATGGATCAAAGAGGGGGGATCGAGAGAGGGGAGAGAGAGAATAGAGATGAAGATGAGATCCATATTTTTTTAATTAAGGCATTTATATATATATAAATATGTATTTTAATTGATGGTCAAGATTACATCTTCAATTAAAGGTAGGGCACAGATTTAAGCAACATGTGACTTTTATTTTGGGCGGGCAATTAGAAATTTCGCCCCAAATTTTGGCTCCAAAGTCAATAAAAATCATGTGTATAAACTTAATTTTACGGTACGAAATTCTTACCGTATATGATTATTTTAACGGCGTTAACATATATCTTGTCGTTTATATTATATACTATATGCGGGGAGAAATAATTTCGCCAATAATGACATTTTTGCTTGCCGTCTTAGATGTTTTTAAGTGGGGAAAATTGTTATTGCCACTATTAGTACAATACTTTCCGTTTTTAATATATACTATATGCGGCGAGAAAAAATTCGCCAATAATGACATTTTTCTTGCCGTTTTAAATTTTTTAAGCGGAATTAAATATTCTTGTCGTTTTAGATGTTTTAAGCAGAAAAATTTGTTCTTGCCATATTTGATAGCATATATGGCAAAAAAATTATTCCCACGCGAAAATTAATGATTTTTTTTGCCGTTTTGAGTAAATTTCTAATAGTGTTTGCCCTATTTGCAGGTTTCTTCTTGAGTGGCGGGGGCTTGAAAGTAAGACAAGAACCATAACCTGGTATCTCTTCCCTCTTATCCTCTTCCTTCTTTAAATTTCAACTCTCGCTATAATGATTGATTCTTCCACACCAAGAGAAAACATGTGAGATTCACTCGTACTTAAAATCAATCCATATCTTGTCATCAACAACCTTTATGAATCTCCCTCTGCGTAAGGGCTTGCCCAAATCGATCCGAACCCTAACCCTCATAATCACCTACTTCTCTTGACATTATCCTCTCATTTGTGTCTACCCTTGTGGCCCAAGGGATGACATCATTCTTGGCGTCCTCCTCATTTAGTAGGAAGAACGGCATGTTATGTATCTATACCCACACTTCGATAGAATCGAAGACTATATCCTCCATCTTCACATTGTAGATCCGCGATTTAAGAAGCAATATATTTTTGTTGAAGATCCAGAGGCCTCCTGCATGAACCCTGTCCGTCGGAACCTTGTCCTGGAATTTCAGTATGAAAGTATTGGTTTTAGTTTCATTGATTGTTATCTCTTGTCCATCTAGTCAGATCTTTTGAAAAAGAATCTTGAATGCCCATGCGTTCATTCATTTTTTGTTTGCAACAAAATAACAATAATAATAATAATAATAATAATAATAATAATAATAATAATGATGATGATGATGATGATGATGATGATGATGATAATAATAATAATAATAATAATAATAAACACACCTGCGTACTCTTAGGCATGTTCATAAGTTAAGAAACATAAAACACAAAAGAAAAAAAATTGTGTTTTATTATTGGCCTAGTTTGGCAAAGATTAATTATCCGCTTAATTAATTATTTTTTGATAATTAATCTGACCGTTTGGCAAAATATGATAGATTTTATGATTTTTTAGATCACCCGGATTCGGGTTCTTTAAAAGCCGGATCCGGGATAATTTTTAATCATTTTTTATTGCCCAATCACCTAACCGGATCCGGGTTTATATTTTTACCAATAAATGGACGCCACATATGGAAAACCACCCAACCGGATCTGGGTCGGACCCAACCGGGACCGGGTCACACCCAACCGGATCCGGGTCTTCTCCAAAAAAAAATATGATTTCTTGGCTAGATTATCAAAAAATAATCTATCAAATAATTAATCTTTGCCAAACAAGTCCATTGTATTCTTCTTAAAAATGCAAGTGGGAGAACACTATGAACATAGTTGTATAGCACATACACGTCAGGTCGAATCGGATCGGGTCGGATTCCTGATGGATTTGCCCTCAAATCCAAATCCGAACGGGTCTGACTTTCCGGATCCAAATCCGACCCATTTCCAATTGGACCGGATCCAGACCTGACCATTCGGCTCGGATCGGAGTGGACCGTATTGTCATCCCTAATCAAGAGAGCCCCCGGCTTCTAAGGAGATCGTAACTCACAAATTACCCGAACTGGGCGGTGCGTCAGTTTTCAAGAACAGGGTACATTGTGGCATTGGTTAGATTTGGCAGGGCCATATTTTGTCCAAAAGAGTATTAGAAAGCCCCGATTAGAAAAACACACCATTCTCTTTTATGTTGTTTTGTTAGTCGTTTTGAAATGGCTATGACAACCCATGGTGGGTTGGAATCACCATCCACCGATTCAATCATTTTAATGCCCCGCTTGGTCACAGGCTCATACTACTGAGCTCGACTCTCTTTTATGTTGTTAAGAGTGGTAGAAGATGTGATGCTTTATTCTCAAAAACGAAGAAGTCAGGATGCGTATGTTAATGGTGCGTTTGTAATACTATCACAATATTGGTCAATAAGTTTAAAATACTATCACTTTTTATAGTTTTTAAAACCCAAAGTAGGAAAGTTTGAGAATTTGTTTGCTAATAATTGCAAATTTCACAAGGAATCTCCCTCAAACTTGGAAATTAACATCATACAAAAAGTTAAACATTTAAAAAGTTTAGATGGACAAAAAATCATACAAGAAGTGAAAAATAAAATGACGTGTGACGTGGATAGAAACATGTCATAAATAAAAATTTAGGTTCAAGATTATGAATAAAATTAAAATAATAAGTCAGCGTAATTTTTGGGCACATATACTGGTGTGGCAGATGGCACATCACCTTTTTCTGTTTGATCTTTTTTGGCAAACTAATACTTCTTGGCCTCGTTTGAGTAAGGTACAAGAGATGGGATATGAATATAATAGTACCCATGCTCCTTATTCCGTGATTGGGTATGGTATAAGGAGCATGGATAAATCTAACTTTTTTTGTCTCTCTCAATTTTTTTTCCTAAAAGCTTATACCACCTCAGGTGTGGTTTAAGGTAGGATAAGCAATGAGAAGGTACAATATGAGAATTCCGAAATGACCTTCTTGTCCTCAAATCAAAGAGACAGTGGGTAAAAACCATTATTCAATGCTTTTCGTTTTGAATGGTGTGAATGTTTCTATTCCAACGCAACTGACTGCTCCTTTGGTGGATGGGTTTTGTATTTTTGACTCAATCTTTAATCTGTTTAGGGGCTATGAATGAGTAAATATTATTGACACGTTTATTCTGTCACATGTAGAAACAGAGTACACGTTGAAACAAATTTATGCAAATGTTTTTGCATCGTGCTACTTCAATTCAACAATATAGCCCATAAACATAGCTCCAACATGGTTATCCAGTGAACGTGAAACAAACTATATTTTGTTTGCTGTTCTTTTAAGAAGAAAAAAAAGGACACCTCTGAACTGAATCAAATTAAAGTAATTATTTTGTGTCCAATCTATAATGCAACCATGGAGGAGGAACTTCGTATTCTAACCGTTGTTTTCTCGTTAAAAAATTCCCTGGGCTTGTAAAACGATATAAGACAATTTTTTTGGAGCAAACTCAAAATATGGATGACATATGTAACTTACGATGCACAAACTATAATTGTTATTTCTTATTTCATTTGGCAAATTTTGTATTGAGGCACTTTTAAATTCGTTGGAAGAATGCGCGAGGGGTTCTAATTTAGATGTTTGTTTATGAAGAAAAATTAAAATGATTAATTTCACAACCTTGGGTTAAGATTTATAATTTTCTCTATTCTAATATTGTCAAATTTAACAAGTCAAAATGAGTGTATTATTAATTTTTTATTTTTATAGTCTACTCTAGAAGAGAAAATATTAAAAAATCGGTTTGAAGCAAGCATAGCAATGTGGTCATTTACGCACATATCCCACCTCTTATCCTGCACTACCAAAACATGTTAATACATATCCATACAGTTTATCCTATCTCATATCCTGCTCTAACCAATCACTAAGAACCAGTACAAATTTATCATGTCTTATACCAATATAATCATATCCTACCTCTAATACTAGTACAACTCTTATCCCCGTCATTTTTATACCTTACCCAAACGAGACCCTTATGTATACGATATGGTACAACCACTGCGTTCGGTATCAGTAGGTAGCTAAGCTTACGTCGTTCTCTTTTTTAAGTTGTTAAGAGTAGTAGAAGATGTTATGTGTGTGAGAAGTATAAGGTGCTTTTGTAGGGGAGCGGCTTGGGTGTAGGATTTCTGGGTGTGTATGTTGTAACACCCCTCATTCCCGAGAGAAATTTTAGTATCAAGACTTTGGGGGCGAATTTGTAAATAGTTTGTCATGATTTTAAAGTTGGAATCTTGGAGTGTTAGCAATATTTGGAAGTTGTTAGAATGATTTTGAGGCAATAGAAATATTTGGGGGTGGTTGTGCAATTCTCTGAAATTAAGTAGATTCTCTAATTCTAGTTTATTCCCCAAAGTTTGGAAAACTACATTTCCACCACCCTTGCATGTATGCCACTTGGCAAGCCGATTTTGACACCTCAAGAACTTGATGGCAGCTCGACTCTCCCTCTTCAGCACCAGCTGAGTTCTGTGAAAGAGAAATTATCATCTCCTTCCATCATCATCATCATCTTCCTTTCTTCTTCTTCAAGGTGCAACCACCACCAACTCCTCTACATCACCACTAACTCAACTTCTCTGCGAAAACTGCTGCTAGGAGGGTATCTCCATCATCTGAGCAGGCAAACCCCTCATTCAATTCGTAGAATCAAGGGGAAACGAGAGAGAACTCAGGTTTGAGTCCCGAAGAACCCTAGAACGTTCTTCGCTGATTTCTCCCCAATTTCCAGTGAAATTAATTGTTGTTCTCATAACCCTGAGGTGAAGGCGAGCTCGGGAGTACCAAATACGAGTTGTTTCAGTTGGTATCAGAGCATCGGTTCTCCGGTTAAAGTGACTTTTCGATTTCCATTAGTAGAGAATAAGAAAGATAAAGCGTTTATGAAATTTAAAATCAATTAGGATAACTCAACTTGGTAATAATAAAGTAAACAAGCCGACAGGAGTTGGGGGGTACTTACCTGTCATTAATATTGATTTGTACTATAATTGTTAATTAAATATTAACGGCTATTTGAGATGTGAACCGTACAAATTTTACTTGCTTATTTGCATGCGTAGTACTTAGGTCCTTGCTTATTTATATCGAAATGCTTGCTATAGTTGTGTGTTGCGTATCTATGAATCTTTATGTTTCTATGCTATCTTGTCGACGAGAGATTTACGACGTTTTGACTTAGAAGACCATAAGACCATTCATATTACACCTATGAGCGCGACTTTTAAGATGATACGTTGTTTATCTTATTTTTTAGTTAATTTGACATGGCCGTTTTCAAAGTTAGAAATTTTTGACAATCACCTATTTTAATAAAAACAAAAGGGGTTTCTGAAAATCGTTGGCTAGTCGAGATACTAAATGCCAAGTGATATGGACAATTTTGTTTAGCAGTCTGTTGGCGTGACTCTTAGTACGACGATACTATGAGTTGTACCCGCTGTGTAGACTAAGTTGAAAAATTTGAAACACATTCGAGTTGTGATGGAGAGAAATGTTGTGTGACGACACATAATGTTCTTTTCCCCCTCGTATGCGTGGAACACTTGAGGTGATTGGTCCATCTAATCCTCTATAGGTAAGAAAACATTTTCTTTAATGCGGATGAGCAAAGCAGAATAACATGTTCTTATCAAAGTATTTGTCTAAAATTTTAAGAATTTCTTAAATACTAGAAAATTTTCGGAGCGGTTCTAAAATTGGGAACTTGCATATTGGTCTTGAACTTTTAAAATTTTATTTCGAACTTTTACTTGTACTGATCATATATGAAACCCTAATGGGATGCAAGTCTAGTCTGGTATGTAGTATAGACCCGAAATACACCCCGTCGTGCGGAGAGTGAGAATGAGAAATTTCTTTCAGTTAAGGTGTTGCTAGTGGACCGACTTAGAAAGCCACCTAGTGGGAACAGAATGACCGACGAGAGCGGTTTATGTTCTTGTCTGATTAAGTCAAATAGAGTGAGTCACTGTCTACGTTTCATCTTCATTTAATGTATATGGGTAAGTAGAACATGAGATATTCGGGGACGAAGATTCTTTTAAGGTGGGTAGATTGTAACACCCCTCATTCCCGAGAGAAATCTTAGTGCAATATCAAGACTTTGGGGGCGAATTTGTAAATAGTTTGTCATGGATTTAAAGCTGGAATTTTGGAGTGTTAGCAATATTTGGAAGTTGTTAGAATGATTTTGAGACAATAGAAGTATTTGGGGGTGGTTGTGCAATTCTCTGAAATTAAGTAGATTCTCTAATTCTAGTTTATACCCCAAAGTTTGGAAAACTACATTTTCACCCCCTTGCATGTATGCCACTTGGCAAGCCAATTTTGACACCTCAAGAACTTGATGGCAGCTCCACTCTCCCTCTTCAGCACCTACTGAGCTCTGTGAAAGAGAAATTTTCATTTCCTTCCATCACCATCATCATCATCATCTTCCTTTCTTATTCTTCAAGGTGCAACCACCACCAACTCCTCCACATCACCACCAACTCAACTTCTCTGCGAAAACTGCTGCTAGGAGGGGATCCCCATCACCTGAGCAGGCAAACCCCTCATTCAATTCGTAGAATCATGGAGAAACGAGAGAGAACTCAGGTTTGAGTCCCGAAGAACCCTAGTGGAACAGCCCGTGGTTTCCCAAGCCTTCCGGTCCGGAACGGAAGGCCCGGGAGGGGCCGATGCTAAACGTAGCGGCGGGAATCAAGCATAACATTCCGAAAGTATTTATTTATTAAACATCATTAAACTTCATGAAAGTCACTAAACATTACAAAAGTGATTTCAAAAGCTATACATCATCATGCTTGCTAACTACACACTACACGTGAGTCCCGTACCCAGCTTCGCCATAGCCTCCTGCCTCTAGGCATGCGGTGGGAAGGAAACAGGAACTGCAGTTTCTAAAGTCAGTACGAAAGACTGAGTAAATAACACCCAAGCATGTAAAACAGAAGATGAAGCTTAAATTTATTATTTGCAATAAAACAGGAGGAATAAAACTTGTAAAGAATGAATCCAAGAAAGTAAAGTAGGAACTCTTATGGAAATTCTTCTTATCTTATTATTTCCTTCAAACGGGAATTATATTTCTCAATCTCTTCTTCTTTCCTTTCAAAACTCAATCCAGAACTGTATTATTAGCTTTGTTGATACGGGGAAGGAACTACTAATCTATCACTAGCAACCATGACCTTAACTGCCGGCAGCCCCCTAAGACTTCTTGCGGCCAGAGAGGTGAGTACATGGAGCGACCCGGCAGGTTGCGACCGGGTTAAAATAAAATCTGATCTCTGGTCGAGTGACTGAAGTCAACACGACAATAATAAATTGCTCCTCCCGCACAACTCTTTCCACTTTACGTTAATTACGCATTATGATTAATCGTGTGACAAGTTCAAATAAATAACTTCTTTGAAATAAAAGGAGACTTCAAATAAAACAAGTAAATTAATAACCAAATAAAATGCATTTTGAGACAAGAAATAAAGGTCATATTAAGACACGAAGGAAGCTAGGCTCAACGCTTGGCATGTTACTTACCTTACTTCCGTAGCACTAGCACGTTCTAGAAATGTCTCGGCCTACAAACCGTCACCTACAACCCGTAACTTTTATTTTAACAATTAATTCAACAAAATACTACTCGTCCTAAAAATATTCTCTTTTAATTCTACCCAACCCCTCTAGCTAACTTTCCTAACGTTTTATTTCGTTATAATCTTCTATTATAAATTATAAAACCACGTGTTTATATTTAAACAACTATTATTATTATTATTATTGGCCAAAAGTGTCTAACTAATTAGAGAAATTATTTTATAACATACTTGATATAGTAAAAAAACTAATTTATTTTATGAAAAAGACATATTATTATTTCTATAATTATTTAAACAATATTTAAAACTATTTAATTTAAAGAGAAAACTTTTACTAAATACTAACCACAACAAAACAATATTTTAAACCTAGCAAAATGCCCAATTTACAAGTAGTAAACATCCAAGTTATTAACAATATTTATTTAACAATATTTATTTAAAGTTTAACTAAAAATATTTCTTATTTAATTTTTAGCGAACAAACCGCATGCTATTTTAATGCCAAAATTACTTTTCCAAAACGAGGATGAAATATAGTATTTTTAGAAATTATTTATATTCCGAAATTATTATTTTTATTTTTAGCGAAAAGTGACAAGTTTAAGTAAAAGACGCATAAACCCCCATTCGTATTAAAAGTCTACAATTACCTCAACTAGTCACCAAAACAAGATTAATATAGTACACTAACAGCCCCTACAGTTTCTAAAATTACAAACGGCACCCCTAAGCCATGTTTTAATAGTTTTTATAAACTACACTTTTACCCCCCTTCTACATCAACTTTAATTTCTTCAATCCTACTTTGATTCAAGCTATCAAACTTCAATTTTAGCAACATATAACAACTAATCAGAAGGTATAGGACGTACCTAGGCCAAAAATGGCCGGAAATCGCTAAGAAGTGGGTCGAGTCGAAGCTTGGCGTCGGGGTCGCCGGAGTTGAGCTCCGTCGCCGGCTTTAATGGCTTCCACAACCTGGTTTAAGGCTCCTAGTGAGCTGGTCGGCCTCCTAGGACTCTACTGGAAGCGGAAAAGTGGACTGGGTGCTGCTACGAAACACTCGCCGAAATTTGGCCGGAGCTTGGCCGGCAACAATGGAGGTCGCTGGTGGTTGCAGTGGCTTCTGCTGCTGCTTCCTTGGGCTCTGCTCAGGTCGGGGATGAGCCCAAAATCGGTCAGAGGGCTCGGGTAAGGCAGCGGGGATGAGAGAGAGAAGTGGGTTCTCTTTGGTGGTCGTCCGACGGCGGCGATGGCGGCCGTGGTAGTTGCTGCCACTGCTTCTATTCTGCTCTGGAGAGATATGAGAACAGAGAGGGAGGGAGAGAAGGAGAGAGAGAGTGAGAGAGGCTGCTGGGTTTCTTCTTGGGTGCTTGCCGACGGCAACGGGGTAGCTACGGTGGTGGTTGGCTGCTGCCACTTCTTCGCTGCTGCTGCTGGTGGGTGTTGAGAGCAGAGAGCAACAGAGAGGGAGAGATAGAGAGCTGGACAGAGTGATAGAGAGAGGGCTGTAAGTTGTGAAGGTGGTGAGGTTGAAGACGGCAATGGTGATGAGGGAGGTGGTGGTTGTTGTGAGTGGCTGGTGGTGGGAGGAGGGAGGCTGGAGGGAGCTTATATAGCTGAGTTTACTTGGGCTCCAAGCACAAGTGATGTGACATGGGCGGTGCTAGTGGCTTCCCGAAGGTGGTGGTGATGATGGTGAAGAAACGTATTGGAGAAGAAGATGAGTAGCTTGCTGGGAACAAAAGTTTCCAATTTAACTAATATTTGTTGGTAATAATTGGGTGTGGGTGGTGTACTATGTGGTTGGGTGATTGGGTGTGGCAAGTCTAGCAATTATCACGGTAGTTGGACACGCGCTATAGATTAAAACTAGCTAAAATTTGTAAAACAACTACGAATTAATTATTAACTATTACTCTAATATTATTCTAAAACTTCTTACAAATTAAACTCAAAGATTTATTAAAATATTATTTTGCTAATAACTTATTATTATGCTTCCTAAAATGACTGTTTTACCCCTGCTAGATAAACGGGGTATTACATCCTTCCCCCCTTAAGCACAGCTTCGTCCTCGAAGCTAAAATCAAACGACTAATTATAATATTCAAATTATCTAACAAGTAACTATCTAACAGAATTTATATCACATGGATGACAAGTAACTTCACATAACAAATAACAACAAGTAATCATTTTACGACATGCACAATGCAACAAATAAAGTCAAATAAGGTTGTAGTCACGTTTATCTAATTAGGTGGTCATAGTCTCATTTGGGTTCTAAGTCTCAAGGTCAATTAAATCTCAAAGGTACTAAAATAGCAGACTAAGGCGTAATAGTATTAAACAGAGGGTTGCATCCTCTCCCCCTTAGAGAGTGACGTCCCCGGAACTCCACGTACCTAATTAAATAAGTGTGGGTACTTCTTTCTCATCTCTTCTTCAGCTTCCCAAGTTGCTTCTTCTGTTTGGTGGTTAGTCCAAAGGACTTTGACCAGTTTGATACTCTTGGTTCTCGTATCCCTTGTCTTTGTATCCAGTATCTTGACAGGTTGCTCCTCGTAGGTCAGTGATGGATCAAAATCCACTGGTTCTGGATCCAAGATATGAGACGGGTCTGGTATATACTTCTTCAGCTGGGATACGTGGAAGACATTGTGTACTCGCCCTAGATTCGATGGTAAGTCTTGTCGATACGCAACTTCTCCTATCTTCTCGATAACATCGTACGGACCAATGAATTTAGGGCTTAATTTCCCTTTCAAGTTAAACCTGGTTACTCCCTTAGTAGGCGAGACTCGCAGGAATGCTTTCTCTCCTACTTGGAACTCCAGTGGTCTTCTCTTCTGATCTGCGTATGATTTCTGCCTGTCTTGAGCTGCCTTCATTCTTTGTTGTATGAGTCGAACTTGGTTCGTCATGTCTTCGATCATTTGTGGGCCAATGATCACCGTTTCGCTGATGTCACTCCAACATAGTGGAGATCGACACTTCCTTCCATAGAGGGCTTCGTACGGTGCCATCCCGATGCTAGCGTGGTAGCTGTTATTGTAGGAGAACTCTATTAACGGCAGCTTATCGACCCATGAGCCTTGGAAGTCCATAACGCAGGCTCTTAACATATCCTCTAGCGTCTGTATAGGTCTCTCCGTCTGACCGTCTGTTGCTGGGTGGAAAGCCGTACTGAATTTCAGCTGAGTTCCCAGTGCTTCTTGAAGCGCTCTCCAGAAATGAGAGAGAAAGTTAGGGTCTCTGTCCGAGATTATCGAGCTCGGAACCCCATGATATCTCACGATGTTTCTGACGTACGCATCTTCCCTTTGCTCCATGTTCCACGTGTCTTTCATTGGGATGAATCTCGCCGTCTTGGTTAGTCTGTCCACGACTACCCATATCTGGTTTAGTCCATTCTTCGACGTAGGTAGAGCTGTGACGAAATCCATCGATATGGAGTCCCACTTCCAGACTGGAACATCCAACGGTTGTAGTAGACCTCCCATTCTCTTGTGCTCGAACTTCACTTTCTGGCATGTTAGGCATCTGGCCACGAACTCGGCTACTTCCTTCTTCATATTGGGCCACCAAAACGTCTTCCTCAGATCCTTGTAAAGCTTATCGCCTCCAGGGTGAACTGAATATGGAGTGTTGTGTGCCTCCTGCATCAGCTTCTCCTTAACCTCTGAACACTTCTGTGGCACGCACCATCTTCCTTTGTAGCGAATGCTCCCATCTTCGTGAATATGGAACTCCTTGGCCTCTCCTGCTGCAATCTTCTTCTTGATCCTTTCGAGCTTCACATCTCCTGCTTGATTGCTTCGTATTTCTTCGAATAAGTCCGGAACCCCTGTCATGCTCCCGAGCAGCTTTTGCATCGTTCCTTGTTCCACCACTTCGATGTTGAATTTCCGGAACTCGTGACATAACCAGTCTGATAAAACTACCATAGCGTTCACCGCATGGCTCGATTTACGACTTAGCGCGTCAGCGACTACATTAGCCTTCCCCTCGTGGTACTGGATGTGTAGATCGTAGTCCTTGATAATCTCCAGCCATCTTCGTTGCCTGTTGTTTAGCTCCTTCTGCGTGAAGATATACTTCAGGCTGCGATGGTCTGTGTAGAGCTTGCAAACAGCCCCGTAGAGATGATGCCTCCATATCTTCAGCGCGAAGACTACTGCTGCCAGCTCCAGGTCATGTGTAGCATAGTTCTCCTCGTGTGGCTTCAACTGCCTCGAAGCGTAGGCAATCACCCTTCGGTCTTGCATCAGTACGCATCCAAGTCCTTTCTTCGACGCATCGCTGTATACCTCGAACTCGCCAGAGTCGTTTGGCAAAGCTAACACTGGTGCTGTAGTGAGCTTCTCCTTCAGAGTCTGGAACGCTTCTTCACAGCTGTTGTCCCAGTGATACTTCACCGCCTTCTTCGTCAGCGTAGTCAATGGCCTGGCAATCTTCGAAAAATCCTTTACGAAACGCCTGTAGTAACCGGCTAAGTCGAGGAAGCTTCGAATTTCGGACACATTCTTCGGTGTAGGCCAGTCCTTAACCGCTGAGACCTTTACTGGGTCAACGGATACCCCTTCCTTGGAGATGATGTGGCCGAGAAACGGCACACGATCCAACCAGAAATCACACTTTGAGAGCTTGGCGTACAGATGCTCTTGCCTCAAGGTCTGCAATACTTCTCGGAGATGCTCTTCGTGATCCTCTTTGTTCTTTGAGTATACCAGGATGTCATCGATGAAGACAACCACGAACCGGTCTAGAAATGGCTTCATTACTCGGTTCATCAAGTCCATGAACACGGCAGGAGCGTTGGTCAACCCAAACGGCATGACCGTGAACTCGTAGTGACCGTACCTAGTGCTGAAGGCCGTCTTTGGAATATCTTTCTCGGCTACGCGGAGTTGATGATAACCCGATCTCAGGTCGATCTTGGAGAAAACACTGGCACCTTGCAGCTGATCGAACAAATCGTCAATCCGGGGTAGTGGATACTTGTTCTTGATAGTGACGCTATTTAGCTCCCGGTAATCGATGCATAATCGCAAGCTTCCGTCCTTCTTTCTGACGAACAATACTGGTGCTCCCCAGGGTGACACACTAGGTCGTATGTACCCCTTCTGCAAAAGCTCTTGTATCTGCTCCTTCAGCTCCTTCAATTCCACAGGTGCCATCCGATACGGCGCCTTGGAGATGGGTGCAGTTCCAGGTGCCAAGTCTATAGTAAACTCTACTTCTCGTTGAGGTGGCATTCCGGGAATCTCGTCAGGGAATACATCAGGAAATTCCCTCACAACTGGTATTTCGTCCAGCACATTTTCCTTCTTGGTTACGTCTTGGACATAACACAAGTAGGCAGAGTTCCCCTTCTCATTTGGTTGATTATAGTCAAAGCAGACACTAGTCTGATTCGAGGTTCTGTGGTGATACCACGATAGGTGATCTTTTCTCCTTTAGGTCCCTTCAATCGAACCTTTTGATCATAGCAGTCAATAACTGCCCGATACTTCCCAAGCCAGTCCATTCCTAGGATCACATCTATGCCTCCTAGGTTAAATTTTATTAAGTTGGCAGGTAAGGTGTAGGTTAAGATTTTGAGTTCTACCCCTTCGAATATGGTATCACAGACAGTTATCTGGCCATTAGGGGTTGCTACCGGGATAGATATACTAGATGAGCTAAGAAATCCCAATTTCTCAGCAAACGAGGATGATATAAAGGAATAGGATGCACCAGAATCAAATAGCACGAAAGCAGGTTGCTCATGGATAGAGAAAGTACCCGTGACAACTCCATGTGCAGCTTCTGCCTCAGTCTTAGTCAGCACAGCAATTCTTCCCACGTTTGCATTCTGAGCTCCTGCTCCTCCTGTTCCAGCTCCATTGTGGTTGTTCCCATATCCAGCATTTTGGTTTCCGATCCTGGGTTGGCCTCCGTTCTGGCCTGCATTGCCTGGGTTGTAGTTCTGCTGCCTGACATATCCATTGCCTCCATTGCTCTGGTTGCGGTTTCCATTCTGCTGGTTCCCGAACTGTTGGTTGCGGGTAAAGTTGTTCCCGTTCTGCTAGCGGTTGCCCTGGTAGTTGTTCTGCTGTGGCCTTCCAAAGTTGCCTCCTTGGATCATTAGCTGGTTCCCGGCTGGTTGAGATCGGCATTCATAAGCTCGATGTCCTCGCCTGCCACAGTTGTTGCAAGTGACCGGATTTCCCTCACAGTCTGCTCCTGGGTGGTTTCGCGGGCACCATTTGCAGAAATAGCGACGATTCTTCTGAGTCCCAGCATTCTGCTGATTGCCACGATACTGCCCCTGGTTACCTCCTCCATTGTTAATATTGAACCTCTGATTGCCCTTGGAAAAGTTGGTGTTGCTTCCTCCTACCTCCTCAAGCTTGCGTTTCTTGCGATTCTCCTCCTGGGTGACACGAACTCGGTAGATGTCAGCAGCTCTGTCGTAAGCTTCATGAAGCGAAGAGTAGGTCCTGCTCAGCAGAGACTCTTGCAGCCTTTCGTGTAATCCACCGATG
This sequence comes from Linanthus parryae, assembly GCA_023055425.1. NCBI lineage: Eukaryota > Viridiplantae > Streptophyta > Magnoliopsida > Ericales > Polemoniaceae > Linanthus > Linanthus parryae. Next base: position 24,071,245 of record JALGPY010000002.1, on the reverse strand, counting down.
AATCGGGAAACTTTGGAGTCTTCATCCGGCACCATGTTACCTACGAATCGTGTCAGCTCAGTAAATTTCCGGAAATACTCAGTTACCGAGTCATTTCCTTGTCGCAGGTTCTGGAATTCCTGTTCCTTGCTCCTCTTCACGTGATGAGGGTAGAACCGAGCTCTGAGGGCGGTTTGAAGAGCTTCCCAGTTGAAGTTGGGTTCGGCTAGGAGAGTTTCTCGTACATTTCTCCACCAGAGGTTCGCTTCACTTTTCAAGTAGAAGACCGCGCAGTTCACCTTCCGGTCATCAGGACATTCTATCACCTCGAGGATCTTATCCATTTCCATGATCCAGTCTTCTAACTCGGCAGGATCCTCTTTCCCAGTAAACTCCATGGGTTTCATTTCAGCTACTTTCTTGGCCCAGTTATTTCCTGCCTGTCCTCCGTTATTCATCATCTGAGCCATTTGTGCGAAAAATTGCTCCATAGGGATGTTATCAGCCATCTATACTGGTCAAACTTTCCTATAGTGGTAATGGAATGGTCTATTAGTCACATCCTACGGTATCTTTGGTTAGGGTCGAGGGAACTTTAATAATCATATTTCGCAATTAATATATTAAATATTATCACATAAACTAACACGCATGAAATGACAATTCTGCAATAAAAGCACACAAGGCTCATATCTACATAACTCAGCTAACCAAGAAAGAACTTCTTGTGCAAGTTAGATTCTATCTCATTCTCATAGAAATCAGCAAAAATATGCATCTCAAATACTCAGAACACATAAAGCCGAAAATCAAGATGCGGGTGGGCGGGAGAAATCAAGACCTAAACTACCCGTAACCCCCACGTCTTATCCAATTTTAATTATTTTGCCCTATGTCCAATTTTAGTTGCCCTACAGGTTTTAAATTCCCTTTTTATGGACTGCCTGCTCTGATACCACCTGGAACAGTCCGTGGTTTCCCAAGCCTTCCGGTCCGGAACGGAAGGCCCGGGAGGGGCCGATGCTAAACGTAGCGGCGGGAATCAAGCATAACATTCCGAAATTATTTATTTATTAAACATCATTAAACTTCATGAAAGTCACTAAACATTACAAAAGTGATTTCAAAAGCTATACATCATCATGCTTGCTAACTACACACTACATGTGAGTCCCGTACCCAGCTTCGCCATAGCCTCCTGCCTCTAGGCCTGCGGTGGGAAGGAAACAGGAACCGCAGTTTCTAAAGTCAGTACGAAAGAATGAGTAACTAACACCCAAACATGTAAAACAGAAGATGAAGCTTAAATTTATTATTTGCAATAAAACAGGAGGAATAAAACTTGTAAAGAATGAATCCAAGAAAGTAAAGTAGGAACTCTTATGGAAATTCTTCTTATCTTATTATTTCCTTCAAACGGGAATTATATTCCTCAATCTCTTCTTATTTCCTTTCAAAACTCAATCCAGAACTGTATTATTAGCTTTGTTGATACGGGGAAGGAACTACTAATCTATCACTAGCAACCATGACCTTAACTGCCGGCAGCCCCCTAAGACTTCTTGCGGCCAGAGAGGTTAGTACATGGAGCGACCCGACAGGTTGCGACCGGGTTAAAATAAAATCTGATCTCTGGTCGAGTGACTGAAGTCAACACGACAATAATAAATTGCTTCTCCCGCACAACTCTTTCCACTTTACGTTAATTACGCATTATGATTAATCGTGTGACAAGTTCAAATAAATAACTTCTTTGAAATAAAAGGAGACTTCAAATAAAACAAGTAAATGAATAACCAAATAAAATGCATTTTGAACTAGAAATAAAAGTCATATTAAGACACGAAGGAAGCTAGGCTCAACGCTTGGCATGTTACTTACCTTACTTCCGTAGCACTAGCACGTTCTAGAAATGTCTCGGCCTACAAACCGTCACCTACAACCCGTAACTTTTATGTTAACAATTAATTCAACAAAATACTACTCGTCCTAAAAATATTCTCTTTTAATTCTACCCAACCCCTCTAGCTAACTTTCCTAACGTTTTATTTCGTTATAATCTTCTATTATAAATTATAAAACCACGTGTTTATATTTAAACAACTATTATTATTATTATTATTATTATTGGCCAAAAGTGTCTAACTAATTAGAGAAATTATTTTATAACATACTTGATATAGTAACAAAACTAATTTATTTTATGAAAAAGACATATTATTATTTCTATAATTATTTAAACAATATTTAAAACTATTTAATTTAAAGAGAAAACTTTTACTAAATACTAACCACAACAAAACAATATTTTAAACCTAGCAAAATGCTCAATTTACAAGTAGTAAACATCCAAGTTATTAACAATATTTATTTAACAATATTTATTTAAAGTTTAACTAAAAATATTTCTTATTTAATTTTTAACGAACAAACCGCATGCTATTTTAATGCCAAAATTACTTTTCCAAAACGAGGATGAAATATAGTATTTTTAGAAATTATTTATATTCCGAAATTATTATTTTTATTTTTAGCGAAAAGTGACAAGTTTAAGTAAAAGACGCATAAACCCCCATTCGTATTAAAAGTCTACAATTACCTCAACTAGTCACCAAAACAAGATTGATATAGTACACTAACAGCCCCTACAGTTTCTAAAATTACAAACGGCACCCCTAAGCCATGTTTTAACAGTTTTTTATAAACTACACTTTTACCCCCTGTAGATACTGCTTTCTGACATGGCAGATCTAGGCCACGTGGCAACCATCCAGCACACCATATTGTGCTCCACACACACAGGATCACCAGCCGAGCTGATCCATGTGGGGGCTGCGAGACAGAGCCCTCGCATACCACTGCACGGGACTTGTAGGGACTTTGTGGTTTGGAGGCTAGAGTAAGCCCTGTCGCGTGGGAGTCAAGCCCGCACGCGACCTTTAGTAACTGTTTTGAGAGATCTATGGCACGAGCTCCCTAAACCCGGTCAATCCGGTCAAACCCGGTCAACCTCGTAACGGTTCCGGTACTCGCGCACCACGTGCTCTAACGGTTCCTATATACTCGGACGAACGTGCCGTTATGGTTAAGCTAATTAAGCCGCCATTAATGGGCGCATTAACCACACTACAACGGTCACGTTCTCCAGTATATATATATCGTTAACCTTTCCATACAAAGAAGAACACACTGCCATACGCGGAAGCTCTGCCAAACCTCTGTCTCTCTCTCAGACATTGCTACTGACTTACTCTCTCCCTACACACACCCCTATTCTTCCTGTGCGATCCCTGATCCACTACGCACGGTGTACACGGAGGTCTCCCTGCCGGAATCTCTTGTGCACAATTTGGTGAACCCGACGTGAAACTTACCAACAAAAGCAACCATGTCTCAGGAGGACGATGTCAGCAACCGATCGCCTTCCACCGAAACTCCCTCGGGAGACGAAGTCCGCCGTACTCCGACGACTCCCGGCGAGGCGCCAACTTTAGAGTCTTTGGACGCCACTGTCCAAAGTCAGGCAAAAGCTCTCAAGTCTCAATCTGCGCAGTTAGAACGGATCTTGGCCGTTCTGGGCACCCTTGCGCCAAATCCTCCACCAGCTACCGCTATCCCTCAGGGAGGAGGAACCCCTACCGTTCCAGGATTGGGAGTGTCAGCCACGCCTCCCAACTCTCATCTGCAAACTCCACCGTCAGCCACGCAGCTGCCTTCGGTCCAAGGGTCAACGGCGCAAATGCTGCCCCCTGCTGCTCACGCCTCTCAGCCCACGGCTTTAGCGTCTAACCCAACTCTGCAGTACACTCTGCCTCCACCCGCGACGATATGGGGAAACGCGGGCAGTCAATACACTCCCAATCCTCCGGCGGCATATGTGTCGCCACCGCCTACAGCAACCCCTCCGCCAACTACCGAGGGAAGCATTCCAGAATGCATGACGTCTTTGCAGAAGCGCGTGGACTCCATCCTGGCTCATCAGTCGCTCGCGGATACCATCATCCCGAAGCTAGACAACGATCCACCCATTCCACGAGAGATCTATCTCATGCCTAACCCGGCGGGGTACAAGGCTCCCAAATGGGATAAGTTCGAGGACGTCAATGGAAACGCTCATGAGCATGTCATGCGTTTCATTGATGTCATGGGTCCATACGGAGCTGATCCCAAACTGCTGATGCGAGAATTCCCAAAGACTCTTGGGAATGTAGCATACAAATGGTACCGAACATTGGAGGCCGGATCTGTGAAGACTTGGGACGACATGGTCCAGAAGTTCTATACCAAGTTCTTCCAGATGGAAGAAAAGGTGACGATGATCCATCTCTCGCGGATGTACCAGAAACGCGAGGAAGATGGAATCACTTTCATCAAGAAATTCAGAGCGAAATCCTTGGAGTGCAAGGACCCCATGCTCGAAAGCCGGCTCGTAGAGATATGCCTGCAGTGCATGCGAGATGAATACAAAAGCATGCTGATCAATTTGCAAACACCTACGTTTTCAAAGCTCATCGAATGCACAATGAACATCGAGCCTATTGTCGAGAGACAAAGAAAGAAGAGCGCTCCAGAACGACCTGCGAGCGGCACCACCTATAAGATCGGCAGATTTGGCTACAAGCGGGGACGCGAAGCGGAGGTCAATACAGTTTCACCCCAGAAGCAAGCAAAAGTTACAAACTTCGACGCACCGCCTCTGCCATGCTCGGTGGAGGAAGCTAGCGATCTCTGCAGACAGTGGCGCAAGGACGGCGTCCTGCCACCGCTCGAGAAAGCACCCTCCAAGGAGATGACGAGGGACCCTAAGTGGTGTGAATACCACGGCAAGGTCATGCACCCCACAGCCGAGTGCAAGAAGCTCAGATTCGCGTTCGATCAGAAGATGAAGAACGGCGAACTCATCGTCAGCGACCACCGGAAGGATGTGTGCAACAACCCGCTGCCTGCCCATACAGATTCAGGCTCAAAGGGCAAAGAGGTCGCCATGATCTCGATAGTGGACCTGGAAGAAGTCGCAGAGGATGGTCTACCCATCATTGCTGAAGTCCATGAAGACGAAGACTACAGCATGGACACGGAAGACGAGCGTGCCGACCGCATGAAAGGGTCGCATGGCTTCGACAAATTCTTCAACTAGATGAACTTCTCCGAAAAATGCCGAGCGGATATGACAAAAGCAATCTTAAGGATAGCGGAGGACTACGAGGAGGACCTCGTGGTCTCCAACGGGAAAGTCGTCAGGGCGTCCCGTTCCACAGAAAAGATTATGACCTTTTCTGCCAGCGACAAGAAGACAGATGCGAGCCACCAGAGGCCCCTGTACGTGACCGCCATCATCAACGGCGTCGAATTCAAGCGAGCATTCGTCGATGGAGGAGCAGCGGTCAATGTTGTTCCACTCCACACACTGAAGCTAGCAGGGATCCCCGAGCACAAGGTGGTCAAGCGTCCATCCCCGCTGGTGGGATTCGGAAGCGTTTCTAGAATGACGATCGGATGGATCCGCCTGGGCGTTCAAATTGGTAAAATCAAGTGCTCGGCGAAGTTCTATGTCATAGACGCGAACACCACATATCACATGATCATCGGTCGAGCCTGGATTCATCGCTTCGACGCAATCCCTTCGACGGCTCACCAGGTGATGAAAGCTATCTGGAACGACAGGATTGTCGAAATACCGGCCTCAACCAACCCGTTCAACTTGGACGAAGCGCATCTCAGCGAGGCGGTGTGGTTCACCGAGATGGCGGACGAGCAAACACCCGGACCATTCAACCCTACTCCTTTACCTCTCTGGGAGGACATCAAGGACCAGTCACCTGCAGGCGTGATGGTAACAAGGGGAGATGCCAAGGAAAAGCCGCCTACGCACGAAGAGGCGCCGCGTATCGCATATCATCGGAAGAATGTATACACTCTGAAGAGGATTGCAAAGCATGACCCCGAGGGTAAGGAGATAGAGAGCTTCTACGCCAACGGGAAGAAATGCTATCGCATATGAAGGTGCGCGGGGACGTCCTCACACGGGCATGGGGATGTCCCTGGGCAAATCAATCAAATCGAGCAAGTTGCGCTGACAGAAGAGCCAACACAGATCGTTTCAGACGAGAAACTCAAAGAAGCGCCCGAATGCATGGAAGACAGGCCAAGACCACAAAAGCAAGAGCTAAAGGAAGTGTTCCTCAGCCCGAACGAGGAAAAGAAAAGGCCAGTTGTGCGCACGAGATTCCGGCAGGGAGACCTCCGTGTACACCGTACGTAGTGGATCAGGGATCGCACAGGAAGAATAGGGGTGTGTGTAGGGAGAGAGTAAGTCAGTAGCAATGTCTGAGAGAGAGACAGAGGTTTGGCAGAGCTTCCGCGTATGGCAGTGTTGTTCTCCTTTGTATGGAAAGGTCAACGATATATATATACTGGAGAACGTGACCGTTGTAGTGTGGTTAATGCGCCCATTAATGGCGGCTTAATTAGCTTAACCGTAACGGCACGTTCGTCCGAGTATATAGGAACCGTTAGAGCACGTGGTGCGCGAGTACCAGAACCGTTACGAGGTTGACCGGGTTTGACCGGATTGACCGGGTTTATGGAGCTCGTGCCATAAATCTCTCAAAACAGTTACTAAAGGTCGCGCGCGGGCTTGGCTCGCACGCGACAGGGCTTACCCTAGCCTCCAAACCACAAGTCCCTACAAGTCCCGTGCAGTGGTATGCGAGGGCTCTGTCTCGCAGCCCCCACATGGATCAGCTCGGCTGGTGATCCTGTGTGTGTGGAGCACAATATGGTGTGCTGGATGGTCGCCACGTGGCCTAGATCTGCCATGTCATAAAGCAGTATCTACATTAGCCCCCTTTCTGCGCGTGAAGGCTCGTAGCTGTATAGGCTTCCATGCGCGGAAACCAACATGCGCGTCGTCGCCACGCACCAATTCAAATACGGGTAAGTTCAGCCCCCGTGCGTGTCATTATGACCTAAAACCCCTAGAGTCGTGCCGTCTGACCTTTAGGGTTTTAGGCGTGACGTCAGCCCGTCCTGTGATTGCGCGATACGACGGTGACGGTTGCGATTCGACTACTGAAGGGACGCAACCCCTCATTCTTTTGGATAAATACCTTGTATCCCATTATTGCAAAGCATCACTTCTTTCTCTTAAAGTGAATGGTACCCGGAGATCTTCGAGAGCAGATCCAGATAATCAATCACCAGTTCAGAACTGCAAATCGTATTCTTCAATTGTGCATCTCCAAGCAGGCTTCAAGGAAACAAGGTTGGTCTCGTTTACTTTTTGATCTTAAAATACCGGCGTTTGCCTTGAACTGCGTTGAATCTGTAAACCCATGAAGTCTGTGAAGAGGCTTTGATCTTTAAACCTGCTTCGTTTTTAATCTTTCAACGATATTGGGTCTTGCAAATCCCCAATTTCTGAAATCGGCACCGGAACTGTCTGCTTTCCTTTGCATAGATCTCGAATTCCAAAATTCAAACTGAAGTGTGGTATTTCTCCCCCCCTTTTTTTTTTGCCCTTTCACAGGAATGGCCAAAACAAGAGTAACCAGACCCGTCAAGGAAGATGAAGAGATGCCGGAGCTTCCGCAGGCTCTGTGGCGAAAAGCCCCCTTTCTGGGTGGGAAGGATTTTTACCACGCGAGGGTGAAGGCGAAGAGGATGCCTAATCCTGTTCCCGTTGAGCAGTTGTTAACACTGACTCGCCCAGTTAACTCAGCCTTGCTCGAGTTAGTTGGCTCCGAGGATGTGGTTCGATTGGGAATCGAGAATGGGCACTTCCCATACACTGCAATTTCTACTCAGGCGTTTGTCCAGAAGTTGGACTATATGGATGAGTGGACTGACCACGTGTTGGGTAATTACGCCGAAACTCTCGATGAAGCCGGCATTTTCTTCGCTGTCCGTGCTATGAAGGGTGCTGCCGTGAAGTTGGATCAGTCCATGCTTCTAGACCTTCTGTCCCGCTATTCGCCTGCGACTCACACGTTTCACTTTGCTGAGTTCGAGGCTGCCCCCACGCTCGAGGACGTTCAAATGCTGTATGAGCTTTCCCCCATGGGCGAGGTGGACCCCTTGAGTCACTTAAGAACATCTGCGGAATTGGCCTTGTACGCGCAGATGGAGGAGTGCCTAGCAGAGGTAAAGAAAATCTCCACTCGGTGGACCAGTACGAAACCTCTTCCGAACTGGCAGCTGGTTGATACATCTGCGAAGAATACCTGGAACAAGTGGTTGCAGTACTTCTTCCGAGACTATGCGAGCAGCAGCATTACTAAGAAGCTTTTGAGCGGAAACCCGAAGGCCGAGAATTACGTAGAGGGCAAGGGTTATCATCTGACCCTTTGCGCCTTTCTTTGTGCCTGGCTGTCGAGGTATCTGATTGATGGTCACCCCCATGACGGGGTCTTCTACCATGTGCTGCCACTTGCGGTGAGGCTCGCTCTTGGCCAGAGGGTCGCACTTGGACCCTTGGTCTTGGGCACGTTATATTGTAGGCTGGATCAGCTGGTTCTGGCGATGAGGGAATCGCGCGGCCGTCTCGATGTTCTGACCTTTGTCAATATCAGCTTTTTGACAATGTGGGTTTTTGAGCGCTGGCCGTCTTATGCTCCAACTCCCCTCCCACTTGAGAAGTGGTGTCCCCCAGGCGAGACGGAAGCGTTCAACAGCGGGAGAGCTGCGAGATGGTTTGGAGCAAGCAACACCAAGTGTACTTGGAGCTTGATATGCGACAAACGAAGGGAGTTCACTGCCAGGCCCTACGCCACACGTGTCGAGAATGTGCGGTGGTTTCCAAAGCTATATCCTTCCAAAGGCATGGTCTTGTCAGAAGACCTTCTTTTTGAAAAGGGGCCGCATTTCCACGAGCGCTATCGTGAGTTCTTTTGCTGGTGTCTGCGAGGTTCTCTTCCTGCACTTGCAGAGCATATTCGTGAGCTCGCGCCACGATATGAAAGGCTTACAGTGGATGTTGACCCCACTCGGGTCTCTCCTCAGTTTGGTTTCGATGCGGTGGCCCCATCAATCTGGCCCCAGTCTATCGTCAGAGGGTGCTACAAGCGCTTGCTGACAAAGGAGTGCAAGACGGTCCTCATGAGCAATCTTCCCTTCGAGCAGCCTGCGGGAACTCGCAAGGGTGGTTGTTCCCAGAACTGGATCGCATACTGGATTGCCCAGCAGACGAGGATGGAGACGGAGGCGGCGGCGCAGCCAGGAAGGGCCCCCTTGATCAAGAGAAACTCTTTTCCGTTTCGCCCCAATTGCAGTTTGAGCGAGTCTGAGTACGGTTGCTACTCGTTGTTGGACCGCGAGAATCATTTGTGCCCCGATTTCATTCTGAAGGAGCAGGTCGATGCAATCAAGAAGGGTGACACGCAGGTCATCAAATATAGCAAGGCGTTTGCTGAGGTAAGCAGTTTCCTTGTGTGCTTTTAAGCTCTTTGATTTGCTTGCACTGATGCTTTTCGTCCTGTATTGTTCAGTGTCATGTGCGGAGGTTCGCAGCTGGTGACCGCTCCAAATCGCTGGTGGACACTATTGTTGCCACCAGAAAGAGGGGAGAATCGTACCGGCTAGCATGGAGGATGGATGCCGAGGTCGAGACAAGGGTTCGCGCAGTCATGAATACTTTTGCTGACTCGCTGATAGACAATCCTCCGGCTCCGTCTCCTCCTAGAGATGACCCGTCCCCTCCGGCTACTGTGGCGCCGAGAGTGAAAAGACCTAGGCAAAAGGGAATTACGATTTCTTCCCCTAGGAGCACTCCAGCTTCGCCCCCAGTGAGGTCCCTTTCTGTCAAGGACAAAGGAAAGGGTCGTATGCCCAGCAAGGTGCGAAAAGATATCGCAGTCGAAACCTTCGTTCCGTTCAACCAAGAGGAAGAGGAAGAGAGGCAGGAGCCCCAAGCAAGTAATGAAGAAGAAGAAGAAGGAACAGTTGTGATGCGCGAGGAAGAGTCAGGAGGTAGTTCCGTCGCATTTCCTTATCCTTTATCATGACTTCTATGCAGTTCTTTTCTTTGAACCAATTGTATATTCGCAGATGATGATGATGAAGCCGTTGGTGGCCTCGTGGCCAAGAGGCAAAAGAGAGATGCCCACTCTGGCGTTTCAGATGATCCCATAAGCGAGGATGTTCTTGCTGAGTCCCGGAGGACAGCCGCAGAGGCTGCTGAAAGAAGAAGGCAGCGAGAGGAAGAGGAGCTCGAGCGTGTGAAGCAACGGAGCCTCGAAGAGCAGCATGTCGACGACTTAGTGCGTCCAGTTGGCGAGGAAGACGAGCTTCCCGAAGAAGTTGCTCCTCATGTGGAGGAGGAGAATGAGGTTCCTGGAGAGGACGCAGCAGAGCTAGAGCAAGTCCAAGCAGACTTCGCAGAGATCACGGGCGGCGATAAAGGTGAGATCTTCAATCTCGCAGTTACTTATAGAGATGTAATTGTGGGTGCGTTGAAGCACGGTGTGTCGAAGCCTGACATTCGCCGTTGGTTGGTAAGCAAATGCGGAGAACCCTCAGGTAATCATTTTGAGTGATATGCATGTACTAGGCTGTGACCATTTGAGACAAAGTCATGACTGGTTTAATCGCATCCCATGTCACGCCTCTCTTAAAGACTTGCTTAGTGAGGATACACTGATAGGGCACGGTTCCACGTCCCTAGTGTATGATGAGGATACCTCAATCCCACCTTCGCGTGGAGGTGCTTATTCTTAGCTTTAGCAAAGATAACGAAATAACTTATAACACAAGTTACCTCACGTTATCACATTTGGTATCGCAGGTCATGCTGAGGAACCTGAGCTGGAGCAGAGAAGCCAGACTTCTGCATCCCATGTTCCAATTTCGAGCTCCCATACTGAGAAGCCCGTCGCAGCTGCCGGACACGCAAGTGAGCATCTCGAGGATGTCATTGAACTCTCCGATGATGTCGAAGCTGATGCCGTGCCGATGGACGAAGGTGTCCGTACCGGTGGTGAGGAGGAAAGGACAAGTGATGCCAACATTTTCGCATCTGATAGTGTCTTCCGTCCAGCGACTTCGGTTGTGCCTCCGGCGATGACTGAGCCAGGAGCACCTATTCTTGCGTGGAGCATTTGGGGCTCGCAGGTTGGGAATGTAATCGCAGCTGGTGCAGCCTACACTCTTCCTCCTAACTATGAGAGTTTGGAGCTCGCGGCTGATAGGAGAGCCATGGAGCGAGGGCAGTCTTCGAACAACCCGGTGGCTCGCATTCCCTCTATTCATGAAATTCTGGAAGGCACTGGTAAGCAGAGATTTACCATTCGCATGTCGCATTATTTGCTTGCGAGTTTTGACATCATGACTTGTTTTTGATGTCTCAGGTTTGAAGCAAACCGATGTAGACTGGGTGGTTCGAATGCGCCTCAGATACCCCCGATCGTTTGTGAGGTGTCTGGAGATCAGTCCTTTTGACAGGAGGCTATTCCTTACTGAAGCCATCTGGATACTAGAGCAGCTGTGTGCGGCTACACCTGCGACCATTTCGGCCCAGAGTGCCGAATTGCTGTGTGGCATGTGCCAAAATCTCGTGCTCAAAGTCCAAGGCAGACTTGGTTTCAAATTTCTCAAGGACAGAGTTACACTGATTCGCGCAGCTGTAACTTTGAATCTCGGGCACCAGAATCTCGCGGCTGAGATGCAGAAGGTGGAGCAGCAGAAGCAAAAGGTTGATGAAGCTTTGAAGCTGTATCAGGAAATGAACGCCAAGTGCGAGCAACTAAAGCAAGAAGTGCAACAAGTGGAGAGGCTGATCGAGCAGTTCGAGCCCCAAGACTCCTTAGTCAAAAATTTGTTTTGACTTTTCGAATTTTGAAAAGAAAACAGGAAAATGGTTGAGACATTAATGTAATATTTTGAAACATTAATGTAATGTTGCTAGGGTTTCTCCCCCTTCTTTTTTAACAACAAACAATGAGTTTGCCCGTTTTGCCCCTTTCGGGATTTGATTGGACATTTCTGTGCATATCCAATTATGACATCAGCAATTGATTCTTTGCTTGATTTTCGCGCTAATTTCTCGGCAGATAAGCACGCTTCCGTTGGGAAGTCCATCCGAATCATGACTATCCGTCATTTTTAGGATACGCAACCGAATCGTCGTAGCCTTTAGTAGGGTAATTGATTGTTACCGCTTTTCAAGGCGTAAGTGATTGAACTTACCCTCTTTTTTGAATTTGCTGACTCATCTTAAGCAACCGAAGAGTCTCCACAGGGCCTATATAAACCCCGTCTTTGCCATTTGGGCTCTTTCATCCCAAACATGTGCTTTGCCGTGAGTCCTTGCGACTGCTGGCTTCAACGCTTGTTTTTCGTTGATTCATGGCAACTTCAAGTTTTGAATCCTGAGTTTGCGCTTTGTGCTATAGGAATAGTTTCCAAGATCCACTTTATGAGGCTTATTGCTGTTTATAACCGTCATAAAGAGGATGCAGATAGTACCTCATGTGTGTTCGAAGAAATTTCTTCGTGTATTATGTGTGCAGGTCATGTTTCCGGCCGCCTTGTGGCGAGGTGCAGCGCCGAAGTGACCGTGCTACCGTCTCGTAATGAACGGCGGAATTCTCCTCCAGCATCCCTGGAGGAGAACTCATTGCCCCCACGTTCTTGAACTCAGGGTTGTAAACCGCTGTGTTCATCCCCGTCTACAAGGAGCCCTTGCCCGTTGGAGCTTCTGCTTGCAGCTTGATCGCTGGAACCGGTGGTTCCTTGGGCAAATGTTATGTGGAGTGTATCTGACAACGGTCTTGTCGGATAGCGGAATGTCGAGCGTATGGTTTCATGTGGCTCTTTTCAGAGCGAGATCCCCTTTGCTACAGATGTCACCCACAGATTTGGGCATCGTGTAGCCGACGCTTGAAGCCAGGGCGGTTCATTCTTTGCAGTCCGGGTTTCCGTATCGCGTTTCTGCTGGCTTATCAGCCATTTTTCGAATGTATTGTAAGCCATGTCGGCTGTGTAGTTAGATGCGAGCTTTTCGCTTGTAAGCTGCTATCTAGATAGATAAATTGTAAGTCATTTGACTCATAATGATAAATACAATTTCGCATGCGTTTCGGCTTGTTTTGCCTTGCATAATGACATGTAATGATTTCACATATGCGATGTCGATTCACAGATATTTCGCTAGATCATTCGAGATCGTAATTTCGCAGCTGTGCCATCCTTACGGATGGGCTTATAGTTGGTCGTTGTAAATCGTATGAGATCACGTTCACAACGTTGTTATCGTTCCAGATAATTTTCCAGAGATCAATTAAGATCGTTGAGCTGTGCAAATTGCTATCATAGAAGATAGGCTTTGTTTGAGATCGTTTCTCGCATAAACTGCTATCATAGCAGACAGATCTTTAGAAGATCTAATAAGATGATTCTGCACTCGCGTTGCCATCATATCAGACGGGTTTGGATAATTAACCAAAATTGCTATCGTAACAGATAGGCTTGAGAAGATCATTATAAGATCGCATCTGTATAGCCCGCTATCTCAAGAGATAGGCGTTAGATGATCAATTGAGATCGTTTTTGTATTTCGCTGCTATCGCAAAAGATAGGCTTTGGACGATCATGTAAGATCGTATTTTCGTTTGGGTGCTATCGCAAGAGATAGGCTTTAATGATCACTTAAGATCGCATTCGTATTTGATTGCTACCATGAGAGATAGGCTTTAGGTGATCACTTAAGATCGCATTTGCGTTTGGCTGCTATCGTAAGAGATAGGCTTTAGATGATCAATTAAGATCACATTCGTATTGGCTGCCATCGTAGGAGATGGGCTTTAGATGATCACTTAAGATCGCATTCGCGTGTAACTGCTATCGTAAGAGATAGGCTTTAGATGATCGATTAAGATCACATTTGTAGTGGCTGCCATCGTAGGAGATGGGCTTTAGATGATCACTTAAGATCGCGTTCGCGTGTAGCTGCTATCGTAAGAGATAGGCTTTAGATGATCGATTAAGATCACATTTGTAGTGGCTGCCATCGTAGGAGATGGGCTTTAGATGATCACTTAAGATCGCGTTCGCGTGTAGCTGCTATCGTAAGAGATAGGCTTTAGATGATCGATTAAGATCACATTTGTAGTGGCTGCCATCGTAGGAGATGGGCTTTAGATGATCACTTAAGATCGCGTTCGCGTGTAGCTGCTATCGTAAGAGATAGGCTTTAGATGATCGATTAAGATCACATTTGTAGTGGCTGCCATCGTAGGAGATGGGCTTTAGATGATCACTTAAGATCGCGTTCGCGTGTAGCTGCTATCGTAAGAGATAGGCTTTAGATGATCAGTTAGGATCACGTTTGCATTTGCTGCTATTGCAGCGAATAAACCTTTGTTAACAGCAATAACAAATTAAATAGAATGATATAAACAGCTAGATATATGAACTTCTCATTTGGGAGAATTCTTTTATTATAGCATTCTCATATGGGAGAGATAGGATTACAATCCTCTCATATGGGAGAGGAGATTGTGAATATCGTAGCCACATGAGACATTAAGCAGCGTTATCATAAAACGTATGAAATAAGAGAAGTCAAGGATAGTACTTCTTGATCCAGCGCATGTTGACTGAGCTTGGAGTTGAGGTTGTGCCGTGCAACCTTCGTATGCTGCAGTAGCCGCTATCGAAGACTTCTGTGACTTCGAAGGGTCCTTCCCAATTAGCTGCGAACTTTGGGTGAGTTGCTTCTCGCATGCAGTGGTCAGATGCGCGGAAGACCAGGTCGCCAACTGCGAAATCCCGTCGCTGGACTGTCTTGTTGTAGGCGCGAGCGATTCTTTCTTGGTACCGCTTGTTAGTCCTTTTGGCTTGTTCTCGCTTTTCTTCCAGCAAGACTAAATCATGATCGCGTTGGTTTTCGTAGAGCGCGTGGAAGGCCAGCCTTGCCGAATTGACTCTGACCTCCGCAGGTACCACTGCTTCGGCCCCATAACATAGTAGAAATGGCGAGGCCCCTGTGGGTGTCCTTGGAGAAGTTCTGTAGGCCCACAGAGCTATGTTAAGAGAGTCGGCCCACTTCTTGTGGTCATCTGCGACCATCTTGCTCAGAATTCTCAGCAGCGTTTTGTTAGTCGCCTCGGCTTGCCCGTTTCCCTTTGGATAATAGGGGGTAGAGCATATCTGCCTGATATTGTACTCCGCAAGTTTTGTAGCTACCTGACGATTAACAAAAGGAGTACCGTTATCTGAAAGAATAGTATTCGGGATTCCGAACCTGCATACGATGTTTTCCTGGATGAAGTTGACCACAGCCAGCGCGTTTGCCGTCTTCAGTGGTATTGCTTCCACCCATTTGGTGAACAGCTCAGTTGCGGTGAGAATGAAATGGTTCCCATGTGACGTTGGTCGGATGGGGCCAATGAAGTCCAAAGCCCACGTGTGAAATGGCCATGGCGTTCCTAGTGCATGTAGGTCCACGGCGGGAGCGTGCACTAGGTTCCCTTTGAATTGACATTCTTGGCAGCGTCGCACCTTGGTGCGGCAATCGACTTCCATCGTGGGCCAGAAGTATCCGATTGAGAGGAGCTGTCTGCATAATTTCGCACCTCCCTGGTGTTCCACCTGATGAGAGAGATCCATGACTTCTTGTGCTTCCCTATCGTCTAGGCATCGCAGCAAGTTGCCTTCGTGACCTTTTCGCCAAAGCAGGTTTTCTTGAACCACATATCGAGAAGCTTTCCTCTTCAATTTGTCTGCCTCTTTTCTCGATTCGGGTACAGTGCCCTTGGTGAGGAATTCAAACAATGGCTTTCTCCAGTCTGTGTCGTCATCGATTAGAGCGACAAGTAGAGAATCTTTGATTAGTGCGCAACTTTCGCACTTCCCTTGTATCAGGGCTGCGGCTGTAGACATGCTTGGCCAATGGATGCCATATCTCTGAGCTTTCCTGTAGATTGACACCTCGCTTTCTCCGCAAGCGTGTTGGTGAATCTTTTCCAGCAGCTGTTGTCCCTCTTGCTCGGAGACACATCGCATGAGTATTCCTCCAGGACCCTTGTAGTAAAGGGTGTTGTCGTGGATACAGTATCCTTTCGTGAGTGCCCAGCTCTCGTTGCTGGTGCCTTTCGCAATAGCTTGCAGGATTGCTTTTCGCCAGTCTGTGTCATCCATGTGTTCGTCGTCGCACGCATCTCCTGTTAATGCCGACGATGTTCGCACTTTGATGGAAATCCTCGCGGGGCATTTGTCTATGCTGACCTTAGATCCTAGGGTTGCTAAGGCGTCTGCATGCCTGTTGTCCGCTCGGGGCTTGTGCTCGTATTTCACGTCACAGAATTGCTGCATCAGCTTTTGCACCAGAGTGCGGTATGACAGGAGGTTGATTTCCTTTAAACCATATTCGCCCGAGGCTTGCTTAACAATCAGTTTGGAATCTCCCATGACCGTTAAGTTGCTCACTTCCAAAGCTTTCGCTGCACGAAGCCCCGCGATAAGAGCCTCGTATTCCGCCTCATTGTTCGTGACTGCGAAGTTGAGTTTTGCGGACATTTGTATAACTTCCCCGTCGGGTTTTGTCAAGACTATCCCAATGCCTCCGCCTTTTCTGGTTGACGAACCGTCGAAGTGGAGGGTCCAATAGGGCACGTCGATTGCGTAGATTTCAGGGCCTTCGAGCTCTTCCTCGATCACGGGTTCGTGACTGTTGTCGGGGAACTGTGCCAACAGATCTGCTACCGCCTGCGACTTGATCGCTCTTGGCTTCACGCATGTGATGTCGTATTGAGAGATGGTCATATACCATTTCGCCAATCTCCCGCCCGGAGTAGTGTGAGTTAGCAAGTATCTTATGGGGTCGCTTTTGGTGACCACCACTACTTTGTGCGATGCAAAATAGTGTCTCAACTTCTCTATCACAAAGAATAAGGCAAGGCAATGACGTTCGATGTCTGTGTACCTTGATTCAGCAGGCTGCACAATGCGAGAGATGTAATAGATAGGCCTCTCTTGGCCCTCATATACCTGGGCCAAGAGTGCTCCTATAGATCTCCTTGTTGATGTAAGATATAGCAGCAGCGGTGATCCCAGTTGAGGCGCGATCATAATCTTTGGGGATGTAAGTATCTCCTTTAGTTTTTCAAATGCGGCTTCGTGGTCAGGAGCCCAGTTGTACGCGGCGTCCTTCTTGAGAAGAGTGCTGAAACAGCATGTGATTTCGGCGATTGCTGGGATGAATCTCCGCAAATATGATAATTTTCCCAAGAATGTTTTCAAGGCACTTTGGTTGTGAGGTGGCGTCATGCTGGTGATGGCTGACACTTTCGCAGGGTCAGGCTCGATCCCTTGGCGATGGACCACGCACCCCAAAAACTTCCCCGAGGTCACGCCGAATGCGCATTTCATAGGGTTCATTTTCAGTTGAAAGCTCCTGCATCTGTTGAACACTTTTCGCAGGTCTGCAAGGTGATCTGCTTCATGCCTGGATTTGACTACCAGGTCATCCACATAGAATTCCACTTCTTTGTGCATCATGTCATGGAATAGAGCCATCATGGCTCGCTGATAGGTTGCGCCTGCGTTCTTGAGACCGAATGGCATTACCGTGTAGTTGAATACCCCCACGGGAGTGATGAATGCAGTTTTCTGTGCATCTTCGGGATCCATCTTGATTTGATTGTACCCACTGAAGCCGTCCATGAAACTGAACATGCGATGGCCTGCCGTCGAATCGATGAGCAAGTCGATGTTAGGCAGTGGGAAATCGTCCTTAGGGCAGAAACGGTTGAGATCGCGGAAGTCCACGCAGATGCGGAGCTGTCCGTTCTTCTTCACCACCGGCACGATGTTGGCTAACCATGTAGGATGGTGGTTTGGCTCTATGAACTTGGCGTCCAGGAGTTTGACAATCTCCTGTTTGATCTTCACGTTGAGCTCTGGCCTGAAGCTTCTGGTGCTTTGCTTAACCGGTTTAGACCCTGGAATGACGTCTAAACGGTGCATGGTGATGCTCGTGTCCAGACCTGGCATCTCATCGTATTCCCATGCGAATACATCCTTGTACTCAGTTAGGAGCTGCAGCAGCCCTTGTTCCTCTTCGCTTGTGAGGTCCGCACTCAGGAAGACCGGCCTCCTCTTTTCCTCGTTCGGGCTGAGGAACACTTCCTTTAGCTCTTGCTTTTGTGGTCTTGGCCTGTCTTCCATGCATTCGGGCGCTTCTTTGAGTTTCTCGTCTGAAACGATCTGTGTTGGCTCTTCTGTCAGCGCAACTTGTTTGATTCGATTGATTTGCCCAGGGACACCCCCATGCCCGTGTGAGGACGTCCCCGCGCACCTTCATATGCGATAGCATTTCTTCCCGTTGGCGTAGAAGCTCTCTATCTCCTTACCCTCGGGGTCATGCTTTGCAATCCTCTTCAGGGTATACACATTTTTCCGATGATATGCGATACGCGGCGCCTCTTCGTATGTAGGCGGCTTTTCGTTTGCATCTCCCCTTGTTACCATCACGCCTGCGGGTGACTGGTCCTTGATGTCCTCCCAAAGAGGTAAAGGAGTAGGGTTGAATGGTCCAGGTGTTTGCTCGTCGGCCATCTCGGTGAACCACACCGCCTCGCTGAGATGTGCTTCGTCCAAGTTGAATGGGTTGGTTGAGGCAGGTATTTCGACGATCCTGTCGTTCCAGATAGCTTTCATCATCTGGTGAGCCGTGGAAGGGATTGCGTCGAAGCGATGAATCCAGGCTCGACCGATGATCATGTGATATGTGGTGTTCGCATCTATGACATAGAACTTCGCCGAACACTTGATCTTACCAATCTGAACGCCTAGGCGGATCCATCCGATCGTCATCCTAGAGTCGCTTCCGAATCCCACCAGCGGGGATGGACGCTTGACCACCTTGTGCTCGGGGATCCCTGCTAGCTTCAGTGTGTGGAGGGGAACAACATTGACCGCTGCTCCTCCATCGACGAATGCTCGCTTAAATTCAACGCCGTTGATGATGGCGGTCACGTACAGGGGCCTCTGGTGGCTCGCATCTGTCTTCTTGTCGCTGGCAGAAAAGGTCATGATCTTTTCTGTAGGACGGGACGCCCTGATGACTTTCCCGTTGGAGACCACGAGCTCCTCTTCGTAGTCCTCCGCTATCCTTAAGATTGCTTTTGTCATATCCGATCGGCATCTTTCTGAGAAGTTCATCTCATCGAAGAATTTGCTGAAGCCGTGCGACCCTTTCATGCGGTCGGCACGCTCATCCTCCGTATCCATGCTATAGTCTTCCTCTTCATGGACTACAGCAACGATGGGTAGACCATCCTCTGCGACTTCTTCCAAGTCTACTATCGAGATCATGGCGACCTCCTTGCCCTTTGAGCCCGAATCTGTATGGGCAGGCAGCGGGTTGTTGCGCACGTCCTTCCGGTGGTCGCTGACGATGAGTTCGCCGTTCTTCATCTTCTGGTCGAACGCGAATCTGAGCTTCTTGCACTCGGCCGTGGGGTGCATGACTTTGCCGTGGTATTCACACCACTTGGGGTCCCTCGTCATCTCCTTGGAGGGTGCTTTCTCAAGCGGCGGCAGGATGCCGTCCTTGCGCCACTGTCTGCAGAGATCGCTCGCTTCCTCCACCGAGCATGGCAGAGGCGGTGCGTCGAAGTTTGTAACTTTTGCTTGCTTCTGGGGCGAAACTGCATTGACCTCAGCTTCGCGTCCTCGCTTGTAGCCGAATCTGCCGATCTTGTAGGTGGTGCCGCTCGCAGGTCGTTCTGGAGCGCTCTTCTTTCTCTGTCTCTCGACGATGGGCTCGATGTTCATTGTGCACTCGATGAGCTTTGAAAACGTGGGTGTTTGCAAATTGATTAGCATGCTCTTGTACTCATCTCGCATGCACTGCAGGCATATCTCTACGAGCCGGCTTTCGAGCATGGGATCCTTGCACTCCAAGGATTTCGCTCTGAATTTCTTGATGAAAGTGATTCCATCTTCCTCGCGTTTCTGATACATCCGCGAGAGGTGGATCATCATCACCTTCTCTTCCATCTGGAAGAACTTGGTGTAGAACTTCTGGACCATGTCGTCCCAAGTCTTCACAGATCCGGGCTCCAACGTCCGGTACCATTTGTATGCTACATTCCCAAGAGTCTTTGGGAACTCTCGCATCAGCAGTTTGGGATCAGCTCCGTATGGACCCATGACGTCAATGAAACGCATGACATGCTCATGAGCGTTCCCGTTGACGTCCTCGAACTTATCCCATTTGGGAGCCTTGTACCCCGCCGGGTTAGGCATGAGATAGATCTCTCGTGGAATGGGTGGATCGTTGTCTAGCTTCGGGATGATGGTATCCGCGAGCGACTGATGAGCTAGGATGGAGTCCACGCGCTTCTGCAAGGACGTCATGCATTCTGGGAGGCTTCCCTCGGTAGCTGCCGGAGGGGTTGCCGTAGGCGGTGGCGACACATATGCCGCCGGAGGATTGGGAGTGTATTGACTGCCCGCGTTTCCCCAAATCGTCGCTGGTGGAGGCAGAGTGTACTGCAAAGTTGGGTTAGACGCCAAAGCCGTGGGCTGAGAGGCGTGAGCGGCAGGGGGTAGCATTTGCGCTGTTGATCCTTGGACCGAAGGCAGCTGTGCGGCTGACGGTGGAGTTTGCAGATGAGGGTTGGGAGGCGTGGTCGACACTCCCAATCCTGGAGCGGTAGGGGTACCTCCTCCCTGAGGGATAGCGGTGACTGGTGGAGGATTTGGCGCAAGGGTGCCCAGAACGGCCAAGATCCGTTCCAACTGCGCAGATTGAGACTTGAGAGCTTTTGCCTGACTTTAGACAGTGGCGTCCAAAGACTCCAAAGTTGGTGCCTCGCCGGGAGTCGTCGGAGTACGGCGGACTTCGTCTCCCGAGGGAGTTTCGGTGGAAGGCGACCGGTTGCTGACATCATCCTCCTGAGACATGGTTGCTTTTGCTGGTAAGTTCACGTCGGGTTCACCAAAATGTGCGCACGAGATTCCGGCAGGGAGACCTCCGTGTACACCGTACGTAGTGGATCAGGGATCGCACAGGAAGAATAGGGGTGTGTAGGGAGAGAGTAAGTCAGTAGCAATGTCTGAGAGAGAGACAGAGGTTTGGCAGAGCTTCCGCGTATGGCAGTGTTGTTCTCCTTTGTATGGAAAGGTCAACGATATATATATACTGGAGAACGTGACCGTTGTAGTGTGGTTAATGCGCCCATTAATGGCGGCTTAATTAGCTTAACCGTAACGGCACGTTCGTCCGAGAATATAGGAACCGTTAGAGCACGTGGTGCGCGAGTACCGGAACCGTTACGAGGTTGACCGGGTTTGACCGGATTGACCGGGTTTATGGAGCTCGTGCCATAAATCTCTCAAAACAGTTACTAAAGGTCGCGCGCGGGCTTGGCTCGCACGCGACAGGGCTTACCCTAGCCTCCAAACCACAAGTCCCTACAAGTCCCGTGCAGTGGTATGCGAGGGCTCTGTCTCGCAGCCCCCACATGGATCAGCTCGGCTGGTGATCCTGTGTGTGTGGAGCACAATATGGTGTGCTGGATGGTCGCCACGTGGCCTAGATCTGCCATGTCATAAAGCAGTATCTACACCAGTCTTCCTGAGTGCGGACCTCACAAGCGAAGAGGAACAAGGACTGCTGCAGCTCCTAACTGAATACAAGGACGTGTTCGCATGGGAATATGATGAGATGCCAGGTCTGGACACGAGCATCACTATGCACCGTTTAGACATCATCCCACGGTCTAAACCGGTCAAGCAAAGCACCAGAAGTTTCAGGCCAGAGCTCAACGTAAAGATCAAGCAGGAGATTGTCAAACTCCTAGACGCCAAGTTCATAGAGCCAAATCACCATCCCACATGGTTGGCCAACATCGTGCCGGTGGTGAAGAAG
Source organism: Linanthus parryae (assembly GCA_023055425.1). Lineage (NCBI taxonomy): Eukaryota > Viridiplantae > Streptophyta > Magnoliopsida > Ericales > Polemoniaceae > Linanthus > Linanthus parryae. Next base: position 24,049,392 of record JALGPY010000002.1, on the reverse strand, counting down.
AACGGACAGCTCCGCATCTGCGTGGACTTCCGAGATCTCAACCGCTTCTGCCCCAAGGACGATTTCCCACTGCCTAACATCGACTTACTCATCGATTCGACGGCAGGCCATCGCATGTTCAGTTTCATGGACGGTTTCAGCGGGTACAATCAAATCAAAATGGATCCCGAAGATGCAAGGAAAACTGCATTCATCACTCCCGTCGGGGTATTCAACTACACGGTAATGCCATTCGGTCTTAAGAACGCAGGCGCAACCTATCAGCGGGCCATGATGGCTCTATTCCACGACATGATGCACAAAGAAGTGGAATTCTATGTGGATGACCTGGTGGTCAAATCCAAGCATGAAGCAGATCACCTTGCAGACCTGCGAAAGGTGTTCAACAGATGCAGGAGCTTTCAACTGAAAATGAACCCCATGAAATGCGCATTCGGCGTGACCTCGGGAAAGTTTTTGGGATGCGTGGTCCATCGCCAAGGGATCGAGCCTGACCCCGCGAAAGTGTCAGCCATCACCAGCATGACGCCACCTCACAACCAAAGTGCCTTGAAAACATTCTTGGGAAAATTGTCATATCTGCGGAGATTCATCCCAGCAATCGCCGAAATCACATACTGTTTCAGCACTCTTCTCAAGAAGGACGCCGCGTACAACTGGGCTCCTGACCACGAAACCGCATTTGAAAAGCTAAAGGAGCTACTCACATCCCCAAAGATAATGATCGCGCCTCAACTGGGATCACCGCTTCTGCTATATCTTACATCAACAAGGAGATCTATAGGAGCACTCTTGGCTCAGGTGTATGAAGGCCAAGAGAGGCCTATCTATTTCATCTCTCGCATTGTGCAGCCTGCTGAATCAAGGTACACAGACATCGAACGTCATTGCCTTGCTTTATTCTTTGTGATAGAGAAGTTGAGACACTATTTTGCATCGCACAAAGTAGTGGTGGTCACCAAAAGCGACCCCATAAGATACTTGCTAACTCACACTACTCCGGGCGGGAGATTGGCGAAATGGTACATGACCATCTCTCAATACGATATCACATGCGTAAAACCGAGAGCGATCAAGTCGCAGGCGGTAGCAGATCTGTTGGCACAGTTTCCCGACAACAGCCACGAACCCGTGATCGAGGAAGAGCTCGAAGGCCCTGAAATCTACGCGATCGACGTGCCCTATTGGACCCTCCACTTCGATGGTTCGTCAACCAGAAAAGGCGGAGGCATTGGGATAGTCTTGACAAAGCCGGACGGGGAAGTCATACAGATGTCCGCAAAACTCAACTTCGCAGTCACGAACAACGAGGCGGAATACGAGGCTCTTATCGCGGGGCTCCGTGCGGCGAAAGCTTTGGAAGTGAGCAACTTAACGGTCATGGGAGATTCCAAACTGATTGTTAAGCAAGCCTCGGGCGAATATGGTTTAAAGGAGATCAACCTCCTGTCATACCGCACCCTAGTGCAAAAGCTGATGCAGCAATTCTGCGATGTGAAATACGAGCACAAGCCCCGAGCGGACAACAGGCATGCAGACGCCTTAGCAACTCTAGGATCTAAGGTCAGCATAGACAAATGCCCCGCAAGGATTTCCATCGAAGTGCGAACATCGTCGGCATTAACAGAAGATGCGTGCGACGACGAACACATAGATGACGCAGACTGGCGAAAAGCAATCCTGCAAGCTATTGCGAAAGGCACCAGCAGCGAAAGCTGGGCACTCACGAAAGGATACTGCATCCACGACAACACCCTTTACTACAAGGGTCCTGGAGGAATACTCATGCGATGTGTCTCCGAGCAGGAGGGACAACAGCTGTTAGAAAAGATTCACCAACACGCTTGTGGAGAAAGCGAGGTGTCAATCTACAGGAAAGCTCAGAGATATGGCATTCATTGGCCAAGCATGTCAACAGCTGCAGCCCTGATACAAGGGAAGTGCGAAAGTTGCGCACTAATCAAAGATTCTCTACTCGTCGCTCTAACCGATGACGACACAGACTGGAGGAAGCCATTGTTTGAATTCCTCACCCAAGGCACCGTACCCGAATCGAGAAAAGAAGCCGACAAATTGAAGAGGAAAGCGTCTCGATATGTGGTTCAGGAAAACCTGCTTTGGCGAAAAGGTCACGAGGGCAACTTGCTGCGATGCCTAGACGACAGGGAAGCACAAGAAGTCATGGACCTTTCTCATCAGGTAGAACACCAGGGAGGTGCGAAATTATGCAGACAGCTCCTCTCAATCGGATACTTCTGGCCCACGATGGAAGTCGATTGCCGCACCAAGGTGCGACGCTGCCAAGAATGCCAATTCAAAGGGAACCTAGTGCACGCTCCCGCCGTGGACCTACATGCATTAGGGACGCCATGGCCATTTCACACGTGGGCTTTGGACTTCATTGGCCCCATCCGACCAACGTCACATGGGAACCATTTCATTCTCACCGCAACTGAGCTGTTCACCAAATGGGTGGAAGCAATACCACTGAAGACGGCAAACGCGCTGGCTGTGGTTAACTTCATCCAGGAAAACATCGTATGCAGGTTCGGAATCCCAAACACCATTCTTTCAGATAACGGTACTCCTTTTGTTAATCGCCAGGTAGCTACGAAACTCGCGGAGTACAATATCAGGCAGATATGCTCTACCCCCTATTATCCAAAGGGAAACGGACAAGCCGAAGCGACTAACAAAACGCTGTTGAGAATTCTGAGCAAGATGGTCGCAGATGACCACAAGAAGTGGGCCGACTCTCTTAACATAGCTCTGTGGGCCTACAGGACTTCTCCAAGGACACCCACAGGGGCCTCGCCATTTCTACTATGTTATGGGGCCGAAGCTGTAGTACCTGCGAAGGTCAGAGTCAATTCGGCAAGGCTGGCCTTTCACGCACTCTATGAAAACCAGCGCGATCATGATTTAGTCTTGCTGGAAGAAAAGCGAGAACAAGCCAAAAGGACTAACAAGCGGTACCAAGAAAGAATCGCTCGCGCCTACAACAAGACAGTCCAGCGGCGGGATTTCGCAGTTGGCGACCTGGTCTTGCGCGCATCTGACCACTGCATGCGAGAAGCAACTCACCCAAAGTTCGCAGCTAATTGGGAAGGACCCTTCGAAGTCACAGAAGTCTTCGATAGTGGCTACTGCAGCATACGAAGGTTGCACGGCACAACCTCAACTCCAAGCTCAGTCAACATGCGCTGGATCAAGAAGTACTATCCTTGACTTCTCTTATTTCATACGTTTTATGATAACGTTGCTTAATGTCTCATGTGGCTACGATTGACGCAATCTCCTCTCCCATATGAGAGGATTGTAATCCTATCTCTCCCATATGAGAATGTTATAATAAAAGAATTCTCCCAAATGAGAAATTCATATTTCTAGCCGTTTATATTGCTCTATTTAATTTGTTATTACTGTTAACAATGATTTATTCGCTGCAATAGCAATTTATACAACTGTGATCCTAAATGATCATCAAAGCCTATCTCTTACGATAGCAGCAAATACAAACGCGATCTTAACTGATCATCTAAGCCTATCTCTTACGATAGCAGCAAATACAAACACGATCTTAACTGATCATCTAAGCCTATCTCTTACGATAGCAGCAAATACAAACGCGATCTTAACTGATCATCTAAGCCTATCTCTTACGATAGCAGCAAATACAAACGCGATCTTAACTGATCATCAAAGCCTATCTCTTACGATAGCAGCGAATACAAATGCGATCTTAATTGATCATCTAAAAGCCTATCTCTTACGATAGCAGCAAATACAAATGCGATCTTAAGTGATCATCTGAAAGCCTATCTCTTACGATAGCAGCAAATACAAAAACGATCTTGATTGATCATCAAAGCCTATCTCTTACGATAGCAGCCAAACGCAAATGCGATCTTAAGCGATCATCAAAGCCTATCTCTCACGATAGCAGTTGACACGAATACGATCTTAATTGATCATCTAGAGCCCATCTCCTACGATGGCAGTCAATGCAAATGCGATCTTAAGTGATCATCTAAAGCCTATCTCTCACGATAGCAGCAAAATACAAAAACGATCTTGATTGATCATCAAAGCCTATCTCTCGCGATAGCAGTCAACAAAAATGCGATCTTAATCGATCATCTAAAGCCTATCTTTTACGATAGCAGCCAAACGCAAATGCGATCTTAAGTGATCATCTAAAGCCTATCTCTCGCGATAGCAGTCAACCCGAATGCGATCTTGATCGGCCATCTAAAGCCTATCTTTTACGATAGCAGCCAAACGCAAGTGCGATCTTAAGTGATTGTCAAAGCCTATCGCTCGCGGTAGCAGTCAACACGAATACGATCTTAAGTGGTCATCTAAAGCCTATCTCCTACGATAGCAGCCAAACGCGAATGTGATCTTAGGTGATCGTCCAAAGCCTATCTCTTACGATAGCAGCGAAGTACAAAAAACGATCTCAATCGATCATCTAAAGCTTATCTCTCATGATAGCGGTTTATACAAATGCGATCTTCTCAAGCCTATCTGTTACGATAGCAATTTATACGCAAAGTAATCACCCCAGCCCGTCTGTTATGATGGCAACGTAAGTGCAGAATCATCTTATTGGGTCTTCTAAAGATCTGTCTGCTGCTCAAGCAATTTATGCGAGAAACGATCTCAAGCAATTCTCTAATAAAGCCTATCTTCTATGATAGCAATTCGCACCACTCAACGATCTTAATTGATCTGTTAAAAAGCTATCTGTTACGATAGTAAAGTTGTGAACATGATCTCATGTGATTTACAGCGACCAACTACAAGCCCATCCGTCAAGATGGCACAGCTGCGAAAGTACGATCTCGAATGATCTAGCGAAACATCTGCGAATTGACATCGCATATATGAAATCATTACATGGCATTATGCAAGGCAAAACAAGCCGAAACGCATGCGAAATTGAATTTTGTTGTAACGAGACAGCAGATAATACGGAAGCTATATATCATTATGAGTCAAATGACTTACAATTTATCTATCTAGATAGCAGCTTACAAGCAAAAAGCTCGCATCTAACTACGCAGCCAACATGGCTTACAATGCATTCAAAAAGTAACTTACAAGCACGAAGTTACACATCGCGGGAATCCTGACTGAAAAAGGATGAACCTAACGGTTCTAACACCAGCTACGCAATGCACAGATCTGCGGCCAAAGATCTGTAGCAAGTAGGATGCTTATGCGAAGAGATCAACTCGCCATTCGCCACATCCCTAGCAGCAAGGTCAGGGATGCGATACGCCCAAGACCCCAAGGAATGACCAAAGCCTCTGTCTGATCAAGATAGGCGCCGGAGGAGCTTCCTGTGCTGACAGATACTACTCTGCAAAACAGGCGAAGCAGTCATTCCTCTGGTGATGGACTCCTTGTCATGTTGGACAAGGGCATTGACGAGCACCCCGACCTCACAAATGTGAGGGCGACGGATTCTTCCCTGGAGATGCTGAAGAAGAATCACGCCGTTCATTACGAGACGGTAGCACGGTCACTTCGGCGCTGCACCTCGCCACGAGGCGGCCGGAAACATGACCTGCACACATAATACACGAAGAAATTTCTTCGAACACACATGAGATATTATCTGAATCCTCTTTATGATGGTTATAAACAGCAATAAGCCTCATAAAGTGGATCTTGGAAACTATTTCTATAGCACAAAGCGCAAACTCAGGATTCAAAACTTGAAGTTGCCATGAATCAACGAAAAACAAGCGTTGAAGCCAGCAGTCGTAAGGACTCACGGCAGAGCACATGTTTGGGATGAAGAACCCAAATAGCAAAGACAGGGTTTATATAGACCCTGTGGAGACTCTTCGGTTGCTTAAGATGAGTCAGCAAATTCAAAAAGAGGGTAAGTTCAATCACTTACGCCTTGAAAAGCGGTAACAATCAATTACCCTACTAAAGGCTACGACGATTCAGTTGCGTATCCTAATAAATGACGGATAGTCATGATTCGGATGGACTTCCCAACGGAAGCGTGCTTATCTGCCGGAAAATTAGCGCGAAAATCAAGCAAAGAATCAATTGCTGATGTCATAATTGGATATGTACAGAAATGTCCAATCAAATCCCGAAAAGGGCAAAACGGGCAAACTCATTGTCTGTTGTTAAAAAAGAAGGGGGAGAAACCCTAGCAACATTACATTAATGTTTCAAAACATTACATTAATGTCTCAGCCATTTTCCTGTTTTCTTTTCAAAATTCGAAAAGTCAAAACAAATTCTTGATCAAGGAGTCTTGGGGCTCGAACTGCTCGATCAGCTTCTCCACTTGTTTCACTTCTTGCTTCAGTAGCTCGCACTTGACATTCATTTCGTGATACAGCTTCAAAGCTTCATCAACCTTTTGCTTTTGCTGCTCCACCTTCTGCATCTCAGCTGCGAGATTCTGGTGCCCGAGATTCAAAGTTACAGCTGCGCGAATCAGTGTAACTCTGTCCTTGAGGAATTTGAAACCAAGTCTGCCTTGGACTTTGAACAGGAGATTTTGGCACATGCCACACAGCAATTCAGCACTCTGGGCCGAAATGGTCGCAGGCGTAGCCGCACACAGCTGCTCCAGTATCCAGATGGCTTCAGTAAGGAACAGCCTCCTGTCAAAAGGTCCGATCTCCAGAGACCTCACAAAAGATTGGGGGTATCTGAGACGCATCCGAACCACCCAGTCTACATCGGTTTGCTTCAAACCTGGGACATCAAAAAAGGGTTATAATGTCAGAACTCGCAAGCAAATAATGCGACGTGCGAACGGTAAATCTTTACTTACCAGTGCCTTCCAGAATTTCATGAAGAGAAGGGATGCGGGCCACTGGGTTGTTCGAAGACTGCCCTCGCTCCATGGCTCTCCTATCAGCTGCGAGCTCCAACCTCTCATAGTCAGGAGGAAGAGTGTAGGCCGCACCAGCTGCAACTGCATTCCCAACCTGCGAGCCCCAAATGCTCCACGCAGGAATAGGTGCTTCTGGCTCAGTCATCGCCGGAGGCGAAGGGACAGCCGAAGTCGCTGGGAGGAGGACACTACCAGATGCGAAAACATTGGCATCACTTGTCCTTTCTTCCTCACCACCGGTACGGACACCTTCGTCCATCGGCGCAGCATCAGCTTCGACATCATCGGAGAGTTCAATGACATCCTCGAGATGCTCACTTGCGTGTCCAGCAGCTGCGACGGGCTTCTCGGTATGGGAGCTCGAAATTGGAACATGGGATGCAGAAGGCTGACTTCTCTGCTCCAGCTCAGGTTCCTCAGCATGACCTGCGATACCAAATGCGATAATGTGAGGTAACTTGTGTTATAAGTTATTTCGCTATCTTTACTAAAGCTAAGAATAAGCACCTCCACGCGAAGGTGGGATTGAGGTATCCTCATCGTACACTAGGGACGTGGAACCGTGCCCTATCAGTGTATCCTCACTAAGCAAATCTTTAAGAGAAGCGTGACCTGGGATGCGAGTAAACCAGTCATGATTTTGCCTCAAGTGGCTACAGCCTAGTATGCGCATATCACTCAAAATGATTACCTGAGGGTTCTCCGCATTTGCTTACCAACCAACGGCGAATGTCAGGCTTTGACACACCGTGCTTTAACGCACCCACAATTACATCTCTATAAGTAACTGCGAGATTGAAGATCTCACCTTTATCGCCACCTGCGATCTCCGCGAAGTCCGCTTGGACTTGCTCTAGCTCTGCTGCGTCCTCTCCGGGAACCTCATCTTCCTCCTCCACATGAGGAGCCACTTCTTCGGGAAGCTCGTCTTCCTCGCCAACTGGACGTACTAAGTCGTCAACATGCTGCTCTTCGAGGCTCCGCTGTTTCACACGCTCGAGCTCCTCTTCCTCTCGCTGCCTTCTTCTTTCAGCAGCCTCCGCGGCTGTCTTCCGAGATTCAGCGAGAACATCCTCGCTTATAGGATCATCTGAAATGCCAGAATGGGCATCTCTATTTTGCCTCTTGGCCACAAGGCCACCAACGGCTTCGTCATCATCTGCGAATACATAATTGGTTCAAAGAAAAGAACTGCATAGAAGGACAAGGAAATGCGATGAAAGTACCTCCTGACTCTTCCTCGCGCATTACAACTGTTCCTTCTTCTTCTTCATCACTTGCCTGGGGCTCCTGCCTCTCTTCCTCTTCCTCTTGGTTGAATGGAACGAAAGTCTCAACTGCGAGATCTTTTCGCACTTTGCTGGGCATACGACCCTTGCCTTTGTCCTTGATGGAAAGGGACTTCACTGGGGGAGAAGCTGGAGCACTCCTAGGGGAGGAAATCGTAATTCCCTTTTGCCTGGGTCTTTTCACTCTCGGCGCCGCAGTCGCTGGAGGGGACGGGTCATCTCTAGAAGGAGACGGAGCCGGAGGGTTGTCTATCAGCGAGTCAGCAAAAGTATTCATGACTGCGCGAACCTTTGTTTCGACCTCGGCATCCATCCTCCATGCTAGCCGGTACGACTCCCCCTTCCTTCTGGTGGCAACAATGGTGTCCACCAGCGATTTGGAGCGATCACCAGCTGCGAACCTCCGCACATGACACTGAACAATACAGAACGAGAAGCATCAGTGCAAGAAAAAATCAAAAAGCTTAAAGCACACAAGGAAATTGCTTACCTCAGAAAACGCTTTGCTATATTTGATGACCTGCGTGTCACCCTTCTTGATTGCGTCGACTTGCTCCTTCAGAATGAAATCAGGGCACAAATGGTTCTCGCGGTCCCACAGCGAGTAGCAACCATACTCAGACTCGCTCAGACTGCAATTGGGGCGAAATGGAAAAGAGTTTCTCTTGATCAAGGGGGCCCTTCCTGGCTGCGCTGCTGCCTCCGTCTCAATCCTCGTTTGCTGGGCAACCCAGTATGCGAGCCAGTTCTGGGAACAACCACCCTTGCGAGTTCCCGCAGGCTGCTCAAAGGGAAGATTGCTCATGAGGACCGTCTTGCATTCCTTTGTCAGCAAACGCTTGTAGCACCCTCTGATAATAGACTGGGGCCAGATCGATGGGGCCACCGCATCAAAACCAAACTGAGGAGAGACCCGAGTAGGGTCAACATCCACTGTAAGTCTTTCATACCGTGGCGCGAGCTCACGAATATGCTCTGCAAGGGCAGGAAGAGAACCTCGCAGACACCAACAAAAGAAGTCACGATAGCGTTCGTGGAAATGCGGCCCCTTTTCAAAGAGAAGGTCTTCTGACAAGACCATACCTTTGGAAGGGTATAGCTTTGGAAACCACCGCACATTCTCAACACGTGTGGCATAGGGCCTGGCAGTAAACTCCTTTCGTTTGTCGCATATCAAACTCCAAGTACACTTGGTGTTGCTTGCTCCAAACCATCTCGCAGCCCTTCCGCTGTTGCGCGCTTCCGTCTCGCCTGGGGGACACCACTTATCAAGTGGGAGGGGAGTTGGAGCATAAGACGGCCAGCGCTCGAAAACCCACATTGTCAAAAAGCTGATATTGACAAAGGTCAGAACATCGAGGCGGCCACGCGACTCCCTCATCGCCAGAACCAGCTGATCCAGCCTATAATATAACGTGCCCAAGACCAAGGGTCCAAGTGCGACTCTCTGGCCAAGAGCGAGCCTCACGGCAAGTGGCAGCACATGGTAGAAGACCCCGTCATGGGGATGACCATCAATCAGATACCTCGATAGCCAAGCACAGAGAAAGGCACAAAGGGTCAAATGATAACCCTTGCCCTCTACATAATTCTCGGCCTCCGGGTTCTCGCTCAAAAGCTTCTTAGTGATGCTGCTGTTCGCATAGTCTCGGAAGAAGTACTGCAACCACTTGTTCCAGGTATTCTTCGCAGACGTATCCACTAGCTGCCAGTTCGGAAGAGGCTTTGTAGTGGTCCACCGAGTGGAGATTTTCTTTACCTCTGCTAGGCACTCCTCCATCTGCGCGTACAAGGCCATTTCAGCAGATGTCCTCAAGTGACTCAAGGGGTCCACCTCGCCCATGGGGGAAAGCTCATACAGCATTTTAACGTCCTCAAGCGTGGGGGCAGCCTCGAACTCAGCAAAATGAAACGTGTGAGTCGCGGGCGAGTAACGGGACAGAAGGTCTAGAAGCATGGACTGATCCAACTTCACGGCAGCACCCTTCATAGCACGGACAGCGAAGAAAATGCCGGCTTCATCGAGAGTTTCGGCGTAATTATCTAACACGTAGTCGATCCACTCATCCATATAGTCCAATTTCTGGACAAACGCCTGAGTAGAAATCGCAGTATATGGGAAGTGCCCATTCTCGATCCCCAATCGAACCACATCCTCGGAACCAACCAACTCGAGCAAGGCTGAGTTAACTGGGCGAGTCAGTGTCAACAATCGCTCAACTGGAATAGGATCAGGCATCCTCTTCGCCTTTACCCGCGCGTGATAAAAGTCTTTCCCACCCAGAAAGGGGGCTTTTCGCCACAGAGCCTGCGGAAGCTCGGGTATCTCTTCATCTTCTTTGACGGGTCTGGTTATTCTTGTCTTGGCCATTCCTGCAAAAAGGGCAAGAAAAAGGGGGGAGAAATACCACACCACACTTCAGTTTGAATTTTGGAATTCGAGATCTATGCAAACCAAAGCAAACAGTTCCGGTACCGATTTCAGAAATTGGGGAGTTGATATTTTGCGAAAGATTAAAACGAAGCGGGTTCAAAGATCAAAGCCTCTTCACAAATTTCATGGATTTACAGATTCAACGCAGTTCAAGGCAAACGCTGGTATTTTAAATCAAAAGTAAACGAGGCCAACCTTGTTTCCTTGAAGCTTGCTTGGATATACACAATTGGAGAATACGATTTGCAGTCCTGAACTGGTGATTGATTATCTGGATCTGCTCTCGAAGATCTCCGGGTACCATTCACTTTAAAGAGAAAGAAGTGATGCTTTGCAATAATGGGATACAAGGTATTTATCCAAAAGAATGAAGGGTTGCGTCCCTTCAGTAGTCGAATCGCAACCGTCACCGTCGTATCGCGCAATCACAGGACGGGCTGACGTCACGCCTAAAACCCTAAAGGTCAGACGGCACGACTCTAGGGGTTTTAGGTCATAATGACACGCACGGGGGCTGAACTTACCCGTATTTGAATTGGTGCGTGGCGACGACGCGCATGTTGGTTTCCGCGCATGGAAGCCTATACAGCTATGAGCCTTCACGCGCAGAAAGGGGGCTAATGTAGATACTGCTTTCTGACATGGCAGATCTAGGCCACGTGGCAACCATCCAGCACACCATATTGTGCTCCACACACACAGGATCACCAGCCGAGCTGATCCATGTGGGGGCTGCGAGACAGAGCCCTCGCATACCACTGCACGGGACTTGTAGGGACTTTGTGGTTTGGAGGCTAGAGTAAGCCCTGTCGCGTGCGAGTCAAGCCCGCACGCGACCTTTAGTAAATGTTTTGAGAGATCTATGGCACGAGCTCCCTAAACCCGGTCAATCCGGTCAAACCCGGTCAACCTCGTAACGGTTCCGGTACTCGCGCACCACGTGCTCTAACGGTTCCTATATACTCGGACGAACGTGCCGTTATGGTTAAGCTAATTAAGCCGCCATTAATGGGCGCATTAACCACACTACAACGGTCACGTTCTCCAGTATATATATATCGTTAACCTTTCCATACAAAGAAGAACACACTGCCATACGCGGAAGCTCTGCCAAACCTCTGTCTCTCTCTCAGACATTGCTACTGACTTACTCTCTCCCTACACACACCCCTATTCTTCCTGTGCGATCCCTGATCCACTACGCACGGTGTACACGGAGGTCTCCCTGCCGGAATCTCTTGTGCACACCCCCCTTCTACAACAACTTTAATTTCTTCAATCCTACTTTGATTCAAGCTATCAAACTTCAATTTTAGCAACATATAACAACTAATCAGAAGGTATAGGACGTACCTAGGCCAAAAATGGCCGGAAATCGCTAAGAAGTGGGTCGGGTCGAAGCTTGGCGTCGGGGTCGCCGGAGTTGAGCTCCGTCGCCGGCTTTAATGGCTTCCACAGCCTGGTTTAAGGCTCCTAGTGAGCTGGTCGGACTCCTAGGACTCTACTGGAAGCGGAAAAGTGGACTGGGTGCTGCTACGAAACACTCGCCGGAATTTGGCCGGAGCTTGGCCGGCAACAATGGAGGTCGCCGGTGGTTGCAGTGGCTTCTGCTGCTGCTTCCTTGGGCTCTGCTCAGGTCGGGGATGAGCCCAAAATCGGTCAGAGGGCTCGGGTAAGGCAGTGGGGATGAGAGAGAGAGAAGTGGGTTCTCTTTGGTGGTCGTCCGACGGCGGCGATGGCGGCCGTGGTAGTTGCTGCCACTGCTTCTATTCTGCTCTGGAGAGATCTGAGAACAGAGAGGGAGGGAGAGAAGGAGAGAGAGAGTGAGAGAGGCGGCTGGGTTTCTTCTTGGGTGCTTGCCGACGGCAACGGGGTAGCTACGGTGGTGGTTGGCTGCTGCCACTTCTTCGCTGCTGCTGCTGGTGGGGTGTTGAGAGCAGAGAGCAACAGAGAGGGAGAGATAGAGAGCTGGACAGAGTGATAGAGAGAGGGCTGTAAGTTGTGAAGGTGGTGAGGTTGAAGACTGCAATGGTGATGAGGGAGGTGGTGGTTGTTGTGAGTGGCTGCTGGTGGGAGGAGGGAGGCTGGAGGGAGCTTATATAGCTGAGTTTACTTGGGCTCCAAGCACAAGTGATGTGACATGGGCGGTGCTAGTGGCTTTCCGAAGGTGGTGGTGATGATGGTGAAGAAACGTATTGGAGAAGAAGATGAGTAGCTTGCTGGGAACAAAAGTTTCCAATTTAACTAATATTTGTTGGTAATAATTGGGTGTGGGTGGTGTACTATGTGGTTGGGTGATTGGGTGTGGCAAGTCTAGCAATTATCGCGGTAGTTGGACACGCGCTATAGATTAAAACTAGCTAAAATTTGTAAAACAACTACAAATTAATTATTAACTATTACTCTAATATTATTCTAAAACTTCTTACAAATTAAACTCAAAGATTTATTAAAATATTATTTTGCTAATAACTCATTATTATGCTTCCTAAAATGACTGTTTTACCCCTGCTAGATAAACGGGGTATTACACCTAGAACGTTCTTCGCCGATTTCTCCCCAATTTATAGTGAAATTAATTGTTGTTCTCGTAATCCTGAGGTGAAGGCGAGCTCGGGAGTACAAAATACGGGTTGTTTCATATGTTGGAATCAAAATGGCCTAGATAGTCTCTGAGTCGTGTGGATCACTTTCAGATTAAAGTATTTCGGTGGTATACACACGAAATCGATAATCGGATAAAACAAAGATTGTTCAAGAACGAAAGTGATTTGCTATGGATTTCCGAACTCAGGTGTTTCTCTCTGTGTTCTTCATTCGACCAAATCCTGACTTGAAGAAAGGGGACGACGGTTTAATCGAGTCGGATATAATCGCCAACGCAGTGCTTATAACAGTTGCGATTTCAGTTCGTTTTCCAACGAAAAACAAAATCGTATACGTTTTTTGTGAAGCAATAAGCGTCAGAAATCCAATAGCAAATCACCCAGGGGCGTTGCCCCTTGGACCCCACCAGAGGCGCTGCCCTCGGACCCCTTTCGGGGGCTCCGCCCCGAACGCCTGCAGTCGTTCGGGAGACATTAGCATAGTTGTGTACACGCGTGTACTCCACACCTCCTAACGTGTACAATATATATGCTAATGTTTATTTTGGTCGTAAGTAAATCCAATTACACATAATAACGGATGACATTAAAATCACCAACATTGGGTACAGTCAAATCCAGTATTGTTAAAATCTGACGGCCGTAAGCAAAACTACATCTTACTCTAGTAATATGCTACCAGTCTGTCCCAGCTCTTTATTCCCAATTTGACTTTTGTCACTATTCACTGGGTCACTTTGACCCAGTGATTTGAATAGCAAATCGATGTAATTTTTTGATAATTTTTTCATGGTGTTGTAGAGTAAAAATTGCTCTATAATATGGTGAAAAAGTTATCAAAAAATCGTATTATTTTGCTATCCAAATCACCCGGTCAAAGTGACCCAGATACAAGTAAAAAAAGTCAGATGGACCACTAAAATTTTAAAAACCGGACCGGCTATTGAACCGGTGAGACACTAGTTTGCGGTTCGACCGGTCGGACCGGTGTTTCAACCGATTCGACCGGTCGGACCGGTGTTTCAACCGGTTCGACCGCATATTTTTTATTTAATATATACATTATTTTTTATATAAATATTATTAAGTTTCATTAAAATTAACTTTGAAAGCCTCACTTTGACCAACTTTTAGATCATATTGTATAGCGATATAACATCATATAAACTCATAAACATAAAACTTATATCATCTAACAATTATTTTTATAAACACATCAATAACATGATCAAAATTAAAAAGTTTACACAAACAAATAAAACAAACATTTTCATAAAAATAATAAAAGAACAAAGTAAAATAATATTACTAGTAGCTGTAGCCTTTGGATGAATGAAGTATTTAAACTGTTTGTTGGTTTTCTTTTACTACCTCTCTTTTTTCTCTTTCACCTTACTTCACTTTTTGACACTATTCATCGAGTCGCTTTGACCCGGTGATTTGGTAAACAAAACGATACACAGATTTGGTAATCTTTGTATGATCTTGTAGAGTAAATATTACTCCACAATACTATGAAAAAATTACCAAAAAATTACTTCGTTTTGCTATCCAAATCGTCGAGTTAAAGTGACCCAACTACGGATAAAAAAGTCAAGCGCACTTGAAAGAGAAGAAACGGAGGTAATACTTCTTATTATCCACACGTTAGTTTGATGAGTCAACTTCAGTTCATTGTTCTTATCTCTCTTCTCAGTTGGTTCTCTCTCTTCAACATAAAACTCTCAAATTGCACATTATCTCTCCGGTTTTCCCTTCATCTCCACCATATTCTTCGCGCTCCGACTTATACGGTAACAACTTCGACTTAAATTGCTTCACAGCGTTTTGGTTCTTCTGGTTTCTCTCTCTTCAACACGCCGAGCAGCAGATCTAGAGGGTCGACGAAGACTTATGGAGGCACCGAGCCTCTGAAATCGGTGAACTTGTGAGAGACTTGCGGCTGTTTGTCAAGGATGCGGAAACCGGCGAAACCGGCAAAATCGACCGGTTCACTGGTTCAACGAGAAACCGGCGGTTTTGAGCCGGTTTAGCTACATGAGCGATCCAATAACTGGACCGGACTGGTAAGGCAAACGTTCGCCGGTTCAACCGGTCGAACCGGCCGGTCCGGTCCGGTCCGGTCCTGTTTTTAAAACTGGTATGTCTCAACCCTCTCTCTGCAGCCATTCCGATCACTGACTTCCATGCGTTTAAAATAATTTACTAATAATAATTCTAAAAGTTCAAATTTGGAAACTGATAATATAAAGTAATTCCGAATTTCATAAGGACTATGACTATCCCTCAAAAATTGGCAAGTCTGAGAATTTGTTTCCTAATAATTCCGAATTTCACAAGGAATCTCCCTCAAACATGGATACATACTTAGGTGCATCACATGTGTGATACTACTAGTATTTCTTATATATGGTCTGTCTGGTACAGCTGGTATCACTAGGTAACCTACCAGGAATTTCTGTAAGTTTACAAGAAACTTGAACCAGGCTAAAATCAGCTAGGGTGCGAGTGAATCGCCATAGCAAAGAAGGTTTGGCACTTTTCGCTCTGAGATTTTTATTCTTTTGTTGTCACAAGTTTGAACTTTGCCGAAGTTGTTATCTAGGTGCTCTCTGTTTTCGCCTTCCTTTCTCTTTTGGCTAACTTGGTAGTGTAGCTGAGGGATTTCTGTGTCATTGACGCTAGATTACCACAACTCTAAATGCATTATCTTTAGAAATTCTTGACGGTTCCAAGTTAAATTCTTTTCTCCTTGAGATTTACAGAGAAGATGGTGAAAGTGAAGAATAGATCTTATCCAAGTTTTGGTGGATTATTGCATGCCGATCCTTTTCATGTTGAGGATGTTATAGCTGACAAGGTTACAACCTATTGCGTCACGGAAAAAAGGTAACCACAGCATTCTTTATATTAGGTTTTCTGCCCAATATTACTGAATTAGTGAATTACTTTTTTAAGTGGTTTGTAAAGAACAAAAACACAAACTTATTCTGATAACTTATTGCGTGTCTGTTAGATGAAAACTTATTTGCATGGTTTGTTGTTAATCCAATCAACATTGACTAACTAAATCGCTTTTGTACGAACAGCATCAGGGAAGGGAAATTAAATTTCTGATTGTTTAGGGTTGCTTAGGAAGCAAGTTTAGTACTTCTCAGGTCTATTTAAAGGATGTCGGTCGTGACTAACAATAGTGTGTGGCTTCTAATTGGATTTCTCTCTCTCTATAAAATAGCATTTTTTTTTCGAGTTTTGTGTTAGGGATGCCAACATCATTGTTGGTGAACCACGTTAATTTTTGTGTTGTCGATCTTGTTTCTCTGGGTTTTATTCGTTCTTGCTTGATATACCGTTACAACCGTAGTTGAAAACATTAACCGTACTGATTTTGCTTTATCTTTTATCCTACTAATTTACAGATTTGAAGAGGGCATTGGTAAGCGGAAATACAGGAAGCCCAACGTTTCATATCATCCTGACAAAGCAAAATTATTGTTCAAGGAACCAATCTACGTAGAAGAATTTAATGACAGGGTTGGAGCTTATTGTGCAGCTTCTTGTGGTGATTGGTATGTGATTCTGGATCCTGCTTCCAACTGTGAATGTTTCCTCTGGAATCAGATATCACGTCAGAAGATTCAACTCCCCAAGTTACGCATCAAGTTTAAGAATTTCTCCAAATGCATCCTCACAGCTCCTCCAACTGAAAGACCTAGTCAAGTTTTGTTTTTCGACCCGAATTGTCCAACCCTAGTATGTTGTATGATTGGTTATAAGAAGTGGACACGTTGGGTCTACGGTACAAGTCGGGCCGATGTTTTCTCTGATGTCGTTTCTTGCAATAGGAATATATACGCTATTAGGTCTGACGGGAAACAACTGCATAAAATAGTCTCGAAGCCAGAGACATTTTATCTAGTAATTAATGAGCCGTACGAGGACGACGAGTTTGAATTGCCTGGACAGCAGCATTTAGTTGACTCTTGTGGTGAATTATATCTTGTTCAGAGGTTTTCGGTATACAAGCTGGAAGTTCTTAGAATGGATTTTTCAAGTCGGTATTGGGTAAAAGTAAAAAATTTGGGAGGCCGTGCCTTCTTCGTTAGTTCAAATCATTCGGTTTCATTGGATGCAGAAGAATTTGGAATGGAAAAAAACTGTATTTATTGTACCGATGATAACTTGGAGAGACTGTATGTCTTCAACCTTGGAGATAACAGTGTGTCTACTTCTCAGCATCGCCCTAATTTTGGAGCTGTTTGGCTGTCGCACGAGGGACAAATGCCGGTTTTGAGGTAACTATCTCAGCCACCATCAAATATTTAGTATGTCGTAAAAAAAAATTTATATTCTTTTGCATGTATTTTTGAAGCGTCAACAAGCGTTAACACTTCAATTTTTTTATTAGTAAAGAGTTATAGATTATCTAAATAGAAGTCATTACTTTCTCTCTCCTCTTTTTATATATTTCATTTTTTTTATTTAATTCCTACTAACAACAACTACTTTTAGCAAACTTTTACATGGTAGCATTGGAGATCGTATCAATTTTTATGTACAGTTAAAATTTATTTAAAATTTAAATAACTTATAACTAGTAGTATTGGAGATGCTTAGCAAGTCAATATGAATAAGTACGGTCTGCATTAGACTAGCTATACTATTTTAGTATCCCACTTTCATACTCTAGCTAGATACAGCGAGTCAACATATATCATAGATAATTAATTTTGTTATTTTAGTTTGTTACACTATTTGTACAACACTACTAGATCAAATATACCTTGCTAAATGAATAAGTTAAGTTTGAACTAAAATTTAGCAAAATTTTGCACAATACTATTGTGGGTGGAAGCGTTATTCTCTCATACGAATATTTTTTTGTTTTAATTGCATTTTTATTTCTTGTAGGCTCGTTGACACTCCAGACAACATACAAAGGGAGGAAGAAGTGAAAGACAAAGAGGTGGTGGTGGATATTGACGGCGAGAATGACACCCATTTTAGGCTCCTTCCTCTGGAACTGGTTGAGAAAATCGGACGAAGTGTTGGCGTAGGGCGTGGTGGCTATACGAACTTCCGTCTTGTTTGTAGAAGGTGGAGATTGGCAGCCCCTCCCTGTCGCTGGGATCATGGTTCAGAAAGTTCTGTATATCCTTGGTTTATTATGTTTTCACAAAGCGATACATCAAGCTTTTATGATCCAGGTGAAAATGTTACCTATCACAAGAAAAACCCTGGGAGGAATATTGATTGCGTAGCGCACTTCATAAAGGACGGTTGGGTTGTTTACTCACAAGGTGAAAAGTCTATTTTTCTTTGGAACCTCTTCACTGACAACAGAATCGAACTGCCTGATTTGTCTTCAGAACATCTATCAGGTGGCGTTTGCTTCTCTGGTTCACCGGGTTCTCCTGATTTTGTGGTAGTTAGCATTGCTCAATTTGAGCCTAAGATGTCAGTCATTTCATACCTGCTTCCCGGCGAAAGCAATTGGTACTTTGATAGCCAAGAGTTTGTTAATTCGCGGAACAGCAATCCAGTGTTCGTGAATGGCAGATTCTATTTCTTAGGTCGAGACAGAAATGTGGGGAAGTTGTCAGTGGAAGGGAACTACCTGAGTAGGTGGAATCTTGAAAATACTAACAACAACTTGTTACCATTTCCTTCAGCAGCGTGTCAGCAGTTTTTGGTATCTGTGAGCAAACACCCGCTTATGGCTGTTTTCGTTTGCAACTCGGGTGAACAACTGCAGGTTGGTGTTTACAAGTATAATGAGGTTCAAATGATATGGGTGGAAGTGAAAGATCTGCAGGGTGGATCGTTATTTGTCAGCGCAAAAGCAACTCTTTTTGTGGAGGCGGAGCAAACTGTTGCCACAATGAAAAACAAAATCTTCTTCCCTCGCTTCAGCAAAAATGACAGTAACAAAATCTTACCTTACTCCATGGAGACCTGCAAGTTTCAGAATAACGAGGATAGCCGCGACATGGAAAACAACTTTTGTGAAATACAAGATAAGTTTGATGGTGCCTGGTTTCAACATAAATTAGTGGCAACTGTTGAACCCAGAGTGTTATAATTCTATTACGTATCGAGTTAAAATTGTTTATCTTTTGTCCGTCCTTTTTTTGAGAAGTGCTTTTTGTGTTTCCGTTGTTTATTGTTTAGCATAATTCTATTCGTAATGGATATCTATCTACTGGTAAATGAGGGGTCAAAAGTATAAATAATAAATTACATCTTCACCCCTGTAAATGAGGTCAAATATTACGTAAATTAGCAAATACATGGACATAATTAGATCTTCCCTCAAGTTCTTATCTAAGCAATATAAAGCTATTCCTCTAGGCTTTGCTGCAATAGTATGTCTGAAAGTAAGCAAACCTTGAGGGAAAATCAAAGGTGAAGAGAGTTTGAACTAACCTATCTATTTCAAGATATTAAAATAGAGGACTTGAGACAATTGTCAAGAAACAACAAATTTACTCCTTAAAATACAATAAATTGAAAACAGCATTATCTGAATTCTCAAATGCAGTAACTGCATCAAAAAACAAACCATAAACCTAAACAAACAAACAAAACACTCAGGAAATACGGAGTCTCCTTGGCAATGCATGTTACATATTTTTAATTACACATATATACGAGATAACCTAAACTGTGGTACCGAGCTGTGCCGTCAGTGAACTCTTGTGCATATCTGAGACGGCACGACCAGTTTCCAAGAGAGCAGTCCTCATTTCTGCAGTTTTTGATGACACATACTCTTTATGTTTCGAAACGGTGTCGACCAATCCAATTAGTTCCCCAGCACACATCTGAGTCTCTTCTTCGTCCTGTTTGATCGCATCCAGCAACTGCTGCTTCGAAGTCTTAAACCAAAAAACAGAAGTGTTAAGAATGTGACTTGATTTTTTTCACTATACGAGACAAACAATGACACTGTAACGACACAGTTTCATTTCATGGTGTCAAAGGGCCGGGCCGGCATGGGGGCCGGGCTTGGAGGGGAGGGGGCCATGCCGAACATTTGGGGGTGGAAGGTGATCCGGACCAATTGGGGGCTAAAAGCCCTTAGGTTCCGGGTATTGGACGGTATTTGGGGGGAAGGGGGGCTAGCCCGGAGAGGGCCGTCGAGGGGAGGGAGCTGGGCCAGGCTTTTGGAGGAGGAATGCGACCCGGACCGGTTTCGGGGCCGGGCTGCTTCGTAGTGGGGCAGGCCGGTGGTCTGGGGGTCGGGCTGGGCCGGCCCTATTGCCACCATGAGTTCCCATTCAGGGTTCTTGGATCTATGCAAAGTACACCGGCAAAATATCTGGGTCCAATACAAATACCACAAGTTCAAAGTTCAAACAAAACAGCAGCAGCGTTTCAGGGGTGCATATTGGTCTTTGCGACAATCAAAGGTACAATTTATAGAAGTGTAAATTTTTTAGCATTATCAGATCAAACTCAACTATACTTCTTTTAGTGTTTAGGAAAGAAGATGTACCTTCAGAAACTCTTCAGCTTCTCTTTCAACAGATTTCAGCTTTTGATCATCAGCATCAATATCTTCCACCATCCTGTTAGCTTCCGCGATACATCTGGCAGTGTACTCTTGCGTCTCTTTCTCCATCGAGTTCAGTTGAGCTTCAAGCTGAAACATAATCATCATGCTAATCAAGTACGTCAAGCACCAATCCCTAAAGAAAAGTAGGTAGTTGAATAGAAACATCTGTAAAGTATACTAATTTGATGTTGACCATTCTGGCTGGGAAATTGGCAACAGGCGTTGGATCAGCCGCATACTAAAGTACTATATGGTATGATATGAGTATGCTTCTGCAGTTAACCTAACTGAACTGAAAAAATCGATAATTAGATATATCCTCCATTGATTGAAACAGAATGTCTGTCCAGATATAATAACATCATACATGATATTTTTGCCACATCAAATAACATTCCATTCTGCAAAGCTTGTCCATGAGGAGAAATGGTCTTGGCAATAATTTTCTTACACAACTATAAATAGCTTTCCCGTGGCAGTGATATGGAGCAAGAACTGCTGATAGACAAGAGGTAATGGCCTAATGGGTTCATGTTAAGTATAGCTGTATCCATGCCTTTGCCTTAAGCAGGTAGATGCAAATGTATTGAAAGCTGTGTACAATACATATGTCACATTTTATTTGTCAAATGTTGCATGCTGTAAATAGCCAAATGACAATATGCTTACTTCGTCAATTCGGGACTGAAGTGACGCCAAACGACTTCTCTTTGCTTCAATCTTGGCAGCATATTCACCTGACTGTTGCTGAAGAGACAACAACTCCTCCAGATGTTCCATTGAGCTTCTTTTAATGTCCTTGGCAAAAGTCTCAAGTGCAGGTTTCAGTTTCGTTTTGTAGTCTATCCCCAATACTTCAGAAGGTGTTGATCCTTTCACATTCAGCTCATACTGGAAACCATTTCCAATCTTTAACCTGAATGCCTCGCGAAAAACCAACATTTCAGAGTCGTGCTATGACACACAAGAAAGGACAGTACAACAGACAATAAGCAAATACATGGACATAATTAGATTTTCCCTCAAGTTCTTATCTAAGCAATATGAAGCTACTCCTCTAGGCTTTGCTTGAATAGTATGTCTGCAAGTAAGCGAACCTTGAGAGAAAACTATCTATTTCAAGAGATTAGAATAGAGGAGTTGAAACAATTATCAAGGCACAAGAATGCACAAAATGTTTTACATCGGACATTTCAGAACGCAGCTCAATTCATAAGCTCAAAGCTCGTGTTAGTGTTTTATTAGTTGACCATCTTGTATGCAACAATAAATTCAATGCAAATACAGCAACTACCCAATTTGGGAATCCTTTCTGATGTTCTGGGTCTAACTAAAACTGAGCTGTTTTGACCAAAATTATTGTACTTCTTGATGGAAAACCACAGCACTATTCTAAACAAGACAACAACAAAACCCTATCATCTATGCCTAGTTGCAAACATTACCTTACAAACAAAACAGTGAAGATTAATAGAAATTCTTCAATAAGTTTGAGTGCATTCTTCCTTCACGAAAAAATGCTACAAGAAATATGATAAATTTTAACAAGAGTAAAGTCTCAAGAAAAAAAAAACCTTTTCACAGCTTGGTTACACTCCATGGAAAGGGCCTCAAGGTCTTTCAAAGTGTGTCCAATTGTCGACTCAAGTTCCCAAATCTTTTCCTCCCAAGAACTTCTCGCGGTTTCAGCCTCCTCAATATCTTTCTCCACATTATGCAACTCCCTCTTCATCCTCTCAGCATCCCGAGAATTAATCCCCTGCAACTGAATCGACTTCTTCAACTCCTCATTCTCCTCTCGTATCCTCTTCTCCTCATCAACCTTGGCCGCCAACTCCTTCTCTTTATCCTCCAACAACTTCTCTTTATTCCCCAAGTCCCCATTTAGCCTCTCAATCAATGCATCAAACTTCTTCTTATCATCCTCCAACAAACTCCTCTCCTTCTCTAGATTCTCCCTCGGCGACGCCTCCGTCCTCATCGCCTCCACCTTCGCCGCCAACTGAGCGGCATTATCCGCAACCACTTTCACCTTCTCCTCCGTTGAATCCCTCTCTTGCTGCAACTTATCCATGAACTCCCTATCGACCGCATCCACCGCGTCGTCATCGCCCCGGATAAAACACAAGTAACTCTCCATAGCGTAATTAAACATCCCATTATCTTCGAAAATAGACCCATCATTGGAATGGTCATTGTACATGGCTACTTGAACAAGCCAGTACATGGCTCCAAGGAGGCTAGGCCATGAGTGAGGGGTACCAGGGGCTCTGAGTGCAGATTTGTTGAGTTTCAAGGGGCAATTGAGGAATTTCAGCACCAGGGGGAAGTCTTCTTCGATTTTGGTCGGATGAAACTCGAGGCGAGTGAGGACGAATTTTAGGGTTTCGGTGATGTCTTTAGCGGAGGGGAGTGGAGGCTTGAGGACGATCTGTGAGGAGTGAGAGGCGAGGTAGGAGTTGATGGTTTTGATGGCGGCGGTTTTGTCGGCGGCGGCGGCGGTGGGGCGGTTGTTGCCGCCGCATGAGGAGGGGCGGCTGCTGCAGAGGCTGGCGTCGGAGTCTCGGCGGAGGTTGAGATTGGCGGCCATGTGCTGCCATGGGTCGACGGAGGAAGGCGTCGGCGGTGGCTTCCAGTCCTGCGCAGTCGATTCGTTCCGACGGCGAGGCCTCATCTCTCAGATCCGGCGTTCTCTCTCGAGAAAGAGAGTACAGTGAAATGAATGGAATTGTGTTTTTTTTCCCGCCTATTGGATCAAAGAATTGAGAATGGGGAAAGAAAGGTGAGGGGTCAAAATGAGAAATAATAAATTACATTTCCGCCCCTGTAAATTAGGGGTGCAACGAACCAGACCAATCCGAGCCCAGCCCGAACTTAGATAGGGTCCGGGCACATGGTTTTAGTAATTTGGACGGGATCTGGTAGAGATTACCAGTCCGAATTGCAACGAGGGTCGGGCTTGGGCACATATATTAATCGACGGGCTAATCCGAATTGCTAGATTTGCATGACTACTACCAAATTCTTTTTGAACGAGTTGCAATGAGGGTCGTTTAAATATTATATTTTGAGCAAGTTATATAGCACATCTAACATCAATTTGCTAATTTTCTTTTAATTATCAGCGATGTTTTTTTATTGTTGTTTTGTTATTGAACTAGTTGATTTGTTTTTCACCGACAATCTATTAGCCTTACTATTATCTTGTGTTTTTAAAATAGTAACTAAGTTTAATGTACCAGTCCGAACTCAGCCTTAACCTGAACTGATTTGTACGAATTTGGACTCTGAGCGACTGACAATGTTCTTAACCAGGCTGAGCTAGGTTTGGGCAACCTCGACAGAACTCAGGCTCGGGTCGGGCCGTGCCATGTTAAGGACGTGTTGAAGGAGAGCAGGCTAGGGACGTGCCATGGGAGCGGTTTGTGCATGGGCCGTGTCAGAAGGACCATTTTGGTGCGGGCCTTGCACGACCCGGGGGCGGGGGGGGGGGGGGGGGTGGCTAGGGGAGGATCGTGACTCGTGTGTGCCACGGGCTGGACACGCCTTTGAGCGGGCTGTGCCGTGTTGGAGGGTGGAGCGGGTGGTGCCAATTTGGGACACGGGTCGGCATGTATTGCCACCATGAAATAAGGGTGCCAAATCGTCTAGCCAGCTCGAGTTGCAGTGCTAGCTAAATGTGAAACCCCCCCCCCCCCCCCCCCAATCCCGTAAATGGGATAAGATAGGGGTATAGGGCCTGAGGTGAGGGAATGAACTACAACGAATTTGGACTCGGATGGGCTGAAGATATTCTTAACTTGGACTGGTCTGAGTTTGGGCAGCCTCGACAAAATTCAGACACACGCTTGGACACGTTTGCCAATCCGTCCAGGCCATCCAACCCGCCGAGTGTGCAGTCCTACTGTTGAAGAGGAAAACCCCCAAATGAGGAAATATCTCTCCTGAAAAATTCATTCCCTCCAAATCTCCATCTCTTCCACAGAAGAAGTCGCTCGAGAGAGAGGGCGCCGTCTGACCAGTCTCGCCGTCGCCGATTCCGAACAACAATGGGGAAAGACGACGAAGACGTGAGGGGAGAGGTCGAAGAGAGACTGATAAACGAGGAGTACAAGATTTGGAAGAAAAACACGCCCTTTCTCTACGATCTAATCATCACTCATGCCCTGGAGTGGCCGTCGCTCACCGTCGAGTGGCTTCCCGACAGGGATGAGCCGGCGGGGAAGGACTACTCGGTGCAGAAGATGATTTTGGGGACTCACACCTCCGAAAACGAGCCCAATTACCTCATGCTCGCTCAGGTTCAGCTTCCGATTGAAGACTCCGAGAGCGATGCGAGACAGTACGACGACGAGAGGGCTGATTCTGGTGGATTTGGTTGCGCCAACGGCAAGGTATGGAGGTTTCTGCTCGGTTCTCACCTTTTTGCAATTTTAGGGCTTTGATTAGGGTTTAGGGCATCTTTTGGTGTGGAGGTTTTGTTCATTTTCATTACGTTATTTCCATTTATTTTGAGCTTCAAATGTGAAATTTGCTGCAAAGATCTGAAAAAATTGGGTTTTATTTCTACCCAGCTCATATTCTTGAAAATGGATTTAGGCTCCGGTTGGTTCGCAGTAAAGTTTGGTGTGAAGAAGTTTTCTGCAATTATTTTCTCGTGTTTGGTTGACACTTGCCAAAACAGTGGGCCGTGACGGAATTGGCAGTGATGGGTGGCGGTGAAGGTGGGTGGTAGTGGTGGTGAGGTGTTAGTATGAGTTGTTGTTGTGCTCCTTCACTCTGCGGAAAATGGCTTACATATTTGAAATGTGCAAGTCATTTTACATCATTTGAGGGAAAACATTTTACCAAACAGCACCAAAACACCAAAACAAGGGAAAACATTTTACAGGAATATGTTTTACCACCAACCAAACGGAGCCTTAGTTTTTTGTTAGTTGAAATGGTTGTTCATACACTGAAAAGGGAAAGTATCAATGAAATTAGCTGAGAGCGAAATTAGCTGAGAGCTGCAGCCTGCTGGATATAAATAAGCTCCCCACCCAAATACGAGAAATGTTTTATGATTTTTTTTTTTTTGGTAAAAATAGGGAGCGAAAGCTCAAAACAACAACCTAATTCAACCAATTCCACTATTGTCATGCATAACCAAATGCAGACAATCATCTGGAGGACTAAACATAATTCTGGAGTCAATATCAACACGTGAAATGCTCTTAGCTAGAAAATCAGCAACAGCATTTGCCTCTCTCCAAATGTGCACCAAAGAGCTATCTGAAGAGGAGAGCGGATCTTGTATTGGCTTCACCATCTGCCAATTAGGCTTGTCGGCACCACCATTCCGCACAGCACTTACAGCAGCCAAGGAATCCGATTCAATTACCACATTCATCAAACCCTGAGACTGCACCAATTTCAAACCTTCCAAAATGGCCCAAAGTTTACCAGTAAACACGGAAGTAGTTCCAATCATCCCCTTATAATCCCATAACCAGATACCAAGGTGATTTCAGGCAACAATACCAATAGAAGTGTTACCAGTATTCTGAACATAAGCACAATCCACATTAACTTTGATCTGATCTAAACTTGGCTTTTCCCAGCAAACCAAAATTGGATTTGCAATCACAGAATTAGGATGAAGCTGAAGAGGTTTCTCTACAAAACTTACCTGATGCATGATGAAAGTGATAGGGGAATTTGACAGCACAAAAGAAGCTTCATGAAGAGTTTTATTATGCCAAAACCAAATTGTGTTAGCAGCAGCCATAAAAATCATGGACCAATCTACATCAGAAGCTACACCCAGATCTGTTTTCCTCAAGTTTAGAGCAACCCAGTCAGACAGAGAGCAAGTGAAGAAAAGATCCCTATACTGTGGCAATACCAATTTCTCCAGATATTAGCAGCCCAAGGACAATCCCTCACTCCATGTAAAGAGGTTTTTTGTATATGTTGACAAAGCAGACAAGAAGCACTATTAATAATACCTCTATGAGCTTTCATCTTCTCAGTGCAGAGTCTATCATGAAACAGTAGCCACAAAAAACTTCTCCATCTTTGGAAACCTTTCACTTTCTAAATGTCCCTCCAAATTTGAAAGTTTGAGCTCGTAACTGTTGTATTGGTTAATTCTTTATAAGCAGAAGAAACTGAATACCTTCCAGAGCTCTCCCCCAATGCTGTATTTTTTTGCATTTGGTAGTATCCTCAAGGAATTGTGGATTTGAGAGTTGTGAACATTGAAGTGCTTTTGCCTTGCTGAATTGGCACTTGGGTGCTTGTGACTTGTTCTTCTGTGTTAAGTAACATATAAGATTGCTCATTTACATTATATGTGTTTCTCTTGCAGGTCCAAATTATTCAGCAAATTCATCATGATGGGGAAGTAAACAGGGCTCGTTACATGCCCCAAAACCAATTTGTCATTGCTACCAAGACTGTTAGCGCTGAAGTTTATGTGTTTGATTATAGTAAACACCCATCAAAGCCTCCTCTTGATGGTGCTTGCAATCCTGACTTGAGGTTGAAGGGCCATAATACTGAAGGATATGGGTTATCATGGAGTAATTTCAAGCCAGGTCACCTACTGAGTGGTTCTGATGATGCCCAAATATGTTTGTGGGACATCAATGCTACCCCGAAGAATAAGTCGTTGGACGCGATGCAGATATTTAAGGTACTTACATCTTTCATTAGAGAATATATGTTCTACTTAATCTAATATAATTGCCTCAACATGGAACAGCTATTATTACTTATTATTAACTCCTGTTCTGAGTGTATATAGGTGAGTCAGTTTGGTCTTTTTGTAAATTCTGTTTCATGAAACTGTGCAGCTGAAGTTTACATTGAGTTCTAATGAAGTTTAACTTGTAAGAAAAATAGTTGCTTCCTGAGCCACTAAGCAACCATGATACTAAAAGGTTGCACAAATGGTTAAACTACGCCTGTATTATCTAACGTTCAGCTACTCTGCGTGTTGTTGGTGAAACAGGTTCATGACGGTGTTGTAGAAGATGTAGCATGGCATATGAGGCATGAATATTTATTTGGTTCAGTTGGGGATGACCAGTATATGCATATATGGGATCTCCGAACTCCATCAGTCAGCAAGCCGATCCAATCAGTTGTTGCCCATCAAAGTGAGGTACTTCTACAAAATCCTAAAGTGCTGTGGTTTTATTCAATGTTCTGGCAGAGGCACGCACACCCTTGCATACACACTAATGTAGCTATAGACATGTAGCTAAGTTATGCTTTAATACGAAACTCCCTATTTTCTCTCCATTGATGGTGCCGCTATGTTAGACTGCACTATTGGTTAGTAGAATAAGTAGCCATTTTACGGGGGTGCCAACTATGAAGTAGGCCAGTGCTAGCAACCGTCTCATGTGAAATTTATATAATGTATGTTCCTTGTGGTGAATGTCATTTATAAGATCATGTTGGACTGTGTAGTCTGAAAATTTGATCCGCATGATAGTTTGGATGCATCAAAATATGGTATGGTCTTGTATATACAGTTATGGACTGGCAGATACTATTTTTTTGTTGAATTTACTTTCCTTCAATCACCAAATTACTGCTGTCCTAGTATCGGCTAAATCACAAGTGTTCAACCATGCCTCATGTTCAGTTGATTTCGTTTCAAATGCATAAAACTACACCTGCCAGGGATGATTTGGATCCGAAAAAGTGTATAGTGAGGTGAGTGGATTCATGCTTCGTTACTCATACGTTGAACTTGAACGATGGTAAATATTGGACTGCAAACTGATTGTCAATTTTCTTCGCTGGTTTCTGCGTGTGTTGAGCTGATCGTTCTTATTGAAGTTGGATGCTAGGTTTCACTTAATTATCAATTTATGGAATACCCGACTAATTGATTCATTCATGTTGGCGCAGGTAAATTGCTTAGCTTTCAATCCCCTCAATGAATGGGTCGTCGCAACAGGATCTACGGATAAAACTGTGAAGTTATTTGATCTGCGGAAGATAGATAAAGCTCTCCATACATTTGCTTGTCACAAGTGAGAATTCTCTCCATTTCATCACCTATGTATATGAGGGACTTCCGTAAAACTGTACCGATGTCGTTGTTTTTGCTGTTAAGAGTAGACTTTGTTTCTTGGCGTATGTACATGAAATATGTTTGTATTAATAGGTAGGTCTTCTGCAACTAATTTTTGCTATTTTCTACAGGGAAGAGGTTTTCCAAGTTGGGTGGAACCCAAAGAATGAGACAATTCTGGCTTCTTGTTGTCTTGGGAGGAGGCTTATGGTGTGGGATCTAAGCAGGTTAGCCTGGAATCACTGACTATTCTTATGTCTATTGTTTATGTAACAATTGATCTCACTGTCATATCAATTGATTTGTTTAACTTAGGCAACATTGACAAAAACACGTTCTGCCCAAGTCCCGACCCCATACCCTCTACATGAAAGTGTTGTATTGAGTCTGCTCGTATGTTCTTTAACCTACGTGTTTTCTCCCTTGACAGTCACTGGCGCACTTGCTGCATTATAACGAATATATTACATCATAAACTGGTACTTCGGATAAAGAGAGATACTTCATAGGCATTTAAAACATTTGCATAGGTAATAATGTTGTACACCATGGTTTTGCTTGTTCAAAACACATCTAAAAAAGGGAACTTTCTCTGGAGCACCCAGAGACGACATTTGTTGGCCTGAGCTTCTGTATCATGCATAAATCTTCTGTATCATGCTCTAGGTTAAACAAGATAAACCTTCTCTCGGCTAATGGATTGGGAGTTGAGTTGCTAATCATAGAAGATAACACTTAGGATTAGATGAAAAGATGATGCATTATTATGCTAGTAGTTGAAAAGAGCTTCTTCTCAATATTTACAATAACTAAGATAAGACCCATAAAAACTGATTTGGAAGCGCTAGGCTAGATTTGTGTTCTGATCTGGACAAAGTCATGGAATGTCGCAAGGCAAGTTAAAATAGGGGTATTTTGTCACATGTAGTGTTGATGGGAGATGGAAATTACTGATACTACCTCCGTTCATTCTCTCTGTCCTTGCACAACTTTTGAGGGTCACTTTGACCCGTTGATTTGGTTAGCAAAACGGTGCAAAAAAATGGTAATTTTTTCATGGGGTTGTAGATCAAACTACGATGCACAACACCATAAAAAAATTATCAAATTCTTGCACCGTTTTGCTAACCAAATCACCAGGTCAAAGTGACCCTCAAAAGTCATGCGAGGACATAGAGAAGGAACAGAAGTAGTGAATTGTCTCAAATTCTTCTTATATGCTGGATAAGTAAACTGGGTATGCAATTCAGTGCCGCCTCTATATATCCCCCAACCAAACTCCTGGAACAAGTAATAAGAACAGACCTTCCCATATAGTAAATTTTGGTCATTTTTGCTGTCCTCAGGATTGACGAGGAACAAACACCAGAGGACGCTGAAGATGGCCCACCTGAGCTGCTTTTCATTCACGGTGGTCACACGAGCAAGATTTCAGATTTCTCATGGAATCCTTGTGAAGATTGGGTGGTGGCCAGTGTTGCTGAGGACAACATACTTCAAATCTGGCAGATGGCAGAAAACATCTACCATGATGTAGATGATATACCTGAAGAGGAACCGCCGACAAAAGCTTCCTAGAAGACTCTTTACATGTACCTGTAACCGAGAGTTCTCCAACAGGAGCTGGAGAAGAAGAAGAAGATAACCTTATATTATTAGAATAGAAAACTGCTTGGTTTGTTTTGCTTCTTCAGTGCATCTTTCTTCTTGCCTTGTAAAAGTAGCTCCTTTTTGCAAGTTATGCAGTTTCATTTGCATAATTTATGAAGCTGGTGGCTGTAAAAAGCAAACTGTGATATTGTCTCGTGTTAGTTCCAGAACCTGAGAACTTCAGCCTTTGCTCGTGAAATTTGTTCCTGAATTCTACTACTACCTAACATCTGGAAGTTCTAGGCAGCATGTTATTTGTAGAAGTTCAAGATTGGTGCACTTCACTCTGTTATCGATAAAACCATCTATACTTGTCACAATAGTCTCGTGACTCTATACTTTTGGGTTGGGGCGTTTAGAGAGAGAAAACGCTCTCTCCACTCTCTAGAAAACAACTCTATTCTTTGAAAACCCTAAATTTTTGTCAGTCTCGCTGCACTTCCTGGCTCTTGATCTCAATTTTTCTCAGTTTTTTCCTCCGATCCAATCTTCCGTTCGGTGCGGGCTCTCGAGGGTGGATAATTTTCTCCACTCTGGGCTTCCTCTGGTTTTCGCCGTTATGGGATGTGCCTGCCAATCGGCATCTCCAATCTCGTCATTTAATCTCATCTCCGTGGCTTCATTTTGTGCTCTGCCTTGTTTTCATATCAAATCTTTGATTCTCTCTGTTTGTTATTTATTATTTCTGCTCCTTATTTTACTTCTTATCCAGTGTTATTCAGTTGATTTTCTCGTCTAAGTCATCTTCCATCTTTTTCTTTGTTTCTCTGTTAGTGTTCCAGTTCCTTTGCCTTTGTTCCCGTGGGTTAAGGGCTTGTTTGTTTCATTTTTTAGGCTTGTATCGTTCTTCTCTTTCTTCTCTTTTACCCAATACTATCAAGTTTCTGTGTTACCATGAAAGGGTCAGATCTACATCTTTAACAAAAGTGTGGACTTTGAGCTACCTGAAACATCCGCGTTTTCTCGCAAATTTATTTCGATCAGATCTGCACGAGCCCACAAAGAAGAAAGGGCGTGTTTGCTCGAAGAGGTTTCAGGTTTGGGCCGAGGCACTTTCACAGGGCAAGGATTTCCATCCGAATCTCCATGAGGTCAAACCGATCAAATTTAAGTACAATCGGGCTGAGCTTTTGCATCTTCGCTCCTCCCTGCATCGGCATCTTGTGTTTGATCACACATGTAAGGAGTTAGCAAGCATCCTGTCCGGCTCCTATGAGGACAAAGGTAAAGCCAAGGTCCGATTTGTCAATCCAAAGACCAAACAGATGATTCTCGTTGATGAAGACGGGTATTGGAGAGCAGTGAAACAGGTACACAGCTAATTTTACAGAACATGAAAGGCAAATAATCAATTTACTCCCTCGAACTATCACTTTGAAGTCATAAATAACCCCAAACTTTTATTTCCGTCATTTTCAACTGACCATATGTCAATTTTAGTCGTTAAAAATTAAATTTTTGGGTATGTAATAGTAGAAGATATTGACGCATCAATAAAAAGATTATTATACCATCATTATAATTGAACCATCCCAACCAAACTAATCTTCAGTAACTGTTTGATTCCCCTTCAGTAACTCCTCAGTCCCATCCCCTTCAATAACTCCCGAATTTCGAATGGCCAATCACCGGCCACTTTTTAGGGTTAAAGAGAAAGAGTCATTAAGAACACGTATCAATCCAGGGGCTAAATTGATTCAAGTTTTTCCAATAGTGGGTAGATTTTCCTCCATTACACACTTGTTAACAGCGGATCCTATAGCCATGTCACTGTCGTGGCTGTGGCTTGGTGTGAGTTTTGGCTATGACTGGGTTTCAACTTATGTGTTGCTAATTTTTAGAGATAACCCATAGTGTGAGTGAGGGTCAGGGAACAAAAGAGTCTAGGAATATAATGACCTCCAGATTCGGTATTTGTGTTGTTTGTTTAGTAGGAGTCTACTGTGGTGGTGAGTGGTGACTGTGATGGGGGTAGAGGTGGTGGGCTGGTTGTTGTCTTCTCTTACTCCTTTCTTTCTGTTTAGGTATCACTTAGTCCGATGTTTGTGGAGCTCCTGGAGAGAGAGTGAGGCAGAGAGCGAAGCAGGGGAGATCTATTAAGAGTTGTGTCATTCAGATTAAGGGTGGTGTGTTCAGAATTGAGGAGTAGTTATTGAAGGGGAATTGAATTGGATCAGGATCCCCTCCAGCCTAGTTTTCCTCCAGTCCCTCCAGCCCACTGTGAGCCGTCCGATCAACTTCCAAGATGATGACACGTGGCACATATGTTTCTCCTCACAGTAACGTGAATACGTAACGTTGCCGTTATCACGAAGAGAGAGAAACAAAGATCTTCCCTTTTCTCCTGCAACTCCCTCCATCAACCGGTTAATCAATGATTTTATACAAAAGATTACTGATCGATTTCCGTTTTGTGAAGATAGAATAGTCATTATTGTATGATCCTTACATTGAACCCTCATGACGTGAAAATAAAAACCCAGAAATCGACATCCCATACCACCCAATCAGTGGAGTCCAGAACTATTAAGTCTTTTAGAATTTTGAAATCAAGGCTCTGTATATACTTTGATTATACATGGAGACTTCTCTGCGAAGATTTAGAAGTTGTTCTTATGAGAAAAAATGGCATATGTTGTCCTCATGGTTGATCATTAATGTTCCTGATGTTGTATATTTGGGAAATTGAAAGCGACAATGTTTTGAAAAAGTAGTCGGCAATTCGCCGGAATGTTATTGCTGGTGACGGTGATGGGATGATGAGATGGGGGTTCGTGCGTTAATGGTAGTGTTCTTTCACGGTGATGTACGGCACTGTTAGAGTTCTACCGAAAATTGAATAGGGAAGCACATGCCACGTGTCATCATCTTGGTACTGGATCGAACGGCTCTCAGAAGGCTGGAGGGACTGGAGGGAAACTAGGCTGGAGGGGATCCTGATCCGAATTGAGGAGATATGTTTCGTTGGGGGTGTTCAACTATAATGAGGGTATGCTGGTCCTTTTACTGACTATTGATGAAATTTTCAACGGATAAAATTGACGGATTGACCATTTTGGTGACAGGATGGTAATTCAGGAGAAAGTATTCTTTGGGGCTAGCCCCACCACTGTGGCATGCCTGCGTGGTGGGGCGCACCATTCAATTTTTGACAAACAAGCAAAATTTGGTGGGTTCCATCTGACTAATGCATATTTGTCAAAAGTTGAATGGTGCGCCCCACCACGCAGGCATGCCAAAGTGGTGGGGCTAGCCTTAATGAATACTTTCTCGTAATTCAGGGTCAAAATGGCTGAAATAATAGTGTGGGGTTACTTTTGACTTTCAAGTGATAGTTTAAGGTAGTAAATTGATTTTATTTCAAAAAAAAAAGTAGTAAATTGATTTTTTGCCAACATGAAATTATTATTTCGGATTTTTAAAAAAAAAAATCAAAATTTCCCTCTATGATTTGATCCAATAGGCGGGAAAAAAAACACAATTCCAGTGAGAGAGAGAGATCGCCGGATCTGAAAGATGAGGAAGCCACCGGCGACTTCTTCTGCCGTCGATCCATGGCAGCACATGGCCGCCAATCTCACCCTCCGTCGAGACTCCGACGCCAGCCTCTGCAGCAGCCGTCCCTCCTCATGCGGCGGCAACCACCGCCCCACCGCCGCCGCCGACAAAAAAGCCGCCTTGAAGACCATCAACTCCTACCTCGCCTCTCATTCCTCGCCGATCCACCTCAGGTCTTCTCCAATCCCCTCCGCCAAAGACATCATCGAAACCCTAAGATTCGTCCTCACTCGTCTCGAGTTTCCTCCCACACTAAAACATGAAGAAGATCTTCCTTCAGTGCTGAAATTCCTCAATTGCCCCGTCAAGTTCAACGTATCTGCACTTAAAGCCCCTAGTACCCCACACTCATGGCCTAGCGTCCTTGGAGTCATTCACTGGCTTGTTCAAGTAGCCATGTACAATGACCATTCCAATGATCCTGATCAGGGTCAGTCCATTTTTGAATTCAATGGCATGTTCAACTACGCTATAAAGAGCTACTTGCATTATATCCGGGGTGAAGACGACGCCGTCGATGCGGTCGATAGGGAGTTCATGGATAAGTTGCAGCAAGAGAGGGATGCGACGGAGGAGAAGGTGAAAGTGGTTGCGGATAACGCCGATCAGTTGGCGGCGAAGGTGGAGGCGATGAGGACGGAGGCGTCGCCGAGGGAGAATCTAGAGAAGGAGAGGAGTTTGTTGGAGGATGATAAGAAGAAGTTTGATGCATTGATTGAGAGGCTGAATGGGGACTTGGTTAATAAAGAGAAGTTGTTGGAGGATAAAGAGAAGGAGTTGGCGGCAAAGGTTGATGAGGAGAAGAGGATACGAGAGGAGAATGAGGAGTTGAAGAAGTCGATTCAGTTGCAGGGGATTAATTCTCGGGATGCTGAGAGGATGAAGAGGGAGTTGCATAATGTGGAGAGAGATATTGAGGAGGCTGAAACCGCGAGGAGTTCTTGGGAGGAAAAGATTTGGGAACTTGAGTCGACTATTGGACACACTTTGAAAGACCTTGAAGCCCTTTCCATGGAGTGTAACCAAGCTGTGAAAAGGTTTTTTACTAAGACTTTAATCTTGTTAAAAAACTTGTCATATTTCTTTTAGCAAAGATTAAATGGTATCCGTTATCTGCTGGTACCTAAGTGAAGGAAGAATGCATTGAAACTTATTGAGGAATTTCTGTTAATCATTGACTCTTATGTTTGCAAGGTAATGTTTGCAACTTGGCATAGATGATAAAGTTGTGTTGTTGTGTTGTTAGAACAATAATTCTGGTAAAAACAATTCAGTTTTAGTTAGACCCAGAACATCAGAAAGGATTCCCACATTGTGTAGTTGCTATTTTTGCATTGAATTAACTGTTGCATCTATACAACAAAAATAACTCAAGCTTTGAGCTTATGAGTTGAGCTGTGTTCTGAAAAGTCCGACGTTAATACTTTGTGCATTCTTGTGCCTTGATAATTGTCCCAAGTCCTCTATTCTAATATCTTGAAATAGATAGGTTAGTTCAAACTCTTATCACCTTTGGTTTTCCCTCAAGGTTCGCTTACTTTCAGACATACTATTGCAGCAAAGCCTAGAGGAGTAGCTTCATATTGCTTAGATGAGAACTTGAGGGAAAATCTAATTATGTCCATGTATTTGCTCATTGTCTGTTCAACTGTCCTTTCTTGTGTGTCATAGCACGACTCTGATATGTTGTTTTTTCGTGAGGCATTCAGGTTAAAGATTGGTAATGGTTTCCAGTATGAGTTGAATGTGAAAGGATCGACACCTTCTGAAGTATTGGGGATAGACTACAAAACGAAACTGAAACCTGCACTCGAGACTTTTGCCAATGACATTAAGAGAAGCTCAATGGAAAATTCGGAGGAGTTGTTGTCTCTTCAGCAACAGTCAGGTGAATATGCTGCCAGGATTGAGGCAAAGAGAAGTCGTTTGGCGTCACTTCAGTCCCGAATTGACGAAGTAAGCATATTGTCATTTGCCTATTTACACTCATTTGACAAAGAAATGTGATGTATGCATTGTACATAGTTCTCAGTACATTTGCATCTACCTGCTTAAGGCAAAGGCACGGATACAGCTATCCTTAACATGAATCTATTACCCGCTTATTTATCAGCAGTTCTTGCTCCAATATATCACTGCCACGAGAAAGCTATATATAGCTGTATAAGAAAATTATTGTCGACACCATTCTTCCTCATAAACGTGTTGTGTAGGTGTGAGAATGGAATGGTATTCGACGCAATAAAAATATCATGTATAATGTTCTTATTATATCTAGACTGACATTCTGTTTCCACCAAGCCATGGAGGAAATATCTAATTATTGACTGTAAGTCATGTAACATCTTGTTGAATTTTTCGGTTCAGTTAGGTTAACTGCAGAAGCATACTCATATCATACCATAGTAGTACTATAGTATGTGGCTGATCCAAAGCCCTTTGCCAATTTCCAAGCCAGAATGGTCAACACTCAACGTAGTAATATAGTTTTATGTTTTGCCGATGTTTCTATTCAACTACCCTAAATATCTTAAGGGAATGGTGCTTGACATGATTATGTTTCAGCTTGAAGATCAACTGAACTTGATGGAGAAAGAGACACAAGAATCCACTGCCAGATGTGTCGCGGAAGCTAACAAGATGGTTGAAGATATCGATGCTGATGATCAAAAGCTAAAATCTGTTGAAAGAGAAGCTGAAGAGTTACTGAAGGTACATCTTCTTTCCTAAACATTAAAAGCAATATAGTCGAGTGATTTGATATGATAATGCTTAAAAACTAGACTTCTCTAAATACTACCTTTGGTTGTTCCAAAGACCAATATACACCCCTGAAACGCCTCTGCTGTTTGGTTTGAACTTTGAACCCGTGGGTATTTGTATTGGACCCAGATATTTCGCCGGTGTACTTTGCAAAGATCCAAGAAATCCTGAATTGAAACTGTGTTGTTACAGTGTTATTGAGGGAAAGAATTCAAGTCTCATTCTTATTAAACACTTTCTGTTTTTTGGTTGTTTAAGACTTCGAAGCAGCAGTTGCTGGATGCTATCAAACAGGATGAAGAAGAGACTCAGATGTGTGCTATGGAACTAATTGGATTGATTGATACTATTTCGAAACATAAAGAATATGTGTCATCAAGAACTGCAGAAATGAGGACTGCTCTCTTGGAAACTGGTCGTGTCGTCTCAGATATGCACAAGAGTTCACTGACAGCACAACTTGGTACCACAGTTTAGGTTATCTCGTACATAGTCTCTCTTATGTGTAATTAAAGATATGTAATATGCCTTGCTAAGGAGACTCCAAATTTCCTGTTTTTTTTTTTTTTTTTTTTTTTTTTTTTTTTTTTTATTTAGGTTAGTGGTTTGTTATCTGATGCAGTGTCGTGTTTGACAATTTGGATAATGTTTTCAATTTAATTTGAAACATCTCAAGTTAAATATTGTTGTTTTCTCTGTGCGTCCTACGGTTTAAAATGAAATTTGGCTTACCAGAAGAATTTACGGATGGGATGAAATACGCAGTGGTTCTACAGTCTCACTCCTATGCATTGCACTAATCTGATTTTACAAATTCAGTGTTTGGTGGTAGATGTATTATTATATGTAGCTATGAATGTGCCATTTTGCGCATTGTTGTATTAAACCTCTTTGGCGATTGGAGGATCATTTTCCTTCTAAATACTCTTGAATGCAATTCTTTTAAAATTAATTTACTTTCAAAGTTGCCGCCGACTGACGCAAAAGCATA
Source organism: Linanthus parryae (assembly GCA_023055425.1). Lineage (NCBI taxonomy): Eukaryota > Viridiplantae > Streptophyta > Magnoliopsida > Ericales > Polemoniaceae > Linanthus > Linanthus parryae. Next base: position 24,011,592 of record JALGPY010000002.1, on the reverse strand, counting down.
GTTTCCTTACTTTCTAAGAGCATCTCCAGCAGTTATATGTATTTATAATGCAAATTATACATAATAATGTTGTTTTGCATTTTGCAAGAGGTGTCCTACTTCAACAATGATTTGTAAAAGTTATGCAAAATTTGTTTTTCTATTTAATCTTCACTCACAACACGTGCAAATGATGATTTGTGGATGAGAGAGAAAACTATATTGTAGGAACACATATATCATCATGTAATAATTGTAGGAACATGTGTTGAGAAAATATAGGAAACATGTTCAAAATATTTTGCAGAACCAATTATCCTCGCCAAATTTGGCGAGGGAATTGCATGTTCAGCATTTTGCATCTCAAGATGCATGTACTGTTGGAGTCCTATTTTTTACAAAATCCTTTAAATTTTGCATAAAATATTGGTTTGCATGATCTATTGGAGATGCTCTAAGTTTATTTTAGTCTTGAGAAATTCAGCTTAGCATCTAGTAATACATTCTGCATATGACAAAAATGCTTATCTCTCTCAATAAAAGCACCAATGATACGTAAAAGTATCGGAATAGGAAGAAACATGAGATTAAGGTGAAGAAATTGATAGAGATAGACGAAAAGAGGACAAGAGATAAAAGAATAGGGAGAGATTCAGGGTAAAGAGAATAGATATTTCATTCCCTGACTAATAACGAAAGATTACATCACTTAAATAATAAACTCCTAACCCTAAAACTAATGGGCTTCTCTACGGGCTACTAAATAAATAAATACTAAATAATAATAATATAATTAAATAACAAATAACTCACTAACTAGTAATTAACTAAATAACTAAATACTATTGATACTATCCCGTATCACTGTTCGAGTTATCGAATAAAGATCTCTTACAGGAAGGTTGGCTAGAGATTTCTTGTAAAAGTACTAGCCCTGCTTTGTTAATATTTTTTATTCTTCTGATTATATTAAATATTTTTTTGATAAGTTCTGATTATATTAAACAAATATTATATATATTGCTCTTATGATACTCTTGAGTGCAATTCTTTTAAAATTGATACACTTACAAAGTTATAGCCGACTTACTATACGCAAATACACACAGCTTTTTCGAAGTTCTTTTTAGTCTTGAGAAATTCAACTTAGCATCTAGTAGTACATTCTGCGGATGACAAAAATAACCGTATAAGTAGTAGTGATCGTGTGCTACTTTCAGTTCAAACGCTCACATTACAGTCATAAATTAAACAAGTAAATATAATACGAGTTTTCCACCCGACCAACGCTCACATTAGAGCTCCTGAATTTGCTCTTGCTTCTAAAAAAAGGTTCAATAGGTGAATTCTTCGACCATTTTTTTAGTGCTCTAAAAGAGCATAACGCTGTACTTTATAACTAATTGTAAGTGTAACATTTAAACAAACTATTACTAATTGTTAAACACTCATTTGTTGTAGAGTGACATGTGATGCTTTTGCAGCACTAATTTTTTTTTCTAATTCTTCAGCCCAATTTCCACTACCAAGCAAGAGCACCCGACCCGAAACAAAATCACCCGTAATCCAACATCACTCAAGTCGCAACAGCGCGTTCATTTCACATTTTGTGGAACGCGTGAGACTCTCCACCTAGGCTGCCACATGACCCACTACCTCACGAGCGTCACATTTACTGGTGCGGTGGCGCGTGAAACCGCCATACCTACGACCTCTCATTGTATTCTAAAGTAACATTACGGGGATTGACACTTTTACCCTTTCTAGTTTTGAAAACGACACTCTCATCCCTCCAATCTACCAAACTTTAAGAACTTCGCACCCCATATTGTGACACCGTTAAAATAAGATTTGAGATATGTCACTAAAAATAGATAATTTTGTTTCAAAATGTAGGGGTATTAAGGGGTATAATATTCTTTTTGCATGAAAGCATTTATCTAAAAAAAATACTTTCAATGGCGTACTCATTCCCCTGACGTAGGCAAGGGCAGATCCAGGACAGATCGTATGTGTTCATGTAAGCAGAAGAAGAAAATAAACGACACCCGATTAACCCTGTCTCCAATCAACTCGCACACCTAAATCCCGTACGCGTAAGGCGCATATGCGAAGGACCATGCCTCGCAGCCATTCGCATACGCGTAGATGAAGCATGTGGTGTGGTGCTCTACGGAGCACAACGGCTGTGCACATGTCCCTTATCCGGGGTGCCACGTGGCTCATCAAAAGTATCGCAGTTTTGGCTATCTAAACCAGACTAACGGCTTCTGAATCAGAGGGCACACGTTATCTGAAGTTCCGCACAATGAAGGGCGAACGTGTCCTTCTCCAAACTATGAGGTGTAAATACGTCCTTCAGTCAAACTAGAGGGGTAAAAACGTCTTTTATCTTAACTTATTTTGTTACACCAATAGAGGGTGAGAGAGTTTCTTACGCTTTGAAAAAGAGTGTTTATTAGGGCATCTCCAACCCCATGGGGGGAGGGGGAGGGGGAAGGGGAAAATCGTATAAAAATATGGTTCATGTCCAACCCCATGGGGGGAGGGGGAGGGGGAAGGGGTGCTATGGGGATAAATTTTGCCTTGGGTGAGGGATGATTAGGGGGGATTTCCCCATGGACATCCCCTCCCCCTCCCCCTACATGGAATGATTAATTAATTGAATATTTTATAATTTTAATTACACATACTACTATTTTGTGATTATATTATGTATTTTATTATTATGATTAATATTTTTTTATTATTTTTTAAAATTAATAATGTATTCACGATTGTTGGAAAGTATATTTACGAAAAGTCATCGTTATCTTATTTTTTTAAAATTTAATCCTTTTAATTAACGAAAGAACTTGTAATCGTTGTTAGGTTGGTTTATTTCAATTTGTGTGTTTTATCGCTCTACTCGTTGCATTTTTGTATTAGTGTTTAATTTTATTTCTTGTAATAACGACTTTTTCGTACTTGTAATCGTTATATTTTCGAATAAAAGTTTTGTTTGTTAATATTATTTTAATTATTATTAGTATTGTTATCATTGTTATTATTACTAACATCTTTTTTTGTGTGTATGTCTGTGTGTATATACACACATTGGTAAACAATTTTTCATTTACATTTTTTGGTACTAATAATTCATTTTTAAATTATTAAATATATATTACAAATTAATTTTTTGGATGGGTGGAAAGAAATGGGTTGGAGACGATTGGTAGTTTGGTGGAAGGGGAGGGGGAGGGGGAGGGGGAATATGGTGGGCCCGTGAGGGGAAGGGGAGGGGGAGGGGGAGGTGAGGGGAGGGGGAAAAAGCAATGGGTTGGAGATGCTCTTAGCGTAGAAATGACTCGACGAATCCGATAAAAGCTCCATCCATCTCTCTCTCTCAGCCATTACCAGAGGAATAAGAGAAGAAAATTAATTTTACTGAAAATGCTCGTCTCCCACTTTTCCCATCCCCTCGATCTCTTCGCCTCAATTCACGATTCCATCCTATAAATCAGACCCACAATCTCCGCAAAATTCGCTTCTCTCTTTACAGATTTCCCTCCTCTCAGACCACCATCAATTTGATTTTGACCCGGGTATGAACCTCTCTCGATTTCGCTCGATTCTGATTTCTGGGTTCGTTTTGTTTCCACCTTGATTTGTGATTCCGAACTGGGTTTTGAAAATTTCTTATCCATTTCGCTTAATTTTGTTGTTTAAGTCGTATACATGTTATAGCTTAATGGAATAGTTTAATGGCGGATCTCAGATGGATGGGTGAAATTGAATCCTCAAAGAGCATGTGGGTTGTGGTTATCTTTACCTTATTATATGAATTTAATAGAAGAAAAAATTATTTAGAGAGGTTACTCAAAGCTTTTTCTGAGAGATTCCCCTTTAGTTTATTCATTTTCTATCTGTGATTGCTTGCTTATGCACGTTATCTAGCTTGCAGATGTGGGTGTCTCTTGCTTTTATATCTATGTGATGAATGAATGAAGGAATTGTCTATATACATGTATGTTTTGTTTTGGGGGTTGGTTTTGTTGTTAAGTACTATTTCTTTGTGATTTGGTCTCTGGTCTTATAACAATTGCTCCCTAGATCCAGGCAATTCTCAGAAAGGTATGGTTTAGTATGTTTGTTCTTTGTTTGAATTGTGCTTTTGATTGATCAGAATTTCAACAACTCCCTGTGCTTTCTTCTTTGCTTTTCGCCGTGGTTGTTGCAAGTTGAAGGTTCATGTCAATTGGGGACTTCTGTTTTCTTCCCTAGTTCTACATGATCCTGCCATCTGATCTGAATTCTCTTGCACTGCTGATTACAATGTGTCATATTTTAGTATATGTTATGATCGGGTTGAATTGTATCCTGAATTTTAAGTATGATCCTACAATCGTACGTCTCTTGTGCTGGTGGTTGCAATGTGCTATGGTTCTTTCATTTTTGTATTGGTTGTTGCAAGTCGAAGGCTTAAGTCAACTGGGGAATTTTCCTTTCCATCACAACTCTACCTGATTCAATCATGTGATCTGAAATCTTTCGTTCTTTTGATCGCAATGTGCCATATTTTTTCAGTTTGCAATTGCATTGGTCATTCTGTATTGTGGTCACTGTCATTGAAGGCATTTTTAGGTGCATGTCTGAACCTGATGCCTAATCTTACTGTTTCAAGTTTTTTCACTGGGATGCTAGATTTCTATCAGCACATTGCTCATTAGTCTGTCATGAGTAAGAAAAAAGCTTTGATTTTGAACTTTATGTATGATCCTAGGATTCGACATCTTGAATTTGGAAATGTCAGCCATCCAGCGAAATCCCCTGGTTTATGGGGTTGGCATGTGGCCTGATGTCCTGTTTCTCTACTTTGGACTGACAAGAGTCATATTACTTTCATCTTAACTGTTTATTGGTAGTTGGTTTTAGACCTTGTGCAGCATAACTTTCAGAAATCAGAGATCTTTATGATATTAGATCTCCTTGAAAAATTTCTTAATCTGTCATTCCATGTTTGCTTGTTTGTTAGATCCTTCAGCTGTTAGATCCTTGTTCCTCTAGAATAAGATTTATCTTAATTACAAATGGATTCTATTTGTCCCCATCTTTGATCTACTGGTTTGCTTTTACATTTTACACTGAGTTCAAAATACTGGAGATATCTGTCAATAGGTTTTCCTGAAACTTGATAACACTATTGTAGCAACAAGCATGCTCAATGTGGTATGGGAATGCCTAATACTCTGCCAATTTTTTGCAAAAAAAAAAAAAAGGTTGTGCTGTGTGCATCGGGATCTCACTTCTTATGCTGATTATGCGGATTTTAACGTGCTTCATGTGTCAGAAATAAGTCGCGACCTCCTAATGTCAGAACCCCTGACACAATTGTCAATGTCCTAATTGTGTGTGGTTACATATCTTGTATTAGATTAGTTTACAGTATTTTGTTCTGATGTCAGAGTCCAACTTCAATGGTTGTCATAGGAATGATAAATACTACTTGGTCTATTTCTCCTGATTCATCCCTGTTGACTTTAGGGAGGTCACTTAGACCCGGTGAGTTGGTTAGCAAAACGATGCAAGAATTTTGTAATCTTTTCATGGTGTAGTAGAGTAAAACGTTGAACCCGTGAATGGTGCACTGGGAAGATTCAGGTGAAACGGAGGTAGTAGTACAGTTTTGAGTTTGCACTTTGAATCCTCACCAATGCTCAAGTAAATGTGTTTTTTTGTGTGATGCATCATGCTTCCACTGGATATTTGGTCATTTCTATGCACAATTTGGATGTTAAATGTGGTAATTGCCGTGGGTAATTTGAATGCCAAACAGTCAGATTCGAATCCTTGTCTTCAATGATAGTTAATGCATGGAAGTGTTCTCCCACTTGCTCCTGATGCATACGCTTCTTCATACTTTTACCTGGGGTTATATTTAGAAAATAATTCATTTTGCTTACCTTGACATGCATTCGATCATTGATGAAACTAGTTCCCGCAATGTTTTGACATGTGAGGTTTACATTTGTGAACCTTGATGTTCAGGATTCTTCTTAAAAATGGCAAAAGGTACAAGGGGAAGGCGCCGGATTGCTTCACGACAATGCAGGCCTACCCCATACTCCATGGATGTAGATGGCATGAACTCGAAGAAATGTTCACACAACTTGAAGAAAGACTGGGAAGATGTGACCTGTTCTGTGTGCATGGAGTATCCACACAATGCTGTTCTCCTCTTGTGCTCTTCTCATGACAAGGGTTGCCGACCCTACATGTGTGGCACTAGCTTCCGTTATTCAAATTGCCTTGATCAGTACAAGAAAGCTTACACCAAAGTATCTCCGGATGAGAACCCTATTGGGCATCCGTCTTCCCCCTGGCCTGTTGAGAAATGTGAGGCAGCGGAGTTGGCCTGCCCCCTCTGCAGGGGGCAGGTTAAGGGCTGGACCATCGTGGAACCTGCACGAGAGTATCTGAATAGCAAGAAAAGGAACTGCATGCAGGATAATTGCTCTTTTGTAGGGACTTTCAAGGAACTGAGGAGACATGTGAGGGCTGAGCATCCTTGTGCTCGACCTCGTGAAGTGGACCCCGCCCTCGAGCAGAAGTGGTCCCGGCTCGAACGGGAGCGGGAGCGTGATGATGTCATCAGCACGATAAGATCGTCCATGCCGGGAGCGATGGTGTTTGGTGATTACGTGATTGAAAGAAACTCTTACGATGATGATGATTCAGACGAGGAGGAAGAAGATGGTTTTGATGTGGATGTTGCAGAGAGGAACGAGGGGTTTGAAGTGGGTTTTGATGGGAATTTGGTCAATGTTTTTCTCCTGTTGCACGCATTTGGGTCAGGAGGAGGCAACAATGCAGGTCAGGGTAGAGCTCTGAGAAGGCATGGAAGGGATTCAGACCGAACAATCGATGGGGGCGGGGGCGGGGCTGGGTTAAGGCATAACTCTCCTGCTGGTGCATTTGAAGTATCGGATCAAGAAAGTGAGAGTGATGATGAAGACGGGGAAAATGATGGGATTTCAGTGGTTGGTCGTCTCCGGAGGCAGGGGCGAGTTTTACTGGAGCGCCCTGGGAGGAGACGAAGGCAGAGAGAAGCGGCGGATGCAGGGGGCAGATAGATCTCCGGAAGCAGGGTCAAGGGGAAAGAAGGCGATGAACTTGAACAAGATTCTTAGGTCTTTCTAGTTTAGGATTAGAGGGGGAAAAGAATGGTATTGATTTATATTCCCCTTGACATATTACCAAATGCATATTACTGTCCAAATTTGTTTTCATCATTTTAGCTTTAAGGTGGAAGAGCCATATCCCACTGTTGTGTAATTCATGTACTAATTTCTTTGTTCCATTGTATTTGGGTTTCGCCGCTGTAAACAAGTCACTCCCCTCCCCTGCTACATTTGTGTAGCATCTTATCTTCTTCTACAGAATGACTGTAGGCATGGAATAATACAAAAGCCAAATGGTGTTGTAGATATTTAACTGAGTTGTCTTTTGTTTTGCTTATGTTGTTTTATGATTTTGGTTGCCTTTGGTATGCTATGCCTGAAAAGTGAAATTGTGCAATGTTAGGAACTTCCTCTGGGTTTATGCATGTGTTTTGTTAGGGCATCTCCAACCCCATAGGGGGAGGGGGAAGGGGAAAATTGTATAAAAATACGGTTCATGTCCAACCCCATGGGGGGAGGGGGAGAGGGAGGGGTGCTATGGGGATAAATTTTACCTTGGGTGAGGGATGGTTATGGGGGATTTCCCAATGGACATCCCCTCTCCCTCCTCCTACATGGAATGATTAATTAATTGAATATTTGATAATATTAATTACACATACTAATATTTTATGATTATAATATGTATTTTATTATTTTGATTAATAAATTTTATTTTGTATTATTTGATAAAATTAATAATGTATTCACTATTGTTACAAAGTATATTTACGAAAAACAGATTCTGAAAAGCTAATTTGGAAGTGCTTATGGAAGTTCGGCCAATGTGTCTGAACAAGAATTCAATCATTTCAACTAACGAAAGAACTATTTTATGTAATCGTTGTTAGGTTGGTTTATTTCAATTTGTGTGTTTTATCGCTCTACTCCTTGCATTTTGGTATTAGTGTTTAATTTTATTTCTTGTAATAACGACATTTTCGTACATGTAATTGTTACTTTTTCGAATACTAGTTTTGTTTGTTAATATTATTTTAATTATTATTAGTATTATTATCATTGTTATTATTATTAACATTGTTTTTTGTGTGTATGTGTGTGTGTGTATATATATATATATATATTGGTAAATAATTTTGCATTTACTTTTTTTATATTAATAATTCATTTTAAATCATTAAATATATATTACAAATTAACTTTTTGGGTGGGGGGAAAGAAATGGGTTGGAGACGATTAGTAGTTTGGTGGAGGGGGAGGGGGAAAATGGTGGGCCCGTGGGGGGAGGGGGAGGAGGAGGGGGAGTTGAGGGGAGGGAGAAAAAGCAATGGGTTGGAGATGCTCTTAGGGCATCTCCAACCCCATGGGGGGAGGGGGAGGGGGAAGGGGAAAATCGTATAAAAATACGGTTCATGTCCAACCCCATGAGGGGAGGGGGAGGGGGAGGGGGTGCTATGGGGATAAATTTTGCCTTGGGTGAGGGATGGTTAGGGGGGATTTCCCCATGGACATCCCCTCCCCCTCCCCCTACATGGAATGATTAATTAATTGGATATTTGATAATTTTAATTACACATACTAATTAATATTTTGTGATTATATTATGTATTTTATTGTTATGATTAATATATTTTTTTTATTTTTTAAAATTAATAATGTATTCACGATTGTTGGAAAGTATATTTACGAAAAGTCATCGGTATCTTATTTTAATCCTTTCAACTAACGAAAGAACTTGTAATCGTTGTTAGGTTGGTTTATTTCAATTTGTGTGTTTTATCGCTCTACTCGTTGCATTTTTGTATTAGTGTTTAATTTTATTTCTTGTAATAACGACTTTTTCGTACTTGTAATCGTTATTTTTTCGAATAAAAGTTGTTTCTTAATATTATTTTAATTATTATTAGTATTATTATCGTTGTTATTATTATTAACATCTTTTTTTGTGTGAATGTCTGTGTGTGTGTATATATATACACACATTGTGTATGTATATATATATATACACACATTGGTAAACAATTTTTTATTTACTCTTTTTGGTATTAATAATCCATTTTAAAATCATTAAATATATATTACAAACTAATTTTTTGGGTGGGGGGAAATAAATGGGTTGGACACGGTTAGTAGTTTGGCGGAAGGGGAAGGGGAGGGGGAGGGGGAAAATGGTGGGCCCGTGGGGGGAGGGGGAGGGGGAGGGGGAGGTGAGGGGAGGGGGAAAAAGCAATGGGTTGGAGATGCTCTTAGGGGTTGCTATGGGGAAGGGTTGTTATGGGGATTTTTTTTGCCTTGGGTGTGGGCATGTCCATGGGGAAATCCCCCTAACCATCCCACACCCAAGGTAAAATGTCTCCCCATAGCAACCCCTCCCCATCCTCCTCCCATGGGTGTGGGCGTGTCCATGGGAAAATCTCCCTAACCATCCCATATTCAAGATAAAATTTCTCCCCATAGCATCCCCTCCCCCTTCCGGCCTTCCTTCACATGGTTGGACTCGAACCCTATTTTTATACGTTTTTTCCCCTTCCCCTCCCCTCGAATGGTTGGAGATGCTCTTAGTAGTGAAGCCCATTGCTGAGAAAGCACATAGCATTGGTGATTACGCGCTGTATAATTTTGAGAGCGGGGATTGTAGGCAAATTCGAGCTGAAAGTGTTTGAGCGAGGATTGGGAGCTGGAATGAAGCCCCTCCCAGAGGTTGGTTTTAGGTGATCTAGCCCTCAACTATAGAATTTATAATATAAAATAGATCATACTGTTAGATTAAACCTCCTACTGCCATCCAAATAATCGCATAAAATGTTATCAGAAACAAGAATGAAAAGAGCACAAAACAGCCATATTTCTCATACACTTTCTTCATTTAACCTGATACTGTCATATACTGGAACACGTATTATCATGAGACCAGATATACAAATTTTGTATTACATGTAGTAACAACATATATATATAATGCATATGTCCATAACTTAACTACATAGCTGGGCGTAGGCAAAGGAACTGCACATATCTACTCCTACTACTTCTACTGCCAGCCAATTTTGGTGTGGGAACCAGTATGGTATAAGACGCAACCTCCTTAATATTCTATGTCAGGTTATCGCTTAAGGACATGAGTGAGGCTTTTCTTTCAATAAACTCGGAGAGGAGTAACTACAAATAAGATGCTACAAATCTTTCTTTTTACTAATAATACCCGTAGGAACCCCATAACATACAGGCGCTGCCCCATTCAAATAAGGGAGCGTGCAAGCTTCGCGAGCTTGGCTCATGAAATAACCAATCTTTGGTCTGTGGTTGCAACAGGTGTTACAGGTTGTTTCAGGTTCAGGCACTTTTTTTCTGGAGGTTCTCTTCTTAGGCTTTCCTTTATTACCATTTATTTGCATGCTCTTCATCTTTTCCGCGAGTAAATTGCACTGGACACAACCCTCTGAAGAAGATGATCTTTCTCTTAACCAACAGTCCAGCATTGCCTTGCCAAATCGATCTATGTCCTTGTCCGTCACTTCCCACAAATTTGCAACAGTAGCAGGAGAGCCTGCTAACAAATAACTGAGTGGTGCTCCTTGTGGACTGTAACAGCCATCTAGAAACAGAGATCCACTACTGCAGCCCATTAGGAGAGTAGCGGCGCATTTCTCAAGTTTCTCAACTTCATGTCCGGGAATGTATTGAGCTCCTATATGTGCAAAAACCATTTGTTAGAATGTACTGTTAGTCCCTCGGATCTTTGTGGTAAAAGTTTTCTGGATACTCGTGGCGTCTCAGCAAACATTTTTCTGTTTTATGCTTTAGCACTGTTAAGTAAAACACTATGGAAGGTACAGGTATAAATTTTCAAGGATATATTTTGAAACTAAATTTCCTCCTATTTGGATGCATAAAACTCTATTTAGAACAGAACCTTAATACTAAATGACATAGGAAAAGGAGAAAATATGGGATGGAGAGGAAAAGAGGCAGTAACAGTTCAGAGCTCACCACTCCCGTGACCAAAGTAAATGAAAAGATCATGGCTTCTCAACGCTAGAGTCAGTTCTTGTATTGTTGGCGCTGTTCCTGCCTTCCCCTGATAAGAAAACAATCAAAAAAATTGAAGACAAATGTATATATAAAATATGATATGAGAAGTACAATGTACTATGTAGTGACACAAATGCCTAGTACTAGATACTAATAGTTCAATCTCTCATGTAACTGATCCAAGATCATATTCATATTGCTCGGGTTTTGCGTAGAAGATACTTAGAAAATCAAGTCAATTGTGGTCAATTTGATTAAGTAATTCTTTAACTCTTCATATGGGTTTGGCCGGTTCGATTTGATTGAAGTTGTTTTTTGTATTTAGTCTTTTGGTTTTTCTTTTTTATGTGTGGTTGAGGTGAGTAGAAAGAGTATGCAACACACGAAAGTTTGAACGGGCTAAACCACAAACCGAGACAAAAATGTGAAATTACCAACCAAGAGTAAAAGGTGCGGTCAATGTTCGGAAATTTGGGGCGCAAACGGTACCGAACTGTTTATACCCCTATCTTCATCCCAACCACACATCTCAAAAAACAAGAAAAAAAAAAAAAAAAAAAACACTCATCCAAAATATCTTCCATGAGTAGTGCACCCCTGCAATTAACTTCATCAATAAACCCTATAAAACCAATAAAAACTAGAATAGTAACACTATTTACGCTTTCTATTCACAAGTTTAAGAGAAAAAAACTGAGACCATAGAATTGAAGTACCTCCAACTTTTGTTCTCTAAACCAATCCTCGAATTCAACCTGTGTGCCGCGAAGGTCACCGCCAGGATTCAACAAAAAGAATCCATCCAGGGGATCTATCAAAGGGAAGGTGACAGAGTTTCTCTCTGTTCTTTCCTTACTTTGGCAACACATATCGAGTGTGGCAGATATGCTTCCGATGGAAGGCATTCGGTAAACCTCCTGGTTCCTTAGTATGGGTAGATTTTCCCATGGAAGCATCTGCACATCATTACAACTTCAGATATTCGGAAAGAAAGGGAACTAAGTGCATCAATACTGAAAAAGATAACTATGTAGTTTTAAGTGCCAAGAATCGCTGGTGCAAGATTACGTCAAAGGCTGAGCAACAAGGCAACTCATGGCACATTGAACAACTCTGTCATTAATAGTGCAGTTACTGTCTAGGACTCCAGGTTACAGAAGTGACACTCACGTAGCTGAAGTGGAAAGATGTTAATCTCAATTAATCACGTATAATGGGATCAATTTATGAACATTAAGGAGTACTCTTCAGCATGCAACTAGTCTTCAAGTCTATGAAGCATGGGTGTGGCTATTTTCCAAAAACTAGAAGTGCAGTTGTGGGACAGGTTCGGAAAATTTACATGTGTATATGTCTAAATATTATTTGTAAGATACTCTTTTTCATGCAAATTTGAAAATAAGTACCAATGGTCCAAAATATATATAAACCAAACACATTAATGATTAACCATTCTACAAAATATGTAATACACATCACGTGTTCACAAATCATAAAGATGCACGTTCTTTTGGTTAAATTGTTGCTATATTTAGAAGAGCTCTCAACCGAAACTTTGAAAATGAATCTGCCACACCCACAAAGCACCCACGATGCACCCGGAGCGGGGGCGCAACCTCGCAGAAGCACCCGTGTTTCCGAGCATCAAGTCATAGTTGTTTAAGAAGGGAACCCACTCAGCCGCAAATATCCGTGAGGAAAATTATCATTGCTAATTACACAATCGCACAAGCAATTACGAAAGATAAATTTGTCCACCGGATGACGGAGATAACTTCAGCATCTCATAGAGCATATTTCAAGAATACATTGGTTCAACACATTTTTTCATCGGTTTACTATGTGAAATTATGGAAGAGGCCACAATCTATCCACAGTGAATCTTGTGTCAACACAAGCATTAAAGGTACAATACTAGGCATGACTGTTTCTGGTTTGAAGTATATGCAAGCAGAAAGGAGGCATAACTTCTAGGTCTGAAACCTGAAAGGAGATTTACTTCCTACTCTTGTAAAAAATATACTGGACATAGTGTAATAGTTAATTTAAACATTCATCGTAGTTCATTCGGACATTTAGTTTCTTCAAAACGTATGAACTCCAGAAGTAAAAAAAAGAAAAAACAAAAGAAAAGAAGTCTGGCTTCCTTCCTGTTGTACAACAATGAGCACGATATTTAACTAAGCTCCTTTCTGCTAGCACGTTCTTAGAACATACAACACAACTGGAAACGACCACTCATTCTGCTCTGAATATGTTACAGAGCTATTCTTGAGTGTTTGACCGATACAAAAGAATGTAAGCAAAATGTAAGTATGTCTAGTTTAAGAGGGTAGTATAAAAGCACTATTGGTGCAAAACACTGCTTTGTCTCAGAAAAATAAACTGGCCGAGAATAATTAGCTTACACGAGCAGACATAAGACCATCTCCAATAAAGTGCAAAATTCTGTGATAATGGTATAATATATCATTTTTCTACTCTAATGGAATGTGGAATGCTATGTAGACTGTCTGTTTTTTTGTAGTTTTATTCTTTTTACTGCAAAACTTAAATAGGTACAAGTAGTAGTTTCGACATTATCTGCACAAAGATATTTTTTTAAAGGGCATTGTCACTCAGCCTCTTCATTGATCCAGGTCACTACACTACTGCAGTAACTAGCTTGGTGACAAAAAGGTTTTTTCTGTATCAATCTTATCTAGAAAATATAATTACAGTAGTAAAAATGTCGCAGCCTCTATGATCACAATGTTATGTACTTTCAATTATTCCCACTTTTTAAGGATAATTAAATAATCTCAACTACAAGATAAAATTAGGTATGAAGTATTTAATAGCTGTAGCATATAAAATAATGTGAGATCGAGTAATAACATTGGTCCAAGTGAAAATGGTCAATCAATCAAGTTTCAGTAAATTTGGGCTAGCCCGGTTTCTGATTGATCAACTTGGACTGGGCTTGGGCAGGGCAAGCATGTTTCTAACTCGGGCTCAGGCGAGATGGGCAGCCTGAGCATTACTTGGTTAGGGCTAGGACACGGAGGGGGTGCACAAGGATCAGATCTGTGCTGATCAAGGTTGTATTCGATCCAATACGCGGTCTACAGAAAGGAAAAAATCTAACCCAGGTTGCGGACTGACAATAATTCAAAATATGTTCAAGTAATACATTAATATTATATAATTTCCCTTTACTATCCTTTAAGCTAATACATGAAATAGCTTTTTCCATGTACCAAAAGTAGTCTTTCCAACAATGATAAGTAATCACAATTCACAATACTCGGTAGAAGTTAAGATTTAGCCAATCATATTGTAGAAATAACAGAAGTAACATAACTACAGGTATAAACGGACAGGTTGGATTTAGCGGCTTGAGATTTCTCAATCCTAATTTGATCCGCAACACTACGGACCGGACTGGGTTGTGCATCGGAGGGGCTTGTCAGGGCACCCCTAAGGACAAGGGTGTCAGCGCAAACAACCCACCCGAGTTGCTTCTCGAGTTTTTAAGGTACTTGCTCCAACAGGGTAATGCATTTTACATAATCACATAGTTGTGGATTAAGTGAATTATTCAAAAGTTAGTATTAAAGGACAAGAGATAAGACATACACACCTCATTTTCTGCTAGCTATATAGAGAAGAAGATTCGTGTTATGTAAACTGCTGAATGATATGCCTAGCCTATTGGAGTTTATTATGTCCCAACGTCCTTAAATTTTTTGCTAACCAATTGGAGATACTTTCACACATCTATGGTCTAATTGTTGCAAATGAACAACCATAATAAATTAATAACGTTCAGAAGGAATATATTAAGAAGTTACATAAAGGAATAACAAACTAAAGACCTACCTGTACATCAAAGTCCAACACGAGAATTACTGGTTTTCTGTTGGGACACTCTTCCTCTTCAATTTCTTGTGCTGCTTCAACTGTAACTTTGAACACCTCCGTGGCCGAATTTTCAACTGGATCAGAAGATGTGTGCCACCCTTTCTGATTACCAGAATCCACTCCACCAATGGCACAACCATTACTCAGAAGTAGATGCAAACTGCACTCTTCACCTTCCGATAGGGATTTGCTATCGTGTAAGTCCAGTTCACATTCATCTTTCAGATTATTCACAAGTTTCTTTTTAACTGATTCTTGATGCTTGCAGCCAGACAACTCACCCAACAGCAAGTATTTCCAAGGGCCAAACCATACATCCTCTATATCCCTAAACAGTGAAAACATGCAAAGCTTTTTAGGTCATTGTATATCACATATCTAAACCGGTTTGTGACCTCTGTCTTTATAAAAGCTGTTTAAGTAGTTTAGAAGCAAAGGAATTTCAAATTAACTTCAGCATTTTTAAGATAATCAGACATACTAAAATATGAATGAAAAATAGCAATCATGTTGCAACCTGAGGGGATTACTGGCCCAACATCTAATAGATCTGAACAACTAGATTAAAATGCTTAGGCCCAAGAAGTTAGCAGTTAGTCACAAGATTCCACATATACAAATTCCCGACAGTGAATAAATAAATGTACGGAAGCATTTTGAGAAAGAGAATACCTACTTCAGGAATTTACCAAGCTGCTGATCAAGATTTTTCCGACGCGTCCACCACAATGCCCTACTCTTTTTTGTGTCTTCTAGGGGAACTGAAGATGATAGATAATTTTCCTCCAATATCATTCTATACACAGGGGCTACATCATCAACCACAGTATGAGCCCAAGGACATCGCCAGCCTTTGACAGAATGTTTGTCTTCAAAATGAACATCTGAGAGGCACAAACGTAAGACAAAATCTTTTAGCAATTAAGCATTTAAATAGGTAAACGTTCAATATATTTAATAAAAAAGGGTCAGAATTACCTTCTAAAACAGCATCCACTGGTAAAAGAACGACAACTGGCTGACTATTTAAATTCAAACGGGACAGTAAGATCCATGCATGAGCATGCATATCTAGCAGCTCATTTAAAAGACTAGACAAAGCATCTCCAAGCAGACTGATGCAAACGATTGGCGTACAAGGAAGGCCCTGGAGAAAACTTAACATGTATCTTTTAAGATCTTTAAGTGTCTCAGGGGCACCTCTGCAGTAGGGGGGAGGAGAGAGAGAGAGAGAGAGAGAGAGAGAGAAAGTCTGTCAAGCCTAAGTAAAAAAAAAAAATACAACTAATTTCATACATTTCAAACTAAATTAAGGGAAACCTGAGAACGTTGAGTGTCTCTGTAGGAATAGAACTTGAGCCAATAGAATGAGAATCCTGAGGAAAACAGAACAGACTTAGCAGAGATGACAGAATATGATTATTCAGTTGCATGTGAATGAATAACAAGTGTGCACCATATACGCAAAGGAGTTGAGCAATCAAGATTCATCAGGTAGTTTTTCTTCTTTCTCCTAAGCTAGCTATGCACCTCGTGAAAACCGAAACAAATAAAAAAAGTAGAAGGTAAACAAAATCTAATTGATAGACTAGAAGTCCAGATGTGACCTCTCAAATGCCGGCGGTAGTGTGTAAAAAAAAACACTGAGAAACAGAAATGGTAGATAGATAAAGGATAATAGTACAGTGGGCAAGATGTTGTGTGCGCTAGTGTATGGGTTAGGGATTTAAGTGTTGACTTTGAAAGGTTCTATTTTCGTACTGGAGAGTTGTTGGAAAATTTGAGGTGTCGCCTGCAGTCGAGTGGGGAGTTTAAGTACAATGAGCTATATTGCGTGACCAATTTCACAGACTAGATTGTTAGCTGTTATGTCCGTCAGGTAGTGTGTCATGTCTATCCATGTCTATCCAATCCAAATCATCAGAGTATTTATGACACAAAACACCCTTGTTATTTTAGCCTGTTACATGATGAAACAGGAAAAACTTCCCAGATGAAATGTACCATAAAAGAGGCGGGATTATAATTGGTAGCCATACCTCAGGATGCATTGACTCTTGGACTTTTAGCCTTCTGGTAACACTTGAAATTAGCTGATGGTTGAGATGTGTACCAAGTGAAGCTTGGTGGAAAAATGAAGCCCAGCGACTTTCAGAGAGTTTGCTTGGAGAGAGAAAGTGGGGGAAAAGCTCAGTTGAGGCAGAGAGTACAAAAACAGCAGCAAGCAGCCTGGAAACCTGTTATAATATCATAAACATCGAATGTAAGATATCAAGTATATATAGATATTGCGTGAATGAAGTAAAAACACACACACACAACTTAAAGCATTAAAGCTGAAGGAGATCCCGAATGTTGCTTTTCGAACATGAATGCCAAAGTCTAAAAGAGGTAAAATTCAAGGAACAGAAGACCCTAGCACAATAAATTTCCAGCAATAGTTCCAAACAGACAGTTAGTAACATTAACAGATTTCTAAGGCGCTTTATCATACTTGCAGGGAACTTGAGAGGTACCAACTTCTAGGCACAGCCAGTTACTCATGTTTAAGCGTATCAAAAATATAGATCGTTTATCAGATGTTCTCGAGTATACTTGGACCTTAGCAATATATGGTCTGCCATACATGTGGTCACTTATTCATGTCCAAGTAAATCCGATAGTTAATCTAAATTCTTTATCAGAATTTTCAAGTAAAGTTATGTGCTAGAACATAGCATCTTTCCTCTTCACATACATATACCAAACAGTTTCACAACCAAGAAGTAGTTTTATAAAATGAGCATGGCCGCCATTCCCACCGTCCTACTTCATATGTCGTTCTTTTTTCTCTTTGAAAGTCAGTCCAAAACCAAAAGTTGATAACTGTTCATTATTTCCTCCTTTATACGAATTCAAAATTCAATTTTGAACACAACCTCAGATTCCTAGCAAGTATTCAAGCTTTCCTTTAACTTAGTGGCATGCAAAATTAGTAGTGAAATTGAACCAGACGAGATTATGTCCTTGTGACTCAATTTTCATCTCTTAAAACCATTAGAATAATCAACCGTCCTCTAAAATCATTAGGGTGTGTAATGAAACTGATATTAGGATTGTTTAAGGCATTCAAAAAAATCAAGTTAGTGGCGTCATAACAGCTTGATTAACAGTCGATCTGAATTTGATACATTTCTCAATTCATGAACAGCGAGTATCACTGAAGTACTAAGAAGATCAATTCAACCATTCTCTTACTTTAAAAGTAAAACTCTGTGGCGAGCCTGTCAGTGACAATGTAACACACTACTAGAGGAATTGCCCTTCACAATGGACATATACCTTTTTATATTCAAATATGGGGCTTAAATCCAAGGGGCTTATTTGATGGTTGTTTTAAAAAATCTAAGCTGCACTTGTTTAAGAGGAGTCGTTCATCTTTCTTTTCCGAATTTTGTTCGGCTTTTCATTTGACAAACAAGAAAAATAGTCTGAAACAGCAATAAATGAAGAAAGCTTTTACCTTTTGAACGAGTGTGGGGACCTCACGGCAGAGAATAAAGGCCAGCATTAACCAATTGGTGATTTTAGATATCTGTTTGCAGGTCTTGTCACAACTATGGATCCTGTTAAGCACCAACACCATAGGGAAAAAAGACCTCAAATCAGAGGAGAAGTAAGCAAAATGTATACTTACCAATATATACACTGCCACAGTTTAAATATGTATAAAGAAAATAGAACAAAAATTCTAATTTGTCCATACGAATAAGGATATAAAGAGCAGTTTCAAAGCTAACCAAATATTCACTTTGTCCAATATTTCTTTGTCTTGGTCGACCTTTTACAAAGTTCTAGTAGATACTTGTGACTTGATAAATTTACTAAATCATCCTTTGTCCAGTGAGAATACTTGCCTTCAAAATTTAGTTGGGTTTACACTTTGAAATAAGGGTAGGGAGGATGTCACGGAGTGAAAGTAACCAAATTTAGGTATAGAACATGCATTTTGGGACTTGCTAAAAGAAAAGCAAGAGCAGGACGGAGGAAGTAACTCAAGACAACGGTTCTACCAAGGCAATGGTCCTAAATTTAGTATTACAGAAATTCACGGATCTAATGGAAGTACCTTATGTTGCCAGCTTAAGAGATATTTTATTAGCTTCAGATAATCAACTATGAAGTAGAAGTCCACTTCAGCATTTGTTTTAAATTAGACATTATTTCCTCTTATCATGGCATAGGTTGATATTCTTGGATGCTTTTTTTAATTTTGACTCGTAGGAAAAAAAAGTGTTGCCATATTACAGTTGGTACTAACTTGAGAGTGAAATTAAAGATCTTTACGTTAAACAGAAACTTAGTCATTTGTATCATAGTGACTCAACACATGACTGCAAGGATTGAACTTGATGAAGAAATTTTACGAAATTTGTGTTGATGAATAATACCTGCTATTAATCTTGCTTGGGAGACTCTTTAAAGTGAAAAAAGAAATGTTATAAAGTATTGTTGCCCGCTCAAGTGCAAACTGATCTCCTGGAATGTCCTTTCCAATCAAATCGGGCAATAAAGCAACCTCTGCAGAAGAGTATCCAGAAATTGGGTTCCTGCTCACAAGCAAAGAGGTGCTTTGCAAAATAATTTTTTGTGCTTCATGAATTTCTCCTCGAACGGCAAAGCATTTTCCTGCCAACCAACTAGATTAGGAAACAGCGAAGAAAGGAAGGGAAAGAAAGTATGGATATCCAAGGGCAAGGTCGGATCTGTTACTGGAGAAAAAAAAAAGAACGGAACATATGTATGTGTATGTAGCATATGCACACAAAAATATATATGCTCTCGCTCGTGTAGACAATGATAACATTAGAAGTAGGAGTTCAATGCTTACATTATCCAAGGGATATGAAACAACTAATTCTGAACATATTTTGTTAGCATACATGTAAAAGCTAAACTCTCTAAAAACTAGTAAATAACTCATGTTAAACAAAAACAGAGTTAAACACAAGCTTGCACAAAGAAAGAAATGACAGACAGAGACACATGCATAGGAAAACTAGGGAGTGAAATCGTGCACAACTAACAAATCGGCGTTTGCTGGTACTTGAACCCTGAACCTCTAAGTGGTATTTGAAGTACCGTATGTCTGGACCGAAGGGAAGAAAAGTTAATACCAAATCACTTAAATCACTGATTGTATCACTCGTAAAGCTTCATAGCAATCTACCTAAAAAATGTCCACTTACAAATGAGTTAAATCTGAAAGAGCTTTGGAAGTTTGACCAGTAAAAGAAGAAGCTTTAGTATACAAAGACAAATTTATAGCATTTGTATCTTTCACATCCTCCTATGGGGTGTCATGCAGGCAAGTACACAGTCAAGTCTTTTCAAGCTCAAATACGCTAAGGCAAAAAGACAAGCTGTGAAGAAATTTAGGCCTAAAACAAAAGGTAACAAGTACCCGAAAAAGTAACTATCTCAAACACATTGTTCTGTCATTAAAGATGCATTTGTTTCACATGTCTGAATTATCCATAACTAGTACTAGGGCGGCAAAAGAGCTGAGCCATTCGAGTGCCCCTCGCGAATCGGCTCGGTCAAGGCCCGGTTTGTGGACTAAATGAGCCAAGCCTGCGTATACATCAAAGTTTGTTGCGGGGGTGGGGTGTTCGTCTCGTAAGCTCTAGAGCCGGCTCGTTAGATAATTAATTATATATATGTATATATATATATTATAAATTATTGTCTGTACATGCAGAAACTCGAAGCTTGTTGATGTTCGAATTTAAGTTAATGATAAACTATTGAGTTGAAGTGCAACAAAGAATATGCTAACGAACATGAACATAAGGTTTCTTGTCTCTTTTTGCTTTCTTTTCTAAAATTTTAGTATCTATTGTTTGGATTGTTTAACAACCTTTCACGACGTGATTGAGACGCCACGCTTAGATTCTTCTTTCTTTGAAATGAACATTACAGAATGAATTTCAGATAACTGAATGCATTTATGATAAATTTGTGCATTTTACTTAATATTTTTGTTCATCAATAAAGAATATCTGTTAAATAGACATTTTTAGTTAAGGCTGTTGGCTGTAAAAATTATTACTTCGTACTTACAGACGTTTTTGGACGAGCTCTGGGGCCTAATGAGCTTGAAAGCTCGATCTCGAGCTCCTTAGTTGACAAGCCCGAACCAGGCTCGAGCCGAGCTGGAGCATGCATATTTTTTTAGAGCCGAGCCTGATCCCAACATGTCAAGCTCGGAGCAAGGTCGAGCCGAGCCGGAGCCTAGATTTTTCTCTAAGGAGCCGAGCCCGAACCACGTAGTATTCGTCCTCGACTCAGCTCGTTTGCACCCCTAACAAGTACTAAACTGAATTTGAGTAGAATATGTGGAAGTGCAAGCAGTTCTAAAACTCATTCTACACCTACCAAAATTCACGAACCATACCTAGCTTAGAGAGAAGCCTCAGCGAAAGATGCCTGCGAGCAAGTTCCCATTTCATCCTGACGAAACAGGTCACACATCTGGATTCCTTAACTTCAAGAGGAAGGCAATAAAAGCACTTCTTTTTGTTGCATACACATGAAAACTTCTTAGTACACTTATCAGCAGCACAAACGCAGTCCTTCCCAGGATTGCTAAAAGGATTTTCCCAAGAAGAATCATTAAGCTTTTGTAAAGCTGAATCGTAGTGAGTTTCTGCATCATGTGATCTTTCGGAAAGAGCATTTTCAACAGTATTCCAACTACGGCTTCTATATAAATCTCCCAGTTGCAGGTCAATGGTAACTTCAGATAATGTTCTGCACTTTGAACATGTAAAAGATGCTAGTATTTTCTTGTCACTTAATTTTTGCTTGGCGTTTGAAAGCTCACTTTTTGCCAGATCCCATAGCTGCTGCTTGCGGTACAATCTTCCTAAAGAAGTTTAGAGGCACAGCAAGTTTATCAGCTAGCACATTTGAACTAAATGGTTTAAAGATTAGGCATAGAGAAACAGTAAATTTGACAATACACACCTAAGCCTGAAGAGAATGCGACTTCAAACTGGGCTAAGCCTTGCATATTTGATATGTTCTTTCCCCATTTTAAAAGAGTGTCAGCCTCAGGTCCATTTCCAATAAGTTCATGGATGACTCCCAGCTGTTTTGAACCATAAATTTCAGTATCATGAAAGCTACAAAAAAACATGATCCATTGCCTCTGATAACAGAAAACTTGAGGATGGGCAGGACAGACCTGGAATGTGCTTTCAAGATAACACTGTAATGTATTCCATGGAGTAAGAATACAGCCTTCAAAGTCACATACAATATTATCACGGGGCCAAATCGCTGCAGCCACTGATCCATAAATTTCGAATGTACTAAGAGTGTAACCACGTTTCTGAATGAGTACCCCAGTTTCATCATATATTTCGTTCTGCTCCCTGACAGAATACTTGAATCTCTCTTGGAAGAGTTTACTGCGTAATACATGGGCTTCATTTGCATATGAGAGAGCCTATAAAATTGATGGGATGTATTATGTTATGAAAGTACAATCATGTTTCCCATGGTGCAGCATTTACACAATCACTCAATTAACAACTGAAGTAAAATCCAGGTTAAAACAGTTTGACGGTGCCGAGAAGTTGAACCTATTTGCAAAGAGAAATCTTTCTTCCCTCCCGCTAATGTACCGTAATTCTTTCTTTATAGTTTTGCTTTTGCGCAAGTCAGAATGAATAGAAGAATATAATCAAAATGAATTTGCAGTCAAACAGCTAAAGAAACCACTCATTACATGAGGCAGTTGTACAGTTACAGTCAAAGGCAGCGTTTTGTAATCTTTATTGACAAAATGACACTGTGTTTATTAGTATAACTTGTAATTAATAAAAGGGTAAATTACAGATAACTAACCCGTGGTTCATGCTCTGTTCTGTTAGCTTACCTGTGGTTTCAAAAGTTTCACTTATGTGACCCGTGCTTTGCTCCATGTTGCACATAACATTTCCGTCCAAAAAACTGTTAAAATATTTATTAAAAATGCAAAAACTACCCCCAAAGTAAGCTAAATAACTAACATTCAACAACATACACACACAAACTCTCAGCCCTCCCACTTCATCTCTCCTAAATATCTCACACTTCCGCCACCGCCGCCAAACCCACCACCACCACAACACCCATAGTTACCACTACCACCATAACCAAACTTGAACTGATTTTGAGCAATCAAAAGCTAATTGAGTAACATCATATGGAAGAATATATCAAATCAGACAAATTTTCGGTAGTACTGGACTTGGAAGAGAACTATAAAAAATTCCCCAAAACTCAACTTAAGCCCCTCAAATCTAACGCCAGAAATCAAATGCCAATGTCCTACAATCCATGCACAAAATAGAACTAGAAGCCCTCAAAACCAGTCATAATACTGAACGAGAAGCCCCAAAAGCAACACATAAAATTGAACAAATACCTCTCAATTTGAACCCATTAAATTGAATAAAACTCTCATATTAAACCTGTAGAACTATGATAACCCTTCAAATTATACCCATGCAATCTGATCCAACACCCCTCAAATCCAACCCTGATTCCCAGAATGTCACTGCAATACCTTCAATCATTCAACTATTCTAGAGATTAGATGCAAAACATTAAGAGAGAGAGAGAGAGAGAAAACTGTATCTGAACGTGTACCAAGTGATTGAAGACTCTGAACTTGAAACCTGGTCGAACCAAAATAAATTGGAAACGTATTGAAGCTAGAATCAAAAGCAACGACCCAATCAATGAAAGCAATCAATTTTTTTAACGCCAGAGACAGAGATTGCGGACTAGTCTGCATCAATGTAGTCACCAGAGCCTAAATCGATCAGTTGATGGCCTAGTAAGCAAATCAAAGTTGTTGAACACCTGAATCCACATCCCAATTGAAATCATATTTAACCCATTCCGAGATCAGGTTTACTAGAATAACAGATCTTGGTGGTCAGGCGTTTCCTGTTCGGGCTGCGGTTTTGGGAAGGATGGTGGCACTGTCATGGGTGGTGGTCGGCGACGAGAGAAGAAGCAAAGAGACTGGGAGAGGAGGGTGGTGGTAAAGAGACAGAGGCGGCAAGTTTGGAGAGGCTTTCTTGTTATATTACTTAAGTTTCGGTATTTTTTACAATTCACAATTTCAATTATTAACAGATTTTTTTGACGGAATTGCTGACTGAAAGACGGAGCAAAACACAGGTCATGTAAGTGAAACTTTTGAAACCACAAGTTAGCTAACAGAACCGAGCCCAAACCACAGGTCAGTTATCTGCAATTTAATACATAAAGAAATTTGGATCGCGACAAGCCTAGCTGTAAATAACTATTTTATTCACCTAGCAATCTTATCTATCGATATTTACAATATATATAGATATAGATATATGTATATTGTGCTATCCTATCAGGTAGGTCAAAACAGAAATGGGTTCCTTCCTGTATTGGACAATATAACACCTCATTTGTGGGGGAGTAAAACTCAATTCCTTTTTCTAGCTGAAAAAGCATACTGACAAGGAGTCTGCTTGCTTGCAAGGGTTTTAGGTGAGTTTTTATATCGTTTAAAGAAATATATTTTCATGAAATGTACCTTCTGCATTTTGGGTGCTAAAATTATGAGAAAACAACTCACTTCAGTTTGACATAACTTTAAAACTAAAACAATCCAGACATTTAATGTGAGTATCCTAGAAAAAGGATTTTTGAATCAACTCAGACATCAGTTTGTTAGTAATTGTACTTTTAAATGGTAGATGACACATTGACCCCCAATGTTTTATATTTCATATAATGACACCGACCCCCTCGTTGTTTGACGAATGACACCATGTTCCTCTATTTTGCCAAACTTCTAAGCACTTTTACCCCCTCCGTTTAATTCTGTCACATTTTTTACAGTTTTCCCTAATCGTGGAAAAAGTCCTTTGTACCCTTGAGTAACCAGTAAATATTACCACTGTCTACCCATCAACATCACCGCCACCACACCAATGACAACATCAGCACCACCAACCAACCAGCTGGCACCTCCATTATTTACAAAAGCCCAAATCAAAGTTCAAACAGGAACAATAATTATCTTCTTTGGATTCTTGAAACATTAAGCCCTCCAGAACCCCATCATCTCCTCTCACTCCTCCATTCCCTCTAAATCTATTATTCATCATCTTGTCAACCCCAAACCTGTGTTACCACAATTCACTTGTACCCCAGGAAATTGTTTATTATACCACTCGTTTCGAAACATGGTACTACTTGTTCTTGTGTCATTTTGCTACTCAAATCACATGGTCGAAGTTGCTGCATGAAAAGTCAAACTTGGCTACTAATATGCGACAGAGGGAGTACGTACATTACTCGAACTTTTTGACTCCAAAATACTGCAGAAATTGAATTGTTTGATTGTTAATGATCTTGGAAAAGTTATAATGTGCCTACCGAAATATCCAAAGAAGCCTACCCCTAGCGTACCAAATTCCATAGGGAATAGCATTCCGGGTTCCCATACCAGTTCCAGGAACCGGAGTGATCCCCCTTCCAGGTAACATTACCCCAAACCCAACTAATGTTCACCACCACCCCCATCATGGTCCTCCATCTGCACCGCCACCAAAGCTTTTTCTCTCTCTAAGCACCAATCCTTTCCCTCTCACCTACTTTGCCTCTGTCTCTTCACTAGTCTCCTCACATTTCCCAAACCCAATAATTTGGAAAATTTAAATCATTTACAACCCATCATCGATACACAGAATGTAATAATTCTACATCACCTCCACCACTACCTAAACCACTGCCCAACCAATACCCCTAAACCAGATTCCTAATAGACAACCCTCAAGTTTTCAAATTGCTATAACCAATCTATGCCTCACAAACCACCAGTCTCTCTGTCTCACACACCACCACCTCCGCTGTAGTCAGCAACCCCAATCCAAGCAAGTTGCAGTCACCGCCTAATCAACCACACCCATTGGCCCTAAAAACCCAATCGAACAACGTTTCCGACCTCCAAACCAAAACCAACTCAAATTCTAAAATCCACACACGTACGAAGCAACCACCATCCACTGCCTCCTCTGTAACTAGCACCTCTGAAGAACCTGCGGCCATGCTCAAACCAAACCAGAAGGCCGCACAATTTCATGAGCCAAACCAAACCAAGAACATCCTAATTGGGGGTACCGGCGTTCGAGGGTTCAAATTTATTGCTTTGAATCTCTTGGGGATGGAGGTGATGGCGGCGGTGATTGGGCTGATGGGTTTTTGGCAGTAAAGAGAGGGGGTGGAGGGAGTGGCGGTGTTGATGTTATTGTCGGCGGTGGTGGTGTTGTGTGCTGGTGGTGGTGCTGGGTGCCTGGGTCTGGTGGACTGTATTCAGGGTAGAGGGAGAGAGCTTAAATTTGATGTTGGTGGTGGAGATTGGTGAGGTAGATGAGAGAGAGAATTTAATGGTGAGGAAGAGTGTGATTGGAGTATGAGAAAAAGAGAGAGGTCAGAGGTGTCTTGTGACTTTGCTATAATACTGGGGGTAAAATGTTTTTTGAACACCAACATTACAAGGGGCACTCTGCTAATTGCCAAAGAACGAGGGGGTCAGCATCATTGTGTCAAAACACAGGGGGCACAAGTGTCAGTTACCTGGCTAATAGTAGTAGCCAGGTACCCAGTTTGGGGGGAAAGGGCACCCGGGTACCAAATTTTACCACGAATGTGTCCTTAACAAAGATTCCTGGTTGGGGGAAAGGGTACCCAGATTGCTTTACGCCCGATATTTTAGAGATGTGGCTCCCTTCGCTTTGAAATGAGCTAGGTTTCTTTTTGAAAAGGTTACTGTTTTTTCCTAAGGTACCTGGATTTTACTTGCTCTTCAATCTTATGGTGCCACAACATCTGCTTTGCACTATTCGGACTGACAATTTAGCCAATAATATTGGTCTCTGTTTTTTAAGCGGCAAGCAAAATCCTTTTGCCTAAAAGGTAAAACATGTAGAGAAGTGTTCAGAAAAAGTTACAACTAGTTAGGGTCAGAGTTAACTTTGTTGCTGGTTTGTTTTTAATTTTTTGCAAACCGATCCTTTATAGCAGCTCTTTGAACGAGATCGGGACTAAAAACGGTTCGTTCTGGTTGTTCAAAAATCATAAGGTGAAAGGAGAACTTTAAGGGAGCTTCCAGAACACTTTTGGACAATTACCCCCCCCCCCCCCCCAAAAAAAAACCACAAAAGAAAGAACCACGGTTACTATAAATATGGGTTAGAGAATTACTCCCTCCGTCCCATTTTACTAGTCCACGTTTCCTAAAATGAGTTTCCCATTTTAGGTGTCCACTTTTCATGAGTTACATACTTTATACTTTACTTCCCACTATACCCTCTTTTAAATTCTTGCTTTTTCACTTCCCAATAAAAGTATCACATAAGGGTACAAGACAAAGGACAATATAGTAAATCTGACAAGTCAAAAACATCTCCTTAATCCATGTGCAAAAGGAACATGGACTACTAAAACGGGACGGAGGGAGTGTATGAGAAGTGGCAAGCCTTCAATCAAGATACATAGCAAGTTATGGAAATATAACCTGAACTCGCACACTGAAGGGCCATCTAGTAGGAACAAGCCAAATAATCACAATCAGAGTGGAAACCCCGAGGTGCAGGTGTAACAATAGGTTATCTGTAGATTCTAGTCCTAGGTTCGTGAACCATGTAAGAAACCCTATCAATTCCTTTCATTATCTTTTCCTACACAAGTGCTAGGTTATACAGATATCGTAGAAAAAGTACCCACTGTCCCATCTCTGTTAACCCACTGGAGAAATACAATACTACCAATTAATCGATCGCCTTCCTTAAATTAATCAACTGAAGCAGCTAGGTTACACTTTCTCGAAATCCATTGTTTGAACTGCTGCATGAAAAAAAGAAAGAAAATTGAGAGAAGTTTACGGATACCTAGGGGCCGCACCTAATAGTTCTTACAACCATACTTCAAAACTACACTTCCATGATTAGAGAGGTCGAAAATACAAACAATATGTATCTTTTAACAACTTAAGGAAAAGACCTAGTGAGAATCTAAATTGATTCTTATTTCAATTACTATGTTACTAATAGTAAAGTAGTGTGACAATGACAAAGATGACACTAGGATGTGGAATGGGATTATAGTGTCGTACCGTCGTACAACAGGTTCTATACTTCTATACTGTAGCATTATGCTATCAAAAAGTCAGTTAAAAACAAGATTCAGTGATATGGAAGTTCTGGGGTTAGTGTACCGGAAAGCGCAAGGTCTTTTTAGTGAAGTTTTAGTAGCATGAACAGTATCTGAATATGAAGGTGAAAGAGAGGACAGAAGAAGAGAAGAGGAAGTTACCGTCACAAAAGGCATCGGCTTATTTACATAAAAGTGTTGACCACTAGATCTCAAAGCAACAGCCAAAAGGTGACATTTACTAGCTATACTTTAGTCTTACTAAAGAAACTATAATCCTTAACTATCAAAGCTGAATTTACAAACTAGGACCCTAAAATACTGAAATAATGTAATGAAATTCTCCTAATAAATACTGATGAAATAGTATGTTCCGGCAGCTTCTTAACAAACAACTCACGAGATAATCAGCATTTAACACCAAACTCTATAGCATGGCATATTGATTTTCCCCATTAGAAATCCCAGTTATATGTTTTCTTTTCTTTGACGCTCTGCTTGGTACTGGAAATCACAAATGCAATAAAAAATGGAAATTGAAGCATCCATGTCTTCTAGTGTACACATGAATAGATAAATTGAGCTTAGAAACATTGATTAAAAAGCATATCACGGTGCTCACCTCAGTTAGTAGCCCATTTGAAAGCATTCTTTCAGACAAGTCGTGGTAGAGATGTGAAGCAACAAAAATGGAATCGCCACATAGAGGAACCTAAAATAGGCACAAAAATATCTAAAATCCTTATTAACAGGTGAAAATGCCAATTACAGCAAAGCGGTTTGGAATAGCTAGTTAAAATACCTTACCCTGGATGCAAGATCTGAAGCAGCTTTCTTGACTTCGTCAACCTTTAGCCGCCACGATGTATTCATGCACGTTGTCCAGAAATCAATCGATCTGGAAAGTTCACCACAGTGCGGTGACAAAGATGTTATAATTGCCTCACTCACAGGTGAAGTACAAAGACCATGACCAAGCCTCTTGCATTTCCATAACAAAGCTAAATATTTCTCCTGTGACACGTTCCTTCTTTTAAACAATCTAATCAAAAGCTCATATAGCCTAGTTTCAAACTTGGTGCAACCCTGCAGATGAAAAAACAGAACAAATTATGTCCAAACCAATGCAAGTTTATTTAATAGCTTCCAGATTGTAATTTCAGGAATTTTTTTACAACTCACCTTTATGGACAACATATCAATAACATGATACAGCAGAATCAACATACTATCATAAACTTTATCACACTCGCAATCCTCTAGGAAACAATCTTGACTCTGCCACAGATCTAGTGCTTTCTGAATGTCTTCGAAAGGAAGCTGTTCAGAAACAAAATCTGGTGAACTTTACAGTAAAATAAATTATTTTCACAAGTTAATGTGGTTTTGAGCCTAGACAATAATCCATACTTATTTACTCCTTACTAATAGAGACCAGGGATAATGAAAACATGGAATGAAAAGCAAACCTTGTCAGGTTGAGCCTCCTGCTTACACAAAGCACATAGTAAATATGCTGAAGCTTGCAGATGAACTATTTCAACATTCTTGCCAACCTGTTTCGACATCTGGAACCGACAGAAAAACAATAGCAGGATTAACACAATGCAAATGAACATTTTGAAAGTTTTGTTAAGCACCAGAATTCAGTAGGCTTATGATCATGAACAGCGTGGAATAGCAAATATCTCACCATTGAAGTTATCGCTTCTGACAAACACTGAATACAGTCATTGAGCTGCTCAATACTGGATGACCTTAATTCCCTGCCCTTTGTGATGAGAACTTTGGATCGCTGTATGTAGCTATCGTTCGTGACATAAATATCGGCCAGGAGGATGGATATGATATCCATTTTCATCTTCTTACATAATAATGGGTTCAGGGCACTCATTTCATTATATGCTAAAAGTTCCTGCAATATAAATATATAGGTCAACAGAAACAATACAAGAACATCCAACGCAAACGGGAAGGATAGTAAGAAATTGCTTGAAATTCCAAACGCATAAACATAAAGTAGAGGTTGAACCTGCTCTGAAATTATGCCTGCAGATTTTTTTGACACTTCCCCTGAAGAAGACAGCAAAGAATACAATGTTGCAGCACAATTAACTCTTTCAGGGTCCTTGCGATGTTTACACTCAATCTGTGAAACATATAAAGTCAATAAGCAAAAAATGAAATAGCCACAAACTCAATTAGATTTCAGATATTTACCTTAACCCACTGTTTCACCAAGGTAGCTGGAACAGGCAGCTTACTGGAGTCACTAAAGACACTTCGTACTTCACACCAATTTCTGAGACTACTTACTACAAGTGTAGTCATCTCAAGATGAGTGCCGCATTGATAAAGCAAATCAAGAAGAAATACACTTGCAGCACAAGCCTCACCAACAACTTTAACAACATCTGCTGGCACTTCACTTTGTGGTCTTTGTAATTTATTTACGAGAGCCCATGCTACCAAGCAACATACCTTCAGAACCTCAGAAGCCTGTCAAGAACCATAGATTAAAAAAAATGAAATTGACAGAAAATCCTGACTGTTTAATTTTGGACGGATCCAATTATTTATTCAAAAAAAATATTGGTCCGTCGCTTTTGAATTGTGAGATTCACAGATCGTAAATTTATAGAACTTATTATAACAACATTTTGATGCTACCAAATAAAAAATAATCCAGTCAATATATAAAAGCATTAATTGCAGGGGTGAAGTACCTCTTTCACTTGATTTTGCCTGTGAAGAGTAACTCCCATGTTGTGAAGAGATGCAAATAAAAATTTAAGATCATTTGCCTGAGCCCAGCGAACAGAAATAACTTGCTTTATAAAAGCAATATTTTCCTACAAAGGTCAATTATAACCAGTCAGCACGTGGTGAACCCAAGTACTTCCAAAATGAACAGTTGATGGGGCAAAAATCACGACATTTATTAGCTTAGAAGATATCAAACCTTCAGGTAAAGCTTTGTTCTGAAAGAGAGAGCCAAAGAAGCCACGGCCACATGTCGTATGGTTCTGCTGTAATCATCAAATTCATTCTTCTCCCATTCAAATGTGCTGCAACAATTAATGAAACAATACAATGAGCTTTTTATGGTGCACTGACTGATATAAGAAACTACCCAATGCAAAAATTATCATCCAACAGATTCCAGAACAAATACTTCAGTTGCCTTAACGATTTACTCCAACACTAACTGAATGGAGAAGCTTCTATACATTCTTGTTCATCTTCTTCAACTTCTCGAGGATGTTTGGAAGGCAATACTAACTTAGTATAAAGTAAAGAACAGACTTTTAGGTAAATTACGGTGTCTGGGGAACAATAGATTGCCCAGAGACTATAACTGTTACTCGGACCCTTCAATATCCACATTCGAAATAATCATGGTCAAGGAGAAAAAGGCAAAAAGAAAAAAGTCGCAACTATCATGTAAATAAGTAACAGCACTGCAGAACATACTGGTCTGTGATAGGTATAATATTCAACCAACCTGTGACAACAAAGAAAAACAGAACAAAATTGATGGAATGTTTCCTGAATATCAGATAGCTTGGCAGGTGGGGAAACATCTTGACTTTCAGAGATTATCTCTTTCCTTGCTGAATTAACGAATTCAGCAAGTGGCTGGCAGCAGAATCTCAGTGCATCACAGTAAGGTCGCAGGTATAAGTTTCTATCTTTCGCTTTGCCTGCTATGGAGGCAACTCCATTTGTGTCTAGTCGGGAATGTATTCCGCTAGCAGAATCTACAGAATATTTGCATTCAACGTTCATTTGCAAGTCATCATCTCGGCTGCAAACAGAAAAGTGCAGTTTCAGTCTGCCGAGCAAAGCAGCCAGATCATGACGCGCAACCTTACCAAGTGGAACTCCAGTCACAGATCCACAGTCCATGCTTTTCATGGTTTGTCTGTTACCCTCTACTAATGGACAACAGCTGTAACTTAAGAGCAGCCCAGCAGCGTAGAGCTTGATAATCAGATTACATGGCGAAAAATCCTGCAGAACATTATTAATTAGCATTTGAAAAGGCGTGCATGCATGCTATACCAGAAAAATTAACAACACCAAGTACCTGAAAAAATTCATCGGCCTTCTTCTCACTGAGATATGTGGCAAGGCTACAGCACAGAGTTTGTGTTGTTGTTCGACATTTATTACAACAATAATGGACAATTTCAAGAAATTCAACCATGGTGATGTTAGATGCATCCTGTGGAAAGAAAGTTATGTTATTACTAGCAACAGCTGCTTATAGAAGTTAAATCACAAACTTCAACACTTATCTTCTATATATGAAAATATGTTCTCTCTTTCTTCTTGGACAGAGGGGTCAAACATGTACTCATTGAAAGATGCAACTTATGCAGACAGTTTATGAAATCACAACTTTCAAGTTTCAACATTTAAATCGCAAACTTCAACACTTAGCATCTATACAAATTGGCTCGACTCTCTAGGACTAATTTCCATGAAATGAATATGAATTACTAGAGATCCAAACGTATATCTTTCAACAAATCAGAATGATAGATTAAGTAATTTTATGATATGGTGATATCCATATCTACATAATAGCACTGTCCACGATACAGGAACCTGTCTTCAATATCTAAATCTGCAAGCCCTAAGCCCCTGCCTAACTATTGAGGTGATAGATTAAGGAAATGTAAGTCTACAACCTAAGAGAAGAAAATGGGATTAAACATCCAATCTACGGTTCACATAAGAAAAAATGCTACCACAAATTAGGATGTTATTCTCAGACAATTCTTATAAACTGAAAGTTTCGAATATGTGTATGGGAATAGGACACCATACTTAACAATTAACTTATGGTGCCATATGCAGAGGACGTAATTCTATACAGAGAAAAATAAAAAAGAGTCAACACAATTGCTTAGTAATCAACAATCCTCTGAGAATAATCCAAACCCAGAACAACTCTTTATACAAGTTACCTTACATTGACTGGCCATGCAGTCCAATATAGAAATTAACACGTCTCCAATCCCCGAGTTACAGGCATCTGATTGAGACAGCAGAGAAGAACATGCCCTGCAAGCGAACTGAATGAAAACTCGGTCAGGGAGTTGTACGCATGCAAAATTTTATCCTAGGACATGGAATTTCAAAGATGGGAGCAATATTTCTTATTTTTCTGCATCCAAGTGGAGACATTTACCTTCTGCATTTGATCTTTCATACATGATCTCGAGTACTCTGCACATGTTGCTATACAAAACTCAGACACGAGATTGCTCTTGAAAGTCTTCATCTCCCCAACCAAAAACAAAGTGCATCTACTTAGATATGACACAAGCGCTTTGTGTAATCTGTCGTGTGCACTTGAATCTAAAATCCTGTCCAAATACGATCGAATAAATCCCATTAGAGAACTATTCAGCTTAATTTCAGCATCGTACCAGGACACATCAAATTCAGACATTTACTAAATAGCAAGCATAATGGTCAATGTATCAACTCTACATAATAAGGGACAATAGGGATTAGTGTATCCCAAAATATGACATGTCGAATAGCTTAGCCCCACTATCAACTCTACATAATAAGGGACTGTGGGGATTAGTGTATCCCCAAATATGACATGTGGAATAGCTTATCCCCACTATCAACTCTACATAATAAGGAACTATGGGGATTAATGTATCCCCAAAATATGACACGTGGAATAGCTTATCCCCACTATCAACCATGAAACTTTAAACTAATTCCCAACACACTTTGAAGATAAATGTCCTCTTTGGGGTTATGCACTAGTTGTATATGAACTCGAAATAAAGATAATCAACAACACACCTGAACCAGGGTTGGACATCTTCCACCAAATTGAGCAATCTAAGCTGATCTTCCTCTTCTTTACTCTTAATCATATAATTACACTTCACAATCGTCACAACAATCTCCACCACCAGCGAAGCTAAATCACTCCCTGGAGCCTCTTTACCAATTTCCGGCACAAATCTCGCCTTCTTCTTCTTCGCCGCCTTCGATTCAACACCCTTAAAACTCTCCAGAATCGAAAACCCCTCTTCCTCAGCCTCCACATACCTCTCCCACGCCACCAAGCAGTGAAAGTAACGAACCCTAATGATCTGAATGAAATAGGGTTTGGCCGAGAGCTGCGAGGAGATGCAATCCATACAATCCAAGCAGAGTTTGTAGACATGGAACAATTCGGAGGCTAGGGCTTGGTCGAGTTTGGGGGTTTCGGAGAGGCGTTTGGGGAGGAGTGATAGGGTTTGGCTGAGGAAGGAGTGGAACGTTTTGGCGAGGTCTCGAGGGTCGGGCTTTTTGGATCTCTTGGGCTTGGAGAGGAGGTCGGTGAATGGGGACAGGTGTTGGCGGACTTGGTGGTGGATGTGGCGGAGGTCGGAGGAGTTGAGCTTGTTGATGAGGGCGGCGTCGGAAGCCATTGGAGAGGGTTGAGAGTGGAGAGAGAGAAGAAGAAGAAGAAGAAGAAGAAGAAGAAGGAGAAGATTGGGCGCGAGTACGGCTTTTTTCGAATTGTTTGAAATGGTTGGGTGCGAGAGTGTAATTTTCACGAGATCTATCGGTATTCGACTGCGTCTTGTTGAAGCTTCTAGTTTGAATGAATGACACTTTCATCCCCTATAAGTTTGGAAAAGAACGCTTTCACCCCTTCAGTATGTCGAACTTCACGAAACTTAAATGTGACCACGTTAGTCTATATTGAAATATAGTGGGTTTGTTTGGATGAGCTTAAATGAACATAAATTATATCAAGACACTTGCATCTCATTTTGAGATCATGTTAGTCTATCGGTGGGTTTGGTGTGGAGTTTTTAGATTTTAAGCTGTCTTTTAAGATGGTGTGAAAAAGTTCGTAACACAAGTTTAAGAAAAAAGATGTATGGATTTGATAAAAAAAAAGTTGGTGATGATAAAAGTTAGTGGTGTGACAGTTTTGTTGTTTAGTGAAAGTTACCATTATGCTCATTTTGTCTATTTATTAACAGTCATTGATGTGACAGTTTTGTTGTTTAGTGAAGACATTATTGTCATTTTAATGATTGAGGAGAAAAAGATACAAAAAAATCCACCCAAACCCAACTTTTTTCTTCCACCAATTCCACACTACAACTTGAAAAATCAAAATCCAAAATCCACTCAAAAATTTTCATACCAAACCTTTGCAAAAAATCCAAAAAGCAGTTGATTTTGGATTAAAATCCACAAAAAAAGTCCATACCAAACCCACCCTAAAAGCTAGCACAGAAAAAGTCATACAAACCTTTCAGAAAAATTCAAAACAGATTAAAAGTCCAAAGTGGATTAAAAGCTGAAAATAAGTCATACTAAACCGACCCCATATTTGCAGGTGACCTTGGGTGGGTTTGGTGTGGACTTTTTTTGGGGATTTTAATCCAAAATCATCTTTTCTGCTTTTTGAGCTTTTTGTGAAGGTTTGATATGAACTTTTTTGAGTGGTTTTTGGATTTTGAATTTTCAAGTTGTAGTGTAGATTTAGTGGAAGAAAAAAGTTGGGGTTGGGTGAATTTTTTGTGTCTTTTTTTCCTCAAATCATGAAAATGAACAACAAAACTGTCACATCACTGACTTTCAATAAATAGACAACAAAGGATATAATTGTAACTTTTACTAAACAACAAAACTGTCACATCAATGATTTTTTAATATCACCAACTTTTTTTACCAAACTCATACATCTTTTTTCTTGAAGTTTTGTGTCACTGACTTTTTTCACATCATCTTAAAAGACAACTTAAATTCCAAAAAGTCTAAAACCAAACCCATCCTTAGATTTTGGCTTTTAGATTGTAGTGTAAAAGTCAGTTCTGAAAAAAGTTAGGTTTCGTGAACTTTTTTGGACTTATTTCGTCTTAAACAATAAAAATGATCAATTTACCCTATTTTTATTTTGTTTTAACATACTACGACATCTAATAAGACCTACCATAATTTTATTAGTAAATAAAAAAAATATAAAGTGGTAATTTGCACTGACAAATAAAAGTGTTGCATCACTAACTTTTTAACAGCATAATTTTTTTTCACCAAACACATGCATCTTTTTTTATGAACTTCTCTGTCACGAATTTTTTTCACAACAACTAAAAAGTTTACTTAAAAGTTCAAAAAGTCATATCAAACCCACCCATAAAGATGATAAACAGATGACCTATATAGTTTGGTAATTTCAAGAATATATGAGGAAATTATGGGATTACCAAAAAGTAAGAAAAAACTAGAAAAAAACCACAGAAAGATTTTTTTTTTCCACATGCCTAAACTTGAAAAAAACTGATTTAAAAACTATATTTTAAACCACCCCAACCAAACACAAAATAAAAACCATTTGATTTTTCCACCAAAAACCAAAAAAAAACCAATGTGCCAAACGCACCCATGAATCTAAACTTTGGCAATTTCTTATCAATTGGATCCAATTATCAAACCTTCAAAACTAATAAAAAACAAGATTCTTGAATGTTGAGCACCTCGGCACACATAATAAATAGAGAAGGTGAAACCTGACAGCCTTGTCTTATGCCACATTCATTACTATAGAATCCTTGGAGGCGAGCCACTAATTACACCGTAAATCTGACATTGGTGATGCACTCTTTCATCCATTAATTTTTTCTCTGAAATATCAAACCACTTGAGAGTGTTGCTAATAAATTTCGATTCAAGTTTTGGGTGAGATCATTGACCGGACCCAAAGCATGCAATGATCCCTTATTTTTTTTGCACGAAATCAAACCACTTAAGGGTGTTTCTACTAAATTTCCATTTATGTCCTATTTCAGTTATATATTTTGCAAATTTTTCATCTTCTCTTTGAATTTTTTAGATATTGTTTACATGTCTTATTACACCTACAACTCTGTGGACAAAATTGATGACGCATCTCCGTTTTTCAGCCATTCAACCATTGATTTTTGCATCCAGAAAATTTATCGTCTTTTATGTAACTCTTGCGAGAGGTTGTTTGCCTATGGATAGTTTATTGTTTTTTTTATAATATACAAATTTAATTTTTAGTTCAAAACTTAAGGAACAAAACGTTATGTGATTTCATCAGTAACCCAAGCCCAACCAACTATTAAAGAATATGGCTATAGGAAAACTAAAAATTACCCATCCAAAAATGGTCGAAGGACAAGTTGAGTTTTCTTTTCATTCTCAATAGCATCAAGATTGTTCTTTAGGACCAATTTATTTAGCTCAACAACCTGACTTTGGTCTGTGTGACTAAATGGTCCATGTTCCATTTTTTAGAGGTTTTTTAATAATTTCCATTTGCAAGATCAACTTGTCTCGAGGTTCTCTTCCACGTAACAAATTTCAAGCTTCAACAATGACTCTTCCACAAGTTCTATCTCTGATCCACATTTCTTCAAATATGAAGGGTCTTGGTCCTTTCTTGATATATGGATCTAAAGCAAGAACTAAAATCAAGTGATCTAAATAATAAGTTGGTTTGCGTGAAATGGAGTTATCCATGTGTCACCACAAATATATATATATATATATATATATATATATCTGTTTAACAGTTGTTCCCTTTTATCATTCTTTAGATAAAGTACATATTGTCCCTGTGTATACTGCCTCTATTAATCCAGCACTATTGATCATGTTTGATAGTGGTGGATCGAATACTAAAAGTCATATTTTTTTGTGTTGGATTATTTGAATTTGAAATTTGTGATAATGTTTTCGAATAATTTTTTTGGATTATGCATAGTTGTTTATTATTCCAAATAGTATAAGATCTGGCGTGAAGCTAGAGTCTAGCTTACACATAGAGGATCATATATTCGGTTCTTGTGGGATGAAAATTATGAGTTCATAATCTATATGGAATTAGACAAATCTTAGGAAAGAATGTAGCACATTGTTTGCGAATGTTTCTCCTGGTTGTGGGAAACAGTATATTCATAATATAGTTTCAATTCAATGTTAGTATACTTTGTGTATATTGAACATAACCAAGTTTAGAAGATTGTCTTTGTAATGATATAACGAGACAAGTCGCGACTCATGGTTATTATGATTACTTATGCTCTTAATCCTTAGATAGTCAGTGTGCACATGCATTTGGCAGTTATTGATTTTACAAGTCAAGTTAGTGAGGTTCATAAGGAGTCAATAACCTCGATGAGTTGGGTGATCTTGCTGACTCCATGGTGAAAATTGATGTATTAAAATAATCAATGTCCCGATTATGGGATTGATGATACCCCCTTGATAAATCTTATAATTTTTGATAATGTCAAACCTTGCACGCATATTACTTGGTAATCTGGACATGTGAAACAAGTAAGTGGTAACGATTAAGGATTTGGAAAGATGTCGATTAAATGAATTATCCAGTGATTAATTTAGTCAACCGATATTTGTAATCTTATCGCGGTGAGATAATATGTATCTAATATCAGGAACTCGAAATATTATTTTTTAGAATATGAACATGAGTACAATAACAGTTATTTAGTGGTTTTAACTGTCATTAATTTTATTTGGGTTTGGTTTGGGTGGAACAAGAAGTATTGATAAAGTTGGGAGCCTGATTCATATTTTCTCCACCAGGTCATCCGTAGCCCTATATAAGTTATCTTAGTCTTTAGAATTTCGTATACTTCAGATACACAAAGAAATATGGGGTTTTGAGAGTGAGAGCAATACATCAGTACTGAAGAAGAATTCTTGAAGCAACAAGCCCACACTTGAAACCAGGAGAAACTTAGAGTATGGGAGACAATCCGGAGTGATTCAAACCTACATCGATTAACTTATTCCAACCACAACATGTGTTCAATAACTGACTAATTCACAGGGGGGGGGTGCTAGCCATGAGTGTCGGGCTTCGATGGGGATGAATAGTTTTCTACTATGCAAAAATACTAATTTTTCTTATTCGTAGTCTCTTCTTTTTAAATGGCATCTTGGACACACAACAAAACACAATGTTGCCCACTCCGCTGAAAGGGGTCGCGCTGTCTTACGCAAAAAATGCTAATTCAACAATTAACCGAGCAAAAGGATCACAGGTTTTTTAGGGTGGTCTCTCATTCCAGCAGTAATAGTATATGGTTCAAAGCGCCTTGTCGCGAGAGCTCCAAATAATGTGAAGGTTGCAGTCTGAAGTTAACCATACACTTTTTCAACAAAGATCTTGCTCTCCTGTCGAACAAGGAAAAAGAAGTGATGATGCCTAAACATAATTTAGTTTCTTTCAATATCTTATACATTTGAGTTTGCAACAATAGTATATGATCATTCCTTCTTGATATCAAAACTAGACGGAGTCTTATCTAAATATGGAAGAAATATTCACGGAAGAAATGTGTAAAAAGAAATTTTATTTTGACCAAGAGAAAATTGAAAATATTTAACCCAAAGTCTCATGCACTTGGAGGGGCGCTCGGCTAAGCAATAGAAGCTATGATGCTAAAAGCCAATGGAATGAATGTTTTAACTAAAAGGACACAAGGATTGAATCTTTGGTCACACCGATTATATGCATTATGCTGTGGTCTTCTCTTTCCCTTAACTCCGAGGATTTCACGGATTGACTTGTAACTTTCAAATCCGAGTCAAATATATTTTGCCCTGTAATAATCATGCATTTTCATGTGTTCAAGTAATATATTTGACATCTGTATGTATAAAATGCATATTAGAGGCCACTAATCTCTTTACCAGTCAACAGGGGTAGGATTTCAGCAAATGTAAATTATCGTCCCTTTGAGAAATCTACAACCTAATGATCCCTCTCTTTACAAGTTAATTCGGTCAGTGATTTGGTTGAAAATTATTTGTCATGCTTCTTTTGTTTGAAATGTTCCTCTGCTATGAGGAAAATGATGGAGCATTCCACTTTATGTTTGCTCATACTTGACATTTCCTTTTTTTGTTGAGAGAATTTGATATGCATATTTCAATACAAGGATACTTAAGATTGTCGTACCGCGGGGTTTGGCCTGTTATTAGTCTTACAAAAGTACGTGCACTTTTTTGCTTTATTGATCACTAGTTACCTACATGATAGAACTAAGCTTACTGTTTCCCATTTTTTTTTTGAGGTAAAAATGTATTGAAAGCAGGATGAACTCGAGTTTGTCGGGGGCACCCAATATTCTTCCCAGTTTAGGAAAGAGTAAGTTGTTTCATGCAAGTCATGCTTTATATTATGGCATTCAGTGTATTCTAGTAGAACATTGTAAAAAAACTTCAAAGCCTAAACATGTCTGGAATTGATAGAGATGGTCAGATAGTTCAACTACAACTCCCAAAATTGTCGAGTCTCCCCCTTATCATGCTCTCTTCACATTGATTGTTTCTCTTGGTGAAATATGCTCCTGCGTAATCCAAGTCTATTCCAAGTCTTGTACAACCGAGTTACAAGATTGCAACTGATTGTAATGTCGATCTCTGCCACCCTGCTTCTCAATCAGACATTTGATTTCATTAAAATCCCCACATATGCACCAAAGCCATAACTGGATTTGGTGATATCGTCTCATCAGCACAAATGAGTCTGATCTTTGCTCTCTAAGTGGATATCCGTAAAAGCTTTTCAGCTTCTAAACTTCTCCTTTATCCTTCTCAACAAAAGCATCCATTTGGTAAATGAAAAGAGGGAAAAGCGTGACTTTTACCTTGGAATCCCATATCACAGGATATGACAAGCCATGTATCACAGAATAAATAAACAATACTCAATTAACACTTAAAATATTGGTTATCACTAACTATTCTCTAAATATTTTATCCTTAATTTTGCAATAAAATAATATATTACGACTTTCGGTGTCTTTCTATACGAGCTAAATTTTTATAGTTTTGCAGTTATGAACACATCTAACAAAATGTTAATTTCTTAAACATGAAATCAACTGAAGTAATATAAGCTCAAGAAATGAGGTCACTACACATATAGTCGCCCTTTAGAAGATTGGGCTACCGACCTTCCTCTTTCCTAATTTTCTTGATTGAGTGATTCGTTTTAATCACATACGAAAGCACTCGGTAATGAAATACTCTTATGTATATATAGTAGTGAATTTTATTTTCATATGCTTTCTCTCATTATTGTCACATGGGGGCATATATGCAGTTTTGTATCCGATTTTGTTCTACATATTTTTCATACATAAGTACAAATACCAAATTTCAATGACTAACCATTACCTCCTAGTCAATTGTATCATCCCAATAGAAAACCAAACCACATTTTGTTTATTTCTTGAGGCTCAACTACTCCACTCTTTTTAAACCAAAATCATAACAACAAAAATTTAATAGATGACTGAATTGTACCTTGGTCTCTAAAAGGAACAACCGACCAGCATATACCTGCCTTATTTATGACTTCACATGTTGTCAAGTTCTGCCTCAACCCCAACAATTCCACATGATTTACCTCATTTTGGAATGGTGCCAGGGGGGGGGGGGCATGGATAGACCCGCCTTCTCAGCCATTGACATTAGTTAAGTGTAGTTGTTGTTCCCTCCCCCTCGTGGTTTTTTGCTTATGACCATCAACTCTTATGAAAATGATATTGTGCCCCCAATGAGGATGTTACTTGATGGTCTTTATGCAGTTGGGCCTTTAACTTGTAATCTATCAACACATATATTGGATTAACATGTCTATCCGAGAAAAAGAAATGCATTATGATTTCGCTTTCGTCATTACGATAACTATAATTACTTTGTTTTCACGTGTTTGTAAAGTTTATGAATTGCAGTTTGCGACAACCGTACAAGGTACAAACCTTCCTCCACGTGCGCGTGTTTAGCCATGTCATGTCCTTGTTCATTTGACTTTACCTACTCTGTCTCCGACGAGGTCTCACTGCCCGGAATATGCTTCTAAGGCCTCATGTCATATCTGAATGAGAGCATCGCCCTTAAATCTAGAACTTTTCTTGCTTGTCGAGCTTCCTCCAAACTTACAAATCGACATTGAAGACTATGGTGACTAACTCTGTCTCAGAGGTAGCGGTAATCAGCTAACATTTCATATTGGAATCGGATCCACAAATCTTCTTATTCTTTTAGTTTCAGATCAAATTCTCTCGGCAGAGGTTTTTTGATGTCCAATAAAACCATAATCCTCAAGAACGGTCGTTGAAATAACTTTTATCCTTCAGTATCAACCTACAAGACATCTCAATCTTTTTCACCGATCAATTCAGCATTGTATTTAGACATTTTTTTTACGGTGGAAGACCATGGACATGGATCGAAAAGGGAATCTAATCAAAAGTCACAATGTTCATATGTTTTTCAGGCGATTATTTCTCCAAGAGGAGTATATTGTTGTTAATGATCCAAGAGCGGAGATCCCAGACACATTTTAATTCATTTTCATATCTGAAATAAAACACATTTATTCTCGTTGAATTTCTCAATACTGACTTCACATTTGAGTTTCCTGAGACTTAATTATAATTCAAATATTTTTCTGTGCAGTTTTCTATCGTGGATGAGCCGTCCCACCATGGTTGAGTGGTGCATCTGTTTGCCTGCCATTGGGTCATCTTGAAGTTCCAGCAAAGCTTAGAGTCGTCTTCTATTAGAGACGGTGGAGGCTTAAAGCAGAGATTAAAAAGGGTTTTAGACAATTTTTGAAAACGGGGCTGAAACCATTAATCGAGAATAGAAATTGATCGGAAATAGACTACGTGCGGCTCTCAACAGATCAAAAGGCACAAAGAATTTGTCGGAAAAGCTACCTGATGAACAACTAAAATGAAAGGTATACAAATCCTGGAAAGAAACTCTCATATACATTTTTTTTTGAGAAACACAACATGTATTATGTTCGAACCCTGGACAGTACGCAGAGACTTCAAACGCACTACCACTGAACTATCACCCATTTGCAAACCTCTCATATACTTTTGTTATCATCAATATTTGCTCTTCTTCTAATCCCAATTCATATGCACATGTGCTTCATACCCATTTAAAAAAAAAACAATATCTTGCTCAATTGCTTCATTTTCTAAAAGCTCAAACATTTTTTATTGTCAAATAAAAGCCCAAACATTGAACATACTCCAAGTAAATGTTCATTGGGCTCA
The DNA here is from genome assembly GCA_023055425.1 of Linanthus parryae. Classification (NCBI taxonomy): domain Eukaryota; kingdom Viridiplantae; phylum Streptophyta; class Magnoliopsida; order Ericales; family Polemoniaceae; genus Linanthus; species Linanthus parryae. The sequence continues at coordinate 23,968,163 of JALGPY010000002.1, read as the reverse complement.
CAAATAATAAGTGGACTCCTTTACCAGTCGGCCCAAATATTGAATCTTCAGATCAGAACAAAAATGCCCACCATAAACCCTAATATCTCTCTCTCTCCCTCTCTGTCTCTCAAAGGGTTCAGAACAGTAGTACACAAAAGAGAGATCTTTGAAAGCAGAGAGACCAAGAGCCGCAATTACCTCCAGAGATGCCGAAGTCTAAGCGTGATAAGAAAGGTTTGAATTCATTTTCTTAGTGATTCAGCTAACAAAAAAGGGTTATCTTTTGATGGTGTTTTTGTGTGTACAGTCACGTTATCGAAGACGAAGAAGAAGGGGAAGGAGCATAAGGAGGTGATTGTGAACACAATTAGAGAAGCTGTTGAGAAATATAGCTCGGTTTATGTTTTCTCTTTCGAGAACATGAGGAACCTCAAGTTTAAGGAGTTCAGAGAGAAGCTTAAATCCTCTAGCAGGTATGGTACCTCTCAATTTCACTGTCATTTTTTGGATTTCTAGTTGTGAAATCGTTCAATTGGCTGTGAAAATGTTGGGTTTGGTGTGCATTTTAGTGTGAAGTTGGCATCTTTGGAGAGCTGAATCAAATTGTTGGATCAGCTTTGATTTGGGCATGGCAAATAGCTGAGCTTTCTAGTTTTCACATAGTAAATTGTAAAGGCCCTTATTGTCCGTAAATTTGACTGTTAATTTGTTCTAAGGCTCTGTTTGGTTCACAGTAAAATGTTTTACAAGGGAAAATGTTTTACGCGTAAAATGTTGTGTGAAAACGTTTTTCACATGGTAAATTGTTAAGGCGCTTATTGTCCAGGCAATAGTAAATTGGATTTGGTATGCATTTTTTAGTGTTAAGTTGGCATCTTTGGAGAGCTGAATCAAATAGTTTGATCATCTTTGATTTGCACATCGCAAATAGAGCTTTCTAGTTTTCACATAGTAAGTTGTTGAGGCCCTTATTGTCCTGGCAAGCGTAAATCCGACTGTTAATTTGATCTTAATACAGTACTCGTTCCTTTAATAAAAGAGGATTTTTGTGTTGAAAAGCCAGTATATATCTTTGTGTTGATAAAAGTAGTCTTATGCCTTAGGTTGATAGAGATGGTCAGATAACACTGCAACTCCCAAAACAATGCTAAGCATTTTCCCATCTTTGTCATCTCTCTCAACTTTGTAGAGAAAAACAAACCATCTCTAGCCTATTCTGTTTCTTGCTGCTGTGGGTTCACCTTTACCATAGGGTCCTTCACTATTGTTTGCGGCTCTTCAACAATTGAATAACTGGCTGCCTTCATCATCACACGTGGCTGTTGGAATTTATAATGTCAAACAAATCTCCATATCAAATGCATGTTTAGAAAACTAGAAAATTATGGTGACAATAATGGTGGCACCATTTGTAAGAGTACCATATTAGTTCTGAAAGAACTCGGAAGTTTATCACAGGACTTCCTTGATCAGAAAATCAATCTGGGTCCGCATATTCAGTACCTCAGTCTCACATAATTACGGCTTAAACGGTGGTTTCATTGGGAAATGCCTTCACGTGGAACAAGCTTATCAGGCCTGAATGAAAGGAAACTCAAGAGTGAAAGAAAATAAACGCAAATACTTCTTACTAAGCCCAGTAAGAAACTCAGACTGTATGAACAATTGAACACCAAATTAACATTTCAGCAACTCAACTATACCATTTAAACCTACAAAATTCTAGTGCAACACATTCCTGAACACGTGATGTGGTTGGAAACTTGGAAGTAGCTTTAGTAAGGGAGGTTCTTTTGTTACTTGGGGACTCGACCAAGCTACGGAATTCTGTTAAATAGTGGTTACATTTCAGATCATATGTTTGCGAATTACTGATGACGAGTGATTGGCTTGATGCTGTAAGTCACGAGGGATGGTATGATGCCCATTCTTCTATTATATATTAGAAATTTAAGAGTCACACGTGTTCCTCTTCGTACTAAGGCTATGAATGAAGTGATAATTATAACCAGGTTGCATCTCGATCTTCTCTGACTTGGATATTTTCTAGCTCAAATATGTATGCCATGATAGCTATAACCAGGCTGCGTCAAAAATTATCTTTGGCATAGTGGCGTTTTCTAGCTTCAAGGTGTAATCATCTCTGACGCTGAGATATAGTCTGTATGAACAATTGTTTGAGTAGTTTATAATATTGGTTGTCAGATTTTTTCTTGGATCCAACAAAGTCATGCAAGTTGCACTTGGTCGGTCAGCTGCAGATGAAATCAGACCTGGCCTTCACAAAATCTCAAAGGTGTGTACGCCATGTTTCGTAGCTTGTAACTTTTCATGGTCTTGAACACACCCTGACTGAATATTATGTTTCATTCCAATCCCCAATTCACTCAGCTTCTTCGTGGAGATTCTGGCCTTTGCTTTACAAACTTGCCGGATAACGAGATCCAAAGGTATTGTGTTTCTGTGACATTTTTTTTCCATTGTCTCTCTTAAGGGGTGAAAGGAAAACTTATCCAGATGTATTCATTTCCATAACAAAATGTGTTTAGTTCGGAAGCTTCGGTCATTGACATTAGGCATAAAAAAAAAATGAAAAAATATAAACTTTTTCATTACATTGAGGCTAGATTTTATTTGTAACATCTATATAGAAAATGTGTCCTCCGCTGTTCTTCCGCTCCATTGTCATAAATATTTTATGCTATGAGGTCTCGCGAATGATTTTTGTGCAATCTGGGCATCACTGTTTGGTAACTCTGTTGGATTGACGGGCGTGTGAGTCCCATCTTTTTTAGACACCTAAATTATCTTTGGCATGCAACATTCAGATGTTTGAATTTGTTCTGCTTGTACTTTGTTCTTGGGCCCCTTCTAGTTGTGAAAGAGATAGTTATTTGAGACTCCAGAGTATTGTGAAAGAGATGAACATGTTCAGTTGTTTCCTCACTAGAGTAAATTTTGTTCCCTTGTCTAGTTAGTTACCCATTTGTTTTCCACTTTTTTCTTCATTCTGAAGATAGTTTTTTCCCTAAAAAAAAGAGATTTAGAAAAGAATACTGAAGGACCATGATTTTTATTTTACTTCTTGCAGTGTGTTTAATGATTACGAGGAATTTGATTTTGCAAGGACTGGTACCACCGCTCCACAGAAGGTATATAAACTGAATTTCTTCAACTTAGCGTACCAATAAATAGCTTTCTTCTTGCTTTTTCTGTGCACTCAGTCTCTTTATTCACACAACTTTGACTTTCAATAAAATTTCAATTTCCCCACTACACTGGTTTTACTCTGAATGCTTATCAATTCTTAATATTTAGCTGCTAAGATATAGACATTAATTTTTTAATCTTAGGTTGAGTTAAAAGAAGGTCCCTTGGATGGATTCCCTCATGAGATGGAGCCTTACCTTCGTAAGCAAGGGATGCCTGTTAGGTTGATCAAAGGTTTGTAGTATAAGCTCTCTTCTAGCTTAAAGTGAATATATTTTTCGGCCACAATGTTGTATTAATTTTGACTATGCTGGACAGGGACGGTAGAGCTTGTTGCGGATTTTGTTGTTTGTGAAGAGGGGAAGCAGCTGTCCCCAGAGGCTTCTTGCATACTGGTTTGTTCTATCCGCCATAAAATCGTTGCCATTTGTGATTCGTAAAATTCTCCAACCAATATGCCTTTTATCCCCTGAGTGATCGTAATGTCGTATCAATATGCCTTTTGTTTTCATAATTTCGTAATGTCGTATCAATATGCCTTTTGTTTTCATAATTTTCTTACACTGATATATACGTTTGACGCCGAGGACATATTGGGGCTGTTTGGACGAGATGAAATAAGTGAGGTTGAGCTTAAAAGCTCATTTAATATGTAGTGTTTGGATGCGGTAGATTATTGGTAGAAAAATAAATTTGAATTTCACATCTTTTTACAATCCAGAATTTCTCACAAAAGAATCCAGAAATCACCCTAAGAAAAACCGGAATTTCCCAAAAAAAATCCGGAATTTTGGCTGCAAATCCGGAATTCCGGATTTGTTTGTGTTTGGAGATGTTTGACTGAACTCGGATTATTGTCCTTCCTCTACCTCTCGATTTAATCCCATCCAACCAGCCTTGAGTATTCTATATGTTCGAAGGTGGAGCAGTAGTTAGTTTTTTCATTCTTAACTTCAATAGCTCTTTCATCATCAATCTGTAGCTTTTTTGCCGAGTCTTTAGTGTTGTTGAATCTCAAGGCTGGTTGTTTCCCATGCAGCGGCTTCTGGACATGAAATTGGCGACTTTCAAGCTTCATTTGATTTGCAAATGGAGTCCCAATGACTTTCAGATCTACAAAGAAGGCTTGGATTTATCTGACATTGAATCGTCATAATTTTCTGATTTGCTTTTCTTCTCAAGTAATACATTGTTGGCTGTGTTATGAGTTGCAGATCATATAGGATAAACCTTTGTATTTTGTATGTTTGATCTGCCTCCAAAATTTTGTCGTAGAGCTGTGTGTAATATTTCAAACACTCAAATTTCATATGTTTTGTCGGAAATTCCTCCGCATCGTTTGATTTCATGTCTTACGATATAATCAACCCATTTTAATCTGTTATGTTCAGTTTGGTGAGTCGATCTATTCCAGTTCAATCCAATTAGTGGAATGGCCCATGGAATGGCCCAATACGGTTTAGCTCAGGTTGGATGTTAATTTAGATAAATCGACATGTGCTTATGCAGTGCATGTCTTCATTAGTTCAAGTATCGCTACTTGCATTCGTTACTCCTTGTGCCCATCATTGAAACCTAACCATTTAAAGGAAAAGCATTAACTGAAAACTATTCTGTTACAAAAAACATTCATGTAAAAAAAACATTACTTGCATTCGTTATTCAAATACTCTAATAAAGCCTGCCAAACACAAATTATAATTATTTATTATTCAAATTATAATTTGGTGATGGTGACACAATTGTTTTCTTCATTTCCAACACAAATTATAATTATTTGTTATTCAAATTATAATTTGGTGATGGTGACACAATTGTTTTCTTCATTTCCAACACAAATTATAATTATTTTTTATTGAACATTATTGGCTATTTATCAAACTCAAAACATAAACAAAGAAAATTAGATAATAATCTTGGAACATTCCAAAATAGAAAGAGAGTTATTGATGCTAAACTTACTTGTACTGGTCAGTTTGTGACACTAAACCACCCATGGTTTTGATTTACGACTACGACCCCCCACAATTTCATTTTGGTGACAACTAACCACAAATTGATGACCGCGTCAAAAAATTAACGGAAGGTCATGGGCTTTTAGTGCTATGGGTACAAAGCATATTATAAATATTTGACGTTACGCAAGAACAAGTTAAAGAACATAAATAACCTTAGAAGCTGCATTGAAGCGACAACTAACCACAAATTGATGACGGCGTCAAAAAACTGACGGAAGCTCATGGGCTTTATAGTGCTATGGGTACGAAACATATTATAAATATTTGACGTTACACAAGAACAAGTTAAAGAACATAAATAACCTTAGAAGCTGCATTGAAGCAAACGAATGCTAGTGTAAAAGCTTACATTGAAGCTACATCGCTATAAGTAGGAGAAGAAAAAAGAATATATTTTCCGAGATCCGGCTACGATAAAAATTGGGCACCGGAAAAAGAAAAAGCCAGGCACCGCCGCAGTAACTGGTGTCCTGGTGTAGAATTACACATACAAAAATTTATTTACTAGATTCTTATAATAGTGGCTGACTGGCTCTTTCCTACCCAGACACTGGAAAATAAAAATCTGACCCCTGCACAAACATGAGTTAGGTTGACCAAACCCTACCCGCCGTCTTTGACACCAGCCTAACAAGCTGCATGAGCGACATGAGCAAGGTGAACAAATTGTTCTAGTTTGGCATTTAGTTTTCTCCAACATCTCAAAAACATATGTGTATGGGGTAAAATCCACTTTGCACCCCTATGTTTAGGTAAATTGACACCTGACACACTTGTGTTTTAGAAAATGCATTTTATCACCCCCGTAACTGAAAAAGGTGAGGACACTTGGCACCCTCCTGCTAGATTCCGTCCAAATCATGTCTAGTCATCTTTTTTGTGACCATTTTACCCTTAAGTGAGTAAATGGTCACTTGTGCCCTCATTTCTATTTGCATGTGAAGACACTTGGCACCTTCCTGCTAGACCAAAACCGCCCCACCCAATATGAGCACACGTTTTGTTATATCATAGTAAACATAGAATTTTAACTTAATACACTTATTCAAATGACAAATTATATAATGAGTCAATACATGACTTACTATATCTTTACTACATATATTAATTTATGCTATTCGCCATTGTCAATTTATTTTCTTCTCCAAATGTCCCATGTAAAAATAATAATAGGTCTATGAAAAAATATGTTGTACTAGTTGAAATTAATTTGAAGATTATTTGTAACACCCCCTCGTTTAATATCCGGCTCGTGAGAGACCGGGAGGGTGCTACTCATAAAGAAACGGCGGAAATCGTGAACAAAACATTCCATACTTAAATATATTACAGACGATAATTGTCCTCAACACGAACCATACTATTACACAGGACGAGACTAGTCTACTATTAAACAAGATACTATTATGCTAAGAGTTGTCTTAATCAAAGTACTAATAGATACTAGGTGAGTCCACGATCCCCTTACGCCCATCTCCCAGCTCCAACACCTGCGGGGGAATGAAAACAAAGACCGCAGTTTTTCGAAAATCAGCATGAAATACTGAGTGAGGTACACCTTAGCATGTAAAGCCGGAAGATGACAACCATCACAGTGTTACGCTTTTAATAAAATTGAGGAATAATGGACTATGAGTAAAAGTGACACAAAATCAGAGTTTGCAGCGTTATAAACAACAGTGTTAGCCAAATTACGATTGGCAAAATATCCAGCTTCAAACATTTCCGATTAAATTTTTCACGAGTGCCAATTTCCAAATATAATATGAATCCAACCATCAGTTTCCAAATATAGAATCAAATGAGCCAATTATTAAGCACAGTACCGGAAACAGTAATGGTCAACAAAGGACCTCCTTAATGGTCAACAAAGGACCTCCTCAATGGTCAACAAAGGACCTCCTTAATGGTCAACAAAGGACCTCCCAACCTGCCAGACTAGACCTTAAGTGTTGCAACACCCCCCTTAAGAAGCAAAAGGCCAGAAGGGTGAATACTAGCTGGGACTCTAGCCAACAAGGCGAAGAGCCATGGCCAACACAGGGCCTCCCAAATAATAATGGTCAACAAAGGACCTCCCAAATAGTAACAGAGTCCGGTACGTGCGATTCCACTTTACGTTATTAACGTGTTAATATTATCGTGTGACAGTTCCAAAGCAATCATTTCGAAACGTGATCAATAACAAGTAAAACATGTGTATCACCAAATACATTTTGAGACGTATAATAAAATCATGTTATGACACGAAGGAAGCTAGGCTAGCTAGGTTAAGCATATAACTCACCTGATGTTGACTTAGCAGTTAGTACGTAGGATGGTCAACAAAGCCTATGTCCACAAATCCGTCACCTACAATTTATCAATCATCTAGTCACGAGGCCAGTAATTCCAAACGAATAAATGCACAAATCCTATTTGAGTGCTCGGCTAGGATGAAACGCTAGACTCAATCCTCACAATCCCCATACTTAGTAAATTAAATATTGACTTAAGTTATTTATTAATAAAGAATTACTAATCATTTATAATTTAAAATAAATGACATTACTAAATAATTAAACAATAATTAAAATATTGATAAGATATTATTTTCCAACTATTTAATAACAAGTACTAATAATGAAATCCATAAAACAACTTAGAAGTGCTATTTTTAGTTTATGAAATCATTTCTTAAATTCTCTAATTTACGACTAGCAATATTCAATTTTAGCAAATTCATTTGTTGGAAAGAAATTATAATTATTGGAAACTCTCTATAAAAGTTAAGGTGACATTTATAATCTTTATTAATTATATACTCATATATATACAAAACAATTCTTCTTTTGTTAACTTATTTTTAAGACAAAGTGTTATAACTCTAATTATAACTAATTCATTCTATTTCAAGAAAATATTTTACTTTAATAATTTTGCTTAATTATTTGTAAACTTACTATTTGTTAAAACAAAAGTGACATTTAATCAATAAACGAAACATTGTCTTTTAGTGATAATCATACTAGTTATTATTATTTCAATAAAACACATCCTAATACCTAGTTACAACAAATTTATAATTTATAAAAGCTTAACTTATTATTTTCATTATATTGATTTGATTTATTTGAAATAGATAATTAGTTAATAGTAATATCAATATAAATTAGAATGCTATTATATATAATAGGAAATTCAGTTTAGGTAAAACGCAGCCCCCTCCCCAAACTTTCTGTTAAGTACAAAATTACCACCCCTCATCATCTTCTTCAACCTTCATCAACACCCAATTCACAAATCCGATTATTAGTTGATACCCATGAGATTTAGATGATATATAACTGAAATTCAAGTCAAAATAATGCGATTCATGTCAAAAATCATCAAAATCGGATACCGAATCGTCGAGAACACAATAGGCGGCGTGGGTTGAAGCTTCGCCGGAAATTATGGCGTCTCCGGTGGTTGGAGCGGCTTTGGGGGGCTTCTCAGGGTTCGTCGGACCTCCCGGAAGGTTGGGGAGTCGTCGATTCCGGCGGGGGAGGTGCGGAGAGGCACGGTGGCCCCGGGTCCCGTCGGGTTTGGCTTCGGGTCGGAATCCGGCGGTGGCTCCGGCCGCCGCTGCTTCTGCTGCTATCTTGGTCGCAGAGAACCGAGAGAAAGAGGGAGAGAGAGATTGAGAGAGAGAGAGAGAGATCGATTGAAGGCAGAGGGAGAGAGATCAAGTGGCGACGGTGGTGCTCCCGTCGAATCTGGGTCGCAGCAGTGGTGGCCTTTGGCCGCTGCCGTTGCCGGCTCTGTTCTTCTTCGGACGGGACAGAGAAGAGAGGGAGAGAAGAACAGAGATTGAAGACAGTGAGAGAGTGAGAACAGAGGGTGGTGGCGGCGATGGTGTTGTTCGTCGGGGAAGGCAGCAGCTTGATGCCGCTGCTGTTGCTTCTGCTTTTGTCCGGAAACAGAGAGAGAGAGAGAGAGGGGACAGAGAGAAAGGTCGAGAGGGAGAAAGGGGGTGATTGAGATGGAGGAGAAGGCTGGTGGTGATGATGGTGTTTGTGATGGAGGAGGTGGTGGTGGTGTTGGTGGAAGTGGTGGTTGTGGGTGTTGTTGTTACAGCTGCTGCGGTTTTGCAGAGGAGGGGGAGTTTGAGATGGAGGAGGTGTTGGTGGTGAAGGTGGGGCTGTTGTGGTGGTGGTACTGGTGGTGATGGCGATGGTGAAGGTGGTGATGGTTTTTGTTGATTGCCGAAGCAAAGGAGGAGAGGAGATGATGATGATAATGAATAATAAAGAAGGAGAAGAAAAAGAGGTCTGATGGTGTTGGTTGAATGGAGGCAAGGGGGGTTTATATAGAAGAAATTGAGAAGAGAGGAGGTAGCAGAGAAACAAGAGGGAGAGGGGGATGTGTTTTATTTTTGTGAGGGTGAAATTGTGAGTGTGTGGTGTGTTGTGAGGGAGGAGAAAAACAAGAGAGAGAGGGAAAAGGTGTTCTGACGGGAGAGAGAAAGAGAGGAAGGGGTGTTTTGTGATGGGTGGAGAGAATGGAAAAAAAAGTGTGTGTGTGTGTGGGTGTGTGGGTCAGCCGAGAGAGAGAGAGAGAAGAACAAAAACAAAGTGAGAGAGAAAAAAAAAAAGTTAAGTAGAGAAGGAGATGAAATAAAAAAAAAATCTAGATGTACTCCAGATGGTGAGAGTTGGAGAGAGATGGAGATGTTTTAAACTTAGTTTTATTTTATTGTTGTTATTTAATTTACTTTTATTATTTTATCCATTAGGTTTTTAGAGTTTCTTAAAAATTCAAACACAACCCCCCACATTAGCTAGTTTATATTTTGCCGAAACTACAAATACCTCCCCGTTTGACTAAACTCAACAAAACTTAAGCAGTTATGCCTATAAAAAAAAACAACCGGGTATTACATCCTCCCCCCCTTGGACGAAGCTTCGTCCTCGAAGCTTGAATGAATCACTAAGGTCACTACGGGTTTCCTATATGAGATGCATATAGACTAGGGTTTGAGCGCTTACCTTCCTTGTTGTTTATTGCTCGCGCTTCTGCTTTGCTCATCACAAAGATTTGACCATGTGTCCTCTGGTTGTTGCCCTGAGCTGCATTTCCCCTGTTTCCGTTCCCATCATTGCCAGCTCTGTTGTTAGCATTTGCATTTGTGTTCCTGTTTTGCCCTCCATTGCCATTGTTATTGCCACGATAATTTCCTTGGTATCCGGACGCACCGTTTCCATAGTTGTTGTTGCGATGCTGATTCCCTCCATTCCAGTTGTTCTGTCCGAAGCCATTCCCATTCTGGCGACGCCCTGCTTCGCTTCTTTTGTTGCATTCGTACATTCTATGGCCCTTGTTTCCACAATAGTCGCATGTCACCCTGGTCCCATCACACGTCACTCCTGGGTGGTCCCTATCGCACCTCTTACAGTAGTAGTGACGGTTAGGCCTCCCCATCTGATGTTGGTTCTGACTCCCCCCAGCATTGCTAGACTTGAAGCGTTTATCTTCACCTTGGTTGTTCCTGCCTTGTCCATGGTTGTCATCCTCTTGACTTTCCGCCTTTCTCTTCTTCAGTTGCTGGGTCAGTGTTTGGTCGACCCTCCAGATGTTTGCTGCTATGCCATAGGCCTCTGACAGGGTGGCATAGGTCCTGGTGAGCATGGTTCTCTGAAGACTAAGCCTGAGACCGCCTATGAAGCGTGTGACCAAGCGCCCCTCAGTAGGCACTGTATCCTCCGCAAAGCGGGCCAATTCTACGAACTTGTCGTAGTACTCAGTCACCGAATCGTTGCCTTGTTTCAGCGCGATGAACTCCTCGTACTTCTGCTCCTTAACATGCTCTGGATAGAAGGCAATTCTCATTGCTGTCTTTAGCGCCTCCCAATTGAAGCCTTCTTGAGCCAAGAGTCTCGCTCGATTAGCTGTCCACCAATTATCAGCCTTTTTCTTAAAGTAGAATGCCGCCTCGTTAATCTTGCGGGCTTCTGGGCATTCCATGGCCTGGAAAATCTTATCAAAGTCTCTGATCCAGTTCTCAAGCAACACTGGATCCTCCTCCCCATAGAAGTTGCTCGGGTTCCGCTGAGCTATCTTCTTAGCCCAGTCAGGTCCCCTTTCATTGGCAACATTGTTGTTCATGAATCGAGACATTTGAGCGAAGAATTGCTCCATGTTGTTGTTATTGTTGTTGTTGTCCTGAGCCATCTGTTCTCGTTGCACCCTCCTAGTGTAGTATCGCAGGGGTTGGTCAGTCATATTCCTACACTATCATCTATCGTATCATTACTTAATATAGCACGGGGTGATGAACTAGAACGACTAGCATCACGAAATGTACACCTATATCTTCATATAGCACAATTATCGTTTATAAGACATCTTCTAACACGTAAAAAGAAACTCAAAGCATGCATTATGCACATAACTCATTCCCATAAATCCAACTCGATATTAATCATCTTGATTCATCAATTTCTCAAATCCCCGTCTCCGTCATGGGAGCAACATTAGTCCAAAGGACAATCAAATAAGGAAGTACCCAATAGAGTATTCCATAATCAAATCGGTTAATGCAAATATTATCACATCACAAATATTTCTAGCAAGAAAGGTCGAGGGTGGGTGGGACTCAGTAAATCTAAAACTACCCATAACCCAATCGGCTTGTCCAATTTTAGATTTTCTTACCCTAAATTCATTTTAAATTGCCCTACAGGTTTTATTCCCTTATTGGAACGAACTGCTCTGATACCACCTGTAACACCCCCTCGTTTAATATCCGGCTCGTGAGAGACCGGGAGGGTGCTACTCATAAAGAAACGGCGGAAATCGTGAACAAAACATTCCATACTTAAATATATTACAGACGATAATTGTCCTCAACACGAACCATACTATTACACAGGACGAGACTAGTCTACTATTAAACAAGATACTATTATGCTAAGAGTTGTCTTAATCAAAGTACTAATAGATACTAGGTGAGTCCACGATCCCCTTACGCCCATCTCCCAGCTCCAACACCTGCGGGGGAATGAAAACAAAGACCGCAGTTTTTCGAAAATCAGCATGAAATACTGAGTGAGGTACACCTTAGCATGTAAAGCCGGAAGATGACAACCATCACAGTGTTACGCTTTTAATAAAATTGAGGAATAATGGACTATGAGTAAAAGTGACACAAAATCAGAGTTTGCAGCGTTATAAACAACAGTGTTAGCCAAATTACGATTGGCAAAATATCCAGCTTCAAACATTTCCGATTAAATTTTTCACGAGTGCCAATTTCCAAATATAATATGAATCCAACCATCAGTTTCCAAATATAGAATCAAATGAGCCAATTATTAAGCACAGTACCGGAAACAGTAATGGTCAACAAAGGACCTCCTTAATGGTCAACAAAGGACCTCCTCAATGGTCAACAAAGGACCTCCTTAATGGTCAACAAAGGACCTCCCAACCTGCCAGACTAGACCTTAAGTGTTGCAACACCCCCCTTAAGAAGCAAAAGGCCAGAAGGGTGAATACTAGCTGGGACTCTAGCCAACAAGGCGAAGAGCCATGGCCAACACAGGGCCTCCCAAATAATAATGGTCAACAAAGGACCTCCCAAATAGTAACAGAGTCCGGTACGTGCGATTCCACTTTACGTTATTAACGTGTTAATATTATCGTGTGACAGTTCCAAAGCAATCATTTCGAAACGTGATCAATAACAAGTAAAACATGTGTATCACCAAATACATTTTGAGACGTATAATAAAATCATGTTATGACACGAAGGAAGCTAGGCTAGCTAGGTTAAGCATATAACTCACCTGATGTTGACTTAGCAGTTAGTACGTAGGATGGTCAACAAAGCCTATGTCCACAAATCCGTCACCTACAATTTATCAATCATCTAGTCACGAGGCCAGTAATTCCAAACGAATAAATGCACAAATCCTATTTGAGTGCTCGGCTAGGATGAAACGCTAGACTCAATCCTCACAATCCCCATACTTAGTAAATTAAATATTGACTTAAGTTATTTATTAATAAAGAATTACTAATCATTTATAATTTAAAATAAATGACATTACTAAATAATTAAACAATAATTAAAATATTGATAAGATATTATTTTCCAACTATTTAATAACAAGTACTAATAATGAAATCCATAAAACAACTTAGAAGTGCTATTTTTAGTTTATGAAATCATTTCTTAAATTCTCTAATTTACGACTAGCAATATTCAATTTTAGCAAATTCATTTGTTGGAAAGAAATTATAATTATTGGAAACTCTCTATAAAAGTTAAGGTGACATTTATAATCTTTATTAATTATATACTCATATATATACAAAACAATTCTTCTTTTGTTAACTTATTTTTAAGACAAAGTGTTATAACTCTAATTATAACTAATTCATTCTATTTCAAGAAAATATTTTACTTTAATAATTTTGCTTAATTATTTGTAAACTTACTATTTGTTAAAACAAAAGTGACATTTAATCAATAAACGAAACATTGTCTTTTAGTGATAATCATACTAGTTATTATTATTTCAATAAAACACATCCTAATACCTAGTTACAACAAATTTATAATTTATAAAAGCTTAACTTATTATTTTCATTATATTGATTTGATTTATTTGAAATATATAATTAGTTAATAGTAATATCAATATAAATTAGAATGCTATTATATATAATAGGAAATTCAGTTTAGGTAAAACGCAGCCCCCTCCCCAAACTTTCTGTTAAGTACAAAATTACCACCCCTCATCATCTTCTTCAACCTTCATCAACACCCAATTCACAAATCCGATTATTAGTTGATACCCATGAGATTTAGATGATATATAACTGAAATTCAAGTCAAAATAATGCGATTCATGTCAAAAATCATCAAAATCGGATACCGAATCGTCGAGAACACAATAGGCGGCGTGGGTTGAAGCTTCGCCGGAAATTATGGCGTCTCCGGTGGTTGGAGCGGCTTTGGGGGGCTTCTCAGGGTTCGTCGGACCTCCCGGAAGGTTGGGGAGTCGTCGATTCCGGCGGGGGAGGTGCGGAGAGGCACGGTGGCCCCGGGTCCCGTCGGGTTTGGCTTCGGGTCGGAATCCGGCGGTGGCTCCGGCCGCCGCTGCTTCTGCTGCTATCTTGGTCGCAGAGAACCGAGAGAAAGAGGGAGAGAGAGATTGAGAGAGAGAGAGAGAGATCGATTGAAGGCAGAGGGAGAGAAATCAAGTGGCGACGGTGGTGCTCCCGTCGAATCTGGGTCGCAGCAGTGGTGGCCTTTGGCCGCTGCCGTTGCCGGCTCTGTTCTTCTTCGGACGGGACAGAGAAGAGAGGGAGAGAAGAACAGAGATTGAAGACAGTGAGAGAGTGAGAACAGAGGGTGGTGGCGGCGATGGTGTTGTTCGTCGGGGAAGGCAGCAGCTTGATGCCGCTGCTGTTGCTTCTGCTTTTGTCCGGAAACAGAGAGAGAGAGAGAGAGAGGGGACAGAGAGAAAGGTCGAGAGGGAGAAAGGGGGTGATTGAGATGGAGGAGAAGGCTGGTGGTGATGATGGTGTTTGTGATGGAGGAGGTGGTGGTGGTGTTGGTGGAAGTGGTGGTTGTGGGTGTTGTTGTTACAGCTGCTGCGGTTTTGCAGAGGAGGGGGAGTTTGAGATGGAGGAGGTGTTGGTGGTGAAGGTGGGGCTGTTGTGGTGGTGGTACTGGTGGTGATGGCGATGGTGAAGGTGGTGATGGTTTTTGTTGATTGCCGAAGCAAAGGAGGAGAGGAGATGATGATGATAATGAATAATAAAGAAGGAGAAGAAAAAGAGGTCTGATGGTGTTGGTTGAATGGAGGCAAGGGGGGTTTATATAGAAGAAATTGAGAAGAGAGGAGGTAGCAGAGAAACAAGAGGGAGAGGGGGATGTGTTTTATTTTTGTGAGGGTGAAATTGTGAGTGTGTGGTGTGTTGTGAGGGAGGAGAAAAACAAGAGAGAGAGGGAAGAGGTGTTCTGACGGGAGAGAGAAAGAGAGGAAGGGGTGTTTTGTGATGGGTGGAGAGAATGGAAAAAAAAGTGTGTGTGTGTGTGGGTGTGTGGGTCAGCCGAGAGAGAGAGAGAGAAGAACAAAAACAAAGTGAGAGAGAAAAAAAAAAAAGTTAAGTAGAGAAGGAGATGAAATAAAAAAAAAAATCTAGATGTACTCCAGATGGTGAGAGTTGGAGAGAGATGGAGATGTTTTAAACTTAGTTTTATTTTATTGTTGTTATTTAATTTACTTTTATTATTTTATCCATTAGGTTTTTAGAGTTTCTTAAAAATTCAAACACAACCCCCCACATTAGCTAGTTTATATTTTGCCGAAACTACAAATACCTCCCCGTTTGACTAAACTCAACAAAACTTAAGCAGTTATGCCTATAAAAAAAAACAACCGGGTATTACATTATTTGTGCGAGTAAGAAATTTGTTAGTTTTTCATCCATCGTAAAATTGGGTTTGTGATTCTGACCACCTACATATTCTTGTGAAAAAACCCCGCCCAGACCGAGTCGAATCGAGCCGAGCCGAAATGATCGGCTAGGGTTGGGTTTATCGGTTACTTGGTTAAGTTTGGGTAGAGATTTTTCTAACCCAAGGTAGTTAGGTTGGGTAGTAAATATGGGTTTCACCCGCCGAAACCGTCCCGCGAACACCCCTAGTCCGAACCCATCCAAATGGATGGATAAGGATTTTCGGACCTCTTGTTTATGCAATACACGTTTCCTTCGTAGAGAGAGATAGTAGGGCGTGCTTCCCAACGGCGTTCGTCGGCTATCGCTGGTGGTTCTTGCTACAAGTTACCACCAGGCAATCAGTTTGTATGACGAACTAGGGTTTTTGGTAAGTTGTTTTCTGCAACACTCTTCGTTCCTAGCGAGAGAGAGAGACACCGTAGGCGATCAACATCGGTCGTTGCTGCCGCCGCCACCTCCCTCTCCCCCTTCTCTTTCTCAATCCATGATGGGTTTGATTTTCGTTGTTGCTTTAAGAAAACTCCCTATGTTGGATTTACTGGTTGGGTTCCCTCTCTATCTATGTCTATGTTCATTATGGAGCACAATTACCAGTTAAGAAGCTAATTTTCATTTCCTCTCAAGCTTTATATTCTCAGTTTAGGGTTTTGATTTGGGGGAAGAAGGTCCATACGAGGGTTGGGCTGGAAATAGAAACAGTTGGGGTAGGATTGTTTGAAGTCTGTTTCTTATAGAAGAGAAATCAGTGAGAGACAGTTGAAACTGGGGATGTAGAGAAAGATCAGATGAGTTGTGATAATTGAGATATCTTGTATTGGTTTTGCTACAAGTTTTGAAGATGTAGGAGCCCCAGAGCATGAATAAAATTTTAGTGAATTTATCAACAACAACAACAACCACAAAAGATGTTACAATATTGGGTAAAAGACAAAAACCACCCTCCGTTTATGGGGAAAATACATTTTACCCTCTGATTTATGGGGAAAATACCCTTTGCACCCCTGTAAGTGGATGGAGACTAACGGAGGCTAACGGAGTGATGAAAAGACAAAAATACCCTTGAAGAATGAGAAATTACCCCACTATAAATAGCCCCTCCTTCTCCAGTTCTCCCCATTTCAAACCCTAATATTTCTACTCAGCCTCTCTTCTTCTCTCTCACTCACCTCCATCCTCCTGTCTGTCTCTCCCCGTCGGACCACCACCACCAACACTCGCCCGACGAACCCAGCACCAACCCTAGCCATCGATCCACTCGCCGGAACTCCAACGTCACCCCAATCACCCGCGTCCGATTCGCCAGCCGCCGATGGAAGACGACGACGAGGAAGACGACTGACGATGACGACGACGAGGAAGACGATGAGGGCAAGGAAACGGGTCCCTCTGCCCGCATCGGGGTTGGATCTGGTCCTCGCCGCCGCCGTCCTTCTCTTCTTCTTCATCTGGATCGAGCGAGTGTAAAAGTGATGTACGGCATCGTTGGGAAAGAGTACTGGATCGAGAAAGAGTACTGCATCGCTTGAGAAAGAGTACTGGATCGAAGACGACGAGGAATTTCTTCTGGATCTCTTGAAGAGAAGGTGATGTACGGTACGTTTGATTTGTCTTTCCGATTGGATCGAAGCTTATGGACCTGGATTTGCGAAGAAGAGCAAGAAGTAGAAGAAAACGAGGGGTCACTAATGGTAATGGTGGAAGTTTTGTTTTCAGTCTTCTGGTGTTAATTTATGAGTTATTCGTGTATCATGTTGCTTCAATTTCCTAATTAGCAGCTAGATTATGTTTTGCTGAAAACTCACGTGCTGTATCAGACATTCAGACTCACTGGTTCCAGAAATCTGCAGTTGATTTGAGTATTGGTGTTTCTTATGGCTAATTTCCTAGTTTATGCATATTGTTTCTTCGTTTTGATTTTCTGGAAAACTCTTGGTTCTGTTTTAGAAATCTGCGGTTGATGATAATGGCGTAGTAGTAGTAGTAGTAGTAGTAGTGGTGATGGTGGTGGTGGTGGTTGATCCATCTCTGTATTGTTTTCTTCAATTTCCTAATCAAAAGTTAGCCTAATTACTCCCTGTGAAGTATGGCTAATTTGAGAATTGTTTTAGTTTTGTACATTAGTTGATGAAGATAATTGTTGGTCTCTTGTGGTTTTGATCCATTAATGCTTGCTCTCATGCTTTGTTTTTTGTGAATGAATGTTTGTTGTTGTTGGGGATGTGGTGGTGGTGGTGGTGGTGGTGGTGGTGGTTGGGTTTTAGTGGTGGTGGAGGTGGTGGTGCTCAAGAACCTCAAGAACATAATGAACAATATAATAAACAAAAAAGGGTGTTATTTTTCCACAATTTGTAAGGGTAAAATGGTCACAAAAAGTCAGTTTGCACCCCTCCACTAAAGGATTGTAACAGAAGGGGGTATATGTCCACCCTCCATCCACTGACAGGGGTGCAAAGGGTATGTTTCCCATAGATCAGGGGGTAAAATGTATTTTCCCCATAAACGGAGGGTGGTTGTTGTCTTTTATCCTACAATATTTTATTTCATGGTTTTTTCCCTCGGTGGGTACGATTTTGGTAGTGAAGGAGAAGTTGCATTATAGGAATTGAACTGAAATGTTGTTCTGCTTGTGATGTTGGCTTGGTGCTTGTGGTTTTTTTGTTGGCTTGGGAGGTTGCCATGGCCCATCATTGTGATACTGGTGTTCTTGAGGGTAGTAACTTGAAAAGAGGAAGAAGAACAAGAGGACAAAATAGTCTTAAAAAAGTGTTTGTTGTAGTAAAATAATATTATATGGTTGCATTTAGGACAATTATGGGCATTTGGTCCAAGAATAGGCCTTCAACATTAAAACTAACTGAGACTGACGGAAGAGTGCAACCTGTCACATGTTTGGTCACCTAAATGGGTGGTTTTTGGTATTTCTCTAATGTCAGGGTAGTAACTTGGTAAATGTCCAAACCACAAGGGTAGTTTCTGTCAATTACCTCCTGGTAAATGCCCAAACTACAGTCTACATGGGTGGTTTCCGTCAATTACCCTACTTTTCATATTTCAACACAAGAAGATTTAGATTGTCCATAAAAACACGAGGTTGCCCACCTTGTTGAAAGCCCACTGTCTTACTAAAAATGCTAATTCCGCAATCATCGGAGCAAGGATCATAGTTGTGTTTCGGAGCAGTCTCACATCATTATTGTATTGTTAAAAATGTCATTTGACCAGATAAAAAAAATGTCATTTGACGAGCTGGAGGAAATTTTTAGCAATTACAGTCACGTACCTGTTTTTCACAAATTCGATAAAAAATGTTATTTTAGAGGATTGTGTGTCTTGATGGTTGAGTTTTAATTGTCTGGAAATGTCAGACTAGTTGATAATAATCCACGTGTTTATGGAATAATCGATTTTTATTGTTAATAGTGTGACCGGGTCGTTACAATACACTTCTTCAACATTATATCTGATTCAAACCATTAATGTTAATAATTATTAATTTCGATTCTTGCTATATGTTTTGTTAAGAAAGCTAACATGCTCAAGAACAGAGATTCTAACAAAGTGGAGGAAGACCTTCCTCCCTGTTGAACTAGGAAAAAAAAGCAAGGATGCCGAAATATAACTTAGTTTCTCCCAATATCTTACACATTTGAGTTTGCAACAATAGTATATAATCATTCTTTCTTGATATGAAAACCGGACGGGGTCTTATCTAAATATGAAATAAATATTCATGGGAAAAATGTGAGAGATAAATAAATTTTATTTAAAAAATTAAACCCAAACCCTCATGCACTTGGAGGGTCGTTGGGCAAAGCAATAGAAGCTACGGTGCTAAAAGCCAGTGGAATGAATGTTTTAACTGAAAGGACACGAGGATTGAATCTTTGGTCACACCGATTATATGCATTTATCCTGTGGTCTTCTCTTTCCCTTAACTCCGAGGATTTCAGGGATAGGCTCGTAACTTTCAAATCCGTGTCAAATATATTTTGTCCCGTTAAATCAGGCATATGCATGCGTGCAAGTGAAAATTCACATCAGCAAATGTAAATTTTCGTCCCTTTTGAGCAATCTACAACCTAATGATCCATCTCTTTACAAATTCATTCGGTGAGTGATTTGGTTGGCAATCACTTATCATGCTTAGTTTTTTTTGAGAAGTTCCATTGCTATAAGGAAAATGAGGGAGCATTCCATTTTATGTTTGCTCACTAGCTAGCTACGTGCGAGAACTAACCTTACTGGTTTACCATTTTTTTTGAGGTAAAAATTTATTGCAAGCAGGATGAACTCGAGTTTGTCGGAGGCACCCAATCTTCTTCCCAGTTTTGCAAAGACTAAGTTGTTTCACGCAAGTCCTGTTTTATATATGGCATTCAACTGACTCTAGTAGAACACAGTAAAAAACTGTGAAGCCTAAACCCGAAACCCTAGAACAGCAACCTAACCCGAAAACGAATCATGAAGACCCGGCCTTCGTACTTGTCGCAGAGGGCGTCCGCGCAGAAGCGCAGGAGGCAGCGACTATGGCAGTGGCCTACTCCCTATTCTCCTTCTTCCTCCTTCCTTCTCCTTCTTCTCGTCACATGAAAGGTTTGGGGCTATTTTGGTCTGAAATAGGCGAGATAGAGATTAGGGGTTTGTGGTTTATCCGGTGGTTGCTATGGGCTGGGGATGGATCGATTTGATTTCAGAAATTGGGTGTTTCTTGTGTATCATGTGACGGAAATTAGGGTCTGGTCAAGGGTTCAACTTTTGGGTTCAATTTATGTGTTGGTTCAGTCTGGGATCAATTTTGGGTTGCATGGAATCAATTTGAGATTATTTGACTGAAAATTGAGTTTTTATTCTTCTTCAATTTGGATCTGGTTATGGAATGTGAGGTTGATTTTTTGTTCTAGTGTGGTGTTTCTAGATCAAACTAACTGCTTGGTACATTGCGTTGCATCCTTGCTTGGTCATTTGTTTGTATTTTCTGGTTGAGATTGTTTTACAAGACTACATCATTGTAGGAGATGATATCCATATATCCTTAATGAGAAGTGGAGCACTCTAGAGTCCAATTACATTGTCTTAGCTGCTTGTTGTTGTTGTTCTTGTTGTTGTTGGTGGCGGTGTAGATTTGGGTGTTGCTGGTTTGGTGGTGGTGGTGTTGCTAGTTGGGATTCGGCGGTGGTGGAGGCGGTAGTCAAGAGGACAAAGATTACCGAGAAAATTAAGACAAAAGGAAAATAGCGGCAAAATCGTCAAAAAAAAGCCAAGCGTCTCCCATTTTTTTTTTGTTACGGGGTGGTAAAGTGAATTTTCCAAACACAGGGGGTGTCCAGTATCTTTTCACATAAATAAAGGGATGAAGAGTGTATTTTATCCTTATATTTAAAGTCGGCCCCTGCTCGACTTTAATCATGCGTCTGCCACTACTAAATATAATGAGCATTATGAATTTAGTAGAAATAACTTTAGCAAGCAAACATACTTAGATGTATTCCTCAATCCCCTGCAAATATGTCTCCACATGAAGACATACATTCATTAGTGGATTCTTCTTCGTTAAGATGATATTTTGGATAGCAACCCATAATATGAATAGATAGAAAAACACAACCTTGATAGAATCAGACATGACATGTCGGAGTGGAGTCCAAATACATGTAAAATCCCATCAAGAGACGCTCCCAACCCAAACGATGGGAAGGAGATAATCGCCAGCATACGACGACAACCAACTTCCCGGAAATATAGGAAGGCGATAATTGGAACCTATGGTTTCTCCTGAAAAAAATGAAAGGTTAATTGAATACATAGATTTAAGTTGCCGTAACCTTGTTAACAATATAAGGACAAGATAGATTAGTTACTATAGGATTTGTTAGGCGATCAAGAAGAAGAAAAAGAAAAATACTCGAGTAAGTTTTTATAGTTTTAAAAATGTTAAAGTTTGAAAGTCAGGACACTATTTTATTCTCTCCCCATGAGTTGCTTAGCGCCACAGGATTTGGTTTCCGAGTTCGCTGTATACACTTTTTCGATACAATTTTAAATACAATAGAACTTTAAATTGCCATGCTATTGTGACATCTAACCGTTCTCATAGGTTAGTTAACTTGATTTTCATCCAGAAATTCGCTACCTGTTTAACAATGCACATGAAGCTAGAATACCAAAATATGGTTCAGTTTCATCCAATAGCTTAATCTCACGTGATTTTCTAGCTAGAGATACCAAATAAATTACCCAAATGAGAGCTGAGTGCAAAACCTTCGGAATTGGGTTTAGCTATATAATAGGAGTATATAGAATCCATTATGCCTATGGAGAAAATGTGTTAAGTGACAAAAGCATATTAGGTGTTCTGTCACAATAATTTCATTCATGTTACCGTCTGCATGAAAGTGAATAATAGGACAGGATTGTAGCTTTTGTAAATATTTTAATTCCTTGTAAAACTAATATTTTTGTAAACTATTTAGAGCAAAATGAAGTTTGACAATGATACCTTGCCATGTTGTTGGGGACGCTAATTGATTTTTTTAAGAACCTACTCAGGAAGTGGGAAGGAATGACCACATGTATTATTAAGAAGAGCAGACTCAACCAGTAAAAAGACAAAGTGGAAGGGGGCATTGTTGGGGAATCAAGGTCCCTTGAATGTACTTGGGCTTGGTGAGGAGTTGACGACGAAGCGGGGGAAGAAACGGACCAAACAGAAGAGCACTAGGCGAAGAAATGTACATCATGACATAATGCCAGGGAAGATTCTCCAAGGGATGACCGCATACCTCATAACTGCTTGGATGACAAGCTGAGTCGCAAATTACCACTCCGATTCTCTTCTTTCTCGGGAAGTGGCACAGAGAATAAGAAATGGGTACTTTTGTCTAAAATACCCCCTAGTACAGCTAATATTTACACTAAAGTATATCACTTCAAAGAGTGACTGCAAAAGTAAACATTAGGTTGAAACCGGAAAAATCGCAATCTAAGCCAAAGCGAGCAGTTTGGTTTGGAGGATATTACGGTTCGGTATAGGTTTGCTAAAATTCCAAACCGTATGATACGGTTCGGTTCAGGTTTGTAAAAACCTCAAACCGTGTAAACCGAACCATTTACGTAGCATATTAGGCTATAGAATTGCCACAATTGATAACTTCTACACATATATCATATACCATAGGTACATGAAATGATGTAATGTTTGCTATTTAATTTTAAAATTGCTTGACATTAAAATTTTAAAAAATATTTAGTTGTTGAATGAATTATTACTAAATTTCAAATGAAGTAATATATTTTTAGAAACCGCGGTATAAAACCAAACCAGTCCTTAACGGTTCGGTTCGGTTCGGTTTGGAGCCACGAACGATTCGGATTAGGTTTCGGTTTTGACCAAACCGTTACATGCGGTTCGATTTGAATGGGTGCCAAAACTGGACCGAACCGGACCATTTTCATCCCTAGTATACATCACTAATGCGTGTTCTTCACCCCTTGTAATTTTTTTCCCTCCAAAACAAATCACCAAAATACATTAGCCACCAATTTTAAAAAAAAACTGGAGCCAAAACCAGTTTCACCACACTATAGATAAAAGTAAAGGAGAATCTCCAAGCATAGGCTGCAACAAAATTTCCATCATGAAGTCTAAAGATTCCTCCTCCAGCACCTTGTCCCAATCTAACAGACCTGTCGAAATGATTCTATTCCAATCCTACTCAACGTATAACAAACCCAATGATTGATAGTATGTGAAAAGACCCGTTAGGTTTAGTTAAACACGAAGCAGAAAGATCGAAGAAGCCATGGGAGACCACATAAGCTCTGTGTTTAGAGACAGAGACGGATAATTCATTAAGAGGGAAAATATGGCTTTTATACAAGCTGTGGTCTCTAACCAAATCCATTGGATGGCTCAATCCTAAATCGTACGGTGGAGAGTGAGAGGTTGTTAAATATATTTATAATGAGGTCCTTGACCTTCGGTATAATCATATAAATATCCATAGCGTGTGCAGTGGGTTTAAGTGTGCTTGTTAGGACTTCGTAGTCCTTAATGGGCTTCAGTGATGGTGTTGGGCCGATGTCTTGGGCTGATTGTATTGATGGATTAATAGTATGGGGGAGTTGGGTCAACCTTTTGAGATTGCATATTCACTGTTTGAGATATCTTTATAAAGTAAGAGGATTAGAGATTTTTAACTAAATTCGATTTCAGAACGTTGCGTCTCTTTGATAGTTGATTCTGTTGGGATCATTGGTACCTTGAATGTACTTGGGCTGACGAGAAATTGGTGATGAAGAGGGGTAAAGAAACGGACTAAACGGAGGAGCAAGACGAAGAGTACAAACCGGGGAGTAGCAGGTGTTCGTGCGAACAACCCAGGTGTTCGTACGAACAACTACTGGAGGCGGCTAAAATTGTTTTCTTTTTGGTTTTAGCTCGATTTTTGATATTTCTTTGGCTACAAGCTGTATAGTAAGCCTATATAAAGGCTATATGTCGTGCTCTACATTGTGTGTGTTGTATTCGTGGGTTCCTCTCTATAAATTTGGGATTTTTCGGATCGTGGAGGTAGCTAGCTCATCGCTATTGAACCACGTTATATCGGGCGTGTTCTTGTTTCGTCTTTTATCATCGTTCTCTAAGCTCTGCCAAATCATAACAGATTCATTAGCAGGGTTTATGCGGCAAATAAAATTTTGATGACATGTGTTAATAAGACAAACACTTGATTTATATAGTCATGTGCCGCGCACGTTCGAAATTTTAATATACGATGGTTAACAAAATTCATCGAAAATTATTACTCTAATATTTTGATGAGCTATGGATAATTTGGTGAAGAACATTAGTAACAACTTAAGCTACTTTAAGCCACCATAAGCATGAAAACAGATTACATGGTATTTTCTTTTTCTTTTCGTGACCGCAAATCAGAACTGGACCCAACGGTTCTTGTTGATTATATTTTGTTCATGAACATCGTTGAATATCTGCAGTGGTCTAATTCTGTCGATGAATTTGCTATACATGTTTTCCTGAGAAACCTCCCAAGCAGAAGAGAATCAATTGTGAAGTTGAAAAGGAATACATGCCAGTACGAAGTTTATTTTCATTGGAAAAAGGCAAATGAAGTGAGAAAAATGAAATATAATTTAGTTTCTGCCAATATCTTATAAACTTGAGTTTGCAACAATAGTATACTGGTCGTTTTTTCTCGTGTTAATAATGGTACTGAGTATTTTGTGTGTTTATATGTTTGTGCGCGCACGCATATATTTACATATGTAAAATGTTGAAAGCTTCTCTGGCAAGAAATGGCAGAGATCTCACTGCTGTGCTGCCGATTAAGAGATTTAGGTCTACCTATAAGACATAGCTAAGTATACTGTGACCCCTAAAAGTCCAATGGAAGAAATGTTTAAGTAGCTATAAGAAACAAGTGTTAAATGTTGTGTCATGAATCACAAAAACATTATGCGCGTTGGTAGTTAACTAGTAATTTGTTCAGAAAGTCTATGTGGCCCTCCTGAATTTGTTGGAATCACTAAAAAGTAAAAAGCTTACTTGCACATTGCATAGTTCCAGTATACTGAAATTGTCTCATTGCAAATTCTATTTTCAAACTACCTGATGGCATGCCTCGTTTGCAAAGTTTACCATATTGAAATTGAGAAAAAAAAAAAAAATCCGTTAGCCACGTTTGAGAATATTCCGTCAGCTGACACTCATGTCCTAGTTTGTGAGGGCAAAATAACTTCATATCAATAAGAAACTTTGGAGATAACCACCTTCTCTACTACTGCAAGAACCATCTCCGACACAATTACCGCCAAGTGCCGCCAGATACCCAGAGTCCAGCCTCCATGATTAACCTCTAAACCCACCATATGTACCATCGAATCCAACACAAACCCAAAAGTTGCATACCCCTCTAACTCCACCTAATACGTGATACTTTATCAACACACAGAAATCACAACCAATTTAATTCGGAAAAACACTCGAAAACCATACTGCAAATCAAAACAGAACTTTGCGTAACACCTCTATCAAAACCCATACTTGGAATCGAAACGAGAGGGGCAGAGAGAGGGATCGAGGGAAAGAGAGAGAGAGAGGCGGAGAGAGATAGTATGAGGGTAGGCCATGACCGAGACCAGAGAGACATTGCCCTGAACCTTTTTCTCCCAGGTTGGGTATCGAGAAAATCTCTGCTTCTTCGGCACTTGCTGCAAAAAAGATCAGGTGGCTGTGAGCAGCTGATACGGGTCACCGTATCCATAATATATATTTATTTATTTGTTTAGTAGTTATTTAATTATTTATCCGGGCTTGGCTCGTAGGTCTAGGTGTTAGGTTTTAGGTTCAGTATTATCTATTTAAGCAGTGTAATTTTATTCAGTTGATCAATGGAATAAGAATATCGTTCTTGCTCTGAACTCTCATCTCTCCCTAACTCTTGTCTCTACTCTCGTCTAATCTCATCTTCTCCTGATTTCTTCATCTAAATCTTCAATTTCTCCACCTAAATCTTCAGTTTTATCAATTATCGATACATTAAACGTATCAGCAGCGAAGAACTCGACTTTATCTTCTCTATTAACAGCTCCTACTCCGACTCTCTTTGACTTTGGATCCCATGCAGCATCCATATTTAGCTTGTAACAGTTTGATCTTAGTGGCCTCCATCTTATAAATCTTATAAATCGAAGATTTCACAATATTTATTGTTTGACCAGAAGTGTTGCAATAGTTGTAGCAAAGTTGTACCCTCTTCGATAGCTTTTGTATAGAAACACTATCACCTGCAAAAGGCAGCTGACTGATGATGGGGCCTCCTCTTCTTGCCCCAAGGCCTGATATTTGGCTCGATCTCACCGCTGCTGGAAAACTTCTCGACAGGGCTTTGCTGCACATCAAGAATAAGTAAGGCGATAAAGCGCAACCCTGACGAGCCCTCTACTTGGGAATTGGGATGACTCTTCCTTTAACCTGCCCATTTAGAGGAAAACGTACGGCACCAAATTTAGACAGCTAGAAATCTTGTTAATCCACTGATCCTAATCCTGGAAGCCCAACTTTTTCATCACTGCATACACATAGTCCACTCGAATCCGTCTTAGGCTTTCGACATATTTACTTTTATTGCAACAATCCCCACTTTGCATTTTTTCCTAATTTTTATAGTATGCTTGAGTTCAAAAGCAGTCAATGCATTATCGCTTATGGACATATTTGCAACAAAAGATCTTTGGAATTTTGTAATCACACCAGGAATCACCTTTTGTAGCCGGTTAGCTAACACTTTTACGGCCACTTTATAGATTACACTACATAAACTAATTGGTCGTAAATCAAAGGTTTTACGCACCTAATGGACCTTTGGGATTAGAGCAATGACTGTATGATTAAAATATTATAGAGTTTCTTAACCGTTCAGAAGTTTCAAGAACTTTTTCATCAAATTCGAGCCAACTGTGCCCCAATATGTACGAAGAAATAACGTCGGTAACTCGTCGATTCCCGATGCTTTAAGTGGGGATATTTCGAATAAGGATGTCGAGATTTCCTCTTCGGTGAAGTCTACATCTAGCTTGACTCAATCGGCTTCCAAAATTATCCTCGGAATTTATTGCAGCAGCAGATCCCTCTGAATCTGCTGTGGATTTTCATAACGAAAAGGTCCCTTAAAAAAAATTCCTCAATAATGTGCAAGATCTCCTCTTCTCCTGTGTGCCAATTACTCGAGCTATCTTCCGATCCCTTTAGAAAAATCTTGGCTTTCATAAGAGATGCTCTCTTATGGAAACTCCATTTTTCCATCTCCCTTCTAAAGCTACTGAATTCTAGAACGTTGTAACCACATTTCTTCTTCTTTGAAAATAAGCTGATTCATCTCCTCATTTAACGCTTTAATCTCTCCTTCTGCATTTTGATTATTTGTACCATGTACACATGTTTTATTTAAAAAAAGAACACAACACATGTTTGATTTTCTAAAACATAAACAAACAAGCCCAATATGGGTTGCTATTAAAGTCAGTTGGCATAAAGTTTTTGTTCTTACTAAGAAAATATTCAAAATATATTTGTGTCAACGTGACACTACTGCAATAAAATCATTCTCAAGGACCCTTTGACTAAGAAATTACCACATGAAGAGTTAAAGAGCAGATTGCTCATTTTGGAGTGGTAACACTTAAAAGTGTTTTGGTTTAGTGGAAGTTTGCATCCAACGAATGTTCTTTCACAAGAAACTTCAGTTTTTGCAGTTTTGCAGTTTTTTTTAGGTTACATGGAATGATTATTATTATAGGTTTTCGATTGCGGTTTCGCATAACAGGGAAGTGTCAAGGAGTATAGTGTTCCTAGTTTTATTACAAAGCAATTGATCACTATATTTTTGGTCCCTATCATATTTCCTCTTTCTTTGGAACTCCTTCAATCTCTTACCATCTTCGCCTCTGTACAGCCTAGTCCGTTTGTACCGCCTTGCCTGACCTCCTCCCTGGCCTGTCAAGTTTACAAAGAATAGTGTAACTTTGCAAGAAGGGACAAAGAATAGTTGCACTATTATTTGTTAGTTACAGTTAGTTACAAAGAATAGTGTAACTAACATTTATATAGGTTAAATTCTACTATATTTGCTAATTATTATTATTACTGGCCTTCTTCTTCCTCTCCTCCTCCTCCTCCTCCTCCTCTTCCTTCTCTTCTTCCTCCTCTCCTTCTGACATCTTTGGCATACTCAATCCATGGGAATCTGTCACCTTTGACATACTCCAGGAGATCAAGGTCCATTCGAAATGAATGTAATAATGTCTATATGAATTTCAAACTATATTGTGGCTTCTAAAAGCAAGGCTGCTCTACAAAAACGGTGTTGTTGTTTAACGATAATCGTGAGACTATAATACTTAATTAGGTATAATTCAGTTTCTTCCAATACCTTACATATATACACACACTTGGAATAGTTTTATTAGTTGATGTGAAGGCATTTTATTGCAAGAGATGCATGGAGAAGTCTCGCTTTTGTACAACTAGTCTAAGAAATTAAAGTATAGCTACACGAGAGCTGAATCCAAACCTCATACATTTGGGAAGGAAATTTAACTAGACAATAGGAGTAGAAGTCATTAGGCTCATGGAATGGATGTTTAAGCTGACTATAAGAAATGAATAATAAACTGTCACAAGAATATCATTTCATGTACATTTCGTGTGACCATAAGAAAATTGCTTTGTCCAGACTTATGTGCTTCTCTGATGTGAGTCGAATTGCCATAGTTTTTCGGCACTTAGCAGCTAGGCATCATGAATTACAGGTACCACACTAGTCGTACAACTGTGGATTAGTATATGGTACTGGCTTCTACAGCTGCTGAAGTTTTATGGCTGCAATTTTTTTTTAAAGAATTGCGTCTTGTCATTCCTCATGCTCTTCATGGTTGTAAGTTGGCTGAGAAAATCACTGACTAGTTCTTTTGTTTCCAGCAATGATAAAATTGTTGAATATTCACAAAATCAATACTCAGACACAAATTCATGGTTCGACATTAACCATAAGTTTGAGGGAGGATATTAAGAGATAATTCTAAGTCAACGAGAAATTAGAAGACCTTGCAGTCAGGGGCGGAGGGAGGATTTGAAATAGGGTAGGGCCTTTTTGTAATTTTAACAAGGGGTGAGGCCTTTTCTTAATTTTACCTGGGGCAAAATTGTATAATTTCTTAAAAAGGAGGGTAAATAAGTGTAGTTTTCTAAAACAGAGGTGGGGCACGTGCCTTATGCGGCCGTGTGCTGACTCCGCCCCTGCTTGCAACTAATTTGGTGAAAAGAATGACTAAAGTGCAACTCCAGCAATAGCGACTGGGCCTCAATACAATTACATGGAGCTTGTTGATGGACACTACAAACTCTAGGGATGATCGTTTCATTAGCCATAGGTTACATGATACAACAATTAGAAATAGCGTTCTTGCATCTCATGAACTAGATTGATGCTATGTAATGTTTCTATGAATTTGGTAGTTTTTGGTGGCTCTAAGTGGAAGAGCTTGTCCCCTGGGTTAAGTAGTTTTCGATCATCTTTTCATGAACTATATTGTAATTATTATGGGTTATCTATGTTAATATCATGTTCTGAAAAAAATATATGCATAAATACACTCCTCCTAGTGTTTTGAAGGTAATGAAATGCGGGTACATTTTCTCTCTTTAATCTCGATAATTTGTTCATCTTCCCTCATGATTCTTCTCTGCTTGATAACGAAAACCATTTTCTGATTTCCATTAAAGTCCATTGGCATACAGTTTTGGTTCTTATTAACAAGATATTTAAAGTATGTGTCAATATGACATTAGTGTGATAAAACTCATTCTTGATGATCATTTGATTAAGGAATTATCACATAGAGGTGTTAAAAGAGCGGATTTCTCATTTGGTGTGGTAACACCCAAAGTATCTTGATTTATTGAGAGTTTTCATCTAATGAATGTTCTTTCACAAGGTACTTACTTTAGTTTCTGTATCATAAAGTATGTTTTCATCTAATTCCGCAATCATTCGAGCAAGGATCATAGTTCTGTTTCGGAGTGGTCTCACATTCCAACATCATTAATATATGGTTAAAAGCGTCTTGTCGCGAGAGCTCCAGATAATGTGAGCATGAACTTAACCATTCACTTTTTCAACATTATATTTGATTCAAACCATGAATGTTATTAATTATTAATTTACTGCAGCAGCGAATTCTTGTTATATGTTTCGTTTAGAAAGCTAACATGTTCAAGAACAAAGATTCTAAAATCTTCCTCTCCAGTCGAACTAGGAAAAAGAAGCAAGGATGCCGAACTAAAATTTAGTTTCTCTCAATATCTTACACATTTCAGTTTGCAACAATAGTATATCATCATTCGTTCTTGATATAAAAACCGGACAAAGTCTTATCTAAATATAAAAGAAATATTCACGGAAGAAATGTGAGAGATAAATAAATTTTATTTTGACCAAGAAAAAATTGAACCCAAAACCTCATGCACTTGGAGGGTCATTCGGCCAAGCAATAGAAGCTATGATGCTAAAGCCAGTGGGATGAATGTTTTAACTAAAAGGACACGAGGATTGAATCTTCGGTCACACCGATTGTATGCATTTATGCTGTGGTCTTCTCCTTCCCTTAACTCCGAGGATTTCATGGATAGGCTCGTAACTTTCAAGTCCTGAGTCAAATATATATTGTCTTGTAAGAATCACGCATATGCATGTCAGCATGTGTGCAAGTGATATCTTTGACATCTATGATTATGTGGGTGCGTTTGGCACATTGGTTTTTTTGGTTTTTGGTGGAAAAATCAAATGGTTTTTATTTTCTGTTTGGTTGGGGTGGTTTGAAATCTGGTTTTTAAACCAGTTTTTTCCAAGTTTAGGCATGTGGAAAAAAACCATATTTCTGTGGGTTTTTTTTCAGTTTTTTCCTACTACTTGGTAATCCCATAATACCCTCAAATATTCTTGATATTACCAAACTCATATCTAAACTTTCTTAATTTTATCCTTCAAATATTAGAGAAATTTTTACAAGTAGACAACTTGACCCTTCATTCTCACAGTACCATGGTTGCTTCAATTGTACCAGTAACATTTTTTTGAACTTTGTTGAGTATGAAGTTTGATTTTTTCGTTAAATTTTTATTAAATTAGTATGAAAATTTAATTTTTTGGGTGACAAAAATATCGTTAATTTGTTCTTCAATTTGTTAACTTTCATGAAACCGTTGCAACATATGAAATCGTTAACTTTTTGCCTCACATTTGTTGTTCTTGAATCTATAAAGGAAAAATAAATTGAGGATATATTTTTCATTTAATCTACATCATCTAGTTTAAAAACCACTACCAAACACATTTCTTCAGTTTTTAATCTAGTTTAAAAATCACTACCAAACACACTGGTTTAAACAAAATCTCTAAAAAAACCAAAAAAATTCCACCACAATCTAAAAACCAGTTTTTTCACTAATCTCTTAACAAGTCAACAAGGATAGGATTTCAGCAAATGTAAATTATCGTCCCTTTTGAGCAATCTACAACCTAATGATCCCTCTCTTTACAAGTTCATTCTGTCAATGATTTGGTTGGAAATCATTTATCATGCTTCTTTTGGTTGAAAAGTTCCATTGCTATAAGGAAAATGAGGGAGCATTCCATTTTATGTTTGCTCATACTTGATATTTCATTTTGATTTACTAGTCACTAGCTACCTACGTGCAAGAACTAACTTTTACTGGTTTACCACTTTTTTGAGGTAAAAAATTATTGCAAGCAGGATGAACTCGAGTTTGTCGGAGGCACCCAGTCTTCTTCCCAGTTTTGCAAAGACTAAATTGTTTCACGCAAGTCCTGTTTTATATTATCGCATTCAACGGATTCTAGTAGAACACAGTAAAAGTGAAGCCTAAACCCTAAACCCTAGAACAGTAACTAACCCCAAACCGAATCATGAAGCGCGGGAGCTCCAGTGTCACAGTCATCTCCATCCTCCGTCTCCTTCTCTCTCTGCGTGATAAACCAGATTTGGTTGAGTCAGATCCGGAGCGCCGTAGGCGGTGACTATGGCAGTGGCCTACTCCCAATTCTCCTTCTTCTTCCTCCTTCCTTCTCCTTCTTCTCGCCACATGAAAGTTTTGGGGCTATTTTGGTCTGAAATAGGCGAGATAGAGATTAGGGGTTGGTGGTTTATCCGGTGGTTGCTATGGGCTGGGGATGGATCGATTTGATTTCAGAAATTGGGTGTTTCTTGTGTATCATGCGAGGGAAATTAGGGTCTGGTCAAGGGTTCAACTTTTGGGTTCAATTTATGTGTTGGTTCAGTCTGGGATCAATTTTTTTTTTGAGAAAATGTTTTTGTCGTTGACAGGGTTTTAACCCGCGACCTAATGCAGGGGCTTCCAACGCTCTACCACTTGAGCTACCACCCTAGCTGCGTCTGGGATCAATTTTGGGTTGCATGTTTGGAATCAATTTGAGATTATTTGACTGAAAACTGAGTTTTTATTCTTCTTCAATTTAGACCTGGTCATGAAATGTGAGGTTGATTTTTTGTTTTAGTGTGGTGTTTCTAGATCAAACTAACTGCTTGGTACATTGCGTTGCATCCTAGCTTGGTCATATTTGTTTGTATTTTCCGGTTGAGATTGTTTTACAAGACTACATCATATTGTAGCAGATGATATTAGAGAATGTGTCCCATATATCCTTAATGAGAAGTGGAGCACTCTATAGTCAATTACATTGTCTTAGCTGCTTGTTGTTGTTGTTGTTGATGTTGTTGTTGTTGGTGGTGGTGTAGATTTGGGTGTTGATGGTTTGGTGGTGGTCTTGCTAGTAGGGATTCGGCGGTGGTGGAGGCGGTAGTCAAGAGCACAAAGATTACCGAGAAAATTAAGACAAAAGGCAAATAGCGGCAAAATCGTCAAATTAAGCCAAGTGTCCCCCATTTTTTGTTACGGGGGTGGTAAAGTGAATTTTCCAAACACAAGGGTGTTGAGTATCTTTTCACATAAATAAAGGGATGAAGAGTGTATTTTATCCTTATATTTAAAGTCGGCCCTGCTCGACTTAAATCATGCCTCTGCCACTACTAAATATAATGGGCATTATGGGTTTAGTAGAAATTACTTTAGCAAGCAAACATAGTTAGATGCATTCCTCAATCCCCTCCAAATATGTCTCCTCATCAAGACATACATTAGTGGATTCTTCTTCGTTAAGATGGAGACAGGATATTTTGGATAGCAACCCATAGCTTCTTTTGAGACAACATTTGGAACACATAATATGAATAGATAGAAAAACACAACCTTGATAGAATCAGACATGACATGACGGAGTGGAGTTCAAATACTGTAAAATCCCGTCAAGACACAATCCCAACCCAGACGATGGGAAGGAGATAACCGCCAGCAAACTACGGCAACCAACTTCCCGGAAATATAGGAACGCGACAATTGGAACCTATGGTTTCTCCGGGAAAAAAAATGAAAGGTTAATTGAATACATAGATTTAAGTTGCCGTAACCTTGTTAACAATATAAGGACAAGATAGATTAGTTACTATAGGATTTGTTAGGCGATCAAGAAGAAGAAAAAGAAAAATACTCGAGTAAGTTTTTATAATTTTAAAAATGTTGAAGTTTGAAAGTCAGGACACTATTTTATTCTCTCCCCATGAGTTGCTTAGAGCCACAGGATTTGGTTTCCGAGTTCGCTGTATACACTTTTTCGATACACTTTTAAATACAATAGAACTTTAAATTGCCATGCTATTGTGACATCTAACCGTTCTGATAGGTTAGTTAACTTGATTTTCATCCAGAAATTCGCTACCTGTTTAACAATGCACATGAAGCTAGAATACCAAAGTATGGTTCAGTTTCATCCAATAGCTTAATCTGACGTGATTTTCTAGCTAGAGATACCAAATAAATTACCCAAATGAGAGCTGAGTGCAAAACCTTCGGAATTGGGGTTAGCTAAATAATAGGAGTATATAGAATCCATTATGCCTATGGAGAAAATGTGTTAAGTGACAAAAGCATATTAGGTGTTCTGTCACAATAATTTCATTCATCTTACCGTCTGCATGAAAGTGAAAAATAGGACAGGATTGTAGCTTTTGTAAATATTCTAATTCCTTGTAAAACTAATATTTTTGTAAACTATTTGGAGGAAAATGAAGTTTGACAATGATACCTTGCCGTGTTGTTGGGGACGCTAATTGATTTTTTTAAGAACCTACTCAGGAAGTGGGGAGGAATGACCAAACGTATTATTAAGCATTAAGAAGAGCAGACTCAACCAGTAAAAAGACAAAGTGGAAGGGGGCATTGTTGGCGAATCAAGGTCCCTTGAATGTACTTGGACTTGGTGAGGAGTTGACGACGAAGCGGGGGAAGAAACGGACCAAACAGAAGAGCACGAGGCGAAGAAAGCAAGCTGCTGGCATCAGGGTCTTCGTGCGAAGACAAATTGTCTTCGTGCGAAGACATTGCTGGAGGCGGCCATATTTTGTTTCCTTGTTCGTTAGCTCGGTTTTGGCATTTCTTTGGGCACAAGCTGTATAGTAGGCCTATATAAAGGTTATAGTTCGTACTCTACATTGTGTGGGTTGTATTCGTGAGTTTCTCTTAATAAAATCGGGTTATTTTTAGGTCGTGAAGGTAGCTAACTTATCGCTAGTGAACCACGTTATATCGGGTGTGTTCTTCCGTACTTTTTCGTCGTTTTCATCAATCCTAGATGTTGAAATTTGAGTGGTTGAAATATTGTGTCGAACTGATTGCCAGAACAAGCCAAAATTAATTGATTCGCCGTGTTGCCAATCAAACTCGGTGGCTTGACCAATCAAACTCGGGCTTTTTTTTTGCAGCGTTCAGAACGCGTTTCGTATGGGATATCTTTGAATCAGACCATCGACAAAATTACTAACAAAGGTACCTTCGCAGCGACCGTTGTATATCGATGGCGGTGCAATTTAAAAACAACACGATAAGTTTATAACACATTAATAAGCGACAAAAGGAAGCATATGAGACAGGAAACGAAGCCACCAAAGAGCACCACCTACCATCAACGCCTCGAAATTATGAGGGAAGGGTTACTCCCCATTTCACTAAACATCAAAACACTTGCCGCAGTGCAAAGCCGTACTAACAAGATTTCACCTGGAGCCACCAATGAGCACCAGCTACCATCTACGCCTCAGCCTCCTCTTGCGCTCTCTCCCTCTGTCTCTCTATGTGCTTACTTTCCCTGAACGATTACGCCTCTTCCCCAAAAAATGCTAATTGGGTGGATCTATATGAATACATCACATTAAGACCATTATGAGAATCAGCTTTTATGGTTACACCACTGATATCTGACACAGCCTTCTGCACCTCAAGACCATCTTTATCGCGATATAAACCAACCTGATTACAAAGAAATCATATTGAAGTTCAAACAATCAAAAGGCAGCAATAATAGTTATCATAACAAAATAGAAAGATCGTGAGTGATAGGTTGGACAGGTTTGGCCCTGAGACTACTGGATGCCATGTTCCTACTTTTTTTTTTCAAAAAAATTAACCAAGATTGTCACCAATCTCTTCTTTCTTTTCGCAAAAAGATTCATCAAGAGTCATTAGGTCATGTAATCAAATATTAAGCTACACATTTTTCCTTTTCTCGAGACAATGGAGTTAAAACAGTTTGAATTCATCATGAACACAGGTACATCTAGAATGAAGTTGAAGGAGAACTATACAAAGTTCATTTGGAAAGAAATGTTAAGGTAAACTAACAAATTCTCCCTGGCCACCTAAAAAACTTGGCAAATCCCTTCACTCGTGAACAATTGTATGGATACGGATCAAAATTGGGTGAATTTGGGGCTGAGTACCAAGCCGAACGTACATTATCCCAAGACAACCCAATCGAAACCCACTCAATCCCTAAACCAGAACCAAAATAATTACTATTGGCCAAGAATCTCAATATACGATCTCAGACCAGGTGGGATAGATATACAGAGAGAGACATCATACAACGATAGGTTTCGCGTTACATGATGTTTCTGCCATCACCGAAATTACCAGCTACTCTTAAATACACACCAGATCACATTTCATTCCAGTCTAAATCCTCTCTCTTCTTTAAGCTTCGAACTGTTGTTTCATATCTAGGTTCCGATACTAAGGAATGCTCCATAATTGATGGCTTTTCCGCTACTAATTTGCTGCAGCCTTCAAACCTTTGGCTGTGAAATGGATCTGGAATGTGGAATACTCGTATGGTAAAATCACGATACAGGAAAACCCAAAACACTAATATAGAACCAAATCGACGGTGATCTTCAGTAAGATTCTTCTGCAGACTGATAATGTGACCACTATTCTTTGACAAGCTTCCCAAATAGCGAATCTTCTCTTTTCATCAAATTCAACGGTTTATCATACTCCACCAATCTCCCTGCAAAACCAACAAAGAATTCGTCTCACAGTGCTCCCAAGCTATAGGGATAATTTATTAGTAGACAGAGTAAAACATATGAAGTGGCTGTGCCCTCACCTAATGGAATCTTACAGGACTGCCAATATGCTAATTGTGGCCAACCGTGTGCTTAGATTATGGGATTGGGCATTAGTGGGCAGTTAACCCTGTGTGGTGTGTGTAGCCACCATAATGCAAGACCCAAACAATAAGTTCCTGCAATTTAAATGATGTATGATCCCCATTGAATGATATCTCCCACAGTGTATCAAATAAGGACACATGCGGCAGAAAGGTATTGAATGCATGGATACACAAGTGAAGTAATCTACTACTGTCATGCATATCCAAAAAGCAATGAAAATACAACAGCATGGACAGATGCGAAGAACAGGAAATAAAATTCACTTCCACTTTTCCATTGTTTTCAATAAGAATTCCTGGAAACTGGCGGAAAAGTGAGTTGAGAGGAAAGGAAAACACAGGTTCTACTTTTAAGATGTGTAGCAGTATGATAAGAGAACATGGAAAGAGAACAAATAGAAACTATTTAAGTCTGTTAATTCAACGTGAAATCCTTGCAAAATTGTGAAATTGTTTTATCAACAATTTTGTATGTCGTATGTGGTTCAAGTATCTCAGTCCTACCAATAACCAAGTAACCGCATAATATGAAAGGCAAAGTAAAAGAGACAAGGCATCAAATGTAAGGTACTCAGGTTCGTAGTAAACATTGCAATTGAACATGGAAGCAATCATATATCAGAAGAATATGGACCAAAACAGATCCCGTAAAAGGACCTGCAAAATCATACGCAATCAGGACGTCTTCTCTGTTATGAAGGAAACAGTTATCCTACACAACTACTTAAACTGATACGTGCTGTATGGCATATGTAGGTCACTTGAATCAGATTAAATTGTTCCAGAATGTAGAGAACATTTTCTACTGAAGATTTATGTGCAATATCTCAAATCTAGTAGTCATTTCACCTATAATGTGGTTTCATAGCATGAAAAGCACACTAAAAGATAATATGCAGAAAATATTGGCACTTTGTCCACATACAGTAAGGAACCATTTGCACAGCCAGCCAATAGAACGTTTATTCCAGTCAAACCCTGGGGCATGTCCATATCAACATGCATCACTTCCAGGGCACAATCACCAATTCTTTAAGTTCCATGATACTTTCAGACCTGTATTGCTTAACCTATTAAACAACATGATAATAAAGAAAAGAAAAAAGGATTACCTAACAGTAGGTATCAAAAAAGTTGCATAGCCTCAGCAACAAAGTGAACCACAAAATTAAGAAACGGATGATGGGTCAGTTACTTCCCGAAAAGTTCGTTGTCAAACACGGCGAAGACATCCCCAATGTTAAAGAAGTCAAAGTTCCAAACGGGCAAACATGGAATGTTCAAATTGCTGAATCTGATGAGGGTTTATACTTAGCTAATGGATGGAAAGAATTCATGACATGCTACTCAATAAGCGTCGGACATATGCTATATTTCATATTTCAGGGCAACAAAAACTTCATGATCAGGATATTGGCTTTTTAGTTCTTATCGGTGCTAGACATGAATCTCCTTAACATCACTGGTCACATTGCTTTTTAGTTTTCTTTTTTTCTTAAGCCCTACTATCCATATTCCATTCTTCTTCAGAGGTTGCACACACGGAGATCAATTGAGTAATGTATATTAATACTGATGTTGACTGTTTTGTTAGGATTTAGACCATTTATATGTTTGTTTTATATCCAATAGGTACCAATGATTCTCTATTGGCGCATTTGCCCAGCCCCGGAAAAATATAACTCCACACTATTCCCCATATACATACCCATGTCAGAAACAGTCTATTTCAGTGATTTAAAACAGATCAAGCACGGAATTCAGCAAAAAAGAACGTGTCAATGAAGGGAGAAGCAGTGAGTAGCGGCTAACCTTCCCTTCGAAGATCTACAACAGAACACACAAGCAATACTGAACCCAATTCCTCAGTTAAATGGATAAGTTCAAAAACACAGACCAAACTTTCCAAAATCACTTATCTCTACTCTAAACAAGAAAATGTATGCAAAAGCATAGCTTGGTGATCCAAAAGAAACAAACACATTCTAGAAATCAGTGAAACACTTTATTTGGAGAATCACATTTTCAGCATCAATCACATCTCACAAACACCCAGTCTGAATAACTGAGTATTCATAATGCATAGCCTGAAATAGGATAATTTTCAAACAGGTTCCTCCCAATTAGTAAATGCATATAAAAAGGGATTATTATAGTTAAGGCAGATAATTGGAAACTATTTACTCTGAAGGCAGAAAAAGAAAAATAAGTATTAATGAAGGAACTTTCAGAAAACTATTTACAAATAAGGCAAAAACATCTAATTTGGGAGTGCAAACGACATTTATGCCCATTACTTAATTCAAATGACAATGGAATGAAGAGTGCAAACATCTAATTTGACGATGGTGGGTGACGGGGATAATTGTCTGTAATTCTATATTCTCTACCGAATACTATGTTTGTGTGTGTGTGTGGGGAGTTGAGAGCTAAAAACACATGGAATGAAGAATTTTCTCAAAAAGAAAAAGGAATTGGGTGTTGTAGTCACTCACCGAATGCAAATGAGCCTGCTAAGCATCGATGCCAAATTACAGGTGGAAATGTAATTGGAAATCCCAATGTAATTTAGTAGCTTATTAAGTAGTTGGTCACTTGAAATAAGTAATGGGTATAAATCTAATTTGGGAGTGCAAACATCTAATTTGACGATGGTGGGTGACGGGGATAGTTGTCTGTAATTCTATATTCTCTACCGAATACTATGTTTGTGTGTGGGGGGGAGTTGAGAGCTAAAAACACATGGAATGAAGAATTTTCTCAAAAAGAAAAAGGAATTGGGTGTTGTAGTCACTCACCGAATGCAAATGAGCCTGCTAAGCATCGATGCCAAATTATAGGTGGAAATGTAAATGGAAATCCCAATGTAATTTAGTAGCTTATTAAGTAGTTGGTCATTTGAAATAAGTAATGGGTATAAATGTCATTTGGGCTCCCAAATAAGATGTTTTTGCCTTGTTTGTAAATAGTTTTTTAGAAGTTCTTTTATTAATAATTATTTTTATTTTTCTGCCTTCAGAGTAATTAATTTATAAATCTGTCTTAACTGTAATAATTCCTATAAAAAAAACTCAGCTTTGATGATCATAAAAGAAACTAAATGATTCCCAAAAACCAATTCATCACGTTATCCAGACAAATCTTTTCCTCAGAATCAGTCATCTGAAAAGGCGAAATGAAACAAATTGGTCAAACCCCCAAGTTGTTTCACTTTCAAAGAGATTCACGTTATGAGCAAACAAGCACGGTCATGAAAAGGTGGAGCATCGAGAGATAGAAACCAACACCCAGAAACAAATTAGAATAGGATTCTTCCCACTAAGAATACTGTACTAAGAACACTTTCACTTGTTTGTAGTATCGGTAACATTATGAAGGGAGTTCGAGACTTTCGCCGGTGGCAAAATGAGCAAGAGAGCTTAGCATAGGCAGTGAGCCACGTGTATCCTCACCGCCGTTTACAGTTTAATGTAATGGCAGTAGCAATACGAATAGGCAAATGAATGCATAGGCTCAGACATGTGTTTGGAATCACGATGAGGCAAATTTCTTGCCACCATGGCTGCAAAAAGGATTTGCCTCGCCACTGATGAAGGAAATGATAAGCCTGAATCGTGGATTTTCAACCCATTGATCCACATGGCCAAACAAACAAAAAAGCTTGTGAAATCTATGTACCTAGGAGAAAAGAACGATATAT
This sequence comes from Linanthus parryae, assembly GCA_023055425.1. Classification (NCBI taxonomy): domain Eukaryota; kingdom Viridiplantae; phylum Streptophyta; class Magnoliopsida; order Ericales; family Polemoniaceae; genus Linanthus; species Linanthus parryae. The sequence continues at coordinate 23,927,574 of JALGPY010000002.1, read as the reverse complement.
CTTAGCCTACCACGTAGATAGGCAAGTTGGAGAATATAAGAACCATAGACGAAGGACGTCGCCTATTTCCCACTTATGTTAACTCAGATAGCATCTTTTGCAGAGCTAACAAGTCCAGCCCCATAACTCACATTGAAAAATTAAATTCGTCAATAGAAGAGGAGCATCCAAGAATTCCTTGTTAACACCCCACTATGTTTCTTGAGGGGCTCAGAGTATCTTCCTTCAAAACTATAAAAAAACAGATGAGATGGACATCGATTCAAGGTGAGAAATAGTGGACCTTGGAATTGAGGAGTAGGAGGCACAACTCTGGTATGTAATTCCATAAGAAAAAGATACATAGTGTAACAGATCGAGATAAGAGTACTATTCGAACAAGTATCAGTACACATAGAATGCACCTAACTGCTGGTACACCCATAAAAATTCAGTAATCGAACATCATCAGTACATGTGGAATGCAACTAACTGCAGTTACACCCAAAAAAATGATGAAAGTTAAAGGAATATGCAACACCAAACCCAACTGACACAGAAATGGGTGAGGAAACCTGCAAAAGCTAGACAAAGATAGCGGAATCAGTGTATCCCATTGAGAATCTGTGAGAAAAAAACAACCAATAACTTAGTTGCAAGTTGGTTCATCATTTACTGGACAAACACTGTGAATGAATGTACGAATGGCCAGCAAAAGCATATCAACTTATTAGGAAACAGGATGTCAACAATGAAGCAACAAATAGTCAAATGCAACACGATGGAGCCACAATTGCATTTAAAAATTAATTAAATAAAATAGACCTTTAACAACCTGTCATAAACAATGGGAAATCTATGGCATACCACACTCGAACTTGTGAAATTTGAATTCTAAAATAGAGGGTTCATTGTGGAAAGATGCACAAACAAATGCATTTCTCGGTAATTGCTATAGCCTAAGCTAACAGAGTAAACAACCCAGAATCCAGCAGAGAATGAGAGTTACAGTAATAGTAATAGGTAAAAGGTAATCATATAGTGGTCAAACAGAAAATTCGAAAAACAAAGTCGTCTAAGTTCAGGTCAGAAACTTCTAAGCACTTATTTCGTTGGGGGCTGAAAGGCTGAGACATGAATCACCAGAAACTGTGGACTTGTAAATTAGGAAATCAAATTGTTAGATTTATTTGTTATTTCTTCCCATCAAGCTCAGAAATTTACTTGATCTTATAGTCACTGCCTTGAAACTCTCCAACACAGTGGTCAAAAAGTCTAGAAATCAGAAAAAGAACCCTAAATGCAAGCTCGTACTGTTGGGTTTTTTATTATTAATTGATTCAAACAATAGATTGGTCAACAAAGGAATTATTATTTTTTGGAAACATTGAATTACTTTGGCAACAAGTAATTCACATGTTTTTTTGGTAGTGTCCTTATTGGATTAGGAAACAATTCCTTGTTTGTCTAGGATTAGTTTTGGTCGTTACTTTGTCACCAAGTCTTGTACTATTATATAAGTAGATGCTAGGGTCATGACTTGGTGTGTGCTTGTAATTGGGTTGGCTTCTCATCAATAAATTGGTTGGTTTGGCCGTGGATTAGCTAGTCTCAAAACTAGTGAACCACGTTAAATTTCTTGTGTTCTTGATCTTGCTCTTGTTTGTTCTTGCTTTCTCTTGTCTCTCACGTATTGGGAATCCTAACAAGTGGTATCAGAGCCTGGTTACGTTGAGTTTCAAGAGAAGTTATGGCGAGTTCGTGATCAAGATCTTTCGGGTTTGATGGGAAGATTGGGTTTCCGCTGGTTGGCCTTTGAAACAGGGGGTGCAAGCACACCAAGCCGTTGTTGGGAGGCTATCGAGTTCCTTGTTGGGGGAGCTATCGGGCTCTTGTTGTGGAGCATTGAAATTGTGGATCTAGTTTTAGGACATCCGGCACGCTTTCGGTTCCGGCATGCGTCAATCGATATGGCGTGCTCAACCCGGCAAGTGATCTGGATCTATATCTGGATTTGGCAACTAGGAGGATTCAAGTCTAGGTGGAGGCGACTCGAATCAACTAGCAAATTGAGGGAGAAACGTCATTGGAAGAGGGAGTGTCCCAAGAATCGTGCACCTGTAGATCTCGCTTCAGGTGGAGGAGGACGCTCAAGGAGGATGTAGCTCTCTAGGCCCCTTGGGGGAGGTTTGGGCTCCGGGCATGGAGCATGGGTGCGTGTTATTGGGCACGCGGATTGGTGGTGTGTTATTGTGCACACATCGGTTGGTCGCGCGATTACATCTTGGATTGGCGCGCTTCGGTTATTGGTTTTGTGCGCATTGGTGCGGGTGGCGGCGCAAATTGGCATGACATCGTTTGATAGGCACTTTGTTGCGAAGTGTCATTGGCGCAACGTTGGGGTATGCATTGTGTCATGGTGCATTAGGGAGCGTTTATTGGGACGCATAGTCTTTGTGTTTGTTGAAGACGCATAGACGCGCTTGTTGGGGCGCATTGGGAGTGTGTTCAATTCCGCATATTGGGAATACACTCGAATTGGGTTTGTTGGATTGATGAGAAGAATTGATTCGGTAGCTATGGAGTTTGAATCAAGGTGGAGGTTTGTTGGGTTTTTTATTATTAATTGATTCAAACAATAGATTGGTCAACAAAGGAATTATTATTTTTTGGAAACATTGAATTACTTTGGCAACAAGTAATTCACATGTTTTTTTGGTAGTGTCCTTATTGGATTAGGAAACAATTCCTTGTTTGTCTAGGATTAGTTTTGCTCGTTACTTTGTCTCCAAGTCTTGTACTATTATATAAGTAGATGCTAGGGTCATGACTTGGTGTGTGCTTGTAATTGGGTTGGCTTCTCATCAATAAATTGGTTGGTTTGGCCGTGGATTAGCTAGTCTCAAAACTAGTGAACCACGTTAAATTTCTTGTGTTCTTGATCTTGCTCTTGTTTGTTCTTGCTTTCTCTTGTCTCTCACGTATTGGGAATCCTAACAAATGTATCACAAAACCATAATATTTTAAGCATATGATGTCTATACAAATTACATAGCATAGCACCGTAAGATTGTACCCAAATTGAACTACTGGAGTAAAGTTCAGTATTTTTTTTGGATCCATTACTAAAAAAAAAAAAAAAAACCTAGAAACACTTTCTTCAACATATTGGGGGTAAAGAGAGAGAATAGAGACGAAATTCGAACACCAAGATGTCCACATACCCGGAGATTGCGGGAAAGCCCAACCTTTTATCTGCGGGAGTTGTACCTTTAATTCTTTTAACTCTACAGGTGCCATTCGATATGGAACCTTAGAGATTGGGGTGGTACCCGGAACAACATCTATGGTGAACTCAATTTCCCTATTAGGAGGTAATGTGCTAATATCGTCAGGAAAGACATCGGAGAATTCCCGAACCACAGGAACATTTTCCAATTTTATCTCATTTGCTGACTCATCATTAATATAGGCTAAAAATCCCTGACAACCCTTTCGAAGTAACTTTTGAGCCCGGAGACAAGAAATCATTCGCGGTGGGGGCGAAACTCCAGTACCGACAAAATGGAATTCAGGGGTAGTAGGAATACAAAATATGACTTTATTCTCGACACAGTCGATTGAGGCATGATTAGCTGAGAGCCAATCCATACTGAGGATGACATCAAAATCTCGAATATCGAGGGGTATCAAATCAACAACTAAAGACATTCCGCCGACCAATATTTCACAGTTTCTGTACACACAAGTACTAGCTAACTTGACACCCAGGGGAGTAGAAACATGTAAGGCATAACCAAGGGGTTCTGGTTGTCTAGTAATGAACTTAGCAAAACCATGGGAAACGAATGAATGCGTGGAACCAGAATCGATAAGAACTTTGGCTGATTTAGAATCAATAGGTAAGGTACCTGAGACAACTGCAGATGCAGCAGGGACATCTCCAGGTACCAACACAAAAGCTCTCCCACGCCTGTTCTCATCCCCTCTAGTAGCCACTGAATTTTGAGCACGTGCATGTGGTGGGTTCGCAAAATTGGGTCGAAGCACAGGGCAATCCTTGACCATATGTCCTTGTTTTCCACATCTGAAACAAGCTCCGGTCTCGCGATAACACACATCGTGATCGTGGGTCCTGCGACACTTAGGACAGTACGGTTTCCCCTTAATTGCATTAACCGCAACACCCCTGTTATTTTGATTCCCAACTCCTTGTCTCTTGAATATAGTAGTCTGGCTAGGGCCTCCTTGATGATTTCTTCCTCCATGGTTCTTGGTGCCAGCATTCCTCATCTTCTGTTCTCGATACTTGTTGTTCTCCACTATCCCTTTTTCTGCAATCAAAGCTCGATCAACAACTTCATTGTAGGTAGGCAGTCTGAAGAGTTCCACCTTGGTACGAATTCTCCACCGAAGTCCTGTTTCAAACTTTCTAGCTTTTTGCGCCTCATCCCTAACCACGTGTGAGGCGTAGCGGGACAGCTCTGTGAACTTTGCCTCATACTCTGCTACAGTCATGTCACCTTGAGTAAGCATGAAAAATTCAGCAACCTTCTGATCTTTCAGGTGTTGAGGGAAATACTTGTCATTAAACATCTCAACAAAGCGGTCCCACACCATGGCTGGCTCCCTCCTAGAAATGGTCAACCACCACTGTTAAGCTTCTCCAGTCAAGTTGTAAGTGGCAAACTCCACCTTCTGTCTCTCAGAATAACGCATGGCCCCAAAGATCTTTTCAATCTCCAATAACCACGACTGAGCTTTGACTGGATCAGGGGTACCAGCAAATGATGGAGGTTTCAGACCTTGGAAGCGATCTAAGGTAGGTTCTCTACGGTTAGCATCAACTAGGTAGGCAAGTCCTTCAATGGCTCTTTCCAGCCTATCACCTGAGTTAGGTCCACTTCCACCGGCTTGGTTCTCAGTCACAGGGGTAGTATTGTCATTCCCCTCTCCTGATCCGGCTCCACCAGAAACAGCCACAGCATCTCCAATGGTTAGGTTAAAAAGTTAGTTTAGTTATAATTTACATAATTAGAAGAAATAACAAGCTCCAATGGTCTAGTTAAATGACTCAATACTTTACATATTATGTATCCCGCTCTCTACTAGTAGCTAGCTAGAAAGTAGGAAGTTAAACTTTTTGTGTCTATCTCTCTCCTAGTTTAATTTAATAAGTAAATATTTTTATAATTTCATACCTACAAGTTATGTAAAATACATCGCACCATTGGAGCAAACACTAAATAGTTCACTTAGTTAAAATTCATACTAGTTATAATTTAGCTAATTTGTGGTTTTACCATTGGAGATGCTCTAAGAGGAAGCTAGTTAAATTTTGTCCCAAAACTTTTTACCAAAATAATACTAACTTATGCGCAATAATTAAAATTAATATTAATAAAATATTTCTAAGTCAAGCAACTCCAAATAATAGGTCCAAGGTAGGTTACCCCAAATAACTCCAAAATTACTCCAAAGTTACTAACAAGTTAACCCCAAACACTTAGGCTCCAAATAATGGTTATGGCTAACACCAAAATTCACACATCCAAACCCAAACCTATTGCTCTGATACCACGTTGTCACGACCCCCTTTCTCGGACCCCGATTTATTAATTCGAGACCGAGGGTCAGGACCGGCCACCGAGGCCTCAAACATAGACTCATGTGGGTTGAACTGTATAACAAAAATAATAAAATTTTAGTTTATGAAATCAAATGCGGAAGCGAGTTAAAATTTCTCTGGGTCAACATGAAATATTTCGGAATAGTAAAAATGTATTCTTGTAACAATTGTTTAAAAATGAGTTATTAATCAATTAATAAAGATCCAGTCAAAATGTCTTTTCTGAAAAGTACGTTTTAAAAGTGTCAATTTGATAATTTTACTGGTTCAACCACTATGAGCGGATCAGAGACAAAACTATACGCCAACTAAAATATTTGCCTTAAAATAACCCATACAGCAAATATCTCCAAAAGCCAAATATCAGATACAACATGCATCAAACGTCTTACAGCATTCTCCAACATAATATTACATGTCATAGTAAGACAACATAGTCTTAATAGCTCAACTTAAACTTAAACATAAACATCTACTAAAATCACCAACGGTCTCGCCTCGGAATATCTATTGTTCCGCATGTGTCATGTCACCTGAAAACATTTAATTTAAACAAAATGAGCCACAAAGCTCAGTGAGGGTTTTTCCCCCCCTTTATATTTCGAAATATAACTTATTGATCAAAATTGTTGAAAACTGACATAAATGATATTTTTACGGATAATGCTAAACGAAACTGATAAACAGAATATTTTCAGAATAATCGTGCCAGATATTCTAAAACTGAATATTTTACGAATTTTCTCATATCAGAGAACATAAATTCAGGTTCAGTTAATGCCCTTGGTAACCATCGTATCACACATAATTTTGACATGTCCAAATATGCCATCTTTGTGGCACATCGCATATTATGTCCCTGCGACCGGGCCGAAACCATCTATTATATCCCGATGGCCGGGCCTAAACAGTCTATTATATCCCGATGGCGTGGCCGAAAATACTCAAGTGTCCCAAGGCATAACGTCGTCACAAAGTGTCTAATTAATTTTTATGGCACACAAATTTATTTGTCCAAGTTACAAAATGTACCATACTAAAATCATAATTTTCTTTAAAGGGGAGCACAAAAGGTCAAGTTTTATTCACATTCAGAAAGTTACTTTCAAGTCATATAGTCAAAAATTTCATTGTTATGTCAAACTTCACAATACTGAAATTTACGTAACGAAAATGTAACACTTGTGAAACAGTAATAATTATCATAAATATATAACATATAGCAAAAATAAATAATTTTACTCACAGCACCGCGACGTTCATAAACGTGTAGACTGCTCATTTTCAGAGATTGCTGCCAAATAACTCCAATAAATAGGTCCAATAAAAGAGCTCTGAATAATCTTTGTAGAAGATAGCCAAACAACCCTTAAAAGATTTTTCCTTCAATTGGTGTGTTGCACCCAAAACACTAACATATTTCTCCCAATTTCTCCATCAATCTCTCACCCGTACATAACTCCTATGTTTTCTCGCATCATTTATTTCTCTCTCTCTGTCTCTCTCTATCTTTTTGCGCGGCCCTCTCTCCCTCTACTTTCTTCTTTCTTTTCTCTCTTCCACCGTACACTCTCTCTCTCTCTCCCTCATATTTTTTCTCCCTTTTGTTGTATGTAGAAGTTGCTATTTATGGGGAAGGATAGAGAATTTGCTGAATTGTTTTCTCACATTGCGTGAGTAACCAACCTTTCATCTCTCATTTCCCGGATTCGGATCCCCTCCAGCCCTCATACGTGTCCAGCCCTTCCAGCCTCATCCTAGCCCTTCATTCTGAACCAAGATTGAGACACGTGGAGCTCGCTCTCATACTAACGGCAAACTGGATGAGTCGAAAACGCCGTCAACCCTTTCCTCTAGTCAGACGTAGATCGTTAATCGTGTCCCTCCTCTCTCAGACTCACTATCTCCATCATCGTCGGATCGACGAAGATGGGCTATACTAGGATTCATCGTCAATCGTGCCCAGTTCGATCATCAATCGTGTCCCTCTTCAACAAATTGACGGAGATGGACTCAAAGGTGTTCATGTGGTTATGTGGGAAATCCATCTCCATCTCGCTCTCTATCTTTATCATCATCGGATCTCATCATTGGATCTCCTTTCTCACCATCTCGATTATATACTTCTCTTCGCCAAATTTCTCATAATCAGAGTTGTGGATCAATACGTTTTTGCTCTGTGTTAAGATTTAGTAATTGTTTCAAGAATTAAGAATCCAAACCTCATTTTGAAAGGGGCTTAGCCAAATCATCAAACAGTGAATTGACTCAAGACAAAGTAATTAAAGTGAATAGATACGAACTGGATCCGTGCAAAGACTATCTGGAATGTTGTTCTTATCAAAGGATTGTCTATCTGCATTATGTTTGATGTAGTTGATGAAGATGAAGCAAGAGCCTGGGCTGATATTCGGTAAGAGAGAGAAACAAAGATTGTTCTGTGATTTTCAGTACATGTTGACGGCAAGAAGCATGTTATTTACACATCCAGTTCGCCGTTAGTATGAGATGATCTCGGTTCAGATTGAACGGCTAAGATGAGGCTGGAGGGGCTGGACAGGTTAGAGGGTTGGAGGGGATCCGAATCCCTCATTTCCCAACACACTCTCAGTCTCCTACACAAGTGGGGCCCACTCTTCACAAACCCCCAACACACTCACATTTCTCGCATGGGGTGATGGAGAGAAATGTGAAAACTTATGCGTATCTGCCAGAGGATTTTGAGAGCATATGGAAAGTACTCCAGGCAAGACACCAAGGTTTAGATGCCTTTGATACATATGAATCATATGCTACACTCGCGGCAATGTTAATTGCGGAGGCAAATGCGAGAGCTGTATGTTTAGATTTTTTTGTCTTGTTTATTTGAGTTTCTTGTGTTGATCTATTTCTATAATTAGTAGCTCATTGCACTTTGTTTTTTGGAACTCCCTATAGTCAATACTGCGGCTGTGGACAGTTCTGAAGGCAGTCAGAGTACATGTCAGGGACCGGATGTCAACGTGGCTTAGGGAAGCACGGCTTCGAGTAAGGTATGGTGTCTAGCATAAGATGAATTATTCGGTATGTTTCATATTTCCGTTTACTCTAATTTTTTTTAATGATTGCTTCTAATTAACTTCTTCTAGGTCAAGAAAGGAAATACCCTCAAGAGTGCTGAAGGAAAAGTGCAAACTCCTGTAATGAAAATGCCTCAAAAGCGGTCCAGGGACACAGATGTTATGCAAAAGAAAGCTAAAAGAAAGCTGGAGCTCGTTCACCATGTTGTTACTCTGCCATATGTTATTCCAGTTCAATGCAATCTTAAGTATGCTCTTAAATTTCTAAGAATCCCTTCGAATTAAAACCATACTGATGATTGGCTGGTATAATTTTTTTTACTACAATACCATATGTCTTTCCGATGCAACAAGTTCATTGCAGGTTTTAAAAAGCTCTTAGTTTTTTAACGATGACTTCCCATTTAAGCAGGCTGAAACAACAGAAGAAACATCCCCTGCTGGAAAGGCTGCTGTTGGATGTGGGAAGCTCTGATACCACTTTGTTGGTTTTAGGAAGAAGAGATTAGTATACTAGTTTGGTAGAAGAGGGAAGTGGTGAAACTTTGAGAGAGAGAATGAGAACAATATATTTGATTGATACAAATTGGTGGAGGACAACAACTAGATACACTCTAGTACATTACATATAAGTCTTAATAGAAGACTTCATAGGAAACTCTCCAGGACTCTTTAGAGACTTAATTGAAGACTCACTTAGACACTTGATATAAGGCTTGTACAAAATGGTGGTGGTACAAGCTATTTATAGGTGGATGTGGAAGGAATATTCCTAGCATCATTCTTTCCACAATCTTCTTCCACCAAAAATATCTAGGACACTTTCTACATCATTCCACACAATTTTTTCTCTAGAAATCTCCTACTACATACAATGAATCTAGGCAAACTATTAGTTTGGGCTTTCTAATACAATTGAGATACACCCATTTAGATTACTAACTAATGAATACAACTTGAACATTTTATTTATTGGGCTAACCCAAGTTTAATCTCCAGCACCCCCTCTTAAACTCGGTTTAGCATTTTAGCTTGAAGGGGTGTAACTTAGTCTTCTTTTGAGCTCCGTGTCCTTCAATAGACGTGGTCATCAAAGCCATCGCCGTGGACGTGAGAATCTTGAATTGTTTCTTCTTGAAAGTCTTGCTCTTCTTCTTTGTATTATTGAGCAATCTCTTGACTTGGTCATGGCATCTTATCTCCATCATTTGAGACTTGATCTCCTTCATCCGAACTTCTTCACTTGCATCAAAGAACTTCTCCATATTAACCCATCCGGTGTCGAATGTAGAATTTTTCATTCCAAATTGCAAAGCATGTCTTGTGACTTCTCCAACTTGTGCCTTATGGAATGAATTTATTTCTTTTTCCATCTTGTCAACCGCAAAATGATTTTCAAGTATTTCTTCATTGACAAGATCTTTAGATAGGGTAGGCATTACCTCTTGTTGGCTATCTTCTTGGACCTCCTTCACCATTTATCCTCCATTGTCTTGATGGCCTTCTTCGTCTTGAGTCTTTAACGTCCTCTCTTCCTTTTTGTCTTCCATGAAACAATTCTCTTGATCCTCACGTGCCTCAACATCCGCCTTCTCGATGCAATTTTGCATCTGTTCTACGTCAATGTCTCCTTGGTCTTCATGCTTCTCATCAAACTCGTCGTTGTTGGTGGGAAAGATCGTATCTTTACTTGACACACTGGGGTCAAGTTTCATCCATCTTTCATTTGGAGATTTTTTAATCTCCTCAACTTCAACAACATGCTCTTGGTGAGCCATCAACAACATATGATCTTCCCTTTGACTTCTTTCAACAAAATTCACTTTCTCGTGCACATGGTTAGTGTTACTTCTACACTCGGAAGCGTAATGACCAAAATCATAACATTTGTAACATAACACGTGAGATTTGTCATACCTTTGCCTTCAACCTTCCCTTGGTGAGTGGGAACTTTGGCCCATCTCTTCTTGATAAGATGACTTGTAATCTTCTTTTGCGTCTCGTCCTCCTTTTTGATTTGCTCCATGTCCACGTCCTCCTCGCCATTCCTCATTGATATAGTTTCTTCTCCAACTTATGTTGCTTTGTAGCACCATGGACTCTTCTTTCCTCCTCTTCATTATTTCCTCATGAGTTTGTAGCGAGCCCATAAGTTCATCAATGGACAACTTGCTATCATCTCTACATTCTTCAATGGCTACAACATGCTCAAAATCACAAGACAAATAGCGTAATATTTTCTCAACAATATAAGTGTCACTTAAACTTTCATCCCCATATCTCTTCATTTTATTAGAAATTTCCAAAACCCGAGAAATATAATCCGAAATTGTTTCCGAATAATTCATGTGAAGCGACTCAAATTTACCTCTAAGGATTTGGATTTGTATCTTCTTGAATCTCTCACCACCCATTTGAGAGTTTTGGAGAATCTACCAAGCTTTCTTGGAGGTGGTTGCAAAAATAATCTTCTCAAGCATGTTGTCATCTAAGGAATAATGGATGAGGGCAAGAGCTTTTTTATCTTTCTTACGTACCTCTTCTAGTTCCTCTTTTTGAGTTGGACTCAAGTCTCCTTCAAGCTCTTCGTAGCCATTCTCCACAACATCCCAAGCACCGTTTGCACCTATGATAGCCTTCATGCGCAATGCCCATGTGTAATAGTTTTCCTTGGTAAGGCAAGGACATTGGACATAAAAGAACGCACTCGCCATCATTCTATCGACTTGGCTCTGATACCACTTTGTTGGATGTGGGAAGCTCTGATGGCACACCCGGTATAAGAGCTTCCTAAAACCAACAAATTGGTATCATAGCTTCCCACATCCAACAGTTTTTGCATTAAAAGGTTACCCCGTTGATTGAAAACTGAAAATATTCTACCACAACCAAATTACAAAGAAGAATTCCACTACCCATCCAAGATTAGGAGAGAGCCACGTCATTTTATCGCAACTGTGAGTTAATTAAATTGACGCTGGTGTTTTTTTTTAGAATCCACAGTAGTGTTGATAAAACATAAGATCAAATAATTAAATTAAGGACATACCGAGGATGGTTAGGAAAGATGAGAAATAAAATGCATTTTTTGAATTCAACCTTTGTTTTGTATGTGATCTCAAAAGAACTAATGAACAACATCATGCATGAGATCTTTATAGTGTTAGACATAGCTTCAACTTCAAGGGTTTAATAGATCAAATGTAAACTCTTCAATTTGAGAGTGAGCTTTGGGATTGATTTTACTAAAACGTGAGCTCTGACAAAATTGTATGAATATAAACCTTTTGGAGATAAGTACGTAGTTGGTAGAGGGAAGGAAATATTTATGAGGAATTTTAGGCGAAAGTGTCGTGAAAAAGTAGAGTAAAACAGTGAAGAAATTTCAGAAAGAAAAGATGAACCAATTATGAGAGATTTAAGGAGAAAATCTTGGAGAAAGATAAGGATCACTCCTCGAATTGGAGATAAGAATCAGGAAACTTTAATGGAGAAAATAAAGATTTATAACTGAATGTTTTTTGCTATTCATTATATTAATAACTATCCAACGTTTTCGACCATCATACATATACATATTCCTGTTATAAACACTCTCAAACTTTGTGTATGAGAGGCCCCAACCTTCATTACTTGTATTGTGTAGTCATCCACACTAGCATGACTAAGTGAATACTCTCTACGTGAAAGGATTCTCGAATTTCTTATAGAGATATCTCTTTTCACGTAATGAGCGTGGTAGTTAGTAATTGTGTTTGTTCTTGGTCGAAATATGAATGCATTCACAATCCTTCATTGTTAGTATCGACAAAAGTTCGCTCTTAGTCGAATATCAATCTAGCTCTCTTAAAATCTCATCTAAAAACACATGTCCAAAACTAAGACCCACATGCCCAGCTGACTATCCATCTAGCTCTCTTCCTCAAACATTTCATGCTCTGAATTTAACTAAACAAAAGACTTTGTTGTTTTCAGTACCGAAAACAATAACACAAATTTTATTTACTACAAACTATTCATTACACGCAGGCCCGGCTCAAGCATTAAGCAACTCAACCCTTTGCTTAGGGCCTCACTTATGGGAGGGGCACCATTTTTCTAATAAACAGGGGTAGTGTCACGACCCCCTTTCCCGGACCCCGATTTATTAATTCGAGACCGAGGGTCGAGACCGGCCACCAAGGCCTCAAACAAAACTCATGTGGGTTGAGCCGTATAACAAAAATAATAAAATTTTAGTTTATGAAATCAAGTGCGGAAGCGAGTTAAAATCTCGGGGTCAACATGAAATATTTCGGAATAGTAAAAATGTATTCTTGTAACAATTGTTTAAAAATGAGTTATTAATCAATTAATAAAGATCCAGTCGAAATGTCTTTTCTGAAAAGTACGTTTTAAAAGTGTCAATTTGATAATTTTACTGGTTCAACCACGATGAGCGGATCAGAGACAAAACTATATGCCAACTAAAATTTTTGCCTTAAAATAACCCATACCGCAAATATCTCCAAAAGCCAAATATCAGATACAACATGCATCAAACGTCTTACAACATTCTCCAACATAATATTACATGTCATAGTTAGACAACATAGTCTTAATAGCTCAACTTAAACTTAAACATAAACAGCTACTAAAATCACCAACGGTCTCGCCTCGGAATATCTATTGTTCCGCATGTGTCATGTCACCTGAAAACATTTAATTTAAACAAAATGAGCCACAAAGCTCAGTGAGGGTTTTTTCTCCCCTTTATATTTCAAAATATAACTTATTGATCAAAATTGTTGATAACTGACAGAAATGATATTTTTACGGATAATGCTATACGAAACTGATAAACATAATATTTTCAGAATACTCGTGCCAGATATTCTCAAACTGAATATTTTACGAATTTTCTCATATCAGAGAACATAAATTCATGTTCAGTTAATGCCCTCGGTAACCATCGTATCACACAAAATTTTGACATGTCCAAATACTCCATCTTTGTGGCACATCGCATATTATATCCCTGCGGCCGGGCCTAAACCATCTATTATATCCCGATGGCGGGGCCGGAAATACTCAAGTGTCCCAAGGCATAACGTCGTCACAAAGTGTCTAATTAATTTTTATGGCACACAAATTTATTTATCCAAGTTACAAAATGTACCATACTAAAATCATAATTTTCTTTAAAGGGGAGCACAAAAGGTCAAGTTTTATTCACATTCAGAAAGTTAATTTCAAGTCATATAGTCAAAAATTTCATTGTTATGTCAAACTTCACAATACTGAAATTTATGTAACGAAAATGTAACACTTGTGAAACTGTAATAATTATCATAAATATGTAACATATAGCAAAAATACATAATTTTACTCACAGCACCGCGACGTTCATAAACGTGTAGACTGCTCATTTTCAGAGATTGCTGCCAAATAACTCCAATAAATAGCTCCAATAAAAGAGCTCTGAATAATATTTGTAGAAGATAGCCAAACAACCCTTAAAAGATTTTTCCTTCAATTGGTGTGGTGCACCCAAAACACTAACAAATTTCTCCCAATTTGTCCATCAATCTCTCACCCGTACATAACTCCTATGTTTTCTCTCATCATTTATTTCTCTCTCTCTCTCTCTTTTTGCGCGGCCCTCTCTCCCTCTACTTTCTTCTTTCTTTTCTCTCCTCCACCGTACACTCTCTCTCTCCCCCTCCTATTTTTTCTCCTGTTTGTTGTATGTAGAAGTTGCTATTTATGGGGAAGGATAGAGAATTTGCTGAATTGTTTTCTCACATTGCGTGAGTAACCAACCTTTCATCTCTCATTTCCCAACACACTCACATTCTCCTACACAAGTGGGGCCCACTCTTCACAAACCCCCAACTTCATTGTTTTTCTCTTTCTCTCTTTCCCTCTCTCTCTGCTTAATCTCCCCCTCTCTCTCTCCTCCTTCCTCTCGTCTTCTCTTGTTTTGGCCGGACATCACTAACCCTTTTTTTAATTTCTCTCTCTCTCTCTCTCTCTCTCTCTCTTTGCTTCAGCCGAACCAACCCCAACACACCCACATCAAGGTGGGGCCCACATTCATAAACCCGCAACTCCTCCTTACTTTTCTCTCCCTCATCTTCCTTCTCTCTCTCTCTCTTTCATTCTTCTTTTTTTTCTTCTTGTTTCGGCCGAACACACATCATTCACTTCTATTTTTTTTTTTATTTTTTTCTTTTCTTTATTTCCTAATTGTAACCATTCTTGCTTATTTAAATGTTAATGCTATTACATCCCCTAATTCTAAATAAACCCCAAATATTTCTACGCCAATTTATTTTTCTTATAAAAAATATAAACAACTATTGGCTAAACTTGTAACTAACAAAATTATAATACTATCATACTAACATACTTAGCAATAAAGTTAACAAGATATAATTAATTAGCAAAATGTATTTTACGAAAATACGGAGTATTACGCTCTCCCCCACTTATAGAAGTTTGGTCCCCAAACTTAAGGTTTTACCTCAAAACAAATGTGGGTATTGATTCCGCATCTCATCTTCTCGTTCCCAAGTTTCTTCTTCCACCAAATGATTTTGCCACAAAACTTTAACTAGTGGAATGATTTTATTGCGCAACACTTGATCACGTCGGTCCTAAATCTTAACAGGTGTCTCAATGTAAAAAAAATATTCCCTTAGCTCCAAAGGCTGATATGCTATCACATGCTTAGGGGCGTAGACATACTTCTTGATCATCGAAACATGAAAGACATTATGTACATTACTAAGCTCTGTCGGTAATACCAAAAGATAAGCTACAGGTCCAACTCGCTCAAGAATTTCATAGGGTCCGACATATCTGGGGTTCAATTTTCCTTTCTTCCCAAATCGTAGTACACCTTTAGTTGGTGAGACTTTCAGGTATACGAAATCTCCAACCTCAAATTCCAGATCCCGTCTTCTGTTATCCGCGTAGCTCTTTTGTCGGCTTCGGACCTCTTTTAGCCTTTCCTGAATCGTCTTAATCTTTTCAGTTGTGACCTGGACAATTTCTGGTCCAACCATCCGTCTTTCTCCAACTTCAGTCCAATTGATGGGGGACCTACACCTTCTTCCGTATAACGCCTCGAATGGAGCCATCCCGATAATTGCCTGAAAGCTATTATTATACGCAAACTCTACCAAAGGCAAGTGCTCTTCCCATCCTCCTTTGAAATCCAAAACACATAGCCGAAGCAAGTCTTCCAAAATCTGAATAACTCTTTCTGACTGGTCGTCCGTCTGAGGATGGAAGGCAGTACTGAACCTTAAGCTAGTCCGCATAGCTGCTTGTAAACTATTCCAAAATCTTGACACGAAACGTGGGTCCCTGTCAGAAACAATGGACACAGGTGCTCCGTGCAATCTCACAACATCCTTGACGTATAGTTGGGCTAACTTCTCTAGTGAATCAGTGGGTTTCACGGCTAGAAAGTGTGATGACTTAGTTAGCCTATCAACAATTATCCAAATGGCGGTGTTTCCTTTGGAAGACCTTGGCAGTCCAACCACAAAATCCATAGTGATGTGTTCCCACTTCCACTCGGGAATAGGTAGCGGTTGAAGCAACCCTGCGGGTCTTTGGTGTTCCGCCTTAACTTGCTGACACAATAAGCACTTAGCCACAAACTCTGCTATATCCCTCTTCATTCCTGGCCACCAATAAAGCTCACACAGATCTCTATACATCTTCGTACCACCAGGATGAATTGCAAAATATGAGCCTCCCCTAAAATTGACTTTTTAAGCTCAGACACATTTGGGACACAAATTCGGCCTTGGAATTTTAAAAATCCGTCTTGAATAGAAAACTCTGAGACTTTACCTCGAAGCACATCTTCGGAAATCTTCTTTAAGTCTTCATCACTTCTTTGCGCTTTTTTGATTTCTTCTAGCAAGCTAGGTTGGGCCATCAGAGCATAAACTGCACTCGAGGTATGTCTAGGAATCACTTCTAATGACAATCTTTCAAACTCCTTATGTAACTCGACTTGGCTGGTAATGACATAAGCCAAATTAGCGGTCGACTTTCGACTAAGGGCATCAGCCACCACATTTGCTTTACCAGGATGATACTGAATGCTTATATCATAATCCTTTAACAGCTCCAACCACCGTCTTTGCCTCATATTGAGTTCCTTTTGTGTGAAGATATACTTCAAGCTCTCGTGGTCTGTAAAAAATTTCACGCGATACACCATAGAGATAATGACGCCAAATTTTCAAAGCAAAGACCACAGCTGCCAACTCCAAATCATGCGTCGGGTAGTTTCTTTCATAAGGTTTCAACTGCCTTGAGGCATACGCAATCACTTTTACATCTTGCATCAGGACACAACCTAGTCCCTTCAGCGATGCGTCACTATAAATCACATAATTTCCACCTTCTGACGGCAATGACAATATCGGAGCAGAAGTCAACCTTCTTTTCAACTCTTGAAAACTTTGCTCACATTCATCAGACCACTTAAATGGGGACTCCTTCCTTGTAAGTCGAGTCAAGGGGGATGCTAACTCTGAAAATTTCTCCACAAACTTTCTATAGTAACCGGCCAATCCTAGAAAGCTTCGAATTTCTGTCATATTGGTAGGTCTTGGACAATTAACGATAGCCTCTACCTTCTGGGTATCTACTGAAATACCATCTTCCGAAACAACATGCCCCAGAAACGAGATCCTAGAAAGCCAGAACTGGCACTTTTCAAACTTTGCAAAAAGCTTCTGATCCCGTAGGGTTTGCAAAACAAGCCTCAAGTGGTCCACATGTTCCTCCTTGCTCTTAGAATACACCAAGATATCATCAATAAAAACAATCACAAAGACATCCAAGAACGGTTTGAACACACTATTCATCAAGTCCATGAAAATAGCCGGGGCATTTGTCAACCCAAAAGGCATAACAAGGAACTCATAATGCCCGTACCTAGTGCGGAATGCACTCTTAGGTACATCCTCGGCCTTAATCTTCAATTGATGGTAAGCGGACCTCAAGTCAATCTTGGAAAACACCTTGGTTCCTTGCAGTTGATCAAACAAATCATCAATCCTAGGGAGAGGATACTTGTTCTTAACCGTGACTTTGTTCAATTCTCGGTAATCTATGCATAACCTCATGGTGCCATTCTTCTTCTTCACAAATAAAACAGGTGCACCCATGGAGAAGTGCTTGGTCTAATAAATCCCTTGTCAAGTAACTCCTGGAGTTGTACCTTTAATTATTTTAACTCTACAGGTGCCATTCGATATGGAACCTTAGAGATTGGGGTGGTACCCGGAACAACATATATGGTGAACTCAATTTCCCTATTAGGAGGTAATGTGCTAATATCGTCAGGAAAGACATCGGAGAACTCCCGAACCACAGGAACATTTTCCAATTTTATCTCATTTGCTGACTCATCATTAATATAGGCTAAAAATCCCTGACAACCCTTTCGAAGTAACTTTTGAGCCCGGAGACAAGAAATCATTCGCGGTGGGGGCGAAACTCCAGTACCGACAAAATGGAATTCAGGGGTAGTAGGAATACGAAATATGACTTTCTTCTCGACACAGTCGATTGAGGCATGATTAGCTGAGAGCCAATCCATACTGAGGATGACATCAAAATCTCGAATATCGAGGGGTATCAAATCAACAACTAAAGACATTCCGCCGACCAATATTTCACAGTTTCTGTACACACAAGTACTAGCTAACTTGACACCCAAGGGAGTAGAAACATGTAAGGCATAACCAAGGGGTTCTGGTTGTCTAGTAATGAACTTAGCAAAATCATGGGAAACGAATGAATGCGTAGAACCAGAATCGATAAGAACTTTGGCTGATTTAGAATCAATAGGTAAGGTACCTGAGACAACTGCAGATGCAGCATGGACATCTCCAGGGACCAACGCAAAAGCTCTCCCACGCCTGTTCTCATCCCCTCTAGTAGCCACTGAATTTTGAGCACGTGCATGTGGTGGGTTCGCAAAATTGGGTCGAAGCACAGGGCAATCCTTGACCATATGTCCTTGTTTTCCACAGCTGAAACAAGCTCCAGTCTCGCGATAACACACATCGTGATCGTGGGTCCTGCGACACTTAGGACAGTATGGTTTCCCCTTAATTGCATTAACAGCAACACCCCTGTTATTTTGATTCCCAGCTCCTTGTCTCTTGAATATAGTAGTTTGGCTAGGGCCTCCTTGATGATTTCTTCCTCCATGGTTCTTGGTGCCAGCATTCCTCATCTTCTGTTCTCGATACTTGTTGTTCTCCACTATCCCTTTTTCTGCAATCAAAGCTCGATCAACAACTTCATTGTAGGTAGGCAGTCTGAAGAGTTCCACCTTGGTACGAATGCTCCACCGAAGTCCTGTGTCAAACTTTCTAGCTTTTTGCGCCTCATCCCTAACCACGTGTGAGGCGTAGCGGGACAGCTCTGTGAACTTTGCCTCATACTCTACTACAGTCATGTCACCTTGAGTAAGCATGAAAAATTCAGCAACCTTCTGATCTTTCAGGTGTTGAGGGAAATACTTGTCATTAAACATCTCAACAAAGCGGTCCCACACCATGGCTGGCTCCCTCCTAGAAATGGTCAACCACCACTGTTAAGCTTCTCTAGTCAAGTTGTAAGTGGCAAACTCCACCTTCTGTCTCTCAGAACAACGCATTGCCCCAAAGATATTTTCAATCTCCAATAACCACGACTCAACTTTGACTAGATCAGGGGTACCAGCAAATGATGGAGGTTTCAGACCTTGGAAGCGATCTAAGGTAGGTTCTCTACGGTTAGCATCAACTAGGTAGGCAAGTCCTTCAATGGCTCTTTCCAGCCTATCACCTGTGTTAGGTCCACTTCCACCGGCTTGGTTCTCAGTCACAGGGGTAGTATTGTCATTCCCTTCTCCTGATCCGGCTCCTCCAGAAACAGCCACCTAAGAGGAAGCTAGTTAAATTTTGTCCCAAAACTTTTTACCAAAATAATACTAACTTATGCGCAATAACTAAACTTAATATTAAATAAAATATTTCTAAGTCAAGCAACTCCAAATAATAGGTCCAAGGTAGGTTACCCCAAATAACTCCAAAATTACTCCAAAGTTACTAACAAATTAACCCCAAACACTTAGGCTCCAAATCATGGTTATGGCTAACACCAAAATTCACACATCCAAACCCAAACCTATTGCTCTGATACCACGTTGTCACGACCCCCTTTTTCGGACCCCGATTTATTAATTCGAGACCGAGGGTCGAGAACGGCCACCGAGGCCTCAAACGAAGACTCATGTGGGTTGAACCGTATAATAAAAATAATAAAATTTTAGTTTATGAAATCAAGTGCGGAAGCGAGTTAAAATTTCTCGGGGTCAACATGAAATATTTCAGAATAGTAAAAATGTATTCTTGTAACAATTGTTTAAAAATGAGTTATTAATCAATTAATAAAGATCCAGTCAAAATTTCTTTTCTGAAAAGTACGTTTTAAAAGTGTCAATTTGATAATTTTACTGGTTCAACCACGATGAGCGGATCAGAGAAAAAACTATATGCCAACTAAAATATTTGCCTTAAAATAACCAATACCGCAAATATCTCCAAAAGCCAAATATCAGATACAGCATGCATCAAACGTCTTACAACATTCTCCAACATAATATTACATGTCATAGTTAGACAACATAGTCTTAATAGCTCAACTTTAACTTAAACATAAACAGCTACTAAAATCACCAACGGTCTCGCCTCGGAATATCTATTGTTCCGCATGTGTCATGTCACCTGAAAACATTTAATTTAAACAAAATGAGCCACAAAGCTCAGTGAGGGTTTTTTCTCCCCTTTATATTTCAAAATATAACTTATTGATCAAAAATTGTTGATAACTGACATAAATGATATTTTTACGGATAATGCTAAACGGAACTGATAAACAGAATATTTTCAGAATAATCGTTTCCAGATATTCTCAAACTGAATATTTTTTTACGAACTTTCTCATATCAGAGAACATAAATTCAGGTTCAGTTAATGCCCTTGGTAACCATCGTATCACACAAAATTTTAACATGTCCAAATACGCCATCTTCGTGGCACATCGCATATTTTATCCCTGCGACCGGGCGGAAACCATCTATTATATCTCGATGGCCGGGCCTAAACCATCTATTATATCCCGATGGCGGGGCCGAAAATACTCAAGTGTCCCAAGGCATAACGTCGTCACAAAGTGTCTAATTAAGTTTTATGGCACACAAATTTATTTGTCCAAGTTACAAAATGTACCATACTAAAATCATAATTTTCTTTAAAGGGGAGCACAAAAGGTCAAGTTTATTCACATTCCGAAAGTTACTTTCAAGTCAGATAGTCAAAAATTTCATTGTTATGTCAAACTTCACAATACTGAAATTTACGTAACGAAAATGTAACACTTGTGAAACAGTAATAATTATCATAAATATATAACATATAGCAAAAATAAACAATTTTAGTCACAGCACCGCGACGTTCATAAACGTGTAGACTGCTCATTTTCAGAGATTGCTGCCAAATAACTCCAATAGATAGGTCCAATAAAAGAGCTCTGAATAATCTTTGTAGAAGATAGCCAAACAACCCTTAAAAGATTTTTCCTTCAATTGGTGTGGTGCACCCAAAACACTAACAAATTTCTCCCAATTTCTTCATCAATCTCTCACCCGTACATAACTCCTATGTTTTCTCTCATCACTTATTTCTCTCTCTCTCTCTCTCTCTCTCCCTCTCTCTCTCTCTCTCTCTCTCTCTCTCTCTCTGCACGGCCCTCTCTCCCTCTACTTTCTTCTTTCTTTTCTCTCTTCCACCGCACACTCTCTCTCTCTCTCCCTCCTATTTTTTCTCCTGTTTGTTGTATGTAGAAGTTGCTATTTATGGGGAAGGATAGAGAATTTGCTGAATTGTTTTCTCACTTTGCATGAGTAACCAACCTTTCATCTCTCATTTCCCGGATTCGGATCCCCTCCAGCCCTCATACGTGTCCAGCCCCTCCAGCCTCATCCTAGCCCTTCATTCTGAACCAAGATTGAGACACGTGGAGCTCCCTCTCATACTAACGACAAACTGGATGAGTCGAAAACGCCGTCAACCCTTTCCTCTATTCAGGCGTAGATCGTTAATCGTGTCCCTCCTCTCTCAGACTCACTATCTCCATCATCGTCGGATCGATGAAGATGGGCTATACTAGGATTCATCGTCAATCGTGCCCATTTCGATCATCAATCGTGTCCCTCTTCAACAAATTGACGCAGATGGACTCAAAGGTGTTCATGTGGTTATGTGGGAGATCCATCTCCATCTCGCTCTCTATCTTTATCATCATCGGATCTCATCATTGGATCTCCTTTCTCACCATCTCGATTATATACTTCTCTTCGCCAATTTTCTCATAATCAGAGTTGTGGATCAATACGTTTTTGCTCTGTGTTAAGATTTAGTAATTGTTTCAAGAATTAACAATCCAAACCTCATTTTGAAAGGGGCTTCGCCAAATTATCAAACAGTAAATTGACTCAAGACAAAGTAATTAAAGTGAATAGATACGAACTGGATCCGTGCAAAGACTATCTGGAATGTTGTTCTTATCAAAGGATTGTCTATCTGCATTATGTTTGATGTAGTCGATGAAGATGAAGCAAGAGCCTGGGCTGATATTCGGTAAGAGAGAGAAACAAAGACTGTTCTGTGATTTTTAGTACATGTTGACGGCAAGAAGCATGTTATTTCCACATCCAGTTCGCCGTTAGTATGAGATGATCTCGGTTCAGATTGAACGGCTAAGATGAGGCTGGAGGGGCTGGACAGGTTAGAGGGCTGGAGGGGATCCGAATCCCTCATTTCCCAACACACTCACATTCTCCTACACAAGGGGGGCTTACTCTTCACAAACCCCAACTTCATTGTTTTTCTCTTTCTCTCTTTCCCTTGCTCTCTCTCTGCTTAATCTCCCTCTCTCTCTCCTCCTTCCTCTCGTCTTCTCTTGTTTTGGCCGGACATCACCCACCTTTTTTTTAATCTTCTCTCTCTCTCTCTCTCTCTCTCTCTCTCTCTCTCTCTCTCTCTTTTCTTCAGCCGAACCAACCCCAACACACCCACATCAAGGTGGGGCCCACATTCACAAACCCCCAACTCCTCCTTACTTTTCTCTCCCTCTTCTTCCTTCTCTCTCTCTCTTTCTTTCTTCTTCTTTTTCTTCTTGTTTCGGCCGAACACACATCATTCACTTCTATATTATTTATTTATTTTTTTCTTTTCTTTATTTCCTAAATGTAACCATTCTTGCTTATTTAAATGTTAATGCTATTACAGCACCTAATTCTAAATAAACCCCAAATATTTCTACACCAATTTATTTTTCTTATAAAAAATATAAATAACTATTGGCTAAACTTGTAACTAACAAAATTATAATACTATCATACTAACATACTTAGCAATAAATTTAACAAGAAATAATTAATTAGAAAAATGTATTTTACGAAAATACGGAGTATTACAGGTAGTTTAGTAATTTAAAATTAATATTTATTACATGTTACTATCTAGCTTTGCACTTCAGTTTTAGTCACAACTCACAACAGATTATGAGATTTTCAGCCGTTTCTCTCTCTCCCACTTGAAACTTTCATCCTCAAATCTCTTATAGACGGTTCCGATTCTCAATCAACAGTTTTAGCCATTACTCCATTCCAACGTTGCAATGATCTTGCTGTTAAATACATCTTCCCGTAGCTCCAAAACTCACAATTTTAGTATCTCACAATCCGATTTTTCAAATCAATTTTCCAGAAACATCAGGAAAATCGATTTGGTAGTTTCGCGCTTGAGTGTTTGATGAATCCTGTTTAGGTGGGCTTTCAATAATCTAGTTTACCGATTCTCAGGACCTCTGGTTTGCCGATTCATGCTCGTTTCACGTTTTGGTGTTTGCCCAATTTGCTGAATCAAATCAGCCATCTTCTCGAATAATTGAGCTTTCTGTCCTCCAAAAATACAAAAATTGACGAGACAAAGTACTTACGTTGATGTTGCGCTTCAAAATATTAGATTTATGCGTGGAGGCATGGGAGGTTCCATCCATGATAGATAACTTTTTGAAGTTGATTCGAGCATTGAATGTTATAATATGTTTACTATCACATGCAATATTTAAATCCCTACTATTTAAATGTTTGTAGAGATGTTTTTTGACACTAATACTTTTACAATGCCTAGACTACCACCGTGATCCAATTTAATCACTAAAAACCCGTTAAAAGCCACATGAGAACGGGACTCTAAACTTGAATCAACCCTACTTAATTCACAACGAATCATCATCGTTTGCTGCATACTACAAGATACATACATCGTGACTCTTTCTAACACCGATTCGAATCTCCGTCGGCAATGATTCCTCCACTCAACAAATCGGAAGGAATCTATACCTCTTCAAATATTATTGCATTAGTCCTGTTGCCTCACCGTCATTGTTGCATCACCGCGAGGGAAATCGGACAGCGACTGTTGCTACGTACCACAATTGTCAGAATCATTCTTCAACAACCAGGGAACGAGGTATGTCTCCTTTAATTGTTTTGAGGGAGTCCTCTGTTGTTCTGAGGTAGTAGATTTCGGATTTCAATTACTATCAATTCCAGTCAAGTAACAATATTAGAGTTAAGAAATCCCATGTTATCCCCTTAGTTAGTTCGTGGCCACGATTATCTCTCCTATTAGTATCACGAAAAGCATTCTGGACTATCAAAAGTTTGAACTTACTATTTAATTAGGGTCCATTATATGTCCAACAATCACACTGTTATGAATTGAACCCTAGAAATGGGTAATTCAGTAAGTAACCAGCTCGTAATGACTTGTTAATGGAGTTTTGTTGCAGAAAATAGAAGATGAGGTGAATAATTAAGAGAGAGAAGACCGAAAATCAGTTAAATCTTCGATGGAAACCCAAAACAGAGCACGAGCTCTGTTTTATACAAGCCCTGGGTTTGTAACCGCCTAACAACCCGGTTATCTACGTGGACAAGAAGGTATTTTACCATTTTGCCCTGACAATCCTGCTTCCCTGACATTCCACCCCCTTAAAAAAAATACAAACTAACCCACGAACATTTTTAATTCCTAAACAACGCTTGACTCTTGGTTTGTCTTCGAAGTGGAACAGTCTTGCCCCAATTCAATTGGGCGTTTGGTTTGTTCAGAACCCTAATTTCATTTCAATTGCTTTCAACGAATTCTGAAAACCTCTGATGGAGATTGTCCCAATCCTCCCACGTAGCCTCGGTCGCCGGTGAATTACTCCACTGTACCAGCACCTGAACTACTCCGGCGTTCCTTCGCTTGACGAGTTGCCGATCCAAAATTGCCACTGGTTCTACCTGAAGCTGGCCTTCTTCTCCGACTCCAGGTAGCCTCAGATCCACCGTGGTATGATTTTCGATACTATTTATTAATTGTGACACATGAAATACAGAATGAATTTTTGATGAAGCTGGAAGATCTAGTCTGTATGCCACTGTTCCTATCTTCTGCAGAATTTTAAACGGCCCAAAATACTTAGGAGCCAACTTGTGAGATTGTCTGAATTCCACTGTGCTTTGCATGTATGGTTGTAGCTTGAGATATACAAAATCCCCTTCTTGGAATGTTCTTTCACTTCTCCTTTTGTCAGCATGTTGCTTCATCCTGTTTTGTGCTTTGTATAGATTATCTTTGAGAAGCTGCACCACTATGCTCCTGTCTTGTAAGAAGTTCTGCACTGTATTGTCATTACTCTTAATGACTTGATGGAAGTTCACCATGGGTGGCTCATACCCATACAAAGCTTCAAATGGAGACATTTGCAAATATGAGTGGTAGTGAGTATTGTATCAATACTCTGCCAAGTTTAACCATTTAACCCAGTTCTTGGGTCTATCTGCCACAATAAATCTTAAGTAGACTTATAGGCATTGATTCACCCTCTCTGTCTGACCATCTAATTGAGGGTGATAAGCACTAGAATGGCATAGTTTTGTGTCCATAGCTTTGAATAATTCTGTCCAGAATGTGCTTACAAATATTGGATCTCTGTCTGATATTATCTCTTCTGGCACTCCATGTAGCTTGTATATGTTTTGTAAGAACAACGGAGCTATGCTCTCAGCTGTATAAGGATGAGCTAAACTGATGAAATGACTGAACTTGGTGAATCTGTCAACTACTACCATAATGCAATCTTTTCCTTCAGCTCTTGGTACTCCTTCTATGAAATCCATAGAAATGCTTTTCCATGGTTGAGTTGGAATGGATAATGGTTGTAAAAGACCAGGGTAAGGCACATTTTCTGTCTTCATTCTTTGGCATGTTTCACATTTCTTGACCCAAGATTTGGCATCCTTCCTTAATTGAGGCCAATAAAAATACTGCACAGCTCTCTTGTATGTTCCAAGACCTCCTGAATGGCCTCCCACACTTGTATCATGTACTTCTTTAATGATGTTTTCTCTGACTTGTCCATGTGTGCCCACATACACTTGTTTGTTTCTCCATATAACTCCATCCTTTACTGCATACTCACTTTGGGTTCCAGGTTGTATCAGGCTTTGTTGAATAATGTTGACTGCAAAATCATCTTCCTTGTAAGATTTTTGAATGTCACTCATCCATAGTGGTTGAGTTTGTGATCTGGTGGTACTGCATTGCCCACAACTCCATTTTGTTGTTGTCTTGTACTTCTGCTGAGAATCTAGATAATGCATCTGCTGCTAGATTATCACTTCCCTTTTTGTACAATATCTCATAGTCAAACCCCATCATCTTGCATAACCACTTTTGCTGCATAAGTGTGTGTACTCTTTGCTCTAAGAAATAGTTGAGACTTCTATGATCAGTTCTGATAATGAATCTCCTGCCTTCCAAATATGACTTCCACTTGTGCACTGCTTGTACTACTGCCCATAATTCTTTTTCATAAGTAGACAATTTTAGGTATTTGGGTGCCAGGCTCTTGCTATAATATGCTATAGGCTTGTTTCTTTGCATCAAAACAGCTCCAATGCCCAAGTAAGAGGCATCTGTCTCTACTATAAATTGCTCACTGAAGTCTGGTAATGCCAACACAGGTGTTTTGGCACATAGCTGTCTTTAGTTTCTCAAAAGTTGTAGTAGCTTCCTTACTCCATGTGAATTGTCCTTTCTTGAGCAAGTTGTTTAATGGTTGAGCTATGATCCCATAATTTTTGACAAATCTTCTGTAATAGCCTAATCCTAAGAATCCTCTTAAGGCTTTGATGTTATTTGGAGTAGGCCATTTCCTCATGCACTCTATCTTACTATTGTTAGCTGCTACTCCTTCTCCAGAAATGATGTGCCCCAAATACTCAATACATGGTTGAAGGAAAGCACATTTTGATTTCGTTGCTAGTAACTCATGTAGTTTCATGGTCTCCAATGTTTGCTGTAAATGCTTAGCATGCTCTTCTACTGTCTGAGTGTAAACTAGAATATCATCAAAGAAAACAAGTATGAATTTTCTGAGATAGGGTTTGAAAACCAGATTCATCAATGCTTGGAATGTTGCTGGTGCATTTGTGAGGCCAAAAGGCATCACATTAAACTCATAATGTCCTTCATGAGTGATGAATGATGTTTTATGTATATCTTCAGTCTTCATTCTAACTTGGTGATACCCAGATCTCAGATCCAACTTTGAAAATATTGTTGCTCCATTGAGTTCATCCAAGAGCTCATCAATGACAGGTATGGGAAACTTATTCTTCACAGTCACTTTGTTGAGAGCTCTATAATCAATGCAAAACCTCCAACTCCCATCTTTTTTCTTGACCAATAAGACTGGAGAAGAGAAAGGACTTGTGCTTGGAGATATGATTCCTGCTTGCAGCATTTCTTGAACTAGTCTCTCTATTTCATTTTTTGGATAAAAGGGTATCTGTAAGGTTTCTGACTTACTGGGTTGCTGCCTTCCTTGAGTACAATAGCATGATCTATTGTTCTTTTTGGTGGTAACTTAGTTGGCTCTTTGAATATGTCTTCAAACTGCTTCAACACTTCTTGATTTTTTTGGGGTAATTCTGTCTCTTTTGCAATGGTACCGATGGTGTGCAGCTGTGCTACTACTGCATTTTCATTTTGGTCACAGTAGTTGGCAAAAGCTAGAGCAGACATTTCTTTCAATTCTCCATGTTTAGTTACTCCTTGCAGCAATATTTGTTGACCTTGCACTTCAAATGATAGTTGTAATGTCTTCAAATTGATGCAGAAAAGGGCTAATTTCTTTTAGCCATTGTACTCCCAAAACCAAATCACACCCTCCAAGAGTTAGTAGTCTTGTGTCTACAGTGACTGTATGTGTTCCAAACTTGATTTGTACTTGGCTGCAAGCTCCCAAACTTTCAATTTCACTTCCATCAGCTACCACTACCCTCATTGTTGTTGATTTTTGTACAGGTAATCCAAGCTTCTTGGCAGTTTGTGGATCCATGAAGTGCTCCCTGTATATACTAATACAGTGACATTGGTTTTCTTGATCCTTCCCACCAATTTCAAGGTGTCATGGTTCACATTTCCAGAAAGAGCATGAACTGAAATGGCTACCTCTTCTGTATCTGCTTCTGTTTGTGTTAGATCATCTAATTCATCATCCTCAAGTAATGTAGAATTTTTTTCTTCTTCTTCTACACCTTGTATGATGTACAGTTGTCTTGACTTGCATTTATGTCCTGGAGTAAATTTCTCATCACAGTAATAACACAAATTTTTTGCTCTTCTGATCTGCATTTCCTCAGGGGTGATTTTCTTGATAGGCCATTTTTGAAACCCTTCTTTGGTCTTGTTGCTGCTTCTTGGATGAGTGTTGGAGTGTTTGCTGCTAGAATTGACACTTCTGGTTCCTTGAGGCATTTGTAAGTTCCTCTCCTTCATCCTAGCTAGAGCTCTAATTTGTTTCATGGTTTTTGGAAAGTGCGTCTGGGCATCTCCCTTGATTTCTTCCTTCAATCCACTCATAAAACTTCGCACAAAATACCATTCAGTTCCTTTGTTAAATTCATGAACTCTTGATTTCAACTCTTCAAATCTAGCTTGATATTCTTGTACAGTGCCTGTTTGGGTGAGTTTATTAAATTCCATGATAATGCTCTCTTGTCCTTCTTCTGAGAACCTATCCGCAATTAAATCCACAAACTCAGACCAAGAAATACCCTCAAATGTTTCAAAATCACTATCACCCCACATCTTGGCTTCTCCTTCAAACACTACAACAAATTGCATATTCTGTGACAAAAATATAGGCAATGACCGATAATTTGTCACAAAAATGATTGTTTAGTCACGAAGTTGTATATTCGTCACAAAGTTAAAAGTAATGGCAACGAACATGAATATTTGTTACCAGTATCGTCACTAAAGTCTTGGCGCCAACATAAAGATTCCCCGCCAAGAACTTCTTGATGAAATGTATGTCGCAAAAATATTTGATGACGTTCACTTCGTCACTAATTGAATTTCGAATAGCAACAAAAATGTTTTGTGGCCAAAACATATAGTTGGAACGATTTGTGACAACAAGTATTGTCGCCATCGAGCTTTCATTTGCAACATTCAATTTCGCTCCAAATCAAAGATTAACTGATCTCCATGTTTAACATCATTAACATCTTGCACTAAAAATTTCTTTGAAAAAAAACATGTTGCACTAATACTGTTTATTTTGTAACCAACCCGGGGGAACCCTTGCCATGTGTTACACAACAAAACTTCATCATTGTGAGTATTATAAAGTGGTTTTATGATGAAATTTTGAAGCACCAATATTTTTAATATATTTTTCTGAGCCTTGTATTGAAATTTGACTGGTAGGCAAAAAACAAAAAAAAAATGAAATTGGACTAGTTCATTCTTTTTTGTAAATACTATTATTGTCTAAGAAACAAAGTTGGAGGTACTGAAGTAAAAAAATTATTTAATTAAGAAAATAATGTATGATAATAAAAAAATCTTGCCTAATTGGTAAGTTATAATCCTAAAAAAAGATCCCCGTCCCAAAATGTCAGTGGGCCAAAAATGTCAGTGGGCCAAAAAAAAAAATGAAATTGGACACGTCTTCTACCCAAAGAAAAACCTCTTCTCCTCCTCTATCCTCATCGTGGGTAAAGAAGCGGCGGCTTCTCCTCCTCTATCCTCATCGTGCGCAGAGAGCTCTATGCTTCTAAAAAGTCACAACAACGGGACAGATCTATCCTATCTCTGCCAAAGGTATGAGTTTCTCCCACTTTACACCTCTTTTCCATATCTATGTTTAATTCCAGTGAAAGTTGGTTTGATTTCTTAAGCCCCGAAGCTTGGTTCGGTTTTGGATATGTTGTTAGTTTCTGGGTTTAATTTGCTCTATTTCGTCATTGCTTTTGTTTATTTGGATTGAGATGATGATCAGGTCTGATGACGATTGACGAAGATGACAAAATGGACCACGATTGCGTTTGGTTGGTTCAATTTTGTGCTTACGATTTCACATTGAAATGTTGGTTGTTAACCCAAAAAAAAAGTGTTGGATGTTCATAATGGGCTCGAGTAACATATAAAGTCAGCAACCACATCCTTCATGTGAAAGGTTAGAAAATAGACAATGTCTTGCTCTATTTTTATGTTTTATTTGGTCTTCTTCTTCTACTACTACTACTAGTCTACTACTATCTTTTATTGGAAAGGTACGTCAGTACTCACAATAGAATATTAGTGAATTTGTTTAGGTTACTATTTTTTGGTGTATTTCATTGAGATTGTATAGAAATTTCATTGTTTTCTTTGTTCCATGTAGGCTTCATGATGAGGAAGGAGAGAAAAGTAGATGTTGATGGCTAGCTCTCGGAGATGGAAAAAGAAGATTTTTTTTTATGTATTATGGTGGGATTGATGTTACGCTTGTAGTAAATGAATATTTTGATTTATTGACATTTTGTACAAATTTTGATAAAGTTTGTGCACTTTTAGTCAATTATATAAGATTTAATTCCGAAGAAGAACATTACATCTGTTAATGCGTTCATTCCAAAAAAAAGAGAGAAAAATAGCACACCATTTAAAAAAATAAAAAATAAAAATTGATAAAAATGCTTTGTTAACCAACAATGATGGAATCGTCGCCATATGTTTCCATTGCTGATGAGTAGTTGAGTTGCTGACAAATTCTTTTTGAAACTAATTATTGATGGCAACAAATTATTCTTTGTCACAACTTTTTGTCTTCAGCAACGAATAACGTAAGGCGACTAAACATAATTCGTTACGAATAGATGTTAATGCAACGAATTGATTTGTCCTCGATGACTACTTTATACAACAAATGATGGTTCGTCACAAATTGCATTAGCGACGCTCTATAGGAGACGAAACATGCGACAAGAAAATATTGTCACTGAAACATTATAGCGACGAATATTATACTTATGCAGACAAAGTTTTTTGTCTCCAAAGGCTAAAATTCTTGTAGTGAAAGTGTAGTGATGCAATAACCACTTTCTCGAAATCTTCTAGGGGATGTATTCTAAAATATATATTTGCATTCTTGATCCATGACAAGTAATTATTGCTAGAAAATTTTGGAAACTCTACCTTAGGCATGTACTGTTTGTGGTTGTGACCTTCACTTCTTGTTCCATTGATGTAGATCTGTTTCCTTGTTCTTGGCTCTGCTAAGTGTTATGAGTCTCTGATGCTTTGTGATGATTTCTATTTTCAGGCCTTGACTCTCCCATTCTTGGTGTCTTCAAGATCGACTCATGGTGAGAACTCCTCTGGCATTGGTACGACTCCATTCTTGAACAATTTTCCTTCAAGATCTTGGAAACTTTGAATTAACCCCTTCAATTGAGCTTCTATACTTTCAAACTTCTCTGTTTGTTGATGAATGTTTTCTAATTGGAGACCCATCACTTCGATTTTTTCATCGACTGTGTGTAGGGTTGTCTCCATTTGTGCGTGGTCTTGAGTTAGACGATACAATTCGTCCTAATTTGGGTGATTTTGCTTGCTTCTGCAATGGATTTTGTTGTTACCATCTGTGATTGGTAAGCTTTTCTTGGCTCTGATACCAATTGTTATGAATTGAACCCTAGAAATGGGTAATTCAGTAACTAACCAACTTGTAATGACTTGTTAATGGAGTTTTGTTGCTGAAAATAGAAGATGAGGTGAAGAATTAAGAGAGAAGACCAAAAATCAGTTAAATCTTCGATGGAAACCCAAAACAGAGCATGAGCTCTGTTTTATACAAGCTCTGAGTTTGTAACCGCCTAACAACTCGGTTATCTACGTGGACAAGAAGATATTTTACCATTTTGCCCTGACAATCCTGCTTCCCTGACACATACTATTAGGCACTTTTCAAATTATGGTTACGTTTTATGTGTTTTCTCAATTACCGTAATTGGATCGTGAAATAACAAGTCTTTAGTGACGAATTTTGTGATGTGAAAGAACCAACCTTTTTACACGATACTTTCTCAGCAATTAATAACATGATGATTTGCATGTGTAGCACACACACATTTAAGAAGTTGACCCCGAAGACAATAATATCGATGTTTTACAGTGTTATAGAGTCCCTTGTTTTACAATCAAATTCTTATTGAGTGTTCTATCAAAAAAAAAAAAATCTTATTGAGTGAGTTGTGGCTGCATATTATTATAATAGAGGTTTTCTTTTTTTGCAAACAGAATAGAGGTTTTCTTGAATGAGTCCGGAAGACCAATCAAAAAATTTAAAACTCTTCATCGAAAGACTAACCGTAAATAGACTCGAAACTGTTGATAATTTGATACGTTTACAATTACAAATTAGTCATTTTATTTGTACTTGTAAGTCTGGCAGTGAAACCTCAACTAATTATGTAGTCTTACATGCTCTCTGTAGCAGATTTTATATTGTGTATGCTTCTCCTTGAACAGTTAGAACTTAAGTCTTTACTTTACCAAGTGAACTAACCCACAACCGCGATTTTTGGGTACACACAATCATCTGAAGTCATACTTCAGCCTTAGATTGTTTACATGAACAACAATATATAACCATTCAAGCACTCGCAAGACAGACTTTGGCTTTACGTCTGTTTTCATACTTCCTTTAATTCAGAGACGCATTATTTTTGTTGTTTTCTATTTCGATAGCTACATAGTTGGCTCCCTCGTTTCCTATGGGTTTGCAACATGAAAAAATAGCATTGCAAACATACTCTATCTCATAGATGATTATTGTGACGAGTTCCCAGTTTTGGTGTGTGATCAGAATAATTGACATCTCCTCTCTTCTAAAATGTAGTACTTTATGTAGGCATGTTGGTTATTAGAAAAGATCAATTTGTATAGCAGCAGGGGATGTCATTAACCGTTACTGCCGGTGCTTTTGCGTAGTTGCATGTTTACTCCAGTGCAAGTTTTTGGTGTTGCACTTTGATGTGATTTGTTGTTTTCTCTCTTTAAATTAACGTCAGCCTCATAATCTAGCTTATGGTACCTATAAGGACATGACATGCAATGCCCAACAATCTCTCCCTCAAATCATGGAGATTATCTCTTCAATATTGTTATTATTGTTACCATACTTATCTCCTTTGACTTATCTCATTTAATTTGTATTTATTCCTTTGATTTGTATTCATCTGCTCATTGTAATCATAGTGTAGTATAAAAAAAAGATGTACTAGTGATTATCAATAACATTCATTTTATTCTCTCACTCTCATTACTTTATGGTATCAGAGCACTGATCCGTGACTCTACTACCGCCACCATGTCCACCCTCTCCGACACCACCTCTCCCTCTCAACTCGCCAATACAACCGATCCCTCAAAACCCTTCACAATCATCAACACTCATAACGTCCTAAAACTCACCTCACAAAACTACCTATCGTGGAAGCTTCAAGTCGAAGCTCTTCTCGTTGGCCACGATCTCTATGGCTATGTCGATGGCACCCTCACGTGCCCATCTCCCACCGTCACAAGGATGACAAAACGTCCCCAAACCCAGCCTTCATAAATTGGAATTGCCAAGATCGTCTACTGTTTGGTGCCCTCATCGGAACAATCTCTCCAACCCTTGTTCCTCTCATCTCTCAAGCCAAGCCATCTCGTGGCCACATCAAGCAACTCAAAGACAAATTTAACAGAATTGTCAAAGGCACTGCTACCATCACAGATTTCATGTGATCCGTGAAAGAATGTGCCGACCACCTTGCTGCTCTTGGCAAACCGATTGAAGATGAAGACCTCATTGACAGAATCCTTGCTGGCCTTGATGACTCTTACAAGTCCGTGATTGATTCAGTTAATGCCCGAGACACAATCATCACCTTTGAAGAACTTCATGAGAAGCTCATCAACAAAGAACTAGCCATTCTTCAATCCCAAACCCGAACCGATCCATCCCTCCCCGCCACTGCCTTCACTGTCACATCAAGATACAACACCCGCAACGCCCCTCGGCCTCCTACCCAAGGTCTACTACCCACACCAAAACAGTCCCGCCCCTTCCTCGGCAAGTGCCAATGGTGCCGAGAACAAGGCCATGTTGTTGCCCACTGCTCCTTGTTCACTATCCAATTCCCCTCTGCATCACCTCCCCCTCCCCGACCACCTATAACTCACACACATCGTTCTCACACCAAACCACAAGCCCACACGGCTCAACTCCCATCACCCCTAGCCTCTACCCCGTGGCTGCTTGACAGTGGTGCTTCCCACCACGTCACCAATGATCTCAACAATCTCTCTCTCCATGCGCCATATCATGGAACCGAAGAAATCATAATTGGTGATGGTAAGGGTCTCCCTATAACCCACTTTGGCTCTTGCTCTCTATCTTCTCTCACACTTAAAAATGTTCTAGTTGTTCCTTCCATCTCTAAAAATATAATCTCTCTCTCTCTCTCAACTATGTGCTGACAATAATATCTCAATCTCTTTTGTCTCCAATTCCTTTCTTTTGAAGGACCTTTCAACGGGGAAAGTGCTATTTCAAGGGACTCCTCATCAGGGAATCTATGAGCTCCTCCCTCCCTCTCCTCAAGTCCACACGAGTACCACTTCCTCTCTAGCATGGCACCATCGGTTGGGACATCCCTCCCGGAATATTTTCAAGCTTCTAGCAACTCGCAATAATCTTAGTGTTTCCTCTATTTCTACTCTAGACTGTAATTTTTGTGCCTGCAATAAAAGTCATAAACTTCCGTTCTCTACCTCCTCCATCAAGTCTAACGCTCCTCTTGAATATGTGTACACTGATCTATGGACTTCTCCAATCTACTCTCATGACAACTTCAAATACTATTTGATTTTTGTCGATCACTACTCCAAATACATATGGCTCTACAATTTGAAGCAAAAATCGGACACTAAATCTGTTTTTATTCGCTTCAAAGCTTTAGTCGAAAAACACTTTCAACTCCCCCTTAAAACCCTATATTCCGATAACGGTACTGAATACTTAGCCTTACAAAACTTCCTTACTATTTATGGCACTTCCCATCTCACAACTCCTGCTCATACCCCCCAACACAACGATTATTCCGAACGCCGTCACCGACATATTGTTGAGACCTTTCTCTTTCTTCTATCCCACGCCAATATGCCCCTTCAATATTGGTCGCATGCTGCTTTCACTGCCGCCTATTTAATCAATCGCCTTCCTACTCCCACTCTCAACAACGTTTCTCCCTTCTTCAAACTCTTTGGTCACCAACCCAACTATACTAAACTTCGTAGTTTCGGCTGTCTTTGCTGCCCATGGCTTAAACCATATACTTCCCACAAACTAGACCCAAAGTGTATTCAATGTGTCTTCATCGGATACTCTCCCACACAAAGTGCCTACTACTGCCTCGACCCTACCACTTCACGCATCTATGTCTCTCGCACGTCCAATTCAATGAATCAACATTCCCTTTTTCCACGTTACAATCCACACCTGTCAATCCCACTGATCTTATCAATCAATGGGCTCCCTTCTATCTCTCCACCATACTCTCTCCTATCCCGCAACCCTTACCATCCGAACACCGCTCCCAACAACCACCCTCCTCTTCACCCTCCCCGGTTACTTCTCCACATTCATCACCTAATCCCGCTGAAACCATCTCCCAGCCCTCTCCATCTCCACCACCCACGTCCACCACAACAAACCCACCCCCATCAACCTATCGAATTGTCACACACCTCCAAAGTGGCATTCGAAAACCCATCTCCAAACTCAATATCAATGCCGAGGTTCATGAAACAACCCTACCCAAAAATATAACCCAAGCTCTCAAAAGCCCTACTTGGTGAAAAGCCATGGAAGCCGAACTACATGCTCTTCACAAAAACCAAACTTGGTCCCTTGTACCATCCAATCCCTCTCAAAATGTTGTCAGTTGCAAATGGGTATTTCGTATAAAGAGAGATAAAGATGGCAACATCACCCAACATAAAGCACGCTTCGTGGCCAAAGGTTTCACTCAACGTGTTGGGGTTGACTATGGAGAGACATTTAGCCCTGTAATCAAACCAACCACGGTGCGTCTTGTCCTCTCCCTTGCAGTTGCTCATGGTTGGCCGTTGCGTCAACTTGACATCAACAACGCCTTCCTACAAGGTTCTCTCACCGAAGATGTCTACACAATCCAACCACCCGGTTTTTTTGACCCCAAATATCCTACTCATGTGTGTAAGCTCAACAAAGCTCTCTACGGTTTAAAATAAGCTCATAGAGCTTGGTACACCGAACTCCGCAACCACCTTCTCCATCTTGGTTCTCGTAACGCTGTCTCTGACTCTTCTCTCTTTACACTCTTCGTTAATGGGATCACCACATACTTACTTGTCTATGTTGATGACATTATCATCACCTCTAGTAACCCATCCTTCCTTGACACTCTCATCACCACTCTATCCTCTCGGTTCTCTCTAAAAGACTTGGGCAACCTATCTTATTTCTTGGGAGTGGAAGATCAACCACAACCCAATGGGCTATTTCTTAGTCAAACACACTACATTCAAGACCTCCTAACCAAAGCAAACATGGAAAACTCTAAACCCACACCCACACCCCTTGCGGTTCATCCCCCCCTAACCACCGCCGGCACACCACTCCTCGACCCATCCCATTATCGCACCTTAATCGGTGGCCTTCAATACCTAAGCCTCATCCGCCCTGATATCGCCTTCTCCGTTAACAAACTTGCCCAATATATGCACTCCCCCACCCATGCTCACATGCAATCTCTCCACCGTCTTCTACGGTATCTCAATGGTACCTCCACCATGGGCCTCACAATTCACAAACATACCCCCTTAAACCTCCACGCCTTCTCGGAGGCCGACTGGGCCCGCGACACGGATGATTTCATATCAACTACGACTTATATTGTCTATCTTGGTCGGACGCCCATATCTTGGTCCTCAAAGAAACAAAAGACCCGCGCGCGATCCTCTATTGAAGCCGAGTACAGAGCTGTCGCCGCTGCCTCTGCCGAAATATTGTGGATACAAAATCTTCTTCATGAGCTTCGTCATCCTCTGTCCTCCACTCCGGTCATCTACTGTGATATTGCAGGAGCTACGCATGTATGCGCAAACCCAATGTTTCATTCCCACATGAAACACCTAGCCCTTGACTATCACTTCGTACGCGAAAATGTGCAAGCAGACAAGCTTCGTGTTGCTTACATCTCAAACAACGACCAACTCGATGATGCTCTCACGAAGCCCTTACCGCGAGGACCATTCACTACTATCATCAACAAAATCGACCTTCATTCATGGCAGCCCGTTTTGAGGGGGCGCATAAGGACATGACATGCAATGCCCAAAAATCTCTCCCTCAAATCATGGAGATTATCTTTTCAATATTGTTATTATTGTTACCATACTTATCTCGTTTGACTTATCTCATTTAATTTGTATTTATTCATTTGATTTGTATTCATCTCCTCATTGTAATCATAGTGTAGTATAAAAAGATGATGTACTAGTGATTATCAATAACATTCATTTTATTCTCTCACTCTCATCACTTTAGTACCAACGTTGGATGTGTATGCCCACAAAAAATCTCAGGAACAGAATTACCGAACTAAGTGATATTTATGTTTTTCTAATTTTCATTATTTTAAGCAAGAATTTCTTACTTAATGGGCATATCCCATATGATATTTAAATGGCGTTTATCTTTATAATATTAAGAAGGTGGTGAAAATGTCGTTTCCAATGGAGTCTCCACTCCGCTCTTTATTGTAGCGGATTATTATTCCGCTCTCTATTTTTACAGAACCAAAAAATGGATAGTTATTTTTTTTGTGTCAATCTCTTCCTCATTTTATATTTTATTTAATTTCTATCTACAAGAACCATACTTTGGCTACCTTTTACACAGTAGCATTTGAGATCATATGACTTTTTTGAAAAGTTAAAATAAAGAAAGATAATTTTGATTAAATTATACATGATTTTTAACTACTAGCATTGTAGATGCTCTGAATATGTAAAGCTAATAGTGCTGGCATTTGATCTTTGTTTATCCAAGGATTATTCTTGACTACGAGTGGCCACAGACATTGCTGAAATGTGGTTGTTCTGCTTTTGAGAAGAGAGTAATTGAGGAGGTTCTCTACCACAAGTTTGTTTTTAAGGGCAACATATGATTTAATGAGTAGTTTGATAGGAAGTGAAGCTTCAGAGCTAATTTATCACGTATTCATTGATCTGACTATTATGCAACACCAGGAAGGAATCATCATAATGTTAACCCACAGATGTTGCATTTCATCTACGCAGCAATAAGAGCAGGTATGTAATTTATCTGAAAACCAATAGTGCGGACTGAGGCAACTTCTTTGAGTTCCTTTACATTACAACCATACTACTTATTCTTGAGGGTTCATCTATCAGTAGATTCATAGGGCTCTTTTTCCACGAAATATTTTGTTTATCAGCATAGTTTTGTTAGTATTTGTATATTTTGGCAACCGTTGACCTCTAAGATAAGGTAATTACTACTGCTATGTACTTGGATAATTACTTCAACACACTGACAATTCTTTGATTGTTACAAGTATTCCAGTCGTTACCTAATTCTGTCGATATTGGATTCTCAATGTGAGTAATTGACTCCAACCTTTATATGTGTTTGGTCTATACACTGTTTGATTTATATTCACTCCCTTTGCTGTCCTCTCCCAGGATGTGGGAAATTGTGGATCACCATATTGTCTTATCTATTTGTTTACTTTAAAAGTGGACCCTATTGATTTCTTTGGATTTACAATAAAACATCTATACATGAAACTCTTGGGACATGAGAAAATTAACCATTTGACAAAGTAATTTCTTTATCGAACATTCATTTAACTCATTTGCCCAAGTGGAGACCGGAGAAAATGATTCATTTGGAGAGGTTATTTGTTTATCGAACATTCATTTATAGAATTGACGGTAGATGTCTCGACCTTTGCTTGGATTAAAGATGCTTCGTATAGTTAAAGTTGTAATAATATTGTTTTGCAGGTGAAGACAATTATTATTTTTGTAAGTACAAGTTCTATTTGATTTTATTCAGTCTCAGTTGACGATTTTGACCGTTGGTTTCTGGCATTTCAGCAACGACCAATACTCTACCTTAGGGGGCTGATCAATCAGGTTTACAACTTGCACTTCAGATGGGACTTGCCTGGTCCATCGCTAATCTCTGTTAAGCAGGTTACTTCTTCTCTCACTTCCACTACTTATGTCTTTCGTATTTAATTCCTCTCTTGTAGGCTTTAGGGGTTAAAACTTGTCTCTTTTATTTTGTTTAGGTTTCGACGAAATTAATTCGACGAAATTATTTCTACTTGAAGACTTATAGCCGGGTTCGAATCCGGGACCTCATGCAGGAGCTTCAAACGCTTTACCACTGAGCTAACATCCATATGCAGAATTCAGAATTAGTTTATTAATGGGGATTTTCGGTGTTGTCTATTAAGAAATTTATGTCATATAAACGCTTCATATCATGTTTCAAAAGGAACCAATCAGTTGGTTCTACGACCAGATCAATAATGGGCGTGTGAAACTCAATTTGCGCTCCCTTACTACCAGGAATAATCATCTTTTCAAGAAATATCTAAATCTGTAGTTTTCTTTTCACTGCACCCATGCAAACACCCATTTTATTTTTTGGTTAGTTTTGATTCAACTGCCATGAAAACTAATAAAATGAAAAAGTCACATATTGAAATCAATGTTCTTTATATGCTTTGGTTATGTTTGCTGGTGGACGTGTATATTAAGTTACCTTCTTTAATGGGTAAGAATGAAGATGAGTGATCCATTGTTTCTATTGCATCTCACCGTTTGGTTTCTAGCAAAAAACGTAAAGTTTTGCTTTTATTTGTTGTGTCATTTGTTATGCATAAAAGATATGACTTTGCTCATATTTGATGATGCATCTAGGAAGAAAGTGATCGATTCGTTTTGGTAATGACCCATAGCACAAACATAGTCCAAATCTATACATTGCTTATATGTCTCATTTTAAAGGAAGGGCATTTTATACTTTTTAATAGTTGCATATGTGTGATGACAACATACCACGTGCAACGCACGTGGCTTTTTACTAGTGATAGTTAAGTTTTCATTAAGTTTTGAGTAACAAAACTTAAAGAAAATACCTCCTTACCAAAAAGAAAAAGAATTCAAAGATACACCATTAAAGGTGAAGCTTCTTGATCAAGAAACTACATTGATCTATCAAACTGGCCTGAATTAGTCGGATAAAAATGAGTCAATCCCATCTGAGGCAATCCCATCTGCGGCTGCGTGTACTGCCACTGACCTAGAACTTGCTGCGAATCCAAACAATTTATATGCTGCCCGTGATTCACCAAATTGTTGTTAAAATGCTGCAAATTTTTCTGCTGTCCAGTCATCATCAGCGGCGTTTCATAAGAAACCAAAGCCCGGTCCATCTTGTTGTAAATAAGATATGGATGATGATGATGTTGATGCTGATGCTGATGATGATGATAATTATCGCTCAACGTCATCATCGCATTGGGCGGTTTCGCGGGGAGGATAATAATCCATCGTATCCCAAATAATTGTTTCCACAAATGTCGTGCTGCCCCGGGTAATAGTACCGCACCATACCTTCTTGAGCACTCCCCTTCATGCGCTCCACCTTTTCCTTCAGCTCGGTGATTTTACGTCCCAACTCATCCTCGAACTGTGTACGATCCAGAATTTTGTGTCAGGCAGATATAACTTCTAAAACCATACGTAATGTTTTTATGAATAAGCATAATAAGTAATAAATGTTTCTGTTAAATTTCAGTGGGGAGCTAAATGAATTTTCTGAACAAACTATAGCATAAAATAGAAATTTTGTAAAGGTTGAGTAAGGACTATGCCTGTAGAAGCTGTTCTTTCGTGAAAGCATCGTAGCGATCGTCCCACTTCGTGTACCGTGCCTCCTCGTTCTTCTTGCGCAACTTGTTGATTTCGTCTTCAATCTTCTGTTTCCGGTCTTCGAAAAGGTTGGTTATGTCGACTGTTTTTCTGCACCGGGCGGGTTGCTTCCGGTACGAGTCCATCAAGCGCCTGATGTCGTCGGGGCTCGCGGGCCATATCTCGGGCTCGATGGGCTGGTGGTCGATTCGCGGGCCGTAGATAATGACGCAGACTTGGACGTCACATAAGGTCTTGAGCTCGTAGGCCTTCTTCAATAAGCCCTTCTTTCTCTTTTGGAATGTCAAGAAACGGGTCTTTTCATTGCTGATCAGCTCCATTCTTTGCTTTGCTCTACCCATCTGCAAAATTACAATTTTTTACATTGTTCAGTAATTTTTCCTTTTGTAAAACATTACATCGAAAACAGTTAACAATGTCAACGATAATTGATTGAAATTCTTGCTAATGAGTACTAGGTCACAAAATAATATAATCTGAAACAGGGATTGATTTTGTTCTTAGTAAAAAAAGGAAACATTGACTCTTTTCGTGATTTTCGAAATCAAATCAACTTATCAATCAAAAATTTTTGTGGGTTTTGTTAAATTAGATGAAATAAATTCAAGTTCTTTGATATCGAACCTGTCCGATTGACGAAGAATGAGTAACACAATAACACAATAAGACCACATCAAGCAGGGGTTTCTTGATTTCTTCGGCAAAATCAACTAATCAAGAGTTGCTTCCCGAAATATTCATTGCAGTTTTTGTTATCAATGATGAACTGAGTCATAGTCAACAATATAACGAAACACATAAAAAACAAAAAGTTCTTGATTTCGCTCTAGATTAAAAGAAAGAGTGGAAAAATCGATCTTTTTGGTTATTTCTTCAACCGAACCGACTAATCAAGATTGTTTCTTTCGAAAATCTACTTAGTGGGTTCTATTAGCAGGGCCGGCTCATTTTGCTTTAGATATTGGAGAAAATTAATTCAAAATCCAATACTTCCGTGATTTTCTCTTCCACGGTTAATAATAAGGGATTAAGTGTCACGGTATAGTAGCCGGTGAACGGCAGTAGTGGCAAATCAAAATTGTTGTGACTTATTGTCACCGAGTACATATTACCAATAATCATGCCAAAACCGACATATGATTGGTTTGTGCCACAATTTTCACCCTATTTAATAAACATGATCATATAAGCTAAGCTGCAGTATGTTGGAGAACAATCGAAACTGGACCGAAAATAAGATGGAGAAGAAGCAGAAACAGAATCGCATGATAAAAAGTAACTAAATAAAGACGAATTGAAATATTTACAAATGTCGTCGAATATAAATAGTTTTAGAAACGATCTCGAGCATTGGCTCGATGTCCTTAAGGCTTTATTTGCTCCCTTTGGTACTGCTTGATCCGGAACAAATCGCCTCCCAAGATAATCGTCTCTCACCGTGCAAGAAGTCAGTACACCGCTTACACCCTACGAACCGCAATGGCATGGTACCTCTCTTGAAGAAATTGA
Source organism: Linanthus parryae (assembly GCA_023055425.1). Lineage (NCBI taxonomy): Eukaryota > Viridiplantae > Streptophyta > Magnoliopsida > Ericales > Polemoniaceae > Linanthus > Linanthus parryae. Next base: position 23,884,873 of record JALGPY010000002.1, on the reverse strand, counting down.
ATTAGAATATAGGAATTCAAATTCTGAAAGTTGAAGGTTCTACAAAGTCTAGGAGGACTTTGTAGGGAATTTGGAGAGTAGAAGGAAATGTTGGAATGCCCAAATGGGTGGAGAAGCCCTCTATTTATAATAGAGTAGGTGACCTTTCAAAGGGGTGCAAATGAATAGATGTGCCTATTCATGATAATAACTAACTATGGACGTTATTAACTAAAAATAACTAACGTTGGTCGATTACTAATAAACCTATTAGCAATTCCAACAATTATTAATTTGCGACTTTAATTAATAACGCACCCAAAGTTAAAATGCGTCCATCGAAGGACCTATTTGTACACCCATAATTTACAATAATTTTCATTCACCCGTAACTTATTTTGGACAACTCTCAATTGCAGATTTTACATCAGAGTGAGAATTAAAGTCTACATATTTTATTATCCAAAATTCAAAGTTTTCCAACAATCCCCCATATGAATGACAAATTGGCATAATAGCCGGAATAATCAAAGAGGAGATTTAGAGAGATACCAAAAGAATGATAATCGCATCGAGAAGGTGGCCAAGGACCTTGAACCTCCCTTAGTGGAATACTATCGGATATACTGGATTGTCAGTGGTGAAACACCTTGAACTGCTTTCCGTAGTGTATACCTAGACAATAGTACCCACACGGTTATCATCCTTCCATATTAAGTTCTCATTGTCGTGTCCGTTTTGGCCTTGGAGCACTTAATCCTGGTTTCATGAGTGGTCTTAGAGAATTTAGCCTCGTCATTCTCCTAGAACCGGCCGCCAGTTCCCACTCATATAGGTGAGTCTCATAATGAGTATCTTGCCATACTCCACTTGGTTTTATCCCCAAGGTATGAGCTCATTAAAAGCTAATCGCTTATCCTTACCAATGCAAGCGTCACTCCGTGTAGTCCTAAGAATGGGTTTGGAAATAAAATTTCCTACAGTGACTATATTTGCACAGTAATTAGGTTGTCCCTTTTGAACCTAGTTCTTGGGATCTCCAGTCATCTAGGTTGGGTTTTCCGTTACGTGCAACTCAGAGAGATAGGCTTTATCCCAATCCCCTTGACGACGTAAACAATTGCTCTCTTGTTAAACCTATGGGCAGCGGATCCGCTTATTTTACTTACTTTTCACACGATCGATCGATATAATTCTGTTCGAGAGCAAATGTCCAATGGTGTTATGTCTACGACGTATATGTCTAGACTTGCCATTGTAGATGGTGCTTTGGCCCTTTCCGATTTCCGACTGATTATCGCAATGAATGCAGATAGCCTGCACCGGTTTTGGCCACATCGGAAGTTCTTCTAAAAATTGACGAAGCCATTCAGCTTCCTCTCCGATTTTAATCAAAGCAATAAATTCTGATACCATTGTGGATCTTGCGATGCAAGTTTGTTTAGAATACTTCCAAGACACGGCTGCACCTCCAAGGGTAAAGACATACCCGCTTGTGGACTTAGAGTCCAATGTGTCCGATATCCAGTTGGCATCACTACACCCTTCCAGTACCGCAGGATACCTACTATAGTGTAGTCCATATGCTAAAGTATATCTTAAATATTTTGGCACTCGAGTCACTCCTTTCCAGTGTTTATCACTTGGATTACTTGTGAATCGACTTAACTTTCCAACTGCTTGAGCAATATCCGGTCTTGTACAATTCATGAGGTACATTAAACAGCCAATAACTTGAGCATATTCGACTTGTCTTATACTTGCACCATGATTCTTGGCGAGATGTAAATTAAGATCCACAGGAGTCTTAACTATCTTGCCATCGTTCTTGTCGAATTTCTCAAGAATCTTCCCAACATAGTGCGATTGAGATAATGAGTATCCATTCGTCGTTCTAGTGATTTTCATCCCTAAAATAACGTCAGCAATACCCATATCCTTCAAATAGAATTTTGTCGTCAACATTTTCTTAGTTGTTTTAATGATAGTTGAATTACTTCCCATAATTAACATATCATCAACGTACAAGCACACGATGCCATCACGAGTGGTTTTGGTATAAACACACTTGTCGCATTCATTAATATGAAATCCATTTGATAACATAGTATTATCAAATTTGATATGCCATTGTTTCAGAGCTTGTTTGAGACCGTAAAGAGATTTCACCAAACGACATACCTTATTTTCTTGCCCAGGAGCAATAAAACCCTCAGGTTGTTCCATGTAAATCTCTTCGTCTAATTCACCATTTAAGAATGCAGTCTTAACGTCCATTTGGTGAATTTCAAGATTATTTATAGCTGCAATAGCTATAAGCATGCGAATGGACATTATCCTTTGTAACTGGTGAGTAGGTATCGAAATAATCAATACCTTCCTTTTGTTTATAACCTTTTGCGACAAGTCTAGCCTTATACTTGTCGATTGAACCGTCAGGTTTAAGCTTCCGCTTAAAAACTCACTTACAGCCTAACGCTTTACTTCCTAGTGGAAGACTCACCAATTCCCAAGTATGGTTTTGAAGTATGGATTCAATTTTCATATTCACTGCTTCTTTCCAATACGACGCCTCGGTACTAGACATAGCATCCTTGTAGGTTTGAGGCTCATTTTCTACCAAGTAGGTTAGAAAATCCAGGCCAAATAATGTAGCAACTTTTGCCCGTTTGCTACGTCTAGGTTCGTTTTCCGTTTCGAACTCTTGGGATGTTGATTCCCGTGTTCTTTTGTTAGAACTTTGTTCATTCTTCTCTTTGTATGGAAATACATCTTCGAAGAATGATGCGTTGCATGACTCAAAAATATTATTTTCGTGTATGTCTTCGATTTTTGATTTGATAACCAAAAATCGATATGCACTACTAGTACGAGCATACCCGATAAAGACGCAATCTACAGTATTCGGTCCAAATTTCACCTTTTTAGGTACTGGTATTGCCACTTTTGCGAGACACCCCCACACTTTGAGGTATTTGTAAGATGGCGGTTTTCCGATCCATAATTCATATGGAGTTTTGCCAACATATTTGCGAGGTATCCTATTAAGGATGTGTTTGGCCGTTAATAGGGCTTCCCCCCACAAGTTTGTGGTAATCCCGAACTTAGGAGCAATGCATTTAGCATCTCTTTTAAAGTCCTATTCTTCCTCTCGGCTACGCCATTTTGTTCAGGCGAATAGGGTGCCGTAGTTTGGTGGATAATTCCACTTTCTAGACATATGTCCTTAAGTGGGGCTTCGTATTCTCCACCACGATCGCTACACACCATTTTAATTTTCTTTCCCAATTGATTTTCCACTTCATTTTTATAGTGTTTGAACATGTCAATTGCTTCATCTTTACTTCGTAGAAGATAGACAAAGCAATATCGTGTGCAGTCATCTATAAACGTAATGAAGTACTTCTTTCCACCTCTTGTTTGAAGAAACTTCAAATCACAAATATCCGTATGGATTAATTCAAGAGGCGTAGAATTTTGTTTTCAATTGGTCGAACGGATGCCGAAATAAAAGTGGTTCCATTCGTATGCCTAATTCAAGTACATATACACATTGATTAAATAAATCATATATATGCTATGAAGCATTTGATTTATTTACCAATGTCCATGAGTACTTTGAAACTCTTGATATATGTACTCTACCAAATGACGTCGTGATTTAGTGTACTCTACCAAATGACGTCGTGATTTAGTTTAATAACAAACCATAAGTACTATAAAAACTCTTGATTTGCAAGATACTAAATCGATAACCCATGAGTACTTTGAAACTCTTGGATTTCCATGAGTGCTTGAAACTCTTGGTACGTCCAATAATTGATCTATTGATAAAGAGACCCCCACAAGGCATACGACATGTTTCCGTATTACAACGAAATATTTGAATGCGTAAATATTCAAGATCAACATGCTTTAAACTAACGAATGACAACAATGTACTTATGTTAGTTTAAAATCATCTCCTACGAAACTTTTATTTCGACATATCCCAAAACATTGAATAATCACATTCAATGAATTCGTGAATTAAATCAAAATTAACATGAAGCGACCTACTCTATTATAGAGTCGCGTTCATTTTCTTAATTTTGAGTGTTCCATTGCCCACACACATGTCATTTTCGGATTCAAGACTAAGTTTGGATCCTTTTTAAGATGTCACATATGAAGAAACCAAATTCTTACGTTTCAAAATATGGCCTACACTTTTAGACGTGACAATTTTCCGAAATCTAATTGCATAGACTATTCGGCTTGGTACGATATCATTTTTCAGAAACTTTGACCATGATTATGGAAACTTGATTTTATGAATCTGACATCAAGACCATATCCATTAGATTCGTCTCGTCGAGATACACAATTTTCATATATGACTCGCCTTGATTAGAGGTCTGTAGCTCCAGGTATTTTCGAAAACCGAAGTCAGAATGTGTACAAAATTCTATTACGGACCAGCAGCTTTGAACAACGATATCTTGAGTTTTACAACTCCGATTGATGCACCATTTTAACCCAGTGCTTCATTTTCTCGTTATCTATAATTTTCATGTTTTACGAAAATTGATCCGAGATCGTTATCAATGTCTAAACGACAAAATACAATTCTACTCCCAACTTATGCATGCTGAATTTTTGCGTAGCAAAATTCACTCTCCAATGATACAAATCGGTAAACCATTTTTTTCATGCAATGAGTACTATAAAAACTCTTTGCAACTCGTTGTATTAATGAGTGCTATAAAAACTCTTTAATACAACAATCTGTGAGTACTATGAAACTCTCAGATTTACAAAAAAACACCGACTTGAAAACCAAAGAAGCGCCAAAAACCAGTTTCGACGAGTAAAGCCTTAAGATTGTTGGAGAACAATCGAAACTGGACCGAAAATAAGAAGATGGAGAAGAAGCAGAAACAGAATCGCATGATAAAAAGTAACTAAATAAAGACGAATTGAAATACTTACAAATGTCGTCGAATATAAATAGTTTTAGAAACGATCTCGAGCATTGGCTCGATGTCCTTAAGGCTTTATTTGCTCCCTTTGGTACTGCTTGATCCGGAACAAATCGCCTCCCAGGATAATCGTCTCTCACCGTGCAAGAAGTCAGTACACCGCTTACACCCTACGAACCGCAATGGCATGGTACCTCTCTTGAAGAAATTGAATTAGAATATAGGAATTCAAATTCTGAAAGTTGAAGGTTCTACAAAGTCTAGGAGGACTTTGTAGGGAATTAGGAGAGTAGAAGGAAATGTTGGAATGCCCAAATGGGTGGAGAAGCCCTCTATTTATAATAGAGTAGGTGACCTTTCAAAGGGGTGCAAATGAATAGATGTGTCTATTCATGATAATAACTAACTATGGACGTTATTAACTAAAAATAACTAACGTTGGTCGATTACTAATAAACCTATTAGCAATTCCAACAATTATTAATTTGCGACTTTAATTAATAACGCACCCAAAGTTAAATTGCGTCCATCGAAGGACCTATTTGTACACCCATAATTTACAATAATTTTCATTCACCCGTAACTTATTTTGGACAACTCTCAATTGCAGATTTTACATCTCAGAGTGAGAATTAAAGTCTACATATTTTATTATCAAAAATTCAAAGTTTTCCAACACAGTATAATAGTATTCTATTTGTAATTCAAAATTGCACTCTCATGTAGGCAAATAACGTCATTCCGTAGAGCCTTGAATGCAAAAGTCATCGTCAACCTCAAAAGCTATTCTTCCATATGTGTGGTAGTGGATAAGAACATTTTATATCACAATGCGTTATTCCTTACTCTCCACTCCGTGTAAATATTTCATCTTTCAAAATTGTATTCGTAGTTTGTACCACTCAAATTTTAAACTCTAGCAATTAATATTTTATCAATTTTTCCGTTAACTTTTCCGGATATTTTCCTGTTATATCCCATTAGTCCATGGGTAAAATTGTCTAATTAAAGAAAATACAAGACACATCACCACCAACCAAGCCCAGAATCTGGCCAAGATTCCAGATTCCGGCGACTTCCTCTGCCGCCACAAAACTTCCACCACTCACTTCAGACCCAACCAATCCATCCCAGAAGCAATTCAAACCCAACCCAATTTTGACCCTCATCTGTGAGAAATTTTTGTTTGCTCTAAAAGTAAATATGACGTGGTGCTCTAATCAATACAGCACATGACACGTCAGGAAGAAAGAGAATGAGTTGCAGACAAAAGAAAGTGGATTTAAACGAGCCACGAGCCGAACAAAGAACAACTCGAGCCCTAAACGAGCCGAACTCAAACAAGGTTTTTTTTTGTTCGACTCGAGTTCGTGTTCGACTCGTTTAGTAGCCAAGTTAAACGAGCTAAACTCAAACAAGCGATATTCGGTTCGATTCGGTTCGTTTACAGCCCTACTGCTTCCAGCTTACAACCCAGCCCATGCTTATAACGTACAACCTGGCCCAAATGGGTCCAATTGCCAGGAGCCCATGTCAATACCCATAATATATTCAACGTTTTACTGCCATTATACATATACCTCCCTTTACTCATTATATATATATATATCCATCGCTAATATGTTCAAGTAAGATAGAGATCGAGACGAATAAGAAAAGTCAGTAACGTTCGATAGTACCAAAGTGTTTGAAGCCGCTGCATGAAGTCTCAGGTTCGAACCTAGCTGTATGATGTAATTCTAAAAAAAAAAATATCCCATATATGTTTTGATCAATAGATAAGGGGCCGCGTAGTTTCATCAGCCGCCAAGTCAAGAATCGACATAAATCTAATATGTTTCTCCAATGAGGTTTAGTCACTATGTAACTGGGGCGTATAAACTTATTTAGGCTTATGGTTTAAGTTGGTTCCAAAATTCATCATTCCTTACATGATCGCTTGACTTTTATTTTTCATTAGGTATTTTGCTGGATGCTCATAGAACATTGATTGTTTAATGTCCTAATGATAATTATGAATTGTCTAATTCGGCCACTTTCTTTCGTTCCCTTTTTTTCCTGCTGTCTTGTGAGAGCTTTGCTGGTGAAAGATTAATTAATCTACGCCTGAACTTACTTACAATCAAACATGTGAGATTGTGAACATGATCGAAAGTGGACGTTTGGCTTCATAAGAAACAAGATCAATATCGTAGTTATACTTTTGCCAGTCCAATGTATGAATGTGTATGTTCTTATGTGATTTGACTTTCCACAGCGATGTTAGGTTTCATCCCTATCAGACGAGTTTTGTTTTATACTAGAGGATAGCCCGTGCCAGAAGGCACTACTCCAAAGAAAAAGATTACAATGATTCATTAATTATAGAGCACCCGACTTAAGATGGAAACATTAATCCGTTTATGAACAAACGTACAAATGAAAATTGCTTCTAACTATAGGAACTGAAGGGACTAAATCATCAATTATTTGAAATATATGTATGATTATTACATGAAAAATATGTATAGTTATTAGCCTTTAATTCGACTACTTTTATAAGAGAGAGGGTAAGTTTCCAAGTAGTGAGTAGTTGCTTCTACATATAGTGGGGTTCTAAAAGAGATAAAAACGTGGATTTTAAAATCATCCCTAAAATTTTGGAAATTTAACTATAACTAGACAGTAGGTGAGATCTAAGGAGTGTGGCTGATTTAATCTAAATGCTGAAAAACCATTTTAAAGTCAAACCATGTTATTTTATAGAATAAATGTTCCAGTTGTTAGGATTCCAATACGCGAGAAACAAGAGAAAGCAAACCAAACAAGAGCAAGATCAAGAATACAAGAATTTACGTGGTTCACTAGTTTTGAGACTAGCTAATCCACGGCCAAACCAACCAATTTATTGATGAGAAGCTAAAAAACCAATTACAAGCACACACCAAGTCATGACCCTAGCATCTACTTATATACTAGTATAAGACTTGGAGCCCAAGTAATGTCCAAAACTAATCCGAGACAAACTAGGAAATAATTCATCCTAAATTGTTTCCTTACCCAATAAGGACACTACCAAATATATTAGTCAAAGTAGACCCCTACAAGGAATCAAAGAGATTCCTTGCTGCCAAAGTAATGAAATTACTTCCAAAACTATTAGCCTCCTTTGACCATCCCATGCTAGGATTTTGAATCAACCAAAAAACCCAACAAACCTCCACCTTGATTCAAACTCCATAGCTACCAAACCAATTCTTCTCATCAATCCAACAAACTCGATCCGAGTTTATTCCCAATTTTCGGAATTTGAACACACTCCCAATGCGCCCCAACAAGCGCGTCTATGCGTCTTCAACAAACGCAAAGACTATGCGTCCCAATAAACGCTCCCTAATGCACCATGACACAATGCATGCCCCAACGTTGCGCCAATGACACTTCGCAACAAAGTGCCTATCAAACAATGTCATGCCAATTTGCGCCGCCATCCACACCAATGCGCACAAAACCAATAACCGAAGCGCGCTCCAATCGCGCGACCAACCGATGCGTGCACAATAACACGCCACCAATCCACGTGCCCAATAACACGCGCCCATGCTCCATGCCTGGAGCCCAAACCGCCCTCAAGGGGCCTAGAGATCATCACCAACCTTGAGCGTCTCTCCTCCTCCACCTGAAGCGAGATCTACAGGTGAACGATTTTTAGGACACTCCCTCTTCCAATGACGTTTCTTCCTCAGTTTGCTAGTTGATTCGAGTCGCCTCCACCTAGACTTGAATCCTCCTTGTTGCCAAATCCAGGTATACATCCAGATCACTTGCCGGGTTGAGCACGCCATATCGATTGACGCATGCCGGAACCGAAAGCGTGCCGGATGTACTATAACTAGATCCACAATTCCGATGCTCCACAACAAGAGCCCGATCGCTCCCCCAACAAGGAACCCGGTAGCCTCCCAACAAAGGCTTGGTGTGCTTGCATCCCCTGTTTCAAAGGCCAACCAGCGGAATCCCAATCTTTCCATCAAACCCGACAAATCTTGATCACGAACTCGTCATTACTTCTCTTGATACTCAACGAAACCTGGCTCTGATACCACTTGTTAGGATTCCAATACGCGAGAAACAAGAGAAAGCAAACCAAACAAGAGCAAGATCAAGAATACAAGAATTTACGTGGTTCACTAGTTTTGAGACTAGCTAATCCACGGCCAAACCAACCAATTTATTGATGAGAAGCTAAAAAACCAATTACAAGCACACACCAAGTCATGACCCTAGCATCTACTTATATACTAGTATAAGACTTGGAGCCCAAGTAATGTCCAAAACTAATCCGAGACAAACTAGGAAATAATTCATCCTAAATTGTTTCCTTACCCAATAAGGACACTACCAAATATATTAGTCAAAGTAGACCCCTACAAGGATCCTTGCTGCCAAAGTAATGTAATTACTTCCAAAACTATTAGCCTCCTTTGACCATCCCATGCTAGGATTTTGAATCAACCAAAAAACCCAACACCAGTTTGGTTCCATATGTTATCTTATATGTTGCTCTAACCTGAACAATACTCAATTAAGTTTCTTATTTGCAAACTTCTATGCAATCTATTTAACTCTCAAGAAGTTGTTTCGTCAAATACGTTTTGTTTGTCACATGATGATGTTCATCTATATACTGTAAATTTTTAGACTGCTAAATCGTGGACTCTTACAGTTGTGTGGAACTATATGTAGTGAACTTAATAAGGGGCTACAAGTTCAATAATATTTGACATTTCTATGTTTCTTTTCTTTACCAACATTTCATTTGAAAGTAGCCCGTAAAAGTGTTGGCCGGGCCTGGCAGTGGTAGACTGTTGACACTCAGGGGTGGTGTTCGTTGTGCGGAAGCCGATTGGATTTGGGTTGTCCGTTGGGTTCGTTTGTTTATGCGACAAAGGTTTGTTAGATTTTGGGGTGCGCACGGCAGAAAGAGAAGTGTGCGGTCATAGGGGGCAGTTGATGTTGAGGTGCTTGCGTCAACTAATGCTAGAGGTGCTTACGTTGAAAATGTAATTAAAGTAATTAAGTTGACAAATGTTAGAAATAAGGATTTTTATAACGTTTTCAATATAGTTTATGCCCCGGCGATTTTTCTGTGTATTACAACAAACTGCAATTTATCTACACAAACATAGACTCTCATTGCTGGCTTGTGGTTTTTTAACTCCCTTGTGCGGCTTTACAAACTAGGAGAATTCTACTAGATTCGAGAAGTGATCCAATGTGTGGCTTTACATCCAAAATTCTAATAGATACCACAATCGAGATTTTACAAGTACGTTTTAATTTTTTCCAATATCTTATATATCTGAACTGCAACATGCTAACATGACTTATTAAATAAGAGATCTCCCCATGCACTTTGCAAGAGCTAAAGATAATTGAATCCCAAAGCCTCGCTAGAATGATCACCCAAGTAGCAATTATTCCACACAAGGCTAGTAGACGGTTTATGCCATTATAAAGGAAAAGGAAACGAAAAAAGTTCAATGTTAAGAAGTCACAATTTTTGAGTGGTGTTGCAAAGACTTCATGCAAGCAAAATCCGGGTGCGTAGGAGTACAACTCATCACAGAGACTTCATGCATGTACTCTTTTAACGGTAAACGAAATAAGTTGATTGATTGATTATCAGCTGTCAATGGTTGTTAATACATTTATCGGGGAAATACCCGACCAGTTGCGACTATCACCACTTCTCAAATATCTAACATTCAATTTACATCAAATTAGATGACTGATATCAAGCCAACAATGCTTAACTAAACAGTAAATGTATATGCATTCTTCGTATATAGATATACAGTAGTTATTTGTTTATTTATTTAGAAAAATGGTTGTTTGTGTCAGCAACTAGAAACTAGGCACACGAGGGTATTGATACAAATTACACATACCTCCTCAGTATAACACATTTTAGTATGGACGCAATAAACGTACATGCAAAAGTAAAGAAGTTTGACATTATACATTATCCCTCTTCCTTTGATTTGATTCCATAAGAACGGGGTTGAAGTGAATATGAAACAGTAACTTGAATCAAATTCAGCCGCACTCAAACCTAGCAAGATATATGACAACAGAGTAAACAGAAGCATCAAGAAACACCGTGATTCCAGTGACAGTAACGCAACCAGTCACAGACCGTTAAGCTATATCCACCTAGGGTTCAGAACATCATAAACATGTGCAACGGTCGTTTCTAGTCATGATATGTTCAAGTCTATGCACTGTGAAACTATGCAAATATCTACGGCACATTTAGTTCTGTAAAAAGACACCACAAGTAAAAGATACACATGCCCTAATACCAACCTTGAATCTACAACATTACCCCCTCTGCATTTCGGTGTTCCAAGAGCCTCAGCTCCTTCCGCCAACCTTCCAATTTAGACAGCTTTTCTAGCTTCTCTTGCTTCATATCTTGCTGCTGTTGAGCTTCAGCCAATCTTATCTGTCCACACAAAACATGACTTCAATAGGCATATATCCGCATTCAACCGGGAAATTAGAGTGATGAATGTGTGGAACATAAGAGTCCTGTTTAGGGAGTAAACCTGGTAAAATACAGTTAATACATCTTGGGATAGTTAGAGTAAAGACGGAAAATTGAAATGCAATTACTGCGAAGGCATAAATCAAAAAAAAAAAAAAAAAAAAATCAAAAGGGCATTTGTAGAGAGGTATTTAGTAACAAGGCAGAAAGTTAAAATTGAGCACTACTAAAGACTTTTGTACCCTTCTAATGACTGATATGTAGCCCTTCTTTCGCCAGTTATCTATTTATTGCGGTTCTTCTCCTCCCGCTCTCAAAACCCTATAAATCTTGTTGTTGTGGTAGTGAAATTTTGACTTTGGCAGTAGGAAGGATTCAGCAGATTGTTCAAGAATACAAACTTTGAAACCTCCCTCTCATTAGTCTCATAAGAGTTGATCAATAATACTACACTTGGGTCTGATGGCGCAACAAAGGGATGGGAAATAAAGCCTACTCATATTGCTCATGACAGAACAGTTCATAGATGACTACTGCAGATACAAAGTGGCAGCTTCTATTTTCTCACTTTATCATCTCTCTAAACCATTGAATTTTCATCAGCTTAGCACCCACAACATCATATAGCTCTTCATTTATAGATTTCTTTTGGCTTTACACAACAAATCATGGCTACTGTTTTTTTTCTTTGATGTTATGGAACATGAATATCTTTCCATTCATCACAAAATATATTGATATTGTTTAACTAGGTTTTATTCACCATAATACTGTTGAACCTCTGCCCTAATCTGATTACATGTAATTTGTTTTCTTATTATTGAGACCGGAGTCTGAGGAGAGGAAGGATCAAGAAAATGCCGGTGCTTGGTTTTCAACCCGTATCCGGCAGTTTCCGTCCACTTGAGAATGGCCACTTTTCATCTGCTAGGTCCTATGACTAAAGAGAAAAGAAAATGAAGTGAAACAAGTTGAGCTAGACAATTCTGGAAGACAAAAAGTAGCTCCTGTTACATGGGTAAAGGGATCTTTCTGCTCCAAAACTCTCACATGTGGAACATGTAATTAACAATCATCTCTCTTTCCTTCTAGGCTGATTTTCTTCAAGTTAAGATTGATAGTGCAGCAGAGAATAGCTCGCCTTATTGAGCTTTGACAGAAGGCAAGCAAGATACAGTCAAGACCAGTGTTACCACAATTCACTCATACCCTTGTGAATCGTAAATTGGATCACGCGTTCCGAAACGTGGAACGCCAGCTATCCAGATCGCTTAATTTGGCAATCCCAGTTTTTTTTTTCCTATTTTCACTTAAAGTATCTATGTAGAAGGGAAAATTAAATTTAGATATGTTGAGTTGCATCTATTTATAGAGTAAAAATATTGCATATATTGAGCAGTTTATATTTTATGATTTGCAGAAAATGGTAAAACTCCTATAATGGTATCCAAAGAAGCCTACCCTTGGCGTACTGAATTCCATAGGTTATGGCGTTCCGCAATCCCATTTCCGTTCCACAAACCGGAATGATCCACGTAACTTAGGTCAAGACTGCCTACAATTTTCCTTCTTAACACTTGCCTTTCTCCAAACTTATCGGTCAAAATGCATCCTCTAAGCACATATATCTTCTCTTATTCCTGGAGAAAATTTTGGAAGCTTACTCTCTCTACTAAAATTAAATTCTTGTTATGGCAATTAACTCACAACTCTACTCCTACCCTTGATAATCTCATTAAAAGAACCAATGTGTAACCCTTCATATTTTAAGTACGTCATTCTAGTACATCGTTATAGTATGTTACTCATCGTGTGTGACATCCCCGGGCTTCCGACTTGGCGGTTTTGGGGGTGTTACAGTTGGTATCAGAGCCAGGTTATCCAAAAGGGAAATCTAAAACCTGTAGGGAAATTTAAAATGGACATAGGGAAAGAATTTAAAATTTGACAAGCCGTTGAGAATTTGGGTAATCTTGGATAGGGTTGTCATGTGAAACTAATTGTTTGATGATCAATGTGTTATATTACATGATTAGTTGCTCACTATATGCCATGTACTATATTTTATTTATTTATTTATTTATACTTTAGAGTATTGTATGGATGATACAATAGGTTATAGTGTAGGATTATTGGCTAATAGACCACACCTTTGAGAGGCAACATGTGAAGCGAGGGATGGTATGAGGAAGGAGCGTCCTCACCTTTTTGACGAGATATTTTGAGTTCCGAGGTCGTCACTTCTCCAAGGGGGGAATGATGTAACCCTTCATATTTTAAGTACGTCATTCTAGTACATCGTTATAGTATGTTACTCATCGTGTGTGACATCCCCGGGCTTCTGACTTGGCGGTTTTGGGGGTGTTACACAATGTCTCTCCTGCCTGCCCCCTATTTGTAATATGAAAATGCTCTTCATCTGTGAGATGGGTTCTAGACTCTAGACAAGCTTTCTTACCAAACTTTAGAAAAAATCTCGAGATCTAAAAGTTTTTAACAGAGGCAATGAATGTTGATATTGTCTGAATCTACTAGTAAAGCAAATGGAGCTCCTCAAGCTATCATTTTGTGCTTCAAACCAGCGTGGCGAGAAAAATAGCAAATAAGTCAGCGGTAAGAAGCAAAACGATGCACAGAAGTTTTCTCAGACAATCGAAGGACCTAAAATTCACAACTAATTTCTTTTAGTACTTATCGTGACACATAAGTCCAAAGTCTCACTTTATGAAGCTCATGACTAACATCATCCAAGGACTAGGTAATATTATAAGTGACTCGCCTAGTCTTTTATGCTCAGCCTGTTAGTCCCACTGGCACAGATAAGCTTACACAGGTCAGCAAAACGAAAAACAATTACTCCGTATACTAGAGCAGGAAGTTGGGGATAAAGATCACATGTATTTTTACAAGAGATGATATGATGAAGGAGTAAACAGAATTATGTACGCACCTTAACTGTGGTTAAGAAAGAAACTACATCAAACAACTACTGAGTCAGAGGATCTTTTAATATTAGATTTAAAGCTCTACATGGCTGCAGATTCTCGGCAGATGAAAAGAAAACAATGTGATATGTCGAAAGGTCACAGTAAGGAATTATATCTCCAGTGCTGAATTAATGTATAACAACGCCAACTAACACTAAGCTTCTTGATAACTAAGTGGCGAGCCTTCTGCCAATCCCTATTGGAGCTCCACATCCACAGGCTGTAGTGTGGTATCCTTTTTACTCACAAAATAAATGAAGGGCGTGACTATGAAACAGATACACACGTTACCGCGTGTTTCCAATAGATTCTCGTCTACCGAATTGGTCAACTACAAGGACTTGCCTGGAGGCATCCATTAAGTGCAGTAGTAGCTACAAGAACATAGATGCAGCAAAGTAGAAGTGAGATGATAAAGATGTTGTCACTCTTCCGCATGTAAGTACTTGAGAGCAGCCTGATATAAATATGCCAGGGGACCACCACTATGCTTCAATCGAGAAATAAAAATCCCACGAGCAACCTGTGCTACAGAGTAATTTGACACTGAATAGTGTTTTAGCATCAAGACCTGCAAGCTTCCTCACCCATTCCTCCTTACCGAACCTCACAAATTTTGTCTGGGAAAAACACTACTCCATCAAAACTTGAAACAATATTATCAAGCATCTTTTGGCTTAGTCCTAAATAACTTGTTTATGTGAATATAAGGTTGAAGAGTAATGAGTGGATTCTAACCTTTATCTCCAACACCCACAAACCAAGAAAGGAAAGGTAAAGAAGAAAAATGGATGCATAGACTCAGACTAATCTATGTTATGGACTCATGGCAGACTTGGCAGGTAAGTTAACCTGGTCCACTCCGATGCTTAATGAATGCCCTGATAATATCATTCGGCTTATCCCCTCTATAAAGTCCGAATTTCAATCAACATCTTTGCCGATGACTAATGATCTCTGCCCACCTTAGTCCTCATGGAGTCGAGTCGTTTCTCCTCAGTGAGCATCCTGTAAATCTTAGACTATCCTTATTAGATAAGATGTTAAAACACAGCCTTTCACGCATAGAGAGTTTCTCTAGCCCCTCCCCTTTAATGTCTCAGTGTCTTTCAAAAAAGATTCTTGAACATATATCCTTATTAAAACTTCTCTAACCTCTTCAAGTTATAATAAATGAGCATAGAGCACCACACAAGACACAAATGACACTATCCAACCAACGAAACTGTATTGAACATATATCCTTATTAAAACTTCTCTAACCTCTTCAAGTTATAATAAATGAGAATGCATGTAATGCCACTAATAAAAACAGAACCATTCTAAGGCTACAACTAAGCGAGCTCGTCAGCTGGTTATGAATTTTCTGTTATTCAAAACAGACCTAACTCTTGAAATTCAGAGGCACCAGTATACACAAACTGTAGAAAAATACAATGTCGCTTAATGCAAAGTACAAACAAAGAGGCATAGACTAAACCATAAAATATGATATAGCAAAATACCAATCACGTATAATGTAACAAACAGTTAAGGGGAAAACATCGGAGAAGAAGTGATTGCTAGAGCTTTCCTGGACGCCAAGTCATGGAATCTTAAATCACGCACCTTTGTGATTACTAGAATCCCTTTTGCTAAAAGGTCCCCTTAGAACAACTGGATGCGTAAAGAAAGCATTAAAAATAAGCGATTGTACACCACTAGAACACCAAATGCCTACACTAAACAAGCCACCCAGAAGCCAATGAGAGAATGGATTCTTCGGAATGATTGATTATAGCTACAAGATTATGATCACAATAAGTATGATGGACACTGGATAGCCTTAGTCCGCTGATCAAGTTGGCTGCCAAAAGTGACATTCATTGAGACAATCAACCACACCGCCTCCACTCCAAAAGCTTCTATCTAAACTAAACAACTTCCCAGCCAACATATAACACTGAAGCATCTGTCTTGAATGGGCCTAGCTTATCCCTCGGGTAACGTCAACCTACCAGCTTAAAGGGGGCCTGTAACCCCCTATGATTCCCAATAAATCTAGTTCAGACAACGAGTTAACATAATACTGCAAAAAAGGTCCATCATTGGTAGCTTAGCGGGATCATTCAGAAACTTGTGGAATGGAGGCAGAAGTTAGATAAATCTTCTGTACTAATGTTACCGATACATCACCATCACCATCACCATCACCACTAAATATTTGGGGTATGTCATAATCTGATGTAGGTTCAGGACCCACCAGATAAGAGTTCAAAGCATGGTGTTGGGCTTGGGTTGTGTGTTGGGCTTATTCTAATTCTTATAGTTTAGACTTTAGAACAAGTGGCTTGTCCAAGTGTAAGGACTCTGATCCCCAAGTTCACCACCAGGGTTCAAACCTTGGACACTCGATTTGTAGTTAGATTGTATGTTTGCTAGTTTGAATTGTACTATGACGGTCTATGTATATGGCTAAACAAAAGGCAATGGCAATTGAAATTGCCTTAACCTAGCACTGAAGACTACATTAAGGTGCGAATAATGCCATAAGCAGAGTCTTGCAATTCCTAAAATTTCAAGAAGGTTTGGCCTTTAATCAAGGTATTATATATTCCCTGGAACATGAGAGATAGAAGAGGTTTGGATGTCTGTAGAAACGCACAAAACATGTGGGCATTACCTTCTTCTTCAGTGCTCTAATCTTTTTACAAATATCCTGATAAGCATGGTCCATACGGTGCCAACAGTCTATGGCTGAATGATAGTCATAGCCACAGATTTGACAAGTCACAGGAGGGTTAGAAGATCCACCATTTCCCCTGTTAGAGTAAGAAGACCTACCCCAACCACCAAAGTTGCGACCAGAGCCACGAGAGTAACCACGACCTCTCTGATATCCACTGGGTGGATATCGGCCACTATTAGGGTTAAAACGGCCACCTCCTCTCTGAAATCCAGAGGGATGAGAGTCAAAGATATGGTTAGACCGACCTCTAGAGAAACCACGACCCCGAGAAGACGAAGAGGTTTGAGCAGCAAAAGCAGTGTGGCCCAAATCATCAATAGACTTCATAGACTGAGAATCCAACATATGCTCTTCACCAGAAAGTAAAATATGTAATTCTTCGAGATTCAAAGGTTCAAATCTGATGCGTAAAGAGGGACGAAAGGGATTGTATTCAACAGGCAAACCAATAAGAGTGTATAAAAGAATATCTTCATCAGAAATAGGAGCCATAGCAACAGATAATTTTTCACGAAGAGATTTAAGCATTTGCATGTAAGAATCAATTGTATCAGAATTCTTCTTGATATTTTGGAGTTCAGATTTGAGATGCAGCACATTGGAGCGAGTCAGAGACGCATACCTTCTCTCAAGAGCTAACCAAGCAGATCTACTAGATTCATGACCAATAACATGAGAAAGTGCCTCCGGAGACAGGGTTGCGTTGATGAGGATAAGCAACGCCTGATCTTGGGAGACCCATACCTGATACGCCGGATTGGGTGTAGGATCTGGAGCGTCGGTGAGAAGCTGCGGTGGTGGAGGAACGGTGCCGTCGATCTAACCGAAAAGGTTCTGGGTTAGAAAGATCACTGAGATATTTCCACAAAACATAGTTGGAACTGTCTAATTTGAAAGAAATAAGGTTGTTAATATTTGGAAGAAGAAACATAGGATTTGAGGCGCTGGTGGTCGCCATGGTTGTATGAGTGGTGGTGGTAGTGAGCATCTAGAGCTCTGATACCATGAAAACCCAATTAGGGTTTCATATAGAGAGACAGAGCTCTCAGGAAGAAGATGAACGCAGAAAATGAAAGAGGCGTTAGGGTTTCATTACTGAAGAAGGGGATAAATACATTGATACCGAACGGTCGTATTAATGACCGTTCGATTGAGTTATGTAGATGATTCATTGAATCATTAGGAAGACTAACAGAAGGCACCAAATGTTTTCACTTCTTTACAAAAAGGTCCTTGACATATCATTTGGGCTTCATATCATTTGGGCTTTAAACATCAGCAACTCTTTGGGCTTGGACTTTATCTTGGACTTCATTTCTAGTCTTTGGACTTGGACTTCATTTCTGGACTTTATCATCTAATAACGAGAATGTTGGCGGAGATATGTCTGCCACAAAAGCACTTTGATTCTCTGAGATCAAAGAACCAATAATTTTTTTGAGCCTGTTAGCCAGACTTTGGTAATGATCTTGTAGAAGGTGTTGCATAGACTGATTGGTATGTATTCTCGAATAGAAAAAGGCCCTGGAATTTTTGGGATTAGAGAAATATATGTCCTGTTGATTTCTCGGAGGAGATGGCCCGTCTGAAAGAAACCTTGGGTGGCTGATGTTAAGTGGGAGCCTACTGATGCCCATTGTTGTTGGTAGAATTCGAAAATGAAACCATCAGGACCGTAGCTTTATTGTGGGCATCTGAAAAACCGCCGCTTTGATTTGTGCCATGTCCATCGGACAATCCAAGAGTTGTGCTTGAACCGTAGGAGGGAGGGAAGATAACTATGCAGATTGATAGGGGGCTTGCCAGTCAGGGGAGAGGGCAGGGCATCCCCCGGAGCAAAGAGAGAGGAGGAGAAGGTTGAAATTTTCTCTGCAATTTCTCCATAGTTGGTGGTCCAACTGTTGTCCGACCGTTGGAGGCACGGGATACTCTTTTTGTTTCTAGCAATGTTAGCTGCCTCGTGAAAAAAAATGGAGTTTGAATCTCCTAGATTGATCCAGTTCTCCTTTGAGCGTTGCTTCCGGTAAGCCTGTGTTTCTGAGAGGAGATCCGAGAGTTGTTTCCTAAGAGATTGCTCCTCGGAGATGAGATGGGAGATCTGCAGGGGGGAATGTTTTGATCCAAGAGGGTCTTCTGGACAGTGTCCATACTGATCTGAAGCTGTAACAAGCGGGATTTCAAACTTATTTTGGAGTAAAGAGACCAATTGTGCAGTTATATGTAGTGATGATAACAGGAGTAGGGGTGCGATTTCGGTTCAACCGAACCGGAACCGAACCGGTTGTGGCCAAAACCGGTCGGTTCCGGTTCGGTTACTCGGGTGAGAGGGAGTTTCGGTTCGGTTGAACCGGAACCGAGGATTTTTCTTCGGCTGGAACCAAACCGGAACCGTGAACCGGACCCGGTTGGTTCACCGGTTCGGTTTCGGTTCGGTTCCGGTTATGAACCGGTCGGTTTATTTATTTATTTATTTATTTATTTATTTATTTGTTTGTGGTGATAGTAATTGTTGTAGTATTAATTAATAAAATTAGGGTTAGGGTTCATTAATAAAACTAGGGTTAGGGTTAGGGTTCCATTAATGTTCTTAATTAATAAATGATTTTTTTTAATGTACAAATTTAATGTACTTAAACTTGACAAATATTGACAAATATTGAAAAAAAAACATCAAAACTTGACAAATATTGAAAAAAACAACTAAACTTGTATTATTGATTAAAACATCAAATGTTAGAAAAAATTGCATCATTATAGTTTAAGTACATCCCAACTAGGTTGGCACCCACTTAACTAACAATCATTTGCATTTTTTATAACTTACATACAAACTTATTGAAATTAACAAAAATACCCAATAATAGTCTTCATTTTTCAACGCCTTGTCTTTGGCAATTCGTCTACATCTAGGGGAGTGTCCGGGTCTATTCCCAAATCTTGGTAAAGTTTGGTGACCAAAACGTCCAAAGGGTGTTGGTCTTGTGTGCGTTTGTTGGCGTCGCTCCAATCCTTCGAGCATATGAGTACCTCCAATATCTCCGAGGTTAGGCATGATCTTTTCTCCGACAAAACTCGTTTACCTGCACTAAAAGTAGATTCGGAAGGGACTGTAGAAGCGGGAGGGGTCAGTAAATCACGTGCCATTTTATAAACAATTGGATAATTTCTTTCATAATTTTTCCACCAATCAAGTATATCTACATTTTCTATGTCTTGATCCGATACATTTATGAAATAATGTTGGTTGAGAAACAACAATAATTCCGAGACGCAACTCGTCCCGGTGGGTGTGGCTTGTGTAGTCTTAAATAAAGAACCAATAGCATACTTACTCTTACCCTTACCCTTACCCTTCGGATCGCTCGATGATGTTTGAGCACCACAAACACCAAATTTAGCAAGATATTTATCGTACATAACATTAAGTTCTTGTTTAACTTGTTCAATAGTTGGTGATATCACTACATCTCTATATTGGGTAGTCATGTTTTCCGAAATTTGGTTTAGCATAAAACCTAGGGAAGCATCCTTTTGTCTTGGATCCAAAATACTTGACAAACAAAAAATCATAGGGATCGTTTCAAAAATTTGAGAAATTTGTCTTCCATGTAGTTAATTGCCTCGTATAAAATTTCATTCTCCCTATACTCTTTAAAAGCCATAGTTAAAAACATTAGTTGTGGAACAACGTTGTTAGTAGTAGGATTATAAACACCCGAAAGAATATTAGTTGCGTCATAAAATGGTTCAAGAAACTCTCTTAAGACCCTTGCGGCGTTCCAATCATTTTGTGAAACGGATCCGGGATTGCCATTTTCATTCAAAAAACGTGTGATTGTGGTCTCATAACCTTCAACACTTTTCAACATCAAATAAGTCGAGTTCCATCTAGTCCTACAATCTCCCCCAAACCTTCTTTTTTTCTTGTCTATTTTAGCACAATATTCCGCAAAAAGTTTGGTTCTTTTGTTTGAAGACGCAATAAAGAGAATAGCATCACGAATAGGAGAAATATACTCATCTAGTTTTTTCAAACCATCTTGTACAATTAAATTGATAATGTGACATACACAACGAACATGTTCAATTTCTTCGCGAAATGGTGTTTGTATCAAAGTTCGAATATGATCTATCGCACTATTACATGACGATGCATTGTCAAAAGTAATTGATGTAATTCGTTGGTCATAACCCAACTCTTCAAAAACATCGATTATGGCTTCTCCTATGTTTACACCGTTGTGAGGATATGGAACTTCTTGAAATGCAATAACACGTTTTTGTAAAGTTCAATTAGTGTCAATGTAGTGTGCGGTGACGCAAATATATCATTTGTTATTTCTACCCGACCACATATCCGAAGTGCAAACAACTATGAAATTAGAATTTAAAAATGTTTGCATAATTTCCGCTTTCCTCTCACTATATATTTCCATTAGATTTTTCCTAATAGTGTGTCTACTAATATGCTTATAACTCGGGCAAAAAGCGGTTTGTACTAATGTGTCCCACTCTCCGTCGTCGTTCATATTTAGGGGTTTTTCGGTGGCGGTGATATAATGAGATAATGCTTTTATTGCCCTATTTTCATCGTAGACAAAAGTAACTACGTTGCCGTGTGCGTCGAATCCTAGTTGGGTTTGGAGCATCGCGTCGCCTACGGCGGGTGTATCTTTCAAAAGTCCGTGTACATTTTGTAAATGTTTTCTTAGTGATCCTAATCAACCGCTTATATCCAATACAAAACTTTTTTGACAATGTTTGCATTTAGCCTTAAATTTTTGTCTACCTTTGTCGTCTAAGCCATCGGGTATTTTATCCATATGTTCCCAAACGGGGCTTTTTTTAGTTTTTTCCACCTTACGTGTTCTTTTATTACTACCTAAATTCGGATCATTTTCCTCTATACCGTCAAAAGCGTTAGCGGCACCTTGGCCAAATAAAAGGTCCATTTGATCATCAATAGTCATGTCCTCGACTACGGGTACGTATTGGTTGTTTTGGTCATCAAAATTTACATGAGAAGAGGAAGCCATTTTTTTCTTATAGAAATTTGATGAAAAAAAATAAAATTTTACAAATAAAGCACAAATAATAACACAATCAAATAGCAAACAACAAAAAATAAAACTTACAAACTCCAAGAATAATTCTTGGAGGTGAAGCGAAACGTCGAAGATTGAAGATGCGTTGCCGAAGATTGAAGATGCGTTGCTCTTGCTTGTCGAATATTGAAGACGAGAGTGCATGAGGATTTTTGAGTGATTTTGATTTTTGAGAGTGTATGTGGAAATTGGAATTGAGGATTGAGGAATATGGAGATTGGAGAATGAATTTTGGAGAGTGTAGGATGATTTTTTAGTGAAGAATTGTGAGAAATGTTGAGAGAGTTTGATGAGGAAGTGTGAAAAAATTTGTAGTATGGGTTGGGTATTTATAGGTGTTGAAGGAAGGGGAGGGAAGGTGAAAAAAAAATGCCCAAACGGTCACTGACCGTTTAGGACAACGGTCACAAATCCAAACGGCTCCGAAAATGTGTTAAACCGAACCGTAACCGGAGATCCCCCGGGTCCGGTTCGGTCCGGTTCGTCGGGTCTTCGGTTCGGTTTCGGGTCTCCTCGTCCGGTTCCTTTAGCACCGGTTTCGGTTCGGTTCTCGGGTGAACCGAACCGATTTAGCAGCACTAAACAGGAGACTGGATCATATTTGACAATTCTATGTTTCTTTTCTTTTGGACGTTGTCTTATTTTCATGTCTGATTTTTGCTTTAGGCCCCGTAAAGTCTTGGCCGGGAGAATTTTTTGTTTGCTCTAAGAGGAAATATGACATGGTGCTATAATCCATACATCACAGGACACGTCAAGAAGAGAATGAGAGACAGACAAAAAAAAGTGGATTTCCTACATGTTCCTGACGTAGGCCCCGTAAAGTCTTGGCTGGCCCTGGTGGTGGTGGACTGTTGACACTCACGGGTCGTGTTGGATGCGCAGAAGTCGATTTGGTTTGGGTTGTTTGTTGGGTTCATTTGGTTATTCGACAAAGGTGAGTTGTGGTAAGGAGCGGCGGTTGTAGTTGACACTGAGGTACTTTGGGAAGTGGAAGAGACAAGGAAGGTGAACGTGAGTTGTAGTATTAAGTTTGGCTCGTGGTAGTGGAGGGTGTGGTTGTTGATGGCGGTAGAGAAGGGATGAGGCGTGTGGTGATAACTGCTGGTGATGGTGAGGTGTTCCGGAGAAGAGATGAGGTGCGCGGTCCTGGTGGTTGTGGGTGTACCATTTTACCCTTCACTTTTTATTGGTCAATCACTATTTGCCCATCAACCGTTAATCTATTTTCCGTTACACAGTTACAGATATCGGTAATCATTACTAAATCTTAGGTGGGCTTTATTTTAAAATTAAAAAATGGTTGGAGATTTGTTTTATAAAATGCAAAGTGCGGTAGATTCAAGTTATTTGTCTTAATTTAAATATTAATTAGAATGAATTATATATTACAAAATGAACTTTATCTCAAAAATATCCTCTAACGAAAAAAAGAAATTTATCTCGAAAAAAGTATCCTACCGTTGTTGGCTTGTTTGCTGTCTTACTTCTCGTACGTCTACCCGAGCAAAGAAGCTACAACTAACCGGGCCTACAAATTAGGACTACTAAATGAGCAATCTATTTCTTCTCAAACAACAAGTAACAGTCTAAAAGATCTCCAACATGCTAGCGTCGGCATTGTATTACAATCCCGACCATTACAAACTAAGAGAAATTTACTAGATTCGAGAAGTGACCAAATGTGTGGCGTTACATTCTACTAGATATGAGGAGTGAGATTTTATGAGTATGTTTTAGTTTCTTCCAATATCTTATACTATATCTAAATTGCAACATGCTAACATGCTTTATTTAAATGAGAGACCTCCCTCGTAGCAAGAGCTGAAGATATTGAATCCCAAAGCCTCGTTAGAATGATCACCCAGCTAGCAATTATTCCACACAAGGCTAGTAGCCGCTTCATGTCATGATAAAAGGAAAGGGAAAACGTTAAATGTTAAGAAGTCACAATTTTTGGGTGGTCTCGCAAAGACTTCAGGCAAGCAAAATCCAGGGTGCATAGGAATACTACCCATCACAGAGACTTCATGCATGTACTCTTTTAAAGGTAAACGGAACAAGTTGATTGATTGATTTATCAGCGGTCAGTGGTTGTTAATACATTTATTGGGGAAATACCCGACCAGCTGTGACTATAGCCACTTCTCAAATATCTAACATTCAATTAACATCAAATTAGATGACTGATATCAAGCCAACAATGCTTAACTGAACAGTAAATGTATATGCATTCTTCGCATATAGATACACACTAGTTATTTATTTATTTACTTTTTTAGAAAAATGGTTGAGTGTATCAACAACTAGAAACTATGCACGCACCGAGGGTATTGATAGAAATTACACTAACAGGTGCTCCCACATTATAATGGTACATATGAACTGTTGTTTATATATGAACATTATTCATTCATCATACCACCTCAGTATACCACATTTGAGTATTGAAGTGAATATGAAACAGTAACTTGAATCAAATCCAGTTGCACTCAAACCTAGCAAGATAAATGACGACAGAGTAAACAGAAGCATCAAGAAACACCGTGAATCCAGTGACAGTAACACAACCAGTCACAGACCGTTAAGCTATACCCAATTATCCACCTAGGGTTCAGAGCATCATAAACTGTGAAACTATGGAAATATCTATGGCACATTAAGTACTGTCATAAGAGACCACAACACCACAAGTAAAAGATACATATGCCCTAATACCAAACTTAAATCTACAAGACTACAAGGCTAACCCCTCTGCATTGCGGTCTTCCAAGAGCTTCAGCTCCTTCCGCCAACCTTCCAATTTAGACAGCTTTTGTAGCTGCTCTTGCTTCATATCTTGCTGCTGTTGAGCTTCTGCCAGCCTTATCTGTGCACACAAAACATGACTTCAATAGGCATATATTCTCATTCAACTGGGAAAGTTAGAATGATGAATGCAGGGAACACAAGAGTCATGTTTAGGTAGTAAACCCGGTAAAATACAACTAATACAAATTGAAATAGTTAGAGTAAAGGCAGAAAATCGAAATGTAGTTACTACAGAGGCATATATCAAAATTTTAATTATTGAAAAGGGCATCTGTACAGAAGTATTAAGTAACAAGGCAGAAAGTTAAAATTGAGTACTGCAAAAGACTTTGTACCCTTCTGATGCATAATATGCAACTTTTTTTTGCTGGTTATCTTTTGTATCCTTCTAATGTGTGATATGTAACTGTTTGAAATGGAAACAGCTACCAATCAGGTAAACATAGTTTCTAGCTAAGGTGATTCAAAAGCAAAAAACCTAAAGAAAGGAAGTAGAGATAGAAGGAAAGATAGGAAGTAAAACACTGCAAGGATGCATTCATTTGACTAAAAAAGTAAGGGAGAAGACAGGAAAAGGAAAATAGAAACTTATTATCTCCCCGTGTGGGTGTTTAGTTGTTGCAGACAAGTAATGGGACCCACCAAGATCTATTTCTCGCAGAAATTTTTTCCCCTCAAATGGTGTCTTGCAAAAAACACAAGATTTTGCAAAAACTCAGGTTAGTGCTTATTTTTCCACCCACTCTCTTGTAAAGTGAGCACAAAAGGGAATGTAAATTTAACGTATTTTCATTTCCTTCCTTTTCTCTTCTTCTAACTTTCTCGATAAATATTTTCCCGTACCACCTTGCCGACAAGTGAAAACAGCCCAAAGGTAAGGCCACATAAGATTCCAAATAGAGTTTCTCATAAAACATGATGTTGAACCAAGAGTGATTTCATAAATATGCAGAGCTCATCTTGTGGTAATATAAAAGTCCCTTTATTTATTATATGGAAAAATTCTCGGGATCTATAAGTTTTTAACAGAGGCAATGAATGTTGATATTGTCTGAATCTTAGAAGTAAAACAAATAGGGCTCCTCACATTATCATTTTGTGCTTCAACAAGCATGGCGAGAAAAATAGTAAATAAATCAGCAGCAAGAAGCAAAACGATGCACAGAAGTTATCACTGTCAATCAAAGGACCTAAAATTGACAATTAATTTGAATTAGTACTTAGTTCTCGTGACACGTAACCGTATCAGAACAACACTGTACTGAGTGACTTATGAAGTTCCTGAACTATAAGTCCGAAGTCTCACTTTATGAAGCTCATGACAAACATCATCCAAGGACTAGGTAATACTATACATGACTCGCCTAGTATATTCTGCTCAGCCTGTTGGTCCCACTGGCACAGATAAGCATACACAGGTCAGCAAAAGAAAAACAATTACTCCGTATAATAGAGCAGGAAGTTGAGGATAAAGATCATATGCATTGTTACAAAAGATGATACGATGAAGGACTACGCAGAATTATGTTTGCACCTTAACTGTGGCTAAGAAAGAAACTACATCAAGCAACTACTGAGTCAGAGGATCTTTTAATATTGATTTAAGCTCTCCATAGCTGCAGATTCTCGGCAGATGAAAGGATAACAATGTGATATGTAGAGAGGTCACAGTATGGAATTATATCTCCAGTGCTGAATTAATGTATAACAACGCCAACTAACACCACGCTTCTTGATAAATAAGTGGCGAGCCTTACGAATCAATTGGAGCGCCACATCCACAGACTGCAGTATAGTATCCTTTACTCACACCATAAATGAAGGGTGTCTATGAAACAGACACACGTGTTACCCCCTGTTTCCAATACATTCTCCTCTACCGAATTGGTCAACTATTAGGACTTGCCTGGAGGGCGTTCATTAAGTGCAATGGTGGCCAAGAACGATGCGCACACATATGCAGCAAATAAAAGTGAAAGATGATAAAGGCGTCACTCTTCCCCATGTAAAGTACTAGAAAGCAGCCTAATATGCCAGGGGACCACACTATGCT
Source organism: Linanthus parryae (assembly GCA_023055425.1). Taxonomy (NCBI): domain Eukaryota; kingdom Viridiplantae; phylum Streptophyta; class Magnoliopsida; order Ericales; family Polemoniaceae; genus Linanthus; species Linanthus parryae. The sequence goes on along the minus strand of JALGPY010000002.1, from coordinate 23,857,720 downwards.
TCAAACGGGAAAAAGACTCTCCCACGAGCAACTTGTGTTACAGAGCAATTTGACACTGAATTTTATTAGCGAGACCTGCAATCTTCCTCACCCATTCTTCCATAATGTTTGTCTGTGAAAACACTAATCCATCAAAGTGCAGCCTAAGAGGCCTAGACCACACCATAAGATGTGATATAGCAAAATACCAATCAAATATAATGTAACAAACCGTTTAGGGGAAAACATAGGAGAAGCGATTGATAGAGCTTTCCTGGACGCCAAGTCATGGAATCTTAGATCAAGCTCCTTTGTGATTACTAGAATCCCTTTGCTAAAAGGTTCCCTTAATACAACTGGATGCGTAAAGAAAGCGTTAAAAATAAGTGATTGTACACCAATAGAACACCAAATGCCTACACTAAACAAGCCAGCGAGAATGAGAGAATGGATACTTCAGAATGATTGATCATGGCTACAAGATTATGACCGCAATAAGTATGGTGGATAGGCTTAGTCCGCTGATCAAGTTGGCTGCCAAAATTATGTGACATTCATTGAGACAACCATCCACACCGCCTCCACTCCAAAAGCTTCTATCTAAACCAAAACACTTCCCAGCCCACATATAACATTGAAGCATCTATCTTTAATGGGCCAAGCTTACCCCTCGGATAACGCAACCTACTAGCTTAGACGGGGTCTGTAATTCCTTGTAATTCCCAACAAATCTAGTTCAGACAAAGAGTAAACATAATACTGCAAAAAAGGTCCATCATTGCTAGCTTCGGGGATCATTTAGGGACTTGTTGAATGGAGGCAGAAGTTAGATAAATCTTCTGGTAGTAATATCGATCCGTCACCAATACCATCACCACCAAATATTTGGAGTATGTCATGCTCTGATCTAGGTTCAGGACCCACCAGACCCTAAGTACACCTATGAGGGAGGCAGAAGTTAGATAAATCTTCATGCTCTATCATTCTATTGCCTTCCTCCTATATGTCCTTGGTTCTGCTCAGCCACATTGGCTACTCCTAGATCATCCCCAATAATACACGGTACCAGTTCATGGACCCGAGAAAACCAAAAGATAAGAGTTCAAAGCGTGGTGTTGGGCTTGGGTTGTGTGTTGGGCTTATTCTAATTCTTATAGTTTAGAACAAGTGGCTTGTCCAAGTGTAAGGACTCTGATCCCCTAGTTCACCACCAGCCTTCAAACCCTGGGACACTCGATTTGTAGTTAGATTGTAGTTTGCTAGTTTGAATTATACTATGATGTTCTGTGTATATGGCTAAACTAAAGGCAATGGCAATTGAAATTGCCTTAACCTAGCACTGAAGAGTGAAGACTTCATTCAGGTGCATGAATAAGCCATAAGCAGAGTCTTGCAATTCTGACGTCGTGCAATTGGCCTTTGATCAAGGTATTATATATTTCCCTGGAACATGAAAGATATCAGAGGTATGGATCTCCGTAGAAATGCATAAAACAGGTGGGCATTAGTTACCTTCTTCTTCAGTGCTCTGATCTTTTTACCGATATCCTGAGCTTGATTTGAAGGATTGGAACATTCTGTTGTGTTGGAAGAAGGGGCAACACCAGAAGATATATCCGCAATAGCAACGCCATTCATCTGAGACGCCAGTGACTCAACAGATAACGATCCGTGGCTTGTGTCTGCAGCTGGTTCCTCATGCTTCTCCAACTTACCATTATCAACTGCAGCCGGCCACCAATTATCAACCTTAACTATATACTTTAATGTAGACTTTTGATGAAGTTTATGTTAGTTTGCTGGTAACGAAGTTTTTTGCCACAAGTTCGATCCAAGTTCGAATCTCGTCGATGACGAATGTGAAAATTTTAATCTTTACTTATTGATGTAAGGTTTAAGAACATTAATTAAAGCTAACAGAAATTTAATATATTACACACAATTATTGGAAGTCTAGAATTGCTTTTTCTTTTTTGTAAACTCTTCTACGTTTTTTTTTCAATTTGGGGCTCATTTTTTTTACTCGCCTTAGGCCCCCAAATGTCTTGGGCCGGCCCTGATTTTCGGTACTGAAAACAACAAAGTATTTTGTTTCGTTAAATTCAGAGCATGACATGTTCGAAGAAGAGAGCTAGATGGATAGTCGTTGGGGCGTGTGGGTCTCAATTTAAGACATGAGATTTTGGATGAGATTTTCATAGAGCTAGATGGATGTTCGACTAAGAATAAACCTTTGTCGATACTGACAGCGAAGGACTATGAATGCATGCATATATCGACCAAGAACAGACACAATTGATCACTCCCTTTGAGTGATCAATTCGAAAAAAAAAATAATAGAAAATTCGAGACTCCTATCACGTAGAGAGTATTCACTTAGTCGTGTTGGTGTGAATGAATTCACAATACAAATAATGAAGGTTGGGGCTCACAAACTTTGAGAGTGTTGACTTACAAAAGCCATATGTATATGTAACAAATATTCTAAATGATGGATTGCTTTTATTTAGATATTGGAGTAAATCAAATCAAAATCGCAGGTTTTCGTTATTTTCTCTTCCACCGTTAGTAATTTGGGGTTAAGTGTCACGGCAGAGTAACATGTGCACTGTTGTAGTGACAAATCAAAATAGCGGAGATTTATCGTCACGGATTATATATTATCAATAACTCAGTCAAAACTGACATTATGATTTGGCTGACATATGTTTTGGGTGTGCTACAATTTTTACTATGTCCCCTAAACAAGATTAAGCTGAGCTGCAACATAATAGTATTTTATTTGTAGTTCAAAATTGGACTCTCCTATAGACCAAAGAAATTGAATCCAAAAGTAATCGAGCTCAACAGATAACAGCTATTATTCGTGGAAATTGAAATATGGTCTTTTTCTTTGAGGGAAAATTGAAATAGTATCTCTACTGCACACAACGGGGCCTTTTATGGAAGGAATGAAGTTAGAGATTCAATTAGACCATGACACCAAGTTAAATGCTACCATTGAATGTTAAACAAATTACACTGAAAGACGCTCCCGTTATCTGATAGAACACATAACAGTTGTTTATATCTTAAGTTGCTCAAACATTGTACCATGTGCGTTGTATCATCAACACTAGAAGAACGTCCAAAAAAGTGATACAAGCAACAAAAGTAAAGAATATTGACACTATCCCTTCTTTCGATTTTCATAAGTACATACATAGTTGAAGTAAATATGGAATATTATAACTTGAATCTAATCCAGCCGCTCTCAAATCTAACAAAACAAATAACGATGGAGAAAACAGAGCATCAAGAAACACCGCTAATCCGGTGACAGTAGCATAAGCAGTAAGGACATCATAAAAATGTGCAATGTTCGCTTCTTGTCATGATATTTCCGAGTCTATGCACTGTGAAACTATGCATTTATCTATGTCACGTTTAGTTCTGTAGTAAGCCACCACAACACCACAAGTAAAAATACGTATGCCCTAATACAAACTCAAATCTACAAGACTACAACGTTACCCCCTCTGGATTTCGGTCTTCCAAGAGCTTCAGCTCCTTCCGCCAACCTTCCAATTTAGCCCTCTTGTCTAGCTGCTGTTGAGCTTCTGCCAGTCTTATCTGTGCACACAAAATCTGAATGCATTAGGGCATAAATTCTCATTCAATGGGGAAAATTAGAATGATGAATTTGTGGAACATAAGAGTCGTCTTAGGAAGTAATATTTAATCAACTGATTTGGCAGTTAATACATATTGGGATAATTGGAGTAAAGGCAGAAAATAAAATGTAATTACTACAAAGGTATACAACAAAAATACTAATTATTGAAAAGGGAATTTGTAGAGTAAATATTTAGTTACAAGGCAGAGAGTTAAATTGAGCATGCAAAATACTTTTGTACCCTTCTTCTAATGTGTGATATGTAACTTTTCTATCCTGGTTATTCCCCCCCCCCCCCCCCCTTCAAAACCCTAGAAATCTTGTCGTTGTGGTTCTGAAGTTTTGATTTTGGCAGCAGGAAGGATTCGACAGATTGGTCAAGAATACAAACTTCTCAATAGTCTCATATGAGTTGATCTATCATAATACACTAGGGTTTGACGGCGTACCGAAGGGATAGGAAATATGACCTCTACTCATATTGCACATGTCAGAACAGTATAGATGACTATTGCAGATGCAAAGTGGCAGTTTCTGTAGTGATTTCATCATCTCTAACGCACGAAATTTCATCAGTTCAGCACCCAAAATATCATATAGCTCTTTATTTATAGATTTCTTTCCGCTCTCCATAACAAATCATGACTAATGTTTCTTTACTACTATGATGTAATGGAACACGAATATCTTTCCATCATCACAATATATAATTCTATTCTTTAACTAGGTTTTACTCACCATAATATTGCGGAACCTCTGCCGTAATCTGATTACTTGTGTTCACGGAGACAATTATGTTGGGATCCGAATGTAATTAACAGAATTCTAATCCCCGAGAGAACCGGGAAGGCAGTAAGAAAATTGAGAGGGAAGATCAAAGTCGAATAAACTTCGAATCCATACAATAGGCTCTTTGGATTACAGCAAATGAGTTCGGAGAACTCAAATTTAGACTCTCGGCTTAATTACACGAGAGAATGAATATGAAAACGCTCTCTAGCAGTTAGTTTTTAAGCCCCGGGTGAAAGAGAATCTCTGGTTTTTTACAGTGTAAGACGGTCTCTGTTTATAGGTGTTTGTACCCATGGCGCCAAATTGCTTGTGCCAGCTCAGTCCAGTATACTGCCGCTGCTATTCCCCTGTTGCTGCCTGTTCGTGCTCTCTAATGCTGCGCCCTTTGCGGTGGCTTCCTACCTTTGCTGCTGTTGTCCTGATCCCGCTCGAGCTTTCTTCGCTGTTGACAACTTTCGCTTTCCTGAGCCGGCACATCAGCTTTTTCTGCTTCCAACTTACAACCCAACCCATCAGCGGCGGAGCCACGAAATCGAACCAGCCGGTAAAAAATTAGGATGTGACGGAATTTTTTAATTCCAGCCGGTATATTTTCTCAAGGGTCTTAATGTAAAATAACTATAATTACAGGGGTGCTAGTGGAGTTTTTTAAAAGTCAGGGGGGCAATTGCCACCCCTTGTCCTCAAGTACCTCCTCCCCTGCAGCCCATGCTTCCAACTTACAACCCGGCCCAAATGAGTCCAAATTGCCAGGAGCCCCATATTTACATGTAACAAGTTTTCTTATTATTGAAACCCGGATCTGAGGAGGGGAAGGATCTGGACAATGCCAGTGCTTGGTTTTCTACCCGTATCCGGCAGTTCCATCCACTTGAGAATGGATACTTTTCATCTGCTAGGTCCTAGGACTAAAGAGTATAGAAAATGAAGTGAAAAGAGTTGAGATAGACAAAAGTGAAAGACATAAAGTAGCTTCTTCTGTTAAATGGGTAAAGGGATCTTCCGCTCCCGAACTCTCACATGTGGAACTGTGTTCTTTCCTCCTAGGCTGATTGATTGTATTCTTCAAGTTCATATTGATAGTGCAGCAGAGGACTCCCCTTATTGGGCTTTGACAGAAAGCAAGCCATATAGTGAAGACTGTCTACAATTTCCTTCTCAACACTTGCCTTTCTCCAAACTTAACGGTCAAAATGCATCCTCTAAACACATATATCTTCTCTTATTCCTGGAGAAAATTTTGGAAGCTTACTCTCTCTACTAAATCAATTCTTTTTTTATGGCGATTAATTCAGAACTCTCTTCATACTCTTTATAGTCTCATAAAAAGAAAGAATATCTCTTTCCAAGGAGCCTCCTTCCCCTCAGCAGCAATTGAGAACGCTGCTGCTTTAGCAACTTATATTTGGACAATGTGCAAGCTGCCGAACAGCGTGCAAACAGCTATTACCTTCTTCATTAACATCAATTGCTATGCCATGTGATGATTATCCTTCGATAGCTTTTAACTTTGCCATGCATCTTTTACAGATATCTCTGATGAGGGGGTGAGGTTCATGCTGCAGGTTCTAGAGCACTGAAGGAAGGGCCGATTGGTAGCTCAATCTGAGTGTCTTTAACTGAGTTTTCAATGTTAGTGTCTGGTATAGAGGTGCTTTGGTGTACATACTAAGCCTTTAGAGTATTGTATCTTTTGGGTTTGTTTATTGTCTTGTTGGATCTACGGGCATGATATGTTTAGCTTAGTGCTGAATAAGCCCGTCAATGGGTTGGTTTCAACCCGGAACCGACCAGACTCAAAAAAATAACCCAGAACCATGTACCCGTTGGGTAACCCGTGACCCGCCATGTTTCCAATAGATTCTTGCCTACCGAAATTGGTCAAGTATTAGGACTTGCCTGTAGGGCATCCATAAAGTGCAGTGGTGGCCAAGAACGATCAGAATACATATGCAGCCAATCAAAAGTGAGATGATAAAGACGTTGTCACTCTTCCACATGTACATAGAAAGCAGCCTGATATAAATATGCCAGGGGACCACCACTATGCTTCAAATGAGAAAAAGACTCTCCCACGGGCAACCTGTGTTACAAAGCAATTTAACACTGATTTAATAATCGACCTGCAAGCTTCCTTACCCATGCTTCCATACTGAAATTCGCAATATTTTTGTCTGAGAAAACACTAATCCATCAAAAGCTGTAAGAATATTATCATGCACCTCTTGGCTGAGTCCTCAAATTGTTTGTATGTGAAATATAAGGTTGAAGAGTAACAAGTGCCTTTATCTCCAACACGCACAAACCAAGAAAGGGGAGGTAAAGAAGAAAAAGGGATGCATAGACTCAGACTAATCCATGTTATGGTAGCCTTGGCAGGTAAGTTAACCTGGTCCCCTCTGATGCTTAATGAATGCCCTGATAATATCATTCAGCTTATCCCCTCCATAAAATCCGAATTTCAATCCACATCTTTGCCCATGACAAATGATATCTACCGACCTTAATCCACATGGAGTCAAGTCATTTCTCCCCAGTGAGAATCCTGTGATAAGAAGTTAGAACACAGCCTTTCTATGCCTAGAGAGTTTCTCCAGCCCCTTTCCCTTTATTGTCTAACTGTTTTTTCAACAAAGATTTCTTGATCATATATCCTTATTAAAACTTCTCTAACCTGTTCAAGTTGTAATAAATGAGCACAGAGCACCACACAAGACACAAAACGACCTCTATCAAACCAGCCAAACTGTATTTATCACTGCATGAGAATGCATGTAAATGCCACTAATAAAAACAGAAATATTTTAAGGCTACAACTAACCCAGCTCGTTAGTTGTTATGAATTTTCTGTTATAATCAGACCTAATCCCTGACATTCAGATGCACCAGTATACAGAAACTCTAGCAAAATACAATGTAGCTTACTGCAAAGTGCAGCCTAAGAGGCATCGACTAAACCATAAGATATGATATAGCAAAATACCAATCAAATATAGTGTAACAAAAAGTTTAGGGGAAAACATAGGAGAACTGATTGCTGATCTTTCCTGGATGCCAAGTCATGGAATCTTAAATCAGGCACCTTTGTGATTACTAGAATCCCTTTGCTAAAAGGTTCCCTTAGAACAACTGGATGCGTAAAGAACGTGTTAAAAATAAGCGATCGTACACCACTAGGATACCAAATGCCTACAGTAAACAAGCCAGCCAGATGCCAAAGAGAGAATGGATTCTTCCGAATGACTGACTATATCTACAAGATTATGACCACAATGGTAGATAGCCTTAGTCCGTTGATCAAGGTGGCTGCCAAAATTATGTAAGATTCTTTGAAACAGTCATCCACACCGCCTCCACTCCAAAAGCTTCTATCTAAAACAACTTCCCAACCCCCATATAACACTGAAGCATTTGCCTTGAATGGGCTCAACCTACTACCTTGAAAGGGGCCCGTGACCCTATATGATTCCCAACAAATCTAGTTCAGACAAAGAGTTAACATAATGCTGCAAAAAATTTGGGGTATGTCGGCTATTGTCGAGATCTTATGTAGGTCCAAAACCCACCAGATACTAAGTACACCTATGAGGGAGGTATCAATCATGCCCCCGAGCATGGACTGATTCGCTGTCATTTGCGAAGGTTCACGATTGTAAATTAATTCTCCACATTCCCTCTTCACGGTCACTCTGCCCCTTTTTATTTCCTTATTCAAGCTCTATCATTCTATTGCCTTCCTCTCATATAGTTTGTCCATGGTACTGCTTAGCCACAATGGCCTATTAGAGAAGGGCTTTCTATCCATTTAAATGGATGCCATCTCTGTACCAGTACAGATTACTACTCTATTAGGAATGAAGTCCAATTCAAGAACTCGAGCACGGAACTCAACTATATTTTCAAGAAACCATTTTGCTACACACACAACAACCACCCTGACATTAAATTCATCTATCTTATAGTGAAATCATTAAAGTTCCACAATTTCAAGTAATAAAAACATGGGTGAAGGCCCAAAATTCCCCACATGGTGTTGTTCATATAGGGACATCTCTAACATTCTGTCGCAGAAACAGGAATTTGAAAATTTTCCACCATTGAAGTCACTTACAAAAAGCCAAGCAACAATGGTATCAAGAAGGCGGACAATTGATCGGGCAATTTCAAGAAAAACCATAAGTGGCATAACCGACAAATCAGAATCGGGGGAGGTAAAAACAGAAACTTTCCAAGACTCAATCAGAGAGAAATACCATAGGAGTCGAGAGAAGTACAGCGGAAGAAAGCATAAAGCAAAGTCGTTGACGGCTCCTCCTGTGTCACCCATCGTATTTGCAACTCCGGAATCCGATTACGCATACTTTCCTCATAGCCTCGTCGGTGAAGCCACGAAGAAATCTGGTTATCTCTCTCTCCCTCCTGCTCTCTCTGTTCATCATTAATTGCTTCGCTTCTTCTTCCTTCACTTCTTCTCTCGTCTCTCTCCCTCTCGTCTCTCAAGCGAAGCTTGTGTTCGAAGAAGCACATCTATATGGAGTGAAATAGAGTCTCTCTCTCTCTCTCTCTCTCTCTCTCTCTCTCTCTCTCTCTCTCTCTCTCTCTCTCTCTCCCTCTCCCTCTCCCTCTCCCTCTCCCTCTCCCTCTCCCTCTCCCTCTCCCTCTCCCTCTGTCTCTCTCTCTCTGTCTCTCTCTCTCTGTCTCTCTCTCTCTCTCTCTCTCTCTCTCTCTCTCTCTCTCTCTCTCTCTCTCTCTCTGCATCTGAGATGAAGCGAGGCTTCTCTCGAAGCAGCGAACCCTGGCTTCTGTTAGAAGGTGTGTGCAAAGTCTTCCGGGGGCAACAAAAAAGGGGAAATAACAAAGTCCATCACCTCTCTTCCAGACCGCAATATCAAAACACACCGAAGGGCATTTAGGTAATTAACATCTGCACGAAAATACTCAGCCTAGTTGGCTCGCTGCTACTTCCACGTAAGAAACAGGACTCATGTGGCGCCTACGTGGAAGGGCCTCTAACTTCTTTTATATTAGGTAGATATAGAAGTACCGAAATTCACTATCTTATGTATGAATTGTTACAGTAACATTGGCAATAAAAAGCCCTTCAGAACTCTACTTCCAGTTTTCTCAATCTCATTCTCAATTGTTCATAAATTGACTAGGAAATTGGCAGATTGTGTCAATTTCACTCAATCTTGTACTTCCAGTTTATCAGTCAAAATGACTGTTTTACCCTCTACATTCTTGAGCAAGGTTACTCACCTTATTATTCTAAACATATCTGTCAAATTTGACTAAGTTGATCTTCTAGAGAACCCTGATCTGATCAAACCGTAATAGAGGGGCAAAATAGTAATTTCACAAAAGAGTTGATCTGAGATCAAATCATATTCTTGGAATTACATAGATACTTGGAGTTATAATAAGTTATCCTGGGTTATTGTTGACCAAGAAAACTGTTTGGGGGTCTCTCTGTAATTTTGCTAACTTTAGGGGCCCATCCAATGGGAATTCAGTTCTCTTGAACTTAATAGTGATTCTGATGTACTACTCTGTTTCTTCTCTTTCAGCCTACTTCACTTTTTGTCACTATTCACTGGGTCACTTCGACACAGTGATTTGATTAGCAAAACAATACAAGAATTCGGTAATCTTTGCATGGTCTTGTAGAGTAAACTTTATTTTACAACATCATAAAATAAATTCCAAAAATTATATTGTTTGCCTATCTAGATCACCGAGTCAGAGTGACTCATTTACGAGTTGAAAAGTCAAAGTAGGACGATCCAGAAGAAACGGAGGTAGTACATGAGACTATGATTTGGGCATCTAAGAAAATCTTCAACCCACTTTGGCCTTTTCAAACTATCTGTTAATGTAACGCATCCAGAATTCTGATATTAAGAGTAAGGGAAAAAATTGATCTGAGATCAAATCATATTCTTGGAATTACCTACACAACCTACATAGGTACTTGGAGTTATTATAAGCTAACCTGGGTTATTGTTGACCAAGAAAACTGTCGGGGTCTCTCTGTAATTTTGTAAATTTGCTAAACTTGAGGGGCCTATTTGCAAATAATCAAAACTTGGGGGGATTCAGTTCTCTTGAACTTATAGTGATTCTGATGTACATGAGACTAATGATTTGGGCATCTAGAAAGTCTTCAACCCACTTTGGGCTTTTCAAACTATCTGTTAATTTAACGCATCCAGAATTATGATATTAAGAGTAAGGGAAAAACTGTCATTCTGTGACCTAAGAGTTCTTCACGAAAGATTCTCACAATGACATTTTTTATCTAAGGGCCAAGTTTAACCGGGTTTGACTCTCCCAAAATCCTAGCACATTAAAATAATAATTTACAGTTTCTTCAGTTAAACACTCAATTTTGATGCAGGACATGACCTCATGTCTTTGTAAAAGTTTTATGACTTCTGGAATCCAAATGTGTCCATTTGGATTTGGACTCAAATCTGACTAATCAGACTATAACAGGGACTGAAATGCAAATTAGCTAAACTTCAGGGAACTTAAGTGAAATTAACTGGAACTTGAGACTTACTCTCACTGGGGAAAACTTAGAGACTAGGACTCACGAGACTAGCCAATCAGGCATAACTAAGAGGTTCGGAAACAGTCAGGGACTGTACTGATGAGACTACTTGAGAGGGTTCAATAGTCATTATGGGTAGACAGCTAGAATGGTATTGCATATGCATTGTATCTCACTAACGGGGACATGTACTAATAGTATATATACATCAGTACGTGTAGTGATTGCCGGATAGAGAATCAGCAGCGCTGATCAGGAGTACTAGGCAGGCTACCAGGTAAGCATAACTATGCTTAACTTTCTACTGGAGAAATGCCAGAATATGCAAAGGTATACGTATGCATCTATGAGTACCTGATACAGAGATCTTGGGGTAAGTAACGTTGGATCATGCGTATACGTACATACATAATTATGTTCATGGATATGATACATGCTTGTCTTTAAATTGGTCGATTGATATCTAAAGCATGAGCACTTTAAACACTTGTATGGTCATTTCTGTCTTCGGACGTCCGACTGCGGTCACAGACACCACCCGGTCTACGGGTTTCTTTTAGTCAGTAGGAGCTAGCCCCAATTTTAGGCAGCTAATACTACTCTCTGGATTGATGATCCAGTAGGGGGTGTGGACACATAAGTTTTAGAGAGGATGGGAGATGGATTTGGCTTTTGCTTTCCTTGTCGGAAGTGAATCTGGTCTTCACAACCCTTCGGGTAGTGGGATTTGGAATCTTGTGGATAAGGCAGGTCTGTAATGACTGTGAATTAACCGATTCTTGGTTTACTGGTATATTCATCCTTGCGGTTTTGATGCTTGAGTCAGGTTACGAGTTAAACATCTTCGAGGCTATACATATATTTATTTTGTTGTAAATCATATTTTACTTATTATGATATGTTGTCGTGACGTCTCTGCCTGTTGGAATTGGGCAGGTGAGCATGCGGGAGACCGGGTTAAATCCTATTTGTTTTATACCTTTTTATTTCCTTATTCAAGCTCTATCATTCTATTGCCTTCCTCTTATATAGTTTGTCCTTGGTTCTGCTTAATCACATTGGCTACTCCTGGATCATCCACAGTAACATATGGTACCAGTTCATGGACATGAAGCAACTGCAATTGCCTTAAATTAAGACTACATTCAGGTGCATTCTTAGCGAAAGAACAGGGGAATTTATATGATTTCAGGAAGGTTTGGAGCTATTGAGCTAGGGAAATTTAACAAAGACATTCTGTTTTTCTGGAACATAAAACAGGGGCAGATGCATAGATCTCAACTAAAACGCACAAACATGTGGACATTACCTTTTTCTTCAGTGCTCTAATCTTTTTACCAATATCCTGAGCTTGATCTGAAGGATTGGAACATTCGGTTGTGTTGGAAGAAGGTGCAACACCAGATGATACATCTGCAATAGCAACTTCATTCATCCGAGACGCCAGTGACTCAACAGATACCGATCCCTGGGTTGTATCTGCAGGCGCTTCCTCATGCTTCTCCAACTTCTTACCATTATCAACAGCAGCCTGCCACCAATTACCATACGAAAGTCATTGAAACATCCAGCAGACACAAATGAAGACACTGAAATCAGAACAAAACCAATGTTCAATTTATTGTACAAAATCAATTTCCATTTCAGCTCCGTTTGGTTGGTGGTCAAAGATTCTCCTGTAAAATGTTTTCCCTTGTTTTGGTGCTGTTTGGTTGGAAGTAAAATGTTTTCCTGTAAAATGTTTTCCCTCAAATGATGTAAAACGATTTACACATTTCAAATCCGTAAGCCATTTTCCGGAGAGTGAAGTACCACAACAACCCATACTAACACCTCCACCACCACTACCACCTACCTCCACGACGACCCATCACCGGCCACTGTTTTGGCAAGAGTCAACCAAACACGAGAAATTAATTGCAGGGAAAGCTTTTTCACACAAAACATTTTACTGCGAACCAAACGGAGCCTTCATTTCAAATAACCTTTCAGGAACTCTTTAGACCATCTCTAACCTATCAAAAGAGGGCAAATTCCTATTAAAAACACTGCAACTTTTTTTTCAATTCATAGAGAGAGATGAATGCAACTCACTTGCGATCGCTTCTCCTTCTTCCTTTCGTTCCTCTTGGCAGATTTGGACTTGGATTTGACATCAACAGAGTCTGGATCGTAACCTGGTGGGAAGTCCTTTAACGATTCGACTTCCTTCTTCCACTATCATCATCATTGAAGAGTGATTTAGCAATCTGTTTGAAGATCTAGATATAAGCAGGAGGCTAGGGTTGAAGAACTAACCTTAGCGCCTTTGGAGGCGTAAACGGCGACTTCATCGGGAGGGACGTAACCAGGTCGAATGCGGACCTGCTTCCTTAGGGTTCCGTCTGGCCTTCGCGACGGCGGCAGAACTCTCCCACTAGACTGATCGCCGCCGCCTCCGAGACCACTTTCCGACATTTGCGTATGAAGATGATTGGTGACTGGTGAGCGCGAGTGAGGAGTACACACTCGTTTACAGGAGAGTACACACTACACACTTTCCCTGTCTTCCTCTTACTATTCATATCACTGTCTTCCTCTTACTATTCATATTACTATTCACGGTATCACATTAATCCGTGATTTGAATAATAAAACAAGACAATTTTCTGACAATTTTGCATTGTGTTGTAGAATGCATTGTCCTGTAGATAAATTTTTTCTCTACAAAACCATGCAAATATTATCAAAAAATTACATCGTCTTGTTATTCAAATTACGAGGTCAAAGTGACTCAAGTACAAGTGGAATAGTCAAATTACAAGTGAAATAGTCAAATCAGGAAAAAAAAGAGAGGTAAGTATTGTTTACCAGCAAGAATGAAGTTGCAACCGTACTACCTCGTTACACTTGGTTCGCATACTGCACTATTCAGTGGTTATTCGGTGATTTTGTTAGCAAAACGATACAAGAATTTGGTAAATTTTCCTTTTTTCATGTAGACCTTAAAATACAATCAAAATTTACCATCGAAAAATTATTCTACAACACATTACGTAAAAAGTATTTAAAAATCAAAGTAAGACAAACCTAGAAGAATGGAAGGAGTGTCATGTAAGTAAGCATGATTGGGGGAGATCTTTTTAATATTTCGCATGTGAATGTTTCTAGTATTTTTGAGAGCTTTTGATATTTAGTTACTTGGCAATTTAAATTGGTTAAGAGTGTAATATGTACAACATGAAAATTAACGTTTAACCCGCGCATTGTCAAAAGTGGACATCGCGGTATAAAATTTGACATCTCACCGACATTGTCACATAGGCCGTGTCTAAATTTTGAACCGTGATGTCACAACTTTTTCATTTGTAGGGAAGACGATATCACCACTTTCGATAAGACCTTAAATAAACATTAGTTTTCATATTGTCATGCACAACTGTAAGGTATTCCATACATATCTCGTGTCTCCTTTGCCTCAAAATGCGAGTGAAATTGAGCATACCTTGTAATTTGCTTTATGAGCACCTAAGAAATGCTCGTCACGTAGATGGAGGAGAGGTTTTTTACTCTATTTTTTCGATATAGTTCCCGTTTTAGAATACATTTCCAGGCCGAAGAGATTCATTTTATGCACTTGAGTGTTAACATTATATTATCTCATTCACTGTGAGATGTGTAATTGACACTAGCCAAGTCTAGCAAACAGAACACATATTACTACCTATTACAGAAGAACAAAAAGTAAAGAGATTTTGTCTACCTACAAGAGTTCACCTTTAGTGCTTTAGTACACCAGAAAATAAAAGAATTATAATAGTTTCAATCACTATATGTAATGGGCCACTTGAACATATCAAACCCTAACTGAAGAGGGCTGGAAGAAGAAGACACACTAGAACTCACTCAATTTGATCCCCCTTGGAGATCTCCCATTTTTCTAGTATTCCAAGTGAGGCTCTTCATCGCTCCTACTTAAGCATATACACCCGAAAATTGATGTTCCGGACAAACATTGTACAAAACGTGTGCGAGGCAGTTTACATTTCCTCCAGCAAAAGCAGACATCATTCTCTCTTGCCCTCCTCCTGCTCGCCATCTTCAATGTCAATTTCATCTGCACTTTCATCATTTGTCTCCTTCCTTTCCTGTTTGACCAAACTAATGTCACCTTTAGGAGTTCCTCTGCAAAGGGATTGTGCTTCATCATCATCAGAATCCTCTCCTATTTCCTCTGAATAGGCATAACTGCATGAAAGTTAAACTAAGTGAGCACAAAACGGGGTGAGACATGTAATGGGGTTCAGACACTCGCACTTGGACAGATATCAACCCAGAAGAATCCACAGCCAGAAGATTGGTCTCTCTCTTTCTCTTTGGCTTGATTTGCAGCTCTGCGGAAACTACTTCTAACCCATTTGACGATTTCGATACTTACTTGGAACTTAGAATCCCAAGTGTCAAGAATGCTTAAGGTTAAACAATGATTTATATTGCATTCCTACTTAAACAATGATTTAAAACCTTGTCGGATAGATGGAGGTCAGATACGCCACATAATCCCATACCCTTATCTGCAAGGATCATGTCCAACATGGGTATGGTAAGGATATTGAAGAGTCCAAGTAACATAGTGTTTTGGGGAACGCCATGTCAGTAACTCCAAGAACAATGAAAATTTTCTATACTGCAGTCTTTATTATACATGGCATTCTGTGCGTCAGAGTGCAACCTTAAGTCCCCAAAACAAGTACCATGTCCGCTGGGAATGCCGTGATGAGATTGTAAGTTTGAGATAATGAATCAAATCTTTAGGCAGTTCGTATCTCTGACATTTTAAGTCAACAAAAGTTTTAAGCTACTAATTCTATAATCTTTAATCTATTTTCTCACAGAAGACAGAAACAGTGTTTTATATTAAGATTCATGGCATACCGTTGAGAGCTCTGCGATGGAGCCCAGAGATAGCAGATAACACATAGCAGCGCAAATGCAAGAATATCCCAGAAAGCAGTTATCATCCAAGCACCTTGCCATTTCTCATTGAATGGATCAGTCGCTTTGAAGTACACCTGAGGAAACATCCCAGCAGAGTAATGAGTTTGGGTCCAGGATCATCTCTTAGTTCTAAAGCAGATTCAGAGTAAAATAATCAAATTTGATCTTTGAACGAATTAAGTATGACGTTTCATTTCTTGTTAAGGGAATATAAAAGCATTCACGGTACTTATGCTTCAAGAGGATCACCCCAGGTGCTGAACAGTAGAACAATTATATTTTCCTGTGATGGAGAGAATTGAAGCAGGTGATAAGTTAATCACACAACGAGGATACAGCCCAACATTTCAGTGTAGCTGTCAATGGTCCCTAAAATTTGTCTGGTCAACCGTCAAACTGATCACCAACTCACTTACATCTGTAATTTAGGTCTTGCATTCAACTATGCCTTTATGTGGTTTCGTTGGTCACGCACGGTTTGCGGATGTTGACAAATGGTCCTGTGTCTGTGTGAGAAACTGGTTCTTTCGATTACTGAAGTGTGAATATGGTTTTAATAAATGGTCTGCATAAGTCATAACTCACTAATATTACCTTGTTAATTATACACTCTCTTCATGCTGAACTACCACTATGAGAATCAAGAGAAGGATTTAGTACTTCACTAACACATCTAGACAACCCATTTTGCTAGCTAACCCATGACTTTAGACTGTAAGTTGATTTGTGGGTCTGGGGAGATCACTTGTTTGTTAGGCCACTAAACACAACATATGGCACCTTCAAGCTCTTTTGGCTACGGCCGAAATGACGATCGGAAGTTCCAAAACACAATCAAACTTGAAAAGAAGGGACACAAGCTAAGGTAAAATATTGCTGGATGTCATTAAGAGCATGTATTGATCAAAAGATGAGATAAATGGTAATCCAGTCGCTAAGATTGCTCTAAGAGATTGCTGAGTTTAGGCAAAGACCCAAGCAAGGTTCTGCAACTTTCTAATAATTACCTAATAAGATACTCATTATTGAACCAGCTAAGAGCCTAAGACTTCATATGTGATCGCATACATCAGAAACAAAATAAAAAATAGCCAAAATTCCATTCATCATAAGGCACATAAGAACGATCAAACTCCACGTACTTCAAGATATTAAATCTTTTCTCCAACTTTGTCAATGAACAATTGGAAAATAACTGAGTGTAATGCACAAAAGCTAAGCCTGGCTTTTCCTTCAAAATTAGAAGCACCAGATATTAGCATACCTCGTATCCTATCCAAACAATGGAGGCGATCACTGTCACTGCTAATGCATTAGAGAACTTTCTATAAGTATCCAACTTGACAGAACTCCTCTTTGCCTGAAAAGGATGAATTTAGAGCAAAACACACATTGAGCACACGAACAGAGAAAATTACTACTTTTATACCATAGGGTGCATTGCAAAGTTAGATGCATTACCTGTAGTTGTTCTAGTGTCTTCGAAAGAGAAGTAAAAATCCACAATATCAAAAATGCATCCAATAATGCATTGGGAAGGACTAAGAACAACCTTGCTCTTCCAGCTACGTCATTTATGCTTCCTACGTACTCAGTAATGTTGAGCAATTCAGATGACAAGAAATAAGTTACACCAAGAAGCAGCACCTTTGTGGTAAGACCACCAAGAGTAGGACGTACCACTCCGTATCCCATTGAAACACAGAGAATAAGCAAATGTGAAAGAGTTCTTCTTATAGCTCCAACTGTTACAACCCAGCTTGTAATTCCAACAGGCCTTGTCCCTGTGCTATTGAAGTGTGCATATTCAAAATACCAAAGTGTAACCTCAAATAAACCAAGAGCAATTACGACTGTGATGCAGTGCTGAAGTTGCAATATGTCCTTCCAAAATCTCACATACTGAGAAAACCAGATGAGAGTTAGCAATGCATAAGCGACAGCCATGATCACATAGAACTTCAAGAAAGGAGCCATTCTGCCTGGTAAGTATCCATCTGGATTCTTCCATAACGTCTTGCCACTCATTGACAGTTCTGTGAGCTTTGGATCACATGATATGAAGAACAAATTGTACATTCCCGTTTTTGTGATGTAGATCACTGTGTTCTCCATATTTGTGGACTGGTAGTTTCCACTGAACTGTATGTTTAAGGTGATAGGCCACTTACTGTCACTTTTAGAAGGTATCCTGATAACCTCGCCCTGCTTACAACCTTCCAGTTTAGCAAGATCAGGAGTACAACAGATTGATCTCTGTCCTCCATAAGCTGAGCCACCAATATTATCACGATCAGCTGCTTCAAATATTATAACTTGTACTAAGCCAGTGCTATGTTCCATCTCCGTGTGCTGGTCAGCAGATTCTTTACTCCTCCAAAATGTGATATTCTCAAATCTGATCCAGTATCAATTGTAAGATACAATATTCAAAAACCATTTACAAATATTCTTGTTGATGACAAATGAAATAATGTAAAACTAAAATGAATCACACTACTCCTCGGGTTGGTAAGTTGCAGAAATACCTCCAGTTATCTAAAGAAAACTAAAATTGAACCAGAGCATAGCTAAATTCAGTTATTTCAAGTGGTAGATAGTCTTTTCTAAAAAAAAGTGTAAATCGGGGACTTCCCAGGGGATCACCCATCCTAATACTACTCTATCCCAAGTGCAAGTTAGTCATTTTGGATATTGCAGTATATGTAAACCCAACACAACTCAAAATTAACATACCTTAACCGAGTATATACTATATATGTAACAATGGAGCTCTAATCTTTAAAGTGTCTTTTGACTATTGGGGGAACATTTTGATCCTTGGATCTACCATTTTAAATTTATTGTGTGTGTGGTTTGGGTGGGGGGGGGGGGGGGGGGGGGGGGGGGGGTGGGTGTTAGGGTGAGAATGAGTTTGGAGTTTGAGCCACAGTAATCCAAAACTCTTATTTTTTAACCAAACATCCCTTTGAAGCTATCTCTTCAAGTTAACCTTCACTAATATCTCACAATCAACGAAATCACTCAACACACCACAATACAGTACCAACATCGCCATCACCATAACCTATTGCAGCACACATGATAGGACCACCACCTATATTTCAGTAATCTAGAAGACATAACCTGCTGACCTAACCATCACTTATCCCTTCCTCCCTTAGAACTGACCATCCCCAAACAAGTATACCCAGTACCACCATCGAACAACTCCAGTCAAGACCAACCTTCCCTCTCTCACCACATCCCTTCTCCATGCAAAATCAAACTTTCAAGTTCAGAGAGCTAGTCATCTTCTTCTATTGAAGAACACAAACTCACTCCAGTTGGAAAACACAAACGATCCAAAATCAGGGCTTCTCTCCCTCCCTCCCTCTCTGACACTCTTTTCTAGGGTCAGAATCTCTCTCTGGCTCTCTATGTATATGTGCAAATTCAGAAGTTTGGGTTTTCACACCGAGATTTGAGACCCAAAATTGAAAAAGAACTTTAATTTCTGGACCCATTTCACATCAATCGGACAACAATCTTGTCGATTTATGGGATGAAACAGAGAGGTGGGAGAGAGAGAGAGAGAGAGAGAGAGAAAGAGAGAAAACAGGTTGGCGAAAAGGTTGTTTGTGAGGAGAACAGGGTAATTGGGTGAAGGTTTTCGGTGGAATCATGGAACCAATGGTGGTTTGCAGCATTATGCATACGTCAGAAACGTGAGAGAGAGAGAGAGAGAGAGAACTGGGCCAAGTTTTCTCTGGATCTATGGGTTAATTCCAGCGGGTTAAACTACAATTGGAGAGAGTAGAGAGATTATGGTGTGGGGGTGGATGGGTGGGTATGATGGCGGTGGCGGTAGAATCTGCTACTGGAGTGGATGAAGAAGACAGTGATATTAGATTATGAGACATTTTAGGCGTTTCCTCAATTTTATACAGTGTTACTAATAAGGGGTGTGTCTGCCAATTGCAGAAATACAGGGGTAATTTCTATAAGTTCCCTAACAATAATTTCATAATTTTTTTAAATGAATTAACTGGTAAAGTTAATAGAATTTAGAGGATGAAAACAAACATTTGAACCACATGTAAGTTTTTATAAGAAATGAACCACATGTATGCTTTGTGGACTAGGCCAACCCTAGGAAGCATGGGTGCTTCAGAGAGGTTGCGCACCCGCACCACCGGGTGCTTCTGGCTGCTTTACGGGTGCTTTGAGGATGCGAATGGGTCATTTTGAAAGTAAAAGTTGAGACTTGAGAGGTTTTCTAAAACACAAGTCCAATTTAACCAAAAGAACATGCATCTACTATGACTTGTGAACATGTGATGTGTATTATAACTTTTGTAGAATGGACATGTGTTCGGTTTATATATAATTTGGACCATTATTGTTTTTATTTTCATGTTTATTGGTCAACCTTATTTGTTCCATTTTTCCAAGTAAATGAATATCTCACAAGTCACACGTAGTATAAATGTGTGTGTGGGTGGGTATAGTGTATACATACACATAATTTCGCCCACCCTCACCCCTAAATTTTGGAAAGTTGCAGCACGAGCACCCGCAAACACACCTGCACCTGTGCTTCTAAGGGCCAAACCACATGTATAATAAAAAAATAACCACATGTATGCTTCATAAATACGGCCCAAAGCCCCACACCACATGTATGTTTTTTGAAGTTTAGCCTTATTTTTAATTACATCAGCCTAAATTATGTTGAGAAATACAATTTTCTAAATTTTCCTTTTTTTTAACAAAAGGCAAGGGTCATTTGCTAGTATGTCAGCAGTTTACATTTCAAGGATGCCCCCCTATCTTTGGAAACCTGGTACATTTCTTTTATTTTCCCTCATTGAAATTAACAGATACATGAATACCTTCGACTCCCTCTCATCCATCGGAATTCCATCTCCATAGGCACCAGTACTACGGCACTAAACGCAAGCCCTACGGCCATCGCAATCATTATCCAAAATTACCATAATTATTCTGCAACAGCATTAAACCAACCACCACAATAGTCATGTATTTTTGGCTGAACATAACCCTGAACTCAAAATACTCCTAACAGCCATTCAATCCTGCAGAGTAACTCTTGGGAAGCAGAGACAACCAGTCAACCACCCAAAACCAACAAATAAACCATCTTCATCATCAAATCACAACTTGGGAAACTGAACAATCGTATCCAGCACCAGTTCAAAAATAAATTCTAAAAGGGGCATGTAGTTGACCCACATTCAGCTGTGAACCAGGAACGTTAATCCATCTAGAATTGGGTCTTATGACGTGAAAATAATTATTGGCATATCATTATATCAATTGTAAATCCATCTTTAAGACCATCGTTAGACCTTTTTTATGTCAAATCCTCGCTCATTCTGATGCATCAGCACATCTATATATTTGAATTTTCCCTCGAAGAAACCCTTAAGGTAACAAATAATTCGGTCTCACTGGGTTGTCTATTATATCACAACACACAAGTGCACCATGTTCTCAACTTCTCATATAGTCATATGCACGATCCAAATGCCGAATCACTATAGTATGAGGGAATTGTAGTGACTAGTGAATTCGAATTTTATCAGATAAAGTGTGTTTCCTTTTTTAAGTAAAGCAAAGATGTGGCCTCTATTTATCCTTTTCAGCAACCAAACCTACATGAAAGAATTTAATGTCATTTCACAAACCAGAACCAGTACATGACAACCAAGGCAGGTGGTCAGTGTATTTTTCCCAAACATAGTGATTAGTAGCTCCATGAATTTCCGCACTTCATTAAAGAACTTTATAATAAAAACGGAAAGCAGAAATCACAAGGATAGTTCTTGCCCAGGAATGTTAGAGAGGATACAGGAGAGAGCAAAGGCAGTGTAAAGAAGTACACACCGTATCTGCATGAAACGTGAGCTGCTACAAGTCTAAAAGAGGGATGCATTCTCTATTATACATGGCTATGAATTTTCATTTAATGTAAGGGTCTACTTTGCTAAAGGAGCCACATGACGAACATCTGACAATTATGGTGCCAGCAGTCCAGACAGGAACTCTGCAGTGGTGATGGCCCAGGGTTTCATATAATCCATGCATGATTATCACTCTCTTTATGTGGAAGTGCTATTAAATCGAGCTACACCTTCGAATCTTTGATGAAACGAATGCTCCTGGTTCACCATACCACAAACTTTGAGACTCCAGTTTGCAAATGCCAACAATCCTCACTATTCATAATTGGGCCTTCGCCGTACCTTATGAACAAGTGAGAGATCCTAATCATTTGCAGGTACAATACCACTCCCGCTGTCCCAAAATGTGTGTATTGCTACTTTTTCCAACCATTTTGAGGAGATGATTTGACTAGCAATAGGATACCGAAGCTTGTTATTCTTTCCACAACATTGTAGAGTTAAGACTATTCGGCATCACTGTGAAGAGATTTTCAAATTCTTGCATTGTTTTGCTAGTCAATTCACCTCCTCAAAATGTTTGTGAAAAACAGCAGGACGTTCATTTTGAGAGGGAGGGAGTAAGTAAGATCATTTTAACTTGTTGATTTGGTACCATCCCCTTATCCTGGCCTCTTAGCACCTTCCCAGTGTCCAGATCAATACGAGGACACTAGTGTTAACTTATGACCAAGCTGTCTAACTGTCTAAGAGAAGCCTGTTTCTCTGCTAACTAGCACGGCACAAGTTTTATTTAGTACTAAGTAAATCTTTAACCCTAGACTTTTATTTGGTACAATCTGTTAGAATGGTTAAAATGAGATACTACTATCTTCAACTACAGGTCAAA
Organism: Linanthus parryae; assembly: GCA_023055425.1. NCBI lineage: Eukaryota > Viridiplantae > Streptophyta > Magnoliopsida > Ericales > Polemoniaceae > Linanthus > Linanthus parryae. The sequence goes on along the minus strand of JALGPY010000002.1, from coordinate 23,834,969 downwards.
AGAAAGCACTTAGAGATGATCCAACAGGCAAGGCAACTAGAAATGATGATGAGAAGGCAGAGATATTAACACCTATTCCGAACTTCCTACGTAAACCAAGAATTGTAAGCTGAAAATAAAGAGCTTCGACAACCATGCTCCTGTTAAGCAAATATATGCCATGGCTTGAGCAAAAGTGTTATAGAACCCATGCTCCTGTTAGGTGACACTATGCCAGGGTATAGAGAGAAAATTGTAGGCTTGAAACAAAGAGCTTAAATAACACAACTCATGCTCGCAGGCTTGAGGAGTTTGCTACAGGTGTCTACACTAAATTCCCGGGACCAAATTAATATTTTACCCTTATCTGATCAATTTCATGATATCCATGATAATGCTTGTTTACTTCTCTATTTACATCCACATGCTTGTGAATAAACATAAACAATCATATTTATCCAAGTTTAACATCTAGCACTTCAGCTCCACTTGAGTTGATGCGAAGACCATTCTGCATAAGAATATCGATACCTCACTCACACAAGCCAGTCCTTATCAAATACCAACGAAATAACAGAAACATAAATGAAATACTAAAAGCAGAGACAACACTTTTATGGTATCTTAACACGATGACGAAGTTGATCAGAATGATCTCCAGCACGAAATCAAGTACTAAGTGGGCAGTACTAGGGATGCAAGTTCAAACCGGAAAAACCGCAATCCGAGCCGAACCGGGCGGTTTGGTTTGGTTTGGTTCGGTTTGGAAGCTATTACGGTTCGGTCCAGGTTTGCAAAAATCTCAAACCGTATAATACGGTTCGGTTTAGGTTTGAGATACCACAAAACCGTAAAAACCGAACCAACCCGTTTATGTAGCATATTAGGTTATACAACTACCAAACTTGAGAACTTCTACACATTTATCATATACAGTATGTACCTGAAAAGCGAACCGAACCCATTAAATGGTTCTAGAAATTATGTAATATTTCTACTATATTTTTAAATTGCTTGACAATGTCAAGTTGACATAGAAATTTTAGCAATTATTTGATTGTAGAATGAACTATTAAGAAATTTTAATGAAATATATATTTCCGAAAACCGCGGTTTAAAACCGAACCAAACCGGTCATTCACGGTTTGGTTTGGTTCGGTTTTGAGCCACGAACTGTCCGGATTAGGTTTGGTTTTGCCCAAACCGTTACATGCGGTTCGGTTCGGATGGTTGCCAAAACCGGACCGAACCGAACCGTTTTCATCCCTAGGCAGTACTGGTGCATTTGTGGCTGGTAGAGGCATGTACTCTCAAGTGATGGTGGGTTAGATCTCCACCACAAACTGCTTTCGATTGTATGGATGACTCCTGTGTGCGTACAACTGATGGTATATTCTGTCCTCAATCCTCGACATCGTTTTAAATTCCGTTTTTCATGCCCTAGCCAAATGACACCTAGATTTCAGCAATTACTTGCACTTTATCACACCCCCTAAACTAAACAAGGTGTGGGGACAGTAGGGTTCAGCTACATAGATCAATTTTGCAATCTCTCTGTCTATACTTCTTCAGTTGATTCCTCACAGCAAATCACAACTAATCATGGACATGTAATACCCATATTTCAACTCATGGAACTTTGAAATGTAGGCAGAATGTGTATACTTCAAGAAATAAAACAACGTCATCTGGGATCTCCCCAGCCATGAATTATCAGCAAAGTACAGTGTCAATTCGAAGAACCAAAATCTACCAATGTTCACTTTGCAAACACCAAGAGTTGATTCAGCCATGAATATGATTGAGTGGGGGCAAGAGATCTAATTTGGGAATATGATTGTGTGAGTGACTTGTGTGTGTATAACTGATGGTATATTCTGTCTTCAATCCTCGACATAGTTTTAAACTCCGGTGTTTCATGCCCTAGCCAATGACACTTAGATAAACCTTTCAGCAATTACTTGCAATTCATTACACTCCTTAAACTAAACAAGGTGTGGGACAGTGGGGTTCAGCTACATGGATCAATTTCGCAATCTCTCTGTATACTTCTTCAGTTGATTCCCACAGCAAATCACAACTAATCACGGACAGGCAATACCATATTTCAACTAATGGAACTTAAAATGTAGGCAACAATATCATCTGGGATTTCCCCAGTAGAGCATTCGCAGTAGACTATTCAAATGGAAGTTACTACTAAAATAGTCAATTTGGATAAGTACGGTCTGCAGTAGACTATTTAAACCAAATTCTATTTTAGTATCCTGCTTTCACGCTAGCTAGATGTGGCGAGCCAACATATCCTATCTAGTTCTACTTTTTCTTTTTAATTTTAGTTTTAGACATTATTGATACAATACTACCTGAGCAAATCTAATTTTAAATGAATATGTTTAGTTTGGACTAAAATTTAGCTAATATGAGCATAATACTATTGTGGATACTCTTAGTACATGATCAGAAGCAACCAAATCTACCAATGTTTTCTTTGCAATCACCAACAACAGTTGATTCAGCCATTCATATGATTGATTAGGGCAAGAGATCTAATTTGAGAATGGAAACACATAACAGATCTACCGCAATAAGATGTACCTGATATAAGAACGGCCGTCGTCGGTGGACTGAACTGCATTGTCCGTCCGAGAAGCGACGATGCCCTCGCTGCCGCCGGAGAGAAGATACGCATTGCCGACTTCTCTGAACGGATCTCGGTCGTAGAAGTGGAGTGAGGCCTCTGCTGATCCAAGTATGAGAGCGAAAATGACGCACAAGGGTTTGAAACCCATGGTCAGATTGGGTACTGGAATGTAGAGAGAGAAGGACGGCGAATTTGATGGAAGGTGTCTGGTGAGAAATGGAAGGCGTCGAGTGGAAGGTAGGTAAGCTATTGCAGTCTCCAGTCTCCACAGTCAAGATCAATGACCGACCATAGCTGGTGGAGTGTGTATGCACGCCCTTTGCAGGACGGGTGGGGAATGAGTTGGAAAATTAAAAACGACTTGTATTGCGCTAGTTTGGATAATTGGGTTTGGTTAATCAACAACTACCGGTGAACGGTATTTGGTACCCGTGCCCGGCTCGAACATGGCCGGTGGACTCAAAAAACCAGCCGGTGTTCGGCTCCAAAGGAAACTCGGGCACCGCATAAAAAACAAATTGTGAAAAGAGGAAGAGAGTGAGATTGTGAGAGAGATAGTGACAGGCCACCTACTGAGAGAGAGCAAGAGAAAGAGAGAAACGCGTGATAAGAAAAAGATAAACCAAAGAAGCAGTCGGTGTTAGGGATGGCAATTTGTTTCGGTCCGATCCGAAATCCGGGTGATTCGATCCGAATGGATCAAATCCGAATCCGATCCATTTTAAAATGGATCGAATATGGATATTAAAAATCAAAATCCGATCCGTATCCGAATTCGATCTGAATTTATTAGGATATCCGATGGATATCCGACCCGAAAGATCCGAACATACATAGTTTTACGAAAATACCCTTAGAGTTATAAAAATTATCTTTTTACCTACATATATATAAATACATTATACAATTCACTACACATCATGTTTTCAGATCAACAGAAAATATTCCACTATGGTTATGAACAATTTTACTAGTGGTTTTGATTGAATTTGTAGACCATTTTAGACATTTTTAGTGCCTTAAACCTTTTAATGACTTGCTTATATTTCATGGTAGATTTACGTTTGTCAAATTGGTAAAATATTTTTAGCATAATTTTACTTTTTATCCATATTTTTATTTTGTGTGGTGACTTTTTTTTACGTATTTTTCTGAATTTGTTGCGTATTTTTATGAGAAGTAAAAAAAATTGCTCAGGATCCGAATATGGATTCGAATAAGATCCGTTTCTGGTGATTTGGATTGTCGGATCGAATATGGATATTGCAAATTAAATCCGATCCGTATTCGATCCGAATCCGTTTTGGATCCGGTCGGATTTGGATCGAATATGGATCCACTTATTTTGATCGGATTCGGATATGGATATAGGCGGATTCGATCCGAATCTGATCCATTGCCATCCCTAGTCGGTGTCTGGCCTTAGCTTTTGGCAGTGCCCGGAGGAGAGAGAGAGAGAGAGAGAGATGGGAAGAAAAAAATAGCGGTGACCGCGTAAAGCAATACCGGCCACCGGTCATTTCCCAACATAAACATCTCTATCCAAACACTACACTCGTCCAGTTAATCGAACACCCCCCAACCTGTCCGAAAGTCAAAAATATATTTGTTATCATAAGCATTAAAACTACTTATGCCGGCACAAAAAGTATTCTCACACCAGCCCTGAATGAATGGCTTGTCGGCCAAATCAGCAAAATATGAGCCCATGAAAGATGGTTCAATTCATAACTTCCGTGATTGTGAGGAAGCTGAAAATATTTGGTAAAAAAATATTCGATACTAATTGGCTGAATTTCCACATAAATGATAACGAATTTGTTAAGTGGTTCAATAGCCGAATTCTTAGCGGCAATAGGAAGATTAATAACAATTTTATTTTATACATCCTACCTTGTTGGCAAATTTAAAAAATAAAAAATAAATAAATAAATACAGTAATTTGTAATACCAAAAATATCTCCCCAACAACAAGATGTAATCTCATGCATAAACACTACTATTATACTGTGTATAACACAATATTTGGGAGTACTTTTGAAATTAACATTTCTTACACTTCTAATTGACAACCTTCTTTTGCAGGAAGACTTGAGCTTAACTCTGACGGTAACACATACAGTGAACATGGTATAGCATGATAAGGTGGTATGTGTGCTACAACATAAGAGAAGTCAATGTTGAATGCGATTCTTTGGAAGCTATCAGTTTCATCAATAGCGAATCCCTTCACCAACAATTTCACTACGGGCATATTATGGGAGATATCAAAAGATTTATGCAACTTTGTAATTGCGAGCTCAAACACATCCCCATATGCCTAACAATTGGCTGATGACGAGAGCTCATTCCCAACGACGAACCCCACATTTCCCATGCGATCAACGAGGGATTTGAGTCGGTTGCAATAATCGTCTAGGGAAGCATAGTGATATATTTGCAATGACAAACTCAAGCTCCAGTTAGGCAACTCGAGCATCCTTGTTCATCTTCTTGAATGTCCGATGTGGGACTTCTCAACACACCCCCTCACTTGTGAAATTCTTTTAGCCTATACGTGGATCATTTTGTCCGCAAGTGGCGGTGAGCACATGGGTTGTTAGACCATTCACGTGTGTGAGTCATGGCTCTGATACCATGTGAATGTGAGTAACTTCATGACTAGGATATTCTCTTTGTTAGTTTATATACGCACACATTTACACAATAAGTCCTCCTAACTAGGTCTGTTACAACACTATTACTGTTGTCACGACCCGACTTTTTTACTTTAAGTTAATTAAGAATTTTACAATTTAAACACCTAAATTTCGGCTGCGACAAACATACGAACCGTACAATTTTTTTTAATAAAACAGTGGAACCTTAAAAATATACAACTCTTTTCAAATTTAATAAAAACGTTATTTTCCTATTCATTTGATCAATAGTATTTTACAAATATCAAATTAAAAAATCTTAACATATATTACAATTAATTTGAAAACGTTTTAAATCAAATTCGTCAATAGTCTCCGATCGGCTCGGTCCAGTCCGTAACCTGTAAATACTTTAGGGTGAGAAAAAGCTCGGCAGGAATTGTCTAACCACTTGCGTATAAATGTAATCATCAATTATACTATAACAAGTCATCTAACAATAGCATGTATCATGTATCACTTCATTATCATGCTTCAGGTATCATGCGAATAAAGGATAATAACTTAGAAAATATTAACATATAACATCATGTATAGGCCGTAATTACAGTAGATGTGAAAACTATATTTTCCTACCTCAATAAGAAGTCAAAATCTCCTTTTGAAATGAATCAACATGGCTCAAATAATAAATTGTAATGAACTTATGAATATACAAATGACAAATCCATCTCAAGTGAATTGAGAAACTAATTAAAGTAATGAACTTATGAATTCGGAAAATAATCGCAACAATTATCAAAGCAACTATTTAGACATGTGGAGGGAGGAGGGTGTAATTTGAAATGAATGTGGAGGCTCTATTTATAGGGGGTGGGAGCTGGGGGAGGTGAGTGTATTTTCTATAGAATTTGGGGGAGCCTAATGTCATTTAGGATTGCGACTAAATAAAATTGAGTAGGTGGGGGCTCTGTGTTTCGAACTGAGGCACGCAAGCAGATAAACGTGCGGCCTTATCCACTGCACCACCGACCTCTGGAGTGACTTATTTCCGACAGTTTATCATCTCATCCCGTTGTTAACTATTGCTAAAATGAGTCATTAAGATTTGAACCAAGAAAATGGAACATACTACCCATTTCCCCACACAACCGTTTACTTCAATGTTCCACTTTCAAAATAAATATATCTTTTCTATATTTGAAACTTCACTTCAAAATAAGGTATTCTACTTTGATTTTCCCCTTTTATTTTAATCCATATAAAATATTTTACACAAAACAAACGACAAGTCCATAAAATTAATGTACTTATATTTATCATTCGAATATATAAAGAATCTTGAAGCATTTGCTTAATAACATGCTGCTACATACTCTCTCCGTCTCCTTCCTTATTTCGACGTCCCACCTATTTGTTCAATCTTTACCAAAATGACAACTTCTTACATGAAAAAGACTATATTAGCCTCTTTAATTTCTGCTGAGTCACCTTCCACTCAGCAAATTCCCAAATTAATTGGGGGTATAAATGACTTTTTACTGCTTTATAATAAAGCAATGATATCCTTTTTTCAACTATCTGGTGGGACGGAGAGAGTTAACAGTATCTTTAACTACATGAATGTATACAATAGAATGCACAAACATAAAAATAATATTTACCTACATCTAATATATGTTCACAAAATATGGTTTACTACAACTACGAACTGCAAGTCAATGCCATAGAAAATATAGTTCATATTATCCCTTTTGAAATGAGATTCGACTATGCTTCTCGGTCTTCAGGGTCCACCACGAAATAAGAAAAGAATTCTAGTTCCAAGGTGCTGACGAGAGAGAACGTATATCGCAACAGTGCAAAGATTTCCTGCGTGGCTACCACCTAACTGTGATGATGAAGCACATCCAATTGGTATGATGTTGTTCAGCAATATTGCTGCCAAATAACTTATTGTCAATCTGTCCGTTATGAGATATGCCGGCGTACCCTATTATGTACTCGCACTCACCATGTGGACCCTGATGTTCCATCCTAAAATGCCCCGTGGACTAGAATCAATGGTCGTCGTACAACAGTGATTGCAAATGGGGTCATCTTGCCACATGTAGCAGTTAATGCAAGGCTCGCATTGGAGCCATGGTACAAGATTTTCGGTATCAATCTGGAATCTGTATACGATCGGCGGATTCATGATGGCTACAAAGATAAGGTATACCCCTCCCTCAAAGGGGTCTCCCATCGACAACGCAAATGCCAACTCTTGACCGTAACTACTACCGATGGTTATTTTTCTGCTACTTATTTCTCCCCCTATCTACTCTTAACCATTCTCGATGAGAATCCCCCCTTAGTCAAGATTCATGATTGTAATGGTAAAAAGCTTGAGTACCCTTTACTAGATAAAGGAGAAGTGAGAAAAATGGGGTAACACAAAACTAGCACGCTAACTGCACGGTTCATGCACGACTACCTCAAATATGAGGCAATTTTAATACAATATAATTAATAACATGCTGCTACATACTCCCTCAGTCTCTTTCCTTATTTCGAGGTCCCACCTGTTTGTTCAATCTTTTCCAAAATGACAAGTTTTTACATGAAAAATACCATCTTAGCCTCTTTAATTTCTGATGAGTCATCTTCCACTCAGCAAATTCCCAAATTAACTGGGGGCATAAATGACTTATTACTGAACGATCTCCTTTTTTCACCTATCTGGTGGGACTAAGGGAGTTAACAGTATCTTTAATTACAATAATATAGATAATATAATGCACAAGCATAAAAGTAATATTTACCTACATTTAAAATATGCTCAAAAAATATGGGTTACTACAACTATGGTCTGCAAGTCAATGCCATATGAAATATAGTTCATATTGGGCCTTTCAAAATGAGATTCGACTATGCTCCTCGGTCTTTGGGGTGCACGACAAAATAAGAAAAAGATTCTAGTTCCAAGGTGCTGACGAGATAGAACGTACATCGCAACAGTGCGAGAACTCCTGCGTGGCGACCACCTAATTGTGATGATGATGCACGTCCAATTGGTATGATGGCGTTTAACAAGGTCGCTGCCCAAATAACTTATTGTCAATCTGTCCGTTATGAGATAGCCTCTTGAACCAATTATATCGGCGTACCCTAATATGTAATTGCACTCACCATGCGGACCTGGCTGCACATCCTAAAATGCCCCATGGACTGGAACCAATGTTCGTCGTACAACATGGGTTGTAAACGGGGTCATCTTGCCACATGTAGCAGTTAATGCAAGGCTCACATTAGAGCCATGGTACAATATTTCCCGTGTCAATCTGGAATCTGTACACGATTGGCGGATTCATAATGGCTTCAGAGATAAGGTATACCCCTCCCTCAAGGGGGTGCCCCATCGACAACGCATATGCCAACTCTTGACCGTAAATACTACAAGTACTATGGTTATTCTTCTGATGTTATTACTCCCACTATCTACTCTTAACCATTAACTAGATAAATGAGACGTAAGAAGTACACGGGGTAACACAAAACTAGCACGTTAACTGCACGCTTCATGCATAACTACCCCAAATACGAGACAATTTTGAAACAAAGTATGTTCACAATATATCCAAGGACCACAAATTTCCATCTTTCTTTAGGCCAGTGGTGTAACAACACGGGATCTCGGTTCAGGTTTAAAGAGACAATCGATAACCAAGTAGAAAGTTAACTATTAAGATTACATCTCATTTAATGTATTCAACAAATATTTCGAAAAAGAGTACAATTTGGATAGAGAAAATAAATTTTGTGATCGACTAAGTGACGACTTCGTCTCGATACGCGTTCCTCATCTCCACCTTGATTGATGACCTGCGGTTTTAAAATGGCAGCCGACGCAGTTTTGAAGAAAAATGATCAGTAAAAACTGAGTAAATACACACTATGACATGTAAAGCATCGAGTCGTACACAAGGATAAGTTGAAATAAATACATGGGTTTGAAACATCGATAAACAAAAGAATTGAGAAAATTTGGAATAATTATGAGTAAACGTTTAGGAAGATTTCTCAGCTTTAAAACATTTATAGATCACGAGTAGTCAAGATACTCTTAAACCATTGCAAGCTCACGTGAGGAAATTATGTTTCATTGAAGACCATTTAATTCACGAGTACTAAATTTCTTTACATTTCATATACAAACTGCTTCACGAGTATTCGAGATATTACTAGACAAGTAAAATATCAACAGTACGCAAATTGATAACGATATTAAGTCACAAGTAGCCAAAGCATTTCAAATCATTTCAATTGTTAGGGCATATCAAGAGCCACAAACAACATCAATAGAGTAGTCCATTTTTCTTTCAAGTTCAATTCACCGTTAAGTTTAGCTGAGGCATGTCCAGAGCCACCAGCGGATCGATGTAGACAGAGGGATCACAAAGTAATCATAAGGGTTCCTTCTAGGTTCTATCAAACCCTATTTCACCTGAGCGTTAAGGGAGCCCATTCGTCAACCCCGCTCACAACATTAGCTAAAAGGCCTTAAGTGTCGACACCCCTATACCGTAGTGACCCTTACAAGTATAAGTAGCACTTTATAGCTCTACAAACCCTTGGCTGCAATACCTTGGTACATTTTGGCTCATCGGGGGCGGATTTGTGAACAATTAAGTTCTATCCAATAATAAAAGCATTGCTTCAATGGTCTTAGCCATAAGAAAATGGAGGATCGCTTGACGCCTCCCATTAATAAAACAACTCTGTACATCGTCCTAAATCTATTAGAGGTATCTTATTACCTTATTTTCACATAACCAAATCAGTATAAAATCTTTCACGAGTCATTTCCAATAGTTTTCAAAGGATATAAATAGAATATTCCAAACAAATTTACGAGTTTAAATCACGCATTCTCATACTTCTTCATATAACAAGCATTCATTTGAAACATCACACACATACTCACAGTTTGATATGAAAGGCCGTACATATGTACTTGCCACTGAGTCAAAGAACAATGACAAGCAATGCTAGAACTCCAACAGGGACACTGGTCTCATACGATGTTGGGTCTCAGAGTCAATGCAGCGACACGAACACGTACGTTTATTTGGCACAGTCCTCAACATCGACTGGATATAAACAATTAAAGTATACAACCTATTAGCATATACCCTCTATATGAGGTTGTATGCGAGAATACAATCAAATGGAGGTCATGAAAGCTAACTTGACCAAAACGCCCCCTGATACTCCAAAACTGTCCAGTACAGTCCCTGACTGTGCCTGGACCCCAAATTATACTCATACTTGTCTGAAAACATGCAAAGATAACTCCTTATCCTCCCATATGAACTTATAATCGAAATCTATAACATTTAGTAATTTACACTTAGGCCCCTAAACTTTAGTAAAACTGCAAAAAGACCCCAACAATTGACTTGGTCGACCCTAGCTCAGAATTACATACAAAAACTCAAATACGCATACAAGACATGCTGAAAAACTCCAAATTACTAACTGGATCACAATTCAAAGCTTATGTGAAATTACTATTTTACCCCTCTTATACAGTTCAGTCAAACTAGGGTTTACGGAAAGTCAAACTTGGTCAAAATTTATATTTAGACTCAGAATATGAATACGAACAAGTTTCATGAAGAAATCTAAGGCTAGAAATGTTATTAAGAATGTCGAATTCAAAAGTCAAATATAGAGGAAAATCGACTCAACTAGTCAACTTTAGAGCTGATTTGTGATCAATTGAGGGGGATACTTGGAAATATTAAGAATAGGGTTTTGAAGATGGTAGATCAAGGATTCCAGAACATATTTGAACTTCCAATAATTCAAAATACACAAAAAGCTATGCTTGTTCAAAGTTGAGTCAAATAATGATTCAACACTTAGAAAAATTTAAGTGTTTCTTATAGGTTCAAAGTAGCAAGTTTAGGCTCGATTTGTGAGCAATCCGTTATAGAATTGAAGATGCCCTAGAGAGAATGAAATGAAGTATTATAAACTAACTTCACATAGGAGAAAAAAAAACAAGATTTTATTAACAAATGAGTGAGTTATGATCGTTTGAAATTGACAGTTTCAACCCAACATTCCACACTTAGAAAAAAAATGCTTGGACAGCTTGTAGAACTCGAACAGCTACAACTTCAACTCGATTTTTAGGTGAGCTAGAGACCGAATTTGAGAAAAGTTAACACATGAAAGTTGTAGCCAATTGTCAGAGGATTCCAGTAAGTCCAGGATCACTCAAATCGGATAAAAAATGAGGGATATGCAAGTATTTGAACAGGGGCACTTTGCATGTCGGAAAAACTAACAAAGGGAGTGAAACATGAAATCAAACTCGAACCTAACCGAAATCTGGGCAGGTTTCGATGCTTCTAATGAATTCCTAAGGTCATGGGGATCATATTGATGAAAGGAACATCGAATTTGGTAGAGGAATGAGGGAGTTACCATTTCCGGTCGGCCATGGAGGTTCGGCGGCGGCGGCGCGGTGGCTGGAGCAAAATCCGGCAAACTAGATGTCATGCTTGTGCTTCATGTACTCGCCTCGACCTCAGGATCACAAATATACAAGTTAATTGGGCTGAATATCAACCAAGAACGGGAAAAATGGGTCGAAACCGAAGGTAGGGTTCATCGTGTTCTTACCCGATTATCTCACTCTACACAAAACCAATTCCCAAATTGTCTTAGGGGCTTTTGATCCTCGTGTTGAGGGCTACTCCCAGACATACCAGCTCTGGAAGAGACGAAGTATTGAGAGAGTTGTTCTTTAGAGGGTTGAAGAACACCATGCATGTATTCTTGAGAATTTTTATCTTCTTTGAAGAAAAAAGAATACTAGGAGATGATGATAAGGAGATTTTCGTCCTAGTGGTTCCAGAAAGTTTCCAAAACAATATTTTGGGAAGATATCAACAATTTGTAGGGATTTGAGAGGAAGAAGATGATGAACACTATGTGTTCTTGAGAGTTTTCTCCAAAACAAGAAGAAACTTCATATTTAATCAAATGGGCTGGTGTTAGGAGTAAAGGAGAAGTTTGAATCTCCATGGAGTGATGTGTCAAGCCCTCAATGAAGCTAACATGCAAGAGGCCACATGTAAAGGGGAGGAAATTAAAATTTCTTCAAAGTTAGGGTACAAAATAAAAATAGAGGTTCTACCTAATTTTAGAGAATTGCACTACAACTCCAAATATTTATAGTGCTTCAAAATCATTCTAACAACTTTCGAATATTTTCAATACTCAAAAATTCTAACTTTAAAGACGTGACAGACTATATACAATTTTACCCCCAAAGACTAGATATTGCACTTAGAGTCGGCTTGAAAAATAGGGGTGTTACAAGTTGCATACTGGAGATGACCTCGTCTGGATTGAAAATAAGATTTGTAGTTTGAGTTGTCTAAGTGAATCTAGTGTTGGAGTCCGATGGGTTTTCTTGGTGGTGGATGTGCACTCCTCCTTGAAGCCGCCGCCACCATAGTGGGCGTTGTGTTGCAGCTATGATGAGCAAGAGGGGTGAGTACATGCAAAGCATTGTGGTGGAGGAGGTGGTGATTGTGGTGGTAGTAGTATAGGGGTACTCGTGATTATCATCATCGTTGTGAAAAAAAAGACATAATTACTCTATCAACAGAGAATGAACCGAGATTATTTATACTGTGGGATGACAACAACAGGTGAATATATATATATATATATTCATAATTAATGCCTGACCATAATATTATACGTAACAGCTAGAAAAATGCAATTCATATAAATTAAGCGAGCGATTATGAAATTAGAAGGTGATAGTAACTTTCTTACTGGGGCAAGGCATGCATGGCGTGATTTATCTTCCTTATTTACCCATTCAATATGAGGAGTATATCATTCTTCTTCAAGCCAACCTTTAGGGGGGATATAATGAATGAGTGAGCAACTATGTCACATTATGTACTACTATGAAATAATAAAAAAAAAAAAAAATCCAGTTGTAGTGAAATAGAAAGGAAGTCTTCCATATTCTAATTCTTCTCAAATGTTACCATTGATTAAAGGTTTTAAGAAATATAGTGTCCTCTTGAGAGCATCCCATAGAGTTTTTTCAAGGAAAAGCAACAATGGCTACAAATGATTGTCTTCCATCAAACTTGTCGGATGATGATAGTGAATTGCAAATGAAGATCGCATACGGGTTGTGGCAAAGAGCCGAGGAGGTGTATCATGTATGCGGTGAGTCTTATCAGAAATTTTCTTATGGAAGCACCGATCAAGAAGAAAGTCACAATGGATGTGCTAAAGAAGGCTTGGAAGATGAGCAGCTCCAAATCAATCACAAAAGAATGGGAGAACTTTTTTCCGTTTTTAGATTTAATTAGTTAATTTTCATGGAAAGGGTCCTTGAAGGGGGCCTTAGTATTTTGATGTTGTTGTTCTCGTTGTTTATAAGTGGGATACGACCGTGCCGCCGGAAAAAAATGACGTCTTGAAGGAACTGTCGGTTTGGGTCCAAGTCTTGGTTTGCCGACACATCTATGAAATGAGGAGGTTGGACTAAGTGTGGAACAAGGTCAGGGGAAGGTGATGAATGCATAAGCTAGAGAAGATGGGCTTAAGGGAGAGAAGGCGCTACGGGTTAGGGTTCAGATTCATAATGGCTGAAGAGAAGCGCAATCGTTGGCATCAAAAGGGGCATCAATTAAATGGTTACTTTTCTAAATGAGAGGCTGTTGATGGTGTGTTTCTGTTGTGGTTCGATTTTATATAAATTTAGTCGTTGTGAAGTTCAGCAGCGGTTGGAGAGAGGGGAGCACTACAGACCTACCATACAACTCATGGAAGTTGAGCCCAGTGGGTTTCAAGGTTGGATCGCCCAGCCTCCAGCCCGGGAAGAGACGCAGGAACATGCCAATGCTTAATTGACAGTTTGGCCGGTAAGACAACCGGACCATGCAAAAATTATCTAATTATTTCCTTGTTTGACTAACCAAATTGCTACGCTCAAATAATATCCGATTAACATTTTAACCAATCACGTGGGACGGAGGGAGTATTAACTAATGATAGAGGGGCTAGTTCCCACTTAGGTCTTGACTAATCACCTGGAAAAAAAATACATCTATATAATAAAACAACATGGTTAACTTTAAAAAGTCTTTCACACCATTAGATTAATGTTAATGGATCCTCTCCAGCTGCACCTCCGTCCAGCTCGTCCAGCCGCCAAATCTAAACCATCAGTTTTGTTTTGTAAGATATGGGTATTACAATTGTTAACAAAGGAGTGCGTCTATTATACATCGTTATCCTTCTCGTGAGCCCACGACTCCCTCACCTTCGACAACCCCACCAACCTCCATATCTCCCTCTCTATCTCACCTCCCTCTGTCTTTCCCCTATCTGTCTGACAACAAACAACAGTAACAGCTCCGCCAAAGGCGGTCTCCGCAGAGATACGAAGGCCTAGCAACGACCCCGCCGGATCGCCGCTTCCCTCTCTGTTCGTCCGGCTCTCTCTCTTCATCTACGGTGTTACTCTCTGTCCGGCTACCAGAAAGAAGCAGCAGCTGCTGCAATTTCCACGGCCATAGCCCACATCGAGACCACCCTTACTCGACGTCGGTTTTTCTGATTCGTCCACCCTCCTTTGTTTTGGTGTAAAATCCAACTTTACTATTGTCAATTTTTGATCGATTGTTGATTGAAGAATTAATCTAATGTGATGAGTGGGGGAACGCACGACCCTCTCCCAGGTGAGTGGTGAACGAAGGTGCAAGACTTTTGATCCTCTCTGTTAATGTCGTTAATCTCCTTTAATGCACGATCATCCGTTAATGAACGATCTAGTACCTCATAATATTCGACCATGATTGCGGCTAGACATGCTGGACGGAGGGGTGGCTGGAGAGGATCCGTTCCCTAGATTAATTTGGTCTACCATTGGATGGTGCTGAAAAGGAAAAAAAATATATTGAAAAAACTATGGGGGGAAACTATTTAAGCAAGTATACAATTACCAATTATTTTGGACGCCGAAAAATATCCCTACTTATAGAAATGTTTTAGAAAAAGTGGATTTTTTTTAATGGCCACTATTAATTTTTTTCAAGTAAGCTAAACAAAATAAAAATAGCAACTCTTCAAAATTTCTTTTGATGTTTTTTTAGTGCCTATCATCTAGTTATTTAAATTAGAGTAAAAGATTAATTATGGTAAATTTTCGATTATTTTATACTAGGGGATTGCCCGTGCCTGAGGGCACTACCCCAAAAACACGTTTCACGACCTATTGTAAAGTCATAAATAAAATGAGTGTTTTCATCTACAAACATGGGCAGAAAACAAAGACAACATAAATAATTGTATTAAATAATCAGGAACAAAGGAAGCCTTTTTTTTATAATTATGATAAAATGAGTGGGTAGTTAAGTGGGTGGTTGGTGAAATCTAAGGGCTGGGGTTAATTCAATCTAACGGTCTAAAAGACATTTTAAAGTCAACCGTCCTAGTTTATAATATAGACTAGGGTATTGTCCGTGCCCGAGGGCACTATCCCGACAAAAAAAAATATAAAAAAATGATAAGACACAAGATAAAAATATGCATCCACACATATACTTGTTGAAATATCAACTCTTGCAAGAGAGAAAAATGACGAAGGTTGGTTTACTCAACCATTACAAAACAGGGGAAGTTAAAGATGTGTGGAGAAAGTGGGGAGAAGTTACAAAGTGGTGGGTGGTAGGTGAGATCCAAGAGCTGGCGGTGATTCAATCTAACATATGAAAAAAAGTCAACTGTGCTATTTTATAGAAGGGTAAAAGACATTTTCCACCCTCCATTTATGGGTAAATACATTTTGCCCCCTGATATATGGGGAAAATACTTTTTTACACCCCTGTTAGAGTTAAAAACTAACGGAGAGTTGAAAAGACAAAAATACCCATAGAAATTGAGAAATTACCCCACTAGAAATGTATTTCCACTTCCTCTCCTAACCCTAACCACCTTATCTTTCTCTCTCTCCCTCGTCTCTTCTCTCCGTATCCCTCTGCTGTTATCTTCTCGACCAAAAGCCATTTCACCCAACACCAGGTCTTCTCCCTTAGCATCTCCGCCACTTCCCCTCTCAAAGCCATCACCGATCTGTCTCTCTCCCTCTCCCTTTACTCTTCTTATCAACAACTTGGCTCCAATCGAAAATTGAAAACCCATCTGAGAATCTCTCTCTCGACGACGACCAGCCGACGAAAAGACCGACGGTGGTGAGGCGGTGGTCGTCGCTTCTTCTTCTTCTTCTTCTTCTTCTTCTTCTTCTTCTTCTTCTTCATCTCTCTCTCCCTCTTGCAGATTTTCTGTGCTATTTCTCTTGCGATCCTTCTCTGTTTCTGTTGTGCTATTGCCTCTTCTTCCTTCTGGGTTTGCTGCGCTGATGGGTCTTGATCCGTTTGTGGAGTTGCGGGTTTGGGGATTGGAGAGATGGGGGTTTGTTGGTTTTGTATTAGTTATTTGCAGGGGCCGTGGTGATAATCTGGTGTTGATTGTGAAGTTCGGCGGTGATTAGGTGAAGGCCATGTCTGGTTGTTTAGGAATTGGGTTAATTAGTTTGTGAGGTGTTCTGGTGGTGATTGTTTAGGTAAAGGGCTTTAGGCAGTGGAGGTGAGTTTTGGTGATATTGGTGGGTCTGACTGAAGGTGCAGGTCTTGGTGATTATGGTGTGATGGATTGGTGGGTAGTGGGTACTGAGTGAAATGGTGAGGAGTTGTAGGTCTGATGTGTAATTGGGTATTCGTGGTTCTAGGTGGTTAGGTTCTGCTGATGGTGTTTGGTGGTAGTTTCAGGATGTTAAAATGGTGGTTATTGGTGTTAGAAGTTTTTTTTGGTGGTTTACGGAGGTTAGTACAAGTTTGTATGGCTGGTCATGCAGGTGGCCTGGTGATTTTGTAATTGGGTAGGTTGTATGTGGTAATATCTAATGTTGGTTTGTTGGTGGCATGTTGGACATTAAAGGTTTGTTGGATGAAAGAGGCAGTGTTGGTAATGAAGGGGGTGGTTATGATTGTTTAACCGTGGTGATAATGAATGTGGTTTAGGTTAGTTAGGAAGGTTGTTGTGGTGGTGGTGGTGATTTGGTGGTAGTGGAGGTGGTGCGAACACTGAGAACTTCAAGAAAATTCAATAATAAACAAAAAATGGTGTTATTTGTCCACAATTTGTAAGGGTAAAATGGTCACAAAAATTCAGTTTGCACCCCTCCATGAACGGATTGTCCACCCTTCATCCGTTAATAGGGGTGCAAAATGTCTTTTCTCCATAAATCAGGGGGTAAAATGTATTTTATCCATAAATGGAGGGTGGAAAATGTCTTTTACCCTTTATTATAGAATAGATGTAATTCGAGTTAGAAGTCAGGCACTAATTGGAAAGTCAACCGAGAGTGGGGTTACGCTGTTCAGAAGCCAATTTTATTTGTTTCAGAGAGAGTCGCTCATTCAGTGAAGTAACCATCACCGATCACAATCAGAGAGAAATCGCCGGTGGTAATGGAGGCGGCCGAGACTGAAACTTCAAGGACCAAACCGGTGGCTCTGTTCATGGCTTTCGGCACTCAAGGCGACGTTTACCCTATCGCGGTAACTATCTCCCCCTCCCTCTCACTCTCACTATCCGCTTTCATCCATCGTTCTTCAAGTATGCTCCAAATATATGTATTCTTCTCATTCAACTTCCAATCAATAGAATCATCTCGATACTTATCTAAATTCCAGAACCTGAAACCCTTGGAGTGCGATTTGTTTCATAGCCTATCTTTTCAGTTGAACACACACTTCACTGGTATGATGTTGTGCTTGAATTACATGAATGTTCATGATTTTGATGGTTTAATTGCCCACTTGGATGAATTTAAGGTGTTAATTTTTGGGTTTGAATCTGCTGTATCCAATTTACCATTCTGCTCCTTGCCTTGAGTTTCGGTTAGAAGTCGCTGAATATAGATTTTTTGTTCACACTACAATGACTACATTACACTGCCTATACATATTACAGCAAATGGCGACATTCTTCGACCAAAGCTGATCGACCATGGAATTAAGTAGGGTAACATACTAACATATAATACAAAGCTCGTTGTCTCCGAGCAGATCATATCAGAAGCATATTCCACAGTTTATCATAGGACCTAACCGTATGACAGTGAATTTAGAAGTTAGATCACCCCGCACAAGTTAACCATGTTCTGAGATGAATGGTCCAAATGCCGATTCACTATATTACGAGGGAATTGTGGTGAATTTGCTTTATTTGACGAATTATTTTTTTAGGTGTTGTGAATACGTGGCCTCTATTTCCCTTTCAAGTGACCAAATCTATGTGAAAGAACTTAGTGCCATTTCCCAAACCAGACGGGTATATGTCACCAAAGGCACGGTGGTCAACGTATTTTATCGTAATAACATGACTAGCTGCTCCGTGAATTACACACTTAAAGTAGAAAATATCTAATAATTCAAATGGCAGAAATCTCCGTACATGTCTTGCCCAGCATTCTTAGAGAGGATATAGGAAAGAGCAAAGGCAATACCATGAAAAGAGAACTGCTATGAGTCTGTAGGAGGAGTGCAATCTCTTTTATATTGATATGACGATGGACAATACATGTTTGTCTGGAAATATTCTTTCATTGCTATGATGCATGGTTTGTGATGATAAGAGGGCCTCCTTGTGATCCATGTATAGCCGGATTTGATGAGCTAAAATTTTTGTATGACCAAATTTATTGCTCCATGATGGTGGAATGGTTTATCTAATGGACGATGATGATTTCCTGGTTCTTCTCATATTTGTGCTACTGGTGTACATTGGCTACATTAACTGGTGTACTATCAGGCTATTGCTGCTGCGTTTGCTTGCGACGAGGAACATGGGCATTATCACGTGGTTCTTATGACTCACTCAGCTCACAAGGTTTTCCACTGCTCCACTCTCATATATTCAGCTGAAGCCATAGTTGTGAAATACTGGTAATTGTATGACTTTATTTACAGAATAATGGTTATTTGGGTGCCGGGAATGAGATATAAAATCTCAAACTCAGTTTTACTTCACTTGTGGCTTTCTATATTTTAGCTTTTCAGGAAATACAAATAAGCGAATCATCCCTCTGAAGTTTATGGTCAAGATTTGGGAGAACAAAGAATGAATCATAGTAATTTTCTATATCACAATGTCATGTAATCATCAGTGAATGTAAACAGTTCTGTTGGTTTTGGCCAGTATTACATAATTTTTCAGGGACTCCTTTTTACAGGGAAAATAGTACAAAAATGGAACCATACAATGAGTTAGAATGGACTATTTGGTAGAAAATAGGCCAAAAATGTCACTACAAGCATTCTTTTATCTGATTCACCAAGTCCCAGAAATGATGCCTGCAATTCACCAAAGAGTTCACAAAAGATATTAAAATAAGAACTGAACTTTAATATTTGATACAAGTTACCAGTCTTTGTTTCTTGTCCTTAACTTGTAAGGCCAGGGAATTATGTTTTAATTCTGGTTTACCTTGGTTTACTGGCAGAGTTTGATTGCACATATTGCAGCAAGAACTGTTGAGTTCCTTCCAGTCACAACTCCTCCCGTTCTCTCTCCTTTCGAAGGTGGTGATCCTGCAGGTTGCATATGTTTGCCTTATCTCTCAAATTGATAATCAGCTAGAGCTTCTTTACTACTGAAAGTTTATCTGACGAATTACATGCGGCATAGGGAACCATTTACAGTCAATATTTATGCATAGTTCTGTCTTACAGGAACTATGAAGCCAGCTTTTTCCATGCAGAAAAGGAGAATTACAAGAGAACATAGACAAGAGTGTATCAGTAATGTGGAACAGATATTTGGTGATGGCCCAAGCTTGGAGGATGATTTCATTGTGATAAATTTCTTTGCATTGGTACTTTTCAAGTTCTTGCTTAAAGTTTACCTTTAATGTCATAATTCATATGCGTGTGTCTGTGTGTTATTTGCATATAATGAGAGCTTAACTAACAGTTTATTTTATTGCTAATTCTCTTACGAACTGTGCTGCAATATGAAGCTACAAGGCTTAGCCTACTAACCCTATGGATGGTCGAAGCAGGTTTAATGCTTCAAGGATCACAAATGCTGAGGCTGAAAACGCTGTAGTCTTGAAAATTCAGGGAGCATGACAACTGACAAACCGGCCCTACCCTAGGCTTAATCTCGAAAAATCCCTTGAATATGGTTACCTTTCCCCTCCAATCAAGTTGAAATTTTCAATGTATTTACGAATCATGATGAAGGTTATAGCATGATGATAATATTGGAAAATGTTTGAGAGAACAGTAATAAAATGTGAATGGCTGAATGCTACCTTTCACTTTCTCTACTAATAGGAGTTAAGCCCTTTATGAACCGATTACTAACTTTTGACAGAGAATTTGCTTAAGAAGTGGTATAAAGTCTATTGCGAACAAAATTAGATCATTCAATTCTAGGAACATGCAAAAAATGCATGGTCCCCCCTATGACTAGAGTCTGTGTAATCGGAGGGGTCTCTTGTGTTACCTAGACTTGATTGTAAGTTTATCAAGGGAGAATTGCCTTGAGAAATCGGAGAAGATACCATGTATTTGAATCAGCCGAGCTGATGTCTAGATGGTAGAAAATTTATTGCCAGTCACTCAAATTTCATTATGATATTTCTTAGTTTCAACCAATGAGTAGGATGATCCTGTTGCTGACTTAAAAAATATCACTTTTCAGGAAGGCTGGAGCCTTGCAGAACTTTTTCATGTCCGTTGCTTTGTTGCAGCTCCTTATGTTGTCCCTTACAGGTTCTTACCATATCCATTTAGTTTCCGCTAATGAGTATTTCCTGTATATATGCTTATTATGCGATCTAATCCTCCAACTTTACTTTGTTCTGCCTGTCATTATTAGAGTACCCGAGATATTCTAAGGAATATATCATATTCTGTATGTGTATATATATTTATTTGGGAGTCACAGTTTGCTGCTTTAGGATGCTCAAAGCCTCAAATTGAATATATGGGTTGTATGCATAGTTGTCAGAATCATACGATTCACGATTCGATTCTATTCAATTCACCCATGAAACGATGTGAATCCTCTGTGAATCTTAAATGGGGCAAAAATAATCCGAATACCGATTCAAGAGCCTGAATCTTACGATTCGCAGCGATTCTGATTCATGCAATTCATCATCGATGCGGGTAGGGCCTAATTAAGTTAGAGTCAGTCCATGAAAATCATACTTTTCCTATTTCTGTCCGTCTTGCTACCCATGTTTGTTTCAAAATAACTAGTACACTCTTTTTAAGGCCAAGACTAGTAGTTTCACTGTTGTTTTATGTTATCCTGATATCTTATGGTACTTGGTCTACATGAAGACCTTATATCTGTCATTTATTTATCTTTTGGGTCGATGCATAAGGCTCCTAGCACTCATTATGGCTGCAGTTTTCTGAATACTTTTGTTTACTTGTTGAAATATGAATGTAGTGACACATGCTTACAGATTGAAGAAATATTCTATTTACCTAAGAAATTTTGAACCGAATCTTTACGATCCACAAATCGATTCGATTCGCGATTCAGTGAAGTGGAATTTCGATTCATTATCTGAATCTTGATTTGACAACTATAGTTGTATGTCAGAGAAAAAGAAATCCTGGTTTGGTGTTCAGGAACAAAGTCCTGGTTTGGTGTTCAGGAAACTTTGTTTCTAGTTCAGGATGACATAGGTCTTTAGTGTTTTGTTCAGGCTGCGCGATTCTACTTTTACAGTGCACTGTTTTTCTTATCATAGAAGGCAGTTGCATGAATTATCACAAAGTTGGGGCTGTTAAAATTCTTTTCTCTAGTTCCGAAATTCATATAGTGAAGCAGTAGATTTTGCTAATGCTTCACTTTAACCCGGGGCTGTTGGCTTTAAACACATCCGTCATTTATCTGATATATATAAGTTCACTCATAATGGAAGCTGACTTTATCATAAAAGCTTTACATGTCACCCCTTTTTCTCCTCCGAGTTTACGTCATTCCCTGTTTGAAGTTCCAATTCAAGGAAGTTGTTAAGTGACTCGATTTTCACTCCTCAAGTTTCTTGCTTTTCTTTACCAGAGGTCTTAGTAACTCCTTTTGTTTTGATTTGTTTTGTTTTGTTTTGTTTTTTACCTTTTAAGTTAAAATATGGTTTAACGTTTCAGTGCCCCTTCGTCCTTCGAACGCTACTTCAAAAAGGAACTCCCATTGTTGTATGAGTATCTTCAAGAGGCGCCTAATGATAAGGTGCGTCATTGAGCATTCCATTTAAACATGTTTGTGTTTTGTCTGTAACTGCTCTCATGCTCTTGAAAATTTACTTTACTATTTTTACAAGTTTTCTTCAGTAACGAAGGTAGATGATTCAACGAGTCTAAGCAGTGCATTTCCTGTTGAATATATTTAGGTAGGATGGAAAGATGTTATCCACTGGTTGTGGCCACTCTTCACTGAAGATTGGGGATTATGGAGAAGTGAAGACTTGAAGCTAAGCACGTGGCCTTTCACGGTGGGTGAACATGCCTGTCTCAAAATCCCTAGTATTATGTACAAAATGTAGACATTGTTTTATGGTTATGTATTATCTGGAGAAGTTCAATGCACCTCCGGTACTTTATGCATTTTTAGGTTTATATAATTGGTTTCCATTGACAGGATCCAGTAACAGGTCTACCAATGTGGCATGATAGGCCTCAGTCTCCCTTGTTATTGTAAGATTTGCACATCCATCATGAAGTGCTTAATTAATAGGACAATGTTAAGATTAGGATGGCTTATATCATTGCATGCACTCTTCATTGGTGTTTTCATAAGTTTGCTGTCCAGAATTTCAGGATTTCATGTGTTTCATAAATCCGAAATCTTTCATTTCTTAACTGTCCTCTCTCTGCAATGAGGCTGTTTGGGAACCATAGTTCTTTAGTTTTTTTTTTCTTTTTTCTTTTCTTTTTTTTAAATACCCTGAGGAAACCTTAATGTTAGAGATGTTTTTTTTTGGGTTTCTTGTTGAACCAGAGCACTGGTTGAAAGAAGAGGGGACTGTATATATTAGAGGGTAAATTACAGATATGTGACGGCTCGGTTCTGTTAGGCGACCTATGATTTAAAAAGTTTCAATTAACTGACCTGTGGTTTGCTCTGTGATTCACATAAGTTTTCCGTCAACAAGTCCATGAATAAATAAACAAATTTTTATTACATTTTAACCCCTGTGCTTAAAATTGAGATTCAATTTAAACCAAAAAGAAAGAAAAAAAATACCCAAAAGAGAAAATAAAAGCTTAGCAGATGAAGATGAGAATAAACTAAAAAGAAAAGGAAAAGAGGAGAAGCGGAAGAAGAAGACGAAGAACAGTGGGAAGAACAAATGGAGGAGGAACAGAGGTGGTATGTGGTTTTAACGTGGAGGTTGAAACACAGTATTTGCCGTCTAAGTTGGGGAAGAGAGGAGATGGTGTGGCGATGGAGGTTGGCGGCTAGGTTTTCGGCAGAGGCAGAGTGGGCAAGATGATTGTGAGGAAGGAGAAGAAGTAAAGAATAAACTGTTCGGTATAATGCCAAATCAACTCGCCAGCTTGGGGCGGCTCAAAAAAGTTCTCCACCGGTGACAATGGCCTCTCCGGTGTGGATATTTATGGGATTTGATATTTGGGCGGCGATTCTGAATCGGGTAAGGTAGAGGATGGAGTGGAGGTTGAAATTGAGAAACTGTCGAAGGAGATTACGGGTTCTTTGCCAGCAACAAAGGGTGTGGAGTCAACGGATTGGAGTTGCTGTTGCCGAATCTGAGTGTGAAGTAGAAGGAGGAGTTGACTTCTTATGTTAACAGTTTAAAGAAGGAGCTGAGGTCGCTGCTGATTGGCAAGTCCGGCATCTCGATGTCAGCTATGCCATCGTGACGGCTCTGATTTAAATCCTTTTTCCTTTATCTCCTCCTCTTCTTCTTCTTGTTTCTGTTCTTCATCTTCTTATTTTTTTCCTTTTTCTGTAAATCATCTCTTAGTTTTTATTTTATATGTTGGGTATTTTTTTCTTTCTTTTTTGGGGGTTAAGTTGAGTATTCATTATAACATCAGATGTGAAAATGCAATTAACATTTTTTTATTAACGAATTTGTAGACGGAAAACATATCTGAAACACGGAGTAAACTACAGGTCAGTTAAAGTGAAACTTCTTAAACCACATGTCTTCTATCAGAACCGAGCACAAACCAGTCACCTATTTGTAATTAACTCTATTATATATTATTAATCGTATGATGTATGTATGTTATCCATCCAACAAGTGAACGACACATGGATTGAGGGTTGAAATTAATGAGAGAATATTTGACTGGCTCAATTTGTTTTTGTACTACAGGTTTCTTTTCTATTAAACCAGGGGACCCGTTCCATAACCTTTGCTCCGGATGTTTTTTTTTTTTTTTTTTTTTTTTTTTTTTTTTTTTTTCTCAAACCCCAAAATTTGTATTTTGGGTTTTTATAGAAAGCAAAAAAACAAAGTTGTCTAAACTAGGCCAATATCTCCCTCTTAACACACCAATGCCCATGCACGTATTATATCTCTTCATCCTGCTGCACTATCATAGTTTCACAAACATGTTTATATTTTATAGATGCGCAAAGGAAATAATTCACGTATCTCTGTATGAAGCTCCGTTAAGTACTCCCCAGTGATACAATTATATTAAATATTTCTCCCTCTGATAGCACGTAATTGATTTAGAACTTGCCAGGTTTATATTTACATGGTGTCTAATGTCTAGGAAGTGGCTAAATTAGAGTGTCTTCCGAGGCCATTGGTTTGACTGTCTAACAGCTGATGTTGGCCAAATGTTGTCATTGAGGTAACAATCGCAGATATGAGGTTTTGGATGCCACAGACACAGAGTGAGTTTGGAGGTCATTAAAAGCCAGTATCTATGGCTGTCGTAAAAATGGGAAGAACATAAAAGCAGTATCTATGGAGTGGGCCTAAGTGTAGTTTTCGTTACCTGAGTAACTTTCTGCAGAAAATTCTATCACGGGAGTTCCGCTATATAATACGATAAAACTTATGCCTAGAACTAGTTTTGATAAAAAGTGTGATTATGTGGGCCAGAGGACTAGCTTCTACCCTGCTAACAGAAATGATCTCATTATCATAAGTTAGCTCAAAATAAGTAACCTGATATTCGAAATGTGATATTTTCTCAGAAGAGCAAGAAATTGTGCTCTTCTGACCAGGGGCGGAGCCAATAAACTGAATAGACCAGGGCACTATGTTATGAAACGGAAATTGCAAGGGCACTAAGACACAATTCAAAATTGACCTGGGGCACCTTTAGAACTATACCAGGGCACTAGTGAATAAGTATATGCAAAATATGTGTAATATTGTATCTTTTTCAAATATGGGTAGGGCCCGTACCTACCCATGCCCAGGGTTGGCTCCGCCCCTGCTTCTGACTTCTTCTCCTTAGCTAAATGTCTTTTTCTGTGGTTACTGAGATTGTACTTTTTGGCAGGTATGGATTTAGCAAAGAAGTGGTTGAATGTCCTGGTACGTTCATAATATTTCCTCTTCCTACACTTCCCCAACAGGTTTAGGATCCAGTCTTAGCATTTTTCATTTCCTTAATAGGGTTAGCTATGCCCAGTGTTTCAGCCAATGGCTCATTAGTCCTTTTCTGTGTCACAATCTTTTATAGAATGTACACATTTAATAAGATTAAAGAAATAGAAAATGAAGTAGCCAAATTTTACATGTTGCTATCCATGCAGTACCAACTATCAAGTAATAACTACTTCTGGAGTCTGGATTGGTTTTGAACTTTCTATTTTGAGTGTCACGGACTCCTCTCACAATTTGAACTGCTGGAGAGAAGGGCATGTTTTTGTCTATATTAATATAGGAGGACCGCTATGCTTCATCCTTTAACTTTCACCTCCTATGTGTCAAGATATTATTGTTGGTAACTATTTATTTTAAGATCTTTCTATAATCATATCACCAATCGAAAACATCCACATAGGCGGTGAAATTAAAGGGTGAAGAAAAAAAAGTGATGTTTAGTATTTCCCTTTACGTTCCAGTGTATTGCCAAAATCATGGGATCCTTGTAGATTTTCATGTGAGGATATTTTCTTGCATGAGCATGGGATCATAGCTCCTTTAAAATGTACTGTTATTGCTAACCTGCTCTTGTATTATGATTATTCTTTGGAGCTTCCTTTGTTTTTTCTTTCCCTTCAAACTTAATATTACAACCTTTGTGCTATGCTAGGTTATTGGCCTCCAAACGTTCGGGTTTCTGGCTTCTGGTTCCTCCCTTCAGAGTGGCAGCTCTCGTGCAACAAGTGTGAAGTTTCAACTTTGATGTCTACATTTCATAAAACTGAGAAAGACAATTTGTGTCCTGCTCATGCCGAGTTAAAATCTTTTTTACAACTTACTGTAACATCACCTCCTGTTTTTATCGGCCTGAGTTCTGTTGGAAGGCAAGTTGTCCTTAATATTTCTTCTATTTGTCATAATGTAGACTGTATATTTATGGGACAGTGTGTCTTTAACCTCCTGGATTTTGCTAGCGCAGCTACCACGTATCCACAATTTGAAATCTGAATTTTTGGGAAGATTCATGAATCCATATAATGTTTTCAAGTGCTAATAGCTTCAAGTTTGTAAATTGCACGCTTCGCATCTGTGTTTAACTCAATGTATCTACTTTTACGTGGCAAATTTATCTGCTGACGATTAGTCATTTATGACATGCAGCATGGGCTTTCTAAGGAACCCTCGGGCATTTCTTCGAGTTCTTCAAACTGTGGTGGATGTTACTAGTCACAGATTCATTCTAATCTCAGCAGGCTTTGAACCTTTAAATGCTGCAATCCATGATATTGCTGTTGCTTCATCAGGTTCAGAACACAGAAAACTCAGTAAGGAAGTGACCTTTCTCTTTAGTGGCAGAGTATTTTGCTTCTCTGGGTGAGCACCTTTTAATTATGTTTGTCATTTGTAATGTAGCCATATTCACCCTTGTGATTAAATTTCAAATGCTAAGATCTGATGGTAACCAACGTATAGGTAGTGCACAGATTGTTTGTGGTTTGATCAAGGTGCTTTAATTAGTGTCTTCAATCATGGAATTAGTAATTTGTCCCCATTATAACATGTAAACCCAAGGTTGTCAAACCCGCGGGTTTAACGAGTTTATGAGTCTACATGGGTAGTCGGGTTGACCCGCTTGAAAACCCGGCGACTGACAAACCCGCACCAAACCCGTAGACCCGCGAGTTGACTAGCGGGTTTACCGAGTCAACTCATTGTGAAAATAGTGTAGGTTTATTGGGTTTTTTATCTTTTAGTGCACGGACAATGGGGTATATAGTCACCCATCTTCAAACATTGGTGAACTATTAAAATTCTTACAAGATTAAGAGATAAATTATAACGACTAATATCAATCAACCACAGAGATGACTGTGTAAATATCAAACGGACCACACTGATCAAGATTATATGTAAGTTTCTTTTTCATTTTTGAGGGACTTATTTAAAAGACCGCTTATAGAATTTAGCTTAGTAAATTGTAGTTACACCCTTATTTCAAATAAGTGGCTCAATGCGAGAAAGAAATATAAATGAATAAATAAACAAATAAATAAATAAATGGGCTTAATTCTAAAACTTTTAAATTTAGAGCTTGTAGATTGAAACACTTTATATAGATAAAGACAAATGTAGCATTTAATAATCAAATATTCAAAACTCCAATTTTTATATAGGTGAAAAGCTACATGTGCGTAAAAAATTAAGATTGAAGTAAATGGGATCCGGGCGAGTCTCGGGTCACGGGTCACGAGTCTAGTCTACCCATCCTCTACGGGTTTATGCTGACCCACAGGTTTGAAAACCTTGTGCAAACCTATGACAGAGAAGAGAACGACAGTTGGAAAGTAATTTTCCTTTGCAATTATCTTCTGTTTCATTTTGTTGTTATGAAATTAGAGTTGCAGAACCTGACCAGGTATCTTGGAATTAGGTTGAGGTGTGCTCATTAACTTCATAAATTAGCACTTGAAAGACAAATTACCCTGGATTAATTCACTTGGGGTAGCTCTACATCTATCATCATTAGTTAAATAGTGTAGGTTCAAAAATTATTTTTTGATATGTTCCAGTACTTCAATAGGTTCATACCTTACAAGTGGTTGTTTCCGAGATGTGCCACTGTTGTCCATCATGGGGGGAGGTAATATTTACTTCTCTTTGAACCCCGACTATTCGATTTTCACATTAGCTGGTTACTTACAGATGCTTTGCATTCTTTTGCTTCACAGTGGATCCACTGCCGCAGCGTTGCACGCTGGCGTTCCGCAGGTAAGGTTTCCATTTTGATATGCCTACCAGTCTAGTTGTCATCCCTGTATGAATTAAGGGAATGAAAACATGAGAGTTCTCCTGTGGTATTTTGTCAACTCCATGAAGCTATATGCCAAATGACTTCCAAGTTAAATTTGCCAAGTTTCATCACAATGAGAGTTCGCCTGTGGTATACAGTGGCAGCTTTATTTTCCATGCCTGCACTAAAAGTATGCACCTTGGTGATATAGAAAGAGTTCAACACAAACATTGGTGGTGAATCTAGAGCTTCAATTTACCAAAGAAGGGAATGTATACTTTCCAGATATAGATTCACTATTTAAGTAAATTTAATTTGGAGTACCGAAGTATTAACTTTTAGTGATCAAACTATGAACAATCATAACAGATCGATATATCCTTGTCCCGTGAACCCATTGCTATTGGATCCGATCCGATAGGGTATCCCACCTGATTCGGCCCTAATGGAGCAGATCCGGCCCCGTCCATTTACAAATATATCGGATATGGATCATAGGTTTTGTGATCCGTGAAATCTCCGATCCGATTAGGTTATTATACCTAAGAAGTTCAATAATATACATAATACATGTATTCATATAATTACAAACATATTATTTATTGTCTTTACTTTGAATAACATCACAAGTTTTACATAAAAATGCTTTTGTTATGATATGTATCGTGTATCAATCTTGACAATTTTGTTTCATGTATCGTATCGAGTATCGTAACGATACGGACAATTATTTTTAAGAGCTCCAAAACATAGTAGAGCCTGTAAATATGCAGTAGCTATGGTTCCTAAACTTAAATGGAATATGTAATGATGGATTTGTTTGATTAAACCAACCTGTCCATTGGCGCAGTTTTGATAAAAACACATCACAAGATAGCCCTCCCAAAAATAAATGAATTCTCACAGATCATAAAACACATATCATCAGTAGAAATTCAGGCATTAGCACAAACTAATTCATCCAAAAGTGTTCATTATATAAAGGGTAAAATCCACTTTGCACCCCTATGTTTAGGCGATATGTCACCCGACACCCCTGTGATTCGGATAATGCACTTTACCACCCCTGTAACGGAAAAAAGTGAGGACACTTAGCACCCTTATGTCATATTCCGTGTAAGAAGTCACTTTTTAGTATTTTTTTGACAATTTTACCCCTATTTGTGTTTAGTGCTCATCGTGTTCTTGTTTCATGTTCTTGGCATTATTGGTGTTCTTGACCACCGCATCTGCCCCACCGAATCCCCACCATCAACAAAAGCAAGACCACCACATCCCCACCAGCAACACCATCACATCCTCACCAGCAACACCAACACAACAACGACAAAAACAACAAAACAACAACAATCTGCTACCAAAAAGAGGCGAAGATTACAGTCCAC
The DNA here is from genome assembly GCA_023055425.1 of Linanthus parryae. Classification (NCBI taxonomy): domain Eukaryota; kingdom Viridiplantae; phylum Streptophyta; class Magnoliopsida; order Ericales; family Polemoniaceae; genus Linanthus; species Linanthus parryae. The sequence continues at coordinate 23,804,833 of JALGPY010000002.1, read as the reverse complement.
CACCACCACCACCAAGTATCTACAATACTGCCCACCACAACAACAACAAATCTACTACCAACATCACCATTATCACAACACACAACCAATCAAGCCCCCGATCAACATCTGGAACCAAACTGGTTCTAGTTTATGTGAACATTCTGGGAGCAACTGGGTGATGGATTGAGCTCTCTTCTTCCCCCAATTTCAGTCTAGTCTAAGCAACAACATAAATATGTCCAATTACCACATGTACAGTGTCATTGTTACTCTCTCATCTTAAAACCATCAGCAACAGAACCCATACCTTGTCAAACATAATCTCAAATCCGTACTAGGTTGAATGCTAGGAACCCAAGCTCTAACCTTTGTTCACAATTGTGATACCCATCACATTCGGAAAGATCTCACTATTCGAGACAGACCATCAGAGAGATCCCCAAAATCGTCAATTGAAGCAATTGCACCCACTCCATCCACGAACCCATCACAGATTCGCACTAAAAAAGAGACCCAAATCGATTCGATCCACTCTTCTCCTTCCCGAATTTCTGCCCACAAAATCATTTTTCTCACAAACCCTAGCCACAACTCCACCTCCGCCAGATTCATCTCCTCCCCCCTCCCTCCCTCTCTCATCTCTGCTCCCTCTCCCACCAGGGCATCGAAACCCAGTTCAATGGAGGCAGTAAACATTGGGCGGCGGCGTCCTACTCCGGCGTCGACCTTCTCCTGCGGGGGTGGCCAACTCCACCTACTTCTACTTCTTCTCCTTCTTCTTCAGATCCGTGAGAGAGAGATGAGAGAGGGACCAGACGAGGTGAAGAACGAGAAGAAGATGAGGTTGGGGGCTGTGGTGGTTTCTGGAGGTGGAGGCGGCTGTTCCGATGGGTGGCCGTCTAGGGCTACCAGAAGAGAAGAGAGGAAAAGGTGAAGGAAGATGCGTGAGAAGAGGAGAAGTGGAAGAAAAATGAGAAGAGGGTGCCATATATAGTGGGTAATTGTCCACAATGACAAGGGTAAAACAGTCCTTTCGCACAGCCGTTTGGGTTTCGTCAGTTACGAGGGTGGTAAAGTGCATTATCCAAATCACAGGGGTGTCGGGTGACATATCGCCTAAACATAGGGGTGCAAAGTGGATTTTACCCATATATAAATCACAAATTTTTAGGAACTTCCAAAAATGAAGCAGCCTCGAATAGAAAAGAGCTAGCGACAGATCATGAGGTAGCGCTCCCAAAAATAAGTAAGAAACTCTTTAGAATCTCCTAATCTCCAAAATATTTGGCGGAAAAGTAGAAAATGAAGAGGTGACTAGGTTTAGAGCATGAAAAAGGTCGAACTTTCCCGAAAAACCCTTCAAATTGACTTTTTTACAACCAGGTCCGACTTCAATTTTCTGAGCAAAACTGTATCGAACGATACAGCGATACGATACGTATTGGACGATACGCACCGATACACACCGGTACAGTATATTATCCGATACATAGTATGATACGTATCGGCAAAGCCTGTATCTACCTTATCGTACCTATCGTATCTCTTGTCGTACGATAATGACAACATAGATGATACAGTTGATGAATATATACTTGTAAAGTGAAAACTAATCTAATATTGATTGTATATCATGATTATCTTAGGTTAGACAAACTAAAATATCGTCTGATATGATCCGATGAGTAATCCGATTCAAATCCGGCGAAATCCGGATCGGAATCTGATCCGAACCCCTGTGGATCGGATTTGGATATGGGCTGATCCGAACCAAACCCGATCCGTTGCCATCCCTAAATTGATTGCATTTTTTTTATCATTAGCGAGAACTACTGTTGATTTGGCAAGGTTTTCTGAAGCAAAAAGTCTCCAAGGAATGTTTTCCCTCTGAATTCTCTGTAAATTGATTGGATGCTAATGTGTTGTAGGTAATATGCCCATTTATGCTGGACCAGTTTTATTGGGCTGAAAGGATGTTTTGGCTGGGAGTAGCCCCAGAACCACTAAAAAGAAACCACTTGGTACCGGAGGAAGCTGACGACGCTCACATCATAGAAGCTGCAAATAAGCTAGCGAAAGCCATAGATTTCGCACTATGGCCTAAAGTGAAAGCACGCGCTTCAGAGATTGCTGAAAGACTTGTTGTCGAGGTATTGATTAGCATTTCATAAATGATGATGAGTTGCCATTATTGGCATCTGGTTGAAGATCTGATCTGGAATTATTGCCATGTGTGTTTACAGGATGGAGTGTCAGAAGCTGTAAAGATCCTCAAGGAAGAGATCAACTGTTCTAAAGCCTGAGTATCTGCACTCAGTTTGGAAACTTCTTGTGGAGCCTCCTTAGTTGCGCATCAGTTAATTCTGGTCCTGCCTAAGTTAATTCTGGATTGTTTGATGCTTTTGTACTCAACGTCGAGCTAACTTTATAGAAACCTTGTAAAGCTGTACATTCGGTAAAATGGTATTCATCTTCCGTCGACAAATTAGAGACGATCTTTCTTTATTTGGGATGTTCAAAAATAATTTGTACACTTCCCGTATCAACTGTATCAAGTGTTGCATTCTTCATTTTATCCTACAAAAGTAATCAGTACTTCTATACGAATGTGAATATATAACGGACGAACTACACATCAGGAAAGTAAGTTACAGGGCAACTATTACATGTTACTTTTCAAAACATGACTCTAGACTCTAGTTTTTAGAGTTAGCATGCGTGTTATAAAATCAGTGCTTCCGAAGTGCACCCTTGTATAACAAACACTTGGCATTGTACCATACCAAACTGAGCTAGGGTTTGGCAAATGCTTTCTGGACAAGTAATTTCACGGAAGTAATAATAACTTTGAAGGCAGTGTGAAGTGTAAACAATGAACAAGTGGAGAATATCTTATGGAGTATACTCGAACATTGAACTTGATGGGAGGAAGACCAAAACCGTTGGTAACATGCCGTAGATTTGGTTGACTTAGAGGTTCGAGCCTAGGTTATAGTACAGCTAAGTAAACAAACATAGGACCTTAATTTGCTCGATCCGGAGTTTAAGCGCCACAGACAAAAAGGCCGTGGTGGATTTACAGCCACTCCAATGCTCTCAGTAATCAAATAAACAATGAAATTGTTTGTTTCTAGTCGCTGTATATGGACAATACACACAAACCATTGGTCAAACCGTCAAAGTATAATATGAAAATGTACGACACATCTAAATAACAACACAAAAGAATACTAAAAATTCACCTTGTTTTTTGCTAGAATAAATCACCTTATTTTAAGTCAAGTTTGTTAAAAAATAAAGTTATCAGACAGACACTGGTTCATCTTCAAAGGTACCTCTCGTTATCATCTGTATGAGAAAACAGGGATTTAAATGAATCTTGCATCAGAATTATTTGTCTAAGCTGCGGACATCAACCAGATCTGCAATTACTGAAATGAACGCAAAATCAAAGCAGGTTTTTGATTAATTCTGACTCGTTTAAGTTGACTACCTTTAAATTCTTAGGAAACAGAAACTCAACAAGGGGATGTAGCTCATATGGTAGAGCGCTCGCTTCGCATGCGAGAGGCACGGGGTTCGATTCCCCGCATCTCCAATTCTTTTTACTGATGTTTTTGTGTTCTTGCACTTTGTACCCTTATTTTTAGTTTTGTACCCTGAGCATCTCTCAAGTCAAATTGTTTTGTACCTTTGAAATCATGCCAACGTTTCACTTAAGTCCATCCTTTCCTTGTTATGGTCCCCGGAGCTCGTATCAGAATCTCACTCCAGCCCTTCCTTTTGTTTTTAATTGTGCCGGTTCGATAACCCTATTAAAACATGTTTGGTTTGTTTTCTGTCCCGTTCTAGACATACCGATTGGATGTTGTATTTCCGGACTGTTTTCTCTATTTTTTTGAAAGAAGAAGTACTAAACATGTTCTATCCAAAAATAAATGTTGTTCTTTTTCTTTAGAGAAGACCACCAAATTTTGTTCTATGATCACCCTTTTTCTCCCTTTCATAAATGGCTCAGTCACACCTTCATAGGCATGCCTAGTCCACAAATTAAGTATTGTGACAGTAAAAACCAACTTCTTGACTGGGAATGAGAAGTTATTAACCAAGAAATAATCATCTCATCATCATAAAGAGCATGTGCATCATGACTTGAATCTCTATAAACAATCAAATGCTACATGGACCTGGCACTTGGCAATCTTTGAAAGAAAAGAGACCTGATAAAGTTGCAGAAAATCATGAAACACCAGCACCAAAAAGTCCAACTGATGACTAAAATGGAGGGTTGATGATGAGTAAATGGTGGGTTGTTGCTTGTTGCTGCAGTTTCAATACCATCTGTCCACCTTCAATGGCTTTGAAGACTTTGTCTTCTTTGAAGGTTTTTAGGGTCTTCTCTTTACTGACCCAACCACTGTCTCAGGCCACTTGTTTAAAAACATGCAGTGGATCTGGCTAGTCATGAACTCTGTATGTATCGAGTATCGACACGTGATGCTCTTAAAAATTCACTATTATGGAAATAATGTGTAGTTACTCTGGTAAGAATACAATTTTTTTCATACATATACTTCCTACGAAGTTTGTTGGTGAACTGCAATATTTCTCTCAATCTGTTATCAAATATGACACAGTATGTGAATTGATTTTAGTGCATTACTCGTTGAATAGCTAAAATTTTCTCCCCGTTATAAGAAATGATATCTTGTCTCTCCCCAAAATTTCTAAAGAACTAAAAGGTAATCAACACTAGAAGGGTGTGATGCATCATTGAATCTCATCAAATCACTTCAACTTAGTTGAGTGATCTATTTGTGGAATCTAAAATGATGTGAAATGATTTACACACTTCAAGTCCTGTAAACTATTTTACGGAGAGTGAAGGAGCACAACAACAACTCGTACTAACACATTTGCCACCAATAACCACCACTACCACCTACCATCACCGCGACCAACCACCGCCACCCATCACTGTCACTGCCGTGACGGCCCACTGTTTTGGCAAGTGTCAACCAAACATGAAACGTTTTTCACACAAAATATTTTCCCTTGTAAAACATTTTTATTGCAAACCGAACAGAGCCTTAATATCACTCAGGACAATCCTCCAGCTCATTACTCGGACTTCTAATCCGTGGGACCTACCAAGTCCAATCCAATCCAAAAGCAACCCACCACCCTGTGAGATCCACTAATTAAAATAATTGGGCCAACTTTCACATACAGGGCTGTATAAATCCCCCCTCCACTGATCCATTACATCAAACACTCCAAAAGAAGACAGTTCATCTCTTGGCCATCCTTGTGAACTACTACTAGTTCTACTATTATCAGCTGAGAGTGAAAAACCAAAGAGATGTCACAGGGAAGAGGCAGTGCAATGGTGGTGGTGGCGGTGGCGCTGTGCCTGTTGGTGGTGAGCTTGGAGGTGGCTGATGCAGCTGTCTTCAAGGTTGGCGGTCCCGGTGGCTGGAATTTCAGGACTTCTGCCTGGCCCAAAGGGAAGCGCTTCAGAGCCGGCGACACTCTCGGTTAGTATATGATGCAACATTGAATGCATGTTTGGTTTTTTTGACAAAACATAATGGACTTGACTACATTAGCCGGATTTTACTGTGTTGGATCGTATCCAATAATGTGTTTAATTTTATGCAGTGTTAACCTTGGAATATTCATAGTGGGTTCAACATCAACTTTTCACTATTCCATACAGATATTAAAAAACAGTCCAGATCTAACTATTAAGGATACTTGTACTCTGGGATTAGTCCAATACTAGCTTACCGCTCTGATTCTTCTTTTCCCTATTATCTTGACTTTTGCTACTATTTACTGTGTCACTTTGACCTGGTGATTTGGATAGCTAAATGGTGATCTTTTTTGATAATTTTGTCATGGTGTTGGAGAGTAAAAGTTGTTCAATAACACGGTGAACAAATTATCAAAAAATCGTATTGTTTTGCGAATCAAATCACCCGGTCAAAGTGATCCAGATACGAGTCAAAGAAAGTCAAATGATGGGAAAGAGAAAAATCAGAGTGATATACTGGAAAAACAAACATGACGGTGAGCACTGAGCCGAATCCGATCAAACTGTCTTGAATAAATATCTTGCATTTCTGTAAGTAGATCTGCTATGACTTGGGATTTGTATGATTTCCTGCTAGTATAAATTATTCTTTAAACTATTAATATTAAAAAGGAGTTTTACGGTCACCCTAAAATGAGTTGCCACCATTCCTCTAAAATGAGATTTAGCTTCTAGAAAAATAAGATAGATCCATATTATAGTTTCAAGAACACACACGTCACTCGTTATGTACCCTATATTATAATTTTTTTCTAAATAAACAGGTAATGTCACTGATGCTCAATATGATACGGATACCCCCTTACACAACACGAGATAACATAACAACGAATTATTGTGGGTATAACTTGGTCGTGCTTGAGAAACTCCATATCAAGAGCCGATTCAAAATTATCTGATTAACATTGGTCAATGACGACGACTATTGAAATATCCGTCATGTTGAACCACTTGATCTGAAATCTGTAGTTTTACGCGTCGCATTTGCCACGCCAATGTACCTCGTTATCCTACATACAGAGTTTGATGTAATTTACTAAAATGACCTTTATTGCAGTGTTCAGTTACGTGCGGCAGGCGCACAATGTGGTTAGAGTGACCAGAGCTGGGTACAACAGTTGCAATGCACCAGCAAGATCCAGGGCATTCACTTCAGGGAGGGACAGCATCAAGCTAGCAAAGGGAGTGAACTACTTCATCTGTAGCATCCCGGGGCATTGCCAATTGGGAATGAAGATTGCTGTCCTTGCAGCCTAAGACACAAAGTCCACCACCTTCACAAATCTAGTAATAATAATAAAAATGGTCATGGCCTATATCATTTATGGTCCCCCATGCCATCTATATATAGCTAGAGATAGTGAAACAATGGGTCTTGTCTTGTATGTGTTCACTTTATTTTCCACTTGCTAGATAATAGTAGTAGTACAACTCCTATGTATTAATGTAGCATGGCTTTGGTTTCCTCCATGCATATCTCATTTTAATTAAATGTATTCTCTATTTTCAACTGTCCCCTACCTTCAATATTCTTTGAAAATATCTGTTTCTAGACAAGGCCTTCTCTAGCTTCTCGGAGCCCGAAAACAATTTTAACGTCTAAGGCCCTTTCCATAGCAGAGAACTACTATATACAAAAAAAACATGAGCTTAAAAAGAGAAATTGGGATTCTTGGTAAGGGTGAGCCAAACCCGTTTCGAGCTTTAAATGTCGTAAACTAAGCATTTGTCGGCTGTAATTGATTGGATGCGGTTATAGAATGCGCAACGTTGGGTTGGACATGGCCTTAAACAGTGGGGAGCCAAAAAACAGAAACAGTCAAGGAAAAAGAAAATCAGCTGAGGTATTCTGTGTATTTTTATTAAAGAGGGCTTTTTGGTCAAAAGTTATAATAATAGAGAGAATATATGTGTAATTTCTAGAATCCGATGGGGCAATTGCCACCCCTGCGCTTGAATAGCACCGTTCCCAGACATGAGACTTATCAATGTTTTTGTTGCCGAACCATTCCGATTATAAATTTACATATAAAAACTAGAATTTCAGTTAAGTCGATGGTCCAAGTTAACGCTCAAGTCACTGCGCTTGGTAGCCATTATAGCCAACTGAGTTTGTTATTTTCTGCAATAAGATGTGTATATTTTCAATATTATCATACAGGGCAGTGACGATGTAATTTTATAAATTGGAAAGGTAAAAAGATGTTCCGTTGCCGGGAATCGAACCCGGGTCTCCTGGGTGAAAGCCAGATATCCTAACCGCTGGACGACAACGGATTGTTGTGCTGGTTTAGCTTGTAAGTCTATACTATAGTAAATGTAGAAAAAACAAATAATTGGCTTATTTAGTATGCAAGTTATTTTGTTTTTCAATTCTTGTAAAATAAGTTAAATTGAGATCATCTCCAATGATAAATTTATGCAAATTTTAACTAAAATTGAATTTTTGCATTTTGTATATAAAGATTTCCATACTTCTTCTCCAACCCTAATTACACAAAATAATGAAGGGTAAAAGACAAAAACCACCCCTCGAGTATGGGGTATATACAAAAAAACCCTCGTGTTCGGGGATATACAAAAACCACCCTTGTCACTAACGGACGTTGGACAAATACCACCCTTCTGTTAATGTCAATTAAGAGGAGGGTGCTATATGACTTATTTATGACCATTTTGCCCTTATTTGTTTGTTTGTTTGTTTTTTTTTAAGTTCTTGATGTTCTTGAACACCACATTCACCTCCACCACAACACCACCATCACCGCCACTCCACCAACACCACCACCAAGAAGATTCCACACCACAGTTGAAGCATTCTTCGCTTCAAAAATGGATTAATCCCCAATTCGTAATGATTTACCAGGCTGCACTAATGCAAACACTACACACCATAAGCAGTCTTTCTGCAGAAACTAAGATCTTCAAAATCCATCTACTCAAACTTTAAATTTCAACTGCAATCAGATTCAAAAAAATAGTGAATCTCATCTCAAAGATTATCCATTACGCTAACAGAGAAACTCCTCTTTTGACCAAAAAAGCAAAAATCAAAGACAAAAAAGAATCGTCAACCAAACCACCGCCGCGAGTCTTCGTCGAGAGGATGTTATCCAAATCGACCTCCGCAAGAGATCCTCCACGATATCACTGTCATCGTCTAATCACTCTTCTTCTCCTCATCCATCAAAATCCCCTTCCCCCCTGCGATCAACCGCCGCCGCTTTGCCGTTCGATTCGCCGTCCTCTTCCGCTTCGTCATCGTCTTCCTCCTCATCGTCGTCGTCCTCATCGCTGCTGTCTGTGACTTCGTAGTACTCATCTTCCTCGTAGTCTTCCTCCACCGCAATCCGCTTCCCTTTCTAGAGCAGAGAAGAGGCGCAGGTGAGAGAGGCGCAGATGGTCGACGGCGACCAATTGAGAGAGGGGGGAGAGAGACGAGAAGAGAGGAAAGGAGAAGAACTGGGCGGTGGCTCAGTAAAGAAAGGTTTGATTCTCAGAATGATTTTGCTAAATCTCCTCCGCAATTGACTTCCACAGTCAACTAATTGCCCTAATTTTGACAGGAAGTCGCCGTCAAATCGTCTCAATCGGCTCTCGTTACGATTCTCTACTGCAATCACACTCCACGTATCGTCCAAATTGATGTCGAGTTTGTCGTCGGCCTCGACAAATTGTACCAAACTCGACGAATCGGACTCACCTTAGAGAGACGAATTCTCTTCCGAATCGAGCATTTGTTCAATCGGAGGATAGAGGGAAGACGACGAATCGCTGTGACTTCGTAGTACTCATCTTCCTCGCAATCCGCTTCCCTTTCTAGAGCAGAGAAGAGGAGCATTTGTTCAATCGGAGGATCTGAAGCGCTGTGAATGGCGTCGCTGTGAATGGCGTCGTTGTGGTGGTTGTGAGGGAAGTAACGGTGGAGGAAAGAAGAGGAGTAGCTGATGGGGGGTTTGATGGTGGTGGACGGCTGTGAGAGAGAGAGAGTCTGGTAGAGGGCAGAGAGAGAGAGAGGTGGGGAGGGTGAAAGTGAGGAAGAAAGGAGAAAAAAATTATCTATAGTGTGGTATTTGTTGCCAAAATGAGGGTAAAAATGTCTTCTTACCCCTCTGTTAGTTTGCAGTTAGTGATAAGGGTGGTTTTTGTATATCCCCGAACACGAGGGTTTTTTTTGTATATACCCCATACTCGAGGGGTGGTTTTTGTCTTTTACCCAATAATGAAAGGTAGGGGGCGCAACCTAATGCCCATACCTCGTCCACCAAACCTAACGTCCCCTCCTTATATGTGCCGGAAGGTAGGGGCCGCAATTGTGACATTGTTTAATTCGCAATTATGACATTGTTAACATGTCCAACATACACAAGTCTCGAGCATGAGTGAACACCGGGAAAAGTTCCCTTCAATCATCTGTAGATTTTAATAATGATTGAGGGCGAAGCAATCTGTTGATTCTCAATGACATTGACTTCTAGCCGTCCAGAGCTTCAAAAAATGATAGTGGGTGCCACTGTCCGAAGAAAATAAATTTGAGTAGACATACCTGTATGTCCCCGTAGGTTTCATGGATCTCGCCGGTTGGTGTCGGAGATTGGTGTGAATTGTGATGGAACGACTGATAGTGTATCACCCCCGATTTTCAGAAGAGCCGGATATCAGGGAGTGCCTCCGTACAGGGAACTACCCTTTCGTACAAGGAATAGTAGTAACAAGTAGTGAAAAGAAAACATCCAAACTACTAATTAATAAGTTACACAATAACATTGTTTCATAACTGAGTCCAAATGGGACACCAGCCTAGCAAAAGATATTTTACAACAAAGAGGTCTCTCCGGTTAATTACTAAGCATTACAATTTGCATGTAAGAACGAGCTCGTGAATTCCGCGCGTTACCCCAAACAAACTAGTCATATACCCGCGGGGGAAATAAAAGAAACACAAGACCGCAGTTTTTCGAGTATTAGTAAAAACTGAGTGAATAAATAACTTAGCATGTGAAAAAGCAGAATATATAAGACATGTTACGATGTTACGTGTTTAAAATAGTTTAAACTTTTTCAGAGTATAAGTATAAATGTGCAAGTTAAAGACTTTAAACAATTTCAAAAAGATTAGTATGAACATCAGAGTGCGAGAATCAGAATTTGCTTATCAATAGAGTTTCGCAAAAGCTGTTTGATCATAAGAGTTGTTATTACACAAGTAGCCAATTCGTTTATTGAGATAGTCATAAGTTTCTAAACATGGAATGAAACAAGTCGTATTATTAATTCGAAATATCCAAGAGAGACCAGGGTAAATAGTAACAGATGATACTGGTGTATACGGGGTTTTGAAAACCCAACCTCTCTACCAAGCGTTATGGATCGGATCCCCCGTTCCGCTAGTCATCATAAAAATAGTCAACCAGACATTAAATGTCGACCCCCCCCATAAGATTTTAAGTCAGAAAAGTAGTACTAGATGCTGGTTGGGGCGCACGGAGTCCCATTTCTTTTGGGACCAAAGCCCAGAGAATCATCACCCGAAATAATTTTAGGTACTGGAGTCTAGGGGATCAAATCCGATATCTCTTTAGGGACCTGCCCAGGGAGACATCACCTGATGTAATTTTAGGGACCGTAGCCCAGGGGATTAAACCCGATATCTCTTTAGGGACCTGGCCCAGAGAATCATCACCCGATATATAAAATAACACGACGTAGGCATATAGCACTGTCTCATACTCAACTGGTTCCGGTACTTGCAATTCTTTCACTTTACGTTATTAATGAATTCTAACTTTGTGATATTTGAACAATGTATCCATTTTGAAGACGAGTAGTAACGTGATGAATTAAAAGCAAGTATGGCACATTTGATGAATTTATAATGAAGTACAAAAATTATTTCCAAACAAACAAGTTGATCTCATGAAAGGACTTGACACACAAAACTAAGCATGTATACTTACACGAAGAAAGAACGGGACATATTAGGCTAAGCATGTCTACTCACCGTGAGAGCCAAAGACTGTTACCAAATCCTCTACTCGTAAACAACTTCCAACTCTAGTGCATCGCCGTAATCAGGCTCTACAATCATACATAAATTTCTAATCACAAAAAATAATGTCGCAAGTAGATAATGCACATGTCCGACGTGATATGCAAATGACATTCACAAGTAATTATAAACACCTAATTTATTTATTTATAACTAAATTCTTGATTGCTAGTGTGTCAAATATCACTAAAAAGATATTAGGAAATTACAATATAATTTTTAAGACAATGGAAAATAATAGTTCTCATAGTTGTAAAAGAGTCATTTTTAAGTACGAAAATTATTTCGTAATATTTCACAAAATTTATTTTTTTTGATAAAAACGACAATATTTAATTAAACAAATTTAGTTATTGATAAAATGCTAACATAGTTTTTTACGATTATTTGATAAGCTCGCCATTTATTTAGATAAACAAAATTAAATTTTGTTTTATAATTAAAAAATTACTCTTTAACGACTATACATTTATATAAACGAAACATATTTTCGCTAACTTATTGTTTTTTCAAGAAACAAGTTGCATATATACTTATATCTAATTCATAATTCATAGAAATTAAACACGTTATTTACTTTTTAAACATCTATTTATTTAGAAATATAAATTAGTAAACACTCATAAATTAGTTTAAACAAAATAAAATAATTAAAACATTAAGTAGAAACTATAAGTAGCCCCCCAAAGCTTTTCCAAGAAAATGCAATTACCTACTACCCCCACTAACAAGTAGTACATTCTATACCTTTCTCGGACTTTTGGCTAAGATCAAGTGTTGTATCTGTTCTTATCAGTTTAACAAGTAGTACATTATGAAATGATACAACCTACCCCTAGGTTTCCATATAGTACAAATTGACCCCCAAACCAATGATTTTATTCATTTAAGCCATCTTCTCCATGGAATTAACCGACGGGAAATCAACTACACCCACACCCATACATTCATACATACTCACACTCACTCATACAACTATTAGTAAGATCAACAGGAAATCGGAAAGTGAAAGTGGGTTACCGGAAAGTGGGGAGGAAGACGAATTGGAATTCGACGACGAGTTGGTGGTAGTACGGGAATGGTCTGAGCTCGATCACCGCTTTGCTCCGGTGGCTGGACTTCGTAGGCGCTCAACAGAGAGACAGACAGAGGGCTGAGACGAACAGAGGGAGAAAGATTCGCGGTGGCGGCGCCGGGTTGCTCCGACGTGGCTGCTACCTTCTGCTGGTTCTGCTGGTTCTGCTGCTCCTGGTGATTCCGACGAGGCATGGAGTGAGAGGGGAGAAGGTGGAGTGAAATACTCCGTATTTATACTAGGGGTAATTCGGTAATTCGACACATAAAAGTTCGGTTATGAGTTACTAAGATCGATAATTAATTTTCAAACTTGTGATTATGGGTAATTGGTAGGCTTGTGTATAATTTTTATTTATTAGTTATAATTAGCTTACCTAAAAGTAAATAAATATGTATGTGTATATATATATATATACATACATATATATATGATGATGATGATAATAATAATAATAGTATAATTGAATAAAAATTTGAAATCCTATCTTGATGCTACAAAAACATATTACAATTTTCAAATGCCAATAGTGCTACCAAAACACTCTAAAACTTTTACATAACAAGTGTACTCCCAAAACACCATATAAGTTTTCCTAGACATCCTATTGGCTAATTGACCAAGACTCTCTATCTATTGGCCAATTGACCAAGACACATCACCCATTGGGCATTTGACTTGACCCTAGACCAATACTTGACCCTAACTAAGAGGACCTAAGCTATAATTTCAATTTTATTTAATCCCACTACCCTCCTCTTCTTCCTCTGCACTGGAAAACAAAACAGAGGAGGAAATAAACCCTCCATCACCAACGACGGCAGCAGCAGCGCCACTACCCTCTCCACCTCCATCTCTCTCTCACACTCTGCCCCTGTGTCTCTCCCTCCCTCTCTTCTCTGCCTCGTCCGAAGATGAACAGAGCCGGTAACAGCAGCGGCCAAAGGCCACCACTGCTGCGACCCAAACCCGACGGGAGACACTCCTTCGTCTCCGGTGACATCCCCGCGCTCTTAGGAGTCCGACCAGACCCAGTGGGTACCAATTCCGGCCACCCAACAGCCCAAGCTCCATTAATTCCGGCAGAGTTCTTCGCCAATTTCGACGATCGATTTAACACTCATCCGGTAATCGTTTTAATTGATTTTTGATTCAAATCTGCATATTGGGACTTGAATTTGAGTTTTGTAACATCGAAATTTGATGGGTAACAAAGATTAATCGAGTTGGTGATTTGGGTGTTGATTCTTGAGGAAGATGATGAAAGGGGGGTAACTTTTGTTATAAACGGAAAGTTTGGGGGGGGGGTGTATAAAACAGAAATTTGAGGGGAGCTAGGTGACACATCACAAACTCATTTTATTGACACAATCTGAATTTTCTTGAATAAACTTAATATTGTTTAAATAAATTAAAATAATCTTTATAAATTCCATATAACCTATAAAGTAGATAATTAATTTGAGAAGATGATATGTATATAAATTTGGTTATGTAAACATGCAACAATTCTAGTCTCTTAATTACAAACTTATGAACTAGAATGTATTTCAATGAGTAAGTTGATTTTCTCTAAATAAAAGAGCTTAATTATTTATAGGAATAAAGGAAATTTCTCAAAAAAAATGGAATTGATATTCACTTAATGAAATATATATATATATATATATTTTTTCTTTTTTGAATAAATTTTTTGAAGCTATCTATGATCATATCCAAGAAATATTAGGTTTAAAGTAATGTTTTAGCACTTTAATAATTGAAGAAATTATGATTAAGTCTCGTGCTAAAATGAATATTTAACAACCTCTTAAATGATTTTTGGAAATTGTCACTTTTCTCAGAGATGATTAAAAATAAATGAATAACTTTAAATCTTTAAAAATGAGTTACGTAACTTGAAGTTGCGGGGACTTTTGCTCTCTCCCCAGAGCCCCTCCCATTGCTCGCTGAGCCACACCTCTCAACTCCACTCAAATCCACTCCGTAATCAAATCTACATCTCAACTGGGCTCAATCTAATTCAATCGTTTCGTCTTCTACAATTACACGGTGATATTCTATGTGTTGATTGGTTGGTGTTTCCAATCAAATCTCTTGCTTTTCCTCTAACCCGCACCCCTACTTCTCCCCTCTGGAAAACCCCACGCCCTACAACCTACACTGCAATCATTTCTTGCATTGTAGCTCTCGGCTAGGCCAAATTTGCATCCTCCCGAGATTTAGCAATTTTTTTTGTGTGCATGCATTGGTTCCTTTTGATTCTGGCGTGATAGCTCCCTTATCTTGCTAATCAAAATCTTTTCATATCTTTGGATGCAGGGTTATTTCTTGTTGTTTATATTGAGTTGCTCTGCTTGTTGTTTGATTCATTCTCATTTTCTGTATTTAGTTCATTCCAGTATCTTGCTTCTCTTTGATCTCTTATGTCTAATCCTTTCCAGTTTGATGTTAGTAGCCCTTCTTCCAATGACTCCATGGAGGAAAGACTAGATGAAAGGGGGTCTGTGATCTCATTGAATCCCAACAGAGCTTTCACCTTCAGGGAAATCATGAAGCATACACTGGTAGGGAAGTTTGTTGGTAAAATCTCTCTTTCCCCTCTTGTTATTCAGCAAGCAATCTGCAAGGCATGGAAAACTTTGGGATCAGTTTGGATCGAAAAAAAAGTTGAAGTTTATCTCTTCCATTTCCAAAACCCTAAGGACAAAGAGTTTTTTCTAAATGAATCTCTAATTTCCATTCATGGCCTATCCCTGATTTTCAAAGAGAGGCAAAATAACCAATCCCTTTCTGAAGTTGATTTTTCTACAGCAGATTTATGGTTTCAAGTTCCAAACATACCTCTAGAGGGTTTTGATCGGGATACGGCTGAAAAATTGGGCAATTTAGCAGGTGACTTGATTGTGGTGGATTGGTCATTTGATAGGGTTAGAGCACTTCATGGTTTGCATATCAAAGTCAGAGTTTCTCTGGATCAAGCCCTAACCCCAGGAGCCTACGTCAATGTCCCAGGAGAAGATGAAAAGAAATGGGTATTTTTCAGGTATGAAAGGATCTTTAAAATCTGTTATAGCTGTGGCTGTGTTGGACATGATAACAAAAGGTGTAGTACTAACCTGGTAGAAGTCTTGGACAAGTTGGAAGCCAGATACCTGCAATCACACCACCTCTCCTCCTACCCATTTTATGTGAATCCTCAGAGGAAAATGTTCACTCACCTTCTCAAGCTCCACTCTAAGCATGGCCCCTACCGTACTATGAAGTTTGATACTAGCAAAACCCCCATCTATGAGTTTCTTGATGTTCCTACACTCCAAGATCCTAACCAGGGCCCCCCTATACCAAGTAATCCTCAACTCTCTGATCACTCAACATCATCCACAGATTCTGCGAACTATTTTACCCCCCCCTCTGAACCGTACCACAATGAGATCTCCAAAAAGCCAAGAGTAGAGAGTGACCCTCCTTTTATAGGAAATACATCCATGGTGGAAGATCATCAGTCAAAGACCCCCCAAATGCATCAGTTGCAGACAAAAACGGTTCCACTGGCCTCACAAATGCATGCATGCTTCCCGAGAGGCACCATGAATGTCTCTATTTCCCAACAGACGCAACCGGTTCATTTTCATGCCGATTGGTTCAATGACTTAGCATTAAACCAACGCATGCATTTGGGATTCCAAAGAGGTGATTCATTGTTTCAAGAGCTCTGTAACCTACCCCCTATTTGCACTATAAATCCCTCACCTCTCTCTCAGAGTCAAGTTTCGCAGACTCCTACTACCTACCCTATTCCCTCCTCCATTTAGTCGCACTCTCTGTCCCATCCCACAATGGTGAGACAACTCCCAACAACCTTCAAAAAACTTGACCATACAAGCTTTGCTATAAGAGCCCCTGATTTCTCTCCCACAGTAACCACTGAACCAGACTCGAAAAAGATTCAGAGAAGGCAAGATCTGGCCGAAATAGATAAAATGTTGAAAGAGAGTGGCCCTTCTGTGCCAAAGAAATCAAGAGGAAAGAGGACTGTAGGGAAGAAGGTGCCAGGGGTAGAGAAGAAACTGATCGCCAAAAAGGTCACAGAGAAAGCCACGGAGAAAGCCAAAGGAAAGATGCCAGTCAAGGTGAAACCACTCCAAATTCAGGCTCTCAAGAAGACGATAAAGCCAAAAGAGGCAGCAGGGCTACAAACAGTTGATCCCAAGGGAAAGGGTAAGAAGCAGAAGACATCTTCCAAGCCAGAGCCTCTCAAAGGTACTTTGAATTTTTATGATTCCATCATGCAAATCAATTTTAACCCCTTTTCTGAAAACTTTTGTAAGTTTAAGTTCAAAAAACATTGTAGATCTTTGAATGATCAGTTTTTGATTCAATCTTTTTCTGTAAAAAAACCTAAAGTGGGCTTTGGGGTGGTTGTGCCAGAACAACCCCCAAGAGAGCCATGAGTCTTCTTTGTTGGAATTGCAGGGGTCTGGGTCAGGACTCTGCAATTCGTGAGGTCTTTTCCCTGACCCGTCGTTACAAACCTCAGATCATTTTCCTATCTGAAACTAAACAGTCTTCCTCTTTTATCAATCGCAAGTTTAGAAAATTAGGTTTCCAAAATCAGTTCTCCGTTGCCAGTTGGATCTAGTGGGGGATTATGGTGTGCATGGCACTCTCATGCCTTCACTATATCCCCCAAATGGTCATCTAATAATCTCATCCTTCTGGAACTTAATCATAACCCTTCCTCCTCTCAATCGTGCTTTATTGGTCTAGTGTATGGTCACCCCAACTTTGACAAAAGGGAAGAAATTTGGAAGCAATTCAATGAAATTTTGCCTTTTACTAGCCCTCTCCTTATTATTGGTGATTTTAATCAAGTCCTGTTTCCTCATGATAAATCAGGGCCCTGTGCTTCTGTTATCAGAGGAGCTAATCAACTTTTAAACCATCTTAACAACTGGGGGCTGTTTGAAGTAAAGAATATAGGTCCCTGGTTTACTTGGTCGAATTGTAGGTTTAACTCTATGCCCACTTTTGAACGATTAGTAGAGCTTGGTGCATTTTGAGTTCCTTTCTCTCTTCCCTGGTATTACCCTACACAACTTGGGTATTGGAGTTTCTGATCATTCCCCTATCGTCCTCAAAATCCAAGACTCTGCCTTCATTCGTGTTAATCCGCCAAAAAGGTTTGAGATATGGTGGCTTAAGAACCCAGAAACTAAAGACCTATTACACTATATTTGGAGACTTCCTATTAGGGGCTCTCCATGCTTCAGAGTGGTTAAGCTACTTTCCATAACGCTAAGGGCTTTTAGATCTTGGGCTAGGGCCAAACCTTCTTTAGTTAACCAAATAGCTTTGGCCAAAGCCAACATTGCCCACTACCAGGCCTTACTTCCTGACCCTACTGCTGCATCTAACTTTGTAGCCAACCACAAGCATCTTCATGATCTTCTTAACTCTGAGGAGATTTACTGGGCTCATAGAGCTCGATGCAAATGGCTCCAAGAAGGCAGCAAGAACACAAAATTCTTTCATGCTTATACTAAAATGAGAAAAAAATTTAATTCAATACACAATATCAAACTTTCTGATGGCACTTCAATCTCTGACCAGTCCTCCATCATGAAACTTTTCTTGGATCATTACTCTAGTATTTATTCTCAACCTTACCCATCAGTTTCAGAGTTGTCACAGCAAAATGATGGTCTATTTTCCTTCTCCCTCCTCTTTAATATCACAAAAATACTCAATCTTGACCAACACAATTTTCTTTCTAATCCATTTTCTGCTTCTGAGGTATCTAATGCAGTCTTTAGTATGTCACCCCTCAAGGCACCTGGACCAGATGGTTTTCAACCAGCCTTCTTCCAGCAAAATTGGTCTCTTCTTTCCACATCAATCACTTCGGCTGTTCTTTCTTTTTTAAATTCAGGGTTTATGCTTAGAGAATTGAACAGAACTCACATTATCTTTATCCCTAAAACTAACAACCCCCAATCAGTAACAGACTTTAGACCAATAAGCTTATGCAATGTTTTATATCGTATTATTGCAAAAGTCTTAGCTAATAGGCTCAAGCAAGTCCTTCCTTCCCTAATTTCTGTCAATCAAAATGGCTTCATACCAAATAGACTCATCCAAGATAATATTCTTATTGGCCAAGACCTAGTGCACACCATTCACAAAGCCAAATCTGCACATCAACCAAAATTAGGGGCTCTTAAGTTGGACATCTCTAAGGCCTTTGATAGAGTGAGATGGGACTTCCTTGAACAAGTGATGTTCCAAATGCACTTCCCCCCTCACTTCTCTAGGCTTATTATGCAGTGTGTCTCCACTGTAACTTACTCACTAATCATCAATGGTTCTCAGTCCAATTCTTTCTCCCCTCACAGGGGATTAAGACAAGGAGATCCTTTATCTCCTTTTCTTTTTGTTCTTTGTGCTGAGGCTCTTTCTAGTTCCCTCCAGATGCCTGAATCTGACAATTTAATTCAAGGAATTCCATTTACTAGGGGTAAAACTATCTCTCATCTTCAATTTGCTGATGATACATTGTTGTTTTTCCAAATCCACCCTAATACAAGTGCAAATATTAGGACTCTTCTTGACACTTATGCTACTGAATCAGGTCAAGCTATCAATATTGATAAATCCTCTCTAGTTTTTAGCCCTAACTGTTCTGATTCGGATAAACTACAGTTTTCATCCAGTTTAGGCTTACAACCGCAGGAATCTATAGGCAAATACCTAGGTGTTCTTCTAGACAAGCAAGGGACCAACAAAGAGCTAATTAAATCCACCATCCTTAAAATCAATGAAAAGTGTGCTGGTTGGCAGAGCCTGCTCCTAAACCCCTTTGGTAGAGCCACCTTGATTAATTCAGTCCTCAACAGCTTCCTAGTTTACCCTATGTCTGTTTGTATCTTCCCTAAGAAGGATTGTGATCACATCCAAGCCATATTCTCAAGATTTTTCTGGGCTGGCTCAACCTCTAAAAGAAGTATTCATTGGCTCTCTTGGGACTTTCTCTGTAACAAAACTCAAAGAGGGGGTCTGGGGTTCAAAAACTTACAGTGTTTTAATAATGCTCTAATAGCCAAAAACTGTTGGAGGCTTGTCAATGATCCAACAACTTTTTTCAGTTCTTATTTTATTCCAAAATACTGTAAAAGGAAACATTTTTTGGCTACTAGAACTACCACCACAGCTTCCTGTGCTTGGAAAAACATCTGCAAGGGAAGAACTACCCTTTCCCTGGGCTTGCATTGGAAAGTGGCCAAGGGTCAGTCTCTGATGATTAGAAGTAGTGGTTGGATTCCAGATGTTTCAGGGAGTTCTATTGATGAGTGTTTGAGACATACGGATCCAAATAATAATTACAAAAAGGTGGAGCAGTTAGTTGCACAAAATGGACATAGTTGGAACAAAAACCTTGTAGACAGGCTCTTCCCACCCTGGCTTAGTAATAGAATTCAGAGGGTTCCTCTAGGTTTTAATGATGATCATGACACCCCTTATTGGAAGTTTACCTCCAATGGAGTCTATTCTGTCAAAACAGCCTATCTGCACCAAAACTACAATAATTCCTCCCCAAACCTATCTGGCAATCGTATCCAATTCCGTTCTATCTCCTCTGAATTTCCTTGGAAAAATCTCTGGAAATCTGGCCTCCCTGCTAATCTTATGCATCTTCTTTGGCGCATTTGTACTAATTCTCTACCTTGTCTAGACAATCTACACTTTAGAATTCCTTCTATTAGTCCCTCTTGTACCAGATGTAATCTTAATTTAGCTGAAACCTCTCAACACATTTTCCTTCATTGTTCTGTGGCTCAGCAACTTTGGGAGAGAGCCCCCATTCATATCACTTATAAGCCTAATGCTAATACTAGTAGTTTTCAACAGTGGTTTCTTAGTTGGTTAAAGAGAAAGAAAGCTAGGTGTTCCATTCAAAATTGGCATTGGATCCCAGCTATTATATGGATTCTTTGGATTTCTATAAATAAGAAATTATTTGATCAATACAACTCCTCTGTAGACCAAATGTATTATCAAGCTGAAGCCTTAGCTGCATTTCTTGTCATTTGCTAACCTCTTAGTTTCATTCAGCTGCTAACAATTGGGTGGAAGTTGAAGTTCAGAAAGGTAACATCTCTTGGAAGGCAGGGCCAGTTCACATTGAGCCACAGTTCACTCCAGTGGCGCCCCAAGCTTTAATGGAAGTCTCAGATGCTTTTCCTCTAGCAGTTCTGCCCCCAGTATTTATGTCCCAGTAAAAGATCCTGCTTGCAAGGAAGAGAGTCCAGCTCTTGTCTCCTCCTCTGCTCATGGCTCCTCTGGTGATCAAGCTAATGGTGGGAATGCGATGATTGCTGATGCAAGAGTTCTCCATGAAGGTGTTGGTGGTGATCTTCCTCCTCTTCCAGATAATGAATTGATGTCTGCTGTAATCCCCTTCATCGATGCTTAGGAGGTTGCCTGGAATTGTCTTCTTCGGAGTTGGCATAATATGGTGGTAGATGGTCCTTTTGAGTTCCTTTCAGAAACTTGTTAATCTTCTGTTAATCTTTTGTTAATCTTTTTAACAATGGTTTGTTTTGGAGGGTCGTTTGCTGGTCTGTTTGTTTTGCATGGTTTGCTTCGAGGGTTAGAGCTACGTTCTAGTTGTAGCCTTGGTGCTTTTGGGTTTTGGTGTTAAGTTAGGTGTCTAGTTGGATATCTATTTGGCAAACTCTTATCTGTATTTTGCTATGTTTTAATGAAGTTCTCTTTGATCCGCAAAAAAAAATCTTTAAAAATAAAGCACATACAGTTATATATCACTAGAAGTTTAAGTATATATTATTCTTGAAGCAACGTAAGCATTACCAGGCTATTTTTGATTAACTAGTCAATTTTTGATCTTTTAAATAGCTCTTAATTAACTAAATATTGATATTGATAATTTCATATATACATCATTCTTCTTCCTGTATAAGCAATATAAACACTAAAGTATAACAAGGGGGTTGACTACGGGGTTTCTTCATTCATAAATGGGATTTGGGGTTATATTGAAAATTAAAATAAGGAAGATCACTCAATAATTTAGACATTCATAGCATAAATGCATTTCACATGCTAGTTGGGATATGAATTGACTAGAAATTATAATTTGTAGGCGACGGTTTCATAGACGACGAGTTTGTTGAATACGAGTGGTAGGACTGCCTTGTCGTAGATACATCGAGCTACTTATCATCGGTAAGTTCATATGTGCGATACCTGAACTATCAAAATGTGATTTTGTGTGCGTTACAAATTGCCTCAACTTGTGATACTTGGGTTTGATTAAACGGTGTGATCTATATTTTGAGAAATATTCCTCTTAAATGTTACGGTTGAAAATCTTGAATTTTGGGTACAAATATTATGATTGTGGAATGAGAACTGGAAATCCAAGTGATACACTTGAGGAATGAAAATGAAAAAGAATAAAGCACTGTAATATAATTGGGGCAATGCACAGAGGATGCGGAAATTACGGCTCAGGCCGGAGGCGCTAGGTCGCGATCCTCCATTTTGTTATGTTACGGCTCAGGCCGGAGGCGCTGGGTCGCGATCCTCCTTTTATTGCGAAACTATGTAGTACTACTTATACCTGTGCGGGTTACAACGGTATAGGGGTGTCGACACTTAAGGTCTCATAGTCGTGTTTATGAGCGGGGATTGACGTATGGGCATCCCACAACGCTCGGGTGAATTGGGATCTTAGATATCCCAAGAGGCACCCTATGGTAGTATATATATTGCATCGTAACCTCTCTGGGGCATTTGACACCGCTGGGCAACACTACGCCAGCTAAACTAAAGGATAAGAAAGGGATCGGTTAATATTTGACAGCTCATTTTGATCCGCGTAATATCATGTGATTTATATACATGTTTTTGTGCCAAAACTCGTTTTACATATTGCAGTATGAATTTACTCAGTTTTTACTGATTAAATGTTTTTCTGCGGTCGGCTTGTGCTATTTTAAAACCCGCATGTTACGAGTAAGGTGGGAGACGTTCACAACGCGGATGGCTAGAGTATCAGGATGTTTAGTACATCACCTAGTAATTTTCATTTCAAATGTAATGTACTTATGTTTTTCAGACAATGTCACTTTTATTGTGAATGTATAATAACTTATATTTGGATTATCGATGGTTGTACTAACTATGAACCGGCGATCCTGCTCCGTATCCAGTGGGGTTTATCTCCTCGGACGGAGGCATCTTTCCAAATATATGGTTCGGCCAGCCATATGATTTGGGGGGTGTTGCAGATAGTATCAAAGCCGACGGTTCTAAGTTAATACGAACCTACAATATCCGCTAAATTAAGATAAAAATATTTTCAAAATTAAAATTGATATAGGAAAACCAAAACTGGCAATAAAATTTGACAAGCCGGGGTTGCAGGGTAGCTTATTCCCTATTTCTAAGATAGATTTTGACATGATATGACTTATTGCTAGAAGCAATCGACATGGAGAGGCGGCTCAAAATAATAACCATATACAATAATTTTATCGCGATACTATTAGGGTATCTAACTCTTATGATACTGAGGAAAATATTTTATTTCGACCACTGTTGACCTTATATTAAAGACACAATAAGAGTGTTAAGGTTTCGGGGATGGTGAACCCTGGCCAAATCCGTGAAGGCTTTAATTAAGAGCATATGACGTTTTAAGGTACGAGTGAAATAGTAATTTGAAGACAAGAGTCAAGAATGAGTACTTTTGAGTCTTTTCTGGTGAATGAATAAAATTATTTTAGTGGCATCGGAGGAAGTTCCCACCTACCCCCACCCGAGAAAAGCAACTGCAAGGTCAACCTGTTGAGTTTTGACTCGTTTGAGCTAAACCATTATAGTCTTAATTATTGAATGATTTTGAAGTTTTGATAGGAGCCTACTTACCAATAATTGATACCCGGGAGACCTTGCTAGACGGAGTTGTCTTAAATAATTTGGGAGCATTGATGATACTTAACTAATCAAAATTTATCTGTTACCTGGAGTCTAGTTACCTAGTACTGCTTGAGGATGAGGATGTCTATTCGGTTATGTATTGCTCTTGGAGTTACATGAGACACTTGAAAGGAATGACATTTATCTTAAATTTGGTCTGGAAATTATTTTAGAGTTCGACTTAGATTTTGAAAATTTATATTGGAGCATGTTAAGTTTATATTTGGATTTTGTTATCTCATGACTTTTCTTCGGGAGATATTATCATGCTATGGAAAATATCTGAAGCTTCTTATATTAGTTAACTTTCTCAAATACTAAGGAATGCTTGGAGTGTCGATACAATATCATCGCCTTAATAAGTGTTCAAATATGGGTTGTCCTTAATAAGTTATATGTTTCTCTTATGCCTCTTCGAGGTTCTACCATTTTGTTGAGCTTGGGGGAAATTTACGTTCTTCAATTTCGCATTGTTCAACTTATGGTGTGTGGTACAAACTTTATGGAAATTATAAGATCAGTTACAAAGGAGGAAAATGTAAAGGAAAACTTAGAGTCCGTTAAGGAAAATTAGAGGCATATTACAACTTTAAGGTTGAAGATTCATTCGGATGATGTCATTTAGTATTTCAAGCTATTTGGTGGAATTCTCGTGAGTCCACGTTTTATAAGCCGAGCGAAAAATTTGAATTATGAAGAGTTATGGATTTAAATCATTGTTTAGAGTTTGAATAGAACACTAGCCGGAAGCATATGGGTAAAGACCGCGTAGATGGAATACAAAGTCCTTCGTTTTCTCTAGGCGAAACAATCTATTAAATGAAATATTACCTCGTGTATATCCAAGTACTAAACTTATAGAAGAACCAACCAGGAAAACAATTGCGGCCCCTATGTGGCCTTAAGACATAGTTAAAAACTTAAAAAGTATACAGGTTTAGTACCGAATTTGTACAAAGGACCAACTATAAAGCCATGAACCTCTCTTAGCTTGAATATTGAAATTTATAAAGTTTTATTGATGAGATGGCGATATGTGATATGAGTTGTATGAATCGTATATGATTACGTTATGGTATGAACATTTGATGAAAGACAAAGATATGATGAGAAGTATTTTGCCATATGGTTACCAGACAGGCTTGCTCGAAGAAATTGATTTGAGAATTTGGCATGCCAATATAGTAAAATCACAGTTCCCGTTGCCCGGTTTGGGGCAACGATACTTTTAAGAAAGAGGAAAGATGTATAGTAAGAAAACTTATGTGAACATTTTGATTTTATGTTAGCAATGATGGTGTTTCACCTGTCACCTTACATGCTTATATACACATGATATATTATGTTTTCTATTGTATAACACATTAGGGAATGCAATAGATTATGGTGTAAGGAGCAAGACCGATACATCGCACATTTACAACACCAGGGGGAGTCATGAATCAAACATCCTAATCGATATTGAAAATCATAGGATTCGTCAGAGTTCCTAGTGATATGAATGAGATAAGAAGGTAACCCAAATGAGAAAAAAAAAGTAAGGGGGACTAGAATTATGACCTAAAGTAAATGATCTCTCTGACAACATCGACACGGTGAACAGACAAGTGCGACACCGGGAACAAAGAATCCTAAAGTAAGCAATTGATACCCGCTGACTTAGATAAGATCGATCCAAATATCAGATGAACAAATGTCAGGATGAGAGGACCTTCTAAATTATGGAAGAAATTTAAAGAGACGTTGGAAGTTAGACCAAAGGTTGCATGATTAGCCTACTAAGTTTTAGATATTGGTATGGTCGGGGAGTCTCAGTATTGTGTGAACTGGTAAGCCTTTACGGGTTGTTTGGAATTGCGAAACTCGATGTCGTGCCTGTGTAGCTTAAGTTTCATTCCTGATGGTATATATACTCTTCATAAATTCTTTGTCTGAGGTCTTGTTGTTAAAGTCATGATTATGAACTTTTCACTCACGTTTAAGTAATGGTTCACGAGAGTTGATCGAATCTTAATCCATATATAACAAGTAATCAGGATCACACACTAATTATCGCGGAATCTCATTCTTGGATGATCATAAATCTAAGGCCGGTAGATAAATCCTCAAGAGTAAGAAGAACCGTGTATCATAAAGTCTGGTTCGCTCATTTATTTTAAATCCTCCGTTGAAAATAAATGAAGTGCCTTGTGTGGCTAAGAAAATTTATAATGACCGTCGATGTTAAGGTTTGGACTTTTGTTACTTAACTATTACTAAGGGAGCATAATTTACTTAAATGTTTGGGGATTTGATCATGGTTTATCTTTGGAGTCAGGGAACCCACAAGAGTGTGTGTGCGGTATCATGGGAATATACCCTAATTCCTCAATCGGGGTATAAATTAGCGAGGGAGAGAGAAAGTACCGCTGCCTTTGAGTCCTCGGAGAAGAAGACCCCTCCAATTGCTAGTGTTTGGAAACTTCGCATTCCGTCAAAGATCAAACATTTTATCTGGAGAGCCAGTTTTGACAGTCTGGCTACATCAAAGAACCTGCAAAAAAGGGGAGTCAAGGTCAGGAGATTATGCCCTTGGTGCAACAAACACGAAGACTCAAGTAGACACATCTTTCAAACATGCAAAGCCATCAAACCGATCTGGGAGAGCTTATTTGGAGGAAATTTCGCAAAACAACTGGAAAGGGGCAAGACGCAAGAGTGGATATAAGAACAATTCGAGACTCACCCAATCAGCCACCAGGAACTCTTCTGGCTCACTCTTTGGTCTATCTGGATCTGCATAAACAAGAGGCTTTTTCAAGGGGAGAGAATTGATCTAAAGAAACTACCAGAAGAGATTATTGCTAGATATGAAGAGCTAGTAGGAATCTACGATTTGGAGAAGAGAGCAGTACCTGGAAAGCCGCCGGAGAAGGAAAGTAAGTGGAAGAAGCCGCCAGTGGGATGGATGAAAATCAACTACGACGGCTCTTGGAGTCAGAGCTCCGGCCAAGGCACATCGGGGTTTGTGATAAGAGATGAGAAAGGCCGATTTCTGCTAGCAGGTGCGCAAGATTTGAAGAGATGTGAAACCCCAAAGGAGGCTGAGATGAAGGCAGCCAGAATAAGCATCTTACAAGCTTACTCAAGGGGGTTCCGGCGACTTATCTTAGAGGGAGACTCCACGGTGGTCACCAGAAGTATTGAAAGAGCAATCAGAGGAGAGACTTGGGAGGATTTATCAAACGTCGGTGAAGCCCTAGACTCAATGTATGAACTGCTTAAAGAAATGGAGGTCAAAGTGCGCGCTGTCCCACGAAGAGTAAACCACGCGGCTGACCACGTGGCGAGACATGCATCGGACACAGGAACCTTATCTCTATGGGAAACGGAATCGGATTGGTTGGAGAATTTATTAGTCATAGATAACGATGTACCAGTTCCCTAGTGTCTGGTTGGGCTTTTAATACATCTTCCTCAAAAAAAAAAAAGTCCCTCTGAAATATAAATTCTAAGGGGTGAACTTGAAGGGTGAACAAAAAATGGTGACATTTAGCATTTCTCTTTAATGTATATAGTCATCTAAATATAAAGCAACCCACTTGTAATAATCTAGCATTAAAAATATAATAAATACCACCCAATAATACTACATTAATATTCTCAAATAAAATTATAAAACTACATTATACCAAATATTTGATATTTAATGTGCCAATAATATAGGAGTTACAAATAGGTAATTACAACTTTAAAAAGGCGAATATTAAAATATAAAAGGAATATTAAATAATATAAAAGGAAAATATATATTATATAATTTAATATTCGTCTGCAAATCATAATTAAATTTTTGGAATTTTCTTAAATTCCCAACACAAAATATATTTCATTTCATGGTATATACTTTAGATAATTAATCTCCCTTCCCTTTTTTGCTTGACTTGATGTCATAATATCTCATCTACATTAATATTATGATCAAACATTAATTTTAACGATATATATATGTACACTTGTAGTCGTTCGTTTGTGGTGGTGATCCCGCGTTTATAAATAAAATAAGCTCCGTTCATTGTTGGTTCGATAGAGCATTAAAGCTAAAATAAACACCACCTAATACTACATTAATATTTTTAAAGAAAATAATAATACCACATTAGACAGATTTGGATCCTCTCATGTCCAAATCTCCTCAAGTCCGTCAAGTTCAAATCTGA
Organism: Linanthus parryae; assembly: GCA_023055425.1. Lineage (NCBI taxonomy): Eukaryota > Viridiplantae > Streptophyta > Magnoliopsida > Ericales > Polemoniaceae > Linanthus > Linanthus parryae. Next base: position 23,776,928 of record JALGPY010000002.1, on the reverse strand, counting down.
ACCGTCCAATAATTTTTTATTATTCACAAAGTTAATATTTGATTGATCGTCATTATCCTAATTTAACTTCTCATTCAAATTTTATTGATATTATGATCATAAAAGATTAATTTTGTGACAGTGAAAAAATCATTTGACGGTCCAGATTTGGACTTAAAGGACTTGAGGCGATTTGGACATGAGAGGATCCAGACCAATTATTAGGTTCAAACCCGGTTGATGACGACAAAAACAATTACTCAAAAAAATTATAAAGTAACCCCCCTCGTAATAATCTAGTATTAAAGATAAACACCACCCAATAATACTACATTAATATTCTCAAAGAAAATAATAATACTATATTAGACCAAATATTTGATATTTAATACACCAATAATATAGGAGTTACAAATAGATAATAACAACTCCATAAAGACAAACATTAAAAATCTATAACTGCAAATCATAATTAATTTTTTGATTTACAATTTCTCAAAATCAGTTTCTCAAAACTGGTTGCTATCATCATCATCTGCTCTGATTAATCTCATTACCTCTTGCTTGCTTGACTTCAGTCGGAGAAAATCATTCATAATATCTCATCTACATTAATATTATGATGAAACATTAATTTTAAAGATATTTTACATTTATAGTCGTTCGTTTGTGGTGGTCATCCCGCGTCTATAAATAATCTTGGTTCATTATTGGTTCGATAGAGCATGACGATGATGATCACGAGCAAGATGCCGTGCTTCTACTTACTCGTCTTGGTGGTCGTTGTTGCAGCAACAACAACGACCACTGCAAGTAAGAGTGGCCATACACCACCACCACCAAGAAAACCCATCACACTCCAACTCCGCCACTGGAGTCACTTAGACAACTCAAGCTATGAATCCTACATCCAATCCAGATTAAGAGATCAGCGTCGAGATTGGGAGGCGGCAAAGAGGATGAGGACCAAGTTGCTTCAGCAGCAGCAGAATATTACTTACGGCCAGGAGAAGGTGATCAGCGACTTGTTTTTGCCACTAAGTAGCCCCTTTGGGAAAGGGCAATACCTGGTCGAGTTGGGCATCGGCAATCCGCGAACCGTTTACCAATTCCTGCTCGATTCCGGAAGCCTACTAAGTTGGCTCCAGTGCGAGCCTTGCGAAAGGTGCTACGAGCAAAAGGACCCCATATACGAACCCACTCGAAGTCAAGGCTTTCGCAAGGTGCTCGACAGCGACGCTTTATGCCAGGACCTGGACGATTCCAGAGAGGACGCGGGTCCGAATGGCGAGTGCATGTACTTGGTGGAGTACGAAGATGAAACTAGTACAGAAGGTTATCTCATAACGGACAGACTTACGTTAGAACCTGACGGTGAACCTTTCGACAACGTACCAATTGGATGCTCAACAGGCAGTGACCCACCAAAATTAGGTGGAAAACAGGCAGGAATCGTCGCACTGTCGAGAGGTCCGCTCTCTCTCCTCAGCGTCTTGGGACTACAATCCTTATGTTATTGCCTCGTCGACCCCGGAAACCAGGAAAAAGAGTCGACTCTGGTTTTGAACCCTAAAATACCAGTTGACCCTGCTTTTTACACGATACAATTGCTTTCGAGGGGACCACAAGGGGAGACATTCTTTTACGTCGACCTCAGGGCAATCGCGGTCAACGGTGAAATGCTAGATATACCGGAAGAAGCCTTCAAGCTCCAACCAGATAATGACGAAGAAGACACTGGCGTCATCTTCGACTCCGGTACTCGCTTAACCTATTTTCCTCAGGAAGTTTACAGAACTTTGAGCGATGCCTTCGCGCGACAGACAAAGGCTCCAGAAGGCGATCAGATTGGCGACTACGAACTGTGTTTTGACATCAAAGACCTTCCCAAAGATCATAACTACGTGTACCCGAAACTGAGTTACTTCTTTGACGATAAAAGAACGGAAGTGAGCCTCGACGTACGTGCTTATATCGATTTGTCTGTTGACGATGAAACTGATTGCTTCAGCATCATCGGTCATGACAACATCGATTCAGTCATCGGCCTCAATCAACAGTACGGAAACGAGTTTTTCTTTGACCTCGTCAAGAACGAGGTTACAGTAATATACAACGACTGTATCTAACATTTACTTTTACTTTGATAACATGCCTGATTAGAGCTGAGAATCCATGAAATGAAAATGGGTCCAAATTGATTACATGAACTGGTATGCAGCGGCTATCATTCGATCATCATGGATGTTCTAATCTCAGCCGTTCATAGTTAAGGGGGCGTTTTATGCATTTTCTCTTCTTTCATTAAATAGAACGATGTCGTTCTCATGTTTGTTTTATCGTTGCCGTGATAGGCTACGTGGAAGGCGAGGTTGGCTGGCTTCTAACGTTCCGTTAATTTTGTTTTTTTGTTTCTCGTTTAAGAGAAAAGGTTTTCCCACCCATCTGAACGAGAGAATTCATTTGATGAATTTGCAGAAATGGAAACTTTCTTTCTCTCATTTCTTCTTTCGGTTTCTTTGTTTGGTTCTCGGTGATGAAACCCTAGGTTTAATTGGACTAATTTCATTATGGTAACAGAGAACTGGTTTCGGGCTGCTGATTTGTTGAAGCTGTGGTTAGCTGCAGCCTCCATGAAGAGCAAGTTACTGATGTCTATTTTGACTTCACGTTTTAGGGTCGAGCATTTTATTCTTACAAATTGATAAGTAGTTGTTTAAAACACTTATTTGCCTGGGAACCTGGTCTCAAATGGAGGAGCTAACTATCGATTCACAATTTACACACTAGAATCTCATGTGGAGTTAGCTAGAAATAAGTGACGGTTCATTAGTGAGTCATTTTTCTTTGAGCTACTAGTACTCATTAAATACGTTTAGTATCTATGTTCTTTGGTTCATGGTTTCTATCTGTTATTAAAATCAATTTAATTAACTTTCACTACAACAAATTCTGTGTTTAGTGACAAAAATTATTGTCACTAAAGATCATAATATTGTCACTAAACCATTTAGTGACAAAAATAATTTCGCCACTGTCCTGTCACTAAATATCTGCCACAAACATCTTAGTGACAAGATAATGAAAATTGTCACTAAAATTTCGTAATTTAGTGACAAAAAAACTTGTCATTAAAAATTTAAAAGTTAGTGACAAAAAGATATTGTCACTCTACTCATTATGACAATAAATAAGATTGTCACTTCGAAATAACTGTTAGTGACAAGAAATATTGTCACTGTTAGCTAACAACTAGTGACAATATAGAATTTTTGTAACAAAATATAATTGAAATAATCAGAATTTCAGTGACAATATATTTTGTCACCAAGCAATTAAACTCATACAATTGGTATACGCTTACGTTTATGAATGTTGAATATCCTCAAACTTAGGATAATAAAACTGCAATCTATCAAAATAAAATCGATTTACAACAAATGTTTCAAGATAGCTCATATACATAACAAATAATATGGAAACATCCCAATTCTACGTAAATGTCTAAACCGAGTTGAATCTAAAAAAAAGAGAAAAGATAATAGAAGCACCAAGAAAACATAATCCTCCAAACTACTCTTCTAGTTGTGTCATATCTCAAATAAACTCCAATGATCAAGATCCATCAATAACTGCATATATACGAAATGAAAGAAAACCAATGTCAGATTCATAAATCACAATGACCAAAAGTTGGAATTACCAAAATATGTAACTGGTTATTAGCAGATGAAAAAAGATGCAGGCGTTCCACTGTAAGTATCATAAACAGAACCAGCCCCCTACAATTGTTGACAATAAATTTTAATGATGGAACAATATTCAACCAACCCAAATGAAGATGTTATTGCAAATGTAGTAATCCTAAAATGTACCTGCTGTGAAGAAGATGTCTGACCCCTGAAATACGGTGTACGAGCCATGTTATATATTGCAGATCTGCCTCGAGATCTTGGGGTCATAAAACCATTTTCAGAAATCACAAAATTAACCGCAGGCTTTCATGCAAGTGACAAGACAAATGGGCTTGGAGGAAATGCACTGTTACTCAGCATACTTCCATCTTCCCTCAGTGCTCGATTGCGCAATCCTAAAAGTCATGGTGATACATTTGAAGGCCTGCTACCCATGTAAGCTTTTGCAAGCTCAGTAGGCGCCGCAACATCATTCTAGAACCTAAACATAACTTCTTTGTATGAAAACAAGACAATATACAAACTGTAGTATATTTCTAGCAATACCACAACATATGGAGAACATAAGTGAAAGGACCGACTTGTATAAGCACAGTCAGTAATCACATTACCTGTGACTTGAGTAAGGGAGTTGAAATGGATCCCTGAAGTCTATGGCTCTCCTCCAGGCGCCTTTCCGTATTTTTTTCTTGAACATGGCTACAAACAACTTGATCATGCAAACCAGAGGCACATACGAGCTGTTGTTGGTTCGATATAGTTCCTTTTTGCTTATCCCCATTAGGTAAATCAATAGTTCTTGACTGCAACAGTTCTGTCAAACTCTGTACTGTAACGATCAAAACCACAAACAAGATCTTATCAGTGATAAAAAATACACAGCTAGTTAGGAAGGATTCATACACTCGCTTACAAAAAGCTAACCCATTACTCTGAGAAATTTACAAATAACTCTAAAAGAAGCCTCAGTTAAGCAATCCCATAATACAAGAGGTAAACAAAGAAGTTGCCTTTAATCCCATAATACAAGAGGATTGTCATCTAATGACAGACATTCTACCAGAAGAACTTGTGCCAAGAGGAATACCACGTGTAATACTAAACTGGAATAGCCCCATTGAGCCATCACCGTACCTGACAACTATCAGTCCCCACAACGTATGAGTGTCACATTACTCATCTAGCCGCCTAAAAAAGCAACATATATGATGATAACAAACAACGGCACGACAAACAGAGAGCCTCAAAAATACTTTCACCCACGATTCGCAGTTCCGGCCGAATGATGAACGAGTTCGATTCTTCGATTCCCAGATACTCCTTTGGAGTCTAGGGTTCGACATAGACAGAGCGGAAGACAGAGATCGGCGATGGCAAAATGGGGTAAGAAAAAGTTTTATACTCCGGAAAGTCTTTTTATTGTATTTTGACCCCTCCAAATATTAAAATTTCTAAAAAAGACCCCGTTTACACTATTAAGGGGCGATTTTCCAAGTATTGTCAGACAGACCCACCCAAATTTGACAACATTCAAAGTTGTCATTGAACAGACAAAGTAATTGACAATATCTTCATTGTCACTAACAAATTTGTTATATGTCCTTTTTATCAAGTTAACCTTTTTCATGTAAGGCCTCCACAAAAACGAACACAAGACATAAAGAGCAATTCAAAAATACCTAAATGAAGTACAAAGTGTGTGTGTGTATATATATGTGTGTGTGTGTGGGTCCCGTGCATATTTTTTAAAGACATTTTTAAGGAGACATTTTGAGGAGATATTTTGAGCCATTAGATTATAGTTACACTATTCATTTTTCGCCATCGGATTAAAACATTACGCATTCACAGGGGGGGATTGGATTTATACCCCCTCAGTGAATTGGAGTTAGAAAAATGCATTCGGCGTGAATTGGTATTTAAAAAATGCTCTCTTCTTTAAACGCCTGCTAACAGAAGATGTTAGCAAACGAGTGGGTCAATTCGAGTGACATGGGTGATGACATGTACCCTAAAGTGGGTGAGAGAAACGTTGAATTACCCTATTACCCTTGTCAGTGAGCGTGGCATTCAACCTCAAAATGAAACCCTAACAAATGTGTATCTCTCTCTCTCTCAATAACATTAATTTTTTTCATCCACCCAAACCTGCCAAATACAGTTGAATTAACCCCAACTGTGAACTTAATGGCAAGGACTCCTTAAAGCCTAAAAACTGGGTCATTTCTCACTCTCATTTGCTCTTGTTCTCCAAGTTTGTGTATAGAAGTCTCTCTTTTCCTCCGTTGTTGTTAAGCTACGGTAAACCCTAAAGACTGGTTCTTTTTTGCTATGATTCTTGTTATATTCTCTTTAGAATGTTCTAAAATGTATGCTAGTATTGTTTTTTTTGTTAAATTTGATCTTCATTTGTGTTTCTGAGTAAATTTAGGTTCATTATATTGATGTTGTGTTGTTCATTCTGGGTTTGATGTGTGTTGTGGATTGTCTCGAGACTGGAACGAAGTGAATGCTCGTCCGTGTATTGTCTGAAAGGACTGGGATGATGCATTTTCCCGTCCCAGTCTATAAAGTGAACAACTAAGTCGTGGAACCAAGACTGAGACGAGTGCATGCTCGTCTCAGTTTGACTCGTCTCAGTCTTGGTTCCACGACTTAGTTGTTCACTTCATAGACTGGGACGGGAAAATGCATCGTCCCAGTCCTTTCAGACAATACAGGGACGAGCATTCACTTCGTTCCAGTCTCCACACAATCCACAACACACATACTGAGACGAGCATACCCTAAACCCTAAACCCTAAAATCATGAAAAAATGTTATTAAACCTTGTTAAAAATGTTTAGTCTAATTACTAAACCATAAAATCATGTAGTGTATACATTAAACCCAAAATCCCCCTAATCCTCAACTCTAAATCATGTAATCCTAACACTTGGACCATAGACCTATATCGTCCAATCTAAATCATGCAATTGTAAAGTACTAAACCTTTACACCAACTTAGGAACCATTACAATGATCACTAAGAATGTTATTCAACCATGTAAAACCCCTAAAACTAAAAAACCATGAATCCCTAAATCCTAAATCCAAGTCATGTAATCCCCTAAACCATATATCATCTAATCTAAACCCAAAATTTGTAGACAATAAACACTTGAACCAACTAAGTGCCATCACTATGATAACTAAACGATATTCAACCATGTAAAACCCCTCAAACCAATAAATCATGAATCCCTACATCCTAAATCCATAAACCCTAAGCATGTAACCCACTAAACCCTATATCATGCAACCTAAGCCCTCAAATTGTATGACCTCAAATTCTGAGACGAGTGACCGCTCGTCTCGGTTGTTAGTTCCAGACGAGTAAGTTAATCGTCCCAGTTTTGGAGGTTATCCACATATTGGTTTTTAACTTCATAGACTAGGACATGCATGTGCACAAGATTGAGACGAGTAGCTGCTCGTCTGGGATCGTAACTCCAGACGACGGTATAACTCGTACCTGTATTGGTAGTCGTCCTCGTCCCAATTGTTTAATGCATCTTACTTGACTTATCTTGCAAGTCACGAGCTGTCCCAGTCCCCACACGATAAAAAAATGTTATACTAGTAACCCTAAAATTGTAAACAGTAAACCCTATGGGTACTAAAAATACCATTCAATAATTTTAAACCCCTCAATCCTGGATTATCTAATGAATAATGTTAAATGTCAGGAATGCCTCGTAGATATTATTAATTTATTATTACGTCATATTTGTGGGTCGTCAAACCGGCATATATACTTCTTGGCCAGCTTGTCAAGACCGAATGGCATGATATAAGAACGCTTGCTATATTCGGTATGCAACATATGAAGATGCTGCAAATGCTTGGTTTGAGGACCAGCAACGCAACCATGAAAACGACCGTACCGGACAACCAACTTCATACGAGGGAAATGTTCATGCCGGTCCATCCACTTATGTAGATGTAGTTGCTCATGCGCCTCCAAAAGCTAGCTTGTTTACTGTCCCATCAACTTCTTTACCCGTACCACCGTGTAAAAAGGCTTAAGCCTTCAAGGTGCTAGTAGTAATCCACATGGTGTAGTACATACCACACATCTCATCCACAATATATCGATGTGGGACGGAATATTACAATCCATCCACCTTATATACTCGACGTCCTCGTCGAGACTGCCCAGTTACGTTTTCCCTTGGCTGGCGGCACACCGCCACGGAGCCCTTGCAGGACCAGGTCGGCTCTGATACCATTTTTAACAACCCAAGCGGATTCTGAGTATGACTCAAAGTTCTGCACTTGGTCTAACAGCCTGTTGAGGCAATGATTTACTTTTGCAGGATGTCACCAAAGCCTTGAAAGATCAGAAATGGATATTAGACAGTGGATGTTCCAGACATATGAGTGGAAAGAAATCTCTCTTTACTGAGCTTACAGAAAAATCCGGAGGAACAATCACACTTGGTGACAAAGCAAAATGCAATATTATTGGTATAAGTAGTATTGGTAATGGTTCTACCAACTCTATCTCTGATGTTTATCTTGTGGATGGACTTAAGTATAATCTGCTTAGTATCTCTCAGTTATGTGAAAAATGTTATAAAGCTATATTTGACAAGGAGAAATGTGTGGTGCAAGATGAGAAATCTGGTGATTGCATACTCACTGCTCCTAGATCATATAATCTATTTGCTATGAGTACTAACAGTGTTGCAGGTGACAAGTTAAAATGCCTCAAGACCTTGAAGGAAGACTCAAAGCTTTGGCACAGAAAGCTTGGTCATATTAGCATACACACCTTGAATAAAATCATCTCAAAGAATTTGGTAAGAGGTTTACCATCACAGAAATTTTCAGATGATGAGGTTTGCAAGGCATCTGTACAAGGTAAACAAACCAGAAGCTCATTTAAGCCAAAGAACTTTGTAAGTACTTCTAGACCCTTAGAACTGTTGCATATGGACTTGTGTGGTCCTATGAGAGTTCAGACCCCAAAAAGTAAGAGGTATATGCTTGTTATAGTATATGATTATTCTAGATTTACTTGGGTGATGTTTATTAGAGACAAAACTGAAGCCTTACCTGAATTTTCTAGATTGTGCAAAGAGCTTCAAACTTTGAAAAATTTATCTATTGCATCCATTAGAAGTGATCATGGTAGGGAATTTGATCAACTTGACTTTGATTTGTTTTGTGCAAAGCATGGCATTTCACACAACTTTTCTGCACCTAGAACTCCACATCAAAATGGAGTAGTTGAAAGGAAAAATAGGACACTTGAGGATATGTCTAGAACTATGTTTCTTGAATGTAATTTTCCAAAGTTCTTGTGGGCAGAAGCTGTTAATACTGCCAATTATGTGCTAAATAGATACTTGATTAGACCTATTTTGAAAAAGACTCCTTATGAACTGTTTAAAGGTAGAAAGCCTAGTGTTTCTTGTTTCAAACCTTTTGGTTGTATTTGTTTTGTGCATAATAATGGTAGAGACAATCTTGGTAAATTTGATGCTAGGAGTGATGAAGGTGTATTTCTTGGATATTCTCAAACTAGCAAAGCTTATAGAGTTTACAATAGAAAAACCAAGATTGTGGAAGAGAGTATTCATGTGTTTTTTGATGAAAGTACTAAGGATTCTCTGAGTGAAAGATTTGCAGATCTAAATTTGAATAAGCTTGAGTCTAATGATGATGCTGTGAAAGAGGAAAAAGGCAAAACTAATGTGCATAATCAATCAGCAGAATCTCAAGGCCTTGAACCTCCTGCAGAACCAAAATCTCAAAGCCTTGAGACAGAAGCTGAAACTTTCTATGATGCTCCCTGTACTGTTTCAAGAACTCAAAGCCTTGAAGGAGAATATTCCTAGATACCAAGGAAGAAGTTTAAGTACCTTGCAGATCATCCAGCTGACAATATCATATCTGATCCATCAACCGGAACTCAGACAAGAGGACAGTTGAAGAACTTGTGTGCTTTTAGTGCATTTGTATCTTTGATTGAGCCTAAAAATACCAAAGAAGCACTAGAATATGCAGACTGGATCATTGCAATACAGAGTGAGCTGAATGAATTTGAAAGAAACAAGGTATGGAATCTGGTTCCCAGACCTAAAGAGAAATCAGTTATTGGAACCAGATGGGTGTTCAGAAATAAGCTTGATGAGAATGGCAAAGTGGTATAGAACAAAGCCAGACTGGTGGCACAGGGATATAATCAGGAAGAATGTATAGATTATGATGAGACTTTTGCTCCTGTTGCCAGGTTAGAAGCTATTAGAATACTTCTTGCATTTGCATCTCACAATCACATAAAGCTTTATCAAATGGATGTCAAATGTGCTTTTCTGAATGGTTATTTACAAGAAGATGTTTTTGTAGCACAACCTCCTGGTTTTGAAGATGAAAACTTTCCTGATCATGTTTACAAACTAGGCAAAGCTCTTTATGGGTTAAAACAAGCTCCAAGGGCTTGGTATGATAGACTTTCAAAATTTTTACTTGACAACAATTTCAAGAGAGGTCTAGTTGATAAAACTCTTTTTATTAAACATCATGAAAGTGATTTGTTAGTAGTTCAGATCTATGTGGATGATATTTTATTTGGTGTTACTAATGATGCTCTTTCAAAAGAGTTCTCTAATCTGATGTGCAGGGAGTTTGAGATGAGCTTAATGGGAGAACTGATTTCTTTCTTGGACTTCATATCTTACAAATGAAGAAAGGAATTTTTGTACATCAAGGAAAGTATACCAAGGACTTATTAAACAAGTACAATATGTCACAGTCCAAGGTGCTTAAAACTCCTATGAGTTCATCACTCTCATTAGACAATGATTCAAATGGTAAGAGTGTGAATCAAAAGGAATACAGAGGTATGATTGGATCACTTTTGTATTTAACTGTTAGTAGACCTGATATTATGTTCAAAGTCTGTATGTGTGCTAGATTTCAAGCAGATCCTAAGGAGAGTCATTTAACTGCAGTAAAAAGAATTTTTAGATATTTGAATGGAACCAGAGACTTGGGGCTTTGGTATCCAAGGAGATCTAATT